>OU342741.1:140299244-142699244 GCA_910589775.1 Avena eriantha | reverse complement strand
CAATGCTCAACAGAAGTAGGTTCTAGTTTGTAAGATTATTTAT
The DNA here is from genome assembly GCA_910589775.1 of Avena eriantha. Classification (NCBI taxonomy): domain Eukaryota; kingdom Viridiplantae; phylum Streptophyta; class Magnoliopsida; order Poales; family Poaceae; genus Avena; species Avena eriantha. Next base: position 142,699,201 of record OU342741.1, on the reverse strand, counting down.
ATGCTATGCTTCAGCTTAACTTCTATGGCTTCTGATGTAGACGCTGACCCCGTTGATCTCCTCTGGATATCTGCATTTCTTCAAGTAGTTCACGTCCTAAGTTCGCCATTGAGTGCTTCTACATCTAGCAAGGGTAAAGAATGTATGGTTGAGTATGAGCGTACTCAGCAAGTTCACTAAAAAGAAGTGTTTGATGCACTAACTACAACCACGGAACAAAAGGTCGTAGGTTATGCAGGTTTTCGTAAACATTTCTTCAAAGGTTGCTTTTATTCTGAAAAGCTATGTCCGTCAGCCTTCACAGCTTTACCAGAACTTTCATGGAGTTCCTTTCCTGCAGCGTTCGTAGCTCCTTCCCGGAACAGGGAGTAACATGTCAAAGTTCTTTCACTCTACAGAGGTGTGCTAGTTTACCCACAAGAGACCTTAAGCTTTGTTGCGCAGCCGGGAGTATGTCCCCGTTCAAACTTCCATGGTTTGAGGCCCAACCTAAGATCCAAGAAAATCACTGCCCTTCTCCGCGACCCCATATGCTCACCCTTTTTCTAGCTCAGGACAACGGTTGCGCCGGTTTACATTCCTGAAGAGAGCAATAGTAGACATCTAATATCGGGGAACTGACGGTTCCCACCCTTGCACGTGCCTAGATGTAGGATCATGACTCCGATAAAAGTTATCCGTCAGCATACGAAAGGGAGAAGATCAAGTTGAATTCCCCAGAGCCATTATAGATCTTGTGGTTAACGCATAATTTACGATGCTAGAATCATTGGTGACATTGGTTGTTAAGTCCTAGATAATATACTCCTTGACAATGGTGTTCCAATTGCCAGACTTAATAGATTAGCTGATCACCCTAGATCAGTAACCAGTAGTTTACATTATTATAAAAATAGTGTTTTCTGACCTTTTTGAAATGCAGGTGATGACACAACAGTTTGCAAATACTTGATAGAAAATAATCAAAGGACATGAGCAAGTGTGAACTTGCCTTTCTAACTACAAGATTATCTAGTCAAGATCTTCTAGTTGGTATAAACTCTAATATCTAAAAATAACATGATTGGTCTGGTACGGAATAATGTCTAAAGAAGCAATATGTTATTATGCATAAATAATGATATGCATTTTGTATAAATCCCAATATAAATCCCCATGTATCAGTATGGATTGAGTTTGGTGATTTATGAAAGATTTATGTACAATCAAGTTTTACTTTATGATTAAATGTGTATTAAGCTTCTAAAAGTAATTGACAAGTGATGAAAGTAAAGTACAAAGAAAGTTGTTAGTAGATGTTGATTGATCAACACTTTTAAGGGTATCATAACTCAAGTGGGTGGTTGTTAGCAGATTGACTAAAGCTTTTGTTTGAAGTGGAAAAACGAATAACTTTTGAAGAAATTACTTATTATATCAAGTTAAGTAATGTGTGGTGTTCTTAGATTACAATTGATGGCTATTTGGATCACTTCATTGATCTTTAAGTTAGTGTGCTCCTGGTAGATTAAGTAAAAGACCAAAGTTAACTATAAAAGATAACTTGGATTAGAATGTAGTATTTTTATATCATGGTCGAGTTTAAGAGCTTCTTCAATATGATCGAAGACAGATTTGTGTAGGTATTTAGTATAACTTTATGAATCTAAGCTTAGCAAATCGATGCTAGGGAGATTATAGAGTTAAAGCTAATTATGAGATACAATGATCTCATTATATAGTTTGTTGAATTTCTATTTAGCCTTAAAGTTATGTTAGGTAAGATTTGAGATATGAGATTATTCATCATCAACATAAGTGAATGATGCTAAAGGTTAATTTGAAGTTATCTGTTATAATTGGTTTAAGACTCTAAAGGAGTATTAAATAATTAGTAGTTTATATTTAGGCTTTATTAGAGTTCAACACTATGGTCTTAGGTTTAGCACTTAAATCTAATGGATTATTCAATATTAAAGTATTTTATGAGGTTATAAGTTTATTCCTTGCTTAAGAAGTAATCTTGAAGAAGTATAATAAGTTTAAATAATAATTTCTATAGAATAGATAGGAATTTGTTACCTCTTAATCTAAATACCTTTTCAAATAATACATCTTGTATATTTCTAATAAAGTAAACCTAGTAAAGATCTTAAAAACAATTTTTACTTATTTTTATGTCTCATCCTACTTTTCATAAAATTCCATGAAGGAATGATTGTGGTAATATAGATAATTCTATTTTATTTAATCTAAAATATAAATTTGTATTTTCTTAAATACTATATTTATTTAGAATCCTAAAAGTGGATTTTATTTATTTATATAAATCCCACAAGAAGTTAATGTTATAAAAACAATTAACCTAGATTTTATCACCCAAAAATACAATTCTATATTTTTCCTAGTTATCTTACATTTGTATTAACACATAGATATTTTATTTGTATTTTTAGGATTTTTATTTCTTTCTTTAGAGCTTAATGAGTTCTAGGGGTATTTTGGTCTTTTCCTAAAATAATTTGAGTTCCTTTTGTTTAAAACATGGGCTTGGCCCACTAGGCTGACCCAGCCTGACCTGGCCCAATAGTGTTGGGTCAAACCCCGGTCTCACCTGGTACTGGCCCAGACCAGCCCAGTACCCCTCTCTCTTCCTCGTGCCTTCTTGGTCATTCCCCTCTATGGCGATGTGGCATCGTCGCCATCGCCACGAGCGATTTTGGCCGCCTCTGTCCTCCCCGACCGCCGCCATGACACAAGAGGGGTTAGTCAATGATGTTCCGTCGACTAGACCAGCTCGATTCGGTGCTTGAGCGCTCCCCTGACCACGCTGTCTCCATCCCGATATCTAGGGTTCAGATGCTGTCGGTGATTCGGTGCTCCGTTGATCCCTTGGCACTGCTTCAATGCTTTGGTGGTCGTGTGGTGTCGCTTCCTTCCTCTGGAGCCTCTACGACCGCGGCTTGGCACGGGTTGCAGTTGAAGGGAAAACGGGTAGGCTACACTAGCGTAAAATCAAAATTTTCTACCGCGTCAACCAGGAATACTATTGTCATAGATCACGGGATTTCCGCTAGACGCATAGGTGTGGAACTCGATGAAGCATGTCGCTGCAGTGTAGATATTCTACGTCTCCTCATTGCCCTCGTCCCATGAGCATCTCCCCTTTGCGTGGCTCGTCCAAGTGCTATAGATGCAGCACCTCCGAGGTATTACACGTCCGGAGTGGAAGCCGTCACACGCCAGACTGCTAGGTCTGCACGTGCAACACAAGCGGAAGAGCAGTGGCGGCTGGGTGGAATGCTCAGCCCTATTCAGCTCGCCTCACTCTCTCTTATATAGGCATCCCTAGTGGGCTTCTACTTTAGTAGCCCATTAGCAGCCTAAGCCTAGTCTAATTCGGATCCAATCCTCATTAGGCTTCCAGCCCCTAAAGTGTGTGACCCTATAGGTTCATACACGTATAGACATGACACGAGTACACTTACTCCGTCAATAGTTGGTAGCAGCCTCTAGCAAGACGTGCCAACTCCTAAACGCATATAAAGATCATTCAGACGAACCATCCCAGGGTTGAGTACATGTCTTTCCCTTTGCCTCATGATATTTGGTCTAGCTCCAAGCTGACCTCTCTTTCTCCATACTGTGATTTGGAATCCCTTTACTAGATTAACTCTTATCCATATGTAGCATGGCTATGCATTTCTAGATCCGATCACTCGAGGGGCCCAGAGATATCTCTCTCAAGTAGAGAGGGGCAAATCCCATCTTGATTGACCGATGCCTTGCAGCATGTATCAGGACAAACCCGAAAGCTACCTTTATAACTACCCAGTTACGGAGTAGTGTTTGATAGCCCCAAAGTCGGTCGATCCACATCTCAAGTACATGCGACAATCTCAGGTCTAAGGATAAAACATACACGATGTGTAGAGAGAGCTACAACTATTATTGCCAGTCTCAAGTTGGGTCAGTCCAACCCCATGTTCATAACATGTGTCCACATCATTGGTTTGACATCTCCATGTCTATGACTTGCGAAACATAGTCATCAACCAATCGATGTGCTAGTCTAATATTCACGTGTGTCCTCACATGAAATCTGACTAGGGACAACTATTTGATAACCATACAAGTAAAGAGTTTCACAAGCAATTCACATAATTGCCAATCAATACAAGTTGCCTGATGTATGGATATTCAAGGAACATTATAAAAACTCATGGATACAAATGAAATATAATCATCTCTATGATTGCCTCTAGGGCATATTTCCTTCAGCAGCCCCCCTGGGTGCTCCCCATGCCGTCGTGCTCATCTCCAACTCCGGCTACTCTGCTTCCTCTTCTAAAGTTGTGAGGACAACTAGTGTGTTCGTCTCCTTTCCCCCTCTTTGCTCTCTCTGTCTCACTTTCCACCCTCTATGTGCTTGAAGTGAAGAATTTCTAATTAGGGTTCATCCCTTGTGTTAGGGTTCTTCCCTGGTTCTCATGTTAATCAAATATAATGAAAATTGCTTCATGCATATTCCCCTGTAGCAAAGTTGTGTATAATCATTTCTATGATGAGTTTGGATTTGATGACCGTGGCTCCTGGCAAGTGAAATATTGTCTAAATTCCACTTACGGTCACTGATTAGATTGGTGATGTTATGGCTATGATTTAAACTGAGATATAGCCACTGGTTATCGTTGAAATGCTTTAGAACCAAAGTATCATAGTTGTCTATATATTCAAGTGCTCCTAATGAACTCTGGTGAAAATATTTTTAGAGAAACAGAAATGATTCCTAAATTGTTATTTTAGGAAAATGATTGATAATCTTTCTGAGAAGATTTGGCTATGAAACCTTTATGTATGGATTATTTAGTTAAGCTGAATCGTTGTGACACCTTCAATGAATGGTACACAAAATTCTGTCGGGTACTAAGTTCTTCCTAAACTGTACTTTGAAATAGCTTTGTATTGGTAAGAGTTGAAAAGCTCTATTAAGTACAGTGTTATTCTTGTTATGTTTCAATTGGTCTGTGATGTTAGTTTGAGGACAATCTAAAGTACGAACAAATGTTTTTACTTGCTGCCTATTTTCTCATGTGTTCCATGATCAACATATCATGCCCTTGCATGAATACAGATATATATATATAAGCCTAATCGAGTATTATACCAAAATATTTGAGATATACCCTAGTTCTAGGGTAGACCGTGGTAAGTGGTGTATATGAATAATTCCTGAGATATTAGGAAGATGATTTTAATTATTTCCCCTTTAAGGAAGCTTGCCTTTATAGAGAAACATCTCTCTAAATTTGGTACTGCTGCGGTGCTACCCATAACTGGGATGTTCCCAGTATTACCAACACATTGAACTTGGTTTAGTTCATGTGATGTTGGTAGCTTGCTTCCAGGTAAGATCTATGATGAAAGCTGAGACCTGATTTGTGTATTTGGGATAAGAATAAATTATGCTTGTGATTATTCACAAAATCCTATGATGAGTTGTTCACCTCACTTGGTGATGAGGACATCCCTACAGTTACACCTACCCCAATTGCTAATGATGATATTCCAATTGCAAAGAAAGATCAATCCAACGAGATAAGGATTGGACCAATCACAAGAGCTCGTGCTAAGCTACTAGAACAACAAGTGAACTTGTTTCTTAAGGAAACTGGTGTTTTAATTAATGAGAATTTTATACTACCTAAGTCTTTGAATTATTGCATGATCAGGTACTTAGGAGAAGAAGGCATATCAAAGAGCGAGGAGCTATTGGAACATGGCGTGTTGATCAATGAAGAATGCACGAGGGAGGAGAGGGAGGAAGCGTAAGGAGTTGTCCAAGACGATGATCAATGAGAGAAGGCAGTTCTCTACCGCAGCAGAGAAAACCTCAGTTCTCTGCCACCGCAGGAAAACCGAGTCCTTCTCTACCACGGCATGAAAACCAAGTCCTTCTCTGCCACAGCAGGCTACCGTGGCAGAGAAAGTGGCTAGGACTCTGCCACAGCAGAGCCAATTGGCCGAACCCAAGTTGGGTCGGTTTGTATCCATAGTTGGGTGGGACCAACTCGGTTTCACCCTTAGGCCACCGCTCCTTGGACACTTAAATAGATGGGGGCGCACTACTATCTAGGTTTATACCATGTTAAAATATTTTGGAGTTGTTTCTTTCATAGAACCTCTGGAATTGCCCTATGTTCGAATTCTACAACTATAATTGAGTGTGATCTGTTGTTCCATTGGGAATTAGTAGATTGCATACTATCGTTCGTGGTCACGGCTGCGTGCGCAAGAGTGTGGTGTTGTGAATATCCTACAAGGTTCGAGATCTGTTGCACTGGCATCAGGGTTCGAGCGGGAGAGATCATAGCTACACAGTAGTTATCAATCATCCACCATTACCATCGACAAGAGCTTGCTGAGAAGATCGGGCCACCCCATATCATCTTGGTAGCAGATTTCTTCGTTGCCTCGGTAAGCAATCCACAATCCATCCATAGATTAGAGAGTGTTTTTTAGTCTTATACAGAAAAAGCCCCACAAAAAGAGTTGCCATAGACTAGATTGCATCGTAGACAAGTAATATTTGCTGGTCGTGTTCATCCTTTAGTTTAGATCTAGATCTGTTCTTCGTAATTTTTCATCTTTCTAGTTTTTGTTCTAGCCGAATCCACCATAGTTTCCGCCACCACCAGGTCAGATCCGATCTAATCTAAGAGTCCTAGTCTTTTACTCTTGGCTGAGTCAAATTATAAAAAAATCTATCGACTCTGCCGCGGCACGGAAATAGCCAGTTTTCCTGCCGCGAGTCCTGTTCTGCCACGATTCGGATTTGTTCTGCCACGGCACGATTTTGGCCAGTTTTTCTGCCACAACAGGAAATTTTACAAAGTGTGGATTTGCACTTTTCCTTCAACCTTAGCCACAACCATTCTATTACATAGATGTAGGAACTTGCCCATTGAGACTAGTTTCCGCTCCTACAGGCTGCTCTTAGGATTTTGGTGCTGTACTTTGTAATTTGGCCGTGTGTGATCTATAATTAAAAAAAAGAAAACGCAATATAGCAAAAGAAAAAGCAAAAAAGAGCTATACAAAAGAAAAAGGAAAAATTGTGAAAAAGAGAATTTGAGCAAGAGGCCTAGTAATATCTTTGTGCACCGGTAGATTGAGCAATCTTGTGCCTGTTTACTTTGAGCTTTGCTAGTGTGTCTCAAGAGTAGTGCAACACCCTTTATAGTTGCATTGCCAGGTTTTTCTCCACATGTGTGCTTCTTGGGTTTTTGTACGGTCAGCACTAGGACTTGTTTGCGGTGTAGATAGGATACCATACCTATAGCTCCACCATAAATAACATGTGTGCCCTGCGATCGTTCTCTATACCTTAGATATTCACTTCATCACATCAGTGCATCAGTCTTTGATTTTGTTTGGTAGAGCATCTCTATTCACTTTGGAACGGTAAGATCTCCTTTGTTGTCAGTTGTGAGAGTTTCCACCATACTGATTTTGATTTTTGCACTAACCTACTAATCATGTCTTTGAGTGATGATGAAGTTGTGTCATAGAAAAAGCAGCTTGAGGAGCTTGTTACTTGGCATGAGTCAGATGATAGAAATATCACCAACATACAAGATGCTGTGGAGAATAATACTGGAGCCATCAATAATATTCAGACGCAGCTGACGGCAATGAATGTCAACTTTGCCACCTTGCAGCATTCCATTGAGGCTATTCAAGCGACACTCTAGCCAGGACCTGCACAACAACATGATGATGCATTTGAGGACTTTGATGGGGGTAGTGTGGCTGATGCTGCCCCACATCATGGCAGGGGATGTGCCAATCCCCCTGCACCTGCGGCTGCCCCTCTTTATGGCCGTGGGTATGCTCCTGTTGGACGTGCTCAGCGTGTTTACAATCCATCTGATGATAGTTTGGGCGCCCAAGTTCTCAATTCCTTCTTTCAATGGCTTGCTTGATCCTGAGGATTATATTACTTGGGAGTTGAAGATTGAGAAGCTCTGGTGTTTGTTTGATTACCCAGAAGACAAGAAGGTCAAGCTTGCTGCATCAGAGTTTGATGGTTATGCTTTGCGTTGGTGGGATGCTATTGTGCAGAATAGACGGAACGACAATGAACTTCCTGTGAGGGATTGGCGTGAGATGAAGGCCATCATGGCAGATCGTTTTGTTCCCTCCAATTATTTGCGCTCCGTGTTTGACAAGCTAACACAACTGAGGCAAGGCACAATGATAGTTGATGAGTACTACATGGAGATGGAGATGCTTATGCAGCGTTCTAATGTTCGTGAATCACGGGAGATGATAATCCAGTGTTTCCTCAACAATTTGAATCTTTAAATCAAGAGCATTGTGCGTTATCACAAGTATGAGACAATGAACAAGCTGTTGCACCATGCTAGAGAGGCCGAATCCCAGTTGGCTGAAGAGGCGAAGTCACGTGCTCGTTTTCCATCTTCCAGCATATTTTCGGCCAGATCTACACCCCCTAGTGTACCGCCACCTACTATTAGTGCTCCTACACCATCGTCCAAGCCAGCAAGTACTTCTTCGTTTGGTTCCAATGCTCGGAATCCCGGTGCTCCTGCTACTAGCTCGGGTTCCAACATGTCTACTACGCGTACTCGCGATGTGGTGTGCCATACTTGTGGAGGTAGAGGTCACTACAAGAAGGATTGTCCAAACAGCAAGGTTATGTTTGTCAACGAACAAGGTGAAGTAAAGAGTGGAGATGAAGCTTCTGACGATGATAATGATGATGTTGAGGAGGGTGCCGATGCTTATCCTGAACGTGCCCCAATTATTGTCGTCTCTTCACGAATACTTAGTGTGCAGCCGGTTGAGGAATCCCAGCGTTGCAACTTGTTCCAAACAAAAGCTCTAGTTGGACCTAACAAAGCTTGCAAGGTCATTATTGATGAAGGTAGCTGCAGAAATCTTGCAAGTAAGGAACTATGTGCCAAGCTGAATTTGACATATGTACCTCATCCGAAGCCATACTACATACAATGGTTGAGCAACAATGGTGATATGAAGGTAAATCATATGGTACGTGTGAATTTTCAAATAGGGCCATACAAAGATTCTATTGACTTTGATGTGGTTCCTATGACTGTTTGTCATCTTTTATTGGGTCGGCCTTGGCTTTATGATCGCCATGTGCAACACAATGGCCGAGCCAATACATATCACTTGGAATTCAAAGGAAAGAAGATTACTATGCAGCCAATGGCACCACAAGATATTGTGAATGATTCTCGCCAGAAGATAGAGGTGAATTTGAAGGAAGATCCTCTAGCTCGGCATGATTGTGTGACAACTATTCCTAATATAATTGATCCTAAATTGAGTGATATAACAAAAAGTGAGAGAGTGCCTGGTCTATTGATATTAGCCACCAAGGAAGATATGAGAGAATTTCGTGAGGATCGTACAGCCATGCCGCTTGTGCTCATGTATAAGGGCGAGGTATTAGTTTCTAACAACATGACCCCTGTTTCTCTTGGTGTCTCTTCTGTTTTGTAGGATTTTGGGGATGTGTTTCCAGAAGATGTACCCGTAGGATTGCCTCGATTGCGTGGCATAGAACATCAAGTGGACTTGATTCCTAGGGCCACACTTCCCAACCGTGCGCCCTACAGGACCAATCCCGAAGAAACTAAGGAGATAAAGAATCAAGTACAAGCGTTGCTGGATAAAGGGTACATTCGTGTTTCTCTTAGCCCTTGTGTTGTTCCTGTTATTTTAGTGCCTAAGAAAGATGGTACATGGCGCATGTGTGTAGATTGTAGAGCGATTAATAACATCACTATTCGATATCGTCATCCTATTCCACGCTTAGAGGATATGCTAGATGAATTGAGTGGTGCTGCTATTTTCTCTAAAACTGACTTGCGTAGTGGTTATCATGAAATTAGGATGAAAGAAGGGGATGAGTGGAAAACTGCTTTCAAAACAAAATTTGTCCTGTATGAGTGGTTAGTCATGCCGTTTGGTCTTACTAATGCACCTAGTACATTCATGCGATTGATGAATCATGTTTTGAGAGATTTTATTGGTCGTTTTGTGGTTGTTTACTTTGATGATATACTTATATACATCCATACTGAAACTGAACATTGCACTCATATTCGACAAGTTTTGCAAGTGTTGCGTGATAATAAATTGTATGCTAATCTTGAGAAGTGCACATTTGCAAAAGATATGGTCATATTCCTAGGATTTGTTGTATCTAAGCATGGCATAGAGGTAGATCAGACTAAAATTGAATCAATTCAGAATTGGCATACTCCCATGAATGTAAGTCAAGTGCGTAGTTTCCACGGCCTAGCTGGTTTCTATAGGCGCTTTGTGAAAGATTTTAGCACCATTGCTACACCTTTGAATGATTTGACAAAGAAAGGTGTTCCTTTTGTATGGGGCGCGGCCCAAGACATTGCATTTGATACATTGAAACATTTGCTTACTCTGCACCATTACTTGCATTACCTGATTTTACGAAGCAATTTGAAGTTGAATGTGATGCTAGTGGTATAGGCATAGGTGGCGTTTTGATGCAAGAGGGTTGTCCTATAGCTTATTTTTCTGAGAAATTGACAGGTGCTCGTTTGAATTATTCTATCAATGATAAAGAATTGTATGCACTTGTTAGAGTACTTGAGGTTTGACAACATTATTTGTGTCCAAAGGAATTCATCATACATTCTGATCATGAAGCATTGAAATATTTGAAAGCTCAATCAAACTTGCATAGAAGATTAACTAAATGGGTTGAGTTCATTGAGTCTTTTCCTTACATCATTAATTATAAGAAGGGAAAAGAGAATGTTGTTGCTGATGCTCTATCTAGGAAGAACATGCTATTAACCAATCTTGATGTTAAAATTCCTGGATTAGAAGCTATTTGTGCACTTTATGCCACTAACCATGATTTTGTTGAACCATATCGTTTGTGTGCTCTTAGAAACGCATGGGATAAGTATCATATACATGATGGATATTTGTTTCGAGCTAACAAACTATGTATTCCAGAATCGTCATTGCATTTGTTCTTAGTGCAGGAATCACATGTTGGTGGTTTGATGGGTCACTTTGGGCATGAGAAGACATTGCTTATGCTTGCTGATCACTTCTATTGGCCCAAGATGAGGCGTGATGTATACAGATTTGTGAGCCGATGTATCACATGCCACAAGTCGAAATCTAAGATGAAGCCTCACGGTTTCTATACACCTCTCTCTGCACCGACTACTCCATGGGAAGACATTAGTATGGATTTTGTGCTAGGTCTACCTAAAACTCAGAGAGGTCATGATTCTATATTTGTGGTAGTGGATAGGTTCTCTAAGATGGCTCATTTTATTGCCTGCCACAAAAGCGACGATGTGTCGCATGTTGCTAACCTGTTTTTCAGGGACATTGTAAGATTACATGGAGTACCTAAGACGATTGTTTCTGACCGTGATGTGAACTTCATGAGCTACTTTTGGAAGACCTTATGGGGGAAGCTAGGAACGAAGCTGATGTTCAGTACTACATGTCATCCCCAAACAGATGGTCCAACGGAGGTGGTGAATCGAACATTGTCATAGCTGCTAAGGACTATGATAAAGAAGAATATGTGGGAGTGGGAAGAGTGTCTGCCACATGTTGAGTTTGCATACAACAGGGATGTGCATTCAACTACTCAGCTTTGTCCTTTTGAGGTGGTGTGTGGCTTCAAGCCATTGACACCACTTGATATGTTGCCTCTGCCATTACATGAGAGAGTTGATATGGAGGCATCAAAACGTGCTGATTATGTGAAGAAAATACATGAGAAGACTCGAGAGTCTATTGATAAGAAAGGCAAGAACATTGCTGCTGCAAGGAATTAAGCAAGGAAGGAAGTGTTGTTCAAGCCTGGAGACATGGTTTGGGTGCATTTGCGCAAGGACATATTTCCACTACTTTGCAAGTCCAAGTTGAAGCCACGTGGTGCTGGTCCTTACAAGGTGCTCGCAATAATTAGTGATAATGCCTACTCAGTTGACATACCTATTGAGGAGTTTGGTGGAGTTAGCAACGGCTTCAACGTTGCTGATTTGTCACCATATCTTGGAGAAGACCTTGGAGCATCGAGGTCGACGCCTTTTGAAGGGGGGGAGATGATGAGGACATCCCTACAATTACACCTACCCCAATTGCTAATGATGATGTTCCAATTGAAAAGAAAGATCAATCCAATGAGATAAGGACTGGACCAATCACAAGAGCTCGTGCTAAGCTACTAGAACAACATGTGAACTTGTTTCTTAATGAACCTGGTGTTTTAATTAATGAGAATTTTATACTACCTAAGTCTTTGAATTATTGCATGATCAGGTACTTAGGAGAAGAAGGCATAGCAAGGAGCGAGGAGCTATTGGAACATGGCATGTTCATCAATGAAGAATGCGTGAGGGAGGAGAGGGAGGAAGCGCAAGGAGCTGTCCAAGATGAAGATCAATGAGAGAAGGAAGTTCTCTACCGCGGCAGAGAAAAGCCTCAGTTCTCTGCCACGGCCGGCTGCCACGGCAGGAAAACCGAGTCCTTCTCTGCCACGGCAGGCTGCCGCGATAGAGAAAGTGTCTAGGACTCTGCAATGGCAGAGCCAATTGGTCGAACCCAAGTTGGGTCAGTTTGTATCCATAGTTGAGTGGGACCAACTCGGTTTCACCCTTAGGCCGCCGCCCCTTGGACCCTTAAATAGATGGGGCGCACTACTATCTAGGTTTAAACCACATTAAAATATTTTGGAGTTGTTTCTTTCATAGAACCTCTGGAATTACCCTATGTTCGAATTCTACAACTATAATTGAGTGTGATCTGTTGTCCCATTGGGAATTAGTACATACTACCGTTCGTGGTCATGGCTGCATGCGCAAGAGTGTGGTGTTGTGAATATCCTACAAGGTTCGAGATCTGTTGCACTAGCATCAGGGTTCGAGCGAAAGAGATCATAGCTATGCACTAGTTATCAATCATCCACCATTACCATCGACAAGAGCTTGCTGAGAAGATCGGGCCACCCCATATCACTTGGGTGTTACTCTGAGGATTTACTTATCCAACAAAACTTATTTGTTGAGAAACTAATGGATGTAAGCTTGTTTATATGACTCACCAACTAAATGATTTTGGTGATGCTATTGTAAAGCTTGATGTACCTCTTGGTTCAGGTTCTGTTCTTGTTGATGAAGAACTTGACCTTGTGAGCTTGGGTATTTCCTCCTTCTTGCTCTTGCCTAATCTTGCTATCCTCCTACACCATCTCCTCCTTCAGGTGATCATCTTATATGGTTTATTGCTAGATTATTGTGGTTATTTGCTGGTTGATCTTGTGGATATTGATACGTCCATAACGTATCTATAATTTTTGATGGTTTTATGCTAATAATATGCTTTCGATACTCCTTTTTATATAAAGTTTATGATTTATTTGGACTAACCTACTAATATTTGCAAAAGTGCACAATTTTCTTGTTTTACACTTTCATGTGTATGAATTACCAAGAATACAAGTGGAAACCTTGTTGGAGTCAAATTGAGATTTTGCAGAAATCTGTCTCAGAACTATTTTTTAAGATGGCCATGTTTCAGGTCGAAGACGGCATCAAACGGAAAACTCTTCAACTACAAAGTTGTTGGAACTTTCGCGCCAAACATTCTGAACATAACATTTAGCCGATTCCGAATCCGGACGAGCCTTTTAGGCCCGATTTACTGCAGCCCAATATAGGGTGACGGGAATCCAAGAAGCTATATAAAGGGAGGAAATCTAATTCGCCTAAGACACCTTCATCCACGAATTTGCAGTCACCAAAGCCAAGTTTTTGCCTCCCCCATGGATCCCATCTCCATGGGGAAGGGCTCCCAAGAAGCCATGAAAGAAGGGTGCTAAGGGGCGGTACTCCCCTGTGATACCAGCGGCGGGGAAGGAGTCCTCCGTGCCGCCGCCGTTGCCTCTTCACCATCTTCACAGCCATCTCCATCGATCTCCACCACCATCTCCATCACCATTGCTGATTTTCATGATGAGGAGGGAGTAGTTCTCTCTCGAGGCTAAGGGTTTCTACCGGTAGCTATGTGTTCATCTCTCCCTATGCATGATCTTATTGAGATCATGAGCTTGTAATCTATAGATCTACCTTACTACTCAAGTGCTTTAATAGATCTCTGATCTCCCCATGTGTGTGAAAGTGACAGCGTGCACATCATGGTGGCACTTTGGCTAGAGATTATAAATACTTGTTATGAGTTATATTTGGAGTTTGATGTCTTTATGAAATTGTGGTGTTTGTTGGACTCATCTAGTACTCAAGGTGACAGTGTGGGGTTTTCTAGATGGGAAAGGCTTACTTTGAGGTGTGCTGTTATAGCCCTACCATGGATTAGAGTGTTCAATCGGAGAGAGTTAAGAGTAGTATCATAAAGAGAAGATATTTATATGAGAGTGTTCACTAGTGAAAGTATGATCCCTAGGCCTTGTTTCTAAACATTGATACACCGTTTGCTATTAGATATGTTACATGTTTGCTTGCTGCCATCTTTATTTCAGTTTGCCTTTAGTCTCTTCCACGCCATCAAGATATTTTCTGGCACCATTGTCTTATACCCATACCACTTGTATTTCACTATCTCTTCGCCGAACTAGCGCACCTATACACCTGACAAGTGTATTGGGTGTGTTGGGGACACAAGAGACTTCTTGTATCTTGATTCCAGGATTGCTTGAGAGGGGATACCTTTGACCACTTCCTCCCTGAGCTCGATAAACCTTGGGTGATCCACTTAAGGGAAAACTTGCTGCTGTTCTACAAACCTCTACACTTGGAGGCCCAACAACTGTCTACAAGAATAGAAGTGCGTAGACATCAAGCTATTTTCTGGCATCGTTGCTGGGGAGGTAAGGTAAAAGTTATTCATACCGGAGGATTAAAGAAGAAGAACCTCCCATGTCAAACGCCTATTTTCTGGCGCCGTTGCCGGGGAGGTAAGGTAAAAGGTACTCACATGCTCCTGTGTGAGTGCTCGAAGTTATTTCCTTTAGATTCTGTAATTTTGTCTTTTTGTTTGTTGTTTTCACTAGTTAGTCTTAATGGAAAACAACAACAAAATTAGAGAGCTTTATAGTATTTATCTTGAGTTAGGACATGAAGTGTTTGAAGAGAAAATTAAAAAACCTATGGAACTTTATTTGCGTGCTAATAGCAATGTTATTAGTATGAATTCTTTGAACACCATCATTGCTAATGCTATGGAAAAGTCTAAGCTTGGGGAAGCTAGTTTTGATGAGCATGATATTTTTAGTCCCCCAAGCATGGAGGAGAAAATTTGCTTTGATGATACTATGCCTCCAATATATGATGATTACAATGATGAATATGATATTTTCAGTCCACCTACTATTGAGGAGAAAATTAATTATGATTACAATATACCTCCTATATTTGATGATTATGGTGATGAGAAGAATAATGATAGCTATTTTTTTGAATTTGCTCCCACTACGATTAATAAGAATGACTATGTTTATGTGGAGAGTATTACTTCTTTTAGGCATGTGGCTCATGATAAGAATGTTTTATGTGATAGTTATATTGTTAATTTTATTCATGATGCTACTGAAAGTTATTATGAGAGAGGGAAACATGGTTTTATGTGTCTCAACAATATTAAGTTTCCCCTCTTTATGTTGAAAGTCTTGAAGTTGCACTTGTTTTGCTTTACTATGCTTGTTGCTTTGTGCTTTCATGACTTGTTTCTTTACAAGATTCCTATGCATGGGAAGTGGGTTAGACTTAAATGTGTTTTGAATTTGCTTCTTGATGCTCTCTTTTACTTCAATTCATATTTCCTATGTGAGCATCTTCTCAAACTATCATGCCTAACTTAAAGGCGTTAACGAAAAGTACTTATTGGGAGATAACCCAAAAGTTTTAGATGAGTCTTGGAAGTTATTACCTCAGTAATAACCGCTCCTTATCCTTTTTATTTGCTTTTTGTGCCAAGAGTAACCTCTAATGAGAGGGAAGTAATGCCTGGGAAAGTTGCTATCCCAAAACAGATTTTTGTGCTTCGCCATAAAAATTCGTGTAAAATCTCTGTACGTCCTTTTGAGGCGTGAACTTTTGTGCTTCTGCCCCAGGTTATTATCTAAATTTTGTTAGTTCAACACTTTTCGATTTTCAACAGAAGGTCTTCGAAAAATTTCGTCTTTACCTGCTGGTTTGTTTAGACAGATTTCTACCATTATTTGCATTTGCTTCTTGTTGGTTCCTTTTTGAGTTCTTTTGGAGAATTGAGCTTTTTGAGGGAAGTGCTATAGTAGCTACTGTTTTAATGGAAGTTTTATTGGTGTTGTAACTGAACCCAAAGACTTATTATCTTGAGTGCACTAATGTTGTTAATAAGATTGTGTGAAGTTTTGTATGAAGGAAAAATTTCAAGTGTACGGAAGGAATGAGTAATGAGATGAAGGATGGACTAAAGCTCAAGCTTGGGGATGCCACGCATGTCACCCCAATAAATATCCAAGAATTACAAGCGTCAAAGCTTGGGGATCCCCAAGGCATCCCCCTCTTCATCAATAAAAATCCCAGGTTTCTTCCAATCACTTCATTTTTATTGTTTCATGCACAGTAGTGTTGTTCTTGGAGCGTCTTATTTTTCGTTTTCGTTTTTCGTTTGCTTTGTTTGCTTAGTTTTCTGAATAAATTGGTTGGACCCCCTCTTTCATACATTGGTTTTCAAATAGTTTGGTTTGGATTGGAAAAGAGTAGGAAAGTTCATGCTTAAGTGATAAAGAGAGCTTGTTTTTGACTGTGGCCTATGCTTTGTCATGCCATGCTTGATATTGTTTTGGCTTTATGCTTAGTATTCTTTGTTGTAGCATGACTTGTTATAAACAATTGAGATTGCTTAATGTGCCTTGGATCAATTATGCGTTGTTTTGGCATATTAAAGCATAGTATTGTGGTATTCTCCTTTGATGCTTTATTTGGGTTGACTTGGCACATGCTCACACCATGTTATGACTATCTCAAGTCACCATAGACTTTATGATCCTTTAGTTTTCAACTTGTAGTATCACTTTATGTTTTAATTAATGATGTTTTGTCACTTTGCATGATTATGGCCATTATTGCTCTCTTAGTTTGTCGCTCCCAGTCTTTCGCTAGCCTCCATAACCAAGTATGAGTTCCACTCATGCATCCAACTCCCTAAACCAAGTTATTCCAAAGAGTCCACCATACGTACCTATTAGCTTATGATATTTCAAGTATATTTATGCTTTTGTTTACCTTCCAAATTAAACTTGTTATGAGAAAACTAGTGATTAAAACTCTCACGAACTTGATGGCACACTTTACTTTTCTTGCCCTTAATAAGCTTGAACCATTGTGTCTTCTATGTTGTATATGCTTGCACTTATTTGTCGGGAATTAGCAGAACCATGCTTTCATGGGGAACGCTTTCAACATTGCACTTGGTACTTGTACCTAGTTGATATCATGCTCTTTTGTATATGGATGTCGTCGGTGTGAAATGAAAGGGGAGCTTGTAAGTCCATGGAGTTATGTATATGTGTTAGAGAAACGCCTGGGCCGCTGGTCTAATCCATGCTGACATGGTGGAAACCTGCAGCATAACCATAATGAGCTGTCTATGAAGCATTCTTCTTATAAAAAAGAGTCCAATATTGAGAAAAAAAGAAAAAGAAAAAAAAGATTATGAAAAGAGGAAAGAGAGAAAAAAGCACCATATTCCCATGGTAAATAAGAAGAGTGCTGAGATGCTCGTTGTCTGCTTGCCTTGTCATTTTGATATGGGGATTCTTCCGTATCATCGGGCAAGGGGTACCCCGTTGGCGGTTCTCTATGATACACATGTACTTACGATGACAAAAACTTACCGGTGACTAAACTTGAGTAGCATGAGGAGCGGCCCTCGTATTCAAGGGACATGAGATTTCTAACTTATACTTCGCCAAGCATGTACACCATAGTTTGTTCACTTTAACCTTAATCACTTTAAGACGCAATGAGAGCTTAAAGCTATTAAGTACCATAATTTTTGGAAGCTCTTTATGAGACTTGAATCCCCACTTCCTTCAATGAAGGATTTTCTTCTACTATTATATTGAGTCTCCATCTTCTATCTTTATGCACCTATTGAGAGAGCATAGTGCCCATTCTTAGTTTAATGTGCATTGTGCCAAGACTTGTTGATTGATGCATATCTTTGATATTGCTTGTCCTTAAACTATTTGTATCTAGTCACCCTTATAAACTTTGAAGGTGTCCTATGCAATTATGATTTGCTACATTATGAGGGACAAGCTGAATGCCACTGTGCTATGTTTTCTTTATGTAAAACAAACAAACATTTTGCAAAGCATTGTTATTTATGAATCTTTTGTTTGTGCCTTTCATGTTGCATGCATAGTTGCCATGTCTTATTGTTAGAACTCTATCTTTCATGTTCATGTTTAGAGTACCTTGATCCTAGCTATCAATTCTTTTACAATAATGGTGATCAATATTGTGTTGGTTGCATGTCACCTCAAAAATTATATTGTTTTTATCGTTTACCTACTCGAGAACGAGCAGAAACTAAGCTTGGGGATGTTGATACGTCCATAACGTATCTATAATTTTTGATGGTTTTATGCTAATAATATGCTTTTGATACTCCTTTTTATATAAAGTTTCTGATTTACTAACCTACTAATAGTTGCAAAAGTGCACAATGTTCTCAGAACATTTTGATGTGTAGGAATTACCAAGAATACAAGTGGAAACCTTGTAGGAGTCAAATTGGGATTTTGCAGAAATTTGTCTCAGAACTCTTTTTGAATATGGCCACGTTTCGGGTCGAAGACGGCATCAAACGGAAAACTCTTCAACTACAAAGTTGTTGGAAATTTCGCGACAAGCGTTCTGAACATAAAATTTAGCTGATTCTGAATCCGTACGGGCCTTTTAGGTCCGATTTACTGCAGCCCAAGATGGGGTGACGGAAATCCAAAAAGCTATATAAAGGGAGGAAACCTAATTCGCCCAAGACACCTCCACCCACGAATTTGCAGCCACCAAAGCCACGTTTTTGCCTCCCCCATGGATCCCATCTCCATGGGGAAGGGCTCCCAAGAAGCCATGAAAGAAGGGTGCTAAGGGGCGGTACTCCCCTGTGATACTGGCAGCGGGGAAGGAGTTCTTCGTGCCGCCGCCGCTGCCTCTTCACCATCTTCATAGCCATCTCCATCGATCTCCACCACCATCTCCATCACCATTGCTGATTTTCATGATGAGGAGGGAGTAGTTCTCTCTCGAGGCTAAGGGTTCTACCGGTAGCTATGTGTTCACCTCTCTCTATGTATGATCTTATTGAGATCATGAGCTTGTAATCTATAGATCTACCTTGCTACTCAAGTGCTTTAATAGATCTCTGCTCTCCCCATGTGTGTGAAAGTGACAGCGTGCACACCATGGTGGCACTTTGGCTAGAGATTACAAATACTTGTTATGAGTTATATTTGGAGTTTGATGTCTTTATGAAATTGTGGTGTTTGTTGGACTCATCTAGTACTCAAGGTGACAGTGTGGGATTTTCTAGATGGGAAAGGCTTCCTTTGAGGTGTGCTGTTATAGCCCTACCATGGATTAGAGTGTTCAATCGGAGAGTAGTTAAGAGTAGTATCATAAAGAGAAGATATTTATATGAGAGTGTTCACTAGTGAAAGTATGATCCCTAGGCCTTGTTTCTAAACATTGATACACCGTTTGCTATTAGATATGTTACATGTTTGCTTGCTGCCATCTTTATTTCAGTTTGCCTTTAGTCTCTTCCACGCCATCAAGATATTTTCTGGCACCGTTGTCTTATACCCATACCACTTGTATTTCACTATCTCTTCGCCGAACTAGCGCACCTATACACCTGACAAGTGTATTGGGTGTGTTGGGGACACAAGAGACTTCTTGTATCTTGATTGCAGGATTGCTTGAGAGGGGATACCTTTGACCACTTCCTCCCTGAGCTCGATAAACCTTGGGTGATCCACTTAAGGGAAAACTTGCTGCTGTTCTACAAACCTCTGCACTTGGAGGCCCAACAACTGTCTAAAAGAATAGAAGTGCGTAGACATCAGATATCTAGCAAGATCCGAGGTGATTTCTAAGGTGTGCTTGAGATAGAGCTGTGACTGTGAATTGTGTACCAAAGCTTACTTTGCTATCCGTTGGGTTATGGTTTTAACTTTCCTTCACTCTCTCTGCTGTTGACAAGAACTAGTGGATGTTTAAGTGTGTGAGTGCAAGATGTGTGCTAGTAGTTGTGCTATAGTTGGGCTCTTTCTTGTGCACTTCATGTGTTGGATGTGGTGTTGACAACACACTAATGCATGCTGATGACTATGATGCTTGTGTGCGTGCTTCACCTGGATGGATGAGATCAAGTAAAAGCTTGATATTTCCTGATGTATAACCCCTTTTACCTTTTTATCTCTCTTTGGTGAAACTTTCCCCTCTGTAGTGCCAATGATGCAATGCTGAGGCAATTGTACAATAAGAACAATTATGATTTGGCCCCTTGATTAAAACTCAATGATGTGGCTAAGAAGCACACCTCACTGCTACAAATGAGAGTATTATTAACCCCCACTAATCCCTTTTCTTTTGTTTTACTTTTCCTTTGTTTTATGTTGCAGGAATTACTCATACGAAGAAATGAAGATGCTGGAGATGAAGGAATGTAGTTAGGGAATAGTTTAGGTTTTGTTTTTGTAATTTCTGTAATCTTTTCATTTGACTTCTATACAGAACATTGTACTATGTATTTGTTATTCAAATAAGCTTATTTTCTTGTGTTACAATTATTATTTCTGTAATGCAATTACTTATTTATTCATTGGTATTTGAATTATTATTATTGAATAAGGAAGGAATAAGAAATAAACTTTCTTATTTGAATTCTTCTATTTATATTGTATTCATCTCTTTTTCATGTATAATATTTAATATATATTCAAGAATTCATACTTTCTACTTATAAATATTCTTTTTAAGACATTCAAAAGTTTAATACTTCTAATTTTTAAATCTTTTCTAAAGTGATTCACATTTACATATGAATTCAAATTATTCACCCAAAATCATTATAATTCCTAGAGATCATGTCAAAATTTATAACAATCACTATAAAGAGCTAAATCCTAACTCAAAGTAGTGAAAGAAACTCTGATCTCTCTAGGGTTTTAGTTTGCGAAAAATTTAACCCAAATTTTCTTATGCATGAATGCAAATGCACAAACTCTCTTCTATAGCCCTAAATGCTAGGGCATTACAGATATCAAGATAAAATGTGTTCTTCCTTAAGTATGGACCATTAAGAAAGTTCGTCGTTTCAAGACACCACGTGATGATCGGGTGTTTTTGACTCTACACTTTCATACAATAGGTGTAAGCCAGTTTTAGACACGCGAGTACTAAGGTTCTTACTTGGAGAGACTAGCATGTACAGACATGGCCTCAGAACACAGAACGAAAGGTTAAGCATGAGTCATATGGTAGATATGATGCCGAGATAGATGCTCGCCTTTGAAGCTACACCGACTCACGTGATGATCGGACTTGGTGTAGTGGATTTGGTTCATGTAATCACAAAAAAGACACGAGGGATGTTGTTTTTGAGTGGGAGTTCATTCATAATTTGGATTAGTTGAACTCGATCTATCATAAACTTAGTCTAAATAAATTTTACAAATTCTATTGTATATGGTACCACCTACTTTTGATTTCAATGTGTTCATGGAGAAAGAGGAACTTGCGATGAATGGTAGCAACTTTACCAACTGGGCCCTGAATCTAAGGATTCTCCTCACTGGTGCACAAAAGCAATATGTGCTAGAAGCGCCGCTAGGCCCCCCACCATCTCCTAATGCCCCTGGCGAAGAAAAGAATGTCTATTTGACTCATCAGGAGGACCACAATATGGTTCATTACAGCATACTGTATGGGCTAGAGCCAGAACTTCAAAAGCATTTCAAAAATGGCAATGCCTTTAATACCATGGGTGAATTTAAAATTATTTTCGATACCCATGCTATCGTAGAGAGTTATGATGCTTCAGAAAAGTTCTTTAGCTGCATGATGGAAGAGAACAACTTTGTTAGTGAGCATGTACTCAAAATGTCTGGGTACACCGATAAGCTTGTGTCCTTGGGAATAAAGATTCCCATTTACTTAGGCATTCATCATGTTGTCCAATCTCTGCCACCTAGCTACAAGAGCTTTGTGACGAACTATAACATGCAAGGCTTGAAAAAGTCTCTCCCCGAGCTTCTGTTAATGCTTAAGACTGCTAAAGTGGAGATCATAAAGAACATCAAGTGTTGATGATCAATAAGACCACTGGTTCCAAGAAAGACAAGAAGGATAAATAGAAGGGAAAGAAGGGCAGAAAATCTGTTGTTGCGCCTATAAAGAAATCCCAAGCTGGCCCTAAGTCTGATACCAAGTTCTATTATTGCAAGGGGACTGGCCATTGGAAGAGCAACTGCCCCAAGTATTTGGCGGATAAGAAGGCCAGAAAGGCAAATAAAGGTATATGTGATATACATGTTATTGATGTGTACTTGACTAGTACTCGCAGTAGCACCTGGGTATTTGATACCAGTTCAGTTGCTAATATATGTAACTCAAATCAGGGGCTACAGAACAAGCGATAGCTAGCAAGGGATGAGGTCACAATGCGTGTCGGCAATGGATCAAGAGTTGATGTGATCGCCGTTGGAATGCTGCCTCTCCATCTACCGTCGGGATTAGTTATAAATCTTCATAATTGTTATTTGGTGCCTGTACTAAGCAAAAACATTGCATCCAGATTGTGTTTATTGCAAAGTGGTTATTCGTTTAAATCCGAAAACAATGGTTGTTCGATTTATATGGATAATATATTTTAGGGATTTCTATTTTCGTGCCCCTGGTTCGTTAGTTGTACTCAGTTTTCCCTAGCCACTTAACTTTTCCTCGCTTTTGCCCCTCTCCTTCTCGGAAACTCATCTAAGAGCTCGAACAGCAGCTGCCGTCAAGTTGACCGTTGGCTGATGTGTGGGGCCGTGCAGTCTGGGACCACGTGGGGTTGTTTGGTCAGGAACGCGTTGTGATGACATGTGGGGCCGTGTCATGTGGGATTGCATGGGGCTGGTTTATTGGTAACGCGTTATGGGGGACGTGGTGTGGGACCATGTGGGGCGCGTTTGGTGGTTATGTGCGCCCTGTCGCCTAAATTGGAAGTTTTATTTTTTGTAATTTTTTCTGATTGACCTTTTTGAGAGCGTATTTTCCCCTCTCTCTATCGCTAACAGTTGTGTTTGTTTTTGCCCAAAAAGGTAGTGAATCTAGAGCAGCTTCTCTCTTTGTTCATTGTTCCTTTTGGCCCTCGTTTTTCCCCAATCAGGTAGCAAATCTAGAGCAAAAAATCTAACCAGTAACATAAATAGATTCAGTAAACAAAGTAGATGTAGATAAAACAGCTAATATAGGATATATATTATGGTACTTAATGAGGTTCGACAATTAGGCTGCTCGGCAGTAGTAGCGGACAAGTTCAACACATACAAGACAAAATAAGCTGCTTTATAGCAGTAGCAGCACAAGATCAGTGGCCCCTCATGGCCTCCGCCTCCTTCCTCTGGTGCCTCATCCACTTCTTATTGCCCAGTCCCTTCACCTTGGGAGCCTTGATCTTGATCGAGGGCATGCGACCCTCCTCGATGGCTACCTTCTAGAGGTTGCGGAAGTGAAGACTGAGCGCCTGGTGCTTGGCTCTAAAGTCGTGGACGTTCATGTAGCATCCCAATTGTCTAACAATTGTAATACTACTTGGTCTAGTAATATAATGGCTACTCCTTATAGATAATTGTGGCATCATAATTATATCATGCTCATGTCATCATGCCACCTTGCATTTGAGCATCATATAAAACCCTTTTCCATTTGGTTCTTCTCTCATACACATTATTAATTGTATTTGGTTCTTGATACATTGCATTTGAATCTTGATTAATGCTTGATGCCCAAATTGAGTTGGGGGCATATCTTTTATTTCAACTCCACCACCTTTCTTTGTCACCACCTTATTATTCCACCATCCTAATTACCCATGGGCTTTTATTTATTTTTGGCATTTAATCTAGCTCATGTGGGTTAGTGTGGATCCAATCCCTTTTTTTTGCTTGGCCTTTATTCCACATTTTGGTAATGCATGGGATCATGCCATGTTATAATATTATTGTTTTCACAAGAATAAAACATGGCATTAATTATTTTTGCATGGGCCATGCAAGAGTACCATCACTTTTAGCCCATTTGCTTTTCTCTTTGTTTTAGTGGTCCTTTGTTTGTGGGATCATCTCTATCTCTCCACCATCCCCATGCTTCCAACAAAACCATGTCCCCCATCATGCATGATCAAGTGGGACCTTTTCCATAAACCCCATATCCCTCTCTTTTTCTTGAGTTTACCTTCACCTCACCTTGTGTTAAACTAAAAACCCCACCACTTCATCTTGGCTTGTTCTCATAAGCAAGTGCTTAAAACCTAAAAACTCTAAACCAAACCCTAACCCTAGCTCTTCTCTCTTGTCCTCTCCTTTCAAACCCTAACCACACTAGCTCTAACCTACCTCCCTAGCTAAACCTAACTACACCGGGCCTTCCCTCCCCTTTTCTTTTTTCCTTCCTGCCATGCAGGCCCCACCCCACTAGCTCTCTCTTTCTCTTCCTTGCCGAGGCTACCCCTCCATGCCATCCTAAAACCCTAACCCGAGCCTCACTCTCTCCTTTCCTTTCTCTCTCCCTGCCGTGCTGGCCCCAGCTCGCGCCTGTCCCTCCTTGTCCTCGCCCTGGCCCACCTGTCCACCCCTGCCCTGCCCTGGCTGCCCGCGGCAAGCACGTGAGAAGGAGGAGCAAAGGTGGCCGAGGCCACCTTTATCTCTACCCCACTCCCGCACGTCACCCCATCCCCCTTCCCTATCTACTCCCTCGCCTCACGCGCCCTGGCATCGCCAGATCCACCCCAGGGCCCTGCCCTCTCCCCTCCTTCTTCACCGACGCCATCTCCCTCTCGCCGGTCTCCGTCAGCACCACCGCCGTCTCCTTGTTCCAACCGGCAAGCGCGTCGTGGAGGTGGTCGAGGAGACCAAGGAGGTTCCCCTGCTTCGCCCTGTATGCGCCAGCGAGGAGGAGGAGAACCAGATCCACCAGAACCATCACCGCCCCGACGGAACCCTAGGTTGCCGGCCGCCAGCCTCGTCATCGTTCTGCTGCTCCCCACTCCGATCAGAGCCCTCCGTCGAGCCCGTGGTGAGTCCCTCTCCCGCCTAGACATCCTCCTCCTCGCCGTAGACCCTCTGCCTCGCCGGGCGTTTCACCGAACGCTCTCGGTGCGCCGTCGGCCGCTGGCGTCTGACCGCCTCTGCGCTACGCACCGCCTCATCTAGTTGGCCATCTCCCTCCTAACAACATTCCCAGCCTACCCCAGTGGCTACCGCCCCCGAGCGCGAGCCCCAGGTCCCCGGTTCGATTCCTCCGTCCTGCGTCGCGCGCGCTGTCGCCGTTAGGTTCGTCAGACCGTGGAGAAGATCCACAGTGCGCGGCCCATTTTTGCATATACCCCCTGCTTCTTTTGCCGCCTCAACCCGCGGTACGCGCGAGCCCACCTGCCAGCCTCTATGAGCTTTTTACAAAAAGCACCCTGGCTTTCGTAGTCTCAACCCGCGCTCTAGCACACCCCCCACCTGTCAGTATCTGCGGGTTCCGCCACTGGCACCTGGGCCCTAGCCCGCTGGCCCACCTATCACACAGTGGCTTGGTAGTTCTAGAGTGAGAAAAGCCGCGGCGGTGCAACGTTATCCGCTGGGCCCAGTTTGCGCCGGCCCCATCCGTCAGTGGCTTGGGCTGGAATATTCTGGGTGTAAAAAGTCCTGGAGATTTTCTGTTTAGATAAAAATAATTTCGGTAAATGTTTAAATTTCAAATTCAAATCTGTTTTTAAATAACTTTTAAATTATAAATCCAAACAATACAAATGATATATGTTTTTGAATCAGAAAAATGTGAGGAATTCAATTATACCATTCAAAATATTATTTGAGCACTTTAAAATTTTCGAGATAATTAAAATTACAATAAAATGCACTTTTCTTAATAAATTAATAACTTTAATTCTACAACTCCAAATTTGACAAATAATATGTCTAAATCGGTCAGCGTGACGAGCCCGTTCTATCTATGCACTCCTTGTTCTGAATTAAAGCATGCATCATGCCATATTTATAAATCAGAATTGTTTATGACAACAAAATTGGACTAAATAAATAATAATTTTTTTTATTCTTGTATTCCACACCTCACCATGCCATGCTACTTTAATGCCATGTAAATTGTGCATCATTCATCATGGCATGCTTGTTTACTTGTCGCATTTGATTTCATATGCTTGTGCACTTTATTTATGTTGGCCCTTGTTTGTTTGGTTCTTCTTCGAATAGACGTCCATCAGGAGAATTACTAGGAATCACAGGAGTACTACCCAGATCCATCTCTCGCTTCAACTGAGCTGCCAGGCAAGCACTACCACATGCTTGCATACATATAGTACCTATTGCTTCTATCTTATTCTTGCATCATTGAGTCGCGATTGCATTAAATTGAATCCCAAGTACTGCATAGCCTTTATTTTTAAACCCCACCGAAGCTTGTTCCTCCATCCCATGAGCCATTACTACAGGAGTTGTTTGAGCCATGCGAGTCGTAGAAAAGCATGTGTAGGGTATGTGAGTGTCTAATGGATAATGAGGTACCTAAACAACTTAACCTGTGTAGTAATGGGATAACTAATGAAAGAGGCACCGGTGAGCAATATCTGCTATTTGGTTTTTCATGCTCACTCGTGTCCCGTAGGACCCCGAGTACTTGATTCCTGTTCCTTGACTATTCGTACTATCCACATCCGGGAGGCCTTATGGACCCCCCTGAGCCAGAGCTTGATTCATTCTTATTTCTTGGGGCCACAATTAGTTTGGGGCTTTATTACTATCCTGTACTTATGCCATGTTACTGCTTTATTTAAGATTGTGTGAGGAGCACCTGTACTGTTTTGGATCGTGACACGTTTTCGCTGTATCGACAAGCCTAGTCACATTTTCGGGTTCCCAGTCGTTTACCACTGTCCACACAAACCTTGGGTCCGTCTCGGAGCCGGCCAACTTCGATGCGGGTAGCTTAATGGGGTGGCCCCCTAAAATATTTCTGAATCCTGTGATCGCTTTGTCGTGAATGCCTCGTTGGGTTGTGAGTTTGTTTTTCCGAGGTTGATCGAGTATGTGTTGCTATTCATGCACCCCTGTAGGGTAAATCTTTCTGAAAGCCGTGTCCGCGGTTATGGACGACTTGGAGCAAAGTTTCTGGATCATAGACAAGTCTAATTAAAGTACCGCTTATAAATTGACTAAGTACCTGACTAGTAAATAGTGCAATACTCACGGAATGGTTAATAAAACTGCCAAAGGGTGGGGGTTGTTCGTCCGCTTCCTCGTTGGTAAGCGAGGAGGAGGATGGATCTGTTAATTATACTGTTACAATTGTTGTTCTTAATTCACGGACATCCATCTATCATTGGTTAGGCGGATGGTTAGCGAGTATCTATAGACTTGTTAGTTATTATCTTTTGCTGCAATTGCGTCACCCCAGGTTGTGTCCCCTTTAGTGGCATAAAGACTTGCTGAGTACCCCTAGGGTCTCACACGATAAATTGTTTGATTCAGATGAACAGGTGTACCCGCAAGATGGATACTGGGTGGAGGAGACAGATGATGTTGGCAACGATCAGTCGGTGTAGAGATTCTGGAACGGGGATCCGTGAGATCTGTGGGTGGGATGTGTTTATTTAAGTGGCATCTTATGCCGATTTGCTTCTTATCCGTACTCGGATCTTGTTTTCCGCTTCCGCCTGATACTCTGATGTCTGATGTATAAGGAGCTATCCTAAAATATTATCTCTATCTAGGATATTTGAATCTTGCCGTATGGCGTTGCAATATTTATATTTCTTTTAGATGGAGTGGCTCTGAGAACTGTTGTATGTGGCTTGCATACATACTCACTTGTGTATGTAGTTGATCCCTTCGCCTGCCGATTACGCCGCTCGTTCTTGTTCCGATGTTCTGAAAGTGGTTAGGACGGCCGAAAGGTCTACCGTGAGTGGCCCTGGGCCCCACCGTACTATTTTAACCACTTTTGCTCATCCAGGCATGTAACTAAGAGCGTAATTCACCGAGGTAGTTACAGTTCACGGACTCGTTGCATGTCCTCACATCCTCGGCATGGTTCATGAGGGAGTTGAAGTCGGTGGCGCGGAGCCTCCTGGTGGTGCATAAGGGGCACCTGTAGACATCGTCTATGAAGAAGTTGTCGTGCTGGCCCGACTTCAGCCTCCTCGGCACATGACGAGTCTTGGTGTCCTTGGAGTCATCGTCGCTGCAGACGTCGCTGTTATCCTCCTGTTGGAAAAAAAACAATAGAGTGCAATAAGGACATGATTGAGATTATTTGCATAAATTAACCAATTGAGATCCCCTGATTATTCCCCAAATCTCAAACCAAATCAAATACTAATCCCAACTACGAACATGGGGATTCAAATATGAACAAGGGGATTCATCGAAATACGAGATCTAACACAAGAGGATTAGCTACTATAAAAATATGAATAGGCAAACCCTAATAACATTCGATCTAGCATCCAATGATGGGAATGGGGGAAGAACAAGGGAAGGGGAGAAAACTCTAGTTACCTCCGACCATGCGTCGATGATGATGGTGTCGTAGGGGTTCTCTGGCCTTATGTATCAACCTCCTCGTAGGGATCCCAGCCGAGCGGGATCTGCCCGAGACTGGCAGGGGCCTTCTCATTGGCGGCTACGACAGAAGCGGGGACAAGGGGTCTGGACGGGGACAACGGCTGCCTTCGATGACTCGACGAGGGCCTATACAGGGACAGGGGCCTCCTTGCTGGTGGCCTTGGAGGCGCCGATGGCCACCACGCTATTCTTCTCCATCGCCGGTGTGGTTGGGGTTTTCTTGGGGGTTTGAAGAAGGTGATGGGATAGTGGAGACGGTTGAGTGAGCGAGTGAGTGAGGAGTGAGAGTGAGGAGGCCTCTATAAAGGAGAAGGGAAGCGACGTTATGTTGCACCACCGTGCACCGCGTAACCGTGTATGCTACTGCACCGTGCATGACAACACGTGTTCGCTACCGCCTCGTGCACCGCACGTGCGTATCGTGAGTCACGTTTTTCCCCTCGTGTCTAACCCTGACGACTTAGTTGTGCTCAGTTTTGCCCTCGAGTGTAACACTGGCAGTTTGGTTGTACTCAGTTTTGCCCTCCAGTACCAACACTATCATGCGCAATATACTCAGTTTTACCCTTCGGTGGCTGGTCAACAGAGAGTCAACGAATGGGTTTTAGCTAGCTAATTGAGTCATTTTATGCACAACAAATTCAAAAAGTTCAAAACATAGTGGCATCTACCCAGGGAGTCTTATTATGTGACCTACCACCATAAGAAATGTATATAAATCAAGTTTAAACCTAAATCACCACTTCTCAAATCACCTATTATCTATGAAGGTTCATGGCTTTCTACTCAAGCCTCTTCCCAAAACATCCCTCATGAAAACATAGTTTGTCTGAATGAGGCAATAATTGTCAAACAGGTGTATATTTGAATTGCAAATAGTTTGACGTATGCCAAGATGTATTTTATTCTATAAAAGATGCATTTTCCATTTTTTAAATCTCTTTCTATTTTCTATTTGAATCCCTTTGTTAGTCTCACCCTTGGTTTTTAAGTTCTACTCAGTTTTTTCCTTAGTTCTTAAGTTCTACCTAGTTTTCCCCTCTCTTAGTCAAAATCTCTCACACTTGTGCTCATATTGGCTGCAACGCTCTGATTGGTTGAGTTAGTAGTCACGCGGATCGTGCCCACCAACCGTTGATCCTCTCTGATCTAGCGGATAGGATAACCCCTATATCTATCTACGGGCACCCCCTCTATCCATGCAAAATAACGAGTTTTCCACTGGTACTTTAACTCCATAAACAAATGAGTTTGAATATAATTTGAAGGGAAATGTTCAAAGGTGTATAATTTGTGAATTACATTCCATTCTATGAAAATTATAACCACTCAAGATTTTCTTAGCATAATATTTATCACGTATTAAGTGCGATTTCAAAGAGTTCAAATGTGTATAATTTTCGTATACGAAAGTTTATACATTACATTCCACTCTATGAAAATGGGGGAGAAAATGATAATCTCTCAAAATTTTGCTAGCATATCATTATCTCGTTATTAAGTGTGATTTCACAGTGTTGAAAGGTTTAAAATTTTCGTATACGCAAGTTTATGCATTATATTTCACTCTATGGAAATGATAAATGATCAGGATTTTATTAGCACAAGATTATCATGTCCTAAGTGCGATTTCAAAGAGTTCAAAGGTGATATGCAAGTTTATGCATTACATTCCACTATATGAAAATGATAATCTATCAAGAGTTTCTTAGCACAACATTATCACGTATTAAGTGCGATTTAAAAGAGTTCAAATGTGTATAATTTTCATATATGCAAGTTTATGCATTACATTCCACTCTATGAAAATGGGGGAGAAAATGATAATCTCTCAATTTTTTGTTAGCACATCATTATCACGTATTAAGTGCAATTTCAAAGTTTTCAAAGGTTTATAATTTTCACATATGCAAGTTTGTGCATTACATTCCACTCTATGAAAATGATAATTTCTCAAGATTTTCTTAGCACAACACTATCACGTATTAAGTATGATTTCAAAGAGTGCAAAGGTGTATAATTTTCGTATATGCAAGTTTATGCATTATATTCCACTCTATGAAAATGGGGGAGAAAATGATAATCTCTCAAAATTTTGTTAACACATCATTATCACGTATTAAGTTCCATTGCACAGTGTTCAAAGGTTTATAATTTTCATATATGCAAGTTTATTCTTTATATTTCACTCCATGGAAATGATAAATGATCAGGATTTTATTAGCACAACATTATCATGTCCTAAGTGCGATTTCAAAGAGTTCAAAGGTGTATAATTTTCGTATATGCATTACATTTCATTATCTAAAAATGAAGCTAGACCAAGGCCCACCATCGTCGGAGAAGAAGAAGAAGAAAGGGGAGGCAATGACACGGGCGCGTGGTTGGCTTGGGGTCCCATCTGGCAATGCCAAACTGGGTAAGTTGTGGGTCCAATGCTCATGTGGATATGATCTGGATAAGTGGAGAGAGGTTTCCACTACGGGAACCAACTGAACACGACCCCACTCGTCATCATGTAATGGCAAGGGTCCACTATGGGATTCGAGAGAAGGCAGCCCTACTTGTCAGCACGTAACAGCGAGGGTCCACTATAGGACCCAACTGAATGCGGCCCCACTTGTTAGCACATAACAGTAAGACTGACGAACAACGACTTTTCAGACCGTGTGAGAGTTTCATAAAAGGAGATGGCCAAAAGGGAGGAAAAGTTAAGCGGCTGGGGGAAACTGAGTACAACTAACAAAGTAAGGGTACGAAAATAGAAATCCCTATCTTTTATGGTCATGCATGTGTGATGACGGGTTTATTTCTGTTGAATCTCGATAGTAGTGATACACATATTCATAATGTTGATGCTAAAAGGATTAAACTTGATAATAATATATCCGCATATATGTGGCACTGCCGTCTAGGTCATATTGGCGTAAAGCGCCTGAAGAAACTCCATTCTGATGGACTTTTGGATCACTTGATTTTGAATCATTTGATACATGTGAACCATGCCTTAAGGGCAAGATGACTAGAACCCCATTTTCCGATACAATGGAGCCGGCGACAGATTTATTAGAAATTATAAATACTGATTTATGTGGTCCAATGAGTGTGTCAGCGTGAGGTGTATCCTTATTTTGTTACTTTCACAGATGATTTGAGTAGATATGGATATATCTATTAGATGAAACACAAGTCTAAAACCTTTAAAAAGTTCAAGAAATTTCAGAGTGAAGTGGAAAATCATCGTAATAGAAAGATTAAATTTCTGTGGTCCGACCGTGGAGGTGATTATCTAAGTTACCAGTTTAGCACACACATGAGAGAGTGTGGAATCGTTTCACAACTCACGCATGGCGGAACACCACAACATAATGGTGTATCGAAGTGTCGTAATCGTACCTCATTGGATATGGTTCGATCTATGATGTCTCTGACTAACTTTCCACTTTCATTTTGGGGTTATGCACTGGAAATCGCTGCATTCACTTTAAATCAGGCATCATCTAAATCCATTGAAAAAACACCGTATGAATTGTGGTTTGAAACAAACCTAAGCTGTCATTTCTTAAAGTTTGGGGATGTGATGTTTATGTGAAGAACTTCAGCCTAATAAACTCGAACCCAAAGCGGAAAAATGCTTCTTCATAGGATACCCTAAAGAAACAATTGGGTATTCCTTCTATCACAGATCCGAGGGCGAGGTTTTCGTTGCCAAGAATGGATCCTTTCTAGAGAAAGAGTTTCTCGCGAAAGGTGTGAGTAGTCAGAAGGTAGAACTCGAAGAGGTTATTGAACCTTCTTTTCATGAAATGGTGAGTGGCGCAGCGCCGGAAATTGTTTCAGAGTTGACTTCACGTAATGAAGAAGGAACTAATGATAATGATCATGAAACTCCAAAAGAGGACACTATCGAATCTCGCAGGTCAAGCAGGACACATGCAACTCCTGAACTGTATGGAAATCCTATTGTGAATTTCATGGTAGATGGAATTGATGACCCTGCGACATATGAAGAAGCGATGATGAGCCTGGATTACAACAAATGGTTATAAACCATGAAATCCAAGATGGGATCCATGTACGAAAACCAGGTTTGAACCTTGGCGGCTTACCTCATGACCGAAAGGCCGTTGAGAATAAATGGATTTTCAATAAGAAAACTGATTTTGATGGTAATGTGACCATGTATAAAGCTCGACTTGTTGCAAAGGGGTTTCAAGAAATTAAAGGAGTTGACTATGATGAGACTTTCTCTCCTGTAGTGATGCTAAAGTCGGTTAGGATTATGTTAGCAATTGTTGCATATTTCGATTATGAAATATGGCAGATGGATGTCAAAACTGCATTCCTCAATGGTAATATTGAAGAAGAGTTGTATATGATACAACCAAAGGGTTTTGTCAATCCTAAGGATGCTGACAAGGTATGCAAGCTTCAGCGATCCATCTATGAACTGAAGCAAGCATCCCGGAGTTGGAATCTCCGCTTTGATGAGGTGATCAAAGAGTTTGGATTTGTCCAAACTTATGGAGAGGCTTGTATTTACAAGAAAGTGGGTGGGAGCAATGTGGCATTTCTAATATTATATGTGGATGACATATTATTGATTGGAAATGATATAGATCTTTTAAATAGTATTAAAAGTTATCTAAACAGCAAATTTTTGATGAAGGACCTTGGTAAAGCATCATACATATTAGGCATTAAGATCTATAGAGATAGATCAAAACGCCTAATTGGGCGATCACAAAGTACATACCTTGATAATATTTTAAAAAAGTTTAAAATGGATGGAAGTAAGAAGGGGTTCTTGCCTATGTTGCAAGGCAAGACATTGAGTAAGACTCAAAGTCTGGCTACGGCGGAAGAAAGAGAGATAATGGATAAGGTCCCCTATGCCTTAGCCATAGGATCAATAATGTATGCCATGCTATGTACAAGACCGGATGTGGCACATGCTATTAGTTTGAATAGTAGGTACCAATCTGATCCAGGTTTGGAACACTGGATAGCGGTCAAGAATATCTTTAAGTAACTAAGAAGAACTAAGGAAATTTTTCTTGTGTACGGAGGAGAAGAAGAGTTGGTCGCTAAGTGTCATGTCAACGCTAGCTTCGACGCTGATCCGGATGACTCTAAGTCACAATCTAGATATATATTTCTCATGAATGGAGCATCAATTAGTTGGAGGAGCTCCAAACAACCTGTGGTGGCAGGATCAACAATGGAGGCAGAATATGTTGTTGCTTCAGAAGCGGCACGGGAAGAGGTTTGGGTGAAGGAGTTCATAACTAAACTAGGTGTGGTTCCTAGTGCGTTGGACCCAATGGTGATCTATTGTGACAACAATGGAGCCATAGCCAACGCCAAGGAACCAAGGTCTCATAAGAATTCCAAGCATATTAAGCGCCAGTTTCACTCCATCCACGAGCATGTCAAGGATGGAGATATAAAGATTTGTAAAGTACACACAGATCTGAATGTAGCAGATCTGTTGACTAAAGTTCTACCTAGGGCAAAACATGATCAACACCAGAACTCCATGGGTGTTAGATTTATCACTATGTAAACTAGATTATCGTCTCTAGTGCAAGTGGGAGACTAGAGGGAATATGCCCTGAGAGGCAATAATAAAGTTGTTATTATCGTATTGCAAGTATATGATAGATGTTTATTTTGCAGGCTATAATTGTATTGATTCGAAACGTTAATACATGTGTGTTTAATAAACAAATAAAGGGTTCCTAGTTATGCCTCTCTTATAAACTAGCTTGTTTTTTAACAAGATGATCAAACTTTCCTGATCATCGACATTTGATGTTGTTAATAATGAGGTCACAACATTGGTGGAATGATGTGATGAACATTCATCCTAAGTATAGCAATATGATCAAAGTCATTGTATTTAAATTGCTATAATAACATCATACAAAGTAATTCTAGTCCTTAAACCATGGGATCATGTCAATCACTTACACTAGAAGAGTAACTTGATAACATCAAATGTCAGACCGTAATAGGGTGACTATAAAGGTGGGTTTAGATACTCCGAAGGTGTTATGCAGAGGCTCATGGATCAAGAGTGGGATTTGTCCATCCTGATGATGGATAGATATACTCTGGGCCCTCTCGGTGATATCACATTGAGATAGCTTGCAAGCAAGTGATGTGATCACTAGAATGTTATATCACGGGAACAAGAAAAGAGTGCATGTCGGTACCGAGATCAACTAGGTATGGAGATACCAATGATCGAATCTCGGACATGTAATATATCATGAGACAAAGGGATTGAGTTACTAACGTTAAAGGTTCTCATGATCACAGAAGTCATCGTTGAATGTGTAGGAGTCAGTGTGGATCTCTAGGTCCCGCAGCTGGTTATTGATCGGAGAAGGTCTCAATCATGTCTGCATTATTTGCGAACCGTAGGGTGACACACTTAAGGGATACCAACACCATTTGGAGAAAATATGTTCTAGAGAAAAGGATTGCAAATCACTAGAATTATTTCAATGGACACCGGAATTGTTTCGGGTGAAATTGGTTCTGCATGTGATATTGAAATGTTGCAGGGGGTTTTATGTGAATGTTTGTTAATTAAAGTAATTAAAAAATAAAATAAAATAAATAAAATAGTTTTATTTAATGAGAGTTGCATTAATTTGTTGGGGATCAGCGCAGAAAACAAAAAATTTCCTACGAATGAAACCCCGAAACTTGCCTAGGATCTATCTATGTAGTAATGCGGTAATGGCCAATGCGTACAAAGTACATACCCTTGTAGACCGTATGCGGTGAACATTCCGCGGGGAACATGGTTGAAGTAGTCGTACTCGAAGCCGACCTCATGGTCGCGAAGCTCCTCGCAGGTCACCCCTTGCTCCTTCTTGATCTTCATCATCTTCATCGTGCAACAGCTCCGGCTAACGACATTTAAGTGCCCCAAGTGTTGCGCCTCGTGTCTTCGTACACATCCGGTGCACGATGAGACCTCCGGCTCCCCGATCCCGTCGGCAGTGCGAAAGTGTATATCCGGCTAGGAATCCCTGCAGCGCAACGGCGTACTGCAGGTGTGCCTTGATCGCAAAGCCCAGACTTGGGGCCATGGTCACGAGGCATGGAGGGAGAGAGAGAAGGATAAAGTCAACCAAAGGACTTCTCCAATTGTTGGTGTGTTCAATCCCACCCATGGGCACCCCTTTATATAGGGGGAGGGGGTGTGCCCTCCCCTTTGGGTTTCCCATGTGGGACTAAACAGGGGAGAGGGGGAGGGGGCGCATGGGCCTTAATGGGCCAGCCGGCCTGGGGTGGGCCCCACCCCACGCACAACCCTAGGCTGGCTGGGTGGGCCCCCTCAAGGCGCCTGGGCCTTGACCCTTTGGCCCTTCCCTCCTCCGGTTTTCCCTCATGGGCCCTATTTCCCTAGGAAGTTTGGCCCATTAGTGGAATAACTCTTCAATTTAGATTTTAATATTATATTTAATATTAATTACACTAATTAATATCTAAATACATATTACAAAATCCATCTTGACCCGAAACACCTTTCGGTTCCCTTTCGATTTCCTCCGAACGACTTTGGATCTTTCCCGGAATGATTCTGGTCCTTTATTCTTTCTCTGAACAACTTTGGGTCTCTGTGCGGAACAATTCCGGCTTTCTCTCTTTCTCTACTATGATTCTGTATTACGAATGATCGCTCTCATCGTACCCTTAAGTGTATCCTCTCACGGCTCGGGAATGCTCTAGACATGATCTGTATCAATGATCAACAGAGGGACCAGGGATATCCATGCGACCCCTATGCATTCCTGATTACAATGTCGTTTGAACCGTCTAAATGTAGCATCCTCTTCCTTTTGTTTCTCGATACAACTTGTCCGAGATCCGATTAATGGTATCTTATACCTTGTTCAATCTCGTTCACAACAAGTTCTGTTTTCTTGTTACCGTGATATTACATCCCCGTGACCTAGGCACATGTTGCAACATATATGGATGTAATCTCACCAAGCCGGCCGTATGTATCTTTTACCCGTCATGTGGGTGAACAAATCCCGGTCTTGTAGTCACATGTCATCTACTGTTCCTTTGGAATACCCAACATACACCTTTATGGCCACCGTATTTCCAGATGACGGTTGATGCAGTCTAAGAAGCCTAGGGAAACAGTGAGTAATATGAGCTCACGGTCTAAGGAGAAGGAGTCTAGGTATAGATGTTGCAACAATGAACTAGATGACTTGATCGTGTTGCAATCCTTCGAGGAATGTCCAATCACATCATTCTCCAATGATATGATCTCGTTGTCAGTCGGCATAAATGCCCATGATCTTGAAACCCAGATCATCTTCGTGACCAACGAACTAGTATGAATAGAGGCTACTAGGGACTTGGTTGTTTCATACCACACATGTACCAATGTTTCTACTTGGCATAGCTCTAGCACAATATGAAACTATTATAAACTAATTGAGATATGATAATAAAAACCTATTTCTTATTTGCCTCTAGGGCATATCTCCTTCATAATTTTGGTGGAAAATTAATGCATGTGAGTGGGAGTATGAGTGGAGGAGACTAAAGTAAAACTGAAATAAAGATGGAAGCAAGCAAACATGTAACAGATCTAATTGCAAATGGTGTTTCAATGCTTAGAAAAAGGCCTAGGGATCATACTTTCACTAGTGAACACTCTCATATAAATATCTTCTCTTCATGATACTACTCTGAACTACTCTCCGGTTGGACACTCTAATCCATGGTAGGGCTATAACAACACTCCTCAAAGTTCGCCTTCCCCATCTAGGTAACCCCACACTGTCACCTTGAGCGCTAGATGATTCCAACAAACACCACAATTTCATAGAGACATCCAACTCCAAATATAACTCATAACAAGTATTTGTAATCTCTAGCCTAAGTGCCACCATGGTGTGCACGCTGTCACTTTCACACACATGGGGAGAGCAGAGATCTATTGAAGCACTTGAGTAGCAAGGTAGATCTACTTGATTACAAAGCTCATGATTGCAATATGA
This sequence comes from Avena eriantha, assembly GCA_910589775.1. NCBI lineage: Eukaryota > Viridiplantae > Streptophyta > Magnoliopsida > Poales > Poaceae > Avena > Avena eriantha. The sequence goes on along the minus strand of OU342741.1, from coordinate 142,661,209 downwards.
TCATGCATAGAGAGAGATGAACACATAGCTACCAGTAGAACCCTTAGCCTCGAGGAAGAACTACTCCCTCCTCGTCATGGGAATCAGAAACGGCGATGGAGATGGTGGTGGAGATCGATGGAGATGGATCCGGGGGCATTTCCCTATCCTAGCAGGGTGCCGTAACTGAGACTTTCTGTCCCCCGAATCTCTCCTTCGGTGGCGGCGGCACTGCGGAACTTTTCGTGGCCGGAGGCTTGACGATTTAGGGTTTTTGCATCGGGAGGCATCTTATAGGCGAAGAGGCAAGGTCGGTGGGTGGCCAGGGGGCCACACCACCTGGTGGCGCGGCTAGGGCTAGCCTGCGCCACCATATGGTGTGCCCACCCTGGTGCCCTACTCCGTCTCTGCTTCGTGTTTTCGTGTTGCTTCGGGAAAATAGGCATATTGGCTTTTGTCCCGTCCAATTCCGAGAATATTGATTTTCTACCCTTTCTGGAACCAAAAACAGAAGAAAATAGGCAACTAGCACTGTGGAATATTGTTAATAGGTTAGTCCTAGAAAACATATAAAAATACCTCAAAGTGTTGACAAAGCAAAGCAAACTAGATATAAAACAAGCATAGAACATCAAAAATTATGGATATGTTAGCAACGTATGAGTGGTGCATCCACCCACATGAATGAAGGAAGAGGTGGGGGCACCTCCATGGCCACCGCCCATGGGAGGGGTATGTCCCCCTCTCCTCATCTCACATCACACCCCCTTGTGAAGGATCTCTCTGCCCCTCTAGAATTATTTGCCCATAGTCTCGGATTAGCGAGATACATGTTCCTGGTGGCTTTTCATCTAGAAGGAGTTGTTGCTTCTACTGCATTATTGGAGCAAGGAGGCAGAGGTTGTTCGGTGGACTGGACGTGTGTGCGATCATGGATGCGCTGCTGATTTGCGGTGCTGGACTTCTGATACATTGCAAATGTATCTCTAATTTTTGATGTTCCATGCTTGGTTTTATCCACTTTCTTGTGTTTTGTTCCAACTTTGGAGTACTTTTATTATGATTTCTTGGACTAACTTATTAACAAGAGCCATAGTGCCAGCTGCCTATTTTCTGCTGTTTTTGGTTCCAAGAAAGTCAGAAAATGAATATTCTCGGAATTGGACAGGACAAAAGCCAAAGTGCCTATTTTTCCGGAAGGGATCAAGTGCCATAATATGAGACGGAGAAGGTCTGGGGGCCAGCCACACCACCTGGCCGCGCGGCTAGGCCTGGCACGTGCCAGGGGGTGGTCTGGCCAACCCCAGCACCCCCTCGGCCTCTCCTTCCGCCTATAAGTTGCCCTCGGGACGAAAACCCTAAGTACCCAATCAAAAAATCCACGAAAGAGTCTGTAGCCGCCATCGTCTCTGTCCCTAGATCGGGGGGTTCTGAAGCTCTTCCCGGCACGCTGTCGGAGAAGGGAATTCACCCTAGAGGCCTTCTTCATCACCATGCAAGCCTCCGGTGTGATGCGTGAGTAGTTCATCCTTGGACTACGGATCCATGTAGTAGCTAGATGGCTGGTTTCTCCTCCTTTGTGCTTTCGTGTTTAGATCTTGTGAGCTCCGTTCATGATCAAGATCATCTATTTGTAATTCATACATGTTGTGTTTGCGGGGATCCGATGGATATTGAGATGCTATTTCAGATTGATTATTGATTCTATCATGTCTTTGTTATTTGAGATCTTGCATGCTTTCCGTTGTTAGTAGCTATCTTGGCCAAGTAGATGCTAGTAACTCCAAGAGTTAGTATTTATGCTCGATAGTGGGTTCATGCCTCTGGTAATCTGGGGAAGTGACAGAAATCTCTAAGGTACTAGATGTGTTGTTGCTACTAGGGAGAAAACAACAATCCTTTGTTCATAGAACAATCGTATTGTTTACTTTACACGTAGTTCGTAAAGCAATAATCTGTTGCTTGCAACTTAATACTGGAGGGGGTTCGGATGATAACCTGAAGGTGGATTATTAGTATAGATGCAGTTGGATGGCGGTCTATGTATTATGTTGTAATGCCCAATCAAGTCTTAAAGGAGTCAAAATGATTAGTATATGCATGTATTGCTTTCTCGGTGTTTGTCAATTGCCCCACTGTAATTTGTTCACCCAGCATGTTATCTATCTAAGGAGAGCCACCTCTAGTGAGCTATGGATCCCAGTCCTTTTTCTTTACATACAATCTATAAACTTTTACTGCTTTGTGTTTACTTTCTGCAAACTTTTACTTCTTTCCATTCGATACGTTTAATCCTTTGTTTTCCGCAAAACACAGTGAGATTGACAACCTCATCACAAGTTGGGGACAAAGTTCTGTGGTTGTGTTGTGCAAGTCTCCACGTTGCTACTAGCACCGGTAGTGCGCCCTGCCAAAGCTCAACTAGTAACACCTTTGGGATGTTTCCTTGCTCCTACTGGTTCGATTAAACCTTGGTTTCATAATTGAGAGAAGACTTGCTGCTGTATTCATCGTACCTTCCTCTTGGGGTTCCCAACGAGCTCTACATAGAAAGTCGAGCGCATCAAGGTTTTTTCTGGCGTCGTTGCCGGGGAGTCAAGGACATCTTCACAAGGGGAGTCCCTCATAACCAATCTCTTTGCTTTGTTGTTTTTTGTTTGCTTAGTTTCTTTTTGCGTTGTTTGCTTGTTTTGTTCTTCAGAAAACACACAAAAAATTAGTTCCTTTCTTAAGTTGCCTTTTTGACTAGCTCTGCTCCAATCACTATTTCATTATGGATAGCTCACTCAGTTTCCTATTTGGGAACAGTTTTATGACTGCTAAGGTAATAGATGAACCACCGCCTGCTAGAACCTCCATGGAAGAAGAAATTGCTGAACCTGAAAGCTCATTAGATGAAAAAGAGGAGAGTGATGGACAAAAGGAGGAAGAATGGATCTACCCATGCCTACCTTCTAATGAGAGTAACTCTTTATCCCTTATATTATTTGATTGTCCCCCATGCTTATCAAAGGAGGGTGAATGTTATGTTCCCGAGGATTCTTTTGAAAATATTTATAATAAAGCTCTAGTGCTTGTAGATCATGAAAAGCATGCCTTATGTGATAGTTATATTGTTGAGTTTATTCATGAGGCTACTGAAAATTATTACGAGAGAGGAAAATATGGTTGTAGAAGTTTTTATGGTAATGAAACACCTCTCTATGTGCTGAAAGTTTTGAAGTTACTATTGTTTTATCTTCCTATGCCTGTCACTTTGTTATTTGTGCATTTATTTGCATACAAGATTCCTATGCATAGGAAGTGGGTTAGCCTTAAATGTGTTTTAAATTTGCTTCTTGATGCTCTCTTTTACTTCAATTCATATTTCCTATGAGAGCATCTTCTCAAATTTTTATGCCTAACTTAAATGCGTTAAAGAAAAGTACTTGTTGGGAGATAACCCAAGAGTTTTAGTTGAGTCTTGGAAGTTATTACCTCTGTAATAACCTCTCCTTATCCTTTTTATTTGCTTTTTGTGCCAAGAGTAACCTCTAATGAGAGTGAAGTAATGATTGGGAAAGTTGCTGTCCCAAAACAGATTTCTGTGCTTCACCGTAAAAATTCCTGAGAGAGCTCTGTACGTCGGATTGAGCTGTAATATTTTGTGAATCTGCCCCAGGTTGTTATCTAACTTTCGTTAGTTCAACATAGTTCTATTTGAGCAACAGAAGGTCTTCGAAAAAATCCGTCTTTACCTGCTGGTCTGTTTTGACTGATTTCTGCCATTTTCTGCATTTGCTTCTTATAGTTCCTTCTTGAGTTCCTTTGGGGAATTGAGATTTTTGAGGGAAGTGCTACATTAGCTAGTGTTCTAATGGAAGTTTATTTGGTGTTAGAACTGAACCTTGAGACTTATTTATCTTAAGTGCACTAATGTTGCTAATAAGATTGTGTGAAGTCTTGTATGAAGGAAAATTTTCAGGTGTATGGAAGGAATGAGTAATGAGATGAAGGATGGACTAAAGCTCAAGCTTGGGGATGCCACGCATGTCACCCCAAGAAATATCCAAGAAGTACAAGCGTCAAAGATTGGGGATGCCCAAGGCATCCCTTCTTCATTAATAAAAATTCCAGGTTTCTTCCAAACGCTTCATTTTTATTGTTACATGCACAGTTGTGTTTTTCTTGGAGCGTATTCTTTTTTGTTTTTGTTTTGGTTTTCGTTTGCTTTTGTTTGCTTAATTTTCTGAATAAATTGGTTGGAACCCCTCTTTCATACTTTGGTTTGCAAATAGTTTGGTTTGGTTTGGAAAAGAGTAGGAAACTTCATGCTTTTGTGGTAAAAAGAGCTCGTTTTTGACTATGGCATATGCTTTTTCATTCCATGCTTGATATTGTTTTGGCTTTATGCTTAGTATTCTTTGCTGTAGCATGACTTGTTATAAACAATTGAGATTGCTTAATGTGCCTTGGATGAATCATGCGTTGTTTTAGCATATTAAAGCATAGTATAGTGGTATTCTCCTTTGATGCTTTATTTGGGTTGACTTGGCACATGCTCACACCATGTTATGACTATCACAAGTCACCATAGCCTTTATTATCCTTTAGTTTTCAACTTGTAATATCACTGCTTTGATCAATGATGTTTTGTCGCTCTACATGATTATGGCCATTATTGCTCTCTGAGTTTGTTGCTCCCATTCTTTTGCTAGCCTCCACAAGAAAGTATGAGTTCCACTCATGCATCCAACTCCCTAAACCAAGTTATTCCAAAGAGTCCACCATACCTACCTACTAGCTTATGCTATGCCAAGTACATTCATGCTTTTGTTTACCTTCCACTTGTTATGAGAAAACTAGTGATTAAAGCTCTCACGAACTTGATGGCACACTTTACTTTTCTTGCCCTTAATAAACTTGAACCATTGTGTCTTCTATGTTGTATATGCTTGCACTTATATGTTGGGAATTAGCAGAACCATGCTTTCATGGGGAACGCTTTCAACATTGCACTTGGTACTTGTACCTACTTGATATCATGCTCTTTTGTATATGGATGTCATCGGTGTGAAATTAAAGGGGGGCTTGTAAGTCCATGGAGTTATGTATATGTGTTAGAGAAACGCATGGGCCACTAGTCTAATCCATGCTGACAAGGTGGAAACCTGCAGCGTAACCATAATGAGCTGTCTATGAAGCATTCTTCTTATAAAAAAAGAGTCCTACATTGAGAAAAAAAAGAGAAAAGAAAAAAAGATACTATGAAAAGAGGAAAGAGAGAAAAAAGCACCATATTCCCATGGTAAATAAGAAGAATGATGAGATGCTCGTTGTCTGCTTGCCTTGTCATTTTGATATGGGGATTCTTCCGTATCATCGGGCAAGGGGTACCCCGTTGGCGGTTCTCAATGATACACATATACTTACGATGACAAGAACTTACCGGTGACTAAACTTGAGTAGCATGAGGAGCGACCCTCGTATACAAGGGACATGAGATTTCTGACTTATACTTGGTCAAGCATGTACACCATAGTTTGTTCACTTTAACCTTAATCACCTTCAAGATGCTTATGATAGGGGCAATGAGAGCTGAAAGCTATAAGTACCATAATTTTTGGAAGCTCTTTATGAGACTTGAATCCCTACTTCCTTTTACAAGGGCCTTTCTTCCACCATTATATTGAGTCTCCACCTTCTATCTTTATGCACCTACTTTGAGAGCATAGTGGCCATTCTTAGTTCTATGTGCATTGTCCCAAGACTAGTTGATTGATGCATAACTTGTTATTGCTTGTTTGAAACTATTGTATCTAGTCACTCTTATGAATTTTGAAGGTGTCCTATGCATTTATATTTGCTACTCTATTGAGGGACAAGCGGAATACTATTATGCTATGTTTTCTTTATATGAAACAAACAAACGTCTTGCAAAGCATTGTTATTCATGAATCTTTTGTTTGTGCCTTTTTCATGTTGCATCATAGTTTCTTTGCTTATTTCTAAAACTTTGTCTTTCATGTTATGATTGAAGTACTATGATCCCAGCTTTGAATGTTTTGCAAATACTTTGATCAAGTCTTTGATGGTGCATGCCACCTCAAAAATTATTTCTTTTTATCACTTACCTACTCGAGGACGAGCAGGAGTTAAGCTTGGGGATGTTGATACATTGCAAATGTATCTCTAATTTTTGATGTTCCATGCTTGGTTTTATCCACTTTCTTGTGTTTTGTTCCAACTTTGGAGTACTTTTATTATGATTTCTTGGACTAACCTATTAACAAGAGCCACAGTGTCAGCTGCCTGTTTTCTGTTGTTTTTGGTTCTAGGAAAGTCAGAAAATGAATATTCTCGGAATTGGACGGGACAAAAGCCAAAGTGCCTATTTTTCCGGAAGGGATCAAGTGCCAGAATACGAGACGGAGAAGGGCTGGGGGCCAGCCACACCACCTGGCCGCGCGGCCAGGCCTGGCCCGCGCTAGGGGGTGGTCTGGCCGACCCCAGCACCCCATCGGCCTCTCCTTCCGCCTATAAGTTGCCCTTGGGACGAAAACCCTAAGTACCCAATCAAAAAATCCACGAAAGAGTCTGTAGCCACCGTCGTCTCTGTCCCTAGATCGGGGGGTCTGAAGCTCTTCCTGGCACCCTGCCGGAGAGGGGAATTCACCCTGGAGGCCTTCTTCATCACCATGCAAGCCTCCGGTGTGATGCGTGAGTAGTTCATCCTTGGACTACGGATCCATGTAGTAGCTAGATGGCTGGTTTCTCCTCCTTTGTGCTTTCATGTTTAGATCTTGTGAGCTCCGTTCATGATCAAGATCATCTATTTGTAATTCATATATGTTGTGTTTGCGGGGATCCGATGGATATTGAGATGCTATTTCAGATTGATTATTGATTCTATCATGTCTTTGTTATTTGAGATCTTGCATGCTTTCCGTTGTTAGTAGCTATCTTGGCCAAGTAGATGCTAGCAACTCCAAGAGTTAGTATTTATGCTCGATAGTGGGTTCATGCCTTTGGTAATCTGGGGAAGTGACAGAAATCTCTAAGGTACTAGATGTGTTGTTGCTACTAGGGAGAAAACAAGAATCCTTTGTTCATAGAACAATCGTATTGTTTACTTTACACGCAGTTCGTAAAGCAATAATCTGTTGCTTGCAACTTAATACTGGAGGGGGTTCGGATGATGACCTGAAGGTGGATTATTAGTCATAGATGCAGTTGGATGGCGGTCTATGTATTATGTTGTAATGCCCAATCAAGTCTTAGAGGAGTCAAGATGATTAGTATATGCATGTATTGCTTTCTCGGTGTTTGTCAATTGCCCCGCTGTAATTTGTTCACCCAGCATGTTATCTATCTAAGGAGAGCCACCTCTAGTGAACTATGGATCCCGGTCCTTTTTCTTTACATACAATCTATAAACTTTTACTGCTTTGTGTTTACTTTCTGCAAACTTTTACTTCTTTCCATTCGATACGTTTAATCCTTTGTTTTCCGCAAAACATGGTGAGATTGACAACCTAATCGCAAGTTGGGGACAAAGTTCTGTGGTTGTGTTGTGTAGGTCTCCACGTTGCTACTAACACCGGTAGTGCGCCCTGCCAAAGCTCGGCTAGTAACACCTTTGGGGTGTTTCCTTGCTCCTACTGGTTCGATTAAACCTTGGTTTCATAACTGAGGGAAGACTTGCTACTGTATTCATCGTACCTTCCTCTTGGGGTTCCCAACGAGCTCTACGTCGAAAGTCGAGGGCATCAACTTCCTCTCAATCTTGAGATCGACAAGCGAACGACTACATCATCCATGAGTCCAACCTCGTTAAACTATTTATGTCTTCAAGGGTATGTTCTCTATGGATGTATATCCACCTGTTGTTTGTATCTAGGTAGATAGATCTTGGTGCTTAGTAGTTCCCATTGTAGGAATTTTTGTTTTCTATGCTGCGAACCCAACAACACCAGCTAGCAACCTGCACGGTCGAAGGAGGAACAAAGAGATATTCACTAAGCTAATTACGATATCCACTGGGAGACCCTTAATTGTGGTGGTCTGTATGGGTGACTACTCTCAGACATCGCGGTAGTTATTTAGAGATAACCTCATTCTTGGCTCAACAAATTGACTGCCTATGAGCCTTGTAATTAACATCTTATTATATGGAGCTCTCTCCACACATGTCATGACATAATAAATAGGTTATCCTAATTACGATTAATTATAACATGCTAGTGGTGTATCCTACATCCCTGAGAACGCTTTAGCCTTATTGAGTTTGACCACCATTCCAAACGCTTTTGTTACATGTTTTAATTACTTTTCTGCATTCAACCAAAAACCTTTCAAACACCGTTTACTTGAAATCAAAGGCGCCTTACAAGTATCCTTTGGTAGATAGTGATGAGGGGCATAAATACCTTAACCAAATAGCTCTCTGTGGGTTCGATACTCTTATTTCGAAACTAGCTACAATCGATCTATGCACTTGCAGTCATTAGGGTCCTCCAGCAGGATCAACTGAACTATGATAGTGGAGGCAGCCAACGCATTGCGGTACAATATCTGAGTTTTTTCCTTTTTCATGATCATGTCTAATTCATTTCCACCATGACAACTAAGATGTAGTGTCGAGCCCTGATACGTTGCTAACGTATCTATAATTTTTGATGTTCCATGCTTGGTTTATATCTACTTTCTTATGTTTTGTCCACACTTTGGAGTATTTTTATACACTTTCTTGGACTAACCTATTAACAAGATGCCATAGTGCCAGCTGCTTGTTTTCTGCTATTTTTGGTTCCAAGAAAGTCAGAAAATGAATATTCTCAGAATTGAATGGGACAAAAGCCAAAGTCAATATTTCACCGAGGGGGACACGGAGCCAGAAGACAAGACAGAGAGGGTCTAGAGGCCGTCCACACCACCTAGCCCACGCCAGGGGGTGGTGTGGCCGCCTAGGGCACCCCTCGGCCTCCCCTTTCGCGTATATATTGCCTCCGCTACATAAACCCTAAGGAACCGATTAAAAATTCCATGAAAGAGTCTGTAGCCGCCGTCATCTCTATCCCTAGATTGAGAGGGATATGAAGCTCTTCCCGGCACCCTGCGGGAGGGGAGAATTCACCCTGGAGGCCTTCTTCATCACCATGCAAGCCTCCGGTGTGATGCGTGAGTAGTTCATCCTTGGACTACGGGTACATGTAGTAGCTAGATGGTTGGTTTTTCTCCTTTGTGCTATATGTCTAGATCTTGTGAGCTCCGTTCTTGATCAAGATCATCTATTTGTAATCATACATGTTGTGTTTGCGGGGATCCGATGGATATTGAGATGCTATTTCAGATTGATTATTGATTCTATCATGTCTTTGTTATTTGTGATCTTGCATGCTTTCCGTTGTTAGTAGCTATCTTAGCCGAGTAGATGCTAGCAACTCCAAGAGGGAGTATTTATGCTCGATAGTGGGTTCATGCCTCTAGTAATCTAGGGAAGTGATAGAAATCTCTAAGGTACTAGATGTGTTGTTGCTACTAGGGACAAAACATCAATCCTTTGTTCATAGAACAATCATATTCTTTACTTTACATGCAATGCTTAATGCAATTATCTGTTGCTTGTAACTTAATACTGGAGAGGGTTCGGATGATAATCTAAAGGTGGATTATTATTCATAGATGTTGTTGGATTACGGTCTATGTATAATGTTGTAATGCCCAATCAAATCCCATAGGAGTCAATATGATTAGTATATGCATGTATGCTTTCTCGATGTTTGTCAATTGCCCCACTGTAATTTGTTCACCCAACATGTCATCTATCTTAAGGAGAATCACCACTAGTGAACTATGGACCCCGGTCCTTTATTTTACCATCAATCTACAACTATTTGCTGTTTTCTGTTTACTTTTTGCAAGCTATTACTATGTTCGACACAATATGTTTAATCCTTTGTTTTCAGCAAAACCGATGAGATTGACAACCTCACTGTAAGTTGGGGCAAAGTTCTATGGTTGTGTTGTGCAGGAGTCCAAGTTGGAAACAACACCTTGGAGGTGTTTCTTTGCTCCTACTGGTTCGATAACCTTGGTTTCATAACTGAGGGAAAACTTGCTGATGTGCTCATCATACCTTCCTCTTGGGATTCCCCAATGAGCTCGATATATTTTGGGCCATCAAGCTATTTTTCTGGCGTCGTTGCCGAGGAGTCAAGGACATCTTCACAAGGGGAGTCCCTCATAACCAATCTCTTTACTTTGTTATTTTTTCTTGCTTAGTTTATTTCTGGTGTGCTTGCTTGTTTGTTTATCAAAAACACACAAAAATTAGTTGTACTAGTTTGCTTCTTTATATTAAAAACACACAAAAAAATTATTAGTTCCTATCTTAAGTTGCCATTATGTCTAGCATTGCTCCAATTACTATGTCACCCGAGGAAATGATTTTTACTTTCAAACAAGGAATTGAAGAGAGTTTCAAAGAAGCTTGGTCTAGAATCTCTGATTTACATGAAAAAACCTGAACCTAAAATGACTCAAAGCTTGTTTCTTAGAAGTTTTTACTTTGGAACTGGTCTTTGCTATAGATATGCTTTGGATGCTGTAGTGGGAGGAGATTTCCTCCAATGTAATGAGGATGAAGCTTTTAATGTCATAAAGAAGTTGGTCTTAACTTACAACTTGCCTAGCAAATCTGATTCTTCCTTTATAAACATATTTGCTAGATTGAACACTCTTGAGACCCACACTGCTAGTTGAAAAGATTGCTATAACACGCTTAGAGAGCATCATGGTTATGTTCCAATAAATTCTGAACCCTCAAATGGCTTCCTACAGTAAAGATTGTTATAAATAATGAAACTTTTCATGCTCGCTGTGATATCATGTCTGAATTATGTCTTATGCCTAAAGATATCTATGAATCTTTGAATCTTTGGGGACTTTCTAAAGGAGGAGGAGAAATATTTCTTGCTAATAATGCCACAATATTACCCATTGGAATAGCTGAAGGAGTGTTTAGAAAGATCCTATGGAAAATGGTTTCTACTGATTATCTTGTTATTGAATGTGTAGGAAAAGGACAAATTACACTTGGAAGATCCCTATTAAAACTCCTTGGAGCAATAATAGATGTGGAAAAGGGCACCATGCATTTTGCTTCTCCGCCAAACAATCATATGTTCCACAAGGTTAATAATAAAAGTAAGAGAGATAAGGGAAAGAAATTTGGTTTTAATGCTTCTTCATTTGAGAACACTTGATTCTTTTCTTGCTTCTTATGCCTAACTTAAAGGCGTTAAAGAAAAGTACTTATTGGGAGATAACCCAAAAGTTTTAGATGAGTCTCGGAAGTTATTACCTTCATAATAACCTCTGTAATAACCGCTCTTTATCCTTTTTATTTGCTTTTTGTGCCAAGAGTAACCTCTAATGAGAGATAAGTAATGCTTGGGAAAGTTGTTTTCCCGAAACAGATTTTTGTGCTTCGCTGTAAAAATTCGTGTAAAATATGTGTATGTCGGTTTGAGCTGTAATTTTTTGTGCTTCTGCCCCAGGTTGTTATCTAACTTTTGTTAGTTCAACACGTTTCGATTTGAGCAACAGAAGGTCTTCGAAAAAATTGGTTTTTACCTGCTGGTATGTTTTGACAGATTTCTGCCATTATTTGCATTTGCTTCTTGTTGATTCCTTTTTGTTTTTGTTGGGAATTGAGCTTTTTGAGGGAAGTGATACAATAGCTTGTGTTTTAATGGAAGTTTTATTGGTTTTGGAAGTTAACCCAAAGACTTATTATCTTGAGTGCACTAATGTTGTTAATAAAGATTGTGTGAAGTTTTGTATGAAGGAAAAATTTCAGGTGTATGGAAAGAATGATGTAATGAGATGAAGAATGAACTAAAGCTCAAGCTTGGGGATGCCACCCATGTCACCCCAAGAAATATCCAAGAAGTACAAGCGTCGAATCTTGGGGGTGCCCAAGGCATCCCCTTCTTCATCAATAAAAATCTCAGGTTTCTTCCAAACACTTCATTTTTATTGTTTCATGCATAGTTGTGTTGTTCTTGGAGCGTGTTCGTTTTTGTTTTTCGTATTCATTTGCTTGGTTTGATTAGTTTGCTTGAATAAATTGGTTGGACCCCCTTATTCTTACATTACTTTTCAAATAAGTTGGTTTGGATTGGAAAAGAGTAGGAAAAGTTCATGCTTAAGTGGTAAAGGAGCTTGTTTTTTACTTTGGCCTATGCTTTGTCATGTCATGCTTGATATTGTTTTGGCTTTATGCTTAGTAATTTTTTCTGTAGCATGACATGTTATAATAGATTGCTTAATGTGCCTTGAAATAATCATGTGTTGTTTTAGCATATAAAACCATAATATTGTGCTATTCTAATTTGATGCTATATTTGGGTTGACTTGGCGCATGCTCACACCATGTTATGACTATCCCAAGTCACCATAGCCTCGATGATCATTTAGTTTTCGACTTCTAAATCATTGTATGCTTTAATTAATGATGTTTTGTCGCTTTGCATGATTATGGCCATTATTGCTCTCTTAGTTGGTCGCTCCCAGTCTTTTGCTAGCCTCCATAATGAAGTATGAGTGCCACTCATGCATCCAACTCCAAATAAAACCAAGTTATTCCAAAGAGTCCACCATACCTACCTATTAGGATTTGCTATTCCAAGTATATTCTTGTTTTTATCTGCCTTCCGAATTAAACTTGTTATGTGAAAACTAGTGATTAAAGCTCTCATGAACTTGATGGCACACTTTACTTTTCTCGCACTTAATAAACTTGAACCATTGTGTCCATCTTTGTTGCGTATATGCTTGCGCTTTATAAGTTGAAGTTAGCAGAACCATGTATCATGGGGAATGCTTTCAACATTGCACTTATTATTCCATTGATATCATGATTCTTTTGCTTATGGATCCCGGCGGTGTGAAATAAAAGGGGAACTTGATCATGGAGTTTGTATGTGTGTTAGAGAAACGCCTGGGCCGCTAGCCTAAGCCATGCCTAATCATGGTGGAAACTTGCAGCATAACCATAATGAGCATTCTATGAAGCATCCTCAATAAAAACCTATGCAAATAGCAAATAAAAAGATCGCTGAGATGCTCATTATCTGTTGCCTTGTGATTTTGATATGGGATAGCTCATGTGTCATGGAGCAAGGGGTACCCCGTTGGCGGTTCTCTATGATACATATGTACTTACAATGACATGAGCTTACTTGTGACTGAAGTTGAGTAGCATGAGGTTCGGTACTCGTAAGCAAGGGGCATGACATTTCAACTTATAACTTTTCAAGCATATCCTCTTAGTTGTGTCACTTTAACCTTAATCACTTAAAGATGCTTATGATAAGGGGAATGAGAGCTAAAAGCTAATAAGTACCGTAAATTTTGGAATCTCTTTATGAGACTTGAATCCCTGCTTCCTTCCATGAAGGCCTTTCTTTTACTTTTATGTTGAGTCTCCATCTTCTATCTTTATGCACCTATTAAGAGAGCATAGTGGCCATTCTTGTTTAATGTGCATTGTCCCAAGACTTGTTGATTGATTCATAACTTTGATATTGCTTTTCTTAAACTATTTGTATCTAGTCACCCTTATGAACTTTGAAGGTGTCCTATGCATTTATGTTTTGCTACACTATGAGGGACAAGCTGAATACCATTCTCATTATGCTTTTTTATGTGAAACAAACAAACATCTTGCAAAGCATTATTATTCATGAATCTTTTGTTTGTGCCTTTTCATGTTACAACATAGTTTCTATGTCTTATTATTAGAACTGTATCTTTCATGCTATGTTGAAGTACTATGATCCCAGCTATCAATATTTTACAAATACTTTGATCAAGTCTATGATGGTGCATGTCACCTCAAAAATTATTCTTTCTTTTTATCACTTACCTACTCAAGGATGAGCAGGAGTTAAGCTTGGGGATGTTAATACGTTGCTAACGTATCTATAATTTTTGATGTTCCATGCTTGGTTTATATCTACTTTCTTATGTTTTGTCCACACTTTGGAGTATTTTTATACACTTTCTTGGACTAAACTATCAACAAGATGCCACACTGCTAGCTGCCGGTTTTCTGCTGTTTTTGGTTCCAAGAAAGTCAGAAAATGAATATTCTCGGAATTGGACGGGAGAAAAGCCAAAGTCAATATTTTACCGAGGGGGACACGGAGCTAGAAGACGAGACGGAGAGGGGCCAGAGGCCGGCCACACCACTTGGCCGCGTGGCCAGGCCTGCCCCGCGCCAGGGGTGTTGTGGCCGCCTAGGGCACCCCCTCGGCCTCCCCTTTCGCCTATATATTCCACGAAAGAGTCTGTAGCCACCGTCATCTCCATTCCTAGATTGGGAGGGATCTGAAGCTCTTCCCGGCACCCTGCCGTAGGGGAGAATTCACCCTAGAGGCCTTCTTCATCACCATGCAAGCCTCCGGTGTGATGCGTGAGTAGTTCATCCTTGGACTACGGGTCCATGTAGTAGCTAGATGGTTGGTTCTTCTCCTTTGTGCTATCATGTCTAGATCTTGTGAGCTTCGTTCATGATCAAGATCATCTATTTGTAATCATACATGTTGTGTTTGCGGGGATCCGATGGAAATTGAGATGCTATTTCAGATTGATTATTGATTCTATCATGTCTTTGTTATTTGTGATCTTGCATGCTTTCCGTTGTTAGTAGCTCTCTTGGCCGAGTAGATGCTAGCAACTCCAAGAGGCAGTATTTATGCTTGATATTGGGTTCATGCCTCTAGTAATCTGGGGAAGTGACATAAATCTCTAAGGTACTAGATGTGTTGTTGCTACTAGGGAGAAAACAGAAATCCTTTGTTCATAGAACAATCGTATTTTTACTTTACATGCAATGCTTAATGCAATTATCTGTTGCTTGCAACTTAATACTAGAGGGGGTTCAGATGATAACCTGAAGGTGGATTGTTAGTCATAGATGCAGTTGGATTACTGTTTATGTATAATGTTGTAATGCCCAATCAAATCTCATAGGATTCAAGATGATTAGTATATGCATGTATGCTTTCTCGATGTTTGTCAATTGCCCTGCTGTAATTTGTTCACCCAACATGTCATCTATCTTAAGGAGAATCACCACTAGTGAACTATGGACCCCGGTCCTTTCTTTTACCATTAGTCTACAGCTATTTACTATTTTTTGTTTACTTTGTGCAAGCTATTACTATCTTCCACACAATACATTTAATCCTTTGTTTTCAGCAAGACCGGTGAGATTGACAACGTCACTGTAAGTTGTGGGCAAAGTTCTATGGTTGTGTTGTGCAGGAGTCCAAGTTGGAAACAACACCTTGGAGGTGTTTCCTTGCTCCTACTGGTTCGATAACCTTGGTTTCATAACTGAGGGAAAACTTGCTGCTGTGCTTATCATACCTTCCTCTTGGGGTTCCCCAACGAGCTCGATATATTTTGAGCCATTAAGCCCCTCAAATGTGACTTTGTCTTCTAGAAAAATTTCTTGGGAGAAGAATATCTTCTTCCCAATATGCAACCCCGTCCTTTTTTCGATAAAGGATAATATATTAATATCAAGATGATATCAAAATACATATGATCCTCTATGACAAGTCAATATCAAGAGCAAGTCAATACAGCGAGGATATACACAACAAAATTATTAAAAAGTGAAAAGGAAATAATAAAAAATCTAACACAATAGCAACGACAATAGTAGCCTTGGACAACACAAGGATGTGAGAAACGTTCTCCAAAAGCAACCCTTTTAGGGAGGGGTCATCTCTAGATCTAGACAAAGCGACTAGATCATGGGTTTTCACCCTGGAGAGTAGGTTTTAGAAAACTTTGTGCAATGCATTTAGCTCTACACATCTTCGTATTACACATTCGAAACTAGTGTTATTTTACTCAACACTATTATAGATATTTAAAAATGATAACAAATTGACCCAACAGTAACACATAAATATGAAGGTTCAACCCTATTGTGACCAACCCACAAGTAGTAATAACAAAAATCGATGTTTTTGGCTCCTGGTACATTTCTAGCTTCTACTCTGATGAACAACAATATCACTAAACATGTCTAGAAAATTTGAATTTTTTATAGCACACAAGAATGTGTCTTTTATGTTTGTGATACAATTTCATGAAGAAACTACATATGGTGTCCCTAATAAAAGTAAACGAAAATCAGGTCTCGAGGAAGAAATTTTAAAAGCATTATATTTTTTAACATAGGCCACCAAACTTGTTTTCCCATGAATCTTGAATGTGCACATAAAACATGGACATGTGTAAATTTTCTCATAAGAGGACTTTTACAATACCCCAAATTAATATGAGCCCTTCATTTATTCCCATCTGATAACTGATCTCAGCCAGTGGCGGACCCAAGAATGGACAAAGGAGAGGGCTGACTTATACATTGATGGGTTCTTTGCAAGGAAAACAAAAAGTTCCCATGATATAGTGGAAGAAATCCCAAGATCTGATCTATGATAATCTAGTAGAGAGGTATGTCTGATCTACTTACCCTCAAAGAAACACGAGCGTTTATGATCAAAAGATTGGAGATGATGTAGTCATACACATTGTTAGATCAATCTGATGAAGTGCCACATTGTCAACACCTCCACGGTATCCACACGTTTGGCTTGAGATAGTCTCCTCCTCCTTGACCCTGCAAGCGAAAGAGAAGAGATCCGCGAGATTGCAGCAGCACGACGGTGTTGCTTGGTTTATGGTGGAGCGAAAGTGGCAGAGCTTCGTTGAGCTTCTGCACAGAGGATGAATAGTATCTAGAAGAGAGGGGGAGGCAATAGCCAGAGCTTGAGGTGGATGTTCCCCAGCCCCTTCCCCTCTCATATATAGGCGTGGGGTAGCCCTTGGCTTGGCCCCCCTCCAAGATGGTGGGCGGTAACAAATGAGGTAGAAGAACCCCCCCCCCCTTTCCATGCGCTCCCTTTAGGGTTTCCCCTCCCTTGGATGCATGGGACTATAGAGTATGTGCTGCCCTAGCCCAATGAGTCTGGGGTGCCTCTTTTCAGACCCATGTGTGTTGCGACCTCGGATCGTTAAAGATCCTAAGTCCCTGTGATTAACATGCTAGTCCCTGGATCAATAGCTAGCACTCACAGTCGATGAAATATCATGTAAAACACAAGTCATTATTACACGAATAATCCAGAGTATATTTATTTAAACTTGCATAGCTCGTAGCTAGCTCAAATAAAACAGCGGAAACTAAATAAAACTTGAGTCCATCAACGCCTCAGGCTAGCTGCGTGAAGACCCGCGATCCCTACGCACCTCTCAATCTTCGGGTTCTGCACATAAGACGTGCAGCCAACAAGTTGGGTCAATACTTTGAATGTATTGGCAAATTACACCAAGGAAGGAACAATACTAACTCTACATGCAAGGCTAAGTGTAGGCTCTGGGGTTCATTTGCGTAAAGCCAATTTTTATCTAAGTAATAAGAAAAGAGAGGAAAGTTTTCCCTACTTTGTAAAATTTGTTAAGTAGTATAGGGTTGAATGGAACACGTGGATATTACTCACCAAGTGCCCGAATCAACCTAGCACTTGGATATTACGCACCAAAGTTCCCAAAATCCCACCCAATGGCGATATTACTCACGCCCTGGGTTTTATAAAAACTTTAAGTTTGGAAAAGAGAGAGAGGAAGACCTTTCAGAGGCTCCATCCTTCAGATGCTCAATGTTGTTCTGTTTCCGTGAACACGGCTGATCGATCAGATTGCAATACTCTCGAGAGGTTGTGCACTTTCCCCACAATCCACGATCAAGTCCTTTTACAGACAAGACCATGGAGAAGCCTTCCCTTAGTAGCCCCTCTACCAGCTGGATCCAACCGTGCCAAGAACCTCCAAATGTTGGTACCCCGGTGAGGTTTCCCACTAAGAGCTAAGCCAAGACAGAGCCCATATGTATTGTGGTTTCACGGGAAGCTTCTGAATTCTGAAACATGGTAGACTTCTTTGATTCCTGGGCGGCCGTCCTCCACCAAAATCTCACTCGTTGTCCCGACAACCATTCCGCCCAGAAGAAAACTTAGTTTTATTTTGAAGGGGTTTTGGAGAAGGAAAGTTCGCTCGAGAGAGCTATCATACTTAGAAAATCTTGAGTCTTTCGAACCCCCCAACGGTACTTAGTGTATATATAGCATAGCAAGCAATATTTAGCAAAAACAGGGAACTTAATAGGATGGAAATTCCTAAGTATAAAGCTACTCATGGCATACTACAAAACCGCACTTGTAAAATAATACTAAGAAAATCTACCAAAATCCTACACATGCATACTACAGAATTTGAAGAGTAAAACATGCATAGTCAAAACTGGGACATTAATATGAACAAGTGGTGTAACTTGCCTTGATCCGAGCAGCAATCTACACAACAAAACTCCTCAGCGCACTCCGAGCAATCTAACGAAACAAACATGGATTCAATCACGTTTTGCACAAAACAATCCAGGAAGTCAAATATGCATGCATGCAACATGGTAAAATGCAAGAGTGGATTTGATTTCGACCAAAGGTTTTAACCAGGGGTGTTGTTGAGTTGGGGATGTCATTATAAATGATCTCCCACAGATTTTAAGTATTTTGGGTTAAACCCTAATTAATCAGGCTTGAAACTAGATCTACAGCTCTAGTCTATCTCGAAACAGATCTAAACACCCTAAGCAAGATATGACAATTTTCTACAGATGGTATTGTCAAAACAAAGCCAACGCAACAAGAATCAACTAAAACGGAGTTACGGATAATTTTCTAGAATTAAAATACTCCAATCTAAACTTTTAATTCTACTGCAAGATTGCTGTGGCAAAACAGTAATATTATTGTAGATCTGTGTTCTACTTGAAAATATGAATCCAACGGTATATTATACGCAATTTTTGGACTATTATTCGAATTACTATGGATTTTACAAGATTTTAGCTATTTCTGCCTATTTAAAAAGAAAAAGGGGAAAAAGGGCCAGCGACGCGGCGACACGTGGCACCACATGAGTGGGCCAGCGGGGCGCGCGTGACGTGACGCGGGGGCGACGCGGCGTCGACGTGGCGCTGCCACGGGGCACGACGCGGTTGGCCCGCGGGCGTTGGCGGATCTGGGCCGTTGGATCTAGATCCAACGGTCGGCGGGGGGGGGGGGGGGGGGGGGGGGGGGGGGGGCGGCGCTTACCGGCAGCGGCGACTGGCGGGCGGCGGAGCTCCTCCGGTGATGGTCGGCGGCGGAGGAGATGCTCCTCCGGCCCGGCGAGCTAGGCGACGGGGACCGGCTCTTCGTCGCGGTCGCGTTCCCGGGGGCGGCGGCGGGCTTCTCCTCCCGAGGCGACGGCGGGCGGCGGCTGCTGGCGGCGGACGGCGGCGGGCTCCGGTGAGCAATCCGGCAGCGCTCGGTGGAGGTGGCGGTGGAAAAAGAGGCTAGGGTTGACTGGGGAGGCGTGCCCGACTTTTATAGGCGGAGACTTGGCGCGGACGTCGCGGAGTCCGCGCCGGAATCGGCGGCGGCGGTTGCGCGCTGGCGGCGGCAGACGGGGCCGAGCCGGATTCAGCGGGGAGGCGGCTGACAGGCGGGCCCCGCCTGTCAGTGGCTGCGGGCGCGCGCGGGCGGCTGGCGGGCTGCTGGCGGCTGCGCGTCGCCCACCCGGTCGGGCGGGCGGCAGATAGCCCCGGGCTGGCTCGGCCGGCCCAGTTAGTTAGTTTTTTTTCTTTTAATAATTTCTGAAATGCTATTTATTTGATAACTTTTGCAAACAGACTCCGAATTAGACGAAACTTGTTTCTAAAATTTTATAAAAAGAAGAGGGTTAGGATAGGATTATAAAATAGCACTTTTGCAAAGGTTTTGGTGGTTAAAAAGGTTTTACCCCCCCTTTTGTCCATAAGTGACTATGGGGTTTGAGAAAAACCCGATGCAAATTTTTCGATATGCGATGCTATGATGCAGTGATATGATGCATGCTTACTAGTAACATCTGAATCTACAAAATTTGGGATGTTACAATGTGCTCCCACCCCATAGGTGGACGCCCTAGTAACCTTCTTGAATATTCTGGTCTCATACCAAAATATTTCAAACTTTTCCCAGAACCCTAAACTAGCTTGCCATGTACTTTTCTTTACCTTCAGACCATTCTGAAGCTCCTCGTGATATCTAGGATCCCATTCGAGACTATGAATCAATATTTGAACACACCATCTATAATCTCATTGAAGCCTATCGACATCGAAGCGTTAAGTGTGTGACCCTACGGGTTCGAGAACGTGCAAACATGATGGAGACACCTATTCGATCAATAACTAATAGTGGGACCGAGGATATCCATATTGGTTCCCACACTAAGTTCTTTTATTGGTTGAACCATGATGTCGAGGATTTAATTAATCTAGTATTCGATTCTCTTTGTCTTGCGATATATTACTTGTCCGAGATTCAACCATTGGTATCGACATACCTAGTTCAATCTCATTACTGACAAATTCTCTTTACTCGTTTTGTGGTATAGGATCCCCATGACTGAACACATTAGTCGCATGCTTGCAAGCTTTAGGAATGTTATGCTACCGAGAGGGCCCAGAGATATATCTCCCTCACTTGGAAGGACAAATCCCATTCTTGATCCATGCAACCCAACAAATACCACTGGAGATACCTGAAAGCCATATTTATAATCTCCCAATTACAAAGTGACATTTGATGTCCACAAATTATTCCTCTAGTACAAGGCAGTAACACAATCTCATGGTCTAAGGAAAATGATACTTGACATATACAAAAATGATAGTAATCAAACTAAGTCACACAATCAAAAGCTATGATTATTATTGGGTATATCCATCATATCATTCTCCTAATGATATGATCCCATTATCGAGTGACATTACATTTCCATGGTTGGTAAACCTTTACCATCACTTGACTAACGAACTAGTCCAGAAGAGGCTCACTAGGGACACGGTGTTTTCTATATATCCACACATGTATTTAGTTTTTTGGGTACATACATGCGGTGACCCAGCATACCATTGCATGGTGTAGTATGCAAGTTGTTGACATAACACCAATGAAACACCATTCCACCAGTATTATATCCCTCGGAATGGTACAACAGAAACATCACAGGTCCAAGGCAAGACTATAGATTAGAGCTTAGTATATTACAAAAGATCTAGAGAACCTTCTTAGAATAGCGAGGAAGATAACTTTACAAAAGAGAACTAGAAATAGCAACTCGTAGACTATTCTACGATTAAGTATACCTCTAATACTATTTGTCTTGCAATTGCCACAACAATGATGCCAAATATAGGTTCTAGCATCTAGGGATGTATCTATTATCTACTCTTTAGCTTCACTTCATTTGCAACTGATGTAGACGTTGGTGCCATTGCTTCCATTGGATATCTTAAGCTCTTCAATGTAGTTCACCTCTTATGATGTCATTGATTGCTCTGGAATCTAGCAAGGGTTAAGAAGGTATGATTGAGTACGAGCGTACTCAGCAAGTTCATTAAAGAGGATTGTTTGATGCACTATCTACAACCACAAACCATAGGTTGTATGCTAATGCAATTTTTTGTAAACATTTCTTCAAAAGGTTGCTTTTATTCTGAAAAGCTTTGTCCATCAACCTTCATAGGTTTATTAGTACTTCATGGAGTTTCTTTCCTATTGCGTTCATAGTCCCTTCCTAAAACAAGGAGTAACATGCCACATTTTGTACACTCTATAGAGGTGCGTTACTTTTCCCATAAGAGATCTTAAGCCCTATTGCACGTCTAGGAGTATGTCCTTGTTCAAACTTCCTTGGTTTGAGGCCCAGTCAAAAGATACAAGCCAATCATTGCCCTTCTCCACAACTCCACATACCCACCCTTTTGTACATGCAGTCCAACGGACTCTTCCAAAAGTGATGGTCTCTCCCAAAGTTTTATAGTATGAATGTGTACAATCCATCATTGACACTAGGAGCACTCCCGTCCAGCGAGGGAAGATTAAAGTCTCCAACTTGTGGAACAAGCACACACCCCAGCTCAACTAGCATCCGTTGATATGTGAAAGTAAGAAGATCTAGCTGACTTACCCAGAACCCATATATATCTTATGGTTAACGCGTAATATACGACACAATAATCAGTGATGACATTTGTTATTAATCCTGGGTAATACGTTACCATGTAATGGAACCTCCACGAATCACATATACCGTACCATGGTTCCATTGCCAGCCATAATAGATTATCACCACTCGTATCGATAACCAATCAGTCATATTATTATGAAAATAGTCTTGTATACCATACTTTTCGAAATGCAGGTGATAACAGTAGTAGATTGTAGATACTTGATAGAAAATAATCAAAGGACATGAGAAAGTATGAACTTGCCTATTTGACTGCAAGATTATGCAGCCAAGATCTTCTAGTCAATATAAATTTTAGAATCTGAAATAACATCATCGGTCTAGTAAGGACTAATTTCTAAAGAAGTAATATGATGTTATGCATAAATAATGCTATGTAGTTTTGTAAATCCCAAAGTGATTCTCGATATTGTGTGTGTACTGAGTTTGGGTGATTTCTTAAAGATCTTGTTTATCTTCACAGCCAAAGTATTTTGTAAGACTTGAAGAATTAACACACATGGTATAAGAGTAAAATACAAGAACAACAGATGATTGAAGGTTGTTGATACCATTTATCTCTTATAAAAAGTTATATTTTAAGTTGTTAAAACTTAAAAGAAATAATGTAATGTTTTCGTTTGGTGTAGGTGATGTGGGGTCTCCATGTCAATGACCATTGACGAGGGGTTAACTCGCCAATGCCCATAGATGATGGATATGTGTTTGAGGAAGTGGGGAGTGTTGGAGGCATCGATTGTCTAGCAAACAAGCACATCGAGGACACGCGGCTTACCAAGGTTCAGGCGCTCGAAAGGGACCCTACTCCTATTTGTCTGCTCTTTGTTATCAATGAAATCGAGAAGTACAAGGGTGCGTAGATGTAATCTGGCGGTGTGTGAACTAGGTTGTGGATTGTCCTCCTCGATACCTGATTGTAGGAAGCTAGGTCTCGGGATAGCAGGTCGAGTCGGTTACAAATTAGGGTTTTCCCTTTAAGTTTCCTATCTATACTTTATCGTGTTTCCCAAGGAGTCGCATCTTCTTGGACTTGGGCCACCCGAATCTCCTTGGGCTTTACCGTGGGCTTCTCCTGGAATGCACCGTATAGGCTAAACCTAGGTGCTCATGGGGCATACCCATGTCAGTAGCCCCCGAGTGTCCATCCGAATCGTAGATTCGGAGGGAGACTATGAAGTCTTCGAGTGCTCATTTGAATGTTTTATCGGGTGTTTGCTTATTTCATAGGGATAGTTGATATGCGTGCCTGATTCATCCGACGGATTGGGATCAGTTAACTGCATTAGGGTTAAACAACGTTATCTAGTTGAGTGCCTGGACTCGAATCCGGAAAGTTGCTGGTGTAATTTGACTCATGCCGTGGAGGGCCTATAGAGTCAAATTCCAATGTTTAATGTGTGCACTCAATGCGTCTGTCGAGGCTTTTTCATCGTGCCTGTAGGCATAATATGTTTCTGGTAGAGCGCAGAAGGTGCGTTGCCAGGCCGTTGGATTGTGCTTTACAAATTGCGTGTAAAGTAAACAATACGATTGTTCTATGAACAAAGGATTGTTGTTTTCTCCCTAGTAGCAACAGCACATCTAGTACCTTAGAGATTTCTGTCACTTCCCCAGATTACTAGAGGCATGAACCCACTATCGAGCATAAATACTAACACTTGGAGTTGCTAGCATCTACTTGGCCAAGATAGCTACTAACAACGGAAAGCATGCAAGATCACAAATAACAAAGACATGATATAATCAATAATCAATCTGAAATAGCATCTCAATATCCATCGGATCCCCGCAAACAC
The DNA here is from genome assembly GCA_910589775.1 of Avena eriantha. Taxonomy (NCBI): domain Eukaryota; kingdom Viridiplantae; phylum Streptophyta; class Magnoliopsida; order Poales; family Poaceae; genus Avena; species Avena eriantha. The sequence goes on along the minus strand of OU342741.1, from coordinate 142,637,249 downwards.
AACATGTATGATTACAAATAGATGATCTTGATCATGAACGGAGCTCACAAGATCTAAACATGAAAGCACAAAGGAGGAGAACCAGCCATCTAGCTACTACATGGATCCGTAGTCCAAGGATGAACTACTCACGCATCACACTAGAGGCTTGCATGGTGATGAAGAAGGCCTCCAGGGTGAATTCCCCTCTCCGGCAGGGTGCCGGAAAGAGCTTCAGATCCCTCCCAATCTAGGGATGGAGATGATAGCAGCTATAGACTCTTTCGTGGATTTTTGATTGGGTACTTAGGGTTTTCGTCCTGAGGGCATCTTATAGGCGGAAGGGGAGGCCGAGGGGGTGCTAGGGCTGGCCTCACCACCCCCTGGCGCGGGCCAGGCTGGGCCACGCGGCTAGGTGGTGTGGTGGCCCCCTGGCCCCACTCAGTCTCGTATTCTAGCACTTGATGACTTCCAGAAAAATAGGCACTTTGGCTTTTGTCCCGTCCAATTCCGAGAATATTCATTTTCTGACTTTCCTGGAACCAAAAACAGCAGAAACCAGGCAGCTGGCACTGTAGCTCTTATTAATAGGTTAGTCCAAGAAATCATATGAAAAGTACTCCAAAGTTGGAACAAAACACAAGAAAGTGGATAAAACCAAGCATGGAACATCAAAAATTATAGATACATTTGCAATGTATCAAGGCGACCTATTCGAACCGTGTCCTTTCTGCATGCTCTTGTCTTCTTGTTTGCATTGTGGTAGGATCACAGACATGCCCTGGGGTGCTCCCTGACCCTCCCAAGGCCTCCTCAGAAACCCGGTAGAGTCGGACTCTAGCCGATGCGGATAGCAGGCTCCCGATGCGCCCCTCACAAGGCGCCAGCCTCGGGCTTCCCTCATAAGGCCGCTCACTGATGACCCACAAGTATAGGGGGTGTATCGCAGTATTTTCGATAAGTAAGAGTGTCGAACCCAACGAGGAGCAGAAGGTGTTGGCTTGTGGCTTGGAGCAGGAATTCTCTGTAAATACTTAGCAAACGGTTTTTAGGGTTTTTTGATAATGCAAGTAAATAAAGTACGAGTAAATAAAAGACAATAAGAATTAATGCAGCAAGTGGCCCAATCCTTTATTCAGCAAAGTACAAGCCGGTTGTATTACTTAAGATGACCAAACGTTCTCGAGGACACATGGGAATATTGTCAGGTGATTTCGCTTCATATAGTTGATTAATCTTCTTTAGCTTGCTAGGTGTTGTGTGGGTGAAACTGTGCTAATGTACCGACCTTCCTAGGACTAATACATACTTCTTATTATACCCCTTGCAAGCATCCGCAAGTACTAGAAAGTAATTAAGGTAGAAACCTAACCACAACTTTAAACTCTAAGACCCTGACGTCCCTTGTGCAAAGGTTTCCTAACGGGGGTTGAGGTTTCTGTCACTCTGGCAACCCCAACGATTAGTAGCCAAATACACAATGCATTCCCCTAGGACCATATAGGTGAAGTGTCATGTAGTCGACGTTCACATGACACCACTAGAAGAAGTACACCACAACTTAATTAACAAACCATTGAATCTTTCTCAACACAATTCCACTACTAACAACATGACTTCTCCCATGTCCTCAAGAACTAAATGAACTACTCACAAGACATCATATGGATCAAGATCAGAGATGAAATAATGATGTGCCACAATCTAAACATAACAATAATTCAATGGTTTCACTCAATAGCATCAACTACAAAGAGTAATCAACACCGAGAAAGTTTCCCCTAAGAACTATGCAAGATTCAACCCAATTGTTACATCGGTATGAAGTGGTGATGATGGTGCTGATGAAGATGATGGTGGTGATGATGATGGTGATGATCCCGATGAAGTCCATCTTGATTGTGGTGTTGATGGCGATGATCTCCCTTCTCCGGGAAGGAATTCCCCCGGCAGAATTCTGTCTACTAGAGAGATGTTTATCTCTCGGTATTTTCTGCCCCGCAGAGGCGGCGGAATATTTCTATGGTCACTCCCCGAGTCTTAGGGTTTCAGGAGGATAATATACGCCAGAGGGGAGAGCCACGAGTGGACCAAGGCGGCCACACCACCTGGTGGCGCAGCCTGGGGTGGCCCGCGCCAGGGGGTGGTGTGGGCCCCCTGTGGCCCATCTCCACTTCCCCTTCTGGCAACCTTCGTCTTCTGGAAAAATAGAATTTTCCATGTATTTTCCCGGATTTTCTGATCTTCGCGAATTTCGCCTCCAAATAGCACCTTTTCCACCATAATCCTTACAGCAGCGGTCCATGCTCCAAAAGTCATCAACCATGCAAAAACACATGAAATTACATAAGTATCATCTCTTAATATGAAATATATCAATGAATAATAGTAAATTATGATATAGAATAGTGATGCAAAATGGACGTATCAACTCCCCCCAAGCTTAGACTTGGCTTGTCCCCAAGCAAAATTGATCTCAATAAACATGACCTCGGGATTATGGAGTGAAGAGTCGATAAAAGAATACGGACAAGAAGCATCACATTCATCAATACATAAATCATAATAGAAGACAACTCACTATTATATAACTTAACTTGCAATAAGTAAAGGAAACACAATAAAGATGCATAAAGTAAATCATAATTGGTAATGCCAAACTTAGCTCTTGGTCGAAGAATTGTTGACAATTTGCAGGACTTCACAAATAAAGGGTTTTCAATGATAGCTTTCAAAGTAACACTCACTAACATAAGAGCAAAGTGCAAAACAAGGAACATAACAAACATGATTGAATAAATCATCATATGAATGAATGAAATGCAACAACTCAAAATACTTGCTGAGATAGAAGGGAATAGGTTTACTGACTCAACTAAAAAGTAAAAGAAAGGCCCTTCGCAGAGGGAAGCAGGGATTTCAAGTTCCATAAAGAGCTTCCAAAAATTATGGTACTTATTAGTTTTTAGCTCTCATTGCCCCTATCATAGGCATCTTTAGGTGATTAAGGTTAAAGTGATCAAATATGAGGATATGCTTGACAAGTTGTAAGTTGAAAATATCATGACCCTTGAATACGAGGGCCGCTCCTCATGCTACTGAAGTTTAGTTACTTGTAAGTTCTTGTCATAGTAAGTACATATGTCTCATAGAGAACCGCCAACGAGGTACCCCTTGCCCGATGATACGGAAGAATACCCATATCAAAATGACAAGGCAAGCAGACAACGAGCATCTCAGCAATCTTCTTATTTACCATGGGAAAATGGTGCTTTTTTCTCACTTTCCTCTTTTCTCATATCTTTTTTTTCTTTTTGTCTTTTTTCTCAATCTCTATCTCTTTTTTATAAGAAGAATGCTTCATAGATGCTCATTATGGTTACGTTGCAGGTTTCCACCATGACAGCACGGATTAGACTATTGGCCCAGGTGTTTCTCTAACACACATACATAACTCCATGGACTTACAAGCTCCCCTTTCATTTCACACTGACGACATCCATAGACAAAAGAGCATGATATCAACTAGGTACAATGTACCAGTGCAATGTTGAAAGCGTTCCCCATGACAACATGGTTCTGCTAATTCACAACTTACAAAGCGCAAGCATATACACAACATAGATGGGCATAATGGTTAAAGTTTATTAAGTGCAAGAAAGTAAAGTGTTCCATCAAGTTCACGAGAGCTTTAATCACTAATTTTCACATAACAAGTTTAATTCGGAAGGTAGATAAAAACATGAATTTACTTGGAATAGCAATAATGCTAATAGGTAGGTATGGTGGACACAAATGGCATAGGTTTTGGTTTAAGGATTGGATGCATGAGAAGAATTCCTTCTTAGTACAGGTATTTGGCTAGCAAGGCTGGGTAGCAAGTATAAGAGTCGAAGGAAACATACAAACATACAAGCGATAAAAACAAACATGCAATCTTCCTTGGAAGCACAAAGGATCTTAACTAGAGAATACTAAGCTTATGAGCAAATCAAGAAAGAAAGAAGATGAAATTATATTTCTTTAGAGTACTTTTATCTTTTTCATTCAACTCTCAAAAATAGTGTTGCTACTGACCAAGCCAGGTTTGCCAAAACCAACTAAATTAACTCAATGATCCCAAAGTGATACCAATCCTAACAACAAGATCAATCATACGATAGCAATTAAAAACTAATATAAAATATGCAAAAGAGTAAATGATAGAACTTCTCATTAATATTCCATAACGACAAATCACACCAAGGGATACATATCTAACGAGAGAGGGGACACTTCCACAATGCAAACCATACTACATGATAACTTCTCTATTCATGTTATGACTCTACTAAAAAGGTAAAAAGATAGAAGATAGTGATGTGATACCGCGACACTCCCCCAAGCTTGGAACAAACCAAGGGGATGCCAAAACCTTATGAAGAATTACTCCTTCGATGGTGGTGGTGTTCTCTCATCATTGTCCGACTTCCAAGGTAAAGGCTCCCCATCAACAAAAGACATCCTGGTCTCCATCATCCTGAAACTAGCAGCAGCACTTATGTGTTTAAACCTAACCTCATACTCACAGTTTTGATTTTGAACATCGTAGAGTTGTGCTTGCAGTTGGTTGGTTGTTTGGTGGAGTGAGAGAATTTCATCCTTGAGCTCAGCAGTCTCCTTTTGGTGCTCGGTGATGAGTTCGGAACAAATCTTATGGATGATATCCACTTTGCGTTCTGCCATCTTCTTGTACCTAAAGACTTCTTGCTTCAGCGCTTCCATCCTGTCCTCCAGACTTCCTTCACCTTTAGGGCCTTGAACCTCTTTTATCTATACCTCCCCATCTTCAAGCAATAACTCCTTGGGATGAATCTTCAACTCACGCAAGTATGGGTTGATGATATCCGCTGAGGAATCTTCCTTGGCTGATCCAGAGGAAGACATTGTGGCTCCAAAACTAGGACTCTACCTGTCAGAAACAGATCAAAACGAAAACACGACGAGAACACGATATACGAACCTCGACGGATCCGGGGGATTATATATTATGAAGTTTTACAACAAAAGGAAGGTACTGGGAGAAAATGGGTCGGACACAGAGTTCGGGGCGGCCACACCACCTGGTGGCGTGGCTTGGGGTGGGCCCGCGCCACATGGTGGTGTGAGCAACCCTGGCTCCGTTTCCGTCCCTTTTTTACTTAGTAGCTTTCCTTGTTGGATAAAAACCGCAAAAATATAACTGGACAGAATTTTCGCGAAACTTTTCTTACCAGAACTGTTACCTATTTGAAAATGGACTCTGCGGGTCTCTCAATTTGGTCCTTAGTAAAATTTTCCGGAGTTACCACTTGAATAGCATCAATATCTTCATCTTCATATACATATTGATTGAGTCATGAAACCTTTCACTTTCTTATTACACCATTTTCTCCACTAACCTGGAAATTCCTTTCACACAAAACTTCACACAATTCTCATTAGAAACATTAGTGTAAGCGAGGTAATAAACCTTTTAGGTTCAATTCCAACTGAAATCCATCAAAACATAAGCTACTGAAACAACTCCTTCTGAAAGTCCAAAAGAATTCAAAAAGGAAATCAATTTAAGAGGCAAATGTAAGAGTGGTCAAAATCTGTCAAAACAGACCAGCAAGAAAAGATCATTCTTTTTAGAAAATCTTATGTTAATCAAATCAAAAAGTGCAAAACTAACGAAAGTTAAATAACAACTTGGGGCATAAGCACAAAAACTTAACAATATAACTATCACAAGGACCATCGTAGCAATGATCACTTATTCTAACAGAAAACATAGGAATACTAGTTCTTATAACACTATTTTGTGAAACAATATTAGAGGTATCCTTACAAAGGATAGTGTGTCCCTCTTGCTTAGCAGTATAAACTTCAGTATTTCTTGTAGGAACACTCTTAGCAACATCTTTATATGTTTCATGATACTTATTCCACTTCTTTTTAGGCACTTCAATATAGGAATCAAAATCCATAAAATAAGTAGCAATAGCTTGAGAGTCAAGACCATAAGCATTTTTAATATATTGAAAGTCATTAGTTCCCATAAAAGATTAAATGCATTCATAATCATAATTTATACCTGACTTTCTTCCTTTGTCATTCTCCCATGCTTCAACATTGTCTTGAATACGGTCTAGAAGATCCCATTTAGCTTCTTCTTCCATGCGAGTGAATGATCCAGCACAAGAAGCATCCAATAGATCCTTATCATGAAGAGAAATCCTTGCATAAAAGTTATTGATAATAATATTGTTGGGGAGCTCATGAATGGTACATTTGAGCAATAGTAACTTCAATCTCCCCCAAGCTTGAGTTGTACTCTCTCCATCAAGAGGTTAAAAGTTGTATATTTGATTCCGATCTTTATGAATCTCACTAGGAGGATACAACTTTGAATAAAAGATAGCTACTACTTCCTCCCATTCAAGAGCTTGACCATTCTTTAGCGGCTTATACCATTCCTCAGCTCTTCCTTTCAGTGATAATGAGAATAACTTCTTCTTGACTTGATCTGATGTAATACCTGCACACTTAAACAACCCGCAATAATTCGTGTATAAAGAGCAAATGATCACCGGGATGGACAGTTCCATCTCCAACATAATAGTTATCCATAACACGATCAATAATTCTTGTAGGTATTTTAAAAGTATCATTCTCAGCAGGTGGTGGTTCATCTACTACCTTAGCAGTGGTAATAGCATTACGAAATAAGAAACTCAGCGAATTTTCCATAATGAAAATAAAGCAACTAACAGAAATAAACAATACTCATAGTAGAAGTTTCCTTTTCCAGTTCCACTTTCCAATAGCACTTCACAAAATTAGTCTTGATGACCCACAAGTATAGGGGGTGTATCGCAATATTTTTGATAAGTAAGAGTGTCGAACCCAACAAGGAGAAGAAGGTGCTGGCTAGTGGCTTGGAGCAGGAATTCTCTGTAAATACTTACCAAATGGTTTTTAGGGGGTTTTGATAATGCAAGTAAATAAAATACGAGTAAATAAAAGACAATAAGAATAAATGTAGCAAGTGGCCCAATCCTTTAATCAGCAAAGGACAAGCCGGTTGTATTACTTAATATGACCAAACATTCTCGAGTACACATGGAAATATTGTCAAGTGCTTTCGCTTCATATAGTTGATTAATCTTCTTTAGCTTTCTAAGTGTTGTGTGGGTGAACCTGTGCTAATGTACCGACCTTCCTAGGACTAATAAATACTTGTGATTATACCCCTTGCAAGCATCCGCAAGTATAAGAAAGTAATTAAGGTAGAAACCTAACCACAACTTTAAACTCTAAGACCCTGACGTCCCTTGTGTAAAGGTTCCTAACGGGGGGGTCAGGTTTCTGTCACTTCGGCAACCCCTACGATTAGTAGCCGAATACATAATGCATTCCCCTAGGCCCATATAGGTGAAGTATCATGTAGTCGACATTCACATGACACCACTAGAAGAAGTACACCACAACTTAATTAACAAACCATTGAATCTTTATTAACACAATTCCACTACTAACAACATGACTTATCCCATGTTCTCAAGAACTAAACGAACTACTCACAAGACATCATATGGATCAAGATCAGAGATGAAATAATTATGTGCAACAATCTGAACATAACAATAATTCAATGGTTTCACTAAATAGCATCAACTACAAAGAGTAATCAACACCGGGAAAGTTTCCCGTAAGAACTATGCAAGATTCAACTCAACTATTACAGCGGTATGAAGTGGTGATGATGGTGCTGATGGTGGTGATGATGATGGTGATGATCCCGATGAAGTCCAGCTTGATGGTGGTGTTGATGGCGATGATCTCCCCTCTCCAGGAAGGAATTCCCCCGACATAATTCTATCTGCCGGAGAGATCTTTCTCTCAAGGTGTTTTCCGCCCCGCAGAGGCGGCAGAATCTTTCTGTGGTCGCTCCCCGAGTCTTAGGGTTTCGGGAGGATAATATACTCCAGAGGGGAGATCCAGGAGTGGAACAGGGTGGCCACACCACCTGGTGGCATGGCCTGGGGTGGCTCGCGCCAGGGGGTGGTGTGGACCCCCTGTGGCCCATCTCCACTTCCCCTTCTGGCAACCTTCGTCTTCTGGAAAAATAGAATTTTCCATGTCTTTTCCTGGATTTTCTGATCTTCACGAATTTTGCCTCCAAACAACACCTTTTCCATCAGAATCCTTACTGCAGCGGTCCATGCTCCAAAAGTCCTCAACCATGCAAAAACAGATGAAATTACATAAGTATCATCTCTTAATATGAAATATATCAACGAATAATAGTAAATTATGATATAGAATAGTGATGCAAAATGGACGTATCGCCCACCCGTCTCACCACCCCAGGAAAAGGGCGGTGGCCCCTTGGGTGGGACCATTGTCTGCAGGATTGGGGTACCCAGGTACCAGGACTTTGACAGTAGCCCTCGTGCACTTGCCGTGCTCATTCCCCCTCATAGGCGCGAAGGTGCAAGGGCCCCAATGGTTGGTGGGCCCCACCCTAGGAACGGTTACACGATGCTCGGCTCCTGGACGCATCTCCTCTATTCATTCGAATCGTCGGGCCCTAGGACACGTCGGGAGAGTAGGGATCCGTTTTCCTCGGGAACCGCTCCTATCGTGGTATTGTCGACGAGTACACCATAGAGGGGGGGGGTCCTCACAGAGCATGTTTAGAGACATGGGGTAAGGCGGAGAGTTGGCGGGTACGAGGTAACACAGCTTACCTACGTTCAAGTCCCACAACGGTGGCAGAACTCTACTCCTGCTATAAGTCAATATAATGGCAATACGCCGAGTTACAGAGATTCGTTCGCTGTGCGAGATGTTGTACATTGTACGTTGAGTGTTGCCCTAAAGGCTCCCATAGGTTCGGTTTATAAAGGCATCAGAACCTAGGGTTATAGGGAAAGGACCTTGCCGTGTAGAAAATAGTACTGCACTAATACTAACTAGTCTTCGTGTCTTGTACTCCAAGGCTCCGAATATGTCAGTGACTCCTCTGTAGCCTTCCTTTATCGGGCATTGGCCTCCCTTCTGGATCTGTCTAACTAGGTCGCCCAGCAGGCCATAGGCCATGCTACCAACTGTGGGCCACCCGGGTTAGCCAGATTAGAGACATGCTATGGTGATAACTATTTAGCATATCCCCAACAATAGCCCCTAGAGGACTTTGAAATCTTGCGTCATCTACGCTACCTCTAGGTTTAATCTTGAATGCTCTGTCTAGGTAATGCTGGAAATTTGTCAAGCAATATCTCAAAGGTCTGCCAAAGAACCCTGTAATCCTCTCCGTCTTCGTGATGTAGCCGGAGATTCTTTGAGTCTTTATTTCTAGAGCTGGATATCTTCCGTCTTTGATGGAATCTTCAGATGTGACTACTCTACTGCAATGGTCAGAATATGACGTAGGTTGTAGCCTATGCTACCTCAAAACTCACAGAAGGCAGTGAATTAATCATTAGCTATTTTTACGTGATGGAGAACGTGGCAAAGACGGAGGACGTGGCAAAATTACTGCGCATGTTCATCTCTACGTTAGCAACACTTCGTCCACTAGATCTCTCTACATGAATCTTGACGTTGGGTCTATATGTATTAATTGCGGTTTAGGATTTTACTTTTACACGCATTCTTCTCCCACATCTTCGTCTTCCTCTAGCCGCGTGACCGTTCAAGATCTTCGACGGAAAACCCTAACCAGAGCTTTCCCCCATCTCTACCTTCCTCCACATGTGCAATGGCCTCCAGCAGCTCTTCTCCCTCAACGACGGCGACTCCCGAGGCTTCAATGGAGCCATCCCAGAGAATGACCATCCCACCGGAGGGGGTCGTTGTTCCTTTCTCCGCCATGGTGGAAAACATCGGCGGTGACCCAAAACAGGCAGCGTCAGAAGCTGCAGAAGAAGAGGGCGACTCCCACAAGGGAGTGTGGAGGGGCTCCGACCTCTCCACCGAAGATTTGCAAGAACTCATCGCCAAGGGGTATCTCCCCGCGATGGAGGGTTTGGTCTGGCGATCGGCGCCGGACGGCGAGGTGACTCCTTCTCCCCAAGCTGGAGAAAAAGTGTACCTCAAATCTCAGCTGGTACATGGCGTAATCCTGCCAGTCTCCGACTTCTTCCTGAACGTCCTTCGTTACTTCTAGGTACTTCCCCACAACCTCTGTCCACATATCATCCTCATACTCAGCAACTTCATAGCTTTGTGTGAAGGATACCTAGGAATCAATCCTAGGTTAGATCTATTTTTCTACTTTTTTACCGTTAAGAGAGAGTCCGGAGAGTCCAAGGAGGAACTGCGGATCTGCAAAACCATTAGCTTTAAGATCCGACATAACTGGCGCTTCCCCGACATTGTGGGCCACGAGTCTTGGAAGAACTGGCAGCGCACATATTTCTATGGCCCAGACATTCCTCTGCCCAACCGTCTTGAGACATATCCCAACTTTGTCGATGGGGCCGCCACCGAAGCACCCACCTGGAGTTCCCCAGCCTCCCTAGCCAACCATGCTGTAAAGTAGACCAAATGGCTCGTGGATGGAGGTCTAGCGGGCTTGGACCTAGCCATGTGTTGGTTCACTAGGCGGATCCAGCCTCTGCAACACCGCGCTGAGTTGATGTGCAAGTAATTGAAAGATAGAAGGATCCCATGCGTATATCGCAGGATAACTTATCCACTGACTCCATCAAGCTCTGGCTAAAGGACATAGTCAAGGTGAAAGACATGAAGTGTGGCTTCAAGATCACCTATGACATGTTCGAATGCGGCAAGTGCCTAGAGGTAGCTTCTATTTCCTTTATTGCTCGTTATATATACTCTAAGGTTTTTCCGTCTTGAAGTCACCAATTTGACACTCCTTTATCATGTAGCTGGCGACCTTGGCGGCGGATCAGATGGCCTCCCAAGTCTATGATCCCAAGCTTAAGGATATCCAGGTGGTGTTCAACGATGATGCCTCCAAGGATCCTCCGGCTCCGGCAGCACGAAAGCGGAAGAGCTCCACCTCTGACACTACTGCCAAGGGCAGGAAGAAGAAGAAATCGGAGAGTGGAGTCTCCAAGAAATCCACTGCCTTAGAGGCAGAGAAGAAGAAGTCTACCAGCATCCCCTTAGCTAGTCGTTGATGACCCACAAGTATAGGGGGTGTATCGCAGTATTTTCGATAAGTAAGAGTGTCAAACCCAACGAGGAGCAGACGATGCTGGCTAGTGGTATGGATCAGGAATTCTCTGCAAATACTTAGCAAACGGATTTTTAGGGGTTTTTGGTATAGCAAGTAAACAAAGTACGAGTAAATAAAAGACAGTAGGAATAAATGCAGCAAGTGGCCCAATCCTTTATGCAGCAAAGGACAAGCCGGTTGTATTACTTAAGATGACCAAACGTTCTCGAGGACACATGGGAAGACTGTCAAGTGCTTTCGCTTCATATAGTTGATTAATCTTATTTAGCTTGCTAAGTCTTGTGTGGGTGAACCTGTGCTAATGTACCGCCCCATCCAAGACTAATACATACTTGTGTTATGCCCCTTGCAAACATCCGTAAGTACAAGAAAGTAATTAAGGTAGAAACCTAACCACAACTTTAAACTCTAAGACCCTTACGTCCCTTGTGCAATGGTTTCCTAACGGGGGTTCAGGTTTCTGTCACTCTGACAACCCCCACGATTAGTAGCCAAATACACAATGCATTCCCCTAGGCCCATATAGGTGAAGTGTCATGTAGTCGACGTTCACATGACACCACTAGAAGAAGTACACCACAACTTAAATAACAATCTATTGAATCTTTCTCAACGCAACTCCACTACTAACAACAAGACTTCTCCCATCTCCTCAAGAACAAAACGAACTACTCACAAGACATCATATGGATCATGATCAGAGATGGAATAATGATGTATAACAATCTGAACACAAACAATAATTCAATGGTTCACTCAATAGCATCAACTACAAAGAGTAATCAACATCGGGAAAGTTTCCGCTATGAACTATGCAAGATTCAACGTAATTGTTACAGCAATATGGAGATGGTGATGAGGGTGCTGATGGTGATGATGATGATGATGATGATGATGATCCCGATGAAGTCCAGCTTGATGGTGGTGTTGATGGCGATGATCTCCCCTCTCCAGGAAGGAATTCCCCCGGCAAAAATCTGTCTGCCGAAGAGATCTTTCTCTCTTGGTGTTTTCCGCCCCACAGAGGCGGCGAAATATTTCTGTGGTTGCTCCTCGAGTCTTAGGGTTTCGGGGGGATGATATACGCCAGAGGGGAGAGGCTGGAGTGGGCCAGGGTGGCCACACCACCTCCTGGCGCGGCCTAGGGCTGCCCGCGCCATGGGGTGGTGTGGCCCCCCTGTGGCCCATCTCCACTCCGTCTTCTGGCCTCCTTAGTCTTCTGGAAAAATAGGATTTTCCATATATTTTCCCGGATTTTATGATCTTTGCGAATTTTTCCTCCAAACAACACATTTTCCATCAGAATCCTGACTGCAGCGGTCCATTCTCCAAAAGTCATCAACCATGCAACAATAGATGAAATAACATAAGTGTCACCTCTCAATATGAAATATATCAATGAATAATAGCGAATTAAGACATAGAATAGTGATGCAAAATGGACGTATCAACTCCCCCCAAGCTTAGACTTCGCTTGTCCCCAAGCGAAACTGAGCTCAATAAACATGGCCTCAGGTTTATGGAGTGAAGAGTCGATAAAACAATATGGACAAGAAGCATCACATTCATCAAATACATAGATCATAATAGAAGACAACTCACTATTATATAAATCAACTTGTAATAAGTAAAGGAAACACAATAAAGATACATAAAGTGAATCATAATTGCTAATGGCAAACTTAGCTCTTGGTTGAAGAATACTTGATAATTTGCTGGAGTTCACAAATAGCTGGTTTTTCAATGATAGCTTTCAAAGTAGTAAACATGAAGATAAGTGCAATGTGCAAAACAAGGAACATAAGAAACATGATTGAATAAATCATCATATGAATGAATGAAACACAACAACTCAAAATACTTGTTGAGATAGAAGGGAGTAGGTTTACTGACTCAACTACAAAGTAAAAGAACGGCCCTTCAAAGAGGGAAGCAGGGATTGCAAGTCTCATAAAGAGCTCCCAAAAATTATGATACTTACTAGCTTTCAGCTCTCATTGCCCCTATCATAGGCATCTTTAGGTGATTAAGGTTAAAGTGACACAACTAAGAGGATATGATTGACAAGTTATAAGTTGAAATCTCATGCCCCTTACTTATGAGTACCAATCCTCATGCTACTCAACTTCAGTCACGAGCAAGCTCTTGTCATTGTAAATACATGCGTATCATTGAGAACCGCCAACGGGGTACCCCTTGCACATGACACAGGAGCTATCCCATAATCAACATGACAAGGCAAGCAGACAGTGAGCATCTCAGCGATCTTTTTATTTGCTATTTGCATAGGTTTTTATTGAGGATGCTTCATAGAATGCTCACTATAGTTATGCTGCAAGTTTCCACCATGATTAGACATGGCTTAGGCTAGCGGCCTAGGCATTTCTCTAACACACATATAAACTCCATGATCTTATAAGTTCCACTTTTATTTCACACCGCCGGGATCCATAAGCAAAAGAACAAGATATCAACTAGGTACAAAGTACCAAATGAAGTGTTGAAAGCGGTCCCCATGATACATTGTTCGGCTAACTTCAACTCATAAAGTGTAAGCATATACGCAACAAAGAAGGACCCAATGGTTCAAGTTTATTAAATGCAAGAAAGTAAAGTGTGTCATCAAGTTCGTGAGAGCTTTAATCACTAATTTTCACATAACAAGTTTAATTTGGGAGGTAGATAAAACAAGAATTTACTTGGAATAACAATATAGGTAGGTATGGTGGACACAATGTCAAAGGTTTTGGTTTAAAGGAGGTGGATGCATGAGAAGAATACCCTCTCAGTACAGGTTTTTGGCTAGCAAGGCTAGGTAGCAAGTATAAGAGTTGAAGGAAACAAACAAACATACAAGTGATAAAGAAAAACATGCAATCTTCCTTGGAAGCACAGGAGATCTTAACTAGAGAATACTAAACTTATTAGCAAATCAAGAAAGAAAGATGATGAAATTATTTTTCTTTAAAGGTACTTTTATCTTTTCTTTCAACTCACAAAAATAGTGTTGCTACCGACCAAGCCAGGTTTGCCAAAACCAACTAAATTAGCTCAATGATCCCAAAGTGATACCAATACTAACAACAAGATCAATCATATAACCACGAATTGAAAACTAATATAAGCTATGCAAAAGAGTGGCTGATAGAACTTCTCATTAATATTCCATATCGGCAACTCACACCAAGCGATACATATCTAACGAGAGAGGGGACACTTCCATAATGTAAACCATCCTACATAATAATTCCTCTATTCATGATATGACCCTACTAATAAGGTAAAAAGATAGAAGATAGTGATGTGATACCACGACACTCCCCCAAGCTTGGAACAAACCAAGGGGATGCCAAACCTAATAACGAATTACTCCTTTGGTGATGGTGGTATCCTCTCATCTTCGTCCATCTTCCAAGGTAAAGGCTTCCCATCAACAAAGGACATCGTGGTTTCCAACATCCTGAAACTTTCAGCAGCACTTATGAGTTTAAATCTAGCCTCATACTCATAGTTTTGATTTTGAACATCATAGAACTGTGCTTGCAGTTTGTTGGTTGTTTGGCAGAGTGAGAGTACTTTGTCTTTGAGTCCAGCAGTCTCCTTTTGGTGCTTGGTGATGAGTTCGGAACAAATCTTATGGATGATATCCACTTCGCGCTCCGCCATCTTCTTGTACCTAAAGACTTCTTGTTCCAATGCTTCCATCCTGTCCTCCAGACTTCCTTCACCTTTAGGACCTTGAACCTCTTTAATCCGAACCTCCCCACCTTCGGGCAATAACTCCTTGGGATGAATCTTCAATTCTCTCATGTATGGGTTGATGATATCTTCCAAGGAATCTCCCTTAACTGATCCAGTGGAAGACATTGAGGCTACAAATCTGAGATTCTACCTGGCAGAAACAGATCGGAAAAAAACACGACGAAAACACGATATACGGACCTCAGGGGATCCGGGGGGTTATATAATATGAAGTTTCATATCAAAAGGGAGGTACTGGGTGAAAACAGGTCAGAGGCGGAGTCTGGGGTGGCCTCACCACCTGGTGGCGCGACTAGGGGTGGGCCCGCGCCATAGGGTGGTGTGGGCTACCCCGGCTCCGGTTCCGTCCCTTTTTCGCTTCGTAACTTTCCTTATCAACTGAAAACTACAAAAATATAGTTATATTGTATTTTTGCGGAACTTTTCTTACCAGAACTGTTACCTATTTTAAAACAGACTCAGTAGGTCTCTGAATTTGGTCCACGATGAATTTCTCCGGAGTTATAACTTGAAAGGCATCGACATCTTCATTGTAAGAATCTCCAGCAATATAGTGTTTGAGTCGCTGTCCATTCACTACTTGTGTAGTATTATCTTTTAGAGAAGAAACTTTTATTGCTCCTTGACGGTATACTTCTTCAATGATGAAAGGTCCTTCCCATTTTGATAGTACCTTACCTGCAAAAAATCTGAGACGAGACCTATACAATAGAACTTTCTCACCAACATGAAATTCTCTCTTAAGTATTCACTTGTCATGCCATCTTTTGACTTTTTCCTGAAAGAGCCTAGCATTCTCATAGGCTTCACTCCTCCATTCATCTAAAGAACTTAAGTAAAATAATCTTTTCTCACCAGCGAGCTTACAATCTCTATTTAGTTCTTTCACTGCCCAGTAAGCTTTGTGTTCTAATTCTAAGGGTAGGTGGCAAGCTTTCCCATAAACCATTTTATAAGGAGACATTCCCATAGGATTTTTGTAAGCAGTTCTATAAGCCCATAAAGCATCATTCAACTTCTTAGCCCAATTTTTTCTAGACCTATTAACAGTCTTTTGCAAGATAGATTTAATTTCTCTATTTGATAACTCTACTTGCCCGCTAGTTTGGGGGTGATAAGCTGAAGCAATTCTATGATTAACATCATATTTAGCAAGGGTCTTCCTAAAACCACCATGAATGAAATGAGAACCCCCATCAGTCATGAGATACCTAGGCACCCCAAACCTAGGAAAGATAATATCCTTAAGCATTTTTAGAGAAGTCTCCCCGTCAGCACTCTTTGTAGGAATGGCTTCTACCCACTTAGTAACATAATCAACGGCAACAAGAATATGAGTGTAGCCTTTCGAAGGAGGGAAAGGACCCATAAAGTCAAATCCCCAACAATCAAAAGGTTCAATAACTAGAGAGTAGTTCATAGTCATTTCATTGCGTCTAGAAATATTACCAACATGCTGACATTCATCACAAGATAAAACAAATGTTCTTGCACCTTTAAAAAGGGTGGGCCAGTAGAAACCTGATTGTAGTACCTTTTGTGCAGTTCTATCTCCTGCATGATGTCCTCCATAGGCACTACCATGAAATTTACGCAATATCTCCTTTTGTTCATATTCTGGAACACATCTTCGCATAATACCATCCACTCCTTCTTTGTATAAGTGTGGGTCATCCCAAAAATAATGCCTCAAATCATAGAAGAACTTTCTTCTTTGCTGAGCTGTAAAAGTTGGAGGCAAATACTTGGAGACAATAAAGTTAGCATAATCAGCATACCAAGGGCTTCCTCGGGAGCTCACCCCTACTGCAGCTAACTGTTCATTTGGGAAACTATCATTAACAGGCATAGGATCAAAAGAGATGTTTTCCAAACGAGATAAATTATCAGCTACAGGGTTTTCAGCACCCTTCCTATCTACTATATGTAGATCAAACTCTTGTAAAAGCAGTACCCATCTAATAAGCCTAGGATTAGCGTCCTTCTTCATCATAAGATATTTAATAGCCGCATGATCAGTATGAATGGTTACTTTTGAGTCCACAATATAGGGCCTAAACTTATCACAGGCAAAAACAACAGCTAGAAATTCCTTTTTAGTAGTGGCATAATTCCTTTGAGCAGCGTCTAGAGTCTTACTAGCATAATGGATAACGTTTAACTTTTTATCAATACGTTGCCCAAGGACAGCCCCTATAGCAAAATCACTAGCATCACACATTATTTCAAAGGGTAAACTCCAATCGGGTGGGTGAACAATAGGGGCTGTAGTTAAAGCCTTCTTAAGAGTCTCAAAAGCTTCCCTACAATCATCATCAAAAATGAAGGGTACATCTTTTTGAAGAAGATTAGTTAGAGGTTTTGATATCCTAGAGAAGTCTTTAATAAACTTCCTATAGAAACCAGCGTGACCAAGGATACTACGAATACCTTTGATGTCTCTTGGACATGGCATCTTCTCAATTGCCTCAGCCTTAGCTCTATCAACTTATATGCCTCTTTCAGAAACTTTATTCCCAAGAACAATCCCTTCATTAACCATGAAGTGGCATGTCTCCCAATTAAGAACAAGATTAGTTTCTTCACATCTTTGCAAACCTTTATCAAGGTTGTGCAGACAATTATCAAAAGAAGTTCCATCGACAGAAAAGTCATCTGTCGTTGTATTGGGAACGGCAGTACCTGAGGAGGTTAGATAGAGGTGTGGGGACTAGCAGTGAAGCTATTGACGGCGTCCGCATGCGGGATTGGATACAAGCGAGCGTAGCGGGACGCAAGAAGTACCCAGGTTCGGGGCCCTCGTGATGAGGTAAAGCCCCTACTCTTGCCGGATCTGACTATGTGGGATATACAAACTACAAGTGCTCCTCGAGTTGTATTTCTCTAGCTACTACCTTAAATGCAATGAGACCAACCCTTTCTACTGATGCCTTGCCTCTCCTTATATAGGCAGAGAGGCAAAGGTCTCACTGACCAGTCCGACTGGCGGGCCCCACAGGCGGGTCCCAGCCGACTAGTCATCCACAGTGTCCGGTATGGCTTGTCCTGTCGTAGTACGAGCGGTATGGCTGTCGTAGGCACAGTGGACGCCGTGCGAGCCTATCGTCAGCACCGGCCACTGTTCCTGTGTCACCCGCGCAAAGTCTTCGGTATGGCCGGGTATTTGCCAGTCTTGTCACCGTACAGGGCGTACCGTGCACTGATACACACGTCGCCCTGTCCCATTGATTGAGTCCGGCTATGTCGCCGTATCCGGCTGCTTCTTGCTGATGGCTACCGGGGATAGCCGGCTTGTCTTGCCCTGCCCGGATGCATCTAGTCAGCCGGAGGCGATCCGGCTGACCTGTTTCTTATTCGGTTGGGGTACCTAGGGATCATCCCCCTGACACTAGCCCCCGAGCGCGTGTGGATTCCGCCCTTAGGCGAAATGTGCGCGCGCTTCCTCTTGTTTTTGAATTTGCGTCCAGCTGGGCTTGGCGGTTGCGCTACCCGTGACGTCCGTGCTGATGCCGGCCACGCGCGCACGCGCCATCATTACTCTGCGGCGGGCAGCGTAACGTCCCGTCGCACGTCGCCTCGGGAAGCTGCGGTCCGGTGCTTCGGTTCCCGCTCCAGGATCTTCTGCGCATCCTGCTCTGGCACATGGGATCTTAGGCGGCGGTTGGGGTGTGGGTCGCACGGATGCGCGCCACGTGCCCTGCCGAAGGTTGCCCTTCTGGCCCTTTAAAGGGACGCCATGGGGGAGGCGATTTCCTTCCTTCGCTCCCCCGCTGCAATTCCTTCTTCCCCCTGCCTCCTGCTTCCGCGCTCTTGCTCTCTGCGCCGCCCGCTCGCCGTTGTAGTCGTTACGGGCCACCGCCACTCTTCCCTCGCTGCTCCCCCTCATCAACCAGAGATGGCCGCCTACCGCGGGGCCTGGTGTGGCTCCGCCGTCACCGAGGACCAGATCGCGAAGTACCGCGCCACCCGCGTCCTCCCGCCGGCGGAGGAGGTGGCAGTGCGGCTGGCGCCGGCCGGGGAAGTGTCGCTGCATCCGGAGGACGGTGAACGCGTCATATTCCTGTCCCATCTGGCCCACGGGTTCGCCCTTCCGGTGAACCCGTTCCTCTTGACCTTCCTCGCCTTCTTTGACCTTCGTCTCCACCACCTCGGCGCCAACGCAATCGGAACGTTGGCGCATTTCGTTGCTTTCTGCGAGAGTTATCTCGGGATCCAGCCGGATCTCGGGCTCTTCTGCCGGCTCTTTCGAGTCCGGCCGCAGGTGCAGTTCAGCCAGGGGCCCTTAGTCGTCAACGGCGGAGCCTCCATTTACTCCCGCTCGCAGACCGGCTACCCCAAGTTCCTTCTTCACGATACGGTGCGACTGTGGCAGCAGTCATACTTCTACGTGAAGAACCTCACCAATGTCGACCGGATCAATCTGCCGGCCTTCCGGGACGTCGAGTCCAGCCGACAGAACTGGGACTTCAAGCTCCACGGCGACAAGGCGGAGACGGACGAGATGCTGAAGCGCATGCGCTCCCTCGTCCACTGCTGGCTGACTGGCCTGGACGTCACTCTCAGCTGGATGTCCCGGCTGATGATGCCGCTACAGCAATGAGCACACAAGATGTGCTACTATTCGGGTCGGCTGGACCCGACCCGGCTGTCGCGCCGCGATCCCCGCTACCACAATCTGAAGGAGTGGGTGTGGACAATCACCAAGGAGCGGCTGCCGGAGAACTGGAAGTTCAGCCTGGCGCCGTATACGCGGGAGAACCGCGCGCCTCGGGTAAGCTCTTTTGACCGGATGCACTTTTGATGTTTTCTTGTTCTTGTTCTTTGTCTTCGTCGGGCTGACCTTTATGTTCGGCAGTTGTTCCCCTACATCATCCACGAGGAGGGCGCGACGGTCCTCGAGGAGTTCGCGCCCGACCTGCCCGAGCGGCGCGCCCGGCGGTCCGGTGAGGAATCGGATGGGAATGGCGACGCCTTCCCCAGTCGGAACGACGAGCCGGCCGCCGACCCGCACCTGGAGGTGCACGAGGAGGAGGTCGTGCCGACCGCGGAGCTGGCGACGCGCTCCATGACGGACGGGGGAGCGGGCGGGAGCGGCTCCAGCCGCTCCGGCTCCCGCCGCCCCGCGGCGGAGGAGCCGGCACCCAAGAGGAGCCAGTCCGGTGCCCCGCCGCCAAGCCAGTCCGGCACCCTGCCGTCAAGACGTCTTGGCCGGAAGAAGGGGCCGCCTCATGTGGTGCCGGGGTATGTTCCTTCTCCCCCTTCCCTTTCTGTCTGTTTGCCTTTTTCCTCCTTTTCTGACTTTGGCTTGTTTTGCTCCTGTCTTTCTCGCTTTTTCCTTAGCACGCTCGTTTCCTTTGGAGCCGCGAGCCCGGCTCGCGCGCCCGATAGGTCGTGGCCCCGCACCCCGACCGCGCCAACCAGCGCTCCTCCTTCTTCTGAGGCGCAGCCTTCGCCTCCCCCACGGGCTGAGCCGATTGCCTCCGCCCAGCCAGAAGTTCCCCGGCCGGAGGCGAGGTCCTCCCAGCCGGAAGGCTCCTCTGCGGGCGCGCGGGGGCTGCTGGCAAGGAGCTCGTCGTCGTTGGTGATGACAACTCCGACGAGGAGCCCGGGGAGGAGTGGCAGGCGGCGGTGGTCACGGCGAAGGAGTCCCTGGCCATCAACTCTGTGGACGACGACGCCTCTTCCGCTGCCTCGTTGTCGGACCTTGCCTCCACACTTGAGCTGGCGGTGAAGGAGATCTGGCTGCTGGAGGCCACAACCGGCGGGAACAAGTCGTTGGAGCAGAAGCTCGCAGCCGCCAACGGGACCTCCCAGAGTTAGTTCACTTTGCCTGGCTCCTTCCTTTTTTTTGGGGGGGGGACTGATAGCCGGTTTGTTGTAGCCATCCTCGTGTGCGCTCAGCGCAAGATCGATCGCTTGAAGAAGGCGAACGACCGGTTGAGCAAGTCCAACTCCACTCTGCGGCTGCAGAACAAGGACTGGCACGCGCGGGTGGACGGTCTGGAGGCCACCATCAAGGAGCGCGAGGCCTCGCTCGCCAGCCGGACCGAGGCTTTTTCCCTTCTCGAGGCCCAGAACAAGGACCAAGAGAAGGAGATCAAACGGTTGGCACTCAAGGAGAAAGCGCTGGTGGAGGAGCTGATGTAGGTCGGCCACACTGCCAAAGGTGATTCTTCTTTCCGTCTCTTTTTCTTTCCGAATCCGGTAGCCGGATCTGACTTCTCTTTTCTAACAGCCTTTTACCCCGGCATAGACCTGCTGGCCTACACCGGCTGCAGGAGAATTGGCCGGGAGCGCAGCCTACGGCCCAGGAGCTCGTCGTCCTTCTTGGCAAGGAGGCTGCTAAGCTTTGCTAGGCGGCGGGGAACGTCTTCTCCTTTGTCTGGCCGGAGGCTCCGGCCCCGGAGACAATGGCGCAGCTGGCTACGAAGGTGGGAGAGGTGCCGACTGCGGTGGACCGGCTGCGAGATCTGGCTACACGAGCCGGAGCGAAGATGGCCTTGGCCTTGATGCTCTCCTGGTACAAGGACGCCCGCGTCGAGAAGATCGACGGAGGCTTCCGTGCCGGGGCTGACCTTGCCGCCATCCGCCAAGCCCATCCGGAGCTCCGCAGGTCCGCCATCAAGATCGCCGACTATGTGGACCCCGACGAGGTCCTCACCGACTCGGAGTCCGTTGGCACTCCTGATGTGGAGGCCCCGATGCTGCCGCCTGCCAGCGCTGGAACCGGATCAGACTCCGCACCTCCTCCACCGCCTGAAGCCTCCGCTGGCCAAGATCTCCCCCATGGCAAGGGTCCTACTGCCTAGATATCGCCCTGGGATGCCGGGTGTAATTTTCTTGTGTTGTACACCTGTAAACCTTGTCTGTTTGAGCCGGCTGTCTTTGACAACGGGTAAGTTGCGAGAGCTTCGTCTCTCTTTTGCTTGTTATTGTTGAAATCTTTTTTTCTTACTTGTGCGCTGAGTTTCTTTTGCCATTTTGCCCGGCTAACCTTGTCCGGCTACACGCCTTTAGCCGGATAACCTACACCTCCAGTGGGGGTGCGCAAGTGCACCCACTGGGTGTAGCCCCCGAGATTCGCAGTAGTTGGCGAAGGCAGGTGCTTCGAATCTTCCTTCTTTCCCAGTTCTTCTGTCATTATCCGACTAGACTTGTCTTAGTCGGTTGCTTTCGCTGGCTGAACCCTTTTAGCCGGGGGAACTAACATTCCAGTGGGGGCGCGCGAGCGCACCCACTGGGTGTAGCCCCCGAGATTCGGAGTAGCTGGCGTAGCCAGGTGCTTCGAATCTTTCTTGTCTTTTTCTTGCTCCAGCCCTTGCCCTCACCTGGGCTCCGAATGGCCGGCTAAACGCCTTTAGCCGGTCGGGAACCCTAAGATTCCACTGGGGGCGCGCGAGCGCACCTTGTGGGTGTAGCCCTCGAGATTCGGAGCGCTTGATGAAGGCAAGGACTTCGAATCTTATTTCCTTCTCCTGAACTCCGACTCTAAGTAGTCGGACGCACATACGTACGCATACACACATGTCCACATAGGTTAGTAGGTTAGTCTGCCAAATTGTAGCCGGAAAACGGCTTGTTTTTTCGAAAACTGGCCTGTCCCTTTCTAGACACTTAGTCGCTTTCCCGTGCGCTCTGCTGTTTTCGCTGCGTCCTTGCCGGGCAGCCGGGTTGCGGTCTGCAGCCGGAATCGAAGGGAGCTAACAGTACATTGCGCACGGTACTAAAGGCTTAGCAGCTGGATTGGTTCGAGCTAGTTGCAGGGCCGGGACACCCGATCTGTCGCGTCTCCTCCACGTTTTTCGTGTGGGATGCCTCGGGCTTTTGCTCTTGCTAGCCGGACAGCCGGGTTGCGGTCTGTAGCTGAGACAAGAGTGGGCCTCTAACATCGTCGCACAGTACTCAGCCGGTTTGTTGACTTAGCAGGCCGGGCCAGCCGGCGAGCTCCGGGAAGGGGTTGCCGGAGCTGGAAAATAATAACCGGAAAACAGGTGCATATATATTTCTGGCAAGGAGCCCCCGAGATTCTCGTGGGGGTCCGTATTTTTATTCATAGGGGTTTCGGGATACATACGCTGTCTGGCGACTAGGTGTAAAATGGGCGCAGTAGGGCCGCGCTCCAGGGACGCTCGGTCTCCTCGTCTGATTTGTCCATCTTGTTCTTGCGGGGCTGCTGCGCGTCGATGAGGTAGTAGGAGTCGTTGGGCAGCGCCCGGCTGATAATGAAGGGGCCCTCCCAGGGTGGCGATAACTTGTGCATGCCCTTCGTGTCTTGCACCAGCCGGAGAACCAGGTTGCCTTCGCGGAATGCGACTCGGCGGATCCGGTTTGAATGGTAGCGACGTAGTCGCTGCTGGTACAGGGCTGATCTGGACAAGGCCAGCTCGCGGGCCTCCTCCAGGAGGTCCACTCCGTCCTCCTGCGCCTCCTGGTTGGCTTTTTCGTTGTAGAGGAGCTTGCGAGGGGAGTCGAACTCGATGTCGGCGGAGAGGACGGCTTCCGATCCGTAGACCAGGAAGAACAGGGTGTAGCCGGTTGACCTATTCGGCGTGGTGCGGAGGCTCCACAGCACAGCCGGAAGTTCTTCGATCCAACATCCGGGTGAACGCTCCAACGGCTCGATGAGACGTGGCTTGATGCCGGCTAGCACTAAGCCCTTTGCTCTTTCGACTTTCCCATTGGATTGCGGGTGCGCGACGGAGGCGAGGTCTAGCCGGATGCCCTTGTTGCTGCAGAACCGGGCGAAGGCCCCTTTGGCGAAGTTCGTGCTGTTGTCGGTGATGATGCTGTTGGGGTAGCCAAAGCGGTTGATGATGTTGGTGAAGAAGGTGACAACCATCGCCCCGTCCAGCTTTCGGATAGGCTTGGCCTCGATCCACTTCGTGAACTTGTCCACCGCCACCAGTAGGTGGGTCATGCCCGCGCGCGCTCGCCTGAAGGGACCGACCATGTCAAGGCCCCAAACTGCAAACGGCCAGGTGATCGGTATAGTCTTGAGTATCGAAGTTGGCATGTGCCTGAGCTGTCCGAAGCGCTGGCACCCATTGCATGCGCGGACCAGCTGCTCAGCGTCCTCGAGGGCGGTGGGCCAATAGAAACCATGGCGAAACGCCTTGGCGACTATTGCCCTTGATGAAGCATGGTGCCCGCACTCGCCCTGGTGGATGTCCTTGAGTAGCCGGTGGCCCGTATCCGTATCAACACATCTTTGGAAGATTCCGGATACACTACACTTGTATTGCTCGCCGTTCATGATGGTCTATGCGTGCGCGTGGCGCCGGATTTGCCTGGCCTGCACCTCGTCGTCCGGAAGTTCTCCATTGGCGATGTAGCTCATGAAGGGCTATGCCCAGGATGGCACTTCCCGAATGACGAGGATGCCCATGTTCTCCGGTTGACGGGTGTCCGGGGGTCGTCCGGATGGCGTATCCGGAGAGGTAGCCCCCGAGCCGCTGGGCGAGCCGGCAGCCCCCGGGCCTTGCAAGCCGGAAGGCGCTGCCCGGCCGGAGTTGGTGCGGGTCTTCTTTTTTGGTGGTTTTGCCGGCTCTGCTTCCGTCATCCCGCCGGCCGGGACGGTTCCTGCCCAGATGATGGAGTCCGATTCTGGCGATGGGTTGATGGATGGCTTGCGTAGGTGCTCCAAGGACACCCCTGGTGGGATGGCCTGCCTAGTGGATCCGATCTTGGAGAGCCCGTCGGCTGCCTCGTTGTTGACGCGAGGGATGTAGTGAAATTCGCACCCATCGAACGAGGCGCTGAGCTTCTGGATGTGGAACCGGTAGAGAGCCATGTTTGCGTCTCTGGCGTCCCATTCCCCGGATACTTGCTGCACCACCAAGTCCGAATCGCCGAAGCACAGGATACGGTTGACACCGATCTCCTTGGCCAGCCGGAGTCCGTGCGCCAGTGCCTCGTATTCGGCTATGTTGTTGGAGGCCTTGAAGTGGATCTGTAGTACGTACTCCAGCCGGTCTCCCTTGGGCGAGGTGAGCACAATGCCGGCTCCCAAGCCCCCGAGCATCTTTGATCCGTCGAAGTGCATCCGCCAATGGTCCGAATCCGGAACCGGTGGGAGATACTGGGTCTCGGCCCAGTCGACGAGGAAGTCCGCCAACGCTTGCGACTTGATCGTGAGCCGGGGCTTGTACTAGATGGAGTAGGCGGCAAGCTCGATGGCCCACTTGGCGACTCGGCCGGTGGCGTCCTTGTTGCCGATGATTTCTGAAAGGGGTGCAGTGCACACGAACTTAATCGGATGCTCCTGGAAGTAGTGCTTGAGCTTCTTGCATGCCAGGTACACGCCGTAGCACATCTTCTGGTAGTGGGAGTAGTTCTGCTTGGAGAGGGAGAGAACCTCGCTGAGTAGTAGACGGGCCTCTGAACCGGTTGAGCCTTGCCTTCCTCGGGGCGCTCCACCACCAAGATGACGCTGACGGACCGGCTGATGGCTGCTATATAGAGCAACATCGGCTCCTTACTAGCCGGCGTGGCTAGGACCGGTGCTGTGGATAGCATGCGCTTGAGGTCGTGAAACGCGGCGTCGGCTTGCGAAGTCCAAGAGAACTTGTCCGTCTTCTTCATCAGTTGGTACAACGGGAGTGCCTTCTCCCCCCGCCGGCTGACGAAACGACTGAGGGAAGCAAGGAATCCGGTGAATTTCTGGACTCCAAGCAGGTTCCTGGGCGGTTGCATCCTTGCGATGGCCACGATCTTCTCCAGATTTGCCTCGATACCTCGCTGTGAGACGAGGAAACCGAGGAGCTGACCGGACGGTACCCCGAAGACGCACTTCTCTAGGTTCAGCTTCATCCGGTACTGGCGGAGGTTGCCAAATGTTTCTCCCAGGTCCTCAAGGAGGGTGCGCTTCTCCTTGGTCTTGATAACCACGTCATCCACGTTTGCGTGCACGTTTCGGCCTATCTGCGAGTGCAAGCATTTCTGCATACATCACTGATAGGTGGCGCCTGCGTTCTTTAGGCCGAAAGGCATGGTTACATAGCAGAAAGCCCCATAGGGGGTGATAAATGATGTCTTAATCTGATCAGCTGGGTTTAGCCGGATCTGATTGTATCCGGAATAACAATCTAAGAAAGACAACAAATCACAGCCAGCCGTGGAATCGATGACTTGATCGATACGGGGCAAGGCGAAGGGGTCTTTAGGGCACGCCTTGTTCAGGCTGGTGTAGTCGATACACGTGCGCCAGGTCTTGTTCTTCTTCAGTACCAGGACTGGGTTCGCCAGCTAGTCCGGGTGGTACACTTCCATGATGAACCCGGCTGCAAGGAGCCGGGTGATCTCATCACCGATTATCTTTCTCTTCTCCTCCACGAACCGGCGCAGAGGTTGCTTGACCGTCTTGGCATTCGGACGCACGTGAAGTGAGTGCTCGGCGAACTCCCTCGGCACACCCGGCATGTCCTTGGGGGACCACGCGAAGATGTCCCGATTCTCACGGAGGAAGTCGACGAGCGCGCCTTCCTATTTGCTGTCCAAGCCGGCGCCAATGGTGACAAACTTGGTCGGATCGGAGGGGTCGAGCAGGATCCTCTTCGTCTCCTTTGCCGGCTGGAAGGCTCCTTCTCCAACCGGCTTGCTGCTAGCCGGAATGTTCTGCTGGGCCATGGCCACATTGTGCATGATCACGCGCTTCTCCTCGGCTATGATGAGGGCCTCTGCCAGTTTGGAACCGGCTAAGGCGCACTCCATCGATCGCGTGAAGCAGCCGGCAACGATGATCATGCCGTGGGGTCCCGGCATCTTCGTCTTGAGGTAGGCGTAGTGGGGGATGGCCATGAACTTGGCGAGGGCGGGGCGCCCGAGGAGAGCGTGGTAGGAGCTCGTCAGATTTACCACCTCGAACCAGATTCGTTCACGGCAGAAGTTCTCCTCGGTCCCGAAAATGACGTCCAGCTGGATTTTCCCCAGCGGGGCGCAGGCTAGCCCCGGCAGTACACCGTGGAACGTCGTGGTAGTCGGGCACAGGTCGCTTTCGCGAATGCCCAGCTTCTCCAGCGAGGACTGGTAGAGGAGGTTGAGGTTGCTGCCTCCGTCGATGAGGACACGCGAGAATCGGCAAGTGCGTGCGTTGGAGACGATGAGGGGGTCGAGCACCATGCCATAGCCCCCGGGAGTCGGTAGATGCTCAGGCTGATCCGCCCGGCTCCAGGTGATAGGGGTTTCCGACCAGTTCAGATACTGGGGGACCAGAGAGGCGATGGTGTTGACCTCCTTGGAGCGTCGCCTGCGGCTGTGCTTGTCGTCCTGCTCCGTCTCGAAAATGTGGTAGGCGGCGTGCGGCTGGGGGTAGCCGTTGTTGTTGCCGCCGTTGCCATCATTGCCGGCTCCCCTAGCCGGTGGTGGAGGTCCGCCCGGTGGTGGAGGCGGGGGACGTGGTTGGTTGCCCTGGTCCTTTAGCTGGCGGGTCCAGCTGCAGTTCTGGGTGGTGTGTGTAGCCAGCTTGAAGGGACCGCTATGCCACTTGCACGGGCCGTCGAACATCTGGTCGAAGGTGAGCCGTGGCTTCTGCCTTCTTGCTTCATTAGCCGGCACGTCGGGCGCGCCCTCCACAGCATTAACTTGCCGCGCGTGGTAGCGAGGCTTCTGTTGTCCGGCCTGGCGGTCCCCATGGAACCGGTTGTCGTTGTCGTGGCGTCTGGAGGGTCTAGCTTCTCCAGCCGGATTGCTGGGTCGGTCGCGAGCCGGCTCCGTGGGAGTCGGTCGTCCGTCCGCGTTTACTCGGAGGAGCTTCTTCATGGCGGCATCCGCCATGGTGTACTGGTCCGCAACCGTCATGAGCTCCGCCATGGTCTTTGGCTCGTCACACAGTAGCCGGTGGCGAAGCATGGTGCCCTCGCGGCAACCCTCGATGAAGAAGCCGATGGCTTGGCTCTCTAGGATGCCCTCGCAAGTGTTGCGCAGCTCCGTCCACTTGGCGAGGTACTCGCGGTCGGTCTCATGGTCGCCCTGGACGCACAAGGCCAGGTCGCGCGGGCGCCCTGGGCGCTTGTACGTGTCGTTGAAGTTGCGGACGAACACCTTCTCGAAGTCAGGCCAGGCGTTGATGCTGTTGGGCGTGAGGCTATTGAGCCATGTCCTCGCTGACCCAATTAGTATGAGGGGTATGTAGCGCACGGCTGTGCGCTTGTTCCCGTGGGCGATGCCGACTGCCGTAGCATAGTCGGTCAGCCAGTCCTCCGGCTTCATGCTGCTGTCGTACTTGGGGGTGTCCCTAGGCAGGGAGAATTTATCCGGAAACGGCTCGTTCCGGATACGGGGTCCGAAACAAACCGTACCGATAGACTCTTCGTCCTCCGTGACGCGCGCTTGAGCGAGAAGCTCGATGCGGTCGTGGGCATCCGAGAGACGGGAACCGGCTGGTCTGGGCACTCCGGCTAGCGGAGGGGGAGGTGGTGGGTTGCTGTTCACCGTCTACTCCTAGCGCGGTTGGCCCCTGTTACCGGAGCTGCGGCGCCTGCTGCGGGCCCTGGGCGGCTGAGGGGAGGACGCCTGCTGGGTGTCATGCGGCGCGCCCCTACTGTTGGCCCGTAGCTCGCTCCTCCTGGAGTAGCTTAGGTCCTCCTGCACCTGCCGGTTGGCGCCAGCCTACTCGTCCGCGACGCGGAGGAGCTCCTGCACGCGGGCTTGCTGGCGGGCTCGCTCCTCGCCCTCTAGGCTGGGCAGTTCCTCTGTCGCGGCTCGCGCCACGCGCAAGTTCTTGATGGGCGTGCTGTAGGTGGGCTGTGCGAGGGCGGGCATGGGATCCGGTTCCCCATCCTTTTCCAACCTACCGCCGACCTCGCCGCCCCGACGCCGTACCTGGCCGCGCCGGCTCGGCTCCGCGGTAGCCGGAGTGAGGCCGTGCGAGCGGTCGTACTCACGTCGGGCGATCTCGAGCTGCTTACGGGCTGCAGCTAGCTCCATGGCCTCATGGAGGAGGATCTGTCTCTCCATGCTAAAGTTGGCCTCCGCCTCCTCCGGGTTTTCCCCGAGGTTAACCGGCGTCAGGAGCCGATCAATGGCATCCTCCACCGGGTTCCGGGGCTGCGGGGGAGCAGAAGTTCCGACCTCATCCGCGCCTCGCTCCCGCGGCTGGCGGGGATGGGAGCTGGAACCGGCCATCATGACCTCTGTGCCGCGAGGTGCGGCGGAGGCGCTGCCGTCCGAGCACGGCAGCTCCGCGACAGAGACGATTTCCCTAGGGAAACATTCTGGGATGGTGGCGACGTAAACGGAGAGGTCGCCGAATAGCAGAACGGTGTCGTTCGCCGGGAAGGAGGTTCCGGTGAAGCATGAAGCATTGTCGATGACGCAGTCGAATCTGCCGAGCGTGAGCACCAGGCCGGAGGCCACGCGCTCACCGGCTGAAGTGCGGAGTCCCGTGCGGAACGTGACTCTGGTCGAAGCCATCTTGCCCCACGGTGGGCGCCAACTGTCGTTGTATTGGGAACGGCAGTACCTGAGGAGGTTAGATAGAGGTGTGGGGACTAGCAGGGAAGCTATCGACGGCGTCCGCAGGCGGGATTGGATACAAGCGAGCGTAGCGGGACGCAAGAAGTACCCAGGTTCGGGGCCCTCGTGACGAGGTAAAGCCCCTACTCCTTCTGGATCTGACTATGTGGGATATACGAACTACAAGTGCTCCTCGAGCTGTATTCTCTAGCTACTGCCTTAAATGCAATGAGACCAACCCTTTCTACTGAGGCCTTGCCTCTCCTTATATAGGCAGAGAGGCAAAGGTCTCACTAACCAGTCCGACTGGTGGGCCCCACAGGCGGGTCCCAGCCGACTAGTCATCCACAGTGTCCGGTATGGCTTGTCTTGTCGTAGTACGAGCGGTATGGCTATCGTAGGCACAGTGGACGCCGTGCAAGCCTGTCGTCAGCACCGGCCACTGTTCCTGCGTCACCCGCGCAAAGTCTTCGATATGGCCGGGTAGTTGCCAGTCTTGTCACCGTACAGGGCGTACCGTGCACTGATACACACGTCGCCATGTCCCATTGATTGAGTCCGGCTATGTCGCCGTATCCGGCTGCCTCTTGCTGATTCGGCTACCGGGGATAGCCGGCTTGTCTTGCCCTGCCCGGCTGCATCTGGTCAGTCGGAGGCGATCCGGCTGACCTGTTTCTTATTCGGTTGGGGTACCTGGGGATCATCCCCCTGACATCATCCATGAACACTTCTACAATTTCCTCACTAAAACCAAAGATAGCAGACATGCACCTTTGGAAAGTAGCAGGAGCATTACATAAACCAAAAGGCATACGTCTATAGGCATAAGTTCCATAAGGGCAAGTAAAAGTAGTTTTTTCTTGATCTTGTTGTTTAACAGCAATTTGAGAGAAACCAGAATAACCATCAAGAAAACAAAAAATGGGTCTTTTTAGACAATCTTTCCAACATTTGATCAATAAAAGGAAGCGGGTAGTGATCTTTCTTAGTAACTTTATTGACTTTCCTAAAATCGATGCACATCCTATAGCCTACCACATTCTTTGAGGAATAAGCTCATCATTATCATTAGGGACAACGGTAATACCTCCCTTTTTAGGAACACAATGAACAGGACTAACCCATTCACTATCAGCAATAGGGTAAATAATACCAGCATCAAGGAGTTTCAATACCTCATTCCTTACCACTTCCTTCATCCTAGGATTTAAACATCGTTGGTGCTCCACTACTGGCTTCGCATCTAGTTCTATGTTGATAGAATGCTGACATATAGTAGGTGAAATCCCTTTTAAATCATCCAGAGTATAGCCCATAGCTCCTCGATGTTTCCTCAAAACTTCCAATAACCTTTCTTCTTCCTTCCCTGAAAGTTTAGCGCTAACAATAACAGGATATATCTTTTTATCATCAATATAAGCATATTTAAGATCATCAGGGAAAGGTTTTAGATCGAAAACCGGATCCTTTTTAGGTGGCATCGTGGTACCCAAGTCTTCTACAGGCAAGTCGTGCTTAAGCATCATAGGTTGATCACAGAGAATCCTGTTAATCTCATTCCTTTCTTCCATGAAGATTTCACTTTCATGATCTTCCATAAATTGCTACAAAGCATTGTTAGGAGCAAGAGAAATAGAAGCAAGTTGTTCAACCCTAAAATCCACATTATGGGTTTCCTCTTCGCAAGGTTCTTTAGCAAATTTCGAAAAATTAAACTCATAAGATTCCCCATCAAACTTAGTCAAGATTTTCTCCCTCTTGTAATCAATAATAGCTCCACGAGTACTCAAGAAAGGTCTACCAAAAATGACAGGGTAGGTTTTACTAGCAGCCCTACCAAGTACTAGAAAATCAGCAGGGTACTTAATCTTACCACAAAGAACTTCCACGTCTCGTACAATACCAATTGGAGAGATGGTATCTCTACTAGCAAGGTGAATAACCACATCAATCTCTTCCAACTCGCAAGGACTGATTTCATGCATAATTTCTCTATAAGCTCATAAGGAATAGCACTAGAACTTGCACCAATATCACATAAACCATAATAGCAATGATCACCATTTCTAACAGAAAGCACAGGAACACTATCCTTTTTAGTTCTATTGGGATGTGAAACAATATTAGAAGCATCCTCACAAAAGACTATGTGCCCATCTTCTACGCTTTTAGTGACAAGGTCTTTCGCAATTGCTACCACAGGTTCAATGTTTATTTGTTCATCAGGTTTTACAGTTCTTTTTCACTTTTGGTGATTACATTAGTTATCATAGGATGGTCCTTTACCTTTTCGGGGAAGGGAATCTTCTCGATATAAGGTTCGGGTAAGATGGGGTCAATAATGTAATACTCAGCACTTCCAATAGGAGCATAGTCAACAATATCTTTGTAAGGTGCATGGTATTTGTTCCATCCCCTTTTTGGAATTTCGATATAGGAAGCAAAAGCTCTAAAGAAATCCGTAATAACTTGCAAATCAAGACCATAAATATTACTAATATTTTGAAAGTCATCAGTTCCCATAAAAGATTCAATGCATTCATAATCACAATTTATACCTGACTTTCTACCTTTGTCATTCTCCCAAGCTTCAGCATTGTCTTGAATACGGTCTAGAAGGTCCCATGTAGCTTCTTCTTCCACGCGAGTGAATGATCCAGCACAAGAAGCATCCAATAAATCTTTATCATGTAGAGGGAGCCTTGCATAAAAGTTATTATAATAATATTGTTAGGGAGCTCATGAATGGGACATTTGAGCATTAGTAACTTCAATCTCCCCCACGCTTGAGCTGTACTCTCTCCATCAAGAGGCCAAAAGTTGTATATTTGATTCCGATCTTTATGAATCTCACTAGGAGGATAAAACTTTGAATAAAAGAGAGGCACTATTTCCTCCCATTCCAGAGCTTGACCATTCTTCAGCAGCTTATACCATTCCTCAGCTCTTCCTTTCAGTGATAATGAGAATAACTTCTTCTTAACTTGATCTGTAGTAATACCTGCACACTTGAACAACCCGCATAATTATGTATAAAGTGTAAATGATCACCATGATGGACAGTTTCATCCCCAACATAGTAGTTATCCATAACACAATCAATAATTCTTGTAGGTATTTTGAAAACATCATTCTCAGCAGGTGGTGGCTTATCTACTACCTTAGCAGTGGTAGTAGCATTACCAAATAAGAAACTCACTGATTTATCCATAACGAAAATAAAGCAACTAGCAGAAGTAAACAATACTCACAGTAGAAGTTTCCTTTACCAGTTCCACTCTCCAATAGCGCTTCACTCCCCGGCAACGGCGCCAGAAAATAGTCTTGATGACCCACAAGTATATGGGGTGTATCACAGTATTTTCGATAAGTAAGAGTGTCGAACCCAACGAGGAGCAGAAGGTGCTGGCTAGTGGTATGGATCAGGAATTCTCTGCAAATACTAAGCAAACGGATTTTTAGGGTTTTTTGATATAGCAAGTAAACAAAGTACGAGTAAATAAAAGACAGTAGAAATAGATGCATCAAGTGGCCCAATCATTTATGCAGCAAAGGACAAGCCGGTTGTATTACTTAAGATGACCAAACGTTCTCGAGGACACATGGGAAGACTGTCAAGTGCTTTCGCTTCATATAGTTGATTAATCTTCTTTAGCTTGCTAAGTGTTGTGTGGGTGAATCTGTGCTAATGTACCGCCCCATCCAAGACTAATACATACTTGTGATTATATCCCTTGCAAACATCTGTAAGTACAAGAAAGTAATTAAGGTAGAAACCTAACCACAACTTTAAACTCTAAGACCCTTACGTCCCTTGTCCAATGGTTTCCTAACGGGGGTTCAGGTTTCTGTCACTCCTGCAACCCCTACGATTAATAGCCAAATACACAATGCATTCCCCTAGGCCCATATAGGTGAAGTGTCATGTAGTCGACGTTCACATGACACCACTAGAAGAAGTACACCACAACTTAAATAACAATCTATTGAATCTTTCTCAACGCAACTCTACTACTAACAACAAGACTTCTCCCATGTCCTCAAGAACAAAACGAACTACTCACAAGACATCATATGGATCATGATCAGAGATGGAATAATGATGTATAACAATCTGAACACAAACAATAATTCAATGGTTCACTCAATAGCAGCAACTACAAAGAGTAATCAACACCAGGAAAGTTTCCCCTATGAACTATGCAAGATTCAATGCAATTGTTATAGCAATATGGAGATGGTGATGAGGGTGCTGATGGTGATGATGATGATGATGATCCCGATGAAGTCCAGCTTGATGGTGGTGTTGATGGCGACGATCTCCCCTCTCCGGGAAGGAATTCCCCCGGCAGAAATCTGTCTGCCGGAGAGATCTTTCTCTCTCGGTGTTTTCCGCCCTGCAGAGGCGGTGGAATCTTTCTGTGGTTGCTCCCCAAGGCTTTGGGTTTCAGGGGGATGATATACACTAGAGGGGAGAGGCTGGAGTGGGCCAGGGTGGCCACACCACCTCCTAGCGCGGCCTAGGGCTGCCCGCGCCATGGGGTGGTGTGGGCCCCCTATGGCCCATCTCCACTCCGTCTTCTGGCATCCTTAGTCTTCTGGAAAAATAGGATTTTCCGTATATTTTCCCGGATTTTCTGATCTTTGCGAATTTTGCCTCCAAACAGCACATTTTCCATCAGAATCCTGACTGCATCGGTCCATTCTCCAAAAGTCATCAACCATGCCTCTGGCTTCGACAAATCCTCTAGCTTTGACTCCTTCAACGTTGTGCCTGGACGATCTCATCAAACATGCAGATGATTTTTTTAAAAATGCCCAGACCTTCCATGACTCATATGCTCATTTGGCCAACAATCTAAAGTTTATCGCCATTGTAAATTTCTGAACTTTACTTCTTTTACTTTGTAATATATCCCACTGTAGCCCCCTAGCTCTTAGGAGGAAAACCATTGTCTTTTGGCATGAGTGCTCCAGAAACTAAGTGTAAAACTTGTTAGTGTAGCCCCAAGTTTCTAGTTTAGAATAAAAAATTCGACTAGATACTCTAAGAGAGAACACCTTGTTGATTAAAATCTGATACTATAGCCCCTGACATTTAGTTGAAACTGAACTATTCTGACTAGATGCTCTAGAGAAGCTCGGCATTTTTTCTTCTTTGCAGAATGAAAATCGCCGAAGAAGTGCCGCCAATG
This sequence comes from Avena eriantha, assembly GCA_910589775.1. Classification (NCBI taxonomy): domain Eukaryota; kingdom Viridiplantae; phylum Streptophyta; class Magnoliopsida; order Poales; family Poaceae; genus Avena; species Avena eriantha. The sequence goes on along the minus strand of OU342741.1, from coordinate 142,602,647 downwards.
AGAGGTATGCTAATTTGCGAAAGGAACTGGACCTTGAACAGGGTAAAACAACCTTCCTGAAGCAACAGATCAAAAATAGCCAAAGTCTGTTTTCTTTTAACAGCTCACTACTTTCCTCATGGTTTCATTTCTTCCAACTTTTCATAATGCTTTCCATTTTCCATCTTATAGAGGCCATTGCCAAAGCCAAGAGCATCGTCGAGCAGTCCAAGCATATCCAGGAGCTCGATGATGAAAATAAAATTTTGAAGAAAGATCTGGCTGAAGCTGTCAAGGGCCATGAGGAGGCGATGAAGGCTACGCAAGAGTTTGCTAACACCAAGATGCAGTGCCTAAAGGATGAAATTGAATGGCTCAAAGGTCAAAACCAAGTTGCCAAAGAGCAGAATGATCGGAACCTTGAGGTGTACAAGAAAGTCCAAGAGGAGCATGACACCTTGGCGGAGATCTTCAAGCAAGCAGAGACGAGCATCTTCGGTAACTTTCTTCCGACTTGGTTTATTTCTATAAGATGGATACTTGTAATGTTGTACTCATGATCTTTGTCTCTAACGAAAACACAACCCCCATTGGCTTAGCCAACATGGGTGAAGGTGCTCCAGATCCAAAAGAATGCATGATTCTTGCTTGCAACTTCATCAACACGGCCATCGCGCAAGCCAAGGAGATATCCCAGCCTTTGGACATCACCATCAAGGTAGCGAATTCTACGACCAAGTACTCAGAAATCTGATGTCAAGCCCTCGAGAAAATCAAGGACTGAAAACCCTCTGGTGTCCGTGCTGGTGCTAGGATGACCCTATCCTTGGTCAAGGTACATTACGATAACGCCTACTTGGATCTGGTAACCTCCAGCATGCCGAAGTTTGACGAGGAAGGAAATGCAATTGATAGCGATGCTATATGGAATTCCCTCGCCGGCTACGACACCAAGGTTGCCAAGATGACCAAGGTGGATTTCTTTATGCCTGCCAAACTGATGGACGATGACTTGGCTTCTTCCGAATCCAGTCCTGGCCCCTTTGAGTTTGATGAACTTTCTAGGCCTGGCTCTCCTGTTGCTGATGAGGCAGCCACGAAGTCTCCTACAGTAGAGCCATAAAAACATTGTTTGTATTAAATGTATCTCTGCAATGTGTATGCGGAAAAAACTTGTGTGTTCGTAAGGTGGAAAAAACTTGTACTCAAGTTTCCTACTACTTATCTGTTTTCCAGCATGTATATATTTTTTAAGCAAGTGTTGGCTTATCCATTATTCTGGTCCGTATGCTTGACCTTTCGTGAGACGGAAGACTCGCAACATAGAACTATGCTCTCAGGCGATAATGCTTAATAGCATCGTCAAGAACCTAAGAGCATAATCGTCGGCTTTGAGTGCCGAGAAGTCACTACTCCAGAATCCACATAAAAACTTCAGAAAATATGTAGAACAGAAAACTTAAGCTAACACCATAGGCAGAATTTTCACAAGTGCAAATGCAAACTTGCGCATAAAGGGTTTATATGATCCAAAAATGAATAACAAAAGGAGGTAAAAGACTCGGAAATCATGAGTGAACCAAATGCTTTATTTCATTGATCATATAAGAAACTTATTACATAATTAAAATATGCTAAGTATAAAAGGGACATAGCTGTGCTATGTTCCATGGCTGATTTGTCTTCGGGTAATCATCATCGGAGTCACATTGCTTGCGCTTGCGATTTTTTGGCATATCTTTCAACTCGCGGATATTGACGAGGTAATAGGAACCATTGAGCAATGCTTTTCTTATGACGAACGGTCCTTCCCAAGGCGGGGATAGTTTGTGTGATTTCTCCTGCTTGAGTCTAAGCACCAGATCCCCCTCTTTAAATGAGTGATGTCTAATGCAGCGACTATGGTAGCCATGTAGCTTTTGATGGTAGATGGCGGATCTCTGGCATTCCAGCACGTGCTCTTTCTCGAGTAGGTCGATAGATAGGTGTCTAGATTCTTGTAGGACGCGACTCTTGGTGCATCATGGAGGATGTTGAATGGTAGGACGGCTTCTTCTCCATAAACCATGAAGAAAGGGGCCAAGTCGGTGGATCTGTTGGGTGTTGTTCTTAAACTCCGCAATACACATGGTAATTCCTCCGCCTAGGCTCCAGCTGCTCCGTGTAGCGGTGCCTCTAAGCGTGGCTTGATTCCATGCAGAATTAGTCCATTGGCCCTTTCAACTTGTCCATTTGATTGTGGATGTGCCACATATGATAGGTCAAGGCAGATACCATTTTCATGACAGTACTCCTCAACTTCTCCGAGAGAAGTTTCTTCCATTGTCGGTGATGATGTTGTGTGGGAGACGAAATCTCACCACTAGATCCCGGACAAATTTTAGGGTTGTTGCCCCATCGAGCTTTCTAATGGGTTTAGCTTCAATCCATTTTGTGAACTTATCCACTACTACTAGTAGGTGTGTAAATCCACAAGGTGTTGTTTGTAAAGGTCCAACCATGTCAAGCCCCAAAACTACAAACGACCAAGTTATTGGTATGGTTCGCAATTCTTCAGCTGGAATATTGGGTTGTCTTGCATAAAACTAACACCCGAGACATGTTTGTACCAACTTGTCGGCATCCGCCTTGGTAGTTAACCAGTAGAATCCTTGTCGGAAGGCCTTGGACACTAATGATCGGGGAGCGGCATGATGCCCGCAATCTCCGAGATGTATTTCTCTAAGGATATCGATACCTTGCTACTAGGAGACGCATCATAGGAAAACTCCCGTGGTTCTTCTTTTGTATAGCTGGCCATCAATAATGACGTAGCCTTTTGCTTTGTGTACTATTTTCCAGCTTTCAATTTCGTCGGCGGACAAAGTTCCGTCTTGTAGATAGTCCATGAACGATTTCGTCCAAGCCGGAGAGGTCACCGTTACTGAATTAATAAATGAGTCCACTCTATCCGGGTTGTCAGGGTCCACTCCCTTCACAGATGGGGTCCGTAAATGCTCCAGGAAAACGTCTGGCGGAATTGGTCAGCGAGCTGATCCAAGTTTTAACAACAGATATACCGCCTCAGTCTCCTCCCTTTTGACGTACTTGACTTCGTAGCCGTCGAAGCATTTGACTATTTTGTCTACTTCATCTCGATATGCTGTCATCATATGGTTCCACGCGTTCCAGGTGCTAGCCACCTGCTAGGCAACCAAGTCAGAATCTCCACAGCAAACTATGCGCTTGACGCCAATATCCTTGGCTACCCAAAGTCCGTGAATGAGGGCATCATACTCTACCATGTTGTTGGTAGTGTTGAAGTGGATCTGCACGACATATTGTAACTTCTCCCTTGTTGGTGATTGTAGTAATACACACCAGCCCCCGAGCCGTTGAGTAGCTTTGATCCATCAAAGTGCATGACCCAAAATTCTGGCTCTGGTACAAGAGTGTCTTCTAGCAGTTCTGTACAATCTGCAATAAAATCTACCAATGCTTGTGATTTGATAGCGTCGCGTCTCTTGTAGGTGATTTCAAAGGCGGCAAGTTCAATGCCCCACTTTACCACTCTTCCTGTAGCGTTGCTATTGTTGATGATGTCGGACAGTGGAGCCCTGCTCACTACTATGATGGGGTGCTCCTAGAAATAATGCCTTAGCTTCCGTGAAGCAAGGAAAACCCATAAGTTATCTTCTGGTAGTGCGGGTAACGCTGCTTGGATTCCATCAAAACCTAACTTACATAGTAAACTAGTCGCTGAACTCCATATTCGTGCGTTGGTTCCTTGCACTCCACCACGATGACGATGTTGATGACCCGGTTGGTTGCCGCCATGTAAACTAACATATTCTCCCTTGATACCGGTGCTACGAGTATTGGTGCGGAGGAGAGTATTCTCTTCAACTCCTGAAGCGTTGCGTCTACTTTGTTCGTCCATATAAATTGGTCCACCTTCTTTAGCAACTTGTAGAGCGGCATGGCCTTCTCTCCAAGTCGGTTGATGAACCGGCTTACTGCTGCTATGCAGCCTATGAGCCTTTGTATGTCCTTCAAGCATGCCAGGCATTTAATGTCAAGGATGGCCTTGATTTTTTCCGGGTTGACCTCAATTTCGTGGTGCGAAACGATGAAGTCCAACAATTTGCCGGATGGTACCCCGAAGACACACTTCTTGGGGTTTGAGCATCATGTTGTACTTTCGAAGATTGTCAAAGGTTTCCTACAAGTCGGTGATGAGAACATTTGATTTCTTTGACATCACCATGATATCGTCCACATAAGCGTGTATGTTGTGACCTATCTGGTCATGTAGGAAACACTGCATCGTCCGCTGATATGTAGCACCAACGTTTTTCAGCCCAAAGCGCTTCGTAACGTAGCAGTATGTGTTGTAGGGTCTGGTGAACGAAGTGGCCAGTTGGTCCGACTTTTGCATCCGGATTTGGTGGTAACCTGAGTAAGCATCAAGAAAACACAGAAGTTTCGAGCCAGCCGTCGAGTCAATGACTTGGTCAATGCGAGGCAAAGCAAATGGATCCTTCAGACATGCTTTGTTCAAGGCGGTGTAATCAACGCACATTCTTAATTCACTGGTTCCCTTTTTGGGGACAAGTACAGGATTTGCCACCCATCAGGTGTGAATAACTTCTCGGATAAAGCCAACCTTAAGTAACCTAGATATTTCTTTGCCTATAGCTCTTCGTCTTTCGTCACCAAAGTGTCATAGAGGTTGTTTCACCGGTTTAGCATTGGGATCAATATTCAAGCTGTGCTCGGCAAGTTCCCTAGGTACACCTTTCATGTCAGCAGGTTGCCAAGCAAAGATGTCCCTATTCTCACGAAGGAACTCGATGAGCATGCTTTCCTATTTGGGATCCAGGCTCGTGCCAATGGTGGTGGTCTTGGAGGAATCTCCTTCAACAAGCTCCACCTGCTTGGTCTTGATGGAGGCCTTGAATGTGGCTTCGACAGCAATGATTTGCTTCTTCGAAGCCTGCATCTCCGAGGCATCGACCTGGCTCTAGATATCCTAGAACTCCTCACCATAGAGGACTGCTTCGGCGAAGGCGGCTTCGCTGAGCTCGCACTCCCGTGCCTTGGTGAAGCTTCCATCAACGATGATGATGTCGTTTGGTCCGGGTATCTTGAGCTTGTTGTAGAAAAAGCATGGCATTGTGAGGAAGGAGTGGAATATGTCGCGTCCAAAGATGTCGTGGTACACGCTCTTGAAGGGAACCACTTCAAAGGTCATGCATTCTTGGCGGTAATTGTTGACATCGCCAAAAGCGACCGGAAGGGTGATGCAGCCTAGGGAATTTGCTTGTTGGCCAGGGACAATGCCATGGAACACAGTGTTGCTCTTGCTTAGCTGGGTCTCCGTCAATTCATCTTGTGCGGTGTATCCAGGTACATGATGTTGATGTTGCTTCCACTATCCATGAGGCACTTGGTGAATGTAACACCCTCGAATCGGCCCTATGCAAGTTTTAGCCCTTTCCGCCAAACCCGCATAGAAACGATTCAAGGACGCCCACCAGGCACTTTCGTGCGGGTGGAAAATGAAGTAATACCATTACACAATAGTCCTCGATGGGACCCATAGAACAGATATATATACAGCACGACTCCAAGAGTCAATAATACAGATATACACTACAAAGATCCAAATCACCTTGAAAACGATACAGCGTCCGAGTACGGACAAGATGCAAATGGGGCTAAGAGCCCTGAAGAATAACCAATGGCGTCCATAACCCTGCCCAGGCCAATCTGGAAGGGTAACCCTCCTAATGACGTCGATCTCAAACCTGTTAAAACAAAAGGGGTGCCGACAAAGGGCAAAGGAAAAAGAGGAGCGTCAGTACTGAGGCCAGTACACGGCGAGGCTAGAATTCGGCGGCTCTCGCCTACATAGGTATGGTGGACTGAAGCGGCAGCGCAGCATGCACTAAACAACCTATAGATGCTTGATTAACTGTCGGCTATTAGAGAGAGATAAGAAAGACCTATTCGGAACCAACCTTATACTAACACCAATCATGACCATCCTGGTATTCCCCCTCGAGACCAAACGAGGATGTCAAACCGAGGAACTCACATACAGTTGGCAATTTTATTCATTCCATTATAGTTGCAGCATTTACTAGTCAGATATAGATAGCATGAGTCATCCTGATAGCATAAGTAGTGGGCAGTTTTAGTTAACATCTTGTTGTAGTAGGAACATTTACTAGTCAGATATAATTGTCCTAAGGAATCCCAAAACCCAGCAGTTGTTGGCACTTTTATCACATTCCATTGGAGTTGCAATACTTACTAGGCAGGTATAGTATGACACAGATCACCACAGATCAACCAGTTGTTGGCATTTTTATTATCCATTCCATTGTAGTGAAGCTGATTACTAGTCACATATTAAGTCAAATTTATAGCACTACTTTAGTTACGCTTGTCTATGCTCGAGATACTGTGCTCCAAGTCGTCCATAACCGCGGACACGGCTTTCAGAAAGATTTAGCCTGCAGGGGTACACAAATAGCAACACACACACGATCAACCTCGGAAAAACCAAATCAAAACCCAACGAGGCTTTCACGACAAAGCAATCACATGATTCATAAAATATTTCAGGGGGTCACCCCACTAAGCTACCCGCAACGAAGTTGGCTGGCTCCGAGACGGACCTAGGGTTTGTGACAATGGCTGTAAACGACTGGGAACCCGAAAGTGTGACTGGGCTTGTCGATACCGCGAAAACATTCCACGTTCTAAAACAGTACAGGTGCTCCACGCACAATCGTAAGTAAAGCAGTAAGCATGGCATAAGTACAGGATAGTAATAAAGCCCCAACCTACTTGTGGCCCCAAGAAATAAGAAATGAATCAAGCTCTGACTAAGGGGGATTCATAGAGTCTCCCGTATGTGGATAGTGCGAATAGTCAAGGAACAGGTATCAAGTACTCAGGGCCTACGGGACACAAGTGGGCATAAAAACCAAATAGCATATATTGCCCACCGGTGCCTCTTTCATTAGTTATCCCAGCAATTTAATAGTTGTATTTAAAGTCATGATCCTCTCCACCATAAACATCTGCCAGCATTCCAACAATTGTGGTACTCGACAACACGAGATCGCACCTCAGCAAGCAACTACGACTCGCAAGGCCAGCTATCTACCAAACAATAGGTATTAGGAGGTGTCCATGGCAATATAGAGGCTGCACGAGATATAACTGGTGCACGGAAACTAAAGCATCGCGACACGGATAGCAATAGATCAACGGGAGGAAATAAAGACTAAAATGCAAAATAGGTAGAAGGGGGAGAGATCCTCGCCTGGGAAAACACTGCCGAAGGTTCATATCCGGAGAACTTGTCAATACTCGCATCAACTCATCGGCCTAATCCGCGAAGAAGCAAACACTAGAAGAAACACCGGATGCAATATTTAATACTACGGCAGAAGATCCGGCATGCTTATGATATGATACATCGCATGGAACAGATGCGGTGCAATTAGGCAATATTAAGCGAAACCGGGGTCCCAACAATTAATTACACGGTTCACGTTATTTAGATACCCCACAAATTAAATGTTGTATTAACAAGGCAAAACATGGTATCGGTTCGCTATGCAAATTTAAATGGAGCCGATATAGGACTAGAATAGCCCGCATATAGACTCCATATTTAATTATGAGGTGAATCGGCATAATGCCCCCAACCCACAGACATATATGCATGCATGAACAATTTAATATGCGACAGTTGATAATGTCATATTATAAAAATAGGGGCTTAGGGTCACACATCTGGGTTCGGAAGATCTTGGGTTCCGGGGGTCCGGGGCTCGGTCTCAGGGTTCGATGGGGATCGGCCTCGGCGGGAACGTTCTGGGACAATGGAGTAGATCTTGTCGCATCTATGGTCTTCGGGTCCGTGTAGACGGTCATGGCATCCGGGATGAAGTACTCGTCGTTCCCGTGGCGACCTTGGCATTCTTCAGGTTCGGATCTTGGCGTCTGAGAGGAAGTACTTGGTGGTTCCGAGAAGGAGGCCTTGTCGCATCCGATGGATCGGTCCCTGGGGTCGAAGAACTTCGCACGCCCGGGTTCGGTCTTCGGATCCCATCTTGATCATCGGTCATGGACTTGCGTCGATGTTCGTTGGTGGACTTGGTGTCGGTGGTCTTGGAGTGGTAATCCGGGGTGCTTTGGGTTCTTGGCGATGGTCTGACCATCTGGGGGACGGAGAACTTGGTTTCCGCTTGGTTTGGTGGTGTCGGACTAGGGTTGGGTGTCGGTGGCCTTCAGAGTGGCACTATGCACATTCTTTTAAACATTGACATTACTTCGGTCTTGTCGGTGCACGTCCATGTACGAAGATCTTGAGATTCTGGATGACACCATCCTTGTACATAGAAGATGACGGAAACGATGTCGTGAGACAAACTTGAATACAGGAGTCCTTGGAATGCGGTGCCTGACAGAAAGCAACAACATCTGAAAATCCAAACATAGCTGTGACTCACGGGTCACTGTAAGAGGAACACACGACGATGGACCTCGCAGAACGAGCGACGCGGAGGAAGTCTGGCGGCAGCCTGGAGATCGGTAACTAGACGCAGCCACAAGGAGGATGTAGAGAGGACACGGTCGCGGACGAAGCCGAAGGGCGTTAGGGGCCTTGGCCGTTGTCGGTGTTGCAGAGAGGCCACGGGGCGGAGGCCTGGCAGCGGAGGGCAGCGACGCTGGGGCCGACTCGTAGGACGACGGTGGCGACACCCTAGGGCTCGGGAACAAGAGCAACGAGACTCTGCCTGGCCAGGCGGCGCAGGATGCAGAGGCGCACGCTCCTGGCCGCGGCAGCAGGACGCGACTGCGAGGAGGCGAGGTGGTTGTGGCGCTGAGGAGCTTGGGCTCCAGCGAGGACGGCACGCAGAGGCGGTGGGTCACAGATAGGAGGCGGCGCTTGCCGACGGAGTTGGCGTCGTCCGCGGGCGCGGGGCTCGGTCTTCGGCGAGGAAGGCGGGGCCGGAGCAGAGGAGGCCCGAGGCGGAGGAAGGAGACGGCACCGGAGGCTGGCAGTGCTCGCACGGGCGGGAAGAGAGCGGGCCCGGGCGACGACGGTTGGATACGGAGGACGCGCTCGCGGTAGGAGGGAGCGACGCGGCGAGGAGGTGGGCCTGGCGGCGGAGATGGTGGCGTTTGGTGGCGAGGATCGAGCCGAGGGGAGGGAGGAGGCGTGCGTCGCGGAGTGATGGGGAGGAGGTGAGGGCGACCGTGGTGGCGGAGCGGAAGGAGATCGACGGCGGCCGGTAGGCTCGCGAGGAGAAGGAGAGAGAGGGGACGAGGCGGGGGTGGGTCGCGGTTGGTGGGAGCGGGGATCGAGCGGTGCATGAGGGGGCCACGGTGCGGGGCACGTGGTGGTGGGGTCGGGGCGAGGCAGAGTGAGCGGGGTGGACTTGTCCGTGTGTGAGGCGGCGGGCTCTGGGGATAGGATCGAGGGGAGATGGTAGGGATTGGGCCAGGGGGAGGGTCCGGTTCAGTGGTTGTCGGTCAGGTGGAGCGTGGGGAACCCGAGGTGGGGCCAGGGGTGGAGGAGTGCGGGCAGTCTCGGCTGCGTGCGCGGCAGGTGTGCGGGCAAGCGATGTGTGTGTGTGTGTGTGTGTTAGCGGGAGGCGCGAGGCCAGCTGCGGGTGGCGGCGGGGAGAGGGAGCTGGGAAAGGTTGGGGTAGGTAGGTTTAGGGTTTGGATAGGATAGGATAGGATTTTAGTTTAGGGCGTGGAGGTGGCCGACCGGGCTTTCGGGCCTGGCGGGCTGCCTCCTAAAAACAATTTTATAATATTTTATTTATTGAAAACGGGGCTTTTGAAATCCATTGGTAGACGAAACAAAATAATCTGGAGATCCGGGTTTTTTATTTGAAATTGAAGACGGGGTATTTAGAAAACAAAAATAGACTTTTCGAAAATAGTTTTGTACAAACACATGCATAATGATGATGATGCTCAAATGCAATGTGGCATGATGACATGAGCATGCGGTCATGATGATGCAATACACAGAAACACCGCGATTTTATAGTAGTGGTTTTAGCGGGGCACCACAATTCGACACCACTAACAAAGGATCTCGCCCTCGAGATCCGCCTCATGGTACCGGGAAGAAGGTCGGCGATCTGAATCTTCTCGCTTCATGTAGATCCTCGCGACACCACTAACAAGAGGTCGTTGTCCGTGATCGTCGAGAGAACACTCCGGGAACAAAGGCGAAGGTAAAGGTGTCAACAAATAAAGCCACCTCTAGCTTCGAATGAAAGAGAGAACCGATGCATTCTCATCCACTTCAATGTACGAGAGCAAATAGAATGAGTAGTCGGCATGGGGGTCAATCCATCATGCACCCAAACTATTACTCTGCACATTCGGTAGAAAAGCGTGCAACCATTCTCGGAATCAGACTAAAGGTCTCGACAATCGAGGTTCGGAACAAAGGAGTGATGCAGGCTCTGCATCGGATCTGGCATAGATGATGTCGTCGTGTCGGAAAACACCGGAAGGCACCACAAGGAACAGAGAGAAGTCCAACAGATGAAGGATTCCTCAGATAGCACGAAGACCGGATGTAGATGCACCGTTACCAAAGGAGGAAGCGAAACCCTGAAGGTACGATGGAACCCAACCACGAGAAATCCTGGACTTGAAGAAAGGTAAGAGAGCAGATCCAAAACACGTAGAGGTAAGAGGATAATAGCATAGGGGTAAGCAGTAAAAACAGACCTAATCAGATATATCCAACCGATTCTGCAAAATAGTTTTTGACACTCTACATCGGTCGTTAGCTAGGTTATCCTACAGGCTGCACCAGTGGGGTATCGCAACTCCTGAGCTCTGATACCACTCTGTAACACCCTCGAATCGACCCTATGCAAGTTTTAGCCCTTTCCGCCAAACCCGCGTAGAAACGATTCAAGGACGCCCACCAGGCACTTTCGTGCGGATGGAAAACGAAGTAATACCATTACGCAACAATCCTCGATGGGACCCACAGAACAGATATATATACAACACGACTCCAAGAGTCAAGAATACAGATATACATTACAAAGATCCAAATCACCTAGAAAACGATACAGCGTCCGAGTACGGACAAGATGCAAATGGGGCTAAGAGCCCTGAAGAATAACCAATGGCGTCCATAACCCTGCCCAGGCCAATCTGGAAGGGTAACCCTGCTAACAACGTCGATCTCAAACCTGTTAAAACAAAAGGGGTGCCGACAAAGGGAAAAGGAAAAAGAGGAGCGTCAGTACTGAGGCCAGTACACGGCGAGGCTAGAATTCGGCGGCTCTCGCCTACATAGGTATGGTGGACTAAAGCGGCAGCGCAGCATGCACTAAACAACCTATAGAGGCTTGATTAACTGTCGACTATTAGAGAGAGATAAGAAAAACCTATTCAGAACCAACCTTATACTAACACCAATCATAATCATCCTGGTATTCCCCCTCGAGACCAAACGAGGATGTCAAACCGAGGAACTCACATACAGTTGGCAATTTTATTCATTCCATTATAGTTGCAGCATTTACTAGTCAGATATAGATAGCATGAGTCATCCTGATAGCATAAGTAGTGGGCAGTTTTAGTTAACATCTTGTTGTAGTAGGAACATTTACTAGTCAGATATAATTGTCCTGAGGAATCCCAAAACCCAGCAGTTGTTGGCAATTTTATCACATTCCGTTGGAGTTGCAATACTTACTAGGCAGGTATAGTATGACACAGAACACCACAGATCCACCAGTTGTTGGCATTTTTATTATCCATTCCATTGTAGTGAAGCTGATTACTAGTCACATATTAAGTCAAATTTATAGCACTACTTTAGTTATGCTTGTCTATGATCGAGATACTGTGCTCCAAGTCGTCCATAACCGCGGACACGGCTTTCAGAAAGATTTACCCTGCAGGGGTGCACAAATAGCAACACACACACGATCAACCTCGGAAAAACCAAATCAAAACCCAATGAGGCTTTCACGACAAAGCAATCATAGGATTCATAAAATATTTCAGGGGGGCACCCCACTAAGCTACCTGCAACGAAGTTGGCCGGCTCCGAGACGGACCTAGGGTTTGTGACAATGGCTGTAAACGACTGGGAACCTGAAAGTGTGACTGGGCTTGTCGATACCGCGAAAACATTCCACGTTCCAAAATAGTACAGGTGCTCCACGCATAATCGTAAGTAAAGCAATAAGCATGGCATAAGTACAGGATAGTAATAAAGCCCCAAACTACTTATGGCCCCAAGAAATAAGAAATGAATCAAGCTCTGGCTAAGGGGGATTCATAGAGTCTCCCGTATGTGGATAGTGCGAATAGTCAAGGAACAGGTATCAAGTACTCGGGGCCTACGGGACACAAGTGGGGATAAAAACCAAATAGCATATATTTCCCACTAGTGCCTCTTTCATTAGTTATCCCAGCAATTTAATAGTTGTATTTAAAGTCATGATCCTCTCCACCATAAACATCTGCCAGCATTCCAACAATTGTGGTACTCGACAACACGAGATCGCACCTCAGCAAGCAACTACGACTCGCAAGGCCAGCTATCTACCAAACAATAGGTATTAGGAGGTGTCCATGGCAATATAGAGGCTGCACGAGATATAACTGGTGCACGGAAACTAAAGCATCGCGACACGGATAGCAATAGATCAACGGGAGGAAATAAAGACTAAAATGCAAAATAGGTAGAAGGGGGAGAGATCCTCGCCTGGGAAAACACTGCCGAAGGTTCATATCCGGAGAACTTGTCAATACTCGCATCAACTCATCGGCCTAATCCGCGAAGAAGCAAACACTAGAAGAAACACCGGATGCAATATTTAATACTACGGCAGAAGATCCGGCATGCTTATGATATGATACATCGCATGGAACAGATGCGGTGCAATTAGGCAATATTAAGCGAAACCGGGGTCCCAACAATTAATTACACGGTTCACGTTATTTAGATACCCCACAAATTAAATGTTGTATTAACAAGGCAAAACATGGTATCGGTTCGCTATGCAAATTTAAATGGAGCCGATATAGGACTAGAATAGCCCGCATATAGACTCCATATTTAATTATGAGGTGAATCGGCATAATGCCCCCAACCCACAGACATATATGCATGCATGAACAATTTAATATGCGACAGTTGATAATGTCATATTATAAAAATAGGGGCTTAGGGTCACACATCTAGGTTCGGAAGATCTTGGGTTCCGGGGGTCCGGGGCTCGGTCTCAGGGTTCGACAGGGATCGGCCTCGGCTGGAACGTTCTCGGCCAATGGAGTAGATCTTGTCACATCCATGGTCTTCGGGTTCGTGTAGATGGTCATGGCGTCCGAGATGAAGTACTTGTCGTTCCCGTGGCGATCTTGGCGTTCTTCAAGTTCGGGTCTTGGCGTCTGAGAGGAAGTACTTGGTGGTTCCGAGAAGGAGGCCTTGTCGCATTCGATGGATCGGTCCCTGGGGTCAAAGAACTTGGCGCGCCCGGGTTCGGTCTTCGGATCCCATCTTGATCATTGGTCATGGACTTGCGTCGATGTTCGTTGGTGGACTTGGTGTCGGTGGTCTTGGAGTGGTACTCCGGGGTGCATCGGGTTCCTAGCGATGGTCTGACCATCTGGGGGGACGGAGAACTTGGTTTCCGCTTGGTTTGGTGGTGTCGGACTAGGGTTGGGTGGTGGTGGCCTTCAGAGTGGCACTATGCACATTCTTTCAAACATTGACATTACTTCGGTCTTGTCGGTGCGCGTCCATGTACGAAGATCTTGAGATTCTGGCTGACACCATCCTTGAACATAGAAGATGACGGAAACGATGCCGCGAGACAAACTTGAATACAGGAGTCCTTGGAATATGGTGCCTAACAAAAAGCAACAACATCTGAAAATCCAAACATAGCTGTGACTCACGGGTCACTGTAAGAGGAACACACGACGATGGACCTCGCGGAACGAGCGACGCGGAGGAAGTCTAGCGGCAGCCTGGAGATCGGTGACTAGACGCGGCCACAAGGAGGATGTAGAGAGGACACGGCCAAAGACGAAGCCGAAGGGCATCAGGGGCCTTGGCGGTTGTCGGTGTTGCAGAGAGGCCACGGGGCGGAGGCCTGGCGACGGAGGGCAGTGACGCTGGGGCTGACTCACCGGACGACAGCGGCGACACCCTAGGGCTCGGGAACGAGAGCGGCGAGACTCTGCCCGGCCAGGCGGCGGAGGATGGAGAGGTGTGTGCTCCTGGTCGCGGCAGCAGGGCGTGACTGCGAGGAGGCGAGGTGGCTGTGGCGGTGAGAAGCTCGGGCTCCAGCGAGGACGGCGCACAGAGGCGGTGGGTCACGGATAGGAGGCGGCGCTCGCCGACGGAGTTGGGGTCGTCCGCGGGCGCGGGGCTCGGTCTTCGGCGAAGAAGGCGGGGCCCGAGGCGGAGGAAGGAGACGGCACCGAAGGCTGGCAGCGCTCGCACGGGCAGGAAGAGAGCGAGCCCGGGCGACGGCGGTTGGAGACGGAGGACGCGCTCGCGGTAGGAGGGAGCGATGTGGCGAGGAGGTGGGCCTGGCGGCGGAGATGGCGGCGGAGATGGCGGCGTTTGGTGGCGAGGATCGAGTCGAGGGGAGGGAGGAGGCATGCGTTGCGGGGTGATGGGGAGGAGGTGAGGGCGACCGTGCTAGCAGAGCGGAAGGAGATTGACGGCGGCCAGCTGGCTCGCGAGGAGAAGGAGAGAGAGGGGACGAGGCGGGGGTGGGTCGCGGTTGGTGGGGAGCGGGGATCGAGCGGCACGTGAGGGGGCCACGGTGCGGGGCACGTGGTGGTGGGTCGGGGCGAGGCAGAGTGAGCGGGGTGGACTTGTCCGCGTGTGAGGCGGCGGGCTCTGGGGATAGGATCGAGGGGAGATGGTGGGGATTGGGCCAGGGGGTGGGTCCGGTTCGGTGGTTGTCGGTCATGTGGAGTGTGGGGATCTCGAGGTGGGGCCAGGGGTGGAGGAGTGCGGGCAGGTGGCGGCTGCGTGCGCGGCAGGTGTGCGGGCGAGCGATGTGTGTGCGTGTGTGTGTTGGCGGGAGGCGCGAGGCCAGCTACGGGTGGCGGCGGGGAGAGGGAGCTGGGAAAGGTTGGGGGTAGGTAGGTTTAGGGTTTGGATAGGATAGGATAGGATTTTAGTTTAGGGCGTGGAGGTGGCCGACCGGGCCTTTGGGTCTGGCGGGCTGCCTCCTAAAAACAATTTTAAAATATTTTATTTATTTAAAACAGGGCTTTTGAAATCCATTGGTAGACGAAACAAAATAATCCGGAGATCCGGGTTTTTAATTTGAAATTGAAGACGGGGTATTTAGAAAACAAAAATAGACTTTTCGAAAATAGTTTTGTACAAACACATGCATAATGATGACGATGCTCAAATGCAATGTGGCATGATGACATGAGCATGCGGTCATGATGATGCAATACACAGAAACACCGCGATTTTTTAGTAGTGGTTTTAGCGGGGCGCCACAGTGAACTCTGTGTCGTCAATCAATGGGTTGATGACCATGGCATACTGGTTCTCTGTTGGGATACGATCTGGATGATCCTTCCTATCCCAAGTGATTGGAATCTCCGACCACCTAACATACCAGGGAGTTGGAGGGAGTGTGGCCATCAGTATCCTCAGAGAGGTTTTCTAGGTCCGAACGGTGGGAGTACCAAGGAAAGTATGGTAGACTGGGGCCTTCTTCTCGAAGGGTTTTTTGCCCTTGCCATCGCCCTTGTCGGAGGACTTGGGTTCCACGTCTCCATCCATGTCACTTGAGTCCTTGAACTCCTCTTCCTTATTCTTCCCTTTGCCCTTTCCGCGGGGTCTATTCTTCTGACTTCGCTTGTCGCCGGACTCAGGGTCTTCCTTGAGATTGTTGACAAACTTGCATTGGCGGTTGGTGTGGGTGGCCTTGCCGCTTGCACCGAGGTGGATGAAATACGGCATATTGTGGCAATCTTTGTAAGTTTAGGGAACGCGGGGCGCTTAGGGCGTAGAATCACTCCTCTACTGACCATGGCTAGCCCCTCGGCCATCCCACACTGTCCGCCTCCGTCTCTGCCAACGAATGGTGTGGCGACCATGTCGGCTGCTTGCTTCTCTTCAGGCGGAGTCTTCCGCTTGTTGTTATTGTTTTTTCTGGCCTGAGTAGGGATTGCTATTGCCAGCAACGATCCGCGTGTGTCGTCATCAGCAGCGGAGAATTTGCTAGCCATGGCAATCATTGCGTTGAGGTTGAGCTCGTTGTTGTCTTGCTTGCGCTTCAACGTATTCCGGAGCAAAGTCCCCTTTTCCACACCATCGATGAAGCCGGCCATAGCGGTTTGTGTGTCCACCCTCGCACATGAGTTTTTCATATACAGCCATCGAGTAAGGTAAGCACGAGAGGATTCATCCTTTTCTTGTATGCACCATTGTAGGTCTCTGACAGTGCATGGACGTTTGTATGTACCCTTGAAGTTCTTGGTGAACGCTTCATGCATGTCCAACCAATTGCAGATTGATTTCTCCGGCAAGTCATCAATCCATTGTCAGGCGGTGCCGGTAAGCATAAGTGGGAGGTACTTGATGGCGACATTAGGGTTTCCCCCAGTAATGTGAATCGCTTTGTTATAGTCCTGCAGCCATGTAACTGGCCTGGCAGTGCCGTCATAAGGCTTGATGGTCTTGTCAATCCGGAGGCCTGTGGTATAAGTTGTGGCCCGTATTACCGGTCCAAAACAACGTGGACCAAGGTATGGGAGCTCCCGCGCTTCTTGGATGTTGTCTAGCCGTGAATGTGCATCATACGGCTCATGTTGCTTCCCTTTTATATCATGGGGAGGGGAGTTGTGGTGCGGTCTTTTGGATCCGCCATTTCCTCCGCCATGATGGCTGCTAGGTGGCGACGGTGGTGGTGGCGGCAGTGGGTTAGTCTTCTTGCTTCTCCCTCCATGCAACTCCTCACGCCTGTCGCAATTGCTTGTCGGGCGTGGTGCTTCCTTCTAGGATCTGGTCCTGTGTCCTTCATTGTTGTTGAGCTCTCCAGCATGCCGGGGCTGCTCGCCCTGGTCGCGTATAACGATACCGACCTGGGGACGCCTAGGAGGTGGCATTCTTGTGCGGTGGCGCAGTTGTGGTTCCTCATGACGCTGGGATGGCGTGGGTGGCAGCGATCGACGAGGGCGACCCTTTTCTCCGTGGTTGGAGGATATGGGTATGGCATCAGCCCTGTTATGCGCATCCCTTCGTCTTTGATCCGCGGAGCCTATGTGGGATCCTTCGTCGCGGGGAGATCTTGGCCTTCAGTGGCTGTTTAGAGTTGACTGGCAAAGCTCTAGATTAGACTCAAGCCTTTGCAAGGTGGCCTTCTCCTATTGCTTGCAAGCCTTGGCTACAAGGTCATAGACCTGAGCCACCGCCTCTAGCGGCCTATCCTATTCAAGGAGGGTTTTGGCAATGGCAATGTTGAGAGCAAGAGTTGGCATTACTTGCCTCCCCTCTGAATCGATGTATGGGGTGGGTTTGGTCGGTTTGGATCCCTCATATCCTAACTTGCGGCGAACGCCGGGGTCTTTGACGACATGAGTCAGTGCTTTATTTGCCTTGTGCTTTAGTAGCAACTACTTGTACCCAGCCTCCATATCTCTTGCCGCCTTGATAGATTGCTACGCCCTGGCTATGTCTTTGTCCAGCTGAGTGCACTTCTCTGCAATGCACTTGGCCTCCACTAGGATTTATACACGCTTCTCATCAAGCTCTGTAACGCTACGAATATGGGCGACGGTAATGGGCTCAACGAGGAGTGCACAGTATATCGCCTTGTCATCGGGGGTAACCAATGGGTTGCAAGCTGTAGATGTTGATGGTGGCGGTGGCGGCAAATGTGTTTGCTTGGCAGTACTAGGGCATGTGGTAAGTTCCTGCGCCTGCTGTGGGCAGATAGTCGGAGGAGGCATGGCCTTGGCTGGAGCCGGCGGCTCGGCGGCCTTCTTTGCTGCTGTTGCTCTGGTAACCACAGGTGTGGGCAAAGCTCGCTCAGGTTCCGGTTCCTGCCCGTCTTCTTCCATCACGCTCCCTATGGTGACTATCACTTGGTTAGATGTGTTGGCTTTCTCGGCGCGCTCCTCCTTCTCGATCTCCTGCTCGATCTCCCTCATAATAGCATCGTATTCCTCTAAGTTAGCATTTGAGCCACCGCCATCCATGTTGATGTCAGCATATAGCGTGTCAAGGATGGAGTCGGAGTTAGCTTCGGTGTTGTTGACGGCGGATGTGGAGGGTGATGGAGGCGGGTTGTTGTTGTTGCTTCCTCCGGCTTCGGGCCTAGGCATAGCCTGAGTGCTTGATGGCTTTGTGCATGGCGCCTAGAAAAGTGCTAGTGTGTGGTTGATGTAGAGCTCGCTGGGAACCCCAAGAGGAAGGTATGATGAGCACAGCAGCAAGTTTCCCTCAGTTATGAAACCAAGGTTTAATCGAACCAGTAGGAGCAAGGAAACTCCCCAAAGGTGTTACTAGCTGAGCTTTGGCAGGGCGCACTACCGGTGCTAGTAGCAACGTGGAGACCTGCACAACACAACCACAGAACTTTGTCCCCAACTTGCGATGAGGTTGTCAATCTCACCGTGTTTTGCGGAAAACAAAGGATTAAACGTATCGAATGGAAAGAAGTAAAAGTTTGCAGTAAACACAAAGCAGTAAAAGATTGTAGATTGTATGTAAAGAAAAAGGACCGGGATCCATAGTTCACTAGAGGTGGCTCTCCTTAGATAGATAATATGTTGGGTGAACAAATTACAGTGGGGCAATTGACAAACACCGAGAAAGCAATACATGCATATACTAATCATCTTGACTCCTCTGAGACTTGATTGGGCATTACAACATAATACATATACCGCCATACAACTGCATCTATGACTAATAATCCACCTTCAGGTTATCATCTGAACCCCCTCCAGTATTAAGTTGCAAGCAACAGATTATTGCTTTACGAACTGCGTGTAAAGTAAACAATACGATTGTTCTATGAACAAAGGATTGTTGTTTTCTCCCTAGTAGCAACAACACATCTAGTACCTTAGAGATTTCTGTCACTTCCCCAGATTACCAGAGGCATGAACCCACTATCGAGCATAAATACTAACTCTTGGAGTTGCAAGCATCTACTTGGCCAAGATAGCTACTAACAACGGAAAGCATGCAAGATCTCAAATAACAAAGACATGATAGAATCAATAATCAATCTGAAATAGCATCTCAATATCCATCGGATCCCTGCAAACACAACATGTATGAATTACAAAAGATGATCTTGATCATGAACGGAGCTCACAAGATCTAAACATGAAAGAACAAAGGAG
Source organism: Avena eriantha (assembly GCA_910589775.1). Classification (NCBI taxonomy): domain Eukaryota; kingdom Viridiplantae; phylum Streptophyta; class Magnoliopsida; order Poales; family Poaceae; genus Avena; species Avena eriantha. The sequence continues at coordinate 142,583,264 of OU342741.1, read as the reverse complement.
GAGAAACCAGCCATCTAGCTACTACATGGATCCGTAGTCCAAGGATGAACTACTCACGCATCACACCGGAGGCTTGCATGGTGATGAAGAAGGCCTCCAGGGTGAATTCCCCTCTCCGGCAGGGTGCCGGGAAGAGCTTCAGATCCCTCCCGATCTAGGGATGGAGATGACGGAGGCTACAGACTCTTTCGTGGATTTTTGATCGGGTGCTTAGGGTTTTCGTCCCGAGGGCATCTTATAGTCGGAAGGGGAGGCCGAGGGGGTGCCTGGGCTGGCCACACCACCCCCTGGCACGGGCCAGGCCTGGCCGCGCGGGCCAGGTGGTGTGGCTGCCCTCTGGCCCCTCTCCGTCTCGTATTCTAGCACTTGATCACTTCCAGAAAAATAGGCACTTTGGCTTTTGTCCCGTCCAATTCCGAGAATATTCATTTTCTGACTTTCCTGGAACCAAAAACAGCAGAAAATAGGTAGCTGGCACTGTGGCTCTTGTTAATAGGTTAGTCCAAGAAATCATATGAAAAGTACTCCAAAGTTGGAACAAAACACAAGAAAGTGGATAAAACCAAGCATGGAACATCAAAAATTATACATACATTTGCAATGTATCAACATCCCCAAGCTTAACTCCTACTCGTCCTCGAGTAGGTAAGTGATAAAAAGACATAATTTTTGAGGTGACATGCACCATCAAAGACTTGATCAAAGTTTTTGCAAAACTCAAAGCTGGGATCATAGTACTTCAATCATAACATGAAAGACAAAGTTCTAGCAATAAGCAAAGAAACTATGATGCAACATGAAAAGGCACAAACAAAAGATTCATGAATAACAATGCTTTGCAAGACGTTTGTTTGTTTCACATAAAGAAAACATAGCATAATAGTATTCAGCTTGTCCCTCAATAGAGTAGCAAATATAAATGCATAGGACACCTTCAAAGTTCATAAGAGTGACTAGATACAATAGTTTCAAACAAGCAATAACAAGTTATGCATCAATCAACTAGTCTTGGTACAATGCACATAGAACTAAGAATGGCCACTATGCTCTCAAAGTAGGTGCATAAAGATAGAAGGTGGAGACTCAATGTAATGGTGGAAGAAAAGGCCTTTTTGTAAAAGGAAGTAGGGATTCAAGTCTCATAAAGAGCTTCCAAAAATTATGGTACTTATAGCTTTCAGCTCTCATTGCCCCTATCATAAGCATCTTGAAGGTGATTAAGGTTAAAGTGACTCAACTAAGAGGATATGCTTGACAAGTTATAAACCGAAATCGCATGCCCCTTACTTACGAAGACCGATCCTCATGCTACTCAACTTCAGTCACGAGTAAGCTCTTGTCATTGTAAGTATATGTGTATCATTAAGAACCGCCAACGGGGTACCCCTTGCACATGATACGGGAGCTTTCCCATAATCAAAATGACAAGGAAAGCAGACAATGAGCATCTCAGTGATCTTTTTATTTGCTATTTGCAAAGGTTTTTATTGAGGATGCTTCATAGAGTGCTCATTATGGTGATGCTGTAAGTTAACACCATGATTAGGCATGGCTTAGGCTAGCGGCCCAGGCGTTTCTCTAACACACATACAAACTCCATGATCTTACAAGTTCCACTTTTATTTCACACGGCCGGGATCCGTAAGCAAAAGAACATGATATCAACGGGGTACAAAGTACAAGTGCAATGTTGAAAGCGTTCCCCATGAAACATGGTTCTGCTAATTTCAACTTATAAAGCACAAGCATATACGCAACAAAGAAGGACCCAATGGTGCAAGTTTATTAGAGGCAAAAAGTAAAGTGTGCCATCAAGTTCGTGAGAGCTTTAATCACTAGTTTTCTCATAACAAGTGAAAGGTAAACAAAAGCATGAATATACTTGGAATAGCATAAGCTAGTAGGTAGGTATGGTGTACTCTTTGGAAAAACTTGGTTTAGGGAGTTGGATGCATGAGTGGAACTCATACTTTGTTGTGGAGGCTAGCAAAAGACTAGGAGCGACAAACTAAGAGAGCAATAATGGTCATAATCATGCAGAGCGACAAAACATCATTGATCAAAGCATAAAGTGATACTACAAGTTGAAAACTAAAGGATCATAAAGGCTATGGTGACTTGAGATAGTCATAACATGGTGTGAGCATGTGCCAAGTCAACCCAAATAAAGCATCAAAGGAGAATACCACTATACTATGCTTTAATATGCTAAAACAACGCATGATTCATCCAAGGCACATTAAGCAATCTCAATTGCTTATAACAAGCCATGCTACAGCAAAGAATACTAAGCATAAAGCCAAAACAATATCAAGCATGGCATGACAAAGCATATGCCACAGTCAAAAACGAGCTCTTTTTACCACATAAGCATGAACTTTCCTACTCTTTTCCAAACCAAACCAAACTATTTGCAAACCAAAGTATGAAAGAGGGTGTCCAACCAACTTATTCAGAAAACTAAGCAAACCAAGAAAACTAAAAACCAAAACGAAAACAAAAAAGAAGACGCTCCAAGAAAAACACAACTGTGCATGAAACAATAAAAATGAAGCGTTTGAAAGAAACCTGGGATTTTTATTGATGAAGAAGGGGATGCCTTGGGCATCCCCCAGCTTTGACGCTTGTACTTATTGGATATTTCTTGGGGTGACACGCGTGGCATCCCCAAGCTTTAGCTTTAGTCCATCCTTCATCTCATTACTCATTCCTTCCATACACCTGAAAATATTCCTTCATACAGAACTTCACACAATCTCATTAGCAACATTAGCGCACTTAAGATCAATAAGTCTCAAGGTTCAGTTCTAACACCAAATAAACTTCCATTAGAACACTAGCTACTGTAGCACTTCCCTCAAAAATCTCAATTCCCCAAAGGAACTCAAGAAGGAACTAACAAGAAGCAAATGCAGAAAATGGCAGAAATCTGTCAAAACAGACCACTAGGTAAAGACGATTTTTTCAAAGACCTTCTATTGCTCAAATAAAAAAGTGTTGAACTAACGAAAGTTAGATAACAACCTGGGGCATAAGAACAAAAAATTATAGCTCAATACAACGTACAGAGCTCTCTCAGGAATTTTTACGGTGAAGCACAAAAATCTGTTTCGGGACAGCAACTTTTCCAATCATTACTTCACTCTCATTAGAGGTTACTCTTGGCACAAAAAGCAAATAGAAAGGATAAGGAGAGGTTATTACAGAGGTAATAACTTCCAGGTCTCAACTAAAACTCTTGGGTTATCTCCCAACAAGTACTTTTCTTTAGCGCCTTTAAGTTATAAGAAGCAAGAAAAAGGATCAAGTATTCTCAAATGAAGAAGCATTAAGATCAATACCAGAAATATTTTCCACAAGGCAAGGTATATCATCCATGAGGATTCTTTATCAATGCTCTTGGGTTCACTATTCTCATCAAAAGGGTTTGCAGGAACAATCCAATTAAGATTCTTTTCTATGGCATCATGTATTGCTACTAGTTTAAAGGGTATTGGTATCTTAGGTTTCTCCCCATTAGGTTCGGTTTTGTTCATCTTTTCTCATGTAACAACAACATCTACACATGAGCCTAGCATATTGAAACATTCAAAGACTTTCCTAGCTTCTTTGGCAACATCATAGAACTCTTTAAACAAAGTTTCTAGTATAAAATCCCTCTTTTCAGGGTCTTTAATTTCTTTGAGCTTAAGAAACATTACTTGCATTAAGGGGTTGAGGTTAACAAACCTAGCTTCTAACATGTGAATTAAAGAAGCTGCAGCAATCTCATAGTTTGGAGCAAGTTCTACAAGGGATCTATCCTCAGTATCTTCATGCTTACTAACATGATTAAAGAATTCTTCAATGTTATCTTTCCCAATTATAGAACCACTACCAATTGGAAGGTCTTTCAGGGTGAATGTAGGGATCAACATGCTGAGCTAAGGGAGAGGTGACAACTAAAGGAGACTTAATTTTTGTGTGTTTTTGAATAAGAAAGCAAACTAGTAAAACTAATTTTTTTGTGTTTTTGAAGAACAAAACAAGCAAACAAAAGCAAAAAGAAACTAAGCAAAACAAAAACAACAAAGTAAAGAGATTGGTTATGAGGGACTCCCCTTGTGAAGATGTCCTTGACTCCCCGGCAACGGCGCCAGAAAAATGCTTGATGGCTCTGTGTATGGCGCCTAGAAAAGTGCTGGTGCGTGGTTGATGTAGAGCTCGTTGGGAACCCGAAGAGGAAGGTATGATGAGCACAACAACAAGTTTCCCTCAGTTATGAAACCAAGGTTTAATCGAACCAGTTGGAGCAAGGAAACACCCCAAAGGTGTTACTAGCTGAGCTTTGGCAGGGCGCACTACCGGTGCTAGTAGCAACGTGGAGACCTGCACAACACAACCACAGAACTTTGTCCCCAACTTGCGATGAGGTTGTCAATCTCACCGTTTTTTGCGGAAAACAAAGGATTAAACGTATCGAATGGAAAGAAGTAAAAGTTTGCAGAAAGTAACCACAAAGCAGTAAAAGATTGTAGATTATATGTAAAGAAAAAGGATCAGGATCCATAGTTCACTAGAGGTGGCTCTCCTTAGATAGATAACATGCTGGGTGAACAAATTATAGTGGGGCAATTGACAAACACCGAGAAAGCAATACATGCATATACTAATCATCTTGACTCCTCTGAGACTTGATTAGGCATTACAACATAATACATAGACCGCCATCTAACTGCATTTATGACTAATAATCCACCTTCAGGTTATCATCCGAACCCCCTCGAGTATTAAGTTGCAAGCAACAGATTATTGCTTTACGAACTGCATGTAAAGTAAACAATACAATTGTTCTAAGAACAAAGGATTGTTGTTTTCTCCCTAGTAGCAACAGCACATCTAGTACCTTAGAGATTTCTATCACTTCCCCAGATTACCAGAGGCATGAACCCACTATCGAGCATAAATACTAACTCTTGGAGTTGCTAGCATCTACTTGGCCAAGATAGCTACTAACAACGGAAAGCATGCAAGATCTCAAATAACAAAGACATGATAGAATCAATAATCAATCTGAAATAGCATCTCAATATCCATCGGATCCCTGCAAACACAACATGTATGAATTACAAAAGATGATCTTGATCATGAACGGAGCTCACAAGATCTAAACATGAAAGCACAAAGGAGGTGAAACCAGCCATCTAGCTACTACATGGATCTGTAGTCCAAGGATGAACTACTCACGCATCACACCGGAGGCTTGCATGGTGATGAAGAAGGCCTCTAGGGTGAATTCCCCTCTTCGGCAGGGTGCCGGGAAGAGCTTCAGATCCCTCCCGATCTAGGGATGGAGATGACGGCGGCTACAGCTCTTTCGTGGATTTTTGATCGGGTGCTTAGGGTTTTCGTCCCGAGGGCATCTTATAGTCGGAAGGGGAGGCCGAGGGGGTGCCTGGGCTGGCCACACCACCCCCTGGCGCGGGCCAGGCCTGGCCGCGCGGCCAGGTGGTGTGGCCGCCCTCTGGCCCCTCTCTGTCTCGTATTCTGGCACTTGATCACTTCCAGAAAAATAGGCACTTTGGCTTTTGTCCCGTCCAATTCCGAGAATATTCATTTTCTGACTTTCCTGGAACCAAAAACAGCAGAAAATAGGCACCTGGCACTGTGGCTCTTGTTAATAGGTTAGTCCAAGAAATCATATGAAAAGTACTCCAAAGTTGGAACAAAACACAAGAAAGTGGATAAAACCAAGCATGGAACATCAAAAATTATAGATACATTTGCAATGTATGAGTGCTCTCCTCGGTGGCCACGTATTCATTATTGATTGCGACCATCTCGCCAAGGGTGAGAGGGCCTGTGGCCTGCTATCTTCGGAGGGTATGCTAGAGGAGCGTTCCAGGCGTGAGCCCTTTCACGAAGTGGTAGACAAGTTTGTCCGCACGGTCACCCTCCAGGGTTTCCCTTACCACATCCATCTGGCAAAGTATTCACAAGGAGGTTATCCCTCCCTCTGAACGCATCTAGCCAGATCGAAGATGGTGACGATGCTCACAAAGTGTGACCTTCGCATCTCTAACGCTCGGGGAAGCCAAGCAGATTTATGGGGTCCTTCCACCGTTATATCCTACACAGGGGCAGTTTGGGTGGGCCTTGAATTTTCCTGATCTGAGATGCCATACTCTAGAGAGAGGTACGACCCAGATTCTTCCGGGAACGTATCCTTCCTGTAGGCGGTCCGTGCGGGCCTAGACGAGTTTCCGACTTCCTAGGAGCTAGGACCCGAGTTGGTTTCGCCGATGAAGTGGTGGATGTCTCCGACTGGGATGACGGAGCAGCAGGTAGGGTTTGTCTTTGCCGGAACCCAGAATTCATCGGGAGGGATGATCGGGACATTGCTAGAGAAGAGGACGCACCCGATGGCCACGGTGTCGCCGATTCCTGCAAAGAGCTTGGACCTCGCCCGGTGTAGAGCTTGAAGTGCCTCTTGCCCCATGGTGGGTGCCACAGTGGGCACAAATTGTCGTGGTATTGCCGACGAGTATGCCATAGAGGGGTCCTCACAGAGCGTGTTTAGAGACATGGAGTAAGGCGGAGAGTTGGCGGGTACGAGGTAACACAACTTACCCAGGTTCAAGTCCCACAACAGTGGCAGAACTCTACTCCTGCTATAAATCACTATAATGGCAATACGCCGAGTTACAGAGATTGGTTCGTTGTGTGAGGTGTTGTACGTTGTACATTGAGTGTTGCCCTAAAGGCTCCCATAGGTCCAGTTTATAAAGGCACCAGAACCTAGGGTTACAGGGAAAGGACCTTGCTGAACAAGGTAAAGAGTCCTACACTGATACTAACTAGTCTTCATGTCTTGTACTCCAAGGCTCCGAGTATGTCGGTGACTCCTGTGTAGCCTTCCTTTATCTGGCATGGGCCTCCCTTCTGGATCCGTCTAACTAGGCCGCCCAGTAGGCCATAGGCCATGCTACCAACTATGAGCTACCCGAGTTAGCCGGATTAGAGACATGCTATGGTGATACCCATTTAGCATATCCCCAACAGCTTCCCTCAACGTGACGGTTAGCTGAGGGCGCTTGAGACCCGTGTCACGCGTCTGGCGTAATGATGTCATCATTCGCCTTGTTAAATCGGGGCACGGGCGTACCTCCTCCTCTTTGACGCCATCCTTCCTGACTCCCTGATCCTTCTCCTCCGCTTCAGGGCGTCGAGAACCCCATTTTCCCATGCGCCTGAGCGACTTTCTACATGCGAGAAGGGCAAAGTGCCGGTGGTGGACGAGGTGGCGGCTCCGCCCGTAAAGCGCTGACGTAGGAGGCCTCGTGGTAGCGGCTGTGGGAGGCATGACGGTCGTGGTGCCAGCCTAGCCAGCTCCTTCGCTCTCGATGCCGCTGCAACCATCGACGGGCCGATGAGGCAAGGGCACAGGCGGCGCGGTGGTCGTTGTGCTGGCACAGCCGACGCCTTGGCTTCCGGGGATGTAAGAACCATTGGCGAGGAGACACTAGAGCAGCAAGGTCGCGGTTGCCCTCACGGCAGCGGTCGGGGACATCGTGGCAGACCCGAAGGAGGGTGTGGTGCTGGTGCGGAGCCCATGGTGCCCCCTACTTCCCCACCTGCGGTGGATGTGATCAAGCACGAGGATGACACCGAGTCGAAGAGGGTCATCAACTTCGTCCTCATCCTCTAGATGCGGACTGGTCCACCTGGGTGAAGCTCCCTCAGAACTTCGCTCTTGGGGTCACGGGCGACATCCCTGGAGGTGTGCTGCTGAAGCATTCCGGCGGTGGCGACCGATGGAGCGTGAACGTCAAGATTCCTGCGTTGGGTGAGATGTACCTCACCATCGGGTGGGCCAAGTTCATCCACAACCATCGCATTCAGCAAGGCTTTGTGCTGCGATTCTGTTATGTCAGCGGAGGAGGCTTAGCCGCGACGGTGTTCGACCCTCTGTTGTGTCATGTTGAGTTCCTGCGCCGCCTCTAGAGGGTTCGGCCAGGGTTTTGCCGCAACCGTGGCTATCCCGCCGCCGTTGTTGTGTCTTAGCATCTTTTCATTATTTTGTCTTGTACATCAAGTCGGTGTTGAACTCACTCGTATGGTTGCTCTGCTTAGGTCATTCACCGATGGCACTATCCGGGGCCCCAGAGTAAAACTAGCTTCCAGGCATCATCATACTTACTGCCTTCCCTTCTTGTGCTTGTGTCGGAAGAGCCATTCACCATGTCTAACGAGGTGCTACCTCCGACGAGGCCTCTTGGCACCTATTCGGTACTGCCTCAGAGAGCCTTGAGAGGAGTGTCTCCACGAGAATGGCCTGACCATGGAGGTGTTCTCCTGTAGGGGCGACCCGTAGTGTCGCCCGATGTCGGGTAGGCCAGGAATTATAACTCGAAACTCTTAAGCTAAATGAGTAACTCGTGACTCGGCTCGACTCGGCTTAAACTCGGTGTCTAACGATTCGAGCCGAGCTTTAGATTTGAACTCATCTGTTCACCCAAGCTAAATGAGCTACTCGTTTAGCTTGTTAAACTCGTTCAAATATAGAATTTCAAATTTTCCACTGATGAGTGCCATACTACGAATGTTTCTTGTACATGTAATGGTGTAGAACTACTATATTTCCGTTCGATCTTGCCTTCATGTTATTATGAAAGTACTATCCTTATTCTAGTTCTTATTAGTAGGATAATTACTAGTTTTTCTTATATGTGCTCTTGTTCATAACTCATAACGTGCTAAACAAGCTACTTGTGAGTTTACCGAGTCGAGCCGAGTTTCAAATATGAACTAGTTTTGTAAATGAGCCGAGCCAAGCTAGGTCATTAGTTGAATGAGCTTTAGCGAGTCGAGCCGAGCTGATTCGGCTCGGCTTGAATTCCAGCCCTAATGTCGGGGGCCCTAAGCGAGGTGACCCGCTGCCACGACTAGTCTTCAGAAGTCGCCTTGCAAGACTATCACCAAGGCACGCGTTCAGCCTGTTGGTCGCTTGGAGGGATCCGTAGGCATAGCATCGAGTTGGGCTGATGGCCGTGATACCGTCTCAAGCCGCCCCATGATCCTCCTGAGGGAAAGACCGTAGGGCAAATGCCTATTATGTTAGCCTCCTGCGAGAAGAAGACTGTAGGTCTAGCGTGGATTTTGGCCGCTGGAGGGGGATACCCTCACAAGCCACCCCGTGAGCCTCCTGAGGGAAAGGCCATAGGGCAAATGCTTATCCTGTTGACCTCCGAGGAGGAGGAAATCGTAGGTCTAGCATTAATTTTGGCCGCTGGAAGGGGATACCCTCATGAGCCACCCCATGAGCCACCCGAGGGAAAGGCCATAGGGCAAATGCTTATCCTGTTGACCTCCTCCGAGGAGGAGACTATAGGTCAAGCATGAATTTTGGCCGCTGGAGGGGGATACCCTCACGATCCGCCTCGTGAGCGTCCCAAGGGAAAGACCATAGGGCAAATGCTTATCCTGTTGACCTCCTCCTCCAAGGAGACCATAGGTCTAGCATGAAATTTGGCTGCTGGAGGGGATACCCTCACAAGCCGCTCCGTGAGCCTCCCGAGGGAAAGGACGTAGGGAAAATGCTTATCTTGTTGACCTCCTCCAAGGAGGAGACCGTAGGTCTAGCCTTAATTTTGCCCGCTGGAGGGGAATACCCTCACGAGCCACCCCGTGAGCCTCCTGAGGGAAAGGTCATAGGGCAAATTCTTATCCTATTGACCTCCTCCGAGGAGGAGACCATAGGTCTAGCATGAATTTTGGCCGCTGGAGGGGAATACCCTCACGAGCCATGCCATGAGCCTCCCGAGGGAAAGTCCGTAGGGCAAATGCTTATCCTGTTGACCTCCTCCTCCAAGGAGACCGTAGGTCTAGCATGAATTTTGGCTGCTGGAGGGGGATACCCTCACGAGCCGCCCCATGAGCCTCCCGAGGGAAAGGCCGTAGGGCAAATGTGTGCCGATGGGGTTCTCGTGAGTGTCGCGCGAGTGTCCCAAGCCGTGGGTCATGGGTGACTCATCGCCGGACTGGCCTTCAAGTTCAGAGCTTGACACTTTAGGTCCTGGGTCGAAAGACGATGGCCCATTCGTGTGCAAGGAACTGTGGGTGAGTTGGCTTATTGCCGAAACCACCCCTCTCGAGCACCAGGTACCATGGGTGAGTTGACTTGTAGCCGGGGATGGTCGGTAAGCTCAGAGCTCCACACTTTAGGCCCTGGGTCAATGAGGCATGGCCCCCTTCGAGCACTAGGCACCGTGGGTGAGGTGAGGCATTACTGGGGCCGCTCCGCAAGTTCAGCGCTCGACACTTTAGGCCCTGTGTCGATAGGCGGTGGCCCTGTGATAGGCATCGTGCCTAGCCTCCCACTTGCATGGTGGTCGTCGAGGAAACTCAGCAGCACACAACTTTGGAAAACATTTTCTCAAAAGAGAGAAAATCCAATGGCAAAATCGGTGCTAGGTGCAAGATCCGCAAAAGGGGGAGTGGCAAATAAGTTCAACTCATTACAACACCCTGATACATTGCAAATGTATCTATAATTTTGATGTTTCATGCTTGGTTTTATCCATTTTCTTGTGATTTGTTCCAACTTTGGAGTACTTTTCATATGATTTCTTGGACTAACCTATTAACAAGAGCCACAGTGCCAGCTGCCTGTTTTCTGTTGTTTTTGGTTCCAGGAAAGTCAGAAAATGAATATTCTCGGAATTGGACGGGACAAAAGCCAAAGTGCCTATTTTTCTGGAAGTGATCAAGTGCCAGAATACGAGACGGAGAAGGGCCAGGGAGCCACCACACCACCTGGCCGCGCAGCCAGGCCTGGCCCGCGCCAGGGGGTGGTGTGGCCGCTCTCAGCACCCCCTCGGCCTCCCCTTCCGACTATAAGTTGCCCTCGGGACGAAAACCCTAACTACCCGATCAAAAATCCACGAAAGAGTCTGTAGCCGCCGTCATCTCCATCCCTAGATCGGGAGGGATCTGAAGCTCTTCCCGGCACCCTGCCGGAGAGGGGAATTCACCCTGGAGGCCTTCTTCATCACCATGCAAGCCTCCGGTGTGATGCGTGAGTAGTTCATCCTTGGACTACGGATCCATGTAGTAGCTAGATGGTTGGTTTCTCCTCCTTTGTGATTTCATGTTTAGATCTTATGAGCTCCGTTCATGATCAAGATCATCTATTTGTAATCCATACATGCTGTGTTTGCGGGGATCCGATGGATATTGAGATGCTATTTCAGATTGATTATTGATTCTATCATGTCTTTGTTATTTGTGATCTTGCATGCTTTCCGTTGTTAGTAGCTATTTTGGCCAAGTAGATGCTAGCAACTCCAAGAGTTAGTATTTATGCTCGATAGTGGGTTCATGCCTCTGGTAATCTGGGGAAGTGACAGAAATCTCTAAGGTACTAGATGTGGTGTTGCTACTAGGGAGAAAACAACAATCCTTTGTTCTTAGAACAATCGTATTGTTTACTTTACACGCAGTTCGTAAAGCAATAATCTGTTGCTTGCAACTTAATACTAGAGGGGGTTCGGATGATAACCTGAAGGTGGATTATTAGTCATAGATGCAGTTGGATGGCGGTCTATCTATTATGTTGTAATGCCCAATCAAGTCTCAGAGGAGTCAAGATGATTAGTATATGCATGTATTGCTTTCTCGGTGTTTGTCAATTGCTCCGCTGTAATTTGTTCACCCAGCATGTTATCTATCTAAGGAGAGCCACCTCTAGTGAACTATGGATCCCGGTCCTCTTTCTTTACATACAATCTACAATTGTTTACTGTTTTGTGTCTACTTTCTACAAACGCTTACTTCTTTCCATTCGATACGTTTAATCCTTTGTTTTCCGCAAAACACGGTGAGATTGACAACCTCATCGCAAGTTGGGGACAAAGTTATGTGGTTGTGTTGTGTAGGTCTCCACGTTGCTACTAGCACCGGTAGTGCGCCCTGCCAAAGCTCAGCTAGTAACACCTTTGGGATGTTTCCTTGCTCCTACTGGTTCGATTAAACCTTGGTTTCATAACTGAGGGAAACTTGCTACTGTGCTCATCATACCTTCCTCTTGGGGTTCCCAACGAGCTCTACATCAACACCACGCACCAAGCACTTTTCTAGGCGTCGTGTATTGAGCCATCAAGCGATTTTCTGGCGCCGTTGCCGGGGAGTCAAGGACATCTTCACAGGGGGAGTCCCTCACAACCAATCTCTTTACTTTGTTGTTTTTGTTTTGCTTATTTTTCTTTTTGCTTTGTTTGCTTGTTTTGTTCTTCAAAAAACACAAAAAAAATAATTTTTACTTGTTTGCTTTCTTATTTGAAAAACACAAAAAAATTAGTTCATATCCTAAGTTGTCACTATGTCTAGCCTTGCTCCAATCACTATGTCACCCGCGGAAATGATTTTTTTCACTTTCAAACAAGGAATTGAGGAAAGTTTTAAAGAAGCTTGGTCTAGAATCTCTGATCTACATGAAAAAACTGAGCCTAAAATGACTCAAAGCGTGTTCCTTAGCAGTTTTTACCTTGGGATTGCTCTTTGCTATAGATATGCTATAGATGCTGTTGTGGGAGGAGATTTCCTCCAATGTAATGAGGATGATGCTATTAATGCTATAAAGAAATTGATCCTCACTTACAACATGCCTAGCCAAACTGATACTTCTTTCGCAAAAATATTTGTTAGGTTGGATACTCTTGAGGCTAGCACTACTAGATTAGAAGGGTGCTATAATACGCTTAGGGAACATCACGATTATGTTCCAATAAACTCTGAACCATCAAAGTGATTCCCTACAGTAAAGATTGAGATAAACGCTGAAACTTTTCAAGCTCGCTGAGATATCATGTCTGAATCTTGCCTTATGCCCAAAGATATTTATAAATCTCTGAATACTTGGGGGCTCATTGAAGGAGGAAAAGAAATACCTCTTACTAATAATACTACCATATTACCTCTTGGAATAGCTGAGGGAGTGTTTACAAAGATCCTTGGGAAAACGATTTCTATTGATTATCTTGTTATTGAATGTGCAGGAAAAGGACAAATTACACATGGAAGGTCCCTATTGGAACTTCTTGGAGCAATAATAGATGTGGGAAAGGGGACCATGCACCTTTCTTCTCCACCAAAGAATCATATTTTCCCAAAGGTTAAGAATAAAAATAAGAGAGGTAAGGGCAAGAAAGTTGGTTTGAATGCTTCTTCATTTGAGAACACTTGATTCTTTCTTTGCTTCTTATGCCTAACTTAAAGGCGTTAAAGAAAAGTACTTGTTGGAAGCAAGAGTTTTAGTTGAGTATTGGAAGTTATTACCTCTGTAATAACCTCTCCTTATCCTTTTTATTAGCTTTTTGTGCCAAGAGTAACCTCTAATGAGAGTCAAGTAATGATTGGGAAAGTTGCTGTCCCGAAACAGATTTCTGTGCTTCACCGTAAAAAATCCTGAGAGAGCTCTGTACGTCGGATTGAGCTGTAATTTTTTGTGCTTCTGCCCCAGGTTGTTATCTAACTTTCGTTAGTTCAACACTTTTTATTTGAGCAACATAAGGTCTTCGAAAAAATTCATCTTTACCTGCTGGTCTGTTTTGACAGATTTTTGTCATTTTCTGCATTTGCTTCTTGTTAGTTCCTTCTTGAGTTCCTTTGGGGAATTGAGCTTTTTGAGGGAAGTGCTACAGTAGCTAGTGTTATAATGGAAGTTTATTTGGTGTTATAACTGAACCTTGAGACTTATTTATCTTAAGAGCACTAATGTTGCTAATGAGATTGTGTGAAGTTTTGTATGAAGGAAAAATTTCAGGTGTATGGAAGGAATGAGTAATGAGATGAAGGATGTACTAAAGCTCAAGCTTGGGGATGCCACGCGTGTCACCCCAAGAAACATCTAAGAAGTACAAGCGTCAAAGCTTGGGGATGCCCAAGGCATCCCCTTCTTCATCAATAAAAATTCCAGGTTTCTTCCAAACGCTTCATTTTTATTGTTTCATGCACAGTTGTGTTTTTCTTGGAGCATCTTCTTTTTCGTTTTCGTTTTCGTTTTTAGTTTGCTTGTTTTCTTAGTTTTCTGAATAAGTTGGTTGGACCCCCTCTTTCGTACTTTGGTTTGCAAATAGTTTGGTTTTGTTTGGAAAAGAGTAGGAAAGTTCATGCTTATGTGGTAAAAAGAGCTTGTTTTTTACGGTGGCCTATGCTTTGTCATGCCATGCTTGATATTGTTTTAGCTTTATGCTTAGTATTCTTTGCTGTAGCATGACTTGTTATAAACAATTTAGATTGCTTAATGTGCCTTGGATGAATCATGCGTTGCTTAGCATATTAAAGCATAGTATAGTGGTATTCTCCTTTGATGCTTTATTTGGGTTGACTTGGCACATGCTCACACCATGTTATGACTATCTCAAGTCACCATAGCCTTTATGATCCTTTAGTTTTCAACTTGTAGTATCACTTTATGCTTTGATCAATGATGTTTTGTCGCTCTGCATGATTATGGCCATTATTGCTCTCTTAGTTTGTCGCTCCCAGTCTTTTGCTAGCCTCCACAACCAAGTATGAGTTCCACTCATGCATCCAACTCCCTAAACCAAGTTTTTCCAAAGAGTCCATCATACCTACCTACTAGCTTATGCTATTCCAGGTATATTCATGCTTTTGTTTACCTTCCACTTGTGATGAAAAAACTAGTGATTAAAGCTCTCACGAACTTGATGGCACACTTTACTTTACTTGCCCTTAATAAACTTGAACCATTGTGTCTTCTATGTTGTATATGCTTGCACTTATTTGTCGGGAATTAGCAGAACCGTGCTTTCATGGGGAACGCTTTCAACATTGCACTTGGTACTTGTACCTAGTTGATATCATGCTCTTTTGTATATGGATGTCGTCGGTGTGAAATGAAAGGGGAGCTTGTAAGTCCATGGAGTTATGTATATGTGTTAGAGAAACGCCTGGGCCACTGGTCTAATCCATGCTGACATGGTGGAAACCTACAGCGTAACCATAATGAGCTATCTATGAAGCATTCTTCTTATAAAAAAAGTCCTATACTGAGAAAAAAAAGAGAAAAAGAGAAAAGGAGAAAAAAGAGATACTATGAAAAGAGGAAAGAGAGAAAAAAGCACCATATTCCCATGGTAAATAAGAAGAATGCTGAGATGCTCGTTGTCTGCTTGCCTTGTCATTTTGATATGGGGATTCTTCCGTATCATCGGGCAAGGGGTACCCCGTTGGTGGTTCTCAATGATACACATATACTTACGATGACAAGAACTTACCGGTGACTAAACTTGAGTAGCATGAGGAGAGGCCCTCGTATACAAGGGACATGAGATTTCTGACTTATACTTCGTCAAGCATGTACACCATAGTTTGTTCACTTTAACCTTAATCACTTCAACATGCTTATGATAGGGCAATGAGAGCTGAAAGCTATGAGTACCATAATTTTTGGAAGCTCTTTATGAGACTTGAATCCCTACTTCCTTTTACAAAAGGCTTTTCTTCCACCATTATATTGAGTCTCCACCTTCTATCTTTATGCACCTACTTTGAGAGCATAGTGGCCATTCTTAGTTCTATGTGCATTGTCTCAAGACTAGTTGATTGATGCATAACTTGTTATTGCTTGTTTGAAACTATTGTATCTAGTCACTCTTATGAACTTTGAAGGTGTCCTATGCATTTATATTTGCTACTCTATTGAGGGACAAGCTGAATACTTGTATGCTATGTTTTCTTTATAAGAAACAAATAAACGTCTTGCAAAGCATTGTTATTCATGAATCTTTTGTTTGTGCCTTTTCATGTTGCATCATAGTCTCTTTGCTTATTGCTAGAACTTTGTCTTTCATGTTATGATTAAAGTACTATGATCCCCGCTTTGAGTGTTTTGCAAATACTTTGATCAAGTCTTTGATGGTGCATGTCACCTCAAAAATTATTCTTTCTTTTTATCACTTACCTACTCGAGGACGAGCAGGAGTTAAGCTTGGGGATGTTGATACATTGCAAATGTATCTATAATTTTTGATGTTCCATGCTTGGTTTTATCCATTTTCTTGTGATTTGTTCCAACTTTGGAGTACTTTTCATATGATTTCTTGGACTAACCTATTAACAAGAGCCACAGTGCCAGCTGCCTGTTTTTCTACTGTTTTTGGTTCCAGGAAAGTCAGAAAATGAATATTCTCGGAATTGGACGGGACAAAAGCCAAAGTGCCTATTTTTCCGGAAGTGATCAAGTGCCAGAATACGAGACGGAGAAGGGCCAGGGAGCCACCACACCACCTGGCAGTGCGGCCAGGCCTAGCCCGCGCCAGGGGGTGGTGTGGCCGCTCCCGGGACGCCCTCGGCCTCCCCTTCCGACTATAAGTTGCCCTCGGGACGAAACCCTAAGTACCCGATCAAAATCCACGAAAGAGTCTGTAGCCGCCGTCATCTCCATCCCTAGATCGGGAGGGATCTAAAGCTCTTCCCGGCACCCTGCCGGAGAGGGGAATTCACCCTGGAGGACTTCTTCATCACCATGCAAGCCTCCGGTGTGATGCGTGAGTAGTTCATCCTTGGACTATGGATCCATGTAGTAGCTAGATGGCTGGTTTCTCCTCCTTTGTGCTTTCATGTTTAGATCTTGTGAGCTCCGTTCATGATCACGATCATCTATTTGTAATCCATACATGTCGTGTTTGCGGGGATCCAATGGATATTGAGATGCTATTTCAGATTGATTATTGATTCTATCATGTCTTTGTTATTTGTGATCTTGCATGCTTTCCGTTGTTAGTAGCTATTTTGGCAAAGTAGATGCTAGCAACTCCAAGAGTTAGTATTTATGCTCGATAGTGGGTTCATGCCTCTGGTAATCTGGGGAAGTGACAGAAATCTCTAAGGTACTAGATGTGCTGTTGCTACTAGGGAGAAAACAAAAATCCTTTGTTCTTAGAACAATCGTATTGTTTACTTTACACGCAGTTCGTAAAGCTATAATCTGTTGCTTGCAACTTAATACTGGAGGGGGTTCGGATGATAACCTGAAGGTGGATTATTAGTCATAGATGCAGTTGGATGGTGGTCTATGTATTATGTTGTAATGCCCAATCAAGTCTCAGAGGAGTCAAGATGATTAGTATATGCATGTATTGCTTTCTCGGTGTTTCTCAATTGCCCCGCTGTAATTTGTTCACCCAGCATGTTATCTATCTAAGGAGAGCCACCTCTAGTGAACTATGGATCCCGGTCCTCTTTCTTTACATACAATCTACAACTGTTTACTGTTTACTGTTTGGTGTTTACTTTCTGCAAACGTTTACTTCTTTCCATTCGATACGTTTAAACCTTTGTTTTCCGCAAAACACGGTGAGATTGACAACCTCATCGCAAGTTGGGGACAAAGTTATGTGGTTGTGTTGTGCAGGTCTCCACGTTGCTACTAGCACCGGTAGTGCGCCCTGCCAAAGCTCAGCTAGTAACACCTTTGGGGTGTTTCCTTGCTCCTACTGGTTCGATTAAACCTTGGTTTCATAATTGAGGGAAACTTGCTGCTGTGCTCATCATACCTTCCTCTTGGGGTTCCCAATGAGCTCTACATCAACACCACGCACCAAGAACTTTTCTAGGCGCCGTGTATTGAGCCATCACACCCCTGAAAACCGGTATGGGGATCCAAAGCGGGAGGTGGCAAAAGCGAGCAAAGCGGGGGGGTTCACCTTCGTGGAGCAGTCATGACGGCTTGCTGATGGGGGTGATGTCTGGGCGGAGGGCGTCATAGGATGCGTGCTGGCATGACCGCTCGAGCCTCGTGGGGGTAGCCCCCCGGGTCCCCGCCCTTGACAGCCCCTGGCTGGAAGACAGGGGCGTACCGAGGGTGGACGCCGTTGTCCTCCGAAGCCCCTGGGTCCCCGTCCTTGACAACGTCTGGCTGGAAGACGGGGGAATACCGAGGGAGCTTCTCTACCACACCACGCGTCGCTGGTCTGTCATAATCTGTTTGTCACCACTATCTCTAAACCCAAGGTCTACTTGACCACTTTCCCTACCTTGGGCACCAAACCCTAGGTCATCTCTATCTATGACTCTTTGGGTCCCCATGGTTCCCTTCTTAGCCTTCTCCCCCACACTTACTGATGGTAGAAGAATCCCCCTCAACACCCATTTGCTTGCCTCTAAACATGGAAGAGTTGTTGGCCTGCTGGCTATTGGAGGTAGCATACACAACGATACTTATGCGCATGAATGTCGTGGTTACACATATTTCTAGTTTGGTGATTGTAATGTTGATCCTCAAATTCCTCTACAAGGTAATCCATATATGTTTGTAATCCTTGATGGGATATGCAGTGTCGCCTTTGCACCTTGTGATAGATGGTGATGCTTCTTTGACAATATCTAGATATACCATTCTAACACCAAGGACTGTGCTACACCTGATCTAGTTTTTACACATTCCTCTATTTATTTGTTAGGGTTTGTCAGATTTGGGCATTAATTGATACACTCGAGCATCATGTGCATATATTGGTGAAATTTGAACTTTGTGTTACAATATTTTTTCTTTTTCTGGAGGGTACCAACTATGATTGGTAAACTAGGTGGTGACGAAACTTGTGATAAATAAGATGCCTATTTGGTTGAATTAGTTATGCTCATATAAACATAACCTAAATTATGTATATACACCGCCCTCTATTTAATTATAACTAGTGGCCACGATGAATTTATTTGTTGATATGAATTGCTTCTTCATTCTAACTTCGAAGATAGTTTGATTTTTTTACAATGATGAATTTAATTAGAACTGGATGGGCATGGTGTACCTAATGAAGTCGAGAACTTCCTAGAAAATGCTCACTCTTGTTCTACCGCAGAATGTAAAAATTAGTTTAGTTAACAAGTAAATATGTACTTTGGTCTTATATTTTCCCCTAACTGATGCCAAAGAAGAGGACATTATCGCTACTATGTAACTATCTGACCATTTTTTAAGTGGGGGGAGAAGAGTAATATTGCTTGTTGAAAGGTTACATGTGATGGCATTCCATCTTTCTATGTTTACTTCATGTCAGTTGTTCAGCGATTATTCAATCAATCACAAATTATTGTTGTCACAGAAGTTTGCTAAAAATAAGGTCCATAGTTGTTGAAAAGTTGTATTAATAGTTTGAGATTTTAGTGGCCAAAGACATTATTGCAATATGCAATAGTGGTGTACAATTGTACACAAAGAAACCCAAATATATTTCAGTTATTGACTGAAAAATAGTTTACTTTGAGACCACACCCAGACACTAAGTTCTTAGGAACTTAAGAAAACATTAGATGCTCTTTATCTTTTTAAGAATAGATTCTTAACTTGTTGTTTTAGTTTAGCATGCATCGCACTTCGCACAGAATGGAATTATCATGAATTTTCTACTTATAATGCAAAAGCAAAATGAATCTCAGATCAGATGGAAAAAGGTTGATATCTAAGGTTCACTTTAAAGCAATATGTTTCTTTCCCTGGCACCTATATTGATAACATAGAGTAGCAGGTGTTTGCATCCGTGACACACTAAGCATATCTAAATGTTGTCTCCCATGCAAATGCACATTTATGTGTGACCCTGGAAAAAAGCAACAAACTTCAGAATATAGTAAATAGTTCTATTTTGTACTGGATTGTAACATCCCATTATTAGAGGTTAGAAATAAGCTGAGATGAGGTGTGTGTATTGCATTCATGCATAGAAAATCTGGATAGTTTTCGCGCTTTTAAATAAAACTTGTCAAAGTGATTGAAGCTTCTCTTAACTTGGTGGAACTGAAGTAGATCATCAAGTTGACAGCGATAAGTTTCAGTATGACCTTTGCTAAAACCTTATCTTTGGGTAATATAATTTAATCTAAGTGTAGATCAAATGTAATAAAAACTAGTCACAACACAGTACTTAATAAGGAGTACTTGATCTTCTAGAGATCATTACATGGTATTCCATACAACAACTCAAGGATGAATATTTAATCTTCTAAAGATTATATCAAGGTATTACCTACAACAAACCATGAATGCCAAGTAAGTATATAACTTCAGCAAAGAAACCCCATAACTAAATCTTGATACACTTGCCTGCCATAGTTATTCCTACCATGGGTATCATGGTAGTTCTTAAATATTAACTCTTATCACAAATAGAGTAGAAAAGGAAGTCAAGCCAAGACCATCTAGCACGTACCCTTAATATCATATAAATAAATAATAATCTTATTTAACCAAGTCCTAGTATCAATTGATCATCAATATTGTGTGATCAATTCCTGACCTAGAACTTATCGACTCTTAGGCTTTGACCTATTATATTGAGCTTCCAAAGACCTTAAGTAAATTAATAAGAAGAAGGAACAAGCTAAGGTAGAGGTTGCTGATGTCTACGCACTTCTATTCTTGTAGACAGTTGTTGGGCCTCCAAGTGCAGAGGTTTGTAGAACAGCAACAAGTTTTCCCTTAAGTGGATCACCCCAAGTTTATCGAACTCAGGGAGGAAGTGTTCAAAGGTATTCCCTCTCAATCAACCCTGCAATCAAGATACAAGAAGTCTCTTGTGTCCCCAACACACCCAATACACTTGTCAGGTGTATAGGTGCACTAGTTCGGCGACGAGATAGTGAAATACAAGTGGTATGGATAATTATAAGTGGTAACGGTGCTAGAAAATAGCTTGATGGCGTGTGGTTAATGTGGGAAAATACTAAAGGAAAACTGAAATAAAGATGGAAGCAAGCAAACATGTAACAGATCTAGTTGCAAATGGTGTTTCAATGCTTAGAAACAAGGCCTATGGATCATACTTTCGCTAGTGAACACTCTCATATAAATATATTCTCCTCATGATACTACGATGTACTACTCCCCGGTTGGACACTCTAATCGATGGTAGGGTTATAACAGCACACCTCAAAGTTCATATTTCCCATCTAGATAACCCCACACTGTCACCTTGAGTACTAGATGAGTCCAACAAACACCACAATTTCATAAAGACATCCAACTCCAAATATAACCCATAACAAGTATTTTTAATCTCTAGCCTAAGTGCCACCATGGTATGCACGATGTCACTTTCACACACATGGGGAGAGCAGAGATCTATTAAAGCACTTGAGTAGCAAGGTAGATCTATAAATTACAAGCTCATGATCACAATATGATCATGCATAGAGAGAGAGATGAACACATAGCTACTGGTAGAACCCTTAGCCTCGAGAGAGAACTACTCCCTCCTCATCATGGGAATCAACAACGGTGATGGAGATGGTGGTGGAGATTGATGGAGATGGCTCTGGGGGCACTTCCCCGTCCCGGCAGGGTGCCGGAATAGAGACTTTCTGTCCCCCGAATCTCCCCTTTGGTGGCGGCGGCGCTGCGGAACTTTTCGTGGCTGGAGGCTTGACGATTTAGGGTTTATGCATCGGGAGGCTTCTTATAGGCGAAGAGGCAAGGTCGGTGGAGTGCCAGGGGGCCCACATCACCTGGTGGCGCGGCTAGGGCTAGCCCGCGCCTGGGGGAGTGTGGCCAGGCCCTGGCCCTCCTCCGTCTCGTATTCTGGCTCTGTGAGTCTTCCGGTAAAATAGGAACTTTGGCTTTTGTCCCGTCCAATTCTAAGAATATTCATTTTCTGACTTTCCTGGAACCAAAAACAGTAGAAAACAGGCAACTGGCACTGTGGCATCTTGTTAATAGGTTAGTCCAAGAAATCATATGAAAAGTACTCCAAAGTGTGGACAAAACATAAGAAAGTAGATAAAACCAAGCATGGAACATCAAAAATTATAGATACATTTGCAATGTATCAGTTGCCATCATCAATGGAATGTGATCCTTAGTGGAGATCAAACCATCTGATGTTGGAGGAGTTGACTCACTCATGAGTTAACTATAAGAAGTATCTACACCCAAGAAGTAACTGGTGCTGGAGGAGCTATGAGAAGGCTAGTAGTATTAGTACATCCAATCATAATCTTGTTAAGTCGAGAGGGTATAAACTTAGAGTAAGCTTTCTTAACAAGATAAGCCTATAGAGAGACTAGTACAAGTCTACTACCTACTGATGATAGATCTTGATCATACAATTAGAAGCCTAAGTTAAGCATGATCAAAGGGTAGTGGTCATTATTCTCAAGCCACTTGAGAATATATGACTAGGTGTTGAGGAAGAGTGGTGAGAATACCAAAATTAGGCAAAACTTTAGTAAGCTGAATCATCTAGCTTGATCATGAGAAGTCAATCTAGAGTTTGATGAAGTATACAATATAAGCTGTATGGAGTAGTTAGAGGCATAATAGTTTAACCAAGCTAATACAAGAACAATCTTGTATTATGGAGAGTAGTACCATGCCTATCCTAGAGGATTGGTATCACATGTGTGGTAGAGAGAACTATAATCTTGCAAGCCTTGGAAGTAGTTGCAAGATGGATTTAAAGGAGTTAATGGATGGAGTTAGAAGTAGCTACATTGGTGGATTCATTAGAGGTAGTTAAGAAATGGAAGTTTCATACTAGAGTAATAAGGGAGAATGATTATTGCTGAAATGGCATGACCATGTCATTATATGATGATGGATATAGTGGAGTCAGATGATTGACTTATTCAGGAAGATGTGATCTTTGATAATAAGATAAGAGAGATTTATAGAGTATATTTAGGAAAGGAATTCCTTAACTATGATCCAAGCTACGTGAAGTGCGAGGATAGGAATTCTTGAGAAACCTTTAAACAAGGTCTTACAAGCGATGAACAGAACCATGTCTACATCTTTGTCCAAAACCCCAGAATTAAGTTAATAGAGGAACCAATTCCTATTCCTAGGCAGCCAGAGAACCATACCTCTTAGTCAAATGAAGCTTCTAAGAGATAATTAGAATCCCAGTTAAGAGAGGATATTGCTGAAAGCTTTGCAACCTTATTGTCTTAAATCCTAATAAAAAACTTAGTCTTATATACCATCAAGATCACATTAAGAAAGAAATTCCAATAGATCACTTTAAGTTGAGTTATTATTTATGGTCACAAATCATGAAGGCAATATATCCTAGCTCTTAATCTTTACCTATATCAATAATAGAATGTGAGTCTATTCAATACTCCCCAAACATAGGATAACCACGTGTTAAACGTGTATCTTCCTTTCTCCACAAGTGACTGTTGTTTGTGCATAAATACTCAACCAAGATTGTTTATACTAGTTATAAACCCCACAAAATAAGTAGAGTTTGAATAAGGGAAATCACCAAATATTGAGAATCATGAAATTCAAATCAGCCACATTATTAACCCAAGGTTTAATGTATTATAATGGATATATATATATTTGAATTCTTATATAATGCTAACTATGCATAGTATTTTATATATATCCTAAACCATTTCAAGTCATTACCATTAAAATTATCAAGTGAAAACAAAATCATCTTAAAGGGATCTTTAGGTAAGAAGTAATTCCTAAAACCCTAATTTCTATTAATATTTCCTAATGAAGAGGACCCTCCATATAATTATGAATATTTTTATACACAATAAAAAATAGGGAGAAGAGGGTCATACTTGCTTTAGACAATAATATTCTTGACCTACAATTTCTATGTATATTTAAATCCTTGAGGAAATTTATATTTGAAATGGTTTTGTAAAAAATCAGAAATAGAAACAGAATAAAGAAAAGGAAGTAGAACTGTCAGCAGAACCGGCCCAAGGCCCATTCCCTATCCTCCTATCCATTGCCCGCGTGCGAATTTTGCAACACTTCGCTCACTTAGCAGTGGCCCAGTATCGGCCTAGCCTAGATATCCCTCCGTCTCGTCGTCTTCATCGACGACGGCAAAGCAGCTGCCTGGCTCGAGCTCCACCATCGATCTTCTGCCACGCTATGATGCGTGCCGCCATCCATGGAGGTGAGGATAAGAACACCCACGCTCTCCTCTATCCTCTCATACCCATCTCACACTCTCTCGCGCTCTCTCATGTTTTCCCTAAAACTGAAACCCTAGCCACCATCGGTCGTCGAAGCTCGTCGATGTTCCTGACCTCCCCGAGCTCAGGGAAGAGCTCCATCATCTCCGCCATAGTCTCCTCAGTCTTTCTCTGCAAGGGAATCGAGTCGATGTGTCCAGAGGCGATCGAATTGACTTCATCTTCCCGAGCGTCGGCCACCATGTTCGTCTTTGATTCTGGCTTCACCGCATCGCACCTCGCCTCCCCAAGCCTTCCATCGCAATCCTAGTGAGATGGAGATTCTTCCCGTGTCCTCTGTTACTTCATTTGCTTCCTGAATCGCTCTACCATCATGGACCTCCGACCACCGCTGTAGTTGTTCATCGTGGAGCTGGCTCCAGTGACCTAAATGGGGCGACACAACCATCGTTCGGACCCCCGTGCTCTACTGGTTCGAGCACGTGGTCTCGCTAGCCCGCGCACGCTCGGAATCGCCGCTGGCGACCATGTTCTGGTGGTGGAGGCCATGCCGACGTCATCGTGACGTCGTGCTTGCGTCACCTCCCGCCCAGATAGCAAGTTTGACTGGTCCACGCCAACATGGATGATCACGTGGCCACGGGCCCACTAGTCAGTGACTGTGGCTGGGTTTAGGTGTGGTGTAAAAAGGATAAGTATAGAGGCTGACGTCATCAGTGATGCAATAAATCATTTAATAGTTTATTTAAATAAATCCAAAAATGATTAAATCTTATTAATTCAATATCTTTTGATTTATAATTTAGAAAAATATATATTGTATATCAAAATATTCATAAAAATAAACCCTACAATATCAACCTATTGTCATATTTCATTTTACAACTTAAATAAAATAATTAGTATTAATTAGTAAATATCTTATTAGGGATAAATCTTAAATAAATATATTCTACTATTTAAAATTCATAAAAATAAGTATAATATATCGAAATTCTTAGAAAAAACAAAATATACATTTACAAACTTATTTTGTAAATTTTTGTGATACTTAACTAAGTATTTATTATTTATTTAGTATTTATAAAGTAATAAAACTTATAAAAGTCATATTTAAAAATCATAAAAATACTTATAATATACCAAAATGATCACAAAAATAATATCTACATGTTAAATTATAATAATACACTTTTGAAATAAATAAAGTTTTAGTACTCCAATAAACTTGAATTAAACTTATTTCCTTAATGGATAATTCATAAAAGGATATATAAAGTTGCTAATGCTTCTAATATTATCCATTAAAGATCCAATAATAGTGTTAATCTTAAGTAATGCTATTATGAAGTCAAAATAGTCTAAAGCATCTTAAAAACAATATTTGTTAAACTCTTATTCACAAATAAGTGTGTATTATTTTCCAAAGGGATTGCTTTTCAAGTATAAAATCCTCAAGAATAATATTTTGACTTATTAAAACCTTTTACTATTATTTAATTCACAAGTTAATAAGTATATTAAAAATCCAAAGATAATTCATAAATAGTTAAGTAAGACTGTTTCCATATTATTAATTATCACCACTCATTTGTAAAGAAATAAATGATTCTATTCAACTATAATGTTAAGAAAACATAACTCAAATAGAAATGTTACCACTCTTAATTAACCTTAAGAAAACACCAATTCCATAAAAGCAATGCTACTTGTATTCTACCTTTAGGAATCATTAAGAAGTGAACCACTTGTAAAAACATGCCTTATTCAGAATGTATAAGTCTCCACTTACTAGGGGGATAACTATTCAAATAATGCTAATTATTTTCTTCTCTCATACTCATAACTAGGAACAAGATCTTAAAATGTTAGCTTTAAGTTTAACTTCCTTTACTTTGTAAAAGTAACCTTTTTCTCAAAAGTTATTCTTTTAAGAAACATTAAAAGTAATCCTTAAACATTTGTATAAAGACTCTACTTGATTAATAATCTTGCTTAAGGAATCTTTTAGTTACCATGCCTATTTGAGTGCTTTACTATTGTATGCTACTTATTGTACTTGCATGTTATTTCACACACTCTCACAATCCTTGATAAGAAGCACAAGTGTAAAGCTGGTATAAAAAGTGCAACACGTTCCAAAGAACTCAACATAAGCTTCAAACCCTAGATCAGATACAATTATTCCGGGGATTCACATTTCTCAAACTTGCATTACATTACTTATGCATAATTGCATCTTGCTTCTTTAAACATTCGTCCTTACCGGACCAATGATGCTGTTTACAGAATTTGGATCTTCTATTGTCTTGAAGACCGCGATTGCATAATCTTGCAATCACAAAAGGCAAGTTCACACTTGCTCATGTCCTTTGATTATTTTCTATCAAATGCTTGTAACTCAAATATTATCATCACCTGCATTTCAAAAGGGTCAGAAAACACTATTGTCATAATAATATGATTATGGATTATTTACCAAATGGTGATAATCTATTGATAAATTCTAGTGGTAAAGGAACATAATATCTAGGACTTAACAACCAATATCGCCAATGATTCTAGCACCGTATATTACGCGTTAACCATGAGATTTGGAATAGGATGGAGAAGTCGGCTGGATCTTCATCCTTTCACATGGACAGATGACCTTATCGTGAGGTTGTAGCTTCCTTGCGGGTACTCAGCAGATGGGTGGGACTCCTAGTTCCCCATGATATTGGTGTCTAGACTTTCCGTGAGGGGCTGTCGAAGGTATATCTGCCTATATGGGGGTTGCTAGGGAGATGATCTGCTCACTAGAGTCTCCAAGGGATTGCCAGGGTTATATTTGCCTATATGAGGGTTAATAGAGGTATATCTGGTTGGGGAGGTCGTGTCTTCATGTGGGGTTGCGGAGAAGGGTAGTGATTGGATTGGATCTTAGACTGGGCCCCATACCAAGGAAGTGTGGACAAGCTCATGACTTGGTTGTGCAACAAAGTTAAGGTCTCTCATGGGTAAAGTAATGCACCTCTGTAGAGTGTAAGAACTATGACATGTTACTCCCTATTTCGGGAAGGAGCTACGAACGCGACAGGAAGGGAACTCCATGAAAGTTCTGGTCAACCTGTGAAGGCTGTCGGACATAGTTTTCAAAATAAAAGCAACCTTTGAAGAAATGTTTACAAAAACCTGCATTGCCTACGACCTTTGGTATGTGGCTGTAGAGATAGTGCATCATAAAATCCTTTTTAGTGAACTTGCTGAGTACACTCGTACTCAACTGTACCTTCTTAACTCTTGCTAGGTTCTAAGCCGTTGAAGATGATGTCAACATCAATTTTTGCTCAAGAAACCATCATCGGCAGCTCAAGTTCTTCAATAAAGTCAATGAAGTCAATATATATACATCAACCGAAGCAAATGCGAAGGTCTTGATTAGATAGGAGTAGATACTCTAGCCATAACACATACTTCTATAGATCATTGCACTAGCAGCAATTGTAAGCCAGATAGTTTAGATGCTAGTCTTATTAGCTAGATAGTTCCGAGTTATTATTTCTGGTTCTTCTTTGTAAGAAGTTTCTTTCTCTCTCTTTAACCTAGAGTGTTCTCTGGATCTTTTGTAAAGAGTCGAGTTGTAATTTATAGTCATGTCTTGGACCTGCTGTGTTTCTATTGTACCACTCTGAGGGATGTAATACTAGTGAACGGTGTTTTATTAGTGTTATGTCAACGACTATAGTGTACTACATCATGCGATGGTATGCTAGGTCACATCATGGATGTAGATTGTTCTGGTGACCATCTTAACTTGGTGCTCTTAACCAATACTGTCCAGTTCTTGACCATTTTGGCTCCTATCCACAAAATACTTCTGCAAATAATATAGAGGAGGGAAACATAAGAGTGCCTGGGAGAGAACATAGATGGCAAGGCTCAAGTTTCATAGGTACAAGAAGTTTTAGGTCTGTCCCCTTGCAAATTCTGAACTGAATTATAGTTAGCAACAACTTTGTCGGGAAGTTTATACTCTTGAGAGAGTTACGTATCAGTAGATAAAGTAACATATTTGGTTACAAATTCATTCTTTGTTATGTTCACGATGAATGTATTTTAGTTACTGTTTCGCCTCACCATATAGTTTATTCCAAGCATGCCCTTTGTCAAACAATTAGCTTTCTCTTGCTTGCAATTTTTTGCACGTATCTTGATTAAATTCTTGATTAAATTATTCAACTGTCTACATATGCTCCCATTTGATATATAATTGTACATTATCTACAGATTCCCATAATAAACTTGGGATTCTAACTATTTCCTGGATATATGATGTTTCTTGCATAAATGCATGCCATTCTTTGCGTGTTGGATGCCATGTCAAATTTGATTGTTATTGTTCCATGCACTTATTTTTCTACTCACTCTTTTTCTTCCACATGTGGATCAATACAATTTGGAGAAATTCTGTACTCGCTCCGTCCCAAAATAAATGACGTAGTTTTGTCTCGATATGCATCTATCTACAATATATACAAAACCGCGTTAGTTAATTTAGGACGGACGACGTATTTTTATATGAAGGGATTTATTATGCTTATTATGCATTGATATTATTCTTTGGTTGCATATGTCGGCATAGTGCCCAACAGTGTGTCTTTCTAGCGAGGAAGAGAATGCCTAATCTAGCCATTGTGAAGCTATATGTACAATTTTTATTTTTTAAGCTATTTTGCTACTTGAAAAATAAAGTTAGGTCTCTGAAGTGTCGATGCTAGCTTAACTGTGTATAATCGAGTACTTCCATTTCTTATTGATGATTGGTAGTGAATTAATCTAGTATAAATAATGCTTGCACTATGGTGACACTACTGTTATATTTGGACAAAATAACCTGTGCATGTTTAGGTTTTCCAACATACATGAATCATTTTGAAAAATAATCATACATGTATCCCTGATTTCTTTTACCTGGTTTGTTTATGGGATGATATATGGTAGCTACCAACTTTATGAATCAAAGTATGCCTTCGCTTTAGCCTACAAAATCCTTTAGGTGTTGCAATCTTTACTCTGAAGCTAAATATCATTGGCCTAGGATTTTGATTGATCAAACTCGAGTGATAGTAAGTTAGTCATGTAGGACTATACTTGA
Organism: Avena eriantha; assembly: GCA_910589775.1. Taxonomy (NCBI): domain Eukaryota; kingdom Viridiplantae; phylum Streptophyta; class Magnoliopsida; order Poales; family Poaceae; genus Avena; species Avena eriantha. Next base: position 142,554,181 of record OU342741.1, on the reverse strand, counting down.
ACTAGGATCTCCTATTTTATTTGGATTATCGAAGAACACATGAATGTTACTAATGAATTTGTTCCCTTCATGTTCTACCTACAGACAATGTGTTTCTTCTCTGCATGTTCTACCTACAGACAAGGAGAAGTTAGGGAATGAACATGCATCAATCATGGTCCCGCCTCTCTCCGGTCGAGCAAGCAGTAAGGATGTTGAAGATATTGATAGTTTTTGCTATCCTTAACGCCTGTTGTTGGGCTCAAACAACGAGATGTCAGGGGTGCCTCTAACAATTGGGAACACACAGAAGGAGGTGAATCTAGATTCGTTGGCAGATAGATGAGGCGTTGGATGAGGATTAGAGAATCTCGAGTTTTTTCTTTCAATTTTACCTTTTTATGTTATTTAAAAACTTTGTTGTGAGCTTTTTTCTATACCCTTTTGTGTGTTGTTGGTATTCTCTTTTCCTATGCTGTCACGCAAGACTTTATTTTTATTTAACTCTGTTACTTTTGAGTGTTTGCTTATATATATTGTTGTTTCTCATTTTTTTTGAACAAAGATAGGTCTCGAAGGACCTAGATACTGCGATTAAATGCGGTGGTTACAAATACAACAAGGACCAAAAGAAAAAAAGAAATTACACGCAGGTCCTCAACTATTAAATCCAGCACCCTGCAGGTTGAAGTTGAAATGCAATCCAATCCCTGCAAACCGCACCTCGCTCGCCTCAGAACGCAGCCGTCGTCACCGGCGCCGGGGACGGCACCACTTGGGCCAGCGACCACGTGAGTCGCCACGCTGAGGGAGAAGAAAGGCCGCCCATGGCGGTTGAAGAAGCTCGGGCTCCACAAGCACTCGAGCGCAGCGTGGCCATCCTCTTGGCCAAAGATAGCGGTTGGCGAAGAGCTTCCGCTTGGAGAACGCCGAAGAAATCGCAGTATCGCTGCCTGGGAAGGGCTCTAGGCGGCCCCCTTCTTCGCAGACTGCATTGGCGACATGCCCTCGCCCCTTCTTTCCCTCGCCACCACGGCCGGCCGAGAGAAGGTCGAAGAACTGGTCGCCCTCGTAGTCGCAAGGAAGCCAGCGAGCTTTATGTCCGAGCCGCCGAGACTGCTCCTCCACCTGCAGGCTCCATCCACTGGAGCAGGAAGAAGGAGGAGGTCCAGCGACCTCCTGACGCCGCTCGCCAGCGCCCAGGAGTAACTCGAAGGCTGAGTGATTTGCTGCCGCCCACCAGAACCCGGTCCACTCCCCCCGCCGCCACGGCCGGCCAGAGCAGGCACTAGATCTGGGGTCAACACCTCCACACCCACTGCCCAAGCAGCTTTATTCAAGATGGCAGCGCTCACCGCCGTCTCCTCCCACCCACCATGGACAAGAAGGAGCCCAACAAGGAGCCCTAGGATGTCTGGGATCTGGCTGCTCAGACCCCTAGATCCGCCGCCAACAACAGGCATAGAGCCCACTACCGGCATGACGCCACTAATCCTACTCCTAGCTACTCCGGCGCCACTTCCCATCCATCTCCAACCGGCTATTCCGGTGGAGAGGAGCCGGGAAGGGCCCGGTCGGCGGAGGGGAACGCTCAGGTACTGTAGCACGAGAGGGAGGGGAGGGGAGGAGAGGAGAGAAAAGCTCTTCGATTGGGTTTGTGGTGATGTGTTGTGTTGTTTTTGTTATAAATGATATGTCCAGAACTTTTTAGTGTTTGTTGACATGCATCAATGTTAGCTAGGCCCCGTTGAACTCAATCAGAGCTTAGGAGTCTGCATTAGTATATGTATCAATGTTGGTTTATAAAACCAATCCCACTATGCGCCAACAATCGCTCCTCTCCCCTCCTCTCTCTCTTGCTCCTCTACAGTAACTGGCCCCCAGTCGTCGGTGGCCAGGCCTCTCCCGGGTCCTTTCTGCCGGAATAGCTGGCTGATGTTGGATGGGGAGAGGTGCCGGAGTAGTTAGGTTTAGTTTTTTTGGTACTTTGCCGGTAGTGGGCTTGATGCCCAGATGTGGAGCACTGGATCGAGGCGGCCAGATCTGGGCTCTAGGGTTCGTCCTCGACGCGCTCAATCTCCTCTGGTCGGAGGTTGTGGCGGCGGAGACAATAACCAGATCGACGAATAAATCGGTCGTGGGCTGCTTCCTCTACCTTCCTATTTCTGCGTTCTCCCATCTCCTTCCGATCGGCAGAGGTTGCGAGGGGATGGAGATGGATGGAGCGCAGAGGCGGAGAAGGACAATGAGCACTTGATTGCTTTTCTTATCTATCTGCTAGGGTCCTTTTTGAAATTTTACAGGCCTTATTTTCAAATTTTAGTGTGTGAGTGTTGTAAAGGGCCTGTATGGAATTTTGTACCTGCTGTTGTTGGAATGAAGCTTCTCAGCCCCTCGAGGCCTTGTACCGTTAAGAAAAAACTACACCAACAAGGAAAACTCGCAAAGGCTGAAAACGGCGTAGCAAAGCACGCAGTCAGTTCTCGAAAGTGAAAACAACCACTCCACGCAAGGATACAGAGGTGGGGCAATTGGAACAAGTGAAATTCCACTTTTAGACATCTAGACTAACTTTAAACTAAGTGAGATAGTGTCTACTTCTCCCACTTAATTTAGAGTCAGTGTAAGGATCTAAAATTAGGATCTCACTTGTCCCATTTTATCCTCTGTATCCACGTCTCACACGTCTCAGTGATCCCTTCACTCTGCTTTCCTCTTTCTCTACTCCGCTCCTGCTGTCTCTCCCCCACTCCATTACGGGAAAAGTCGACACCACACGGAAAGGTGCGGACCGGAGGAGGAAACCCTGCTCAAGGACCGCTTTTCCGTCGGGTTGTGACGGCCCGCTTTCCTTGCAGGGGCTAGCCGGCCGTATGCGCCGTCGCGGGCGGTTAATACCCAGTTAGGACTATACCATACCACGCGCCCGGGTCGTGAACGGTTACCTGCGCCCCTCCATGGAACAGCGGGCAGAGCGGCAAGAGGAGGCGGAGAAGGAGCAGGAGGCGCCGCTGGTCCCTCCCCCTAGGGTGAGCCCGCTTCTTCTCTGTTTCCTTCTCCTACGGCGCGATCTGGGACTGATTTGGTGTGTTTTGGGTGTCTGGGTTGTTCTTGGCGTGGGGTTTGGGGCCTTGGGGGAAAGGGCCCATGTCCTGGGAATATCCTTCGGGGCTGGGTTGAAATCCCAAATCCCAAATGCGCGTCCTACCTTGATAATTGATCCCGATCCTGTTGCGAGAAGCAAATGCATTACTTGCTAGGTTAGTCTATATTAGCACCCCGTGATCGAATCTAGGAAAACATTGCATTTATTTGGAGTTGTGGCTTGGGTGCGAACATGTCCCTCAAATTGTTGTCATTTAGTCTCCATCAGTTTTATAGCTTCTTAGTACTCTGCAATGTTAAACTTTGTAAGGAGACAGTGACAAAAACTGGGAATTTTTTAACGCGACTTCAGGAACTAAAACCTTAATAATTTGACTATTCCCTCAACATAAGGATAGTCGCAAGCGTTCTTCTCAGTCTAGTGTTAGGTCTGCACCCTCTTGCACTACTATGCTTGTTTCTTGTTGTGAATTTAGAGAAGTTGGCACCAACTTCATCTGGTTTATTCTAGAAAGAATCAGGCTTGTTATGTTTCTGGTCTGTCTTTTGTTATCTTATTAATGCTACCATCAAATCACAACATGCTGGTAGAGTATGCTACCAATCTGTTTAAAATAATACTTAATAGTAGTTAACATAAGAAACTTAATATTTCTTGTAGGAAAAAGAGGAGGAGAGAGAGCTGAAGCTATCCTCTCGTGTAAGTACTTTGTTTGCCACTATCCATTTGTCGTTTAATGTTTCTTGACCAAGCAACACCTGGGATTACAATCGTTTGGATCTCCCTAATTTCTTCTCGTGTCTATAGGTGGTTTCTTTGCTCTTTGGTGGTGATATCTCAACACCAGCACAAACATTCGAAAAATGGGTGTCACTGGTACGTAAGCGGAGTGGGGCATTCCGTCCATCAGGGTTTCCGCGTCGAAGTTCAAGGATTGAAGTGATGCCAAGTGGAAGCTTCTCGCTATTTAGTAGCATAGACTTAAGGTTGCTTGTCTAAATTAATTGAAGTCCTAGTACTTGCTAGGGCTTAGATTATTATCTGTGGTTACTAAATTAAAAGGTGTCAGTAATCCTCTTTTAGTTCTGCTGAAGCATTATTCTGTTTTTTTTTCTAAAAAAACTTCTGGTGAAAATCTCACATTATGTTTGAGTATACTTCTTCTAAAAGGAAATGCTATGCAAATATGTTATGAAACCTTTCCTGAACACTCTTCTTGGAAAGAAGATTTGTGTTAGTTCTAACATGTAGGGGTTTATTTCCTTATGCCATGTAATTGATCATATGCTGGTAAATCAGCTTGTTATGCTTGTTGTACTAATGCTATCATTGTTTTGCTACTGTGCTCACTATAGTGAGCAAGTGGTTAAAGCAGAACAAACAAGAAGAGAAAAAAATCCTACATTTGATCAGCCTCCTGAAGTAAGCGTGTGGGACAGGCTTGGGACTGCTTCGGCATTAGACATTGAATCATCTGACTTCTCATGGAATATGCTGTCATCTTTACACCATACAGAGCACAGTAGTAGTTCAGAGCACTCTGAAGATGAGATGAGTAAAGCTCTTGAGGTTTGTTACTGTTTGATGTCGATTTGAACATTCTTCCTACAATTTGCTAGTGGGAAAAATAAGTATTGGCCCGTACTTTCTGTTCCATACCAGAGACCAATTTTCAAGGCAGTTAGCAGGTTTCCGACATGGATTAACATTTTGTAGATTACAGATCATACTTTTTTGTCTGTAGTTTCATATTTATTTACTCGTGCATCTGACATGCTGCTTTTTTCTTCCTGTCTTTCATAGGTGACTGTGAACTCTGGTGGCGTTGTATTCTTTGCTCTATTTAATTCTTTAGGTAACAACAGTTTACCAAAAGAAGAAGCAGCCGTTATAAAGTTTGCAGCATCAAAGATGGCAACACAAGCAGAACTTTTGGGTTATGAATTCGCACGCTTGCTTGGAGTCCAAACACCACAAGTATTTGCAAACCCCTAGTGAATACTTGAAAATTATTTTATGTCACCAAAGCATTTGATTTCTTATTCAGCTTCTTCTAACAACTGCAGGCTAGAGTAGTACATAATTCTAGCCTGGAGTGGCAGGAGATTAGACATGCTGCAGAAAATGCACGAGCAATAGCAGTTTCAAATAAAGATGAGATCGGTGAGATGACTTGCTCAGAGTTGTTGGAAGCTCTTGAGCTAAGCCGCTGTCTTCTTCTAATGAGGTACTGGTAGCCCTTAGTAGAAATACGATAATACAGGCATTTTCCACTCTGAACTGCAAACGAAATGCTAATTGTTACCTTGTTTGTTAGTTATATCCATGGCTCACCCCTGCTTGAGAGTTCAAAGGCATTCAGTTCGCGGCAAGTTGCGTGTGCTACTTCTTCATCCCTTGGAAGGGTCTTGATGCTAGATCTGATACTCAGGAATGAGGATAGGCTCCCATGCCGTCAGCTTGGTTGGCGTGGCAATCCTGCAAACCTGATGATTTCAGATAGATCATCCTTGCCCAGTGTGGACAGATTTGAGGATTCAAAGAGCACATCAGAGAGCTCGAATCCACTGCTTTCTAAAGAGAAACGGTTTCACTCTGCAGATGGAAGATTAGATTCTCTCGAGGTGGACCTCATGTCACGAAAAGCAGATACATCTAGAAGTATACCAGAAAATACTGAACATACGAGCGGGACTGTCCACATTGTAGCAATTGACACTGGGGTGCCCCGTCGCCCACCTGCAGGGAGACGTTTGAAAGATCATGAACGATATCCCAAAGTTGTAGAGCTCATTTTGAATAACTCAGACTACTCCTCAAATATCTTATGTGAAATTTCTGGTGGTAAGCTTGGGCTTCCTGGACCTGATGAGGCAATTACTTCCGTTGATACTTGTTGCTCTCTTTCTGATGAAGAAAATGCTTCTGCAATTCACGAATTCCGAGTGGCATTTCGTGCCGCTCTTAGGGATCTTGAGGGGTTCCATCTATTTCTTCTCCAGCTATACCAAAAACTGGATGGTGTTCTGCGAGTTTTCTCATCCATAATTACTAAAAGCTCTGAGGAACCTGACCATAATGATATTGCAATTTCGGATTTTCCGTCTCCAGGAGTCAACTACAGTACTCCTTGCCCACCTAATAAGCAACTGAACAGTGAACTTCATAGTGACTCTGGAGTTCTTAAATCAGCAACAAAGATATCTTCTGCCGGATCACGGGGCAGCTCAGATTCAGTTTCTCCAATGTCCAGGGACAGTTGGAGCAATAAACATTTGAAGGGAAGTGCAGATGCTTCCCGAAATCTAAGAATGACAATGAAACTTCGTGATTTTCACAAGACTCCAAAGGTAAGAGATTTGAGTTTCCAACTGAAAAGTGAGGATCAATTTACTCGTGTTCAAATTTTGAAACACCCTCAACAGTAGCAGTGCCATGTTGAAACTGTGGGTCAACTAAGCCGCAACTTTGCAGGACCATTCCATACGAGTAAAATTTCATGCAAAAAAGGCAAGAAGCAATGCAATTTTATTTATTGAAGGCAATGCATATTCTTTAGTAATCATGCATTTGACTCCCACAATTTTGCAGCCCTGGTGCCGTTAAAGGCCCTAAAGATTACTTATATGATTGTGTAGTCAAGTTGATCAGTGTAGAACATTTAATGGTTTGCAGGTAGTCTGTCTTTAAATTCTAGCATGTAGCGCTGATATTCAAAAACATATGTTGCCGAAAGATTGTCCTTCTGCCGAAAGAATACATTTACCTAGCTGACCAGCTAAACTGACTGCTTTGTGTGTATGAGTTCGGCTTGGGTTTTGCAATAATGCTGTTAATGGTGAACTGAAGTTAGAAGTGCTATTGTGATGCAATAGGTTGATCTAGATCCTGAGTTGCTCAAGGAAATAGAACAATGGAATGAAGCATTTAAGACCGATGTGATCAGATTTTGTCAGGAGAACAATTTTCATTCTGGATTCTTTGATGGAACTGAGAGCAACATGGTGGGAGATGCCTATGAATTAAAGGTGGGTGACACAAATGATCTAAATTAGTACATGTATGTAACTTTTTTTGAGCAACTAGTCTGATGATAAAATAATTTGCAGGTGCGTCTTGAGCACATCATTGAAAGGATAGCCTTGGTTTCTGATGCTGCTAATACTGAGCGACCTTCTCTTGTGATCAACAACGTATTTATAGGTGGGGCTCTTGCTGCAAGGTCTAAGTACACGCTTCAGCATTTGGGCATTACACATGTACTATGTTTGTGTTCGAATGAGATTGGTCAATCTGATACCCAGTTTCCTGCCCTTTTTCAATACAAGAACTTTTCAGTAAGAGCGTCAACCTCTGGTTTAGTATTTTGTTATAGATATATACTGATTATTTTTACGTATTGATGGAAAACCATGTTACCTTGTGCAGATTAGTGATGATGATGATGCAAACATCAGTGACCTTTTTGAAGAAGCATCAGATTTTATCGATCAGGTCGATATTGCTGGGGGTAAGGTTTTGATTCATTGCTTTGAAGGGAAAAGTCGGAGTGCCACAGTTGTCCTTGCCTACTTGATGCTCAGAAGGTAAGAATCTTAGCTTAGCCATCTTCGTTTGAATGAAAATTACCATAATGGCCACAAACCACAAAAGGGACTCAAATCCATGCCTATTTTTTTTCACTTTCAAGACAAAGAAGAATGACATTTATCTGTCCAGGGACTTCACTCTCGCGAAAGCCTGGAACTTACTGAAGAAAGTACATCGTCGGGCACAACCAAATGACGGTTTTGCCAAGGCCCTGCTAGCTCTAGACAAGAAACTGCATGGCAAGGTGTCGATGGACTGGCAGCAGAAGCGTCCAGAGATGAAGGTGTGCCCAATATGCAGCAAGAACGTGGGCCTGAGCACAAGCTCGCTCAAGCTGCACCTGCAGAAGGCGCACAGGCGGCTATCTCAAGGCAGTGTGGACAGTGCCATGACCATGGAGATCCAGAAATCGTTGCAGTCGCTCCAGACCAGTCGTGGTGGGAGCCTGAGCCCTTCTCAGAAGCTGGCTAAGGCATTTGCCGATGAGCTCAGCTTCTGATCATTTTGTCTTTGGGACTTATTCTGTGACACTGATGTACACGGATTGACACAGTTGTACACTTGTACTCTAGTGATAATAGATGCATCTTAAGATTTTTTGGGAGCTCACAGGAGGAACCTGTCACTGCCGCCAGCACGCCGCTTAAGATTGCTAAGGCATGTTATGTTTGGTTCAAGACTAACTATGCAACAGATAATCTTCAGGTCTTCTTTGATTCAAAGGAATTTCATAAGATTTGTGTATAATTTGGTTCTTTAGTCATTTTTCCTACATTGGTTGTTTAAACGGCATCAAATGGTTAAAAAAATCCCTAAGGATTCACTTGCACTTCTTTGTGTGGAGAATTTCCATCAACTCAAACCTTGTGCTAGAATTCCTTTATTTTTCATGTGGTGTCAAACTTTTTTTACAAAAAGTTTTGGAATGGTGTAGGACACAAAAAGGGCATGGCACTCCATATGCGTGCTTCGGGAATCCTGTGAATCAATAGGCCCTCACTATTAAAGCACTGTTTAAATGTTGAAATTTAGGCCTAAGATTCAATATTGGTATTCACTAGGCCCGAATATCCCAAATGCCACCGGAGGGGTGGTCTATGGTATTCAGTCCTTGACTGCATGAACATCCAAATAGGAATACTAGCATTCAACCTCAATATCAGTACTACTATCGTGTGATATAGGCAATAGAGTCGATTAAATGGCAAGCCTTTAAATGTCTACATCCAAACAACTCCTAAAGAGAGTTGGTGACTGTTCAACTCTTTTTAGGCTAGTTTTATGGTACCTTTTACTTGTCATGAGCGTGGGACAAGTATGAATTGAACCAGCGGCTCAGATCAACCGACAGAGATTAGGCCCAGGAGGCCCATTTGCTGTAATTAGTAGAAAAATTCCCCAGTATATCCGTAAAAAAACAAATCAAAGACGCTGCCGCCTCCTCCACCTCTCACGCGAGGAGGACACCGCCGCCGCCTCCTCCACCTCCCACGCGCCCACAGGAGGAGGACCGCCACAGCCGCGGCCGCCTCCAACTCCCACGCAGTCTGCCTCCACCTCCCACGCGCCCATAGGAGGAGGGACGCCGCCGCCGGCTCCACCTCCCACACGCCCACAGGAGGAGGGACGTCGCCGCCGCCTCCACCTCCCACGCGCGTGCCTGCACCCAGGGCTGCCGCTGCCTCCCACACGACGCCATCGGCATCAAGATTGCTGGAAGGTCCGTTTCTTGCCATATCTGCTGAGTGGTGTTATTGATGCATTCTTTTAGAACTCTATGTCTCTGCTCACATCACACCCAAAACTGAAATTGCATCCATGCCAAATATTGCATCATCGCATTGGACTGATGATTTTTTGCTTAATTGAGTGATTAAAATACAAAACTCAGTTGGTAGTTTAAATTTTAAACGTCCTATGCAAAGTAATGATGGTGAATTTGTGATGTTGTACATACATGTGGGAAAACCATTCTCGTGTTCTAGACTTCTAGTGTTCCATTTGCTGCGAAATTAGAGAATCAGCAGTCCAGAACTAATATGTTCAAACAAGGCAACGTAGGGGTCATCTCTGGTTTGATGTTTGGTCGAAAGGCGCAATGTTTTTTGCGTTCATGTAGCCTTGTTGTTGGATTTAAATATTCAATGCTCAATTCTTACATAAATTTACAGCTTGTTATTCTGGCAGAAGGGCTCTTATCCACTAGCTAGCCCCCTTTGTTTTGCTACTTAAATTAATTTCCTACTGATAATTGCTTTGGGTTCATCCTGTTTGTGGCTTCATGCAATCTAGTTTCAGCGATCAAGCCTTTGCATTTCCTGAGCAATCATATGGCCCCGCTCTTTTCTCACACGGGTTGGTGAGACACGGAATTCGAGACATGAGGTAAAAATCCACGCAATTTCACTAGTAGTTGCTTATTTTATCAGGCGGAGCTCTGCGCCTTCCCGTAGTGTCCGATAAAAGATGTCTCTGCGTTTGTGCAAATGCTCCAAACAGCCTAGGCTTGTGAGCTGATTTTTGTCTTTGCTATCTTTGTTGTCCCGTGACCTTGCAATGATTAAGATATATTAAACCCCCTGAAGATGTGAGAATTTCACCAAGTTGCTGCTACTTGCCATTGCGCATGCTATTGCGAAGGTGTGAGAATTCCCATCATGCTTGATTGTTTGACAGGGCTTGAAAATATCAGCAACTTGTAAACATATTTCCCCCTAAAAACCTAAGTGTGTGCTTGCTTAATCTGTTATGGAATACTTCAGTTTGGACAGTAGTTTGTGATCCCCCTATTGAATTTTCGTAATGCAGAGGCAAATTTATTGCTTCCTTATGCTTGAATGCTGGAGTTGATGGGAAAATATTTTCATGTAAACATATTTGGCTAAAAAACTACAGTTTGCTTGTTGCTTTTACTCCGAGAGATTTTTTTACCACTATCTGATAATAGAATGCATCACATTAGAAACATTGCAGCACTTAGCATGTTAATTTCCAGTTTATCTCCACGTGTTCTAAATTGGTCCAACTTTGTAATGGTGTAGATATGGAACCGTGAGGAAAAACTCGGAAGCATGTGTGCAACAAGTGCAATAAGAGCTTCACATCAGGGAGGGATCTTGGAGGCCACATGTCACACCACTAGCGCATTGTTCAGTTGCCAGAGAGGACAGCCGACCCTTCTGCCATTGTTGCCGACGTGCATGTGTCCCTGCTGAGTGAAAGTGAGGACTTTGATCTCCAGGGTTACCAAAACGGAGGTAGAGCCGAGGTGCTGGCTGGAGATGCCAAGTTTAGGAAGCTAAGGACCAACAATTCAGTTGAGATGAAATGTGGTGATCTTTCAGCTACAGTGAAGGTCAAGAGGCACTGATGCGGTGCATGTGGGAAGTCATTTGGGTCAGGGTGGGCATTGGGAGGCCACATGATGCTTCACCAACCTAGGTGCTAATTGTCCTTATTCTCTTGTGATGCAAGAGAAGAAGCTTGAATGGGTCTCCAAGTTTCTTGATCTCATAGATCCAGCTCTCACTAATGGATACTACTATATTGTCGCAAGCTTACCTGAACCTCGGCCAGGGCATGTGAGTAGTGTTCACTGAGCTAATTCTGGTGGTGTTTACTTTTTCAGAACTACTACAGTTCAGTTTTGTACAGTCTAGTAGCACAAACTCCAATCTGTCCATTTGTAGATAGTCACGAGCTTCGTGCTGATATGTGTCTTTACCGTAGAATTTTTCTGGACAGTGAAGGCCATGGATCATATGACATGGACCGTTGAATCACGAATTCAGGGCATGAGATTATATCATTCTAGTACTAACTGTTGATCTGGAGTTACCTTACAGATTTAGTTTCTCCTTACATTTCGTTTCCTTAAATTTTCATATCTTGAAATGTTTCTTTAATAAAGAATAGCTGGTCATAATATGTTAAATTTGTTGTGTTGTTTATTCTGTTGACGTTTTGGACCTTTGGTGTATGAAACTATGTGTCACATGATTGGTTTCTGTGGCCACTTGGTTTCTTTCAAATCTGGTATCCTCTTGTGCTCCCATGAAAGAAAATCAAAATGTAGGTTGCATGCCTGTTTTTTGCTGAAACGCTGGTATGTGTGCAGTTGATGAAAACTACATAATGCATGTTAATGCGGCTCTTGTGCAGTTGTGCTCTATATTTGCCATATTTGCATTTCCAGATGTCGTCCACTGCCCACCTGCCCTTTTTTTGGTCGTTCTCGCTGGAACATTGGCTCGTGTGCAGCTGTTGAAGTTCCTCGCTGGAACACTGGCTCGTGTGCAGCTGAGTAAAACTCTCTGTGATGCTTCTGGCTCGATTGGACTACACATATGCTTGGGAAAAATAAATTAAGGTTCATGCGCCTCAAGTTGGTCGAAGTTACTGTTGTGCTCTAGGCTCCACCGCCTATTATGATTTTGGGGCCTATTAAGCCATCAGCCTAACAATGAAACACAACAAGTTCACAGAGATGTTACCGAAGATATTTGCCATGGACCTTTTTCTATTCAATTATGTTCTGAAACCGATCCTTGTAGTACTCGGTACAAAAAATGTTATAAAGTGTAAATCGTTACTCGAGCTACATACAAGAGTAGCATGAACCCAAAAAATGTAGGGTATTTTTTATATTTGCATTTCTCTTCTTTAAGTTTCTTTCCATGTGATATGTCGTGAGCTATGTGCTTCTTTTAACAGGGAACTCCAATTGTAAAATTCAGTGTTCCTTCTCCATTCACAAGGCAGACCGTTGAAGCCAATGCATCTTGTAGATTATTGTCTGAAGTTGGTGTGCAGTAGTTGACCATCTCTTCAGCATACTTGTTGAGAAGGTCTTTGGATTGACAAACTACAACCCTGCATACATTACATTAGTAACAACAGTCCAAAGAAGAGTTTGTGCAATGTGTAAGTAAGGGGAAAATGTGTTAAAAATATCGCACAATATTGTCTATGAATACAAAAGAAAGATCACCTCTGGCACAACGAGACATCCGATGGAGCTCATCAGTGGGAAAAATAACCATCTTCAGAATGGTTCCTTCTAAGTTAGGACTACATTCTCCTACCATGATAAACAATGTGTTTTATCATGACTTCTAAAGGTAGTTCAAGCATATGAAGAAAGATAACTAGTCGGATACCCTACTCTCTAGAGCAACTTAAGTCAGGCCTGGCTTTTGAGTTTTTTATTATGAAATATCTGAACATCAATGGTTATTCCAGAGAAGGGGTATTCTCCTGATTTTCTCTTCTAAAATAGTACGCGAATTGAATTGTAAATGTACGAATCTATTTCTATGTGAATGAAGAATAATCATTGCCAAATGGTAAGTGGCAAAAAGGTTCAGAAATAAAGCACAGTTATAGAGTACTGCCAACAGATGATTCATCTTTATTCAACTGCGTTCCTCACTGATCTAACACATAAATGGATCATCAAAATTGGTACTGCTCCTCTTATGTACAAACTTGAATTTTAAAACCTGAAACTCATTGCAGCAAGCAGAAGTGCAGAACATATAGATAGTTCACAGTAGTAGTTGTAAAGATGCAACAAAGAACAATACACTATAGTGCATCGAACACTAGGACAAGAAGAAAGAGTTCACTTGCAAAAACCCAATATCTGTGATTCACATGTTGTTGTACAGAGGCGTGTGTTTTTTTAAGTGAAGGAAGGTTCAGTCAGAGCTAGTAGTACTCCAAGTACACCGTTTTCAGTTTTTTTATCCGATTAAGTGATCTTAACACTGTCAACCTTGTACTTAAACTAAGCAACACAATTACAACAATACTTTTTGATAGAGCTTCTCTGCTCCCTGGTGAATTAAGAATTAGACCTAACACCATGGGAACCACCTACAAAATGCGTTTAATTACTTACTTAAGGTGAACAGAAGCATGAGGTCGAACCTTGGACACAGACAGTCTGGCATGGTTTAGGGTTATCTGTAACTTTTTCATATTTGTGCAAATTTCTTCATTATTTCCCTTAATTAACATGGATGGAGAATTGTAACGAGCTAAAATGATATGGAATGTAGTAGCAGCAAATTGTTGCTGATCTTAAAAACTGAACATTATTGGCAATGGCGAATATGAAGGGAGGAAATGCTGTAATGGGGAGTGTTGACTGAGCTATTACCGCACCTCCTTGGCCTAGAAATACGCGAGGAGCGCCACCACGTTTGGCTGCCGCACCTGCCCCAGCTTCTCTGTGCACCGCCCGAACTCTGCCGTGCCCACTCCGACAGCGCTGACGCCACTCGCATCAGCTTGACCGTTACGATGAATGCTCCCGGAGTCCCCGCAGCCCAGCGTCTCCGCCGGCGCACGCAACATCTCTTGTTGGGTCCGCAGCATAGAAAACAAAAAAATTCCTACGATGAGAACTATACGCCAAGATCTATCTACTAGATACATAGCAACGGGTGGACATACATCCATAGAGAACTTACCCTCGAAGACAACGAGTTTTGTTAACGAGTAGGAACTCATGGTTGATGTAGTCGTACGCTTGCCGATCTCAAGATCGTGTGGAAGTCCGAGCGCCGCAAATCAGCAGCGCATCCGTCCTCGCACACACGTTCAAGTCACCGGACAACCTCCACCTCCTCGCTCCAGCGAATCAGCGGAAGCAGCAACTCCTTCCAGACGCAAGGCAACCGGGAACATGTATCCCGCTAATCCGAGACCATGGGGGAATATCTAGAGGGGGAGAGAGATCCTTCACGAGGAGGTGTGGTTTGTGAGAGGGGAGAGGGGGGCTTTATATAGGAGGGAGGGAGACCCCTCCCCTCCCATAGCCGGCGCATGAGGGGGGGGGACTCCTCCCCTCCTTCATTCATGTGGTGAACCTCCACTCACATAAACATGGCCTCCACCCAAAATCCCACTCACATGTATTTAATTTCCACCAAATTAAATGCAACTCTCAATTAATAAAACTCTTTTATTTATTTTATTCAGAATTTTGTTAATTACTTTAATTAACAAACATTCACATAAAACCCCTTGCAACATTTCAATATCACATGCAGAACCACTTTCTGCAATTTCACCCGAAACAATTCCGGTTTCTATCGAAACTTTTCCTACGCTTTGCAAACCTTTTATCTGGAACATATGTGCTCCTAAATGGTGTCCGGCAACCCTTAAGTGTGTCACCCTACGGTTCGCGAATAATGCAGACATGATTGAGACTCCTCTCAGATCAATAATCAGAAGCGGGACCTGGAGATCCATACTAACTCCTGCATATTCAACGATGACTTCTGTGATCGTGAGAACCTTAAACGTCAGCAATTTAATCCCTTTGTCTCATGATATAATACATGTCTGAGATTCGATCATCGGTATCCAAATACCTAGTTTGATCTCGTTACCGACATGCGCTCTTTTCTCGTTCCCGTGATAACATTCTAGTGATCATATCACTTGCTTGCAAGCTATCTTAATGTGATATCACCGAGAGGGCCCAGAGTATATCTATCCGTCATCGGGATTGACAAATTCCACTCTTGATCCATGAGCCTCAACATAACACCTTCATAGCACTGAACCCACCTTTATGGTCACCCTGTTACGGTGTGACGTTTGATGTTATCAAGATACTCTTCCGGTGTTAGCAATTAACATGATCTCATTTGTATGATGTTATAGCAATATAAACATAATGACTTAATCGTAATGCTATACTTCGGATGAATGTTCATCACATCATTTCACAAATGTTGTGACCTTGTTATTAACAACATCCAATGTCCATGATCAGGAAACCTTGATCATCTTGTTAATCAACAAGCTAGTTTATAAGAGAGGCATAACTAAGAACCCTTTTTGTTTATTAAACACACATATATTGATGTTTTCTCTCAATACAATTATAGCATGCAAAATAAACATCTATCATATACAAGGAATACATAATAACAACTTTATTATTGCCTCTCAAGGCATATTTCCTTCATCTCTCTGTACGACATCTCCTCCGACCCGCCGCCACAGATCACCAGCTTCTCGACCCCCTCTTGCTACTACGAGAAATGCCGCCCGCCATGAGGGTCAGCACCACCGTTCCGGCCGCCAGGCAGAGGGAGGTGCGCGAACGCGGCCCTGGCGGAGGAAAGAGGCGCTCCTCACGTGTCGTCCCGTCGTCACTGCCGCCGTCACCAGGAGGGCCAGCATCACAGCTCCGGCCACCGGGCACGAACACAGCCATGGCAGGGGACAGGCGCACCTCCTCCGGGAGCAATCACTACACACAGCGCAGCGTCGGAGGTCCGCAGAGCCCGTCTGTGCCCTTGAACGACGGCGCGCTGAACCGCTTGGCGAGCACCGACGGGATCTGGCACTCCAGCCGGTTCACCACGTCACGTTGATTTAGGGTTCGTGGATGAGAAGGATAGACTTGCCACCAGACACTAGTTGATCGAGGTTTGTTGGACCCTGCTGGGCTGGGCCCGTCTAGGGGATTTCCTGGTGCGCTGACGATTTTGGCACAAGTATGAAACGTACTTGTCAATTTTTTAGCACCAGTATAAACTTTATTAGCCTTTACTCCCTCCGTTTCAAAATATAAGATGTTTTACCTTTGTAAAAGAAGTGTATCTAGATCTCTTTTAGTGTGTAGGTTCATTTAGATTTAGAGTGAACCTACACACTAAAAGAAGTCTAGATACACTTCTTTCACAAAGTTAAAACATCTTATATTTTAAAACGGAGGGAGTAGATGGGTGTAAATGGAGGGCTATTATTCATTTGAGGGTACCACAAACTTTTTATGGTGGCATTAGAGCATCTAGTATACAATACATACATGTGTGGTTCTCCAGGTGGCAGCAATTGGTGAAGCAAGGAACAATCAAAGCATCATATATATATTGATGTGAACAATCTTTGGATTGCGTACAAAGTTTGCCTAGTGGATAGACTGTATTAGGCTGCAAAATTTTCCCTGAAAACATGATAATCGTGGAAATAAACACAAGTATTATGGGACTTGTCAGAATCTAACGAGGTGAGGGTATTTTGTAGCGAGCAATTCGGGATGGGAATGGGCCAGCCCGGACCTGGCCCTGGACCTAGCCCCGTGGCCTCAGGGATAATTTTAGGGGCCACGGGTCAACCCGTTCAAACAAAAGTGTGTGGCCTCGTTGGCCGATGGGTATCTAGGACCGACCCAAAATTTTACATAATACTACTCTCTCCGATCCATATTAATGGAATCACTTTATCTAAATTCGTGTGTATCTATAGTTAAATATATATACTAGATGTATTCGTATCTACACAAAGTTAAGGTCATTAATATGAGTCGGATGGACTATTAGATTTGTCACGAAAAAGTTTGGTAATTCTAAAATATTGTAATAAAATTACTAGCATATTTTTTGTCCCATACTTTGTTGGGTTTTGCTGTCAGTCAGTATAATTTATGGCGAGAGATAACGTACGTCGCAAATCGTTGGTGTGTCGGTTGTTCTAGCCAGAGGCCAAGTGCACACACGTACGTAGCTAAGCAAGCACCCAGTTGATGGATTAGTAGCAGCAGCTAGCAAAACTAATGTACGCAAATGCAAATCGCTGGAGTGCCGAGTTCAAGATCGACGCGTCTCAAAATTTTGTTCAAATACAATACAAATGTTGAGAGTTGTGGGTCAGCCCTACTGACCCAGTGGGTCACTCATTCCCGGCTTCATTTGACCCAAATCTTGTCGAGGGCCGATCACGCGACCCATTGGACCTGAATTTTTGGGTCGGGTCGCTGACCCAGCGGGTCGACCCGGTCAGCGACCCGACCCGGCCTATTCCCATCCTGACGAGCCATCAGCCACTCGGAATCAGTTGGAACAAGATACTGAGAACACATGAGAGCTTATCGATCCATGGACAACCCCACAGAAACCTGACCTAGGCCGACAAAGGTTTTCCTGTCCGTGGACTGAGCCATAAGGACTGATTCGGATACATCCTATGTCTGAAATAGTCAGCCGCTAGAGATGCCCTAACAAATGCATTGGCTATTCTCTGATGCATGTCCTTTCCCCAAGGAAAATGATTCCCTTTCTCCGGACGATCATCGTCCGGGTCGGGGTAGCGTGAACCGCTCGCATTAAGAGCAGGGCCCACCACCTGCGGTGGCTGTTTCTCTCCCTGGCCTCCGTTCTTCCTTTTTTTTCTCCCTGCATCGGCCATGGAGGAGCTGTAATCCCCAATGAGGTCTCCCCGCACGACCTGGCCTTCGTTCTTCCTTTTTCTTCTCCCTGCATCGGCCATGGAGGAGCTGTAATCCCCAATGAGGTCTCCCCGCACGACCAGTTCGGCCACCGCCGATCAGCCCGCTCCCTGGCATCCTAGGCCGCCATCACCGGAGATGCTACCAACGGCTGAAGTTGTTGCTACATGTACGGCCGACGGATTTTTGCTACCGACGATGGCTGTCTTTTGCTCCCTGCGGTGCCTAGCGTTGCTCCCCACGGCAGGCAGGGTTGCTGCAGGGGGTACGAGGGGCAACTAGCAACGGGTGAAATTGTTGCTACATGTACGGCAGACGGTTTTTGCTACCGACGGTCAGTGTCGTCGCTACCGACGGCCAATGGATTTGCTACAGTAGTATAAATATTTCGCTACAATCTTTTTCCTTTTTTTTTGCTAAGACATCCGTAATGAGGTCTCCGGCGAAGTAGGTTTTTGCTACATTAGAAGAACTTTTTTGCTACAACCGTATTATGGTTTTGCTACAACAGTGTCAACTTTTTGCTACAAGGTCTCCGGCGAGAGTCACGGCGAGTTTTTCCGATGATGTTTCCGACGAAGTCGGTTTTGCTACATTAGTATATTTTTTTTGCTGCATAGCCTCCGGCGAGGTCTCCGGCGAGACGTTCTATTTCTAGAACGAACCGTTTTTTTTGCTTCGGAAGCAAAAGCAGGGACATATGCAGCAAAAAGATGTGCTTTGCAGCAAAAACGGGATTTGGACCGATTTAGTGGACACGTGTCGCGCAGCGGAGGAGGAAGATGGGAGCCCTCCCATCGTCCGGGGGACGCGTAGCAGTTGCCTTTCCCCAAAGGGTGTTCAGAGCCATGTCGCAGGAGATGGAGATATTGGTGGAAATGGTATACTGCATCGGTAAAACTAAGAGTGCCAATTAATAAGAGTACTCAATTAATTAAACTAAGCGATGACCACGGGCATGAATCTCCAAACCAGACGAAGATCCACAGATATAGAGTATAGAAAACAAAAGGGCAAAACAGTAACAAGCACAGGATCCACATAACCAGATGGCTCTACGACTGATCGTGTACTCATAGGACGACAAAGGCAAGCTCACAATTCAGAAGGCGCGACATCTCCTCGACGGGCAAACGTCCGGACTAGAGCAGGTTCAGGCCGGCAGCAGCCACGGACAGCACGGACGCGGCGATCGTCACGGCGAACGAGCAACCGACAGTCGACGCAGCATTGCCGTGCGGCGACGGCGCTGCGGCGGCGGCACGGCCAGCGGAGCCACCACCACCGGAGGCGGACGGGGCGGGCGCCATCGAGGGTGCCATGGAAGGGGCAGCAGAGGAGAGCACAAGGACGTCGACCTTCTGCCCGATGGCGCAGTGGCCCGGGAAGCCGCAGAGGAAGTAGTGGTGGCCGGTGGTGTTGAGGACGACGGAGTCCTTGCCCGTGGACCAGGTGGCCGTCGGCTTCGTCACGTCGCAGTTCTTGTAGTCCGCCTTGCTCACCGCGATCACGTTGTGGAACTGCTTGTTGTACGTGAACACTGCGGCAATTCTCAGGGAAGTCATCATCACAAGAGTACATTAATCTGACAGTACAGTCATGGAGGAAGCAACAATTATTTGCACAAGTTATTAAATTTAGTGAAATCGACATGTTCTTAACTGTTTCAGTCCATGCTTCTGATCAAACTAATGCACTAAAGCGTCAACATCCCCATGGGAAAACTTTTTTGCGTTTTGGTTGTTGAGGAACAGCATGAACCATCAGGTGTATTCCATATCAGAAAATATCCTACCAACCCATACTCATTAACAGTCCACATTTAAAAATTGGCACTAAAGAACTAATCGACTAATTGTCAAAATGTGATTGACAATGTGTCTTAACTCTCCTCACCCATCCTGATGATAAGCATATTCATCTTGGTTTCGCAAACAAGTTCAGAAATTAACATGTAGATGTTCATAAAGATATTCAATCAAAGACCACTAGTATAACTTGAGTGTTCAACCTCCGTTTCGGAAAAAAAAATGTACTAGTATAACTTGAGTGGTCACTACAACCCTTGTAGTCGCAAATACTATGATCACCAATGCAACGTTACAGCTCATGGGCTGATGAGCATACCTCAACCTGGAATCCACTTCTCGACAATGCAGACAAGATAGCTTAGCAACCTATCATGCAAAACTGATAATCATGGATCTCCTTCGTGGATGGGCCACAGCCATATACATACATATGTGGTTCTCCGATTACTCTCCAAAGGCAGCATATGTGCCGTCATCTTTTCAGCCCACCTAGGGCTACCAACCAACAATGAGAGCGCATGCATAGGTGAGTTGGCAACAGGTTCCCAACATAATTTGGTAAGTTGCAAAAAGGGTTTCAGGCAGATGGGGGAGAGGAACAGCATGGTCCCTAGCTAGCTAGGACTGGAGGAAGGAGATAATGGCCCCGATTGCTGAATGGGTGATAGAGAGTGGAGCAAGGAACAATCAAATCATCATATATATTGATGTGAACAATCTTTGGATTGCGTAAAAAGTTTGCCTAGTGGATAGACTGTATTAGGCTGCAGCATTTTGCCCCCTAAAACATGATAATCGTGGAAAGAAACACAAGTATTATGAGACTTGGTTTGCCATTTCAAAGGTATGCGAATATACAAGTAATTAAAGCCTTTTGTTTTTGCTACATCAACCTACTTAACTTTTTATTTTCATTTTTAAGTAGGCGTACATAAAGTGTTGTGGAAATGTTGCCAATCATGGTATACTGCCAAGCACAATGGCTGTCGAATGAAATTGTGCATGTTGGATGAAATGCTAAGCTAGTTTTTTGTGCACCACGTGTAATGATTTATTTTGCTCCAGTTGCAGTTGGTCATGATGTACTGTTGGGATTTTGCTCATTCAATGCCAAAAAAAAAGGAAGGCTTTATAAAAGGGAGCACATTGTAGTACGGAGTAGTTCTTTAGCCGCAACTTTCTTCGGTTGGGCCCCTGCAAATTGCAAAAAATGCCCTCCAGTCCAGGAGCACATGCAAAGCTAGAAAGATTATCCTTGCGCAACAAAGCGAACTGGGAATTGTGGGTTTTGTACCTTTTGTCCAAGCGCACCCTTTAGCAAAACCGACCCTTGCTTTCCAAAAACCCACTTCTCACGGACAAAAGAAGACAATGATAATGTCTGCTGCTCAAGACTACCGGTAGGAGGAGTACTCCGTATGTTGTTTCGGATGGAAGAAAATAAAATACGTGTGCGCTGATATCAGCTCGCCACGACCAACCAACCCGTGAAGACTACCACACGGGGCTCGATTATATACGGTAGATCTGCAGCGTGCAGAAGCAGCCATCGGACAATGATCGGTGAAGGAAGACAGCAAAGTTACACGTCCGTCTACTCGTCTAGGCGATGGCGAACAGCACACAGCGCAGAAGCACACACCAAACAGAATCGAACAAAGAAGGGTTTATATCAGTTGGCGGAGAAGGACGGTGCAGGACATGGCAGGAAAGCTGGCGGAGGGTCCGAGACAAGTAACGGCGGCCTAGTAGATCAGGAAAAGGCAGACGGAAAAGGCGCCATGAGGTGCACTGGACGACCCCACGCACCACCAGGCCCGTGCCCGTCCTTGCAGGGTCAGGTCTAGGCTGAACGTGAACGGCTGGGTCAGGCTGGGCGGTGGTTGTTGGTCTCTTCCGCAACGCGCTAGGCGTGTGCGATGCGAGGCCCACAGGCCACTGGTGCAGTGCGGTGCGACCCGGCCGTCCCGTGCCCCCACCGCTACCTACTATACCGGCGCCGTTCACGTTGCGGAAAGCATCGAAACGGCCAGCCCAGCGAGAGGGACCCTGCGGCCTGACACATGGCGCGGACCACACTACAGGGGGGGAAGGTAGGTTGGCGTCACGTCGTGGTCGTGGGGGAGAATATCTCAGTCTGTCTTTTTTGCAGAAACTGGGTGCTCGCTAGCTACCGCTGTGGCCACAGGCTCTGCAAATAGAGTTATGCACTGTGCACCACTGCCACTGCCCTGCAGCCTACCACCAGATCTGTATGCTAGCGTAGCGTGTGTGGATTTTCTATCTCTGCAATTGGTATACTCCTACCACCAATTCTCATTAACTTCTCTTGTGAACACACGGAAGTAGTACTACTTCGATCCACCCGAGCTTGCTGGCACAGAGAAGTTAATGGTCTTTGCACACCCTTTAGCAAAACCGATCGAAGTACTACTAGTTTTGTCCAAGCACACCCTTTAGCAAAACCGATCCTTGGAGTACTAGCTTGGCTGGCACCCCTGCTTCCCTATGCCACTAGTAAAACTGAACTCTACAACGAGCGAGTGCATGGCAGGCTCAAATAATTTCTACACGTACTACTGCAACTGCACACCACAAGCCGTGCTAGTATACTCCGTAAAGCCGGCTTCGACACGACACGAGACTGACTTTGTAGTGTGTACTCTACCACCGATCAGCGTAATGAGGCTTTGACTTGAGTCACGTCGGGCGCGCGGTGATCAGGTCACGTCACGCCGCACCGAATCACACAGCAACCACGCGGCGCACGGCTGCGCTGGATAGCACTGCCGGCCCGGCCGTGAAGCCAGCTGCGGTGGCTATGCGCCGATGCTAAGGCCAAGGCCGTCGACGTACGTCAACCGATTATTATAGGTTGGGTGCTCTGCTTTCGCGTGGCAAAAAGACTACAGCGAAAGCCAAGGGCTATGGAATAGATAACAACGTCGCCGGTCCTCCAGCGCCTTCTATGCCGCACAACGAGCGAGCGGTGCCGAATTGTCTGCCGACTGCCCTACTATTCGGGGGCGAGACGGCCAGTGACCCGTGTCTTCATGCCAGCGACTTAAGTAAAGTTCGGAAGTGGGAACTAGGGCCCGCTTTCTCCCTTACTCAAGTGGTAAATTCATCAGAAAGGATAATAAAACATGCTCTGTGGGCTCTTGCTCCTGTCAACTTGTGCAAAACTATACCGGGACGCGCCTGGTAGCATCGCGGCATCGCCGTAGGCCGAAAGGTAAATTTAATCTTGTAAGCGCAGGTAGAGGAATCGAGCAACGTATAGCCGTGCAGTAGGTAGAACATAGAGAGCTTTAGACTCGGAAATCTCTTCAGGTTTCACGGACACAAGGTGTGGTTAATTTGCTTACGACGAGATCCTTCTTCTTTCCCAACACCCAAGAATTTGGAAGAGAAGAATCGCAGAGAGGGCAACAGAGCGCGTGAGCGTACGTGCAGTGTGCGCGTGAGGGAGACTGCGGGAGGCGTACCAATGGTGTCGCCGACGCTGAACTTCTTGGAGCCGGCCCACTTGCCGTAGTCGGGGTTGTTCATGATGGTCCACCCGAGCTTGTCGCCCACCTCGTACACGGCCGCGGCCGCCATCCCCGCCCACATCACCGCCGAAACCAGCGCTGCCACGGCCAACGCCGAACCCCTCCTCGCAGCACCCATGGCCAGCAGCACCGAGATCGAGCCACAGAAAGGAAGGTGGAGAGGCTCCGGCTACTTCCTCGCTCTGTTTCTAGTTAGCTCACTGGAGAGTGGAGTGCAGGCGGAGGGTGGCGGCAGAGTACTGGCCTGTTAAATAAAGCTTCACCGGCCGCAAGCCTTTCTAGCCTGGCCCGTAGCCCCCACAGCTTCCAAAACGTTCCGAAATTGCCCTTGCGGCGAATGTTTCGTGAGGCTGTTTTAACGGGCGTGCGATGGTAATTTCTCGACCTTTCGCTGCCACCGGCTCTCGCTTGAGACGACTAGCTCGGCACCGGCCGGTCAGTGCTCGCTCGCGCCTTCGCAACTCGCAACTACCGCTGCTTCTGCTTGCTTCGCGAGTACTACTGTACAAGGAAAGCACGTTTGCGTCCACATGGTCTGGATCACGGAAGAAACTGAACAGAGAGGAGCCGTCGTAAATGCATGATTTGCCCTTAGTTAGTTGTGCTTTTCTTAACGCTAGTTAGTTGTGCTGAGCTGAGCCATTTGTCGTAGACGGCGTACAGAATTCTGAGAATTCTCAGCTGTTCTTTGCCGCCAATTGTATGATGGATGTACCGATGGCATGCATACGCACCACAACTGAAACTTTCTTTTTTCAGAAAATTCCTTATTTGACACTATCTTAAAATCTGCTTCCTTATTTGACCCTGAAAACTTTTTTCTTACTAATTTGACATCTAAAATTGAATTCTTTCCCACAATGACGCTACCGTTGGTTCCGTTAGTTAGTTCCGTCGATCGTTTTTTATTGGTCCAAATACCCCTATGTACTAGTGACCTATTGAAACTGAGTTGATCGATCCCAGCGTCTCACTCCCGTCTTTTTCCCAAAGCCCAACAATGAACCTTACCTGCGGCGGCGCGGTGGCTCACATCATAGGTGCTGGCGGCGGCCTGAACTAAGGGGGAATGGAAGGAATGGCGGCTGCTAGTGGTGGCCTAGGCACGGTGGCGGTGAGCAACATCGGCGCGGGCACAGCCGCGATGGCGTCACGGACACGGATGCGGCGGGCGGAGCTCTGGATGGTGACCCGGGCACAGCGGGTGGCCAAGGCGCGGCGGCAGCGGGCGGCCAAGGCACGTTCGTGGAGCATCCCGGTGCGGCTCCTCCAGAAGGGTGAGTTCTTTCTGTAGGAGTAGACAGGCATTTTTTTCCTGTTTTTTAGTTGAATCAATCGTAGAGGAGTACCCACCTTGTTATTTGGAAGTTGCACATGTTGATTACTATGATGATGTTATGAAAAGATTTCTAGAAGTAAAATCTGACCAAGAGTTGTTGTCTATGTTTGAGAGACATTGCTGCAATGATGACATTGAGGTAATATAGGTTTACTATTTGTTGTATTATTTATTTTGTAACCAACTATACATGTTTGACTATTTTTACTTATTGTTGATCTAGAGGACCACCGAAGACGGGGATAAAGATCACCAAAGCAACCGAATCGGCCATTGTGCCTTGTGTTAATGGAGCGCCAACCAGGATGTGTTTTCGTTCGAGCTTGGAAAGTACAACTAGTATGGATGCAGGAAAAAGGTAATTACAACTAGTTTTAATGTTTAGTATAAAATTAAATTAAAACTTGTTTGTATTCTAATTGTTTTCTTCTCATCATACTCATAGCTTGGAAAAATAAAATAACATAAGGGAAAAAAGGGCAATTCTGGATCTGGAGAATGAAACAGGTATTGTTTCTATTTTTAGCTCACATGTTCACTTCTCTCTATTCATAATTGTTGCTTCTAAACATGCATATGCAGATCAAGAACTGGCTCAAGTCAGCCTGCACCAATTTCCATCGAGCTTCCTATGGCTAGTGAGAAAACAAATTTACCTATGAAGGTAAAGACCAATAAAAAGAAGAAAGTGTGTGCCGATATGGTTCCTACGGTGCCACTTGACACCCCAGCAATGGGCACAATAAGCAAAGAATTCTTCCCTGCTAGCCTGCAATGAGCACAAGAAGCAAAAGAAGGCTTAGTTTGTGATTCTCATATCTTCTCTACTTTTGGAGTTACGTGCTTGTGATATTCATGTGATGTATGTGTGGCTTGACCTCATGTACGCGAACTTGTAGGTGTTGCATATGAATTAGTAGTGCTGAATGTGAAACTTTGTGATGTGTGAACCTGGACGTCTATGGTACTTGTACATGCTATGTTATGCATTATGTCTGTATATATGAACTGTGTGCATAAATATGGTATCAATTTATAAGGAATGTTCTGTCAAAATTTTGAATTTTTAAAATAAAAATCTGAAGATGAAGTGTTTGAATAAAGTTGGTTCCACGACCACATAGACATGTCTCATTTGGTCAGATATGCCATAGTATTGTGTTGCTTTTATCCCATAGAGATATTTTTGTTACATTATTCATCGGGGGAAAAGAGTCTTTTCATCTTCCTGTTTAACACTGTTAGTGCTCAAAATGCACTAGAGTGTCATGTTAGGAACAAAATCAAATTTAGATGTCAAATTGGGAAGAAACAAGTTTTCAGGGTCAAATAGGGAAGTTGATTTTAAGCCAGTGTCAAATAAGGAATTCTCTCTTCTTTTTTTACCCCTCCGATTGACTCAAACTTGTCTAGATTCCAATGTATTTAGCACTAAAACATGCCAAGATACGTTCGAGTCTGAACAAATCTGAATCCATTAATTTGGATTGAAGGGAGTAGATAAAAGACTCAAAGAACCCAGTTTTAAATAAATAAAGCCTCGAACGGTCAAGTTTACACAGTGTTGATCAACAGGTTACAAACATCGAAAAACAACAAGCAAAGAAAATGAAAAGAAGTGCAGCTTGAGCATCGAGTCCTTTGTCCTCTTCCCCGGTCTCAAGGAAAAGAAGCTAAGTCGATGAAAATATACACCATTGAGGATCACTCCATCGTCAACCTCCAGGGGCAATGTCACAATGCCATCTTTCCACCTCCGAAGAAAGCAACATGTTTTCTCGCCTTAGATCGAAGGGCGCCACACCTCTCAAGAGGTGGAGCAACTCACCCTGAGCACGCATTAGCACTTGACAAACACTCAACCAAAGGGGAGGAATCTGACACCACTACCTCCACGCCACCACCCATAGACGTCACCGTCGCCTGCAACACCAACCACATCACTAAGATGCAAGCTGCCAGACAAAGCTGTCATAGAAGACACGGTGAAAAGATAGCGCCAGAGCCACTGGGCCACGCCAAAATTCACAGACCGGCTCGACCACCGGGAGGTTGCTGCTGCAAGAGAGGAGACCCTTCTCCTCTTGCCCAGCTCGAGGGCGCTGACCCGCCAGCGTGCAGACAAGTCCTAGGTAAGAAGAACCTTGTGAGTAATTGGCCCACCAAAAAACCATCGCACGAAGAAGAAGAAGAACCGCAACCGGCTACACCACCTGCCGCCAAAACTCGTCCTCCAGGCCCACTATCTCAAGGCAGCGCCTTCAATAAGGGAAGTGTGCCGCCGGAGCGCGGCCATTGCCCAAACCGAAGCTTTGAGTTTTCAATTGAGATAGTTCATGACTGGGTTTCCTACATCAGCAAATAGTATTTATAAAGTTCGTCCCTTGGAAGCTTTGTGGATGGAAACAACACAACCTCGCATCCACGTTATCAGTGAGGCTGCATTCTCATCCAAAATGGTGTTTGGAAATAGTCTACACTATAAGTTCGTATAATAGAAGTAAACACGAGAGATTTAAAGTAAGTAGTGACAAAGTAAATAATAAAAGTAAACTAAAGTAAGAGAGTGTTTATGAAGTGTGGACTGATGTGATCGAGGGTTCTCAAGGAGTATAGGATTCACCACTAACATGGGAGAATTATGTATGATTGGAATAATCTATATCTTTCATCATGACATGTGTGGAGAAAGCTCCATAATAAGATGTTCACTACAAGTCTCGTGAGCAGCCGTTCCTACGAGTCAAGTATTGAGGTCATATCTAAATAACCACTGCGACGCCTGCGAGCAAATCACTTCTATAGACCACCAAAATTAAGGGTTTCCCCATAGATATCGTAATGAGCTTAGTGAATCTCTTTCGACCCCCCTTTGACCGTGTAGGTTATTAGCCAATGCTTATAGTCACAAAATAGCACTGGACATACTGCCATACATGTTCCAAGGGTAGCTTCCTCTCTTTAGTCTCGAAGGCAAATGTTGTATGGTTGACTTCACATACCATATAAAGAGAGAATATAACACAATATCATAAATCAATAGATCAAGGACCAAAGTTATAGATCATCTTTATTTCAATGCATAATAATACTAGGGTTTCTCCATATCTCCCCAAGAACAAGACAACTACTCATACATGAAGGGGATCAATATCATGGCAATAATATGGATAATATATGAAGGTACAATTGAATACAAGTATAGAGGATCGTGTGTAGCCTTTTCGATAAGTAAGAGTGTCGAACCCAACGAGGAGCTAAAGGTAGGATAAATATTCTCTCAAGTTCTATCAACCACTGATACAACTCTACGCACACTAAATGTTTGCATTATCTATGAAATAAAACTTGAGCAACAATACGAGTAATAGGGATAGCTTTGCATGATAATAAATAATAAGAAAGTAAAGCTAGTTGTTGCAGCAATAAAATACACTAAACTAACAGAACCATGAGTGTGGAATAGTGGTGGTAATTGTGGTGGTTTTGTCCAAGTTTAAATGCAAATAGATCAGGTTCATTGTCTTCGATGCAGTTTTCTATGTGGGAGAGGCTAAATATACATGCGTTTCACTACTTGGAATTACATGTACTATATGATTGGATTGTTAGCAAACATCTGTAAGTACTAATCAATACATTAAGGTTTTCCCAACCATAGCTTTAAGTTTAATGGTCCTCTTACTCCCATACGTGCAACGTTCCGGTTCGCGTCCTCAGGTTTCTGTCACTCCGGTAGAACTCCTCCTTCTTTTTACACATACTACAAACTCTATGATGTTTAATTCATGCGCGCACAAATATAATGGACACCAAAGGACTGTACCATATCAACATACAACTCTAATGAACCAAAGACGTTCAACCATTCAATCTAAGAACAAAGAAACTACGCAAACATGACATAGATCATAGGATTATAACTTATATCATCAAACACCATGTTACGGTACAGAGGTGTGTGGGAGGATGAACCACTGCATACTAGGAGGATTAGGTGATGGAGATGGCGGTGAAGAGGGCGGCGGCGGCGCCGGCACGGAGGACTCCTTCCCCGCCACCGTATCATGGGGGAGCACCGACCCTTAGCCCCCTTCCTTCATGGCTTATTGGGAGCCCTCCCCCATGGAAATGGGATCATGGGGGAGGCAAAAATATGGCTTTGGTGGCTGTAAATTCGTGGGTGGAAATGCCCTGGGCGAATTAGGTTTCCTACCTTTATATAGCTTCTCGGATTCCCGTCACCCCATCTTGGATTGCAGTAAATCGGGCCTAAAAGGCTTGTCCGGACTCGGAATCAGCTAAATTTTATGTCCGAAACGTTTGTCGCGAAATTTTCAACAACTTTTTAGTTGAAGAGTTTTCCGTTTAACGTCGTCTTCGACCCGAAACATGACCATATTCAAAAAGAGTTCTGAGATAGATTTCTGGAAAAATCCCAATTTGACTCCAACAAGGTTTCCACTTGTATTCTTGGTAATTCCTACACATCAAAGTGTAAACCAAGAACATTGTGCACTTTTGCAACTATTAGTAGGTTAGTCCAAATAAATCATAAACATTATACAAAAAGGAGTGTCAAAAGCATATTATTAGCATAAACCATCAAAAATTATAGATACGTTTTGGACGTATCATCGGGCTCTTATAATGGTCTTCTAATCTCCTATGACGGGATAAAGTTAGAACTTGAGGCAAATATCACTAAGGTAACATCTTGTGAGCCTGTTTTGAACATTACCACAACTCCACCCCCCGCATGGTCGACACTGTCCACTCCACGCGAGGCCGCCGGCTCGGATCCGAAGCTCTCCAGCGCAGGAGAGTTCCTTCCTTCAGCCGTGCGAGAGCCACCAAGACAAGTCCTCACTGCCCCTTCACCGGATCCGCCCGCGCCTTAGGCCGGCGGCCCTCTGGGGCGACGAGGAGGGGGGGAGAAGGAGGGGATAAGGTGGCAGTGGGCGATAGGGTTGTCCTCCTCGGTAACCTGTAGGAGGCAATGCGAGGGGAGCGAGAAGACCGAAATCTCAGAGCTAAAACTTTTGACCTAGCTTTGCTATAGTGATTAGTCCGAAGACAGTGGCTCTACACGATGTACATAGGACCCGGCCAGTGCTTGCCCTTAGGACATGTTTGCTAGGCCATATCCCTATTTCTCGCATGGGACGGGAAGAAATAAGGGCATTTGCTTGCACACACGGAAGACAATCTTTGCACCGCATAAGTTTTAAAGCAGCCCTCATTCTGGCCCTAGAGGAACACCGAAATCAGGCGTTTCCACGGAGCCAACTTATTTTCGTGCTCATGGGAGAAGAAGAAGCACGCGCCCGTGCAATGGAGGGATGGCGGGAGCTCGCCCGCGTGCGGGAAATTCTGGCGGGAGAAATTGGGGTCACCGCACGCCGATTCGCACTGCCTATTCAGACCGCCCCGCCTCACCTCCAATTTCCGCGCCACCATTTCTCCCCCATTTCGAGCTCTCCCTCCAAATCCTCTTCTTCACCGACGAGAAGTTAAGCAGAGCCTCGTACTCCGGTGGATCGAGCTCATCTCTGGCAAGATTTCGTCCTTAGTTACCTCCAACACGTCTTCCTCGTCGGGCGATGTTGAGATCATTGTAAGAGACACCTAACCCTAGCTCTCGAAGTTTAGATGTGTTACCATGTTATCGCTCATAGTTCATCTGTTCGTTGTGCTCACTCCTAGTAGATCTGGACCTTTTGTGGTACATTTTGGCACTCATTATTTATGTTGTACTATGAGGATTGTCATGCGGTGTAGGTAGGATTAGTGTTCCAAATTATCGAAAACCAAGAAAACATGCAAGCAAACAACTAGAATATTGCTTCCCAAACCACATAGAAACTAAAATGCACCAAACAAAACGAATTGCCCTTTAGACATGAGAGGTTGCATTGCCACGCGCACCTTCTATGGTTCCATGATCTCCAGGTGTGACTAAAGGGCCCG
This sequence comes from Avena eriantha, assembly GCA_910589775.1. Classification (NCBI taxonomy): domain Eukaryota; kingdom Viridiplantae; phylum Streptophyta; class Magnoliopsida; order Poales; family Poaceae; genus Avena; species Avena eriantha. The sequence continues at coordinate 142,523,577 of OU342741.1, read as the reverse complement.
AGCAAGCAAACACGTAATGTCTGCTGAATGCTGAACATAAGTCAGATATATACATGCATGTTTCGAATTTTGGAAGTCCATAGTTGTCATAGCCAGGGCTTTCAGCCACACCTTAGGACCAAGTTTGGGGATTGATAAGTCCTAGGTGGATGCCAGATTCTTCCATCTGGTATCGTGGAACATGACAATATGACTATGAGTGCTCTATCTACACTAATATTAAAAGACCCAGAGTCAGATCCCACAAATTGGGACCGTACAATGCAAAAATCCAACGGCCGAAAGTTACCCTGTCTTTATCGGCTCATCAGTCCGAGCGGACAATCCCGCGACTGCTTTTTTTTCATCCTTCCAGCACAATCCGTTCTAGAGTTGGAAAGCTCCAAGTTCGTGCAAGCCGCCGCCCCCGCCCCGGCATGCGCCGCCCTAGCAGCGAACAACCTCGCATCCGCCTGTGCCGCCCGTGTTGCGCACGACCCTGCCCCTGTCTGTGCCTCCCTGGCCACGCACGATGCCGCCCCGCCTGCATCGCCCCAGCCGTGCCGCTCCAGCCGTGCAGGACGCCACCCTTGCCACGCAAGCCCCCGCATACACGCGAGGCTCTTTGTCGCCTCCGCCCCTGCCGGCACGCGAGGCCCTTGCCGCCTTCGCTCCTGCTGGCACGCGAGGCCGCCCTAACGCCGGTGCGCCAACAATTTTTTCAGGTTCTACTTCTTCTTGTGCTCATTATTGACCTGCATCGTGCTCATTAGTACCAGCAACATTCGGAAAATTTTCTTTCCTGAATACAGCGATCAGGTTGTAGTAAAATTAGTAGCAGAAAAAATCAGTAAGTAGCCTCACATCTGTGTATAATTGAGCATTACTACTAAACTACTAATTCTACCTCCAATGGATTCTGTCCCTCTTCTTTTCTTACTCTCCCTGGCGAATTTCCGTGCAAAACACGGCCGCCCAAAGTAACGGCAGCATCCTTAGAAAAGTGCATTAAGAAAATGCATTTCCCTGTGAAGGTTATTCGTTGCTTGTTGCCACCTGCCATACAAATGGTACTGGAAAACATGAGATCTCTGAGAACCCCCTCCAAGATCATTGTAAGGCTTCGCTTCACTGTCCAAATTCAAGTGTTGGCCAATAGGAATGATTAATTCTAATTGTTTAACTCCTTGAAGTTTGATTTCATCTTTCAGTGCTATCTTGTTCCTACATCTGTCTGACGTCCCACGCAATTTCTGAATTGCTCCTTAGATGAATGACTTTGGTTGAGATACAGACTTGTAGCGTGTAATGTATCAAGTTGCATCACAAGTGCTTTTTTACAAAGTGGTCCTGCAGATCTTGAATTTGTCCTTTTGCTGAAGCTATTCTGAAATTGAGGTAAGAAGATATAAAATCTTGGCTGGTATTTTTTTTTTTGCAAAATTCCACCGATCTATTAATAATCATCAACAACAGTATAAAGAGTCCCAAAAGTAATATAAATTACAAATAGGTAATTGGACCACCTAGCGTCGACTATAAACACTGACACAAGCCGAAGGTGCGCCGCCGTCCTCGCCCCTCCATCACCGGAGCGGGCAAAGCTTGTCGTAGTAGAGCTTTTTTAGTAGACGGACGAGAAGTCGTCATGCTAATGCCCCAAAGGACCAGCGCACCAAAGCAGCAACCATCACCGAAGACGAACAACGTAGATCGGAAGAGACTGATCTCAAAACACATATACGAAAAATGACCAGATCCTAAAGAATCCGTCGGACACATGACTCCACGCGCCCTCCACTGATGCTAGATGCACCACCAGAGCGAGGATAGGGCGGGAATGACCTTATTCTGACCTCAGGACGTAGCCGTCGCCTCAACATCCTGAAGAAGACACTGAAAATAATCTAAACAAAACACTAAAACCTCCCACGGCAAGAGGCCGTGGTCCGCCACGTCTCTAAGACCCAAAGGCCGTCGGAGACGGGACGGATCGATGGCGTCACCGGCGAAGGGAAGGAACCCTAGATGGATTTGCCGCCGCCTCCTGAGAGCTTCTCTTCTCTGGTACGTACGTACCGGTTAGGTTGTATATCTTGGCTGGTATCAACCAGCCCTAGTTTAAGGGTGTGTGCTCTATCGGTAGCTGGTGCTATTTCCCTAACAGCAACTCAACATCTTACCTATATATGGGTAAGAGGGGCAAAAACAGCTATTATGGGTAAGATGACCAAAATAATAGCTCTAACAGCTTATCTATAAGTGGTACCTAGTCTAATTTTTTTGGATGATCACCCATATTTTGCCCTCTAAGAGGGCACCTCCTACCCATACATTGCCACGTCAGAGAAAATAGCGCGGGAGGCTCCAACCGCACGAGCCGAAGTTTCAGCGCTCGCTGTCGTCGCTAGTCGTCACCGTCCCCGACGCCTCCGGTCGCCGGAGACCCTCCGACGCGATGTCCCAGGACTGTACCACTCCTCTACTACCTCATCTGTCCTTCTTCCTGGTCGTGCGCCTCACAGTTCATCCCCAATCGAGCCAGAGCGGGTGGAGGCCAACGCTGGCGCATCCCAAATTTTCCTACCGCTGGGTCATGTCCACCTCCTTCCACCTCTTCCTCGACATCCATGGGCCGCGTCCCAGCCATCCCTTCACCTACGGACGACAGAGGCGAGCCTAGCCGCCGCATGTGGAGGCCGCGCCCCCTCGCCATGCGTGGAGGCCGCGCCGCCTGCCGTGCGTGGATGCCTTGTCCTGACCTTCTCACTGTCGATGGCCGCCGCCACGCCGGGGAAAGTGCTCGCCGGTGCTCGCCAAATTGGAAAGGACCTGGCTGCCTTTTCTCTTTTCTATCCAAGGTGTTTGGTGTAAAAAATATGTACTATGCTGTAATTTATTCACTTTTGAGGACCCGGTTGTGTTTTAACTAGCAAAAAATAGGTAAGCTGTTGGAGCAAACAATATTTGTCTTACCTATACCCTTTCTCTTCTCTTACCTAAACATTTTTTTGCTTACCCATATATGGGTAAGCTGTTGGAGTTGCTCTAAGTAGCCTATATGTTTCGGTAAGACTGTTCGGCTTTCTTAAAGCGGGTAGTGAGATTTTTTTCTTTCTTATACTGATCAAGCTAGGGTATTTAATTCACCAAAGATGTGTACGTACTTACACGGAAGTCCGCTAGAGCGCCCCTTCGTTTTTTATATGAGAAGTTATATATGGAAATTAGCCGTGTGCAACTTCTTTTTGTTTCTGGAAATTTACTTATTTGGCAGTCAAAGCGTATCTATTGTCAGTTACTTGATTACATGATATTGTCAATCACCCAATGGATTTCATCTTCAGAGCCCTCTGCACCGACGTCCCCACCCTTCACAACCCCAATAGATGGTCCGTCGCCGTACTCACCTGCCCCCACCAAGCAGTACAACCACCGCCTAACAAGACCACCGATGCTTGAACAGTTTTGCTATCCAACATGTATCTTTGATTCTTTTTGGTTGTCGATTATTGGTTTCACATGTTTGCAGTCCTTTGGGTGCTCCTCAAGAAGACTGGCGGTGCAAACAATGCATTCACCCGACAGGTATTTAGTCTGGCCCTAAATGTATGATTTGCTGATATGATTGAAATTTTTGAACCCACGTGTCCTTAATTTCTTGATTATGTTCATGTGAAACCAAACGATAGAAAAGAAAAATGAATCTGCTATTTCTCATGGCCATGGATATTGTATGCCACACGGATTAGGCATTTGCTCCCTTTAAGTAATATATATGTCGGCAACCTCTTGTTGTTTGATCCATTTCATGTAATTTGAGAGAGACGTCTTAGAAAGAAAGATCAATGTTGAGTCACAGTTTTTTTTGAGAAACACAGTACAAAAGCAGACGCTCACAATGCGTACATACACTCACCCCTATGAACACACGCACGAACACCCTACCCCTATGAGCACCTCCGAGAGACTAAGCCGGCGGGTCTTGAGATTGACGAAGTCACCACAGACGTCTCGCTATCGACGGGAGCGTCGCCTCCCACTGAAAAAATATGCCGCCTTTATGAGTCACCAAAACATCAAACCTGGGGTTTGAACTCTGATGGGTTAGGAGTACCACTGTCCTCCTAACCATTCAACCACGGGTTGGTTCTCATTTTGGAAATATCCAAAACCTCTGTTGTGCATAAGGTTTGATGTAATTTATCAAATTATACTTCCATATATTTCTAACTACATTCAACGTGCATGTGCACGTGCTTGATTACTATAAAAAAGACAATGTGCGAGAGCAACACATGAGTCCACTTAACTAGAACAAGCCAATCTCTAAAGAGCTCTAAGCTCCTTAGAATTGAGGCACTGTGGTTGCTTGCAGCGTCGTCGCTAGGACCAGGCCTACCTGTCAGCAGTAAACCTGTTTCGTGAGATCTGCCTGCGTGTCGGCGCATGTTCTGAAGTCCGTTAGCTCGACTAGAAACGCGTGTACTGGGGTAGCGGGGTCGGTTTGTTGCTGCCTTTGACCGAGAGGTCGGTCTCTCTCCTGGTCTCCTTGTTGTGGCGGGGGTTTCACTTCGGCATGCGGTGCTCTCCTTCCGAGGCACTGCTCTGCCGCCGTTGTTGCGAGCGGCCCGTGGGCATGGACGTTGTGTGCGCTGGGAGTCTCCTTGTTCTCCACTGTGGTTCGTTTCCCTTCTTTGCTTTTGCCTTCTTCCCAATGTATTTTTGGAGGATGGTTTTGGTAGTGAGGGCCGCCGGTCGGGGTTATTCTGTGTAAATTTCGGTAGGGCTTTCTAACCTACGGGCGTGGTTTGTCTCTTGGTGCACCGGATGACCCGGATGACCGGGAGATGGTGTCTCTGTGTGGCCGCGTTGTGCCTCTGCTGCTGATTTGGGGATATCTGGGGGCAGATTCCGGTGTCGTTTGTGTATGATTTCTCTGAGGAGTGGGTTCCTATGGATGCCATCGCTACCGTAGCTGCTTGTGCCTGGGTATGGAGAGAATTTAGGGCTTTCTGGTCGGCCGTGCCTGTTGTGTCCTTGCCTTGGGCGATCTGGTAATTCCCACGTTTCCTATGCATTGTCGTTTTCCCCTATACCATGTTCATGGACAGCCGACGGGTGTGCTGCTGGGTGCCTAGCACTTGGGTGGAAGGGGCTTGTGTCAGCTTTTTGGCATCCTGTATGTATCTCTGAGATTTCGTTTTGGGTTGAGGTTGGGATAATTTTTCTGGGTTGGTTCTCGATTGTGGTTATAATCTACCCGCTTCAGTATGAGGAATGGTTGTCGGTGTTTGTCCCGCTGTCTATTTTGGGGGTTTCTATGCCCCTGAGGGCATGTAGCTTCCTTAGTTTGGTGGGTGTTTTTGTTATTGGTTTCAGCTTGTTGTGTACGTGGAGTTCATGCTTTGCTGGATGTGGTGTGCTTGACACCATTGTTACCTGCAGTATCCCTTTGTGCTCCTCTGAGTATCCTGATACGAATCCCCTCTGCTGATTTGCCTTCTCGCAGTCGCTTGTGCCACTATGGCTAAGCCTAGCTCGTGCGTCCTAGCTAGGTTTGTGGCGCCATGACGGCACGACGGTGGTTCTGGCCTAGCATTTGTGCTGGTTATGATGTTGTGCTGCCAGGGGTTCTGGCGTACGCTGGTGAGGATGGCCTCGCTTGGTGCTTGCAACAATGGAAGCGATGCTACATTCTCCTTCGGTATAATGTATTCTCTGATTCCCATCATCTACTCTTGCCCCCTTGTCGGGGGATGATCCCAGGTACTCAAACCGGACAAGAAACCAGGCAGTCGGATCGCGTCCGGCTGACCAGATGCAACCGGACAAGGTAAGACAGGCCGGTTATCACCCGGTAGCCGGATCAGCAAGAGACAGCTGGATACGGCGACGTAGCCGGACCCAATCAGTAAGACAGGACGACGTGCGTATCAGTGCACGGTACGCCCTGTTCGATGATAAGACTGGCAACCACCCGGTCATACCAAAGACTTTGCGAGGGTGACGCAGGAACAGTGGCCTGTGCTGACGACGGGATCGCACGGCGTCCACTGTGCCTACGACAGCCGTACCGCTCGTACTCCGATAAGACATACCATACCGGACACTGTGGATGACCAGCCGGCTGGGACCCGCGTGTGGGGCCCGCCAGTTGGATTGGCCAGGGAGACCGTTGCCTCTCTGCCTATATAAGGAGAGGCAAGGCCTCAGTAGAGGGGTTGGTCTCTTAGCATTTAAGGCAGTAGCTAGCACATACAGCTCGAGGAGCACTTGTAGTTGGTGTATCCCACATAGTCAGATCCGGCAGGAGTAGGGGCTTTACCTCACCATGAGGGCCCCGAACCTGGGTACTTCTTGCGTCCAGCTACGCTCGCTTGTATCCAATCTCGTCTGCGGACACCGTCGATAGCTTCCCTGCTAGTCCCCACACCTCTATCTAACCTCTTTAGGTACTGTCGTTCCCAATACAACGACAGTTGGCGCCCATCGTGGGGCAAGATAGCTTTGGCCGGAGTTCCGTTCCGCACGGGACCACTTCATCTTCATCGGCACCGACGCCGCTCGAGTCTCTCGAGGGCTCGATGCCTTCGCCACGCCGCCGTCGCCGATTCCGCGCCTCAAGTTCCTCGGGGCCTCGCCACCACCGGCGCGCCCGTCATCACCTCCGCCTCGCCGAGTCTCTCGAGGGCTCACCATCGCCTCCGTGCCGTGGTCGTCGTTGCCACGGCAAGAGCCCCGGGGGCTGGCCGCGGCTGCTTTGTCGGCCGCCTCGCCGTTCGCGCTGTCACCGTCGATGCCGCCACCGTCTTCACCGTCGCTGCGTCCGTGGCAAGTTCCGCCTGCAGCGGCAACTCCACAACCACCGGCAGGCGTGCGTCCTCGTCCCCGCGCGAGCACGCCTCGCCATGTTCCTCTCTGCAGCAAGTCCTGCGGGCCCGCAGTCCCTCGCGCGCCCGTGCGCGACGTCGCCGCCCATCGCTGCACGTCCGTCACCCGCAACCGCGTCTCCGTCTGTGTGCACCTCCCCGTGGCGGTCTCCGTCGAGCCCGGCAACTGCCCCGACTCCTCACACACGGCGAGCCAGCAGCGCGCGCGGGCTCCGAGTATCGGCAAGCAGCAGCAGCGCTCGCCGACGCAAGCAAGCAGCATAGCAGGCAGGCACGCAAGCAGCTGCCACGTACAAATACGTACATGCATACGTACATGCGCGCGCCTACTGCCGCAGATTGCATGCAAGTTCGTTCTCCGCGCCGCAGCGCTCCTCCAGAGCCGCAGCTGCAGGCCTACGAGCCCGTCCGCGCCGTCGACCTTGCCGTCCGCGTCTCCGTCGACCTCGCCATCGCCTCCACCTCGCCCGCGTCGTGCATCCGCGAACGCCGCGCGGTCCCGGCGCCGTCCACCGTGGCCTCTTCCTCCATGCTTCGAGCTGCCTCTCCGTCGAGCCCGTCTGCGCGCTGCCAGCCACAGCGCCATCCCCTGTAGCAGCCTCCTCTGCGCCCTCGTGCGCGTCCGTTTCGTGCCGTCCGCGCGCGTCAGCAAGCCGCAGCCGCGCCCGTCCGCCTCGCCCGAGCACGTGCGTCCGTGCGTGGGCATCCGTGCCGCTCGGCCTTGCCACCGCGCGCCCGCCCGCGGTCGACCTCCTTTGGGCCCCGCGCCCATCCCTGCAGCACCTCGCGCGCTTGCTGTGCCTGCGGTGGTTGCACTGCGCCCCCCCTCCGGCGAACTCCCCAGTGAGCTGCAGCCCCGCCGCGCGCGCCCCTCTGCGTGCCCCGCAGCAAGTATCTCGGACGCGCACGCACACATTCTTGCGCCTCCACTCCGCTGCCTCCGGTCGCCGTGCCGGCTCCCCGCACCTCTCCTCCGTGCCCGGCTGCGTATCCCGCCGGCTCAGCCGTGCCGCTTCGCGGGCGTGTGCCCCGCTGCTCCGGCTGCGTCTTGTTCAACCAGCTGGGGAAGACCGGCTGAAGAGGTTGGTGTGGTTGGCTGGTCAGGAGAGAAAGATAAGTAAAAAAGAAAGAGAAGAATAGGTAGTTCCGGCTATCAATAGTCGGCTGGAGAAAGAAAAAGCAAGAAAAAGAGAGAGAGATGGGATCCGTCTGGGAGTGTCCGGATAGGAAAACGAGAGAAAAAATATAAAGAAAGAAAAAAGAGAAGAAAGGAGGGAAAGTGGCCGGTTGAAAAATAGAGAGTAAGAAAAAAGAAAGCAAGATATTCGGCTGGTTGTAGTCGGTTAGAAGAAAAATAGAAAAGGTGAGAAGAAAAAAATGAGAGAAAAAGTTTGACCGGTTGGAAAAAAAGACAAGAAAAAGAAAAATTTCAGATCCGGCTACATCAGTCCGGCTGACCCCGTTCGCCTGTCCGATTCGTCCGGTTCGGCCCGGTTCCGGCTGAGTCGGGCCGACCTGGCGCGACTTCACCCGTTTGGCTGCCGATGTGACCGGCTAGAAGCGTCTTCGCCCCGTTTGGTCGCCGGTTGGACCGGCTAGACCCTCCTCCGACTGGGCCAGGCTGGCTCGGCGCGTCCTGGCGTGTTTGGTTGTCTGGCCGGCTAGGGACTGAATCCGGCTATGCCGCGTTTGGTTGCCTGTCCGGCTGGAGCCAGGCTATCCGGCTGGAACGCCAGTTGGACCGTTTCAGCAGCCGCAACGCCTGCGGAATCGCGCCTTCGACCCTGCTACACCGACAGCTACAATGTGAGTGTTTTTCCGACCTCGAGCAACCCTCGAGGTCTCGCCAGATGTTGTTTCCCTTCCTGCTTTCAGTTTTCCGGCGCCGGTAACCCCTACTCGGGGGCTCGCCGGTTGATCCGGCCTGCTAAATCCGTAAACCGACTGAGTAGTGTGCGACGGTGTCAGAGGCCCACTCTTCGTCTCAGCTACAGACCGCAACCCGGCTGTCCGGCTAGCAAGAGCAAAAGCCCGAGGCATCCCACATGAAAAACGGCGAAGGGTGCGACAGATCGGACATTCCAGCCTTGTGCCTAGTTGGTTTTTTCCGGCTGCTAAGCCTCCAGTACCGTGCGCAATGTACTGTCAGCTCCCCCTTCAGTTCCGGCTCCAGACCGCAACCCGGCTGGCCGGCAAGGACACAGCGTAAACAGCAGAGCACACGGGAAAGTGACTAAGTATTCAGAGAAGCACGAGCTAGTTTTTGAAAAATAAAACTTATCCGGTTGATAGCATTAGTACTATATGTTGATGTACTGACAATCAATTTTGTTTGTTTGTTTTGGCACGACTGCATCGAGTCGGATTTCAAGGGCATTTGAAGATTCAAAGCACCTGGCGTCGCCAGCTACTTCGAATCTCGGGGGCTACACCCACCGGGTGCGCTGGCGCGCCCCCGGTGTAATCAAGTGCTCTAATCCGGCTGAAGGCGTTCAGTCGGATAGCAAGTTCGAGGCGTCGGAGAGGGAAAGATATAGAAGATTCGCAGGACTTGTCTTCGTCAACTACTCCGGATCTCGGGGGCTACACCCCGCGGGTGCGCTCGCGCGCCCCCGCGGTAGTTGTGTTGCTTCCCGGGATGGAGGTGTCCATCCGGACACTATTCAAGAACTGCATCTACAACGACAACGGAAAGTTTTTGTGGAGCTCGTGTGAATTTCCCCCTCCGGGTGAAATTAGCGCGCGCTCGGGGGCTAGTGTTGGGGGGATTATCCCCGGGTACCCCAAAGAAGCACTCAAGGCGGATAAAAAAGGCAAAAAACAGATAAAGATAAAAGAAAATTGGAGCTCCTGGGCGTCCTGGGCCGACTAGGATCTCCCAGCCGGCCTGCATCACCATTTCCGGCTGGGCCTCCCCCCAAGCCGGCCCGCCAGTACTCCCCGCCGAGTCCTCCTTCCGGCTGGGCCTCCCCACCCCAGCCGATCCACTCCGCGCCACCCAGCCTATCCGGCTGGGCCTCTTCTCCACGCCAACCGACCACTCCCGCCGCCTCTTGGGCTGACTCCCCCTAGCCGGCCCGCCAGCACCCCCGCCAGATGGGCGGCTTCCGCCTCGCCCGGGTGGGCCGCTGCCTCCCCAGCCCGGCTAGGCTCCCTCCACTCCGGGCGGACCGGTCGCTTCGCTCGGCCAAGGTGGCGCCTTCCCGGCTGGGCCTTAGCCGGACGCCACGATCGACCACGTCTGCCTCCACTCGATCCAGGGGATCGATCGCCCCCCAGCTCCTCCGCCTGGGTCGCTCCCTCCTCGATGGCCTTGCACGCCATAGCCGGATCGAGCCCTACCGGTTCGCTGGGATTGCTCGATCCCAGCAGCCGGTCCACTCCTAGACGCCTGGCAGTTCCCTCCTGCTGCATCGATCAAGACCAGGTACAAGCAGTTACGTACGTAAAGGCAGGCTGAAGAACAAGGACTGGACAGCGAGAAGACAACGGACAAGACTAAACCCATGCTACTTTATCAGATGATGTAATGACTAGTGTGCCACTATACACTACCTCATCCATGACATATTGAGTAGTACTAGTTAGGCATGTGGGCCAATCCTTGTTCCCTGGGCACCAATATAAGCACCAGGGAGGCTCTCGTTGCTAGCACTCTCACAGGGACACATTCACACTCAGAGGCACCCATCGATCAGCTCACACCCACGTACTAGTTGGACTTGGATCGATCGCTAACTCTCAGTTAGCTAGCTCGCTCTCTCAGACTAGCACACACATACAGATAGGTTGGTCTCTTAGCATTTAAGGCAGTAGCTAGCACATACAGCTTGAGGAGCACTTGTAGTTGGTGTATCCCACATAGTCAGATCCGGCAGGAGTAAGGACTTTACCTCACCACGAGGGCCCCAAAACTGGGTACTTCTTGCGTCCCGTTACGCTCGCTTGTATCCAATCTCCCCTGCGGACGCCGTCGATAGCTTCCCTGCTAGTCCCCACACCTTTATCTAACCTCTTCAGGTATTGCCGTTCACAATACAACGACACCCCTCCATCGGAGCAAGCCATTGTTTTCTCAGTCTCTCCATTGGCATAGCCTTACATGTAACCACTGTTTATGGCTCCCTTGAATGACGTGATTATTCAAAGAGTGAAGTTGTCCAATTCTTTCTTTTGGCGTTGTCCAATTCTAATTTACGCCCTAAGTTGCCATTTGCTAAAGCTGAGGACAAGTGTCCACATCCACGTATCTGCAAGGTCCACGGGTAGACAGCCTTCATGTATTTTTCTAAGGATCCCCTTCATATCACCTTGAGTTATGTTCCAGGATCTTTACCTTAAAACTAAAATGGTGACATAGGTAATGTTTTGTGTATCATGAAGTAGCAGTCGTTTTTGTCTAGCAAGCATGTTAGTTTTCATTTAGCAAGTGACTATTTTGTGCAGTGTACAAGCATTAACAAATACGCTGGTTAGTTCATTCACGTGGTGCGGTGGTGGTTCAAACCTTCTGTAATGTAGCCGCGAACTGCTTAATATTTGCTTAATTATCTGATGCTTTATAGCATGTTATATGATACACCAAGAAGTATGCATGGAGCCATGCACCGTGGTCTTCATTTGGTATCTAAGCTAAATTCCATAGGTAACCCCCACAAAAAAATCCATAGGTAATATTTTTACCAAGAAAAAAACTACTGTAATTTTCTCATGTGTGGGTTTCAGTTGGTATCCATCAGAATTCAGAAGACAGGAGGATATCACTTTTCTTAGTTCTGAACTTCATTGGGTTGCTGCTCTGAAATTCATTGGATCGCTAACTGTTGATTGTTTCTTTGAAATGATACATGCACCGTCATCACAGTTCAATGGTAGGGTATTACTTGGTAGAAAATCATCTTAGTGAGATTGGCCATATAGTTGCAGAACTGATGTATAGAGGAGGCATCCGTAACAAATCTGTCTCCTCCCTATTGAAAGTGTAAGATGGTTTACCTAGAGGGGGGTGAATAGGTTTCTAACAAATTATTTATAATCTTTTGCAAGTTTTAGGCTTTGCGGAATATAAGTGTGTCTAAATGCAAACTAGGTGAGGCAGCCTAGATGATGATACAAGATACTTCAAGCACGAAGGCTATCACAAAGTAAACAACACAAGTAAGAGAGGGGTTAAGGAATAACCCAAGCACGCGGAGACGAAGATGTATTCCCGTGTTCACCACCTTTGGGAAGGGGGCTACGTCACATTGGAGAGGTGTGAGGTTCCACGAAGGATTCCCCAACGTCACGAAGGCTCACCTTCTTCTTCGAGCCTATCCCACGAAAGAATAGCTCACTTACTCGTGGTAGACTTTTAAGGTAGTCTCCAAACCCTCACAAACTTTTCACGGAGCAAATCACAAGCCGAAAGCCTCCGGGCGACCCTAGCCGCCTAGGGTTTCCCACAAACCCAAGAGTAACCAGCTAACTCGATGAACTCAAGGGGGAATGAAATTTGGCTTGGTGAAAACATAGATCAGGACCTCCTCTTGCTTTCTACCAAAGGGATTTGAGTTTGATTGGGTAGAATGGGAGATCCTCAAGAAATTGTGTTTCAACAATGGAGAGAGAGAGCTCCAAGTATGAGATATGAACTGAATGCCCTAACATACTCAAGCTAGAAGAAGAGGTATTTATACTCAAGGGAGAAATCTAGCCGTTTGAAGCACTTTCTGCGAAACTCGGTTTTAAGTTCGGTTGGACCGGTCCACACACCGGACCACCCGGTGTACAGCCCGGTCAACCGGAATCCAAACTGGGATACTCACTGTTTGTGAGCCCGGATAGACTCGGTGTACAAAACCGAGCATCCCGGTTTGGGTTCGGTTGACCGGCGCTGGTACCGGACCGTTCGGTCTAGGAACCGGTTCAACCGGCCTGAGAACCGAGTTTGGCAGAGATGTTATCAAACTTAGATTTCTTTCTCCTCTCTCTTTGGTGATGGAACAAGTGGGTGTATAGGATGTGTATAAGGCTTAGAAAAACATCCCCAGCAAGCTCATCGAGATAACCCCTCTTAGTGTGGTGTTCCTAAATACTCAAGAAACATATAAAAGGTAAAACTCCGGCACTTCTCTTCATTATCGAAATAGGGGGGTCTTCGATGATCTTCCAACATACCGGCGGACTAAAACCTATTCAAGACACTAGTAGGTAGCATTAGTCCGCACTAACTACGGTGTCATTGTCAACCAAAAACAATATATGGTAAATTACACTTTCAATCTCCCCCTTTTTGGTTGGCGATGACAAACCGAGCTAGAGTTCACAAGGATATAATAAAGAGCTATATACCAAGGAATTCCATAGAGACATATGTGAGCTCCCCCATAAAGTGTGCACTTGGTTGAATTTGCGTTTGAATGCAAGGTGCACCTAAATAAAGTATAGAGAGATTCCCACATGTCTTTATGGAAGCAAGCATAACATGACAAGATATAGAGCATGGATATATATGCAAGGCTAGACAAATGAATGAAGTACACATAGTCGTAGCACAATATACATAACCATGGTTCACACACATAGCACACGCTTGTCCAACATACGGAAGTAAAGCAAATAGTTCTAAACACGAAAGCAAATGGTAAGCACAATGCCATAAGAAGCAAAGATAGGGCAAAGGGCATTGTGCAAATGGTGAACCCCAGAAAAACCCTGGCAAGGAACCCGTAGAGACCTAAAAGAACTCTACTCTTCTCCCCCATAGGCATCGAAACACCAAAAAGGAAGAGGAGTAGGGCGATGCTAACGAAACCCAACTAGAAGAACGTAGGAGGCGGCGGAGGGTGAACAGGGGCATCTTCGTCTTCATGGATCTCCTCTTCATCATCATCCTCAACATCATCATCATCAACAGAACCACGACGAGCAGCAGAGGAGGCACTAGGACCACCATGAGGAAACTGATTGGGGAAGTAGCCGAAGAGCATGGCATCATCAAGGGGCGGCATCTCATAGTTGACATAAGGAATAGGAGTCATCTCGGGACCATCTGGAGGAGGAGTGACATGCTGGGTCACGAGAAACTCATTGTGCATGCGCCGAGTCTCTTGGCGTATCTCAAGAGCCTTGTGGCTCACATCATAGGACGAGCGGCACATCTGAAACAACCACTTGAAGAAAGTGGCAGCACCACCCTTAAGCATGGGACGTGAGGAGTGATGACCCACAAGTATAGGGGGTGTATCGCAGTATTTTCGAGGGAGGTTAAACCCAATTTATTGATTCGACACAAGGGGATCCAAAGAATATTTATAAGCATTAACAACTGAGTTGTCAATTTAGCTGCACCTGGAAACAATCTTGCTCACAGCAGTTTATCAGTAGCAACAGTTTTGCAGTAGGAATAGCAAAGTAACTGCAGTAGTAAAGTAAAGACAGCAGTAACAATAGCAGTAAACAATGGGATTCGAGTGCGGTAGGCATATGAATGGAGTTTCTGGTGTTGTTTCATGGAATCTGGTGGTGGCGGCGGAGCGGAACTCCTTCTGGAAAAACGTCAAACCCCCCAAAGTTTTTAGGTCAGAAGGCTCCTTATAGGCGAAGAGAGAGGCCGAGGAGTGCCTAGGGGGCCCACACCACCCCCTGGTGCGGCCTGGCCTGGCCCGCGCCACCAGGTGGTGTGGCCACCCCCTGGCTCTTCTCCGTCTCGTATTCTGGCTCCTGGAGTCTTCGGGTGAAATAGGATTTTTGGCATATTTTCCGGGATTTTTCCTGATAGTTGGTTTTCTGCACAAAAAGTAGACACCAAGGCAAATCTGCTGAAAACAGCGTCAGTCCGCATTAGTTGTATCCAAATCACACAAGTATAGAGGAGAAATAATAGCAAAAGTGTTCGGGAAAGTAGATATGTTTTGGACGTATCAACTCCCCCCAAGCTTAGCTTATTGCTTGTCCTCAAGCAATTCAGTTGAAAACTGAGTGCAATAAAAGAACTTTCACGAACACATTTGCTTCATAAGATGTAAATATTCTCAGCAATGTGATCAACTACTTGGACAATTCATAATAAAGAGTATGCAACCAAGTCTACTTAATAGTCTTTGCAAGCTATGAAGAGATTCCAACTCAAGAATAATAAGTAGCATGAGGCACAAACATAAGCAACATTACAATGCTCATAGAAAGGTATGATAGAGTGGTATCTCGCTTGCCTTTGATTATGAATGCCAAGGCACCTCTGAAGTTCAAGTGATGACTAGAAGTAAAGATATCAAGGATACAAGCATCAAAGTCATAACACAAATAATCAAATAATGGAACAAACACAAAGAATGACAACTATGCTCTCAAGAAGGTGCTCAAAGAATATGTGGAGACTCAACAAGTAGAAGAAAATGCTTTGAATAATTTGAAAGGCTTCCAAATGCTGAAAGTATGGTACTCATTAGCTTTGAGCTCTCATTGCCCCTATCATAAGCATTTTTTATGTGGTTAAGGTGAAAGTAACACAACTAAGAGGATATGCTTGACAAGTTATAAATCAAAGTCTCATGCCCCTTACTTACGAAGACCGATCCTCATGCTACTCAACTTCAGTCACGAGTAAGATCTTGTCATTGTAAGTATATACGTATCATAGAGAACCGCCAACGGGGTACCGCTTGCACATGACACCGGAGCTATCCCATAATCAAAATAACAAGGCAAGCAGACAATGAGCATCTCGGCGATCTTTTTATTTACTATGTGCATAGATTTTTATTGAGGATGCTTCATAGAATGCTCATTATGGTTACGCTACAAGTTTCCACCATGATTAGGCATGGCTTAGGCTAGCGGCCCAGGCGTTTCTCTAACATACATACACACTCCATGACCTTACAAGTTCCACTTTTATTTCACACCGCCGGGATCCATAAGGAAAAGAACATGATATCAACTAGGTACAAAGTACCTATGAAGTGTTGAAAGCGGCCCCCATGATACATGGTTTTGCTAAATTCAACTCATAAAGCACAAACATATGTGCAACAAAGAAGGACGCAATGGTTCAGGTTTATTAAGTGCAAGAAAATAAAGTGTGCCATCAAGTTCGTGAGAGCTTTACTAACTAACTTTCTCATAACAAGCAAACATTTTATTCGGAAGAAAACAAGGCATAATGGATATGCACGGAAGTAGCAAATGATGCTAATGGGTAAGTATGGTGGACACTTTGGAAATATTTGGTTCAGGGAGTTGGGAACTTGAGTAAAACATACTCAGTAAAAGTGAAGGCTAGCAATAGTAAGGGAGCGACAAACGAGAGAGCAATAGCTGTCATTATCATGCTTGCAACAAAATGGGACTACTCATGGCATGAAAGTGATTCAAGATCCTCAAGGCAAAATAATTCATCGAGGCTTAACTGATTATTACAGTCATGTGCATGCGTGAGCATGTGCCAAGTCAATCACATGAAACATTCAGAGGAGGATACCGCGGTGTCATACCAATTTATGAATAGAGCAATGTAAGCAAACATTCATAAGACATGCTACAAACTATTAGCGAGCTGGAGCTAATCATAAGAAAGCAAGAACTACTAAGCATCCAAAGATAACATACACCCTACTTGAACGGACTAAGCAAGCCCACAGTGATGAGTATATGTACAAAAATGAAAACAAATAGAGTTCGTTACCAGCCTCTTACCACGCCTCAAGTTGTCATTAATCCTCATTATTGCTCTTCACTTATGTGGCTTGAATAATAATATGAAACAAATATTCCACTGAGGACTGCTGAACCCTGTAGCAAACACAAAACCAAAGAAGAACGACAAATATTTTTGGTGTTTTCGATTTTTAAACAAGAACCAAAAGGAAAAAAACAAACAAAGCAAAATATTTTTGGGTTTTTCGAGTAGTTCAAACAAAGCAAAAAGGGAAAAGCAAACCAAGGCAAAAAGAAGAAGCAAACCAAAGAGAAACAACAGAAATATTTTTGGTCTTTTTGTGTTTTTAGAAAGCAAAAGCAAAGAAGAACGAAAACTAAAAAGAGAACGAAAAGATGAATATACAAAGTACTGACGCAACATGATATCGAGATGAGTGCGGTGTCGGCGTACCTCCCCTCAAGCTTAGGCTTTTGGCGTAAGTGGGTATCAATCCCAAGCTGGCCAGGATGAATTGTCGCCCTAGTATGACGAAGAGGTCCCCACATCCTGGTGCGAACTCGAGTACGTCCCTCCGTAATGCGCGGAGTAATCATAGGAGGGCACATCCTCCTGGTGCTGCTCGTGGAAACCCAGCAAGCAAAGCTGCTCTTCCACCTCCTCCTTGGAGCGCGACCACGGTCTCCTATGAACACTAAACAAAGCAGGTTGTGGCAAAAGGATCTCCCTTTCATCCCCATCAGTGAAAAGCATCCTATATACTAGATTGTTCAAATCAGAAGTAGCAGTGACAAAGTGATGAGTTTTCATGGCAACAAGGTCAAGCCTCTGTGGTGCCAGCATAGCATCATAGGGATCCACTGAAAGACCTAATGCATTGACTATACGCGATGCAATGATGCCCCCATAGATAGGCCCCCTAGCAGCTAGGCGGCGAGCAATAAGCGAGCCAAGATTGTACCGAGTGTCATTGTTAAGCACAGCAGCAAGGAATGCTAAATGATAGTTGGAGATATTACTTGTATTCTTCCTCCCTAGTACACTAGTAGCAAGATAATATGCAAAGTATCTAAGAGCAGGGAGTTGAATATTTCTTATCTTTCCGCGTTGCGCCACGCGGTCATCATCATTGGTCACCCCTCGGTAAAGCTCCAACAAATCAGCAGGTCGCCCTTGAATTTTCTTCACAGTCCCTGTCATGCGCACACCTACAATACTGCAAAATCTCTCCAAAGGCATGGTGAAGGGCAGATTATAGATTTTGAAAGAGATAGTAGACTGATAGGGTGTGTTAGTAAACGTGAAGCTCTCAACAAAAGTTTTGGTGAGCATAGCGTACTGCGCACTCTCGTCTTGCATATATGAGGTCAAACCAACCCTCTCAATCAGTAGCAAGAATCCTCAAGAATACCTGCAGCTTGTAAGAAAGTAAAACAAGAAAAAGAGGATGGGTGAGCATCCCCATCATCCCTTTCACTGCCAATGCGAGTTGCAATGAGATCTTCATTGTATGATGGCCTAGCTTGAGAGGCTGTTCTTGAGGGCCTTGACCTCCTAGGTGCATCACTCTCAAATATCTCTCCAAAATTATGGTTGTTCATGCTTGGTATTCTAAAATTTAAACACCTATCAAACAAGTGATTGCAAAGTAAATATAAAGAAGGATTCTACTAATAGGGACTTGCAAGAGGCCTAAACATGCATCAAAACTATATCTCTAAGCATCAAACAAGCTTACGAGCTCTCATAACTAGTCACCTACAGCAGCAAAATACTCAAGATATAATCCACTAAACACAAATCTACTTGGACAATGGGAGGAGTCACATACCAGGGAACAAATGCTCCAAATTTCAGCAAGAAGGATGGGCTGAGCAAGGAGATCGAAAAAATCGAGAGCAAGCACAACAAGAACGCGATTTTGAGCAATGAACTGGAGCTAACTCGGGAGAGAGAAGAAAGTGGCAGGTGAGAGAGTTAGTGGGGGGCCAGGGGTGGCCCACACCAGGGCATGGCGCCACCCAAGGCTGGCCGCGCCACCATGTGGTGTGCCTGCCTGGTGGCCCCCCGGTACCTCCCAGGTACTCCTCTGCCCCTTTTTTCACGTAAAAATTTAATATGAATTTTCTGGAATTTTTTGAGACGCTTTATTTTTGGGCATTTTTCAGAGATAGAAGGATGATTTTTTTGACAGACAGATTTTTTAAATTTTTTGGAAACATGATGCAAGGACAAAACAAGGCTAGAACTACAGAAGTTCTAACATGCAAGCAACTAACAACAAAAAGAAAACTAAACGAAAGCAAAAACTAAAATGCAAAGGATAGAAATAAACACAGATAATCATAATGAAATCATTGTTTCGTTCAATGGAATCATTTTGTTAACAAGGTTGATAAAGTCTTTCTACCAAAACAATTGCATATGAGACAAAACTTTCTATTCCACTAATGATTATGTTACCTCAACCTTGATAGCAATGGTCCCAATCATAATAGTTTCAAATTTTTCTCTTGGTATGGGACAATATATTTCTCCAACTTGAATGCCTTCAACATGTTCAACTGAATTTGAATCATAAGTCCTTTAAATCTTCTTGGGGAAATAGACAGTATGTTCCTTGTCATTAACATTGAAGGTCACCTTTCCTTGATTACAATAAATAACAGCTCCTGAAGTATCAAGAAAGGGTCTCCCAAGAATAATAGACATATTATCATCTTTAGGCATTTCAAGCACAACAAAATCATTTAAAATCAAGCAATTATGAGCCACTTGAACATGTACATCCTCACATATACCCACAGGAATAGTGGTAGATTTATCAGCCATTTGCAAAGATATATCAGTTGGTATCAATTTTTCAAGCTGAAGCCTCTTATAGAGGGAGAAAGGCATAACACTAACTCCAGCTCTCAAATCACACAAAGCAGTTCTAACATAGCTATTCTTAATAGAGCAAGGGATAGTCGGAATCCCTGGGTCTCCAAGTTTCTTAGGAACCTTACCATTGAAGGAATAATTAGCAAGCAAAGTAGAGATTTCTTCATTAGGGATCTTCCTTTTATTCGAGACAATATCCTTCATATACTTTGAGTAAGGAGGCAATTTAATAGCATCAGTCAAACGAATTTGCAGGAATAAAGGCTTCATCCACTCACAAAACATATTATAATGTTCATCCTCCTTTGACTTGTGTTTCTTATCAGGGAAAGGCATAGGTTTTTGGACCCAAGGTTCTCTTTCACTACCATGTTTCTTGGAAATAAAATCCTCTTTAGTGTATTTAGTATTCTTAGTGTGGTTTTTAGGTTCTTCTTCAACTTTTTCTTCATTAGGAACTTCATTTTCTTCATTACCACTTTCAGTTTCAGCATCAGAGATAGATATACTATTAGGATCTATAGCAGGTTCAAAGGGTTCTACAACAGTTTTATGTTTCTTTTTCCTTTTCTTATGAGTAGAACCACTATTTTCAGCTTGTTGAGAATCCTGCTCAATTCTTTTGGGATGCCCCTCAGGATATAGAGGATCCTGGGTAGCATCACCACTTCTAGTTCTAATTTCATAAGCATGTTTTTCTTTAGCAGCATTAACTAGCAAGTCTTTTTGCACTTTAACGAGTTGATCTATTTGAGTTTGAACCATTTGAAAGTGTTTAACAATCATTTTAACATCATTAGAGGTTCTTTCAACAATATCTTTCAACTCAACAATAGCTCTAGTGTTTTCCATTAGGTGATTTTGCACCCTTTTATTAAAGTTATCTTGCTTAACAATAAAGATATCGAATTCTTCTAAGCATTGATCAGGAGGTTTAGAGTAAGGGATATCACCTTCATCAAAGTGTTGGAGAGAGTGTACCTCAACAGTGGATGAGTAGGGAATAGGCTTACATAATTCTTCTATAGGAGGTAAATTCTTGACATCTGCAGCTTTAATTCCCTTCTCCTTAAGACATTTCTTAGCTTCCCTCATCACTTCATCATTTAATTCAATAACTCCCCTCTTCTTTGATGTTGGAATAGGCACCGGAATAGATGGTTCAGGTACAATTACTTCAGGTATAGCTTGTTTAGGAGGAGTCCAATCTTTATAGTTCTTACTTATTTTAGCCATTAATTCCTCAGCTTCCTTAGGAGTCCTATTCCTGAAAACACAATCAGCACAACTATCTAGGTATGTCCTAGATTCTTCAGTTAGTACATTATAAAATATATCAAGAAGCTCATTCTTAGGTAATAGACTTCCAGCCTGTGCATGAATCAAAGCACAAAACCTTGCCCAAGATTCGGTCAATATCTCTTTTTCTCCCTGTTTAAAATCAAAAAGTTCCTGCAAAATAGCATGTCTAGCACTAGGAGGAAAATATTTCTGCAGGAAAGTACTAATCAAGCACTCAGGGCTATCAATAGATCCAGGAGGTAAATTACTAAACCAAGTTTTAGCTTCTCCTTTCAGTGAAAAGGGGAAAATCTTGGCAACAAAGTAAGTACGCATCTTAATATCATCAGAAAACAAGCCACTCATGGCAGAAAGTTCATTCATATGTGCTACCGCACTTTCATTCTTAGTCCCACAAAAAGGTTCTTTCTCGATAATAGCTATGTAAGATAGATCGAGAGAGAAATCATAATCTTCATCTATAATGTTTATTGGAGAAGCAGCAAACTTAGCATCAGGAGACAATTTGGGTCTAATAGTACGCCTCTCAAGGAGACTCTAAGCAGCGCTCCTATCATGGGTGTTTTTACATTCTTTAATAAATTCATCGGTCATCTCAACATAACCATCTTCAATATCATAACTCTCACTAGACTCAGGTGAGCTAACAGGTGTGGTAGTGTCTTCATTAGGAGTTTCGGTATTTCCAACTATAGTTCTAGCAATCATAGCATCTAGGAAAGGACCTAATGAACCACTCTTATCAAGCACAGTAGAAGCAGCATCATAAGCATCAGAAGTTTCAGATTCAGCAGTAGTAGCAGTGTGTGTAGCATGTGTATGTGGTGGTGTAGCAAGTTTACTTATAACATACGGTGAATCAAGAGCAGCAGAGGTGTTCAGAATCGTACCTCTTCTTGTAGTGGATGGTAAAATAGGAACCTTACCATCACGAGACTTACCCATGATGGATGGATAGCAGCGAACAATAGAGAATCCAAGTGAACTTGATAAATAAAGCTATGCTTCCCGGCAACGGCGCCAGAAAATAGAATTGAAGACCCACAAGTATAGGGGGGTGTATCGTAGTATTTTCGAGGGAAGTTAAACCCAATTTATTGATTCGACACAAGGGGAGTGAAAGAATATTTATACGCCTTAACAACTGAGTTGTCAATTTAGTTGCACCTGGAAACAATCTTGCTCACATCTGTTTATCCGTAGCAACATTTTTGTAGTAGGAATAGCAAAGTAACAGCAGTAGTAAAGTAAAGACAGCAGTAACAATAGCAGTAAACAGTAGGATTCGAGTGCGGTAGACATAGAGATGGATGGACGGGCGTTGCATGGACAAGACAATTCACATAGCAATCAGAACATAGGGCAATTACAGATAAATAAGATAAAGCATCCAAGTACTAGACAATCCTAGGCATGTGTTCCATATATAGTCATACGTGCTCGCAATGAGAACTTGCACAATATCTTTTATCCTGCCAGCCCGTTTGCAGCGGGGCCTCTAGGGTACTACTGGCAATTAAGGTGCTCCTTTTAATAGAGCACCGAAGCAAAGTATTAACACTCTGTGAACACATGTGATCCTCACATTAATGCCATTCCCTTCCGATTATCCCGATTTCTGTCACTTCGGGGCCATAGGTTCCGGACAACAACGTGTGTATACAACTTGCATATAAGACCAAAAACAATACTATCATAATGAATAAATAACATGTTCAGATATGAAATCATGGCACTCGGGCCCTAGTGACAAGCATTAAGCACAACAAGTCGCAACAAAGTCATAAAGCACTAATAAAAGATACTAGGCACCATGCCCTAACAATCTGATGCCATTACATGAACGATCTCATCCAATCCCTACCATCCCCATAGCCTACAGCGGGGGATTACTCACTCATAGATGGGGGAACTTGGATGGTCGATGGAGAAGCGATGGTGATGATGATGGCGATGATCTCCTCCAATTCCTCGTCCCGGCAGGATGCCAGAACGGAGTTTCTGGTGTTGTTTCATGGAATCTGGTGGTGGCGGCGGAGCGGAACTCCTTCTGGAAAAACGTCAACCCCCCCGAAGTTTTTAGGTCAGAAGGCTCCTTATAGGCGAAGAGAGAGGCCGAGGGGGTGCCTGGGGGCCCACACCACCCCCTGGCGCGGCCTGGCCTGGCCCACGCCACCAGGTGGTGTGGCCACCCCCTGGCTCTTCTCCGTCTCGTATTCTGGCTCCTGGAGTCTTCGGGTGAAATAGGATTTTTGGCATATTTTCCGGGATTTTTCCTGATAGTTGGTTTTCTGCATAAAAAGTAGACACCAAGGCAAATCTGTTGAAAACAGCGTCAGTCCGCATTAGTTGTATCCAAATCACACAAGTATAGAGGAGAAACAATAGCAAAAGTGTTCGGGAAAGTAGATACGTTTTGGACGTATCAAGGAGGAGGACTTGCCAAAAGGACGACGAGAACCCGACCGAGTAGCAAAGTGAGGCTGAGGATCATGGACAGCCTTGGTGCGCTGCTCGGGGGGCCTCGTCGATGGAACCTCAGGAGACTGACCATGAAGAGAAAGAGTAAGCTGCTCTTGTTCCACATGCTCACCAGCCATCACACCAGGAGGCACAACCCTGTTGAGCAACTTTTGTACATATACGCAGAAGGTGGGGGTCATCCTGTCCAAAGCAGCCCGGCGTAGCTCAAAGTACACAAAATCACAGCCATCAATCTTCCTCAACCTGTCAGGATGACAATAATACAGGAGGTTGGCAAAATACCCACGACAGTTTGTAGTATCTCCAACTCGGGGAACAAGCGACTGACGAAAGATGATGGCCAAGGTGTGGTAGTAAAAGTACATGCCAGAGATGCATGGAGGAGCATACTCATAATCCTTCGGGTAGCAGAAGGCCAGACAGTCAGCGGGCTTGATCTTCTCACTATGAATGCAAAAACCACCTGGCTTATTAGAATAGCCCATGACCTCAACCAGATCCGCAAAGGTGGCACGGAAACGCCGCGTGCCGATCATCCACGACATAGTGCGGTCATCATCATCATCAAAATAGACTGTGCAGAAGAACTAACGAATATATTCAGGATAGTAGTCCTCCTTGAGACACACAAGGTCAAAGAGATCCATTTTATTCAAGGCATCATCAACAAAGCGATAATCTGAGGCAGCATACATGTTGAACCAGTCCACATTGAAAGCAAGAATGTTACCGCATGAGGTGACCTTGAACTGAGTGTAAATATGTTCCCACATCAAGGATTGAGTCTCAGTCCAAAACTTCTTGTCAGTGACAGTGTAAGTGCGAGACTTGAAGCAATAGGGATTCTGCTTGCGAAGGGTCCGGTACATAGCAATCTCCATATTCTTCAGGTTTTGACAAAGGTACATCTTCTTCGTCATCACGCACGACAGGTTTCTTGCCCCTGGTGGCCTTGCTCTTGAAGCGACCAGAACGGGCGATGCCCTCTTCCTCATGCTGCACAGACTGACTGGCTCGACGAGCCCTCTTACCCCTGCTGGTTTCCTCGGGCACATACTCATCACTCACATAGTCATCATCATCTGCACCTGTGAAAAAGAGAGAGAGGTTTGGGAGTATAAGGATAAGTACACATGCCAAACAACAAAAACGGAGGAAAAACTTGGATTTGGGCAAGTGCATGGTAGAAAAGAGACATTGAAAAGAGATTCGGTGCCAGAGCCGGTCAGACCGGCTCTAGAACCGAATGGTCCGGTGTCAGCATCGGACAACCGAACCGAAACCGGATAGTCTGGTGTCACCATCGGAAAACCGAACCGGAACCGGACGACCCGGTGTTAGATCCGGTCCAACCGGGCCTAGAACCGAGTTGGTCGAGGAGGCCCCAAAACTTCTCTATGCAATGTAAAAGATCTACCCATGTCTCAATACTTGCACAAATACAAACTTCTCAAGAGAGGTAGGCCATGGTTTGACGTGGTTGGCATACAAGAAGGAAGGTGGAAACCCTAACTTGGCAAATCCATCACAATGTGTAGCAAAACATGGAGATTTGACAAGGAAAAGGGAGAGGAGCTAGGGATTACCCGAGGACATAGCTTCTCGTGGAGGAAAGCCGCAAAATCCCTTGAGGAAGAATATTGCAAAAAGCTCCCAAACCACCACGAGATGGAGAGATTCCTTTGATGGAGAGTCTCCAAAGGTCCTTCTCCGCGAAATGGTGGCCCGATCTACGAATCCTAGGGGTGGAAACACCCTAGGAGAGGGGGGAAGGTGGGATGGGCGACAATGGAGAGTGGATGGGTCGGGGGAAGTGAAGGGGTAACTTGTGGAGGAGTGGGGGTGTCCAGGGAAGAAGAAGGGGAAAATATTTTTCAGATCCCGGTTTGAGTTCGGTCCAACCGAGATGTAAACCGGGCCGCTCGGTGCACAACCCGGTCAACCGAGCCAGGAACCGAATCTGCAGGAATTCTGGCACGAGAGAGATTCGGTTTTCAGCCCGGTCAACCGGCTCCACAACCGGAGTACTCGGTTGTAAACCGAACTGGCAACCGAACTCGTTGAGTGACCTTCTGTCTGCACACCCAGATAGACTTGGTTGAGAACCGGGCTGGAAACCGGACAGTCCAGTTCTGGAGCCGGTTGAACCGAGCCAGAAACCGAACATCAGGAAAAACTTTGGAAAAGTTTGAAAACAGAAAAATTTCGAGAATGGCATGTGCAAGGAAGAAGATAGTAGACTCCAAAAGTGTAGAGGAGGCAGGTGATCTAGGCATGCCTATTGGAGAAGAACCAAATCAACACAGTTAATAGCAACAATAGGCATGATTCGAAAATATCAAGAGCCACAAGAGACCAAAGTTGGCGGGGGATTTCTCCCCCTATGTTTAAGCACACATGTCATGGTGCCTCAAAGATAGATGCTTGGACTCATATCATGACACAAGATCAATTAATATCTCACGCATAGGTATGCACCAAACCAAGACATGGTAAGATGACTATCCCTATGTGTGCTGTGCGGCTAGGCTACATAGCAAGTTAAGAGCTGAAATATAATGCAAGAAGTGATCTTTATTGGCGATGTCAATATGTTTGGTGCGGCAATGTTGGATGGGGTTATTGGCGATCTTTATTGCGCTTTCATTGTCACATAGAAGAGGCACCGTACCAAGAGACACACCATAGTCTTTCAAGGTTTGCCTCATCCATAACAATTGAGCGCAACAAGATGCCGCAGAAATGTGTTCGGCTTCAGCGATGGATAAGGCGGTGGAGTTTTGTTTCTTGGATGACCAACTGACCAATGACCTGCCAATAAATTGGAAGGCCCTGAAGGTCTGATGTCTACACACTTCTATTCTTGTAGACAGTTGTTGGGCCTCCAAGTGCAGAGGTTTGTAGAACAGCAACAAGTTTTCCCTTAAGTGGATCACCCAAGGTTTATCGAACTCAGGGAGGATGTGGTCAAAGGTATCCCCTCTCAAGCAATCCTACAATCAAGATACAAGAAGTCTCTTGTGTCCCCAACACACCCAATACACTTGTCAGGTGTATAGGTGCACTAGTACGGTGAAGAGATAGTGAAATACAAGTGGTATGGATATAAGACAACGGTGCCAACTTGATGGCGTGGAAGAGACTAAAGCAAAACTGAAATAAAGATGGAAGCAAGCAAACATGTAACAGATCTAGTAGCAAACGGTGTATCAATGCTAAGAAACAAGGCCTAGGGATCATACTTTCACTAGTGAACACTCTCATATAAATATATTATCTTCATGATACTACTCTTAACTACTCTCTGGTTGAACACTCTAATCGTTGGTAGGGCTATAACAGCACTCCTCAAAGTAAGCCTTTCCCATCTAGAAAACCCCACACTGTCACCTTGAGCACTAGATGAGTCCAACAAACACCACAATTTCATAAAGACATCCAACTCCAAATATAACTCATAACAAGTATTTGTAATCTCTAGCCTAAGTGCCACCATGGTGCGCACGCTGTCACTTTCACACACATGGGGAGAGTAGAGATCTATTAAAGCACTTGAGTAGCAGAATAGATCTATAGATTACAAGCTCATGATCACAATATGATCATGCATAGAGAGAGATGAACACATAGCTACCGGTAGAACCCTTAGCCTCGAGAGAGACCTACTCCCTCCTCATCATGGGAATCAGCAATGGTGATGCAGATGGTGGTGGAGATCGATGGAGATGGCTCCGGGGGCACTTCCCCGTCCCGGCAGGGTGCCGGAACAGAGACTTTCTGTCCCCCGAATCTCCCCTTCGATGGCGGCCGCGCTGCGGATCTTTTCGTGGCTAGAGGCTTGATTTTTTAGGGTTTATGCATCGGGAGGCTTCTTATAGGCGAAGAGGCAAGGTCGGTGGAGTGCCAGGGGGCCCACACCACCTGGTGGCGCGGCCAGGGATAACCCGCACCACCATATGGTGTGGCCAGGCCCTGGCCCTCCTCGTCTCTTCTTCGGGCTCCGTGAGTCTTCCGGTAAAATAGGAACTTTGGCTTTTGTCCCGTCCAATTCCGAGAATATTGATTTTCTGACTTTCCTGGAACCAAAAATAGCAGAAAATAGGCAACTGGCATTGTGGCTCTTGTTAATAGGTTAGTCCAAGAAATCATATGAAAAGTACTCCAAAGTGTGGACAAAACATAAGAAAGTAGATAAAATCAAACATGGAACATCAAAAATTATGGATACATTTGCAATGTATCAACATCCCCAAGCTTAACTCCTACTCGTCCTCGAGTAGGTAAGTGATAAAAAGAAAGAATAATTTTTGAGGTGACATGCACCATCATAAACTTGATCAAAGTATTTGTAAAGAATTGAAAGCTGGGATCATAGTACTTCAATCATAACATGAAAGACAAAGTTCTAGCAATAAGACAAAGCAACTATGTTGCAACATGAAATGGCACAAACAAAAGATTCATGAATAACAATGCTTTGCAAGACGTTTGTTTGTTTCACATAAAGAAAACATAGCATAGTGGCATTCAACTTGTCCCTCATAGGGTAGCAAATATAAATGCATAGGACACCTTCAAAGTTCATAAGGGTGACTAGATACAAATAGTTTAAAACAAGCAATATCAAAGCTATGCATCAATCAACAAGTCTTGGGACAATGCACATATAACTAAGAATGGCCACTATGCTCTCAAAGTAGGTGCATAAAGTTAGAAGGTGGAGACTCAATATAATGGTGGAAGAAAGGCCTTTATAAAAGGAAGTAGGGATTCAAGTCTCATAAAGAGCTTACAAAAATTATGGTACTTTTTAGCTTTCAGCTCTCATTGCCCCTATCATAAGCATATTGAAGTGGTTAAGGTTAAAGTGACACAACTAAGAGGATATGCTTGAATGGTTATAAACCGAAATCTCATGCCCCTTACTTACGAAGACCGAACCTCATGCTACTCAACTTTAGTCACGAGTAACCTCTTGTCATTGTAAGTACATGTGTATCATAGAGAACCGCCAACGGGGTACCCCATGCACATGATACAGGAGCTATCCCATAATCAAAATGACAAGGCAAGCAGACAATGGGCATCTCAGTGATCTTTTTATTTGCTATTTGCATAGGTTTTTATTGAGGATGCTTCATAGAGTTCTCATTATGGTGATGCTGCAAGTTTCCACCATGATTAGGCATGGCTTAGGCTAGCGCCCCAGGTGTTTCTCTAACACACATACAAACTCCATGATCTTACAAGTTCCACTTTTATTTCACACCACCGGGATCTGTAAGCAAAAGAACATGATATCAACAGGGTACAATGTACAAGTGCAATGTTGAAAGCGTTCCCCATGAAACATGGTTCTGCTAATTTCAACTTATAAAGCGCAAGCATATACGCAACAAAGAAGGACCCAATGGTTCAAGTTTATTAGAGACAAGTAAAGTAAAGTGTGTCATCAAGTTCGTGAGAGCTTTAATCACTAGTTTTCTCATAACAAGTTTAAATTGGAAGATAAACAAAAGCATGAATATACTTGAAATAGCATAAGCTAGTAGGTAGGTATGGTGGACTCTTTGGAATAACTTGGTTTAGGGAGTTGGATGCATGAGTGGAACTCATACTTGATTGTGGAGGCTAGCAAAAGACTGGGAGCGACAAACTAAGACAGCAATAATGGCCATAATCAGGTAGAGCGACAAAACATCATTGATCAAAGCATAAAGTGATACTACAAGTTGAAAACTAAAGGATCATAAAGGCTATGGTGACTTGAGATAGTCATAACATGGTGTGAGCATGTGCCAAGTCAACCCAAATAAAGCATCAAAGGAGAATACCACAATACTATGCTTTAATATGCTAAAACAACGCATGATTCATCCAAGGCACATTAAGCAATCTCAATTGTTTATAACAAGTCATGCTACAGCAAATAATACTAAGTATAAAGCCGAAACAAAATCAAGAATGGCATGACAAAGCATAGGCCAGAGTCAAAAACAAGCTCTTTTTACCACATAAGCATGAACTTTCCTACTCTTTTCCAAACCAAACCAAACTATTTGCAAACCAATGTATGAAAGAGGGGGTCCAACCAATTTATTAAGAAAACTAAGCAAACCAAGCAAACTAAAACCCAAAACGAAAACGAAAAATAAGACGCTCCAAGAACAACACAACTGTGCATGAAACAATAAAAATGAAGCGTTTCGAAGAAACCTGGGATTTTTATTGATGAAGAAGGGGATGCCTTGGGCATCCCCAAGCTTTGACGCTTGTACTTCTTATATATTTCTTGGGGTGACACGCGTGGCATCCCCAAGCTTGAGCTTTAGTCCATTCTTCATCTCATTACTCATTCCTTCCATACACCTGAAATTTTTCCTTCATACAAAACTTCACACAATCTTTATTAGCAACATTAGTGTACTTAAGATAAATAAGTCTTAAGGTTCAGTTCTAACACATAAAATTCCATTAGAACACTAGCTACTGTAGCACTTTCCTCAAAAAGCTCAATTCCCCAAAAGAACTCAAGAAGGAACCAACAAGAAGCAAATGCAGAAAATGGCAGAAATCTGTCAAAACAGACCAGCAGGTAAAGACGAATTTTTTCAAAGACCTTGTGTTGCTCAAATAAAAAAGTGTTGAACTAACGAAAGTTAGATAACAACCTGGGGCCGAAGCACAAAAATTCACGCCTCCAAAATACGTTCAGAGATTTTACACGAATGTTTACGGTGAAGCACAGAAATCTGTTTTGGGACAACAACTTTCCCAATCATTACTTCTCTCTCATTAGAGGTTACTCTTGGCACAAAAAGCAAATAAAAAGGATAAGGATCGGTTATTACTGAAGTAATAATTTCCAAGACTCATCTAAAACTTTTGGGTTATCTCCCAATAAGTACTTTTCTTTAACGCCTTTAAGTTAGGCATGATAGTTTGAAAAGATGCTCACATAGAAAATATGAATTGAAGTAAAAGTGAGCATCAAGAAGCAAATTTAAAGCATATTTAAGTCTAACCCACTTACTATGCATAGGGATATTGTAAAGAAACAAGTCAAGAAAGCACAAAGCAACAATCATAGGAAGGCAAAACAAGTGCAACTTCAAGACTTTCAACATAAAGAGGGGAAACTTAATATTGTTGAGATGCATAAAACCATGTTTCCCTCTCTCATAATAGCTTTCAGTAGCATCATGAATAAAATTAACAATATAACTATCACATAAAACATTCTTATCATGAGCCACATGCATATAGTAATTATTACTCTCCACATAAGCATAGTCATTCTTATTAATTATAGTGGGAGCAAATTCAACAAAATAGCTATAATTATTATTCTCATCACCATAATCATCAAATATAGGAGGCATATTGTAATCATAATTAATTTTCTCCTCAATAGTAGGTGGACTGAAAATACCATATTCCTCATTGTAATCATCATATATTGGAGGTTTGGTATCATCATAAGCAATAGAATAGCTATCTTCCAAAGCTGGGGAACTAAAAAGATCATTTTCATAAAAACTAGCTTCCCCAAGCTTAGACTATTCCATAGCATTAGCAATAATGGTGTCCAGAGAATTCATACTAACAACATTGCTATTAGCATGCAAATAAAGTTCCATAGGTTTTTTAATTTTCTATTCAAACACTTCATGTCCTAACTCAAGATAAATACTATAAAGCTCTCTATTTTTGTTGTTGTTTTCCATTAAGCCTAACTAGTGAAAACAAGAAACAAAAAGACAAAATTGCAGAATCTAAAGAAAATAACTTCGAGCACTCACACCGGAGGATGTGAGTACCTTTTACCTTACCTCCCCGGCAACGGCGCCAGAAAATAGGCGTTTGCCGTGGGAGGTTCTTCTTCTTTAATCCTCAGGTGTGAATAACTTTTACCTTACCTCCCCGGCAACGGCGCCAGAAAATAGCTTGATGTCTACGCACTTCTATTCTTGTAGACAGTTGTTGGGCCTCCAAGTGTAGAGGTTTGTAGAACAGCAGCAAGTTTTCCCTTAAGTGGATCACCCAAGGTTTATCGAACTCAGGGAGGAAGTGGTCAAAGGTATCCCCTCTCAAGCAATCCTGTAATCAAGATACAAGAAGTCTCTTGTGTCCCCAACACACCCAATACACTTGTCAGGTGTATAGGTGCACTAGTACGGCGAAGAGATAGTGAAATACAAGTGGTATGGATATAATACAACGGTGCCAACAAATAGCATGTTGGCGTGGAAGAGACTAAATAAAAACTAAAATAAAGATGGAAGCAAGCAAACATGTAACAAATCTTGTAGCAAACGGTGTATCAATGCTAAGAAACAAGGCCTAGGGATCATACTTTCACTAGTGAACACTCTCATATAAATATATCATCTTCATGATACTACTCTTAACTACTCTCCGGTTGAACACTCTAATCGTTGGTAGAGCTATAACAGCACTCCTCAAAGTAAGCCTTTCCCATCTAGAAAACCCTATATTGTCACCTTGAGCACTAGATGAGTCCAACAAACACCACAGTTTCATAAAGACATCCAACTCCAAATATAACTCATAACAAGTATTTGTAATCTCTAGCCTAAGTGCCACCATGGTGCGCACGCTGTCACTTTCACACACATGGGGAGAGTAGAGATCTATTAAAGCACTTGAGTAGCAGAATAGATCTATAGATTACAAGCTCATGATCTCAATAAGATCATGCATAGAGCGAGAGATGAACACATAGCTACCGGTAGAACCCTTAGCCTCGAGAGAGATCTACTCCCTCCTCATCATGGGAATCAGCAATGGTGATGGAGATGGCGGTGGAGATCGATGGAGATGGCTTCGGGGGCACTTCCCCGTTCTGGCAGGATGCTGGAACAGAGACTTTCTGTCCCCCGAATCTCCCCTTCGGTGGTGGCAGCGCTGTGGAACTTTTCATGGTTGGAGGCTTGATTTTTTAAGGTTTATGCATCGGGAGGCTTCTTATAGGCGAAGAGGCAAGGTCGGTGGAGTGCCAGGGGCCCACACCACCTGGTGGCACGGCCAGGGCTAGTCCGCGCCACCATATGGTTTGGCTAGGCCCTGGCCCTCCTCCGTCTCTGCTTTGGGCTCTATGAGTCTTCCGGTAAAATAGGAACTTTGGCTTCTGTCCCGTCCAATTCCGAGAATATTGATTTTCTGACTTTCCTGGAACCAAAAATAGCAGAAAACAGGCAACTGGCACTGTAGCTCTTGTTAATAGGTTAGGCCAAGAAATCATATGGAAAGTACTCCAAAGTGTGGACAAAACATAAGAAAGTAGATTAAACTAAGCATGGAACATCAAAAATTATGGATACATTTGCAATGTATCAAGGTCGACTTCCGGTCAACCTTATCACCGGCCCAATCGGAATCCGAATAGCCAACAAGCTCAAAGGTTGCCCCCTTTGGATACCAAAGCCCGAGAGTAGGAGTGAGAACAAGGTACCTAGAAATCCGTTTGACTGCCATCAAGTGGCACTCCTTAGGAGCGGATTGAAAACGAGCACACATTCCAACACTTAACATGATATCCAGCCTAGAAGCACAAAGGTAGAGCAAGGAGCCAATCATGGAGCGATATACCTTTTGGTCCACATCCTTCTCACCTTCTCCAAGGCCAAGTTGCCCATTGAGTGGCATGTGTGTCTTCATGGGGTTGGCATTGGTCATCTCAAATTTCACAAGCATGTCCTTCACGTACTTCTCTTGGGAGATGAAGGTGCCTTGAGCAAGTTGCTTCACGATGAAGCCTAAGAAGTACTTCAACTCCCCCATCATGGACATCCTAAATTTCTGGGTCATCAACTCGGCAAAAGCTTTGTTATGTGATTCGTTAGCTCCACCAAAAATAATATCATCAACATAAATTTGAACAATAAACAAGCCACCCCCTTTAACCCATTTGGTGAAAAGGGTGGAATCGACTTTACCCACGCTAAACCCGTCCATAAGTAGGAAATCCCTAAGGTGCTCATACCAAGCACGAGGATCTTGATTTAGTCCGTAGAGCGCCTTATGGAGTAGATACACATGGTTGGGAAAGCGTGTGTTTTTGAAACCCGGGGGTTGAGCCACATATGCAACCTCTTTCAAGGGACCATTACGAAATGCACTCTTCACATCCATTTGATAAAGCTTGAAGTTATGAAAAGATGCATATGCAAGCAAGAGACGAATAGCTTCAAGGCGAGCAACGAGCGCAAAGGTGTCCTCATAGTGAATACCCTCTGTTTGGGCATACCCTTGCGCCACTAACCTTGATTTGTTCCTTGTGACGATTCCATTCTCATCTTGCTTGTTCTTGAATACCCACTTGGTCCCAATAACATTGATGCGATGATCTTTAGGTCTCTCCACAAGAGACCAAACTTCATTGCGGGTGAAGCACTCGAGTTCTTCTTGTATGGCAATGACCCAATCCGGATCTTCTAGAGCTTCATGGACCTTGAGAGGCTCGAAGTTGGATACAAAAGCATGATGGCCACAAAAGGTAGTGAGTTGCTTCTTCTTGTTGCGGGTCTCGATTCCTCTAGATATGCTTCCAAGTATATTATTGACTTGGAGACCACTTGCAATAGAGGCGGACTTGATCATCCCGATAGTTCCTTCATGATCAACAAATTCATCCTTCGTTGGTCCTTGATCATTAACCGCATCTTGAGCTTGACCTTGATCTTGGGAAATTAGAATGTCTTCTTGGTCTTTCTCAACGGGTTGAGGGCTTGGTTCTTGTTCTTCGGTTTGCGAGAGTTGTTCATCGTGAGGTACACTTGATGGTTCAACTTGAGTAGAGCTTGGCTCTTCTTGAGTTGGGCTTGATTCTCCCCCATCAACATCTTGATCATGAGTGTGATGCTCGGTGGGCAAGATATGCCCAATTCCCATCAACTTGATGACTTGAGAGGAATCTCCATCACCTACAACATGTGGAACAACTTGCCCCCCTTGGGGACCATTATCTTCCAAAAACTCCATGTCACAAGATACTTCAACACAACCATTGGCTTTGTTGTAGTATCTATAGGCATGAGAGTTTTCTGCATAACTAACAAAGATACCCTCGATAGTTCTAGATTCGAATTTACCGAGTTTTTCTTTCTTGTTCTTGACGAGGCACTTGCACCCAAAGACTCGGAAGTAGTTGACATTGGGCTTGTTCTTTGTGAGAATCTCGTACGGAGTCATGTCAAAGGGAGCTCGAAGGAAAAGCCGGTTCGAGTAGTGAACCGCGGTGGCGATGGCTTCTCCCCAAAAGTTGTGGGGTGACTTGTACTCACTCAACATAGTTCTTTCCATCTCAATGATAGTCCGGTTCTTCCTTTCAACAACACCATTTTGTTGAGGAGTATAAGGAGCCGATAATTCATGCTTAATTCTCTCATCTTGAACAAACTCTTGCATGGTATAGTTCTTGAATTCGGTGCCGTTGTCGGTCCTAATGGTCTTGATCTCCACTCCATGGGTGCATTGAGCTTGCTTGGCGAAGGTCAGGAAGTACTTGTAGGTCTCATCATTTGACTTGAGAAGGAATACCCAAGTGTATCTTGAGTAATCATCGATGATGACAAGACCATATCTCCTTCCACCAAGAGAATCATATGTTGATGGCCCGAAGAGATCCAAATGGAGAAGCTCCAAAGGTCTTGACGTGGCCACCTTTGATATTGATGGATGACTCCTCCCATGTTGTTTTCCTGAAATGCAAGCACTACACACACGTTCTTTCTCAAAAGACACACCGGTTAGTCCAACAATATGTTCGCCCTTTAGGACTTGTTTAAGATTTCTCATGTTGACATGGCCAAGGCGGCGATGCCAAAGCCATCCCTCGTCAACTTTGGCCATTAGACATGTAGGAAGAGATTGACTCTCTTGCGAGAGGTCGACCACATAGAGGTCGTCTTCCACATATCCAACAAGGACCAACTTGAGATTATCACTCCTAAAGACTTTCACACAAGTTCTAGAGAAATAGGAATCATAACCGGCATCCGCAAGATGTTTTATGGAAAGTAAGTTGTAACCAAGGTTTTCAACAAGCATGATGGTCTCTAGGGACAAGGCCTTGGAAACCACCAACTTGCCAAAACCTAGTACCTTTCCTTCAGAGTTGTCTCCAAAAGTGATGCTTGGCGTTGAATTGACATCATGAATAAATTGGTCAAGCGCACTTCTACCTCCGGTTATATGATTGGTGCATCCACTATCAAACACCCATTTTGATCCACCGGAGGCATACCCATACAAAATCAATTCTTTGATTTAGGAACCCACTGAGTAATGGGTCCCTTAGCATTAGCAACAAGATCTTTTGGTACCCAAATTGAGTACCACCTATAAGCATAACCATTGCGAGGGCCAACGTATTTGGCATAAACATCTCCTTGGGCGCCCTTACATAGCACATAGGAGGGATTAGATTTTCCCGCAAACTTGTGGTTGGGGTTGCCCCTATTGGCTCCCCCATTCACAACATTCTTCTTTACTTGGTCAACCACCTTGTGCCCTTCACGGACAAAGTTGATCCTTTTAGGTGGGTTGGCACCATTCTTGTTGTTCTTTGGGTCATACCCCATACCTTGCCTTGGAGCTCTCATCGTTAGTCGAGCAAGAATCTCATCAAGAATCTTGCCTTTGGTGATAGGTTTGAGACGCTCCATCTCAAGTTGTTCCCTCAACTTCTTATTCTCCTTAAGGAGATTATCTTGATCCAAGGAAAGGTTAGAAGCACAAGTAATATCCTCAACAATAATAGGATACTTCAATGTACCAAGAGCTTTCTCATAGGACGCTCGAAGTTGATCATGATTCTCCCCAAGTTTTATGAGCTCACGCTTGACAAGCAAATTAGATTTATCAAGGTTATCAGGTCATTGGTGAGAGAAGCATGAGCAACTTCAAGTTCTTTCTTAGAAGTATCAAGCTCTTGGGACAAGGTGATAGCTCTATCTATGGTATCCATATCTTTTAACTTATCTAGTTGATGGCTCAATGCACGGTGCCCAGAAAAATGCTTGATGGCGGTGTTGATGTAGAGCTCGTTGGGAACCCCAAGAGGAAGGTATGATGAGCACAGCAGCAAGTTTCCCTCAGTTATGAAACCAAGGTTTAATCGAACCAGTAGGAGCAAGGAAACACCTCAAAGGTGTTACTAGTTGAGCTTTGGCAAGGCGCACTACCGGTGCTAGTAGCAACGTGGAGACCTGCACAACACAACCACAGAACTTTGTCCCCAACTTGCGATGAGGTTGTCAATCTCACCGTGTTTTGTGGTAAACAAAGGATTAAACGTATTAAATAGAAAGAAGTAAAAGTTTGCAGAAAGTAAACACAAAGCAGTAAAAGATTGTAGATTGTATGTAAAGAAAAAGGACCGGGATCCATAGTTCACTAGAGGTGGCTCTCCTTAAGATAGATAACATGCTGGGTGAACAAATTACAGCGGGGCAATTAACAAACACCGAGAAAGCAATACATGCATATACTAATAATCTTGACTCCTCTGTGACTTGATTGGGCATTACAACATAATACATAGACCGCCATCCAACTGCATCTATGACTAATAATCCACCTTCAGGTTATCATCCGAACCCCCTCCAGTATTAAGTTGCAAGCAACAGATTATTGCTTTATGAACTGCGTGTAAAGTAAACAATACGATTGTTATATGAACAAAGGATTGTTGTTTTCTCCCTAGTAGCAACAACACATCTAGTACCTTAGAGATTTCTATCACTTCCCCAGATTACCAGAGGCATGAACCCACTATCGAGCATAAATACTAACTCTTGGAGTTGCTAGCATCTACTTGGCGAAGATAGCTACTAACAACGGAAAGCAGGCAAGATCTCAAATAACAAAGACATGATAGAATCAATAATCAATCTGAAATAACATCTCAATATCCATCGGATCCCCGCAAACAGAACATGCAGAATTACAAATAGATGATCTTGATCATGAACGGAGCTCACAAGATCTAAACATGAAAGCACAAAGGAGGAGAACCAGCCATCTAGCTACTACATGGATCCGTAGTCAAGGATGAACTACTCACGCATCACACCGGAGGCTTGCATGGTGATGAAGAAGGCCTCCATGGTGAATTCCCCTCTCCGGCACGGTGCCGGGAAGAGCTTCAGATCCCTCCCGATCTAGGGATGGAGATGACGGCGGCTACAGACTCTTTCGTGGATTTTTGATCGGGTACCTAGGGTTTTCGTCCCGAGGGCATCTTATAGTCGGAAGGTGAGGCTGAGGGGGTGCCGGGAGCCACCACACCACCCCCTGGCGCGGGCCTAGCCTAGCCGCGCAGCCAGGTGGTGTGGCCGCCCCCTGACCCTTCTCCGTCTCGTATTCTGGCACTTGATCACTTCCGTAAAAATAGGCACTTTGGCTTTTGTCCCGTCCAATTCCGAGAATATTCATTTTATGACTTTCCTGGAACCAAAAACAGCAGAAAAACAGGCAGCTGGCACTGTGGCTCTTGTTAATAGGTTAGTCCAAGAAATCATATGAAAAGTACACCAAAGTTGGAACAAAACACAAGAAAGTGGATAAAACCAAGCATGGAACATCAAAAATTATAGATACATTTGCAATGTATCAGTAGTTCATAGATTTCAATTCGTTCTTTAAGAAGAGAAGTAATGTCCCTTTCCTTGCTTAGCTCTTCCTCAAGAAGATTGAGTCTTAGTTTCTCGTCATTAATATGAGACTCCAAACTATAATTGGTCTCATCACGTGAATTGACAAGACCCATTAATTGTTTGAATCTAGCACGAGCATTGCTAGGAAGGGACTTCATGATTTTACACATTTCTTTTACATAGTTTTCATCGAATTCATCATCGTCACTATCATTGGTACTATCATGATCATCCAAGATGCTAGAGAGATGGAGGGGAAGATATTACATTGGTACTCCTTGCCATGAGACAAGTACAGGCGACCTTGGGAGTGACGGAATCATCGGCATAGTCTTTGGTGCAGTCATATGTGAAGAGTGACCTGGGTTCGGCAAACGCCAAACCGACCACCCCCACAACCTTCTCCTCATCTTCACTCTCCGCATCAGATAGGTACTCTTGGCCAAGAAAGCCTTTGCCATCACGCTTCTTGTTCCTCTTGTATCTCTCATTGATGGGATTTGGCTTTAATCTTGGCTTGGCACCCTCTTCATACTTGGGCTTGTCAAGTCTCTTCTCATATGGGCATTTATCGGCAAAGTGGTCCGACTCATCACAATTGTAGCAATTTCTCTTCTTCTCGCTTGGTCCGGTTGAGCTTTTTATTCTTCAGAACTTCAAGTTCTTGGTGAAGAGAGCAACTTGAGCTAGCATGTCATCGATGCCCTCGCTATCACTATCTTCATAATTTACACCACTTTCTTGCGCATTGATACGTTGCTAACGTATCTATAATTTTTGATGTTCCATGCTTGGTTTTATCTACTTTCTTGTGTTTTGTCAACACTTTGGAGTACTTTTCATATGATTTCTTGGACTAGCCTATTAACAAGAGCCACAGTGCCATCTGCCTGTTTTCTACTGTTTTTGGTTCCAGGAAGTCAGAAAATGAATATTCTCGGAATTGGAAGGGACAAAAGCCAATATGCCTATTTTTCCCGGAGACTCACGGAGCCAAAATACGAGACGGAGAGGGGCCACAGGGTGGCCACACCACCCCTGGGCACGGGTCCCCCATGGCCACGCCAGGGCATGGTGTGGGCCCCCTGGCCGGCCACCGACCTTGCCTCTTTCGCGTATATATCTCCCCCAAGGCAAAAACCCTAAATCGTGAATCACAAATCCACGAAAAGTTCCGCAGCGCCGCCGCCACCGAAGGGGAGATTCGGGGGACAGAAAGTCTCTGTTCCGGCACCCTGCCGGGATGGGGAAGTGCCCCCGGAGCCATCTCCATCGATCTCCACCACCATCTCCATCACCGTTGTTGATTCCCATGATGAGGAGGGAGTAGTTCTCTCTCGAGGCTAAGGGTTCTACTGGTAGCTATGTGTTCATCTCTCTCTCTATGCATGATCATATGGTGATCATGATCTTTGTAATCAAGTAGATCTACCTTGCTACTCAAGTGCTTTAATAGATCTCTGCTCTCCCCATGTGTGTGAAAGTGACAGCGTGCACACCATGGTGGCACTTAGGCTAGAGATTATAAATACTTATTATGAGTTATATTTGGAGTTGGATGTCTTTATGAAATTGTGGTGTTTGTTGGAACCATCTAATACTCAAGGTGACAATGTGGGGTTACTTAGACGGGAAAAGCGAACTTTGAGGTGTGCTTTTATAGCCCTACCAACGATTAGAGTGTCCAGCCGGAGAGTAGTTCAGCGTAGTATCATAAACAAGAATATATTTATATGAGAGTGTTCACTAGTGAAAGTATGATACCTAGACCTTGTTTCTAAGCACTAAAACACCGTTTGCTACTAGATCTGTTACATGTTTGCTTGCTTCTATCTTTATTTTAGTTTGTCTTTAGTCTCTTCCACGCCATCAAGTTATTTTCTAGCACCGCTATCTTATATCCATACCACTTGTATTACACTATCTCTTCGCCAAACTAGTGCACCTATACACCTGACAAGTGTATTGGGTGTGTTGGGGACACAAGATACTTCTTGTATTTTGATTGCAGGGTTGCTTGAGAGGGATACCTTTGACCACTTCCTCCCTGAGTTCGATAAACCTTGGGTGATCCACTTAAGGGAAAACTTGCTACTGTTCTACAAACCTCTACACTTGGAGGCCCAGCAATTGTCTACAAGAATAGAAGTGCGTGGGCATCAAGCTATTTTCTGGCTCCGTTGCCCGGGAGGTAAGGTAAAAGGTACTCACATCCTACGGTGTGAGTGCTCGAAGTTATATCCTTTAGATTCTGCAATTTTGTCTTTTTGTTTCTTGTTTCACTAGTTAGGCTTAATGGAAAACAACAACAAAAAAGAGAGCCTTATAGTATTTATCTTGAGTTAGGACATGAAGTGTTTGAAGAGAAAATTAAAAACCTATGGAACTTTATTTGCATGCTAATAACAATGTTGTTAGTATGAATTATTTGGACACCATTATTGCTAATGCTATGAAAAAGTCTAAGCTTGGGGAAGTTAGTTTTTATGAAAATGATCTTTTTAGTTCTTCAGCTTTGGAAGATAGCTATTCTATTGCTTATGATGATACCAAACCTCCAATATATGATGATTACAATGAGTAATATGGTATTTTCAGTCC
Source organism: Avena eriantha (assembly GCA_910589775.1). Classification (NCBI taxonomy): domain Eukaryota; kingdom Viridiplantae; phylum Streptophyta; class Magnoliopsida; order Poales; family Poaceae; genus Avena; species Avena eriantha. Next base: position 142,483,114 of record OU342741.1, on the reverse strand, counting down.
ACCTACTATTGAGGAGAAAATTAATTATGATTACAATATGCCTCCTATATTTGATGATAATAATTATAGCTATTTTGTTGAATTTTCTCCCACTACAATTAATAAGAATGACTATGCTTATGTGGAGAGTAATAATTATTATATGCATGTGGCTCATGATAAGAATGTTTTATGTGATAGTTATATTGTTAATTTTATTCATGATGCTACTGAAAGTTATTATGAGATAGGGAAACATGGTTTTATGCATCTCAATAATATTAAGTTTCCCCTCTTTATGTTGAAAGTCTTGAAGTTGCACTTCTTTTGCTTTCCTATGATTGTTGCTTTGTGCTTTTTTGACTTGTTTATTTATAATATTCCTATGCATAGGAAGTGGGTTAGACTTAAATATGCTTTAAATTTGCTTTTGATGCTCTCTTTTACTTCAATTCATATTTTCTATGTGAGCATCTTTTCAAACTATCATGCCTAACTTAAAGGTGTTAAAGAAAAGTACTTATTGGGAGATAACCCAAAAGTTTTAGATGAGTCTGTAATAACCGCTCCTTATCCTTTTTATTTGCTTTTTGTGCCAAGAGTAACCTCTAATGAGAGAGAAGTAATGATTGGGAAAGTTGCTGTCCCGAAATAGATTTTTGTGCTTCACCGTAAAAATTCATGTAAAATCTCTGTAAGTCGTTTTGAGGCGTGAATTTTTGTGCTTCTGCCCCAGGTTGTTATATAACTTTCGTTAGTTCAACACTTTCCGATTTTAGCAACAGAAGATCTTTAAAAAAATTGGTTTTTACCTGCTGGTCTGTTTTGACAGATTTTCGTCATTATTTGCATTTGCTTCTTGTTGATTCCTTTTTGGGTTCTTTTTGGGGAATTGAGCTTTTTGATGGAAGTGCTACAGTAGCTTGTGTTTTATCGGAAGTTCTATTGGCATTGAAACTGAACCTAAAGACTTATTATCTTGAGTGCACTAATGTTGCTAATAAATATTGTGTGAAGTTTTGTATGAAGGAAAAATGTCAGGTGTATGGAAGAAATGATTAATGAGATTAAGGATGGACTAAAGCTCAAGCTTGGGGATGCCACGTGTGTCATCCTAAGAAATATCCAAGAAGTACAAGTGTCAAAGCTTGGGTATGCCCAAGGCACCCCCTTCTTCATTAATAAAAATCCCAGGTTTCTTCCAAACGCTTTATTTTTATTGTTTCATGCACAGTTGTATTGTTCTTGGAGCGTCTTCTTTTTCGTTTTCGTTTTGGTTTTTCGTTTGCTTGATTAGCTTAGTTTGCTGAATAAATTGGTTGGACCCCCTCTTTCATACATTGGTTTTCAAATAGTTTGGTTTGGATTGGAAAAGAGTAGGAAAATTCATGCTTAAGTGTTAAAGAGAGCTTGTTTTTGACTGTGGCCTATGCTTTGTCATGCCATGCTTGATATTGTTTTGGCTTTATGCTTAGTATTCTTTGCTGTAGCATGACTTGTTATAAATAATTGAGATTGCTTAATATGCCTTCGATGAATCATGCGTTGTTTTAGCATATTAAAGCATAGTATAGTGGTATTCTCCTTTGTGCTTTATTTGGGTTGACTTGGCGCATGCTCACACCATGTTATGACTATCCCAAGTCACCATAAGCCTTTATGATCCTTTAGTTTTCAACTTGTAATATCACTTTATGCTTTGATCAACGATGTTTAGTCGCTCTGCACAATTATGGCCATTATTGCTCTCTTAGTTTGTCGCTCCCAGTCTTTTGCTAGCCTCCACAACCAAGTATGAGTTCCACTCATGCATCCAACTTCCTAAACCAAGTTATTCCAAAGAGTCCACCATACCTACCTATTAGCATATGCTATTCCAAGTATATTCATGTTTTTATCTACCTTCCGAATTAAACTTGTTATGAGAAAACTAGTGATTAAAGCTATCACGAACTTGATGGCACACTTTAATTTTATTACCCTTAATAAACTTGAACCATTGTGTCGTCTATGTTGTATATGCCTGCACTTATTTGTTGGGGATTAGCAGAACCATGCTGTCATGGGGAATGCTTTCAACATTGCACTTGTACTTTATACCTAGTTGATATCATGCTCTTTTGTCTATGGATGTCATCGGTGTGAACTGAAAGGGGAGCTTGTAAGTCTATGGAGTTATGTATATGTGTTAGAGAAACGCCTAGGCCGCTGGTCTAATCCATGCTGACATGGTGGAAACCTGCAGCGTAACCATAATGAGTTGTCTATGAAGCATTCTTCTTATAAAAAAAAGAGTCCTATATTGAAGAAAAAAAGAGGAAAAAAAGATATTGTGAAAAGAGGAAAGAGAGAAAAAAACACCATATTCCCATGGTAAACAAGAAGATTGTTGAGATGCTCGTTGTCTGCTTGCCTTGTCATTTTGATACGGGGATTCTTCCGTATCATCGGGCAAGGGGTACCCCGTTGGCGGTTCTCTATGATACACATGTACTTACGATGATAAGAACTTACCGGTGACTAAACTTGAGTAGCATGAGGAGCGGCCCTCGTATTCAAGGGACATGAGATTTCTAACTTATACTTCGTCAAGCATGTATACCATAGTTTGTTCACTTTAACCTTAATCACTTCAAGATGCTTATGATAGGGGCAATGAGAGCTAAAAGCTAAAAAGTACCATAATTTTTGGAAGCTCTTTATGAGACTTGAATCCCTACTTCCTTCTATGAAGGCCTTTCTTCCACTATATATATTGAGTCTCCACCTTCTATCTTTATGCACTTACTTTGAGAGCATAGTGGCCATTCTTAGTTCTATGTGCATTGTCTCAAGACTTGTTGATTGATGCATACCTTGATATTGCTTGTTTTAAACTATTTGTATCTAGTCACTCTTGTAAACTTTGAAGGTGTCCTATGCATTTATATTTGCTACTCTATGAGGGACAAACTGAATGCTACTATGCTATGTTTTCTTTATGTGAAAAAACAAACGTCTTGCAAAGCATTGTTATTCATGAATCTTTTGTTTGTGCCTTTTCATGTTGCAACATAGTTGCTTTGTCTTATTGCCAGAACTTTATCTTTCATGTTATGATTGAAGTACTATGATCCCAGCTATGAATGTTTTGCAAATACTTTGATCAAGTTTATGATGGTGCATGTCACCTCAAAAATTATTATTTCTTTTTTATCACTTACCAACTCGAGGACGAGCAGGAGTTAAGCTTGGGGATGTTGATACGTTGCTAACGTATCTATAATTTTTGATGTTCCATGCTTGGTTTTATCTACTTTCTTGTGTTTTGTCCACACTTTGGAGTACTTTTCATATGATTTCTTGGACTAACCTATTAACAAGAGCCACAACGTCAGCTGCCTGTTTTCTGCTGTTTTTGGTTCCAGGAAGTCAGAAAATGAATATTCTCGGAATTAGACGGGACAAAAGCCAATATGCCTATTTTTCCCGGAGACTCACGGAGCCAGAATACGAGACAGAGAGGGGCCATAGGGTGGCCACACCACCCCTGGGTGCGGGTCCCCCTTGGCCGCGCCAGGGCATGGTGTGGGCCCCCTAGCCAGCCACCGACCTTGCCTCTTTCGCCTATATATCTCCCCCGAGGCAAAAACCCTAAATCGTGAATCAGAAATCCACGAAAAGTTCTGCAGTGCCGCCGCCACCAAAGGAGATATTTGGGGGACAGAAAGTCTCTATTCCGGCACCCTGCCGGGACGGGGAAGTGCCCCCGGAGCCATCTCCATCGATCTCCACCACCATCTCCATCACCGTTGCTGATTCCCATGATGAGGAGGGAGTAGTTCTCTCTCGAGGCTAAGAGTTCTACCGGTAGCTATGTGTTCATATCTCTCTATGCATGATCATATGGTGATCATGAGCTTTGTAATCAAGTAGATCTACCTTGCTACTCAAGTGCTTTAATAGATCTCTGCTCTCCCCATGTCTGTGAAAGTGACAGCGTGGACACCATGGTGGCACTTAGGCTAGAGATTACAAATACTTGTTATGAGTTATATTTGGAGTTGGATGTCTTTATGAAATTGTGGTGTTTGTTGGAACCATCTAGTACTTAAGGTGACAGTGTGGGGTTACTTAGATGGGAAAAGCGAACTTTGAGGTGTGCTGTTATAGCCTACCAACGATTAGAGTGTCCAACCGGAGAGTAGTTCAGCGTAGTATCATAAAGAAGAATATATTTATATCAGAGTGTTCACTAGTGAAAGTATGATCCTTAGGCCTTGTTTCTAAGCACTGAAACACCGTTTGCTACTAGATCTGTTACATGTTTGCTTGCTTCTATCTTTATTTCAGTTTGCCTTTAGTCTCTTCCACGCCATCAAGTTATTTTCTAGCACCGTTGTCTTATATCCATACCACTTGTATTTCACTATCTCTTCGCCGAACTAGTGCACCTATACACCTGACAAGTGTATTGGGTGTGTTGGGGACACACGAGACTTATTGTATTTTGATTGCAGGGTTGCTTGAGAGGGATACCTTTGACTACTTCCTCCTTGAGTTCGATAAACCTTGGGTGATCCACTTAAGGGAAAACTTGCTGCTGTTCTACAAAACTCTGCACTTGGAGGCCCAACAATTGTCTACAAGAATAGAAGTGCGTAGACATCACACATACTTGGCCTTCAGTGTAAGGGATTGAGAGGGCCCAATGGCACGGTTGATCTCCTTGATCTTTTGTCCTTCATCCGCCATATTTTCCGTGGCAACAAGATAAGACACGAGATCATCAGGCGAGAAGTGGCGAGCTAAATCAAGAAGTTGCAAGTTTAAGGCAAGCTTCTTGTCGGAGGCGGCAATCATGGAGAGAACCTTAGTCTTGATAAGCTCATCATTCAAGTTGAACCCATCTTCATACTTGTCACAACCAAGACCATCAATCTTGACACGGAGGGCAACAAGTCTCTTGTATGCTTCGGTGATGGACTCACCATCATTGTTCATGAACATGCTAATCTCCGACTTGGCGGCTTCATACTTGAACTTTTGGATAAGGGAAGTTCCCTCTTAGAGAATGACAATCCTCTCCCACAACTCCTTTGCGGTGGGAATGTTGCTAACTTGATCATAGAGAGTGCGGTGAATGGTACTCCTTATCTTGTCACAAGCCGTTGCATTTAGTTGACGATCATAGTACTCTCCCGGAGTGAGATCATTGGGATCTTGTGGATAGAAGCCCTTGCCCACAATCTCCCAAAAGCTCCACTCTGCAACTGCAAAGATGAGATTTCGTAGAAACTTTCCAATGAGAGAAGTGAGTTCCATCATAATGAGGTACGGGACCCAAACCATTAATATGAGGCATGGTGTTATTTTATTTGGGATGTATATATGGAAATGGATTAGGAGGCATGGAGGCTTTCGTCGGGTCACTCTCGCTAGAGGCCTCGTTCGTAGCCTCCTTACCGGTGTCCATCGGCCTCCCTTGAGGTACTACCGAAGGTCCGGCAAGCATGACCCCCTCGCCCATCCCCGTAAAGCGTCCTTCAAGAAAACTTATTCGAGCATGGAGATCAGAATCCGCCTTAGCCTTTTCAAGGGATTGTTTGGCAAAGAGTTCACGGATCTCCTTGACCGAATAAGTCTTTCCCTCCTCATCATCGGAGAAAACCATCTTTTCTCTTAGGCGGTATAGCCCTTAGAAGAGCACTTGGCTCTGATACCAATTGAAAGTGTAAGATGGTTTACCTAGAGGGGGTGAATAGGTTTCTAACAAATTCTTTATAATCTTTTGCAAGTTTTAGGCTTTACAGAATATAAGTGTGCCTAAATGCAAACTAGGTGAGGCAACCTAGATAATGATACAAGATACTTCAAGCACGAAGGCTATCACAAAGTAAACAACACAAGTAAGAGAGGGGTTAAGGAATAGCCCAAGCACGTGGAGACGAAGATGTATTCCCGTGTCCACCACCTTTGGGAAGGGGGTTACGTCACGTTGGAGAGGTGTGAGGTTCCATGAAGGATTCCCCAACGCTACGAAGGCTCACCTTCTTGTTGGGAATATGCCCTAGAGGCAATCATGTATGATGTTATTCCTATGTATTCATAAGGTTATTGTCCATGTATGAACTACCTATATGTATCATTGAATATGTGATTCGATTGTGGAACTGCATATTCATGTTGTTCATACTATTGAGGTTGTGTTGGACTCACAACTTAGACTAATGTGAAAGTCGGCAAATGACTAGGTTCCACTTGTCATGGGCATGGAGATGCTATTCCGACTTACACGGATTCGGCTAAAGAGTTTAGCGAGTCGGACTGACCCATATTGAGATGCAACGAACAAGTCGTCATTTGCATATCTCAATCAATGTAATCCTTAGACCTAAGGTTATTGCACAATCCGAGTTGAGGATCACCGACTTAGGTTCTGTCAAACGTTGTTCCGTCAATGGGCAGTTATTAAGGCGGAGTTCGGGTCGACTGTGAATCAAGCTGCGTGATGTGAATGACCAAGATGGGATTTTGCCCCTCCATCTAGAGGGATATTCTATGGGCCCTCTCGGAAGATATGATTCGGAAAGCATGGCCATGCGCGTCTTGGTTAAGTGTTAACCGAGGCAATCGACTAAGAGTTAGTCGGATGAATCACTTATCTCGGATCGAGAAAGAGAGTCGGACTATTTAAGGGATGACGATCATTCGCATATAGTCCGACAAGGTATATCGTGAGGCAAAAGGGACTTAGACGAATGTCACATTGGAAAGGTATGCCATCATGACTTATTGGTACTTGGGAGTCGGCATGTTCTGCTAGGAGCCGCTACCGACTGATCGATCACGAGTGAGACTCGGAATCGTGTCCGAGTTACCATGAGCCTGTCCGGTCACACACTTAAGAGCGGGAGCAAGTTTGGGTTAGACCCAAACAAGAAATCTATTTGGGTTGGACCTAAATAGAGACATGGACTTAGTCAGTGAGTTGGACCCGCAGTGACTAATATAGGCCTTTTAGTGAATGGGCCACAAGTGAGTGGAGCCCACTTTCACTCCCTATATAAGCTGGGGCGCAGGTGCTTAGAGCACAAGGTTAGGTCACTCCATGTGTTGGAAACCCTAGCCCCAGTCCGTCCTGTCGCCGCCGTACCGGACCTAGCAGTCCATCGCCGGCGCTCCTCCTCGTACGTGTGGATATCGGTGGAGGTGCTGTACGTTCAGCACTTCGACGATCGTGAAGAAAGAACGGATCATGGATCGTGGAACCGGAACAGATCGCGAGGACTACACTGCATCAAGCGACGTGCTTCATCAATTCCGCAACTGCGCGTCTAGTGGTAATCCTTGTGGCCTTCTACCTGAGCTGGATCTTGGGATCACCGCGTAGGAAAAAAGTTTTGTTTATCTCTACGTGGCCCAACACTTCTTCTCCGAGCCTATCCCATGAAGGAATAACTCACTTACTCGTGGTAGACTTTTAAGGTAGTCTCCAAACCCTCACAAACTTTCCACGGAGCAAATCACAAGCCGAAAGCCTCGAGGCGACCCTAGCCGCCTAGGGTTTCCCACAAACCCAAGAACTCGATGAACTCAAGGGGGAATGAAATTTGGCTTGGTGAAAACGTAGATCGAGACCTCCTCTTGCTTTCTACCAAAGGGATTTGAGTTTGATTGGGTAGAATGGGAGATCCTCAAGAAATTGTTTTTCAACAATGGAGAGAGAGAGAGAGCTCCAAGTATGAGATATGAACTGAATGCCCTAACCTACTCAAGCTGGAAGAAGAGGTATTTATACTCAAGGGAGAAATCTAGCCGTTTGAAGCACTTTCTGCGAAACTCGGTTTTAAGTTCGGTTGGACTGGTCCACACACCGGACCACCCGGTGTATAGCCCGGTCAACCGGAATCCAAACCGGGATACTCACTGTGTGTGAGCCCGGATAGACTCGGTATACAAAACCGAGCATCCCAGTTTGGGTTCGGTTGACTGGCGCTGGTACCGGACCGTTCGGTCTAGGAACCGGTTCAACCGGCCTGAGAACCGAGTTTGGCAGAGATGTTATCAAACTTAGATTTCTTTCTCCTCTCTCTTTGGTGATGGAACAAGTGGGTGTATAGGATGTGTATAAGGCTTAGACAAACATCTCCAGCAAGCTCATCGAGATAACCCCTCTTAATAGTACGGTGTTCCTAAATACTCAAGAAACATATAAAAGGTAAAACTCCGGCACTTCTCTTCATTATCGAAATGGGGGGGGGGGGTCTTCGATGATCTTCCAACATACCGGCGGACTAAAACCTATTCAAGACACTAGTAGGTAGCATTAGTCCGCACTAACTACGGTATCATTATCAACCAAAAACAATATAGGGTAAATTACCCTTTCACCTACTCAACCTCATATTAAGTTGAACCCAAGGAATTTGATATCAGATGAAGAATCAATAGTAGTAGGAGGAAGGAAACGATCTTTATATGGTGATTGTTATGATAATATATTTTCGGCATGCCTCTTTTTTTGCAATTTTATTGTATTAGTGTGAAATGCTACCAGGTATTCGACCTCTAGCCATAATAACTTACTTTTAGTCTTATCATGTACAGATTGTCTGGATATAGTCTAGAAACATAGAAAAAAATCTGACTTGGTTCATGTATTTTGGACGGCGCGTATAAGCATATTTCACCTCATGGTGTTCTAATTGTGTATGCCAATTTTAGCGATTTCAGATATATTTAATGCATAGAGTCGTTATTATCGTAGTTCTCTTAATGCCACTACAATGTTCGTCTCAGATTACAGACTACTTCCATTATAGTATCTGATCTTAGGGATTAGAAGTTGAAAATTTATATGCTTTTATTAGGAGTTGTATATCATCTTTACATTGTTCTAAGAACTTTCTGACTAGATGTAAACACAACGGCAACGAATTCACACTTTTGTATGGTTCATGAATTTGGGGTAAAATCAACCAGACCTACAATTTCTCTTTTCTGTAATTCTTGGCCATCTTAGTTATAATATCTTTTGTCTTAGGTTATCACCATTTTTAGTGACAATGGAGTTAGATTTCAGATGCTGAAATCAGATAACTTTCCATTGTTGTCTTTCCCGTTTGATTTGTCTTTTGCGGATGCCTACTAATGTTGGCATGGCAGGGTACATTGTGTTGTCGTTAGAACGATAGTGATTGGTTATTGGTCCTTTCTGGTCTATTGGGTCTGAATATTTGGGAGTATATAGAGGAATACCTGCCCTTCCTCTAAAACTTCTCAGGCTACGATATTCTTTAGAGTTGCATAGATTGATGAGATTATTTGTACTTCCGTTTTTTTACTTGTAGTTCATTTTAACTTTGTTGTGTTCTGTGTTCCTCAACTTGCTGGATTGACATATGTTCCAAGCAAGCTCATATTCAGAACTGAAATTTCTCCATTCCCACTATTTGTTAATTTATTGTCGCATTTAAAGAAGCAGAAGCGACATCACACATCTTTATCTTCTAGGCACAATGATATCGATATGTTATGAACTTAAACTATTTGATTCATGTGAAGCATCAGAGGATTAATCAAATTCATATAAAGAAGGGATAATTTTTTAATGTGCTGGTTATGCAGTGAAATCTGTCAAGGAAATGTGATTGTGCTTATTCAATTTAAGGCCCGATGGATTCACCAATAAGGGATAATCACTATGAGGTTGGTTGATCCTTGAAGGGGGGACGAGTTGCCATCAAATTTATCCATGCAAGCAATATGGACACATCGAAATCTTCATTGGCATTTGAGGATGATTGCACATATGAAGATGAGACGTGTGTTAGTTGGGCGATTGGGCGCGTCGACGCGAGCTACACTGAGCGCTTTATCTCCCTCCTCCAATTCAATTTGGGCCGATTTTGGGCTTCTGAAAAAAGCTTCAAAAAATTTCGATATAAATACCAGCATGTAGCCAACGTTTCGCACTACACATCTGCAAAGTTTTATGTAAACCCCCTCTGTATTTTCGGCGCAGAAAAAAAGACAAGTTTGCCAAATTTCGTATCACATCTCAGATCTGGAAATTTTACTTTTTTGCTGAGACCAAAATACAATTTATTTCTACCCAATGGTTGGCACGTACGTGATGCATAACGTTACCTACATACCGGTATTTTTCTCCTATTTTTTTCGAATCTTCAAATTTGAATTTATGTTGCAGTTTGAATACCTTTTTTGGATATGCCAGGAAAATTTATCATTACAATAGTATTATGAATTGTTTAGAGGAGCATTGAAAGGATAGCAAGTAAATATCACAAGTATGGCCACCTCCTTATGTACAGACAATTGAGGTATACCGACAATAATAGTGGTTTAACTTTTTTGGTGATTGTATCTCAGTACGTCATTGTGCTCCTGTCTTTACTGGAACCATGTATTTGTTTCTTCCATAAATTTTATTTATTGGTCATTTCATACGATATAAAATTTAATAGACTAATTACTTTATGCAGAGTGCACCGCAATGTTCAATCTACTCAGCTAGCATCTGCTTTCTAGCTCTTAAATCAGGACTCATCTTGGTTCCTCTTAATTTCACATGGTTTGTGGTAGAATGGACATGAGCAACATTTTTACCTTTGATCTTGTGATTGCCCAATAATTAGTAATAAATGGTTTAGAGAGTCTCATATTTGGTACTTCGGGTGAAAACTGTCATTTTCGGTAAATTACTGACTGAAGAGTTTACATATTTCGTATTATGAAAGCTCTCTTTCTGATAAGATACTTTTGGCGAAGAATTGTTGACAATTGGTCTTAGGTGTAACACTTTATGTGTGTTTGACTTTAGTTGTTCTAGGAAAACTGTGTTGTAATTAATCACTGTGTACTCTAAAAATGCTTACTATTGTTTTCATCGCCAGAACTGTGTGGTACTATGAAATGGCTATCTTGAGTGCATTGATATTGTGAAATATGTGATCAATGGATTTGTTTTGATTGGACTTCAGTTGTAAGATAAACCGGTCATGTTGATTATTGTCTAAAAAAAGACCAAGTATCTATTTGTGTAAATGTGATATATCTTAAATAAAGGCGCATCAAATGTAAATTAATATTCTATTACTCCCTCCTATTCATATTAGTTATTGGAAGGAGTATGTTTTTTACTCATGTTCGCAAACCGTAAGAGTCATCTTGTGCAACAGGAGTTAATCACTTTGGTCTTGCAGAGACTCAAAGGTCGAGTGGAAAATATATTTTTCATTGGAAGAACAATTGAGTGTTTATCGTGCATTTTGATTGCTAATCTATTTACTCAAGTTATGGTTGATTGGATGAATTGATTTCGACGGTGCTTTGGGGTGACTATTTATTGGTCATCTATGTTCTTAAGTTTAAGTTTGATTGAGCAAAGGAAGCACCCGCAAATCCTAACATCGTTTTGTGAAGGGAAAAACCCTATACCACCATGCAAGTCCGAGAGAAAATGAATCCCATAAGGTAAACACTGCCAAGAAAAAGGTTGGCGCGACAAAGCCCGCGGGGTCCTTCTAGTAATAATGCTATGTCTACTGACATTTTGTTACGGATATGGGCTTACGGACAGACATGGCGTTATGCTTATAGACAGAAGTGTAGTATTACTGAGAACAAGCTCCCCAGTTCTCGGGGGGCTAAGTGCGGGCCGTGGATGCAGTGGAATAACAGCTTAGTTTTAGACATGGCCCATCATACCTGTTGAGATATAGCCCACTTCGCATTCCACGCGACGCGGTACAATTGAGCCCAAACCCACGGGACACTGACACTGAGATCAGAAACCTCTGTCGGCTCTCTTGGTCTCTCCTTCTCCGGCCCTTCCTTCCTCTCCTTATCCACAGTTCGCACCAATCCACTACTCTCCACCCGGCCTTCCTCAGTTCCTCTCGCCACCACCACGCCTGCTGCTCCGACATGGCGCTCCGCGCCGTCTCCCCTGCGGCGGCGGCCTCCCCACCCTGTGCCCTCTCCTCTGCCCGCATTCCCCAGCGCCCAGGTCGCCTCCTCCTCCCTTCGCTTCCCTCCCGCTTGCTCGAAATTGGAGGCTTGAGGCCCGCGAGTATTTACCCGTATTCTGCTTTTATCCATTGTACTGGAGCGGCGTGCTAAGACGTACAGTATTCAGGAACGCAACCGCATGCTAATGCCGATGCTTCGATCGATTCTCCTTTCACCACGCAACCTGTGTAGTGGCATTACTGTGTGCACCGCGTCATTGTATTTGCAACCGTAGGGTTTTAGTTGTAAACGCTGTCGAGAAACTAAGGCTGAATTTGGTTTAGAATGGCAGGGCTATTGCTATATGTAGAATAATCATTGAACCATTTCGTATTGTGCACTTGGGTACTTGATTAGGTGACTTGACATTTCAGCCTGCATTTCACAGTTGTAGTGACAAATTAATGTTCAGCAGGAAATTACTTCAAATCTTAGGATCTAGAAAACTCATGTGTCCCCGGCTGGGTAAGTACCAGGAAATGTTGATGGTTTCTTAAAAAATTCTCAATCATTCAGAAGTGATTGAGGCCATGAACCAATGGACGTATCTCATGAAATTAATCACTTGCTATTTGATGTTTGTCATGGAAACCCGGCTAGAAGAATGTAGCTAATGTGGCTATACATGACCAGAGTCTAGATTACATGCGATTACTGTATTTACATATTTTCACCAGCAATGAATTTCGTGGTACTGTGGCAAGGTCTCATCGGAGAATACTGTATTTCACAGGCTGTGGTTGTCTGTCAGTACTGTTACAACCCTACTACCTTATATACATATGCTCATGATAAGTGAATATTGTGGCTATGTCTCATTGGAGAATACTTTATTTCACAGGTTGCGGTTGTCTCTCAAATCGTTCATCACTATTGAGTTCCTCCACAAGCTTCCTGAACCTTCATTCTGGAGCAGTAGGCTACTTTAGTGTGCCTCTGGTTCTTCAACACTCTAACAAGAGGCGAGTAGTTTTTCTATTAAAGTATTTCTTGCACGTACTGATCTTCAAACTAATCTTCATTAACTTGTGATTATCATGTCACCAGAGCAGTTTTGAGGCATGCCACTATTGAAGAAATTGAGGCAGAAAAAACAATCATTGAAGATCAAGCTGTAAATACAATGCAACTCTGTGTTAAAGGGGGTCCTTGTATTTGCCGGTGCCTTTGGTGCTAACTAGTTGCCGCTGTGTATCTTCAGAAAGAAAAGATGGAGAAGGCAATTGAAACAATGCAAACTAACTTCAATACTGTGAGGACTGGGCGGGCAAACCCTACTATGCTTGACAGGATTGAGGTTTGATGACTCGACCTTTCTCCTTTCTATGTTGGCCTTTGCATGATAACACATGTTTCCCCGTATAATGTTCTTTTTGCATCTATATAACATTACTTGTTGACTTGATAACTGACAATACATGTGATGGAGTAGTTAGTGCAGTTGCCCAATAGTAACCATTGAAATTCTGAACAAATATTGGCGGAACAAATGTGTTGTCATTGAGTAGAGGTTCTTTGTAAACAATCGGATTTGACTTCTTCAAACTAAGACCGAAGCACAACTAGGTTGCTGTGCAAAGATCAAGCTGCAGATATGACTAACTATTCCTTACAGGTTGAGTATTATGGTACTCCTGTGAACTTGAAGAGTATTGCACAGATAAATACTCCAGATGCGTCTTCTCTTCTTATCCAGCCATTTGACAAATCTTGGTAAGCTATTTATTGCCCCCAGTTCAGACATCACTTGTATTATTTTGTCAAGTCCTATTATGTGGACATACATATACTCTGCAGCCTCAAGCTCATTGAGAAAGCTATAGTTGCTGCAAATATTGGGGTAACACCAAGCAATGATGGAGAAGTGATACGAGTCACTGTCCCACCATTGACATCTGACCGCAGAAAGGTTTGTCTACAGCATTTGCAACCTCCTACGCTTATATTTATTGTATGGTGCATTTGTGAAGCTTTAGATTGCATGATTGTGTCCTTTGGAATTCCTTTGGATGATATGCATAATAGAAATTATTTACAACCAGACCATTTTATATTAACCACAAAGTAGAGGTATTTTGTGTTTGAGAACAAAAAGAGCCTTGAGTTCATTATGGTGAGAAGACTGTAATAACTGATTAATGAGATCTAGACCGCCTGTGGATGCTTGTGAACTTTGCTGTTATTCCATTATCATAATGATAGTGGAACCTGGTCCCATTCTGGGAGCCCTGTGGAAAAAAAGACATCGCCTGAGGAAAAAAAGAGTAGCACTTTCTCTTAAACAATATTTTCTGAAACTTATGTGACCTCCAAATATTTCCTTCACCGATGGCTAGTACCGAACATCCTGCTTTACCTCAAAGAAGAGCACAAGTTGCTTTCAACATGCTTTACAAGCAAAGCATGTTCTTTTTCAAAGGGAACTTTTCTGATATATTATCCGCTAATTTTTGGACTTGCTACTTAGATGTAGTTATTTCAAATATGGGAATTGGCTTTGGTAACATGTCCAGTATCGTCTCTATAGGTTTTGCATATATAGTGAAATTCTTGAAACTTATTCACCATCTGATCTTCACTTTTGTGGAGCAGGAAATGGCAAAAACCGTCGCTAAATTATCTGAAGAAGGCAAGGTACAACCTCACCTAGTCACACATTTAATTTTTTCAGCCGAATAATCATAATTTTGCTGCCTTTTATTTTCCTATATACTACTCCCTCCGTCCCAAAATAAGTGACGTGGATTTGTCTAGATTCGCATGTATCTAGACATGTTTTATTATATAGATACATGCGAATTTAGACAAACTCAAGTCACTTATTTTGGGACGGAGGGAGTAGGAATTAGTGTTGTACTGTTGTAGTCTGATTTGCCATGGTAGTCTGCACTATTTATTCAACACAACTGCAAGTATATCTGCTTGTATGCATTTGAAGATATTTATTCATCACTTTGAACTCTTAGTTTACTTCTGTTATGGTCGTGATGTTCTTTATTTAGGATTAGCAAGAAGCACAGTATGAACTGTAGCTGTATATGCTTGATGGAAGTCGTCGAGTGATGTGTGTGTTTAAGGCTGTACCAAGTGCTGAAAGCTCCCACGCATTGTGGGGTCTGGGAAGGGAATTTCTAGGCAGCCTTTCCCTTGCTTTTTTATGCAAAGAGGCTGATTTGAACCCAGGAGCTCCCAAGTGATGTGTGTCCTTACTGTTTACAAAATAAACATGCTAGCATATGGTTATTTATCTATGGAAGTGGTCCTGTTCAGACTTGATAAAAGTTATTTGATGCTGATCTCTGTTCTGTTCTAGTAACGTCTGCATATGCTTTAGAATATACTCCCTCAGTGTCAAAATTGATGTCGGAAATTTGTCTAAAATTGGATGTATCTATATACTAAATAGTGTCTAGATACAACCAAATTTAGACAAAACTTTGACATCTATTTTGAGACGGAGGGAGTACAAGATATGTAGACTACACCATATTGAGTTGCACACCGGTTCTGAAAGATGATGAACTCTTCTTTTTAGTGGATTCTGTAGATAACATGCACTCATTATGACTGTTCTTTCCAGGTTGCAATAAGAAACATAAGAAGAGATGCGATCAAAGCTTACGATAAACTAGAGAAGGTTTGTTCGCGGAGTCGATTGTACATTGCAATCAGGTCTATTGTACCTTTGCAATCAAATTAACGGCCTGCACTTGTTTACATAGGAAAAGAAACTTTCTGAAGATAACAAGAAGGATTTATCAGCTGATCTACAGGTGAGGATACACTGCCTTTCCCCCCACTCTAGTACAAAGACCAAGACTAACATCTTGTACAAATTCTGCAGAAAATTACAGACGAGTACATGAAAAAGGTTGAATCCATCCAAAAGGCGAAGGAACAGGTACGTCGGTCCTTTCGTTGATCTTTCCTCTTCCTGCTATGTTACTCATCTGTTGATATGATTTGCTAAACCCACGTTTAATTTCCAAGGGCGAATGAAAAACTGGCTTTCCTTAATGCTAAAGCAACAACTGTCATTCACGAAATTTTCGTTTTATACATGTCTCCAGAACCGTTTAAAATAAGCAATGCTTGTCAATTTCTCCTTTTCAGGAACTGAGCAAAGTTTAGACACGGACGTGACTGTAAAGCTGGTAAGTTGCGTTTCTTCCTGTGATGATGTACGAACCCTTGGCTATGTTGAAGAATCTCCACACCTAACATGGTGAAATTTGCGGCTACAAGTTGTGTGTAGCCTTCTCGTCTTTTGATGGATGCCACTGCGCGAGGATGCACTTTTTGCCTTCTTCTTTTTGAGTTGGATGGAGTCTGGCTAAAACTGAAGGATGCAAGTTCAGACAATGTCGCCGTGTCCCTCATTTCCTTCTTGTAATTACGCCTTCAGCATCTTCCTTCCTGTCTGACTGCCATTGTCAACGTTTTTTGTTGCCACGTGAATCAACATGCTATGCGATCCACTAAAAAGGGCCGCAATTAATGGTTCTAATTACTCTGAGGTCCACCGCAGTTCGATGCTGAAATTCGGCAAGTCGCTACCACCATGCTTGAATCCCACTGGCAGTGTCTTTAGTGAAAGGATCCCTCACTGTTATGCCAAATCAGTAAAGTTGTGTCTGAATTCAGAGACGAAAATGACGTTACGATACGATTGAATCAATCGGGCGTCGGCAATTCCCATGTGGAGGGTGGGACCAAATCAAATATCCATTGAATGGCCGACGAATAGTAGAGAGACACGTTTCTCACCGATAACGACCAGACTGCGATAATCACGGACGCTGGTGCCGTTCCGTCACGGCCCACTGGCGAAACTCATACGACAGGTGGTCCCGGCTTATGTCCCGGTCCTGTTTTCTTTTCTCCACTAGGACTGGGTGATGGTGACTCCGATAATTACAACTTCCGACACGGACAGGTAAGCCTTTTTAATGGTGTTCCTGAGTGAGAGTACCTGTGCCCATCAGATATCACCACGAGGATAATACAAGCAGCAATTACGAATTCAGTTTTTGTCCATTTGTCCTTTCCACTTTGCAAGGTACTGTAGTAATGATGAAGATCATTAGGGATGCTAAGATCACGCGGGAGCTTCTATAAGAGGATCCGTGACATTGCGAAAAAAGTTTGCACGATCGTCACTTGGATCCGACCAGTCAAGGGAAACTGCAGAGCAAGCAACCAATCAACCACTCAAAACCATAGATCAAACTTTGTGGCGACAAAAGCAAGAGCTTAAAACTAGAAAGGGGCAGAGCGACCTGACCATCTGCCCGGCTGAGAAGCCAAGCAACCAATCAACCAGTGAAAACCATAGATCGAAAAGAAAACCAAAACCTCACCGGTCGAGGACTCGAGGCCGCAATGGAGGCAAGACGATTGATGGCCGGCTGGGCGGCCATGGCCTGTTGGCCACTCCCCGCCGTCGTCACTCGTCAGCTTGCTTCCATCGCCGCTCTGGCAGCCAGCGGCAGTGCAGATTTCCACGGCGGGATGGCGACGACCCTGACGACGCTTCTAGCGCAGTGACAATGGCAAAGAAGAGAAGAAAGCCAGCCTTGGCTGGCGCCGTGGTATTCCTCGTCTTTTCAGAGCGCGCAGCGCTGCGCGTGGCCTTTTATACTGTCCCTCCGGTTAACTTGGTTCACTTTTTGCCTCCTGCGCGTGGCAGTGGTCAGTGGCATATCACATCAGTTACTGTGCTCTGGATTTTGGGAGAGGTGAAATGGCAGGGACCCACTCTGCCAGGATATGCTGTCAATTCAAACTGGGCCCACGCTTGAAATGTTCACGTACGGTACGAGTAGTGTACAGCGACGTTGTGACAGCATCTGGGTATTCTGCGACCCGCAACGTGACGACGTGGCCCGTCGGCAGGGCAGAACCACAGAGCCACGGCAACCGGTCGAGCAGGGACCCGCTTAGGAAAGTGGGCCCAACGACGGACCGAAAACACATTGGACCGTGGGGTCTGAACTCAAAACTAATGGCACTTGGCGAGGCCCCATCGCTATCCTGTCGCGATAAAGATCTCAGCGTCGACGGTGAGGTATGGACGACCGTGCACCCCGTCCACGCACTTGAGCGGTTGAGCCTCCTGTTGCATGAAGCAGATTTTCCAGTTTCATGATGGGGGTGGAAATCTTTTAGCATATGCTACTAACTTCTACAAAAAATCTCTTTGGGAGATCTTCTGTGAGAATTGGTTTTGACTTTCCTTTTATGGTTAGTGTTGAAGAAAATGTTAATCTTACTAAGGATTTTGCTTTTGAGGAAATCAAGGATATTGTCTTTTCCTTAGCCTGGTCCTGATGGCTTTCTTAGGGAATTCTTCTGGGAAGAAATCAAGAGGCATTTAAAACATTTGTTTGATGATTTCGTGAGTGGTCAGCTGGATATTGGTAGATTAAGTTCTGGTACCATAACTCTGATCCCCAAGTGCGAGGATGTTGTGGTGGTGGCTCCTCCCCTCGGTCATGTGGATGGGAGACTTTGGTGCTGGCGGCGCTTCGGCTTCGGCAACTCTCAGATCTTGTGTCGACAGCCTATCTTGGGGACAACAGGCATGGCAGACGCAGGGGAGCGGTTCGAAGGTTTTTTCGGACGAAAGCTCTGTGCCTCGGCACCATCGACGGTGATGCCTGCGGGTATCGTTACCTTCTTGGGGGCGTCGATGCGGCTACCTTCCGTGCGACAGGGCTCCGGGTGAAAATCCTCGACCTTTGGTCTCGACGGCGACACGGTATGTCATGACCCTCTTGGGGGGAGGCGTCGTGGAGCCCCGGGTCACCCTGGTATTAGCTCGTTGTCCTCGGTGGCAAGTTTAGGTCTTTCCACATGTTTCTTGTTTATTTTGATCTACCTTGTAAAAGGGGTTTCCCCTCCACCTTGTATCTATTCGGTCGATGTGGCTTTATTTATAAAGCGGGGCAAAAGCCTTGTTTGAGAGAGTGTGAGGATGCCGTAGTTATTCAAAAATTTAGACCTATATGCCTGATGTGTTGGATTATTAGGCATAATTTTCACAATTAATTCTAGAATATAGATCATGAATATAGCAGCTATGATCATGTTAACCTCTAACATACTAGATGTATTAATCAACACGAACAACAGCAGTGCAAATATAAAAAATAGTCATAGTATGATAACATATCGGATCACGGAATACTACTGATTGTCGATGAAGTCACCGTTGGTGCAGCGGAGGTAGTAGCTTCTCGAAGGAGACGACGTTAAAGACAAGTCGCCCATGGACCAGGAGATCGCCCATGAAGACGCTTCGTGATGACGATTGAGAAGTCGTGCGGAGCGCTTCCCAAAAACCTTATTCGTCCACAACCCTACAGGATCACAAGGACGAGTGGTTTCGGAGACCTGCTCTCCCGCTCGCCGGTGCACCCCGACGGTCGGGATGGAGTAGACTATGGTGGTGGCGCAAGCAGAGAGGTTGGCAAAACCCTAGATTGGTTTCGGTGTATTGTGGCGGTAGCTGATGTCTACGCACGCTTCTATTCTTGCAGACAGTGTTGGGCCTCCAAGTGCAGAGGTTCGTAAAACAGCAGCAAGTTTCCCTTAAGTGGATCACCCAAGGTTTATCGAACTCAGGGAGGAAGTGGTCAAAGGTATCCCTCTCAAGCAACCCTGCAATCAAGATACAAGAAGTCTCTTGTGTCCTCAACACACCCAATACACTTGTCAGGTGTATAGGTGCACTAGTTCGGCGAAGAGATAGTGAAATACAAGTAATATGGATGATTATAAGTGGTAATTGCAATCTGA
Organism: Avena eriantha; assembly: GCA_910589775.1. Taxonomy (NCBI): domain Eukaryota; kingdom Viridiplantae; phylum Streptophyta; class Magnoliopsida; order Poales; family Poaceae; genus Avena; species Avena eriantha. The sequence goes on along the minus strand of OU342741.1, from coordinate 142,463,320 downwards.
AATAAGAGTGGCAGCAAGCAAACATGTAACATGACTGATTGTAAACGGTGTTTCAATGCTTAGAAACAAGGTCTAGGGATCATACTTTCACTAGTGGACACTCTCATATAAATATCTTCTCTTCATTACGCTACCCTGAACTACTCTCCGATTGGACGATATAGGGCTATAACAACACACCTTAAACTTTGCATTCCCCATCTAGATAACCCCTCACTATCACCTTGAGCGCTAGATGGTTCCAACAAACACCACAATCTCATAAAGACATCCAACTCAAATTATACTCATGATAAGTATTTCTGTAACCCTAGCCTAAGTGCCATACGGTGTGCGCACTGTCAACTTCACACACGTGGGGATACGTAGACATTAATTAAAGCACTTGAGTAGCAGAATGGATCTAGATTACAAGCTCATGATCTCAATAAGATCACGCATAGAGAGAGATATGAACACATAGCTACCGGTAGAGCCCTTAGTCTCGAGAGAGAACTACTCCCTCCTCATCATGGGAGTCAGCAACGGCGATGGAGATGGCGGTGGAGTCGATGGAGATGGCTCCGGGGGCACTTCCCTGTCTCGGCAGGGTGCCGGAACAGAGACTTCTGTCCCTCGAATCTCCTCTTCGGTGGTGACGGTGCCGCGGAACTTTTTGTGGAATTCTCATCCTCTCCCTAGGGTTTTCATCTCGAGAGAATATATAAGCGAAGGGGCAAGGATGGTGGAGGCCCGAGGGGCCCACACCACTTGGTGGCGCGCCTGGGGGGGGGGGGAGGGCTCGCGCCACCATAGGGTGTGGCCGCCTTGGTGCCCTCCTCCGTCTCTGCTTTGACTCCGTCTTGTGTCGGGAAAAATAGGAACTTCGATTTTTGTTTCGTCCAATTCCGAGAATATTTCGTTACTAGCTTTTCTGAAACCAAAAACAGCAGAAAACATGCAACTAGCACTGCGGCATCTTGTCAATAGGTTAGTTACAGAAAATGTATAAAAAATGCCTCAAAATGTAGACAAAACATAAGATAGTTGATACAAAACAAGCATGGAGCATCAAAAATTATAGATACGTTTACGACGTATCAAGCATCCCCAAGCTTAACTCCTGCTTCTACAAAACTGCAAGTTTTCACCATGATTAGGCATGGCTTAGGCTAGCCGTCCAAGCGTTTATCTAACACACAACAAACTCCATGAGCTTGCAAGCTCCCCTTTTATTTCACACCGCCGGGATCCATAAACAAAAGAACATGATATCAACTGAATAATAAGTGCAATGTTGAAAGCATTCCCCATGGTATCATGGTTCTGCTAATTCACAACTTTTAAAGTGCAAGCATATAAGCAACATAGATGGACACAATGGTTCAAGTTTATTAAGTGAAAGAAAATAAAGTTTGCCATCAAGTTTGTGTGAGATTTAATCACTAATTTTCACATAACAAGTTTAATTTGAAAGGTAGATAAAAATATGAATATACTTGGAATGGTGTAACACACCATGCATAGGAATTTATAGTGGACTCTTTGGAATAACTTGGTTTTCTTGAAAGTTGGATGCATGAGTAGAACTCATACTTGGTACATGTGGAGGCTAGCAAAAGACTAGGAGCGGCCAACTAAGAGAGCAATAATGGCCATAATCATGCAAAGCGGCAAAACATTATTAATTAAAGCATAAAGTGATATTGCAAGTCAAAAACTAAATGATCATAGAGGCTATCACTACAAGAAAAGTTGGCTTTTACAACGAATGATTTTCGTGGTTGAAGGTCCGTTTTTCGTGGCTAAAAAGTCTTCTACGACGAATGCCCATCATGGTAAAAGCCCCGTCACAAAAGAATCTACCACAGTTTTTTCTGACCATGGCGGATCGCACACTTTAGCCATGAAAACTTGTTTCGTCGTAGATCTGTTCGCCAGGCGCGTTGACTGCTGACGTCATGCAAAATGCCATGTGGCAAACACCGTTAACGACTAGTTACCACCGTTAACGGCCACGGAAACCGTGGAAGAAGCCATGACCAGCCAAGGCCTGCTCATAATTAAATGGGTCGGCCCATCAAGAGAGCCCAATAAGATTATGGCCCGTTACTGTTTTGTCCGACAATGTTTGAAATGGGCCCCAAGATGTGGCCAGCAGTGGCCCGTGAATGTCAAGCCTGTTACTATTTCGGTCTAAAAAAGCACACGCTTTTCGAATACTGTGCGGCCCGGTAACAGGCTGCGTCAAGTAGGCCCGATACTGTTAAAGCTCACGGTCAGCCTCTCACTGTTCTCACAGCTCATCATGGGCCGCCTACGAACGACCCACTTTTGAGAAGGTCCGATACTGTTCTGGCCTTCTACTATTATGGCTCGTTAATGTACTGGTTGTCTACTATTCATGTCCGTTACTGTTGTGGACCTTTACTGTTCTTGCCCGTTATGGTGCTGGTTGCCCCTGTTCTGGCCTGTTACTATTCAGACATATTACTGTTCTGGCCTGTTAGTATTTTGGCCTATTACTGTGCTGGATTGCCGCTGTTCTGGTCTACTGGTGTTTTGGTCTACTACTGTTTTGGCGTATTACTGTTTCGGCCTGTTACTATTCCGGTATGTTACTGTTTTGGCATGTTGCTGTTTTAGCCAGTTACCGTTGTTGTTTTGGTCTGTCACTGTTTTGTCATGTTACTGTTTTAGCCAGTTACCATTACTATTTTGGTAATTCTAAAACCTGATCGACCTGGGTAGCGCAGTTATGGTACCGCCATGCGTGGATGGCGTCAACTAAATGCCTACATGGCCTATGCGAGTTCTCTAGATATTACATCAGCTGCAAACTTCTTAAAAATATTACAAAATATGAACAATAGTTGCAAATCAAGTTGATAGTAGAGTCCTCAATTTGCTTTCTCAATCCATCAACTGCATCTCCCTTTGAGTGTGACAACTGCATTGGAAAACACCTTGAGATATGATCTTACAGTCCCCTATTTGGTGGCGATAGCAATAATTGTAGTCTGAAACTAACTAATAACAAGTTAATACAGCAAAGAAGACAAACTACTCATAGCGAAGAATGAACCATATAGGAATTATAACTGTATGATACAAACTTGTAGAGCAGGAATGCAAACCATGAATGAACTATATAGTAGAGGATAGTTATGTCGTTGCCTAGGACGAACCAGAACCAGATACGAGATATAATGGTGTGGTTTGTGAACCTGTAGAACAGGACAAACAAGCATTAGACAAGTATGCCAACAATGAAATGAGCAATCCAACAAAGTGTTTCTTAGAATTTCAGTATAAACTAACCAGGTCATTTCAGAAAATATATATGGAAGGAGTGGTATCTTCTGCAATGCAAGAGACATTGGGTGACTCGGAATTTGCGGTGAGCTACACAATGGCATGCAGTTACTGTCATAGCTAAGAATGAACCACATAGAAATTATAACCGCATCATACTAGAACTTGTTGAGCAGGAATGGAAAACACGAATAAACTATACAATAAAGAATAATTATGCCGTTGATTAGGACAAACCAGCACCAGATACAGAGAATATATAATGGCATCGCTGGAGGACCTGTAGGCTGTACAAACCAACATGTTCAGTGTTGCCTTTTTGGGCTCTACACAAAGAAAACAAAAATAGTCATTGTTGCAGCTTTTGAAGAACCAGATGGCAACAACAAAATTATAATCGAACTAGTACGAAGAGTTTGAACGGGTACCACAGGAGAGCAGAACGATGCCAGGGAGGAAACAATAGCAGGAACTTAGCTCAGAAATAACAAGATAGTCAGTAATTTTGTAGCAGGGAATCCACACTAATAATTTCCACTGACATTATATTTTGCAAGAACTACACAATAGCAGGCATTTACTGGTGTACGGAGCAGCTAAGATAAGAACATGTGCATGACAAAATAACAAACATGTGCATGACAAAATAACAGACATGTGCATGACAAAATAACAGACATATGCATGACTCGATATTTGTAGAGCAGCGAATGCAAACCAACATGTCTAATGACATTGTATGTACTAGCACAAAGAACAGGCGTGCCCAGTGACTTGTATGTACTAGCACGATTACAAAAATGCAGTTCACTGCGACAGGCTTGAACCTGCTATACCGCTAACAAAACAAAAACGGGTTGGAGATTTGGTTAACCTTGGTCGGAGAGGCATCTAAGCATCGTCGGTGCCGTGCGAGTGACGTCCAGGTCACCGAGGGTGATGCGGTTGCGGTGGCTGTTGGCGTCGGGGAAGCAGATCTTGGGCGGTTGATGCTGGCTTGAAAGCGATGGACTAGAGCGTCGCTGAGACAGATCCAGTGCAGTGAACGGTGATGGTCGTGCAACTAGTCTAGAGCAGTGGACATGGAACTCTTTGAACTAGAACACGCTTGGTGGACACCGGTGAAGCGGATTTGGTATGGTTGGGTAGCTTTCAGCAGCGAGCAAGTAGAGCTTGGGTGGTCGATGATGCCATCGGCATGGTGAACGACACCGCAGCTCCTATATATGGTGGGTGAGCGTCGGTGAAGCGGCTGCGCGGTGGTGCACGAGACCGCAGATCAAGCCGGTGCGCGCGGTGGTCGTGGAGGGGACAGAGGAGCTTGGGATTTTTGGGAGGGCCGGCGGGAAAAACTGGGGGAATCGGGACCAGAGAGGTGAGCAGAAAAATAATTACGATCGTGCCCCCGAGCTACCGACTTTAGCACGCCCATTCGTTGTCTGAACAATGGGTAGATTTGGAATTTTAAATTCTAAAGTTTTTGAAACGGAAGGGCGCGAAATGCTTCAAGGTCGGTGTGTGATTTTGCCGCTCGATTGAGAATTTGAATCTGGCTTGCGCCCATCTAATAATAATAGAAAAATGGTACTCCCCCGGTCGGTGGGATATTTTGACTCAAAGTTTTTAAAACGGTGGGGCGGGAAATGCTTGATAGGTGAGTGATTTTGCCGCTCGATTGAGATTTTGAATTTGGCTAGGCTCCATCTACTAATAGAAAAAAAGGTAGTAGAACGTACGCTATTTGTCCAGGAATTCAAGGCCGAGAGTCACATCAACTGATCATCCATAAACATTTTTTTGCATAGAAACTTGGATACCTTCCATTCACACAGCATAGGCGGTAAATTTTGCCGCTTGACTCAGATTTTAAATTTGTCTAGGGTCCATGTAATAATATAAAAATGGTACTACCTCGGTGGGTGATTTTGCCTGGAAATGTTTGAAACAGAGGGGATGCGAAATGCTTCGGGGTCGGTGGGTTATTTTCCCGCTCGATTACGATTTTGAATTTGGCTACCGGCCAAGTTTTTATTACTAGAAAAAAGGTTGTGTAGTTTGAACGCCAGCTGGTCAGGAATTTAAGGCGAGACTCACATCAACTCATGCCTCCGATTCAAACGGTGTAGGCGGTAGGTTTTGGCGATCGACAGTGATTTTGAATTTAGAGATAGTCTAAAGAATAATTAAAAAAGTAGGCCGTTTTTCCTCTATTTCAGGAATCCAAGACAGGGAGAGTGATTATCTACCACGCGTATGAAAATGTAGATCTCCGATACAAGAATGTTTGTTTAACATAACAACAAACAAATGTCTAAAGTAGCTCTGATTCAAGCATGTGAAAATGGTGTGCAACCAAGGTCTACTAATTATTTAGGTGTCGGCACAGAGTCTTCTACAGGAAGCACTAACGAAATGGTAGTACTAATTCAGATCAAATAAAAAGCCTGTTGCGAAACAAATACTCCTACTACAACATACTATCAAAACACAAAGACCAGCTAACGTATATGTAGAACAAATAAAACAATATTTTATCATGCACACACTACTATATAGAGAACACCATTTCATCATATAAAACAATGTTTTATCAAACACACATAGGACCCCAAAACGAATAGACAGCTCTAATATTCCATCCCCTGCCGCTGAGACTACAGCACACACAAAGGTGTCGCCACAGTTCCATCAGCTACCAAAACAAACAAATATCAGACTGCAGCTCCAAATAACACAACCTGGGCAAACACATGCTTGCCCAAACAAGCCTTGATTGTTCATACGAGTGTTATTTTCATCTCCTTGATGTTGCAGTCTGAATCAGATGTGTTGCTGACAGGACTTCCATTTCGTTTCTTTGATTTAGCACTCTGAATCACATCGACTGCTGAAGGAAAGGAACAAAATGATCAGCAAAATCATAGGTGTACAAAAATTCAAGGGTTGCACATGAATGACTGCACTAACTAGGTGTCATAATGTAGGGATGTAAAGTACACCAACGTTTACCAGATCTGAACTTCTTAGACTTCATGCTACTGAGATCTAATTCAAATACTCCCTCCTTCACCCAGATAACCACCATTTATCTATCCTCAAATGCACAGAGTAACCTTACCGCATCTTTCCCACCATATGCCTATGATTTATCAAGGTTAAGGAGAGTATCCAACTCAACCTTTATATGAGGCACCCAAGCTTCCCATTTGCCTGTTGATGATCTTGCACTGGACCACGTGTTTAGACTGAAGTCTCTTATAACCGCAAGGGCAACATCTCCATTATGCCCCTTAGCGATGACAAAATTGCGTCTGGAAATATCATGTGTCTCATGGGGGCACTCAATATAACACTGTGTTGTTGTCACGTTATCGAAGGAAATTATATATATGGAGTTCATTGTTGGCTAGTACAAAATGGACCCTATGAGAGTTGACGGCCTGCGATCAATCTTAGCCAGCATCTCAACAGGTTCAATCTAGTCCTCCCATTTTCATAACTCTGATGAGTACCTCTGCACCAGTGCTTGGTTACTATCCAAACAACTAGAAATTGCTGCAACAGTGTGAAGACAATTGCCCATGATTTCTCGAACAGAGAATTGTGCCGCTACCATACTCAGGTCTCCGCCAAATTGGTGGTTCTGGTATCACTGTTTCACTTCCACTGATTGGATCTCAGGCTTTATCATGTTAGACCCTTGCGGATAATGAAGTAGCACCCTACCATTGCGACATCTGAGTACATATGGTTTGTAGGCTTTATGTACTTCCACCAGCCTGTTTAGCTTCTGGAAGATGGATTGGTCAAGATTATGATATGTTAAGAATCGAGCGTCCTCGGAGCTGTTGGTGAAAAACCAAAGTAACAGAATTCCTCTGTTGTGTGACAGGGTTAGCCTTTTGAAATCGTTGCTTCCCATGAAGTCCATCCAACATTTTTGGGCGACTGATGCCCTTAGTATGCAGGATGGGTGCGATGGAAGCCTGACAAGAATCTGACCAAATACATCGCCTGATGAAAGGGCATGTATGCCCCCATGTGTGGTTTTGGTAATTAATGAGTTTAAGGGAAGTTGGTTTATGCTTTGAGTTGGTTCTTAAGCATTAGCCTTGCATGTTCTTGCATATTTTTGAGGGATTTGAGAGAGGAGATCTAGATCTACAAGACCCACCAAGCAAAATCCCTTCTTTGTGAAGGAATCCTTGGGATCTAGATCTTGGAGAGTTTTGTGTTCTCCTCTTGTGTTCTTCCTCCCTTATTCCCCAATAGCTTTTGTAGCTTTGGTGGAATTTGAGAGAGAAGGACTTGCCTCTTCGATGTTCTTGAGAGTGGTCTTCCCTTCATGACACTTCTTCAAGTCATTCTTCAACGAATTGACTTGAGCCTTGAGCTTCTTGTTTTCCTCTACATGGTTAGTATCAACAATAATACTAGAGGAAGTAGATGCTACGTTGTTAGAGCAACAAGGCAAGGGATGCAATTCATCACAAGATATAGCAATAGCATGAGTGGATGAATTACAAGGACTAGCACATGGCAATACTACACTAGGAGTAGATGAGTGCTAATGTCCACATGAGGCATACTAGATGTTACCTTTGACATAATAGCCTCATGAGCCAACTTTAGCCTACCATAGGAAACTAGAAGATCCTCATGCGAGCTTGAGAGCTTAGCATGGCTCTCTTCCAATTTCCCATAGTTGCTAGTTAGCAAAGCAAGTTGAGCACGAAGCTCAACATTCTCCTTCACACTAGATGCTTCACAAGAGATAGAGTTAGTAGCACAAGCATCATCAATAGTAGTGAGAGGTGAGTGCAACTTGGAGAGCTCTTTAGTGTATGAGGCTTTAAGTTGCTCATGTGACTCGGTGAGTTTGATGAGCTCTCCCTTAATGACCCTAGAGCCATTGTTGAGGTGCTCAAAATCCTCAAGGAGTTTAGCATAGGCAACTTTAAGCTCATCATTTTTAATTGGGAGGTCACTTGCCACCTCAAGATCTCTATAATGAGATTTCTTCACCCTAGATAGCTCTAGGGCAAAGGTCTCCTCAAGAGATTCCTTGGTGGTTTGTTCCTCTTCAAGAGCTTCATTTAAGTTTGCAATGTCATTAGCATACTCACGCTCAAGACTACCCATTTTGTCAATTGTGTCCTCATGCTCATAAATTAGTTGCTTACTTTCAATGGCAAAGTTCAAAATTTCAATGAAAGTAGAGCAAGCATTTCTATCATTGTGTAGAGCACGAAGGACTAGCTCCCCCTTCTCTTTTAAAGAAGCAACATCATCATCTTCTACATCTAAGTCAACATTCACATCATCATGAGGTGCATTGGGGTACAAAGGAGAAGTTACCTTTGATTCCTTAGCCATGAGGCATAAGTGAATGTTGGAAGAAGGTGATGATGGAGGAACACATGAAGCTCCAATAGCAACCTTGCCTTGGCCCACACATTCTTCAATTTCCTCTACAAGGTTAGCAACACAAGTACTAGAGGAAATAGAAGTACATTTATAATGGCAACAAGGCCACAAAAGGCAACAAGGCCACAAAAGGTCAACAAGCTTGAGGAACCTCCACAACTCAATTGGAGCCCCAAGAACACACCACAACTCCACACAACCGTCTAGGGTTCCAAGAACCCAAGAGAAACAAGCCCAAGGGCTTGAACTCGCCGAATCTCCAAGGAGAACTCAAACCTATGCACCAAATGCAAGAGGCAAGTCCTTCTCTCTCAAATTCCACCAAAGCTACAAAAGCTATTGGGGGAATAAGGGAGGAAGAACACAAGAGGAGAACACAAAACTCTCCAAGATCTAGATCCCAAGGATTCCTTCACAAAGAAGGGAGTTTGCTTGGTGGGGCTTGTAGATCTAGATCTCCTCTCTCAAATCCCTCAAAAAGATGCAAGAACATGCAAGGCTAATGCTTAAGAACCAACTCAAAGCATAAACCAACTTCCCTTAAACCCTCCAAAACTTCTCCCCCATTGGCATCGATTGCCAAAATGGGTGAAAAGTTCTAGATGGCCAATATAGTGAGAATTCCTCCAAAGGTGTCCATATGCACATATCCAATGATGCATCCTTGGGAGGAAGTAAAACTATATTGAGGATCCAAAGATTGCAAAAAAAAATAAAGGAAAATGAAAGAAGCTTCAACAAATGAAGCAAGCAAACAAAAGATCCAAAAATACCAATTGACAACATCAATTGATACCAAAACAACACAAGACAAAATGATACGAACAAATGAGTGTTTAGATGTAATAGGGAAGCTCCCCAATCTTTGTGCACAAATTATAATCAACTAATTTGAATACATCTTGCACAAATATGGAATCCTCACTCCCCATAAACATCTAAGACACAAAAGATGAGAACAAAGGCAAATGAGCATTCTTAAATGAATTGAAGAATCTCCCCAAGGATTATGCACCAATTATAATAATTGTATTTGGAAACAAAGTGCACAATCATGGAATCCTCACTCCTACAAACTCATTTAACAATACACGGCAAGAGAGATCAAATTATGAGTGCCCGGAGATGCAAACAAAAGGGACAAGCACTCATAGGAAAATAAATTTGGAAGCCACCGAAGAATCAACAAGAAATAAAAGGTGGTCTCCAAGGAACACAAAAACAATCAAAACAACCAAAGATTTTATCTTCTCTTGTGTGTATAAGTTTCTAGGTGGAAAATATCACAAAGACATATATCCACAAAGAAACATGCACACACAAAATAGATACACAAGAAAGCACATGAACAACAAAAGAAAAGTCATAGAACATACCAATAGGATTTTTGCATAAAAGCATGGCCAAAGACTCAAATATATCTTATTGTACATCAATGAGCTTCAAACACCAACACACTACATACATTGCAACTATTACCAAGGGAAAAAGGGAATAGTTGGAATATATGTAGAAAGGCAACAAGTATCACAAAAAAACTATGCAAAATACTCACTATTGCTCATGAGAGTGAATGAGGAAAAGATATGCAATAAAATTGCTAGATTGACATATTTGGGGTAAGTGAATCATGATCATGATTTTGTATAGCTCACTTATACGCACTCATCTCACCATACTCACATTTGCAATAGAGAGCACTCCTAAAAAACAACAAAAGAAACACAACATATGCAAAAACACAAACTCATGCGAACACGCAACCTACAAAAGGTTGGAAGCAATATTTGCATGCATGAGAGAGATACTTGTTACCGAGATATAATTGGTCGGATGTAGAGGATGAGAATTTGTTGATCGTCCTAGCTTGCCTCCAATTGACATGTAGGTACCACTTCTTCCTAATGGATGAGACAAGCATCCAATATATCTCCAATGTACCTAAAACACAATTAAGTACACTATGTTCCCAAACGAATTGGGTCCAAAGTAGTTAGTCCAACTACAATACATAGGGGACCCTCCACATAAATACGTGCATATTGATATGAAATTGAATTTCATGCACATCTTAGCCAATAGGATTTGGTGGACTTTCCCCTATATATGGGATCAAGAGATCAAGCAAGCCAAAAAATATACACGAAGTAAATATGCATGCACAAGACTCTCAAGAACCAAAAATGAGATACAATTTGAACTAAAACACCAAGTAAACCAAGAAGTAGCACACAAGAGTGTGACACGACAAAAGGTGTCCAAATTGTATCAAAGAGCCAAATCAACACATGAAAGGACACAAATTCAACAAATGAACAAGTCAAAAGCCAAAGAGTGAAAGATGCACAAAACACACAATGCTCAAGGATTTATCTCATCCTAAAAGATCACACAAGTAAAGAGGATGAGACAAAACCAACTCCCAAATAGAGCAAGGTTCCAACACACAAACCCACACTCTCTACACTTTTCATGATGGCACAAAGTACCAAGAGAAAAGATCAAGCTTCCAAGCACAAGAAACACTATATGGAACAAAATAAGAAGCATAAAAGGAGTGTTCTAGATAATATTGGAGAGCTCCCCCAAGAATGGTGCATTAGATAGAATTTTGCTTTTGAATGCAAAATGCACACAAATGAGATCATCACTACTACCTACATTAAATAAAACACAAGCGAATACCAGTAAACTAAAATAGCCATAAGAGGCAAGGAAGACATGGGAGTAAAAGGAACCAATCTCATGGCCAAAGATGGGACAAAGAAAAGCAAAGGCCAAAGTGAACATGATCAATAAATCCTACCATATATGGAGTGTCACTTGTCCAAGGACAAGAGTTATTGGGAAAGTTTTCCCGAGGTAGTTTGCAAGAAAATCATGACCATATTCACACAAAGAAGCATGTAACAAGATATAACAATTATGCTTGATGCTTCGAAAGATATTTCTTGATAGCTCCAAATAGTCACACAATCACTAGTGATTAGTGTAACTTGAAGCAAAGGGTTTCCATGTAGGATATGGAGGTCCAAATATGAGGAAACACATATCAAGAAAAGCTCTCACAAACAAGATCCAAAAGATGAGCAATAAAAGAAATCCAAAGGAATTGGAAGTTGTTTGAGCTAAATGTGCCACTTAGGAGCTAGATAAAATCAATATCAATTCTAAGTGACACTACCTCAAATGTCCACATTTTCTAGGTTTGTAATATGCACAAAGCATATGACTCCCCCATAATGTGATAAACCAAGAAATCTCGACAAGAGGCAAAAACATCCAAAAAGGAGATGGTTAATGGACATTATGGAATTCAAATTCTTCATGAGAATGACATACCACCTAGAGACAAGATAAACATGTAATGTCAACACTAAGTGGTATTCCTCATGTACACACATTTTAGGATTGTGGAATGCCCAAGCATAACACTCCCCCAAAATGGGATAGTCCATTAATCTCTCCCAAGAGCCAAATGAGATACCAAATGAATTCAACAAAGGCTCAAACACAAGAACACAAATACATGATGTGCCAACCAACATACACAAATATACTAGACAACACAATATAGGTATGAGGGAAGCACAACATGTACAAACACATATAATGGTACAAAACCACACATGAACAAGGGAGCAAGTAACTTCCAATGTAAAGGAGTTGAGCACATGTTACCGCAAGGAGGAACATTGGATATGAGATAGAGGCAAGATAATCCAATTGGCTTGACTTGACAAAAATAAATGATGAAGACCCCTCAATTCTTCATTATGTAGCCAAGCCTCCAATTCCCTCCAACAACCACCTATTGATCAAGTTTTAGCTTGTTGGTCCCCAACCAAGTTGGGTCCTAAGAGGTTAGTCATAATAGGCTTGGCCACCCAAATGGTTCTTTTCTTGACACCACTTTGGGCACCAACATATTTGGCAAACACATTTCCCTCCTCATCCTTACCAAGAGAATATGCATCATATATCAAGATAGGATTGGATGAGGAGTTACCCATAGTGCATGAGGAAGAGAGGTGCCCCTTCTCGCGGCATGTGTAGCAAGTTCTTCTCTTGCCATCTTTCTTCATGGAAGATGTCACCCCTTGAGGAAGAGCTTGAGTCTTGGGAAGAGGCCCGCTTCTAGCTTGAGGTGGAGCTTGAGGTCGTTTCCCTTGTTGCTTCTTCTTCAATGGGCAACATCTCACATGATGGCCTTCTTCCTTGCACTTGAAGCACACAATGTTGGCCGGATTCTTCACTTGACCTTGGCCATTCTTCTTGTTGCCCTTGTGCTTCAACAAGTTGGTGGGCTTGTTCTTGATGTTGGAGTTGTATCCAAGCCCACTCTTGTCATTTGGTGCATAGGTTTGAGTTCTCCTTGGAGATTCGGCGAGTTCAAGCCCTTGGGATTGTTTCTCTTGGGTTCTTGGAACCCTAGACGATTGTGTGGAGTTGTGGTGTGTTCTTGGGGCTCCAATTGAGTTGTGGAGGTTCCTCAAAGTTGTTGACCTTTTGTGGTCTTGTTGCCTTTTGTGGCCTTGTTGCCTTTTGTGGCTTTGTAGCCTTTGTGGCATTGTTGTTGGGAGCCTCCAATTGAGTTGTGGAGATTGCCACAATCTTGTACGGGTTCGGTGACCGCCCTCAAGTGTCCCATAGTGGAACGTGAGTAGGCCTTTGTGGCGAGCTCACGGGAGAATAGGGTGAGCCTTTTGTGGCGTCGGTGAGTTGCGTGGCTTCGCATCCTTGGTGAGGCCTTGTGTGGCGTTGGGTGAGCATTGAGCCACCACACCTCGAGGTGAGCCATTTGTGGCGTTCGAAGTTCATTGCGCCCCCACACCTCTCCAACGGAGACGTAGCTTCTTTGGAAGTGAACTTCGGGAAACAAATCATCGTCTCCGCGTCCATCGGTTATCTCTCAACCGAGCCCTTTACCTATGCAATTTACATCGTGATAGCCTTCGTGCTTGAAGTACTTATCTTGCTATCACCTTGTTGCTGGTCTTGCTTAGCATAGGTTGTTGGTGCACTTAGTGAAACTAGTGGATATAGGTTTTGGCTTGATAAATTAAACGTTAAGTTTTATTCCGCATTTATTAGAGCCTAAACCGTAATTATTTTAAAACGCCTATTCACCCCCCCTCCTCTAGGCGACGTCCATTTCCCTTTCACCTGGCAAGTCGTTGATTGTTGCATATGTTCTTCCACCGAAGCTGGTAGGATGATGCAAATAGCACAAGTGCATCATCAGAATTAAGTAAACAACACAATGCACAACCCTAAAAACAGAATTAAGTAAACACCACAATGCATCATACATTTTGACAGGAAAATTTATCATCGAAATTTCCTAAACTGCACCCATCTAAAAAACTACCTAAAAGGCAGAGTCTATCAGCAAAATAACCTAAACAGCACAAGGAATCAACCAGAGTAGTACAAAAACACCGCAAAATGCTTCAGCATGTTGAAACTGGGCAAAGGGAATGAAGAACTTTTTTTAGGTCACCGGGGAGGACAGAAAGGCTCCCACCTGAATTTTCTGGTTTTATTATAAAGAAGAGGAGAAAAAATGGACACAGCTTTAGTGACTTGGTGAACCCAAGTCTCACGGTGACTTGCCCCAGGATCCACCTTCCATCTTAGATCAAACGTATGACAGTAGTTCAGATTTTGAACTAAAAAGTAAAACTATTCGAAAAAGTTTGACAAAAAATCAGTAAATCATTGGTGCCTAGGTTTGAATCATGCGAAAGTTTCATCCCATTCAGATCACTAGTTTGTGATTAAATAGATTTTTATATTCCCAGTACTACTAGTTTAAACTAATATCCACTACGTCTAGAAAAAACCCTGGAGCAGAATACACAAAAGAGGGAGGAAGTCAGGGAGATAAAATCCAAAGAAGAACTTACAATGGGGTCGACGAGTTCTGAGCAGATGGAGCAGGAGCCGCCGACGAATGACGAGCCACAGCCGTTGACGCTGAGGAAGCACGACCACGAGCTGACGCATTCCTAGCATCCCACGCAGCCGTCGCTTTGGCAGCGACAGCCAACATAACCGAATTTGTTCCATCAGCAGCTGACGAGGATTTCGACTACGCCTCCACCGCTTTCCAAGAATCACTCAACACTGCCCAAGACTCCGATGTGGTACAAGCATCGGCCGCCGGATCCGCTTCACATGTATCCTCTGGTGCTGCTTCAGCATCCAACTCTGCTTTACAAGCATCCGCCAATGCAGCAAATGCATCCGCCAATGCCGATTCCATTTCCTATAAATGCCACGAGCTTATTTAGCTCACAATGCCCAAAAATAAATGCATTCTATCCTTCAGAAAGCCCGTAATGGCTGGAGGTTGGGGACGTACATACCAGCGAATAGCGATGTGGTGGTGTTCAATGGTGGAGCGACGAGGACGGTCCGGTCGAGGGAGGGCGGCCAGGCGGAGAAGATGACGATGGGGTCGAGGGGCACACGAGTGAGATACCCCGAACTCGAAACTCACTTTCGCCCCACTATTTATTTTTATTTTTATTTTTTTGCGAGCCCCGCCTTTTTTAGGGGAAACCATGGTTGTATTAATAGCATAAATCACACAACTGATACAAGTTTGTGCACTTGCGTTGCTCAGTTTCCCGCCTACAGACATCAAGTTTGTGCACTTATTCATGTGATACAATCAATTGCTGGGTAAAATATTCCAGGTGGTAGAAGCTTATCCTTTCTATGACATCAAGATCTAGAGTTCAAACATCGACCTGAAATTCCACAATCTACAACTACAAGTTTTGGTTTACTACCAGAAACATGCTAACAAATCACTCGCAACTGGCATTAACATCATCATTAACAGATCCGAGAAGGAAAAAATTGAAAGATAAAAAACCACCACAAGTTCGAATAAGATGACTATTGTTGCCAAATATAGTCACATAAAGCGAGGTCCAATATATATGTCATAACAGTACATCAA
This sequence comes from Avena eriantha, assembly GCA_910589775.1. NCBI lineage: Eukaryota > Viridiplantae > Streptophyta > Magnoliopsida > Poales > Poaceae > Avena > Avena eriantha. Next base: position 142,447,626 of record OU342741.1, on the reverse strand, counting down.
ATATATAGATTTGTGGACACCACACACCCGCAAAGCAAAAAAAACAGTTATAGTACCTGACTTAACAAACAGTCATCTTCACAAGAGACCCAAACCCTTCAAAAATGAAAGTAGAGCGGTCAATATGGTTTACAGATTTCCTCATATTTTGCAGGATCAAGACTGTATGGGCGTGGAGAATCTCGAATTTCTGTCAGGGTCTCATCTTCTTCTAGAGCCGAATTGAAAAGATTGTCCCCCTCTCTTTTTGCGAAAACCCATTACAAAACGGAGACGCTCAGAAATGCGTACACACACTCACCCCTATGAATGTAAGTATGCACACCCTGCACCTATGAGCACTTCAGAAATACTGGATCTTGACACTGATCCCGTGGGGCTTGAGCTTGATGAAGTCACCATAGGCACCTCGCTATATATTGACGGGAACGTCGCCTCTGACTACCCTCATAACCATCCTTCAAAGTCGAGCGCCAAGGCTTCGTGGCGAAGGAAGTGCTAGGGGGTTGGAGCTCATATTCGTTGGCTGCTATGGGATGTAATTGAACCACTAATAATTTGGCCCTCGGTAGTGAGCCCTTAGGTCCTAGACACCAGTGACCATTAGAATTACTTTGGGAAAACCGAGCAAAACTTAATACAAACAGAAGGCCCATCTGTCTCATTTTTGCGAAAATCCACTACAAAACACACACGCTCACAAATGCATACACACACTCACCCCTATGACCGCATGAACGCACATCCTACCCCTATGAGCACCTCCAAAAGATTGTGTCTTCAGACTATCCGGTGGGAGGGCTTGTGCTTGACGAAGTCACCATAGGCACCTACTGCCCTCGTAACCATCCTTCAAATCCGAGCATCAAGGCTTCGTCGAGAAGGAAGAGCTAGAGGAGTCAGACCTAACATTCGTTGGCTGCTATAGGATATAACTAGTCCACTAATAACAATGGGGCCCCACGGTAGTGAGCCCATTGGCCCCAGACATCAAAGCAAGCACGGTGTCAAGTCTTAAACATATATCTTAATAGTGGAGTGGTAGTGCTAACAAAAAGATTCTTGAAGGTGATTCTAGTGCTAGACTTATGTCTAAGAGCATCAATTGGGAGGGCCCACTATTCAGTGGATAACAGTCTGTTTTTATTTTTAGCATGGTTGTGTGGACCCACTTCAGTTCTAAACGCTAGACCAAAAGTAGTTTTCATAGCTACTTCTAGACACTACACACGCCATTACTATACGTAGCATAGAAATTTACTAGCCTCATGTCTAAGAAAATTGTAGATTTCTTTGAAAGTTTTTAGAAAAAGCTTTTGGAGGTACCCATCGAGGGGTCAATTAATATATCACAAAACACCAAGATTTTTGACAATAGGTTTAACTTCTTGCTAAGATAGATTTTGCATCTTGACAATTTAACAAAATTAGGTCAAACTTGAGCTACAAGTAAGCGCGATATAGATTGCTCTTGAATTAAATGTCTTTTTGGAGGTCTATAGGTGCATATTCTTGTAGTAAACAATTCCATCACTATGAGTTTCCTACTATCTCAAAAAAAAACATTCTTAATCTTCCGAGTGTGATGACGAGATTGTTCTTTCCCGTAAAGCAATTCTGAAGAATATGGATCTGAATGACACACGAGGCGAGTTTTCAGACATATTGTGGACCAACATGTTGTACTTACAATTTCCCATGTTTTATGAGTTCTCAAACTTCCTAGCTAACTTCGCCCACTTAATTGATTTTATGCCGATTTACCGAAATTATTAGGTACAAATTGAACTGCCACAAGCAAATTGTAGGTTGCTTTGAAAGTTTGACGAAAGATCTCTCTTGGAGGTACCCATACATATCGGGGGGAGGGGTCAATTAATATATGGGAAACCACCAAGAGTTTTGATGATATATAGGTATGGTTTAACTTCTTGCTAAGATTTTGCATCAACTGAATGAAATTAAGTTAGACTTGAGCTACAAGTAAGCATGATAGACTGCTCTTGAATTAAATGTCTTTTCAGAGGTAGATGGGTGCATCTTCTTGTAGTAAACAATGTCGTCGGTGTGAGTTTCCAACTACCAGGGATGTTCTCAATTTTCCGAGTGATGTCATGATCATTCTCTCCCGTAAAGGAAGTCCAAAGAATATTGATCTAAATAAATGCCACAAGCCAAAGTTTTCACACGCACACACACACAGGCACGTGCCACACTCGTATATACTGTATGAAATGTGATTTAACGAATATTAAGTTGTTATTAACCAATAGTCTTGTTAGATAAAAAGGCATACATTAAGTATATTAATAATAACTATCTAGAACAGGGTGGAGTTTGCTCTAGATACTGTTCAACACGAATCCAACTACTCTGAACCATTGGATCTAACAGCCCAACGGTCACGATTGGTAATATGGATCCAATTCAAAACTTCCTACCTAACTCCACCCACTTGAATGACTTTATATCGATTTATCGAAAATAGGTCAGATTTGAACTAGTATAAGTAAATTTTAGGTTACTATGAAAGTTTTATGAAAAAGCTTTTGGAGGTACCCCTCGGGGGTCACAATTAATATATGAGAAACCATCCAACGAGAGTTTTGACGACAAGTTGGATCAAGACTCGCAAATCTAAACATTTTGCTAACTATTGGATCTTCTTTTCCATTCCTAGCATCTAAAAATATTCTACTAATAGTCTTGATGAGAATGATGAATGCTAGTATGCGCAAACCTCAAAACAAACACTCCATTGCTCAGTTTTAGGGTCCTTGTGCTAAATGCATGGACTTTTGGCTGCAATTTTCATTTTTATGAGGTTCTTGATATGTAACTTGTACTTCCACCGACCGTGTTCCCTCTTAAGCACATCGCACCTACAAGACCAACCATTAGATCGGCCATTCGTAGTACTTCTTATTATCTTATCTTTATCTTGTCCTATCTCTTACAATACCGTACCATACCACACACTACATATAGTTTACGGATTAACTTTGAACATTGACCATTGGATCAAGACTGGCAAATCCAAACATTGCTAACCGTTGGATCTTCTTTTCCATTCTTAGCATCTGCAAAGATTCTACTAATAGTCTTTAGCATGATGACCACTAGTATACGTAAACCTCTAGCTCAAAACACACACTTCACTGCTTAGTTTCTGAGTCGTCCTTGTGCTAAATGCATGGACTTGGACGTAATTTTCATTTTTTATGAGGACCTTGATGTAAATTGTAATTCTACTCACCATGTTAACTCTCAAAGCACCTCGCTTCCTACGAGACCTACCATTAGATCGGCCATTCACGGTACATCTTATCTTACCTTTATCTTTGTCTCTTATCTCTTACAATACCATGCATACCACCACTACATAGTGTAGGGATTAACTTATTTGAACATTGACCGTTGGATCAAGACTGGCAAATCCAAACATTGCTAATGTTTGGATCTTCTTTTCCATTCTTAGCATCTAGAAAAATTCTACTGATAGTCTTTAGCACGATGAACACTAGTATGCACAAACCTCAAAACACATAGTACTTCATTACTCGGTTTAAGGGTCGTTGTGCTAAATGCACGGACTTGTTGGATGCAATTTAATTTTTTACGAGGTCCTTAATGTAACTTGTACTTCCACCGACCGTGTTAACTCTCAAGCACCTCGCTCTTACAAGACCTACCATTAGATCGGCCATTCGCAATACTTCGTATCTTATCTTTATCTTGTCTCTTATCTCTTACAATACCATATCACTATATATAGTGCAGAGATTAACTTTGACCATTAACAATTGGATCAAGACTGGCAAATCCAAACAGCATTGCTAACCATTGAATCTGCTTTTCCATTCTTAGCATCTAGAAGGATTCTACTGATAGTCTTTAGCACAATGAACGCTAGTATGCGCAAACCTCAAAACACAGTACTTCATTGCTCAGTTTCAGGGTCCTTTGCTAAATGCATGCATGGACTTGGATGTAATTTTCATTCTTTATGAGGTCCTTGATGTAACTTGTACATACTTCCACCGACCGTGTTAACTCTCAAGCACCTCGCTCCTACGAGACCTACCAAGGTTAAAAGAAAATGCAACCGCCCCAATTATCACACAAACTTGTCCACGGTTTCTTATACGTAATACCCAAATTTTTAGTACTAGGATTCCTAGCTAACTTTGCGCACTTTGGTGACTTCTTATCAATTTAACGAAATTAAGTCAAACTTTAGATACAAGTAAGTGTGATAGATTGCTCTTGAATTAATTGTATTTTCGGAGGTAGATGTGTGCATCTTCTTGTAGTAAACAATGTCATCGGTGTGAGTTTCCAAAAATCAGGAAAGAAAGTTCTCAGTTTTCTGAGTGATGACGAGATGATTCTTTTTCGTAACGAAAGTCTGAAGAATATGGATCTCAATGCAATAAGCCAAGCTTTTATACATATTAGCTAGGTGGACCAATGTGTTTTACTTATGATTCCCATGTTTTATGAGTTTTCAAGGTTCCTAGCTGACCCCGTCCACTTGTTGAATGACTTTATGTCATGTATCGAAAGAAAAGGTCAAATTTGAACTACGAGCAATAAATTGTAGCTTGGTTTGAAAGTTTTATGGAAAAAGCTTCTAGGGTACCCATCGAGCGGTCAATTAATATATTAGTTGAGACTGTTCAACTTCTAGCTACTAGATTTTGCCTCTTGAAAATTTTGAACCACTTTTGAAAACGATCACATGAAATAAGGAGAGAGGGGAAATGATTTTTATATTCTTTATGGTCAACACACAAGCTTGAGGTGCACCTTAGTCTTAAAGATACTTTATAGTTTCCACTATGTATAAGGTGAACCTTAGTGGATGCCACATACTTGGCCTTATTAAGGTGTGCTTTTTATCTATATATCTACTACTATAATGGACCAGTTTTGAATTGGATCCATATATAGCACCAATCTTGACCGTTGGGCTGTTAGGTCCAATGGTTCAGAGCAGCTGGATTCGTCTTGAATAGTACCTAGAGCAAACTCTGTCATGTTTAGAACCATCATGTCACCAACCCCAAAATTTTAAAGCACAGTAGGTTGTATTCTCAATATGTGTAGATAGTTATTATTAATAGACTTAATTTATGCATTTTTGGGGTGGTGACATGATGGTTCTAGAACATGGTGGAGTTTGTTCTAGGCCTGTACTCCCTCGCTCCATCCCAAAATATAAGGCGCCTAAGGATTGGTCAAAAGTAAAATCTTACTAACTTTGACCAAATATGTAGAAAAAAATATCAACATCTACAATATTGAATGGACATATTAAGAAAATATACTTTATGGTGAATCTATTTATATTAATTTAGTATTCTAATTTTTTATATTTTTGTGTACAATCATGGTCAAACTTAAAAAATGTTGACTTTTGACTAATCCTTAGGCGCCTTATATTTTGGCGGAGGGAGTACTATTCAACACGAATCCAGTTGCTCTGAACCATTGGATCTAACAGCCCAACGGTCATGATTAGTGTTATGGATCCCATTCAAAATTGTTCCACTATAGTAGTAAGTAGAGAGAATATAGTGTACTGTGCTATGAAATTTTGGGGGTGGTGACATGATGGTTCTAGAACATGCATGGTGGAGTTTGCTCTAGGTACTATTCAACACGAATCCAGCTTCTCTGAACCATTGGATCCAATAGCCCAACAGTCAGGATTGGTGTTATGGATCCAATTCAAAACTGCTCCACTATAGTAGTAGAGATAGAGATATCTTATCTTATCTTATCTTACCTTACGACTATATAGTGTACGAATAACTTTGAATATTGATCGTTGGATCAAGACTCATGAATCCCAACATTTCCAGCCGTTGGATCTTCTTTTCCATTCTAGCATCTAGAAGATTCTATTGATAGTCTTCAGCATAATGAATGCTATGCACAAACCTCAAAATACACTTCTCCATCATACTAGAATCTTCTCCCTCGTAGCTAATAATCGTTGACTTCTACATGATCTTATCTTACCACTATATAGTGTACCGATAACTTTGAATGTTGACCGTTGGATCAAGACTCATGAATCCCAGCATTTCTAGCCGTTGGATCTTCTTTTCCATTCTAGCATCTAGAAGATTCTATTGATAGTCTTGAACACAATGAATGCACTATGCATAAACCTCTCAAAACACACTTCTTCATCATACTAGAATCTTCTCCCTCGTTTCTCTAAACCATGTTACCAAAAATTTCAAGTGTTAGGTAGCTAATAATCTTTGACTTCTACACATGATGATACAAAGTACAAGGACCAAATATACACCCATACTTTATAGATGTTGATCAAATTTATAATTTTTTGTGCTTTACCAATTATAATTTTATATAGTGATGATATGTCATACGTTTACTATCTGAGCCTCACGTGCAGGGCACGTGCAACTTACTAGTATCTTATCTTATCTTATCTTATCTTATCTTATCTTATCTTACCATTATATAGTATACATATAACTTTGAATGTTGACCGTTAGATCAAGACTCACAAATTCCTCCATTTCTAGCTGTTGGATCTTCTTTTCCATTCTAGCATCTAGAAGATTCTATTGATAATCTTCGATATAATGAATACTATGCACAAACCTAAAAACAATTCTCCGTCATACTAGAAGCTTCTCCCTTGTTTCTCTGGACCATGCATGTGATCAAAAATTTCATGTGTTAGGTAGCTAATAGTATTAGACTTCTACATGATGATACAAAGTACAAGGACCAAATATACAACCATACTTTATAGATGTTTCTCAAATTTATAATTTTTTGTGCTTTACCAATTACAATTGTATATAGTGATGATATGGCATACGTCTACTATCTCTGTCTCACGTGCAACTTACTAGTAGCTAATAATCGTTGACTTCTACATGATCTTACCACTACATAGTGTACAAACAACTTTGAATATTTACCGTTGGATCAAGACTCACGAATCCCATCATTTCTAGTCGTTGGATCTTCTTTTCCATTCTAGCATCTTGAAGATTCTATTGATAGTATTCATTACAAACCACTATATAGTGTACGAATAACTTTGAATGTTGACCGTTGGATCAAGACTCGCGAAGATTCTATTGATAGTCTCCGGCATAATGAATGCTATGCATAAACCTCAAAATACACTTCTCCACCATACTAGAATATTCTCCCTTGTTTCTCTAGACCATGTTATGAAAAATTTCATGTGTTAGGTAGCTAATAATCTTTGACTTCTACATGATGATTGATACGTCCAAAACGTATCTACTTTCCCGAACACTTTTGTTGTTGTTTCTCCTCTAAACTTGTGTGATTTGGATGCAACTAATGCAAACTGACGTTGTTTTCAGCAGAATTTCCTTGGTGTCTACTTTTTGTGCAGAAAATCAACTATCAGGAAAAATCCCGGAAAATATGCCAAAAATCCTATTTCACCCGAAGACTCCAGGAGCCAGAATACGAGACGGAGAAGAGCCCTGGGGTGGCCACACCACCTGGTGGCGTGATCCAGGCCAGGCCGCGCCAGGGGGTGGTGTGGGCCCCCCAGGCACTCCCTCGGCCTCTCTCTTCGCCTATAAGGAGCCTTCTGACCTAAAAACTTTGGGGGTTCGACGTTTTTCTAGAAGGAGTTCCGCTCCGCCGCCACCACCAGATTCCACGAAACAGCACCAGAAACTCTGTTCTGGCACCCTGCAGGGACGGGGAATTGGAGGAGATCATCGCCATCATCATCACCATCGTTTCTCAATCGACCATCCATGTTTCCCCCATCTATGAGTGAGTAATCCCCCACTATAGGCTATGGGGATGGTAGGGATTGGATGAGATCGTTCATGTAATGGCATCAGATTGTTAGGGCATGGTGCCTAGTATCTTTTATTAGTACTTTATGACTTTGTTGCGACTTGTTGTGCTTAATGCTTGTCACTAGGGCCCGAGTGCCATGATTTCAGATCTGAACATGTTATTGATTCATTATGATAGTATTGTTTATGGTCTTATCTGCAAGTTGTATACACACGTTGTTGTCCGGAACCAATGGCCCCGAAGTGACAGAAATCGGGATAACCGGAAGGGAAAGGCTTTGATGTGAGGATCACATGTGTTCACGGAGTGTTAATGCTTTGCTCCGGTGCTCTATTAAAAGGAGCACCTTAATTGCCAGTAGTTCCCTAGAGGCCCCGCTGCAAACGAGCTGGCAGGACAAAAGATGTTGTGCAAGTTCTCATTGTGAGCACGTATGACTATATATGGAACACATGCCTAGGATTGTCTAGTACTTGGGTGCTTTATCTTATTTATCTGCAATTTCCCTATGTTCTGATTGCTATGTGAATTGTCTTGTCCATGCAACGCCCGTCCATCATCCCTATGCCTACCGCACTCGAATCCCACTGTTTACTGCTTTTGTTACTACTGTCTTTGTTTTACTACTACTGTTACTTCACTATTCCTACTACAAAACTGTTGCTACTGATAAACTGCTGTGAGCAAGATTGTTTCCAGGTGCAGCTGAATTGACAACTCAGTTGTTAAGGCTGATAAATATTCTTTGGCTCCCCTTGTGTCGAATCAATAAATTGGGTTTCACTTCCCTCAAAAATACTGCGATACACCCCCTATACTTGTGGGTCATCAAGACTATTTTCTGGCGCCGTTGCCGGGGAGCATAGCTTTATTTATCAAGTTCACTTGGATTCTCTATTGTTCGCTGCTATCCATCCATCATGGGTAAGTCTCGTGATGGCAAGGTTCCTATTTTACCATCCACTACAAGAAGAGGTACGGTTCTGAACACCTCTACCGCTCTTGATTCACCGTCTGTTTTGAGTAAGTTCCTTACACCGCCACATACACATGCTACACACACTGCTACTGCTGCTGAATCTGAAACTTCTGATGCTGCTTCTACTGTGCTTGATAAGAGTGGTTCATTAGGTCCTTTCCTAGATGCTACGATTGCTACAACTATAACTGGAAATACCGAAACTCCTAATGAAGACACTACCATACCCGTTAGCTCACCTGAGTCTAGTGAGAGTTATGATACTGAAGAAGATTATGTTGAGATGACCGACGAGTTTATTGAAGAATGTAAGAACACCCATGATAGGAGCGCTGTTAAGAGTCTCCTTGAGAGGCGTACTATTAGACCCAAATTATCTCTTGATGCTAAGTTTGTTGCTTCTCCCATAAACATTATAGATGAAGATTATGATTTCTCTCTCGATCTATCTTACATAGCTATTGTCAAGAAAGAACCTTTTTGTGGGACTAAGAATGAAAGTGCGGTAGCACATATGAATGAACTTTTTACTATGAGTGGCTTGTTTTCCGATGATATTAAGATGCGTACTTACTTTGTTGCTAAGATTTTTCCTTTTTCAATTTTCACTGAAAGAAGAAGCTAAAACTTGGTTTAGTAATTTACCTCCTAGATCTATTGATAGCCCTGAGTGCTTGATTAGTACTTTCCTGCAGAAATATTTTCCTCCCAGTGCTAGACATGCTATTTTGCAGGAACTTTTTGATTTTAAACAGGGAGAAAAAGAGGTATTGCCCGAATCTTGGGCAAGGTTTTGTGCTTTGATTCATGCACAGGCTGGAAGTCCATTACCTAAGAATGAGCTTCTTGATATATTTTATAATGGACTAACCGAGGAATCTAGGACATACCTAGATAGTTGTGCTGATTGTGTTTTTAGGAATAGGACTCCTAAGGAACCTAAGGAATTAATGGCTAAAATAAGCAAGAATTATGAATATTGGACTCCTCCTAAACAAGCTATACCTGAAGTAATTGTACATGAACCATCTATTCCTGTGCCTATTCCAACATCAAATAAGAGGGGAGTTATTGAATTAAATGATGAAGTGATGAAGGAAGCTAAGAAATGTCTTAAGGAGAAGGGAATTAAAGCTGCAGATGTCAAGAATTTACCTCCTATAGAAGAATTATGTAAACCTATTCCCTACTCATCCACTATTGAGGTACAATCCCTCCAACACTTTGATGAAGGTGATATCCCTTACTTGAAACCTCCTGATCAATGCTTAGAAGAATTTGATATCTTTATTGTTAAGCAAGATAACTTTAATAAAAGGGTGCAAAATCATCTAATGGAAAACACTAGAGCTATTGTTGAGTTGAAAGATATTGTGGAAAGAACCTCTAATGATGTTAAAATGATTGTTAAACACTTTCAAATGGTTCAAACTCAAATAGATCAACTCGTTAAAGTGCAAAATGACTTGCTAGTTAATGCTGCTAAAGAAAAACATGCTTATGAAATTAGAACTAGGAGTGGTGCTTCTACCCAGGATCCTCTATATCCTGAGGGGCATCCCAAAAGAATTGAGCAGGATTCTCAACAAGCTGAAAATAGTGGTTCTACTCGTAAGAAAAGGAAAAAGAAACATAAAACTGTTGTAGAACCCTCTGAACCTGCTATAGATCATAATAGTATATTTATCTCTGACGCTGAAACTAAAAGTGGTAATGAAGAAAATGAAGTGCCTAATGAAGAAAAAGTTGAAGAAGAACCTGAAAACCACACTAAGACTACTAAATACACCAAAGAAGATTTCATTGCTAAGAAACATGGTAGTGAAAGAGAACCTTGGGTCCAAAAACCTATGCATTTCCCTAATAAGAAACACAAGTCAAAGGAAGATGAACACTATTATAAGTTTTGTGAGGTGATGAAGCCTTTATTCTTGCAAATTCCTTTGACTGATGCTATTAAAATGCCTCCTTACTCAAAGTATATGAAGGACATTGTCTCGAATAAAAGGAAGATCCCTAATGAAGAAATTTCCACTTTGCTTGCTAATTATTCCTTCAATGGTAAGGTTCCTAAGAAACTTGGAGACCCAGGGATTCCAACTATCCCTTGCTCTATTAAGAACAGTTATGTTAGAACTGCTTTGTGTGATTTGGGAGCTGGAGTTAGTGTTATGCTTTTCTCCCTCTATAAGAGGCTTCAGCTTGAAAAATTGATACCAACTGATATATCTTTGCAAATGGCTGATAAATCTACCACTATTCCTGTGGGTATATGTGAGGATGTACCTGTTCAAGTGGCTCACAATTGCTTGATACTAACTGATTTTGTTGTGCTTGAAATGCCTGAAGATGATAATATGTCTATTATTCTTGGGAGACCTTTTCTTAATACTGTAGGAGTTGTTATTAATTGTAATCAAGTAAAGGTGACCTTCAATGTTAATGACAAGGAACATACTGTCTATTTCCCCAAGAAGATTGAAAGGACTTATGGTTTAAATTCAATCGAACACGTTGAAGGCATTCAAGTTGGAGAAATATATTGTCCCATACCAAGAGAAAAATTTGAAACTATCATGATTGGGACCATTGCTATCAAGGTTAAGGTAACATAATCATTAGTGGAGTACAAAGTTTTGTCTCATATGCAATTGTTTTGGTAGCAAGACTTGATCAACCTTGCTAACAAAAGGATTCCATTGAACAAAACAATGTTTTCATTATGATTATCTCCGTTCATTTCTATCCTTTGCATTTTAGTTTTTGCTTTCGTTTAGTTTTCTTTGTGTTGTTAGTTGCTTGCATGTTAGAACTTCTGTAGTTCTAGCCTTGTTTTGTCCTTGCATCATGTTTCCAAAAGAAGAAAAAAATCTGTCTGTCAGAAAAATCATTCTTCTATTTCTGAAAAATGCCCAAAAATAAAGTGTCTCGAAAAATTCCAAAAAATTTATATTAAATTTTTACGTGAAAAAGGGGCAGAGGAGTACCTGGTAGGTACCAGGGGGGCCCACCAGGAAGGCACACCATGTGGTGGCGCGGCCAGCCCTAGGTGGCGCCATGCCCTGGTGTGGGCCACCCCTGCCCCCCCACAACTTCTCTCACCTGCCACTTTCTTCTCTCTCCCGAGTAAGCTCCAGTTTATAGCTCAAAATCGCGTTCTTTATGTGGTTGCTCTCGATTTCTTCGATCTCCTTGCTCAGCCCATCTTTCTTGCTGAAATTTGGTGCAATTGTTCCTTGGTATGTGACTCCTCCCCTTGTCCAAGTAGATTTGTATTTAGTGGATGATATGTTGAGTATTTTTCTGCTGTAGGTGACTGGTTATGAGAGCTTGTAAGCTTGTTTGATGCTTATAGATATAGTTTTGATGCATGTTTAGGCCTCTTGCAAGTCCCTATGAGTAGATTCCTTCATTATATTTACTTTGCAGTCACTTGTTTAATAGGTGTTTAAATTTCAGAATACCAAGCATGAATAATCACACTTTTGGAGAGATATTTGAGAGTGATGCACCTAGGAGGTCGAGGACCTCAAGAACAGCCTCTCAAGCTAGGCCATCATACAATGAAGACCTCATTGCAACACGCATTGGCAGTGAAAGGGATGATGGAGACGCTCACCCATCTTCTTTTCCTTGTTTTACTTTCTTGCAAGCTGCAGGTATTCGTGATGATTTCTTGCTAATGATTGAGAGGGTTGCTTTGACCTCTTATATGCAAGATGAGAGTGCACAATACGCTATGCTCACCAAAACTTTTGTTGAGAGCTTCTCATTTACTAACACATCCTATCAATCTACTGTCTCTTTTAAAATCTATGATATGCCCTTCACCATGTCTTTGGAGAGATTTTGCAGTATTGTAGGTGTGCGTATGACAGGGACCGTGAAGAAAATTCAAGGGCGACCCGCTGATTTGTTGGAGCTTTACCGAGGGGTGACCAATGATGATGACCACATGGCGCAGCGTAGAAAGATAAGAAATATGCAACTCCCTGCTCTTAGATACTTTGCATACTATCTTGCCACTAGTGTTTTGGGTAGGGAGAACACTAGTAATATCTCCAACTATAATTTAGCATTCCTTGCTGATGCGCTTAACAATGATACTCGGTACAATCTTGGCTCGCTTATTGCTCGCCGCCTAGCTGCTAGGGGGCCTATCTATGGGGGCATCATTGCCTCGCGTGTAGTCAATGCATTAGATCTTTCAGTGGCTCCCGATGATGCTATGCTTGCACCACAGAGGCTCAACCTTATTGCCATGAAAAGTCATCACTTTGTTCACTGCTACCTCTGATTTGAACAATCTAGTATATAGGATGCTTTTCACTGACGGGGATGAAAGGGAGATCCTTTTGCCACAGCCTGCTTTGTTTAGTGTTGACAGGAGACCGTGGTCACGCTCCAAGGAGGAGGTGGATGAGCAGCTTCGCTTGTTGGGTTTCCACGAGCAGCACCACGAGGATGTGCCCTCCTATGATTACTCCGCACACTACGGAGGGGCGTACTCGGGCTCGCACCAGGATGAGGGTACCTCCTCGTCGTACCCCGGTGACACTTCATCTTGGCCAGCCTAGGATTGATACCCACTTAGGCCAAAAGCGTAACCTTGGGGGAGGTACGCCGACACCGCACTCATCTCCATATCATGTTGCGTCAGTACTTTGTATATTCATGTTTTCGTTCTCTTTTTAGTTTTTGTTCTTCTTTGCTTTTGCTTTCTAAAAACACAAAAAGACCAAAAATATTTTTGTTGTTTCTCTTTGGTTTGCTTCTTCTTTTTGCCTTGGTTTGCTTTTCCCTTTTTGCTTTGATTGAACTATTCGAAAAACCCAAAAATATTTTGCTTTGCTTGTTTTTCTCTTTTGGTTCTTCTTTAAAAATCGAAAACACTAAAAATATTTGTCGTTCTTCTTTGGTTTTTGCGAGTTTGTTACAGGGTTCGGCAGTTCTCAGTGGACTATTGGTTTCATATTATTATTCAAGCCACACAAGTGAAGAGCAATAACGAGGATTAATGACAACTCGAGGCGTGGTAAGAGGCTGGTAACGAACCTATTTGTCTTCATTTTTGTACATATACTCATCACTGTGGGCATGCTTAGTCCGTTCATGTAGGGTGTATGTTATCTTTGGGTGCTTAGTAGTTCTTGCTTTCTTGTGATTAGCTCCAACCCGCTAATAGTTTGTAGCATGTCTCATGAACGTTTGCTTGCATTACTCTATTCATAAATTGGTATGACACCGTGGTATCCTCCTCTGATTGTTTCATTTGATTGACTTGGCACATGCTCACGCATGCACATGACTGTAATAATCAGTTGAGCCTTGATGAATTATTTTGCCTTGAGGATCTTGAATCACTTTCATGCCATGAGTAGTCCTGTTTTGTTGCAAGCATGATAATGACAGCTATCGTTGTCTCGTTTGTCGCTCCCTTACTATTGCTAGCCTTCACTTTCACCGAGTATGTTTTACTCAAGTTCCCAACTCCCTAAACCAAGTATTTCCAAAGTGTCCACCATACCTACCCATTAGCATCATTTGCTAACTCCGTGCATATTCAATATGCCTTGTTTTCTTCCGCACAAAATGTTTGCTTGTTATGAGAAAGTTAGTTAGTAAAGCTCTCACGAACTTGATGGCACACTTTACTTTATTGCCTCTAGTAAACTTGAACCATTGGGTCCTTCTTTGTTGTGTATATGCTTGCGCTTTATAAGTTGAAATTAGCAGAACCATGTTTCATGGGGAACGCTTTCAACATTGCACTTGTACTTTGTACCCCGTTGATATCATGTTCTTTTGCTTACGGATCCTGGCGGTGTGAAATAAAAGTGGAACTTGTAATATCATGGAGTTTTTATGTGTGTTAGAGAAACGCCTGGGCCGCTAGCCTAAGCCATGCCTAATCATGGTGGAAACTTGCAGCATCACCATAATGAGCACTCTATGAAGCATCCTCAATAAAAACCTATGCAAATAGCAAATAAAAAGATCGCTGAGATGCTCATTGTATGCTTGCCTTGTCATTTTGATTATGGGAAAGCTCCCGTATCATGTGCAAGGGGTACCCCGTTGGCGGTTCTTAATGATACACACATACTTACAATGACAAGAGCTTACTCGTGACTGAAGTTGAGTAGCATGAGGATCGGTCTTCGTAAGTAAGGGGCATGAGGTTTCGGTTTATAACTTGTCAAGCATATCCTCTTAGTTGTGTCACTTTAACCTTAATCACCTTCAAGATGCTTATGATAGGGGCAATGAGAGCTCAAAGCTAACGAGTACCATACTTTCAGCATTTGGAAGCCTTTCAAATTATTCAACACTTTTTCTTCTACTTGTTGAGTCTCCACACATTCTTTGAGCACCTTCTTGAGAGCATAGTTGTCATTCTTTGTGTTTGTTTCAATACTTGATTATTTCTGTTATGACTTTAACGCTTGTATTCTTGATATCTTTACTTCTAGTCATCACTTGAACTTTAGAGGTGCCTTAACATTTATAATCAAAGGCAAGCGAGATACCACTCTATCATACCTTTCTATGAGCATTGTAATGTTGCTTATGTTCGTGCTTCATGCTACTTATTATTCTTGAGTTGGAATCTCTTCATAGCTTGCAATGACTATTAAGTGGACTCAGTTGCATACTCTTTATTATGAGTTGTGTAAGTAGTTGATCACATTGCTGAGAATATTTACATTATATGAAGCAAATGTGTTCGTGAAAGTTCTTTTATCGCACTCAGTTTTCAATTGAATTGCTTGAGGACAAGCAATAAGCTAAGCTTGGGGGGAGTTGATACGTCCAAAACGTATCTACTTTCCCAAACACGTTTGCTGTTGTTTCGCCTCTAAACTTGTGTGATTTGGATGCAACTAATACAACTGACGTTGTTTTCAGCAGAATTGCCTTGGTGTCTACTTTTTGTGCAGAAAATCAACTATCAGGAAAAATCCCGGAAAATATGCCAAAAATCCTATTTCACCCAAAGACTGTAGGAGCCAGAATACGAGACGGAGAAGAGCCCTGGGGTGGCCACACCACCTGGTGGCGCGGGCCAGGCCAGGCCGCGCCAGGGGGTGGTGTGGGCCCCAGGCACCCCCTCGGCCTCTCTCTTCGCCTATAAGGAGCCTTCTGACCTAAAAACTTCGGGGGTTTGACGTTTTTCCAGAAGGAGTTCCGCTCCGCCGCCACCACAAGATTCCACGAAACAGCACCAGAAACTCCGTTCTGGCACCCTGCCGGGACGGGGAATTGGAGGAGATCATCGCCATCATCATTACCATCGTTTCTCAATCGACCATCCATGTTTCCCCCATCTATGAGTGAGTAATCCCCCGCTGTAGGCTATGGGGATGGTAGGGATTGGATGAGATCGTTCATGTAATGGCATCAGATTGTTAGGGCATGGTGCCTAGTATCTTTTATTAGTACTTTATGACTTTGTTGCGACTTGTTGTGCTTATGCTTGTCACTAGGGCCCGAGTGCCATGATTTCAGATCTGAACATGTTATTGATTCATTATGATAGTATTGTTTATGGTCTTATCTGCAAGTTGTATACACACGTTGTTGTCCGGAACCAATGGCCCCGAAGTGACAGAAATCGGGATAACCGGAAGGGAAAGGCTTTGATGTGAGGATCACATGTGTTCATGGAGTGTTAATGCTTTGCTCCGGTGCTCTATTAAAAGGAGCACCTTAATTGCCAGTAGTTCCCTAGAGGCCCCGCTGCAAACGGGCTGGCAGGACAAAAGATGTTGTGCAAGTTCTCATTGCGAGCACGTATGACTATATATGGAACACATGCCTAGGATTGTCTAGTACTTGGGTGCTTTATCTTATTTATTTGCAATTGCCCTATGTTCTGATTGCTATGTGAATTGTCTTGTCCATGCAACGCCCGTCCATCATCCCTATGCCTACCGCACTCGAATCCCACTGTTTACTGCTTTTGTTACTACTATCTTTGTTTTACTACTACAAAACTGTTGCTACTAATAAACTGCTGTGAGCAAGATTGTTTCCAGGTGCAACTGAATTGACAACTCAGTTGTTAAGGCTGATAAATATTCTTTGGCTCCCCTTGTGTCGAATCAATAAATTGGGTTTCACTTCCCTCAGAAATACTGTGATACACCCCCTATACTTGTGGGTCATCAATGATACAAAGTACAAGGATCAAATATACACCCATACTTTATAGATGTTGATCAAATTTATAATTTTTTGTGCTTTACCAATTATTATTTTATCTAGTGATGATATGGCATACGTCTACTATCTGAGTCTCCTGTGCAACTTACTAGTAGCTAATAATCGTTAACTTTACCACTATATAGTGTACAAACAACTTACAGAATATTGACCGTTGGATCAAGAGTCGCGAATCCCAACATTTCCAGTCGTTGGATCTTCTTTTCCATTCTAGCATCTTGAAGATTCTATTGATAGTCTTCATTACAAACCACTATATAGTGTACGAATAACTTTGAATGTTGACCGTTGGATCAAGACTCGCGAATCCCAGCATTTCTAGTTGTTGGATCTTCTTTTCCATTCTAGCATCTAGAAGATTCTATTGATAGTCTCCGGCATAATGAATGCTATGCATAAACCTCAAAACACACTTCTCCGTCATACTAGAATCTTCTCCCTTGTTTCTCTACACCATGTTATCAAAAAATTCATGTGTTAGGTAGCTAATAATCTTTGACTTCTACACATGATGATACAAGTACAAGGACAAAATATACACCCATACTTTAAAGATGTTGATCAAATTTATAATTTTTTGTGCTTTACAAATTATAATTTTATATAGTAATGATTTGTCATACATCTACTATCTTAGTCTCATGTGCAACTTACTAGTAGCTAATAATCGTTGACTTCTACATTATCTTACCACTATATAGTGTACAACCAACTTTGAATATTAACTATTGGATCAAGACTCGTGAATCCAAACATTTCTAGTCATTGGATCTTCTTTTCCATTCTAGCATCTTGAAGATTATATTGATAGTCTTTATTACAAACCACTATATAGTGTACGAATAACTTTGAATGTTGACCATTGGATCAAGGCTCGCGAATCCCAGCTTTTCTAGCCATTGGATCTTCTTTTCTATTCTAGCATCTAGAAGATTCTATTGATAATATTTGGCATAATGAATGCTATGCACAAACCTCAAAACACACTTCTCCGTCATACTAGAATCTTCTCCCTTGTTTCTCTATACCATGTTATCAAAAATTTCATGTGTTAGATAGCTAATAATTTCATGATGATACAAAGTATAAGTACCAAATATACACCCATACTTTATAGATGTTGATCGAATTTATAATTTTTTGTGCTTTACCAATTATAATTGTATATAGTGATGATATTTCATACGTCTACTATCTGAGTCTCACATGCAAGGCACGTGCAACTTATTGGTATATATAGTGGACCAACATGTTGTACTAACGATTCCTATGTTTTATGAGTTTTCAAACTTTCTAGCTAACTCCGCCACTTGAATGACTCTATGTAGATTCATCAAAATTCGGTCAAACTTGAACTATAAGTAAATTGTAGGTTTCTTTGAAAGTTTTAAGAAAAAGCTTTTGGAGACACCCATCGGATAGTCAATTAATATACTCCGTATCAGAAACCACAGAGAGTTTTGACAAGAGGTTCAACTTCTTCCTAAGATTTTGTATCTTAACAAACTTGAACTACAAGTATGCGTAGATACTTGTGTCGAATTAAATGTCTTTTTAGAGTTAATTAATGAAAAAATAAAGTGACGTAATAACTTAGCTAGTTACCATAACATCACACATACCAAGACTAGTAGTACATGATTCTACTCCCTCCGTTCAGAAATAGAAGGCGCTTTAGCTTTGTGAGATGAATGTATCTAGACGTCTTTTAGTGTATAGGTTCACACTTAACCTCTACGAACCTATACACTAAAAGACGTCTAGATATATTCGATTCACAAAGCTAAAACATCTTATATTTCTAAACGGAGGAGTACAACCTAATTAATTAGGCCTTTGCGTGACACTACGCACATGTTGTTACCCACTATAATGGAGATACATGTGCAAGTTACTGGAGCAGTCTAAGTTATTTAGCACTATGTGATCATCTTAAATCAGAATGAAGGTGTACGTACTGTATGCCTTAAAGGCACCTGTTCCGCTGTGCTTCAAGCTGTTCATCACTCGTGTCGGCTCTCACTAGTCAGACGGATAAAGCCACTGACTTGTTGATTTGGTATTTAATATCGTCGATCTTCTTCCATCACTGACAGACAATAAATTCTTCTGCCGCTTCTAGGAGCGTGCTTTCGTGGAGCTACAACCAGTACGTCAGACGACACCTACTCCTGCGCGGCGCTCGAGCAATTGCGACCGTCCATTCATAATGAACGGGAAGCATTAGACAATGGATTTTCTTTTGGTGGATGGTTGATTTTTTGAGAGATTGTCGACTTTTTTCTTTGTTGAACTAAGAGATGTTCGATTTTGGGTCCGGTAACGGGGGCGTAGAGGCCGACAGGGGAGAGGAAATTAACAGTGTGGCAGGCAAGCTTATTTGAGGTGGCAGCGTGTGGGTGTACAGATGGTACTGCCGTACTGGTAGCCCATTTTGTGAGCATTTTGTTGTTGTACTACACAAGAGTTCGAGAGTAGTAGTATTTCAGTTTTTGTTTCTTAATTACCGGTGGAACCTTTATGTGTTTATTAGTTATAGTAGTAGTAGTACAGTAGTACTTTTTCCAAATGTGAGTGCACAAGATGATGAATGTAAAAGATCCAAGGATTATTACGTTCGACAAGAGTAGCTCCGAGTATACTCCAAACCGTCTCTCTGCCATGACCATTTATTTGAGAGGACAGTACAACTCCATCCCGTGCTAGGCTAGCTTATGCTATACTACTCCTAGAAAGGTCTGACCTATTTACTCGATAGGCACCAGGAAACACAGAGAAGAGAGAAAAATCACGCTCGGTAGGCGGTACGATTTCAATCGATTTATTCTATTTTCCTTTACTCTCCGTCCTCTTCCTCTCCATCTTCTCGCCGATCCCCACTCGCCCACCTTTAGCACACGCCAATGCTGCCATGCCGCTTTCGGAGCATCTCCGTAACCCAGTTCGATAGGCACTATAGATTTTGCAAAGAGAAAGAAGGCACGCTTGGTTTTATTTCACTCCATATTTCTCTTTGCCTCGATCTCCATCCTCACTTCACCTCCAGCATCCTGGCGATGGCCACTACCACTCGCACACCAATACAGGAACACGCCAACGCCGCCATGCCGCTTTTGGATCAGCTCCGGCGCCCGGTTTGATAGACTGTTTTCCGTCTCGCCCTGCCAGCTACCGCTCGCTCTCTCCTCCAAAACCCCCAATCAAAACCAAACGCCATCGCCCCCCACCTGCTCAAGCTCTTCCTCGTGATGGCCCAATTGATCAATCACAGTGACACTTCTAGGGTGTTTTCCAATGGCCCCCATGAAGAAATCTCTGCTAGATGCGACATCATCACCGCTGCGAGCCTCGCCGCCTGCTGCAAACGTTATCTTTACACAACAACACATAGTGCATCCCTATCGAAATATCATCCGTTTGGTCTCCCTTGTGTTCTTCACTCTCACTCAACTAAGGTACCGCGTGAGTACAATGTCTTCTACTGTGACAATCGCATGAAGCAGTTCTACAGGGGCAGCTACTATTGCAGCAGGGGAGAAGCCACATAAGAAGTTTTGGTGGACCTTGTGCAAGCTGATGCCGCTGGACAGGTCCTCCTCCGATGCTATGATGCCAAATTGTGAGGGTAAGAAGTGGGCTCGCCTGGAACTGGGAGTTTGTGAATGTGTTCACTCGTCGCCGGATTCCTCTACCAGCGATCTTCGATTTTGAGGCCACACCCGAGGTACTTAAGTTTATCGCGGCTGGTCAGCCTACTAATCTACTGAAGATAGCCACTTGCCGAGTTCCCACAGCTGCTAGGAACTATAAGGATTTCTCTGTCCTGGCCATCTTCGACATGGTAATTGCCTTCCTTGATGGTTCTCATGGTATGTGGATGGTTCTTGAGAACCATGCTGTAACTCAGATTGGCAATGTTTATACATGGGATCCTCGGGCATGGGGTAAAATTTCCATCCTTAAATTTTCAAGCTTCATCATTCAAATTTTGCTCAGCTGACCTCTGAATGTGCTTTCCTTACAAGGTCCTATGCGTCTTCCGGGGCCACCTGAATTAGACGGTAATCGTGAGTACAGTCCTGATCTGTGGTGGTTAGCAAGATCTCCTGATGGTGGTAGCCTTATTCTGATGAATACGGTGGGCGTTAGTGCTAGGCGGTATGACACTACTTATCCTGTGGCTGAAAATGTTGGTTATCATCACGGCCGCAATATTCACACCTATTCTCATGGGTTTTGTTGCCATGTGTTCTCGATTGACACTAGTAGGTTACTTCCACCGAGGCAATGGCGGAGGGTTTTTGACCTTGGAGCATTTTCTATCTTCCTTGGACTTGGCCCTAGAGATCTAACAAGGAGCAACTGTGTATACACCTCGCCGCGTGCAGTTAGTCTCGGTGGATTTAATATTTGTCCTGAAATATGGCGCATCAATATGAATGCTCAAGACGATGTTGTTGGTTTCTCAACCAACATTGGCTAGAATTTCCCTAAAAAACATTGGCTAGAATTGGCGGTAGACTCCATTGTGGTTCATCCCAAGCTTGGCCAATGCGAAGGATTGGAACCAGCATAATTAACGGTTCAAGGGAGATCATATGGAATAGGGATTTGCCTATCTTGAATTATTTCCTTCGCCTTATTTGTATCGTATGGCCTTAGCCGTTAACTTGTTGTACTCTAACACTCATTTCGTTGCAATGTAGTGCAAGGCCTGTGATTTGATCAAACTCCTTCTGTATGCAAGCTATAGTTCTAGTTAGTGCGGGTTGAATATTCTGCAACTCGTTGCGCCCACACCCCTTTATTATTCGTTGCACTTTTGAGTTGTCAAAAAATGTGAAATAAATCCGGAACATTGGCTATGTTGTATCTTGTGCATCTACAATATTCGGTCCCACAATAAGATCTTATGTGACCTGTGTCAATGAAAAATAAAAAACCTAAGCGAACAATATCTTGTGTTCATTTGTTTATTTTGTGGTGGCCAGGCAATGAACTAGTAATATTTATGGGATGGAAATTTATAGATGAGCTATATAAATATGATCTATGTTCATGATTTATTTCACATTTTCTGAAAACTTGGAAGTGTCATATGCAACAGCTTGTTGCAGGTGCAGCTAGTTGCAAATTGTAATTTCCGTCGTGGACGTACCTACTGGCTCCAAGCGCATGGTGCATGCAGATTCTCACTGGCAGGTGGATCCGACCTTAACAGGACCCACATGTCAGTGAATCAGAGCCACACAAAGTCATGCACGTTGCCCGACTTGAGCGAAATCTGGTGTCCTTGCACGTCTCTCATTTTGATGCGCGGTTGCATGCTGTACACGTGTAATTCCATATACCTTGTACTAGAACATATATGAACACATGCAACATGCCAAAAATACCACGAACACCCCTGTACTATGCATTATATCTGGTGTCTATATTTTCGGTTCTGTGCTACGAGTTCTGCATGTAGGGGAACAAGATAAAAGTACATGTGTCCATGCTGCGGCTACTACTAGTAGTAGTAGGTCGCCTCCTATTTTCCGTTCAAAATACTAGTACACTATGTTGAAATGAAAGCTGTAAAAAGAAAACCCTCTGGTCAAACTGATGTGACTAGACAATACTGCACCTCTGATACGTAGTAAGTATGAGTATTGTCAAATTACTAGCTCCATGGTGTGCTAGTCTAACATACAGTGAAGTCTAGACGGCAGTGTCCTCGATGTTGCTGTTGACTAGACAGAGCAAGCAAGTAAAATCTCCTCCCTCATTTTTTTCTTTGCCTCTCCATCTTCTTCCCCAGCCCCCACTCCGCCCACGGTCTCCCCCATGCTCTCTCTTCTAACGCTCCCCTCCTCCTGTAGAAAACCCCAGCCACACTTGGCATCCGCCTAAATCCATCCAGCTGTGACGGCCGATTCGAAGCTGAGCGGGCGATGCAAGTGGGATCAACTCAGCATGGACGATGTGGACCTCATCGTTCAGTGTATGGAAATTTCTAGCATCGTCAGGCTAGCCGCATGCTGCAAGCTGTTGTATGATCGTATCGCCAACAACGAAGGTACGAAATGGACTATTCACCATTGGAATGAACCATGCCTACTGATGCCTCAGCCTGCTTATTGGTTCGATGAGAACTATGATGGTACGAGGGTACATCGTCTGCGCGACACGGTGTACGACATGGTGCCCCTCGACCATCCTCGGCACACTGCCATCCTGCCCTTCATGCACGAAAAAATCTAGGTTGACATGAACGGCGAATGGCTCGCCGCGGTGGACCAGTGCGGGGTCTGGTGCCTAGCGAACATCTACACTTATTGAGTAATCTACCTTCCATCGACGGATACTTGTGACATTGCGGCCGCCTCACATCCACAATATAACCTGTAACGCTACTAGCCAGCCAGGGTTCCCCTAGTTACATGTTGTCATTTCTGAACTCATTCACATTTTAAAAGTTTTTTTTGGCGAATCCGCGGGTATGGAGAAAAGTTCAATAAGTTGTGGGATGGATCTCTTGAGTTGTTGAAGATCGTAATCTGCAGAGTGCCCACAGAAGCTGGGGGTTACACAGACTATAAGCTCCTCGCATTGTTCGACGGTGAAATTGCCTACCTGGAAGGCGGTAGCCAAGTTTGGAGATGTCTGGAGCATTCGGGTCTTGGAAGACGATAATACTATGTGCCATTGAACATGGTGGACTCATTTTTGCGGTCACAAGTCAAGGCTGCACCTCCTGCTGGGATCCCATATCGGAAGGTAATTCTAGTTCCATGATGATACATTGCGAGTGATTCAGTGAAGTTGTTCTTTAACTACCTTATTTATGTTTTACCTTTTGTATGAATGAATGAGCACACGCTTTATGTCCTAAAAAATGAATGAACCATTGCTAGTAATGAATTAGTACCAGTAATATGCCTTCCAAAAATATAGTGTATAACGGCGTCCCTGCACTACTAAGTTCGTTTATTGTCAAAATATGAAAGGTATTATTAACCAGCATCTCAATTGTGAGCGCGATACAGTGAAGCCGGGTTTCTTTATCTGTTTGTACTTTTAGGCCCTCCTCGGATTGTAGGAATCACATAGGATTTTTGTAGGACACCAATCTTTCCTTTTTGGATTTTCCCTTGGGATTCAGAGGAACTGAGTAGTATTTTTGTAGGATTTGGGTCCTTAGGATTTTTTTCTATAAAATGTTGTTTGATTTGAACGAGTATAATCCTTAGGAATTCCTCCAAAGGATTCCTTTGCACTCTATTTTGGAGGAAAATTTCCATCCACTCCAACCTCTTTGTATAATTCCTTTGGTTTTCCTGTGCAATCAAACACCACTTGATCCAAAATACTGTAGGCATCTAATCCTATAAGATTCAAGTGGACATGCCTCTATATAAAAAAAAGTGGCGCTTCCTCTTTTGAAACTTACAACAACTAGGAAAATAAGATAAGCAAGAAATCCAAATATTTGGAATAGCAGAGTAAGAAATGCAATTCCTAATGTTGTTAATTTTTTGAGTAATATTATTGTCAGGATTTGCCTATTCACACTATTAGCATGAACAATGAAGAATGCTGGTGTTACAATATGTATGCCAGTAATGCACTTTTTGTCTTGAATTCGGATGTTGCAGGAAACAAGGAGCTTCCTTTGTAATCCTAGCACCTATTCTGAATGATCGGCCAGGCATGTGGTTCCTCGCTCGATCGGCTGATGGTGAATGCTCGATGATCATAATTACAACGTATGGCATGAGGGTTGCCCATGGCGAAGAGGGTGAAATCATTCATCATGCTCAAAATAGGACTAACCTACGCCTATATCCTGCCTCTCGTGTCTACATTTTTGAAGAGGATCCTAGCTCTACTGGACCTCCGGGGGTCATCGTTTGGAGGTAGGTTAACAACCTGGGGGGACAACTCTCTGTTTCTCCGTCTCAATTATCCAATCATTGACAAGATGATGAAGACAGGCGGATGCAAGGGTGCTGATAGCACATTGTTCCCATTCATGAGGAAAAACTGTGTGTACACAACATATAGGAGATTTTGCGGAATACAATTCCCTCAGATTAAATGCTGCAACCTGTAGCCAACTAAAGGTGAGCCTGTGGCAGTTATCAGCCTTCCTAAAGATGGTTGGAACTGTGTGCGACAGGCGGCAATTTGGTTTAGGGCTAGTTTATGTTTGGTTTGCTCATTGTGCCATCCCTAGACTAAGTTGTGGATCTTTCTGGTGTATCGTTGTGTTATCTTTTTTTGCATCGTGGTTTAAAAGTTGACTGTTAGTACACTGGTTTTAGTGGCCAGCTTGAATCAGTTTATATGAGCCCTGTCGTGCTTTTGTATTTAGTATTGCCTTCCACGGTATAATCCATGTCGCCGTGCTTATTTCGTGGCGTGAATTTTATACTATAGTTTTTAGTACTGTTACTAGCTTGTATATATGCGACTCGTGCATTTTTTTGAACCATCGCACCTCGTGCAACTTTGGGTTTTGAGAGGAATATTCCTTCTTTCCTCTTAGCGAACTGGGAAAAGTAGGTCACTACTTCTTATAGGGCCATGAAATAGGCCTTAACTTGGTCGTAATTGATCTTGGTTCGGTATGCCAAAGCAGGCCGAGACGCCCTAGGATGATAGCCGCAAATGTTTATGCTGATATTCCAAAAAAAAAGAGTTCATGCACACCCTTCCAAAAAAGAAAAAATGTTTACGCATACCCCATATTATCTCTAATACATGGCATACTTTTGGCGCTACCGTGAAATTACTTGTTCAATATAGTATGTATCCTTGCTCATTCTTCTGTATGTGAAATGAACAACTCAAGCTCTGATGTGAACATGAACAAGTCAAGCTCTGATGTGCTGGCATTGTACTGTCTGTGCTAGTGTACAAACTGGTTGTATTATTGTGTTTGAAATTGTGAACTAAATGTGCGAATTCTGAGCCTTTTTACATGATGATAATGCCACATGTTTGCGCTAATTGTGGCATGTACTAATTTTATCGTACGGAAGAAAACAACTTCGAGTGATGAGTTTAAGCTGGTGCTTACCCGAGCTGTCTGCGGCTGGAAAAGTCAAGGCCACCGTGTGTCTATCGCCAACAGTTTATATGGCATGATTACAAGGTTTTGAGTAGATCAAATCGATTGGGCACTTAGGCTGATTCAAAGCCACCCAAACCATCTCGAAATACATCCTTTGCTGAAAAGATGATTGTGCGCTGTAAGACTTGATATGACACGATTTTATGTCAATCAGTCAAACTCCCTCTAGTACTTTCCATGTTCGAATCCTGCTATACCCAAGTTCCTCGCTATGTTCGCTATGTATAATAAGGCGCAATATCGGTCACTTTTCTCCATTTCCAACTTCACTCTATCGGATTCGGCGTAGTTATAGCCAGGTCAGGTGGACCATCGACCTTCAGTATAATATATTTTTACTACTCAGCCTATGAAAATGAATATTTCAACCCCACTTAGGACAAAAAACTTCCCATATTCTTGTTTCAAAAGAAAAACCCTTAATTAGCCTTTCATGGTGAGAAGAGTATATATTTTTAGGGTACCAACTGCATTTTTTGGAGGATGGGGTACGAACTACATTGAATTTTCACTAAGGACCTAGCAAAAAGATTGCACATTCGACCCAACACTGGTCCAAAACCTTGCAAATTTAGCCTGCCGGGTCAGGTGGACTGTCGACCCCCAACATATTGAGTACATTGAATTTTTAGTGAGGAGGTTATTAGAAAATAGTACTACATTCTACCCAACTCTGGCCCAAACCTCGCTAATTTATCCTTCCGGGTTCAGGTTGGCTGTGGGCCGCCAACCCTCAACACATTATTACTTGGTTTTTTAAGCTTGAACCACACTGAAAAAGTTTCGGTAAGGAGCCCACGATAAGAAGCACATTGGTTCACAAGATTGGACCCAAGTTATATTTGTATCGCCCAAAATCGTCTTAATTTAGTATTTCCATGCCATTCTGATAAAGTATAGGACAAGCTTCTCCTACCCATGTTGTATTTGTACATATCATTTAGCATTTTTATGGCAAGTCATCAGGGTCGCTGCCTTTTCATTTTAAGTGATTTCAACATTTCTAAATGTAATCTTTTCTAGTAGTGGCATAGATGGTTCTGGCGTAGTGGAAACACACGCGGTTCCCATTTGTTGAAGTCTTGAGTTAGATTCCTAGTTTTTTCAATATAAATATATGATATATGGTATAATCTCTGTCGTTCTTTTACATTTTTTTCTAGCATACACACGTTTCTTTCACGGAGAAAGCTGACATCTGGGACCCAGCAACGTTGCCAAGGTCAAAACAGCGGAGTCCATCATACACACTTTGCATTTGCAGAGACGCTAACATGTTGGATCCAGCAGAGACCTTATACAAATGTTGCATCGAGCAATCAATGTTTCATTTACAGATAGGATGATATGTGGGACCTAACAGCGCAACCTTATACAGATGCTGCATCGAGCAATGTTGCCAGTTCAAAACAGGGAGGCGCGAGCGAGAAAAAAGTTCAGCATGCACACGTTTCTTGTAATGAGAGGCTGAAATGGGGGGACCTAGCAGATTCGTTGAGCAATGCTATCTAGTTCGGAACAGGGTAGCACTAGAGAAGAAAAAATTCCATCATACCCACGATTCTTCTAATGTGAGGCTGACAAAAGGGACCCACCAGCCTGAATAAACGGCTGATGCAGCAAGCAACGCTATCAAGTTCGGAACACGAAGGCATGACAGAGGGTAAAAAATCCATTATCCACACGTTTCTTCTAATGAGAGGATGACATGTGGGGCCCAACATCGTGATTAAACGGTAGATGCATCGAACAACATTATCAAGTTCGGAACAGGGTAGCGTGAGACAAGGAAAAAATCCATCATACACACGTTTCTTCTAATGAGAGGATGCCATGTGGGGCTCAGGATGTTGGTTAAACGGTAGATGCGTCGAGCAACGCTATCAACTCGGAACGGGGTAGCGCCAGTGAAGGAAAAAATTCCATCATACACACATTTCTTCTAATGAGAGGATGACATGTGCGTCCCGGGAGGTTGATTAGACGGTAGATGCATCGAGCAGCGCTATCAACTTCAGAACAGGGTTGCGCGAGCAAAGAAAAAAATTCCATCATACACACGATCTTTCTAATGAGAGGCTGACATGTGGGACCTAGCAGCCTGACTAAACGGCAGACGCCTTGACCTATGTTATCGAGTTCAAATCAGGGAGGCGCGACCGAAAAGTATGGTCTGCTAGAGACAATGACGTCCAGGACCCACACGCCTCAAAAGACTTCGGCGAGTAAACATCGCGCGAGGAAACGAAAATCATGCTTCTGCCACGCGCTGGCCGAGCTTCCTCCATGTTTTTAGAAGATCCGTCGTAGTAGAGGGCCGCGAAACCGGAAAAAAAGTTTTCCATCGGCCACGGTCGAGCCGAAAATTTCGTCGCGGAAGACGCGCCTTTTACAACGACCGTCGGGCCAATTCGTTGCAGAAGGAAACTTTTCTTATAGTGTATGGTGACTGGTTTATAGTCTTAACATGATGTAAGCATGTGCCAAGTTAACCCAAATAAAGCATCAAAGGAGAATACCACAATATTATGCTTTTGTATGCTAAAATAACGCATGATTCTTTCAAGACTCATTAAGCAATCTCAATTGTTTGAAACAATTCATGCTACAACAATAATCACTAAGCATATGGTCAAAGCAACATCTAGCATGACATGATAAAGTCTAAGTCATAGTCAAAACAAGCTTCCTTTTGTACCACTATAAGCATGAAACTTCCTACTCTTTTCCAACACCAATCAACTTATTTGAAACAACTCTCAAAGATAATAATCAATAAATGCCAGAGAGCATGTCTCGCCCATCTACAAATAAGAACAAAAAATTCTAATCCAAAAGAATAAGAAAACTAAAGCTAAATACAGTGTTAGCAACAGAGAACACTCACAGAACAATAAGAGGGAAAACTAGAGTGTTCTAGGCAATGAATAATGGGGTGTGTCTGTCTCCAAAAGAAGTGTGTTGAGATCCAACCAACTTATTTAAGCAAACCAAACAAAAGAAAACTAAAAACAAAAACAAAAACAAAGACGCTCCAAGAACAACACAATTGTGTATGAAACAATAAAAATGATGTGTTTTGGAAGAAAACCTGAGATTTTTATTCATGAAGAAGGGGATGCCTTGGGCATCCCCAAGCTTTGACGCTTGTACCTCTTGAATATTTCTTGGTGTGACACGGGTGGCATCCCCAAGCTTGAGCTTTTGTCCATACTTCATCTCATCACATTATTCTTCCCTACACTTGAAAATTTCCTTCATACAAAAGTTCACACAATCTTCATTAGCAACATTAGTGTATTCAAAATAATAATCCTTTGGGTTCAGTTTCAACTCAAGTAAATCATCCATTAAAACATAAGCTACTGTAGAAATTTCTTTTAAAATCGCAAGTGATCCAAGAGAACTCAAAAAGAAACCGATTAAGAGGCAAATGCAAATAATGGCAGAAATCTGTCAAACCAGACCAGCAGGTAAAGACCGATTTTTTTGAAAATATTATGTTGCTCAAATCTAAAAGTGAAAATCTAACAAAAGTTGGGTAATCACCTGGGTTATAAGCACAAAAAATTACATCTCAATCCTACGTACAGGGATTTTTAACGATTTTTTATAGTGAAGCACAAAAATCTGTTTCAGTACAGCAACTTTCCCAAGTCTTACTTCTCTCTCATTAGAGGTTATTCTTGGCACACAAACCACACAAAAGGGATAAGGAGAGGTTATTACAGAGGCAATAACTTCCAAGACTCAACAAAACAAAAATAAACTGAGTAAAAATATAATGGGTTGTCTCCCAAAAGCTCTTTCTTTATAGCCATTAAGATAGGCATGATAATTTCGATGATGCTCATATAATAAATATGAATTGAAGTAAAAGAGAGAATCAAGAAACAAATACAAAACAAATTTAAGTATAACCCACTTCCTATGAAAAATAATCTTGTAAAGAAACAAGTGATGAAAGCACAAAGCAACAAGCATAGGAAAGCAAAACAAGTGCAACTTCAAAAATTTCAACATAAAGAGGGGAAACTTAATATTGTTGAGATACATAAAACCATGTTTCCCTCTTTCATAATAACTTTCAGTAGAATCATGAATAAAATTAACAACATAACTATCACATAAAACATTCTTATCATGAGCCACTTGCATAAAAGAATTAATACTCTCCACATAAACATAGTCATTCTTATTAATTGTAGTGGGAGAAAATTCAACAAAATAGCTATCATTATTATTCTCATCACCATAATCATCAAATATAGGAGGCATATTGTAATCATAATTAATTTTCTCCTCAATAGTAGGTGCTGAAAATATCATATTCATCATTGTAATCATCATATATCGGAGGCATAGAATCATCAAAGTAAATCTTCTCCTCCGTGCTCGGGGGACTAAAAAGATCATTTTCATAAAAAATAGCTTCCCCAAGCTTATACTTTTCCATAGCATTAGCAATAATGGTGTTCAAAGAATTCATACTAATAACATTGTTATTAGCACGCAAATAAAGTTCCATAGGTTTTTTAATTTTCTCTTCAAACACTTCATGTCCTAACTCAAGATAGATACTATAAAGCTCACTAATTTTTTTATTTTCCATTAAGACTAACTAGTGAAAATAAAAACAAGAAATAAAAAGATATAATTGCAGAATCACAAGGAAATAACTTCGAGCACTCACACACTAGCAACAGTACTAGAAGATAGCTTAGTAGCTAGAAGATTTGAGTACCTTTTACCTTACCTCCCCGGCAACAGCGCCGGAAAATAGCTTGATGTCTATGCACGCTTCTATTATTGCAGACAGTGTTGGGCCTCCAAGTGCAGAGGTTTGTAGAACAGCAGCAAGTTTCCCTTAAGTGGATCACCCAAGGTTTATCAAACTCAGGGAGGAAGTGGTGAAAGGTATCCCTCTCAAGAAACCCTGCAATCAAGATATAAGAAGTCTCTTGTGTCCCCAACACACCCAATACACTTGTCAGGTGTATAGGTGCACTAGTTAGCCGAAGAGATAGTGAAATACAAGTAATATGGATGATTATAAGTGGTAATTGAAATCTGAAATAAGAGTGGCAACAAGCAAACATGTAGCATGACTAATTGTAAATGGTGTTTCAATGCTTAGAAACAAGGTCTAGGGATCATACTTTCACTGGTGGACACTCTCATATAAATATTTTCTCTTCATTATGCTACCTGAACTAGTCTCCGGTTGGATGATGTAGGGCTATAACATCACACCTTAAAGTTCGCATTCCCAATCTAGATAACCCCTCACTATCACCTTGAGCGCTAGATGGTTCCAACAAATAGCACAATCTCATAGAGACATCCAACTCAAATTATACTCATGATAAGTATTTCTGTAACGTTAGCCTAAGTGCCACACGGTGTGCACACTGTCAACTTCACACACGTGGGGATAAGTAGAGATTAATTAAAGTACTTGAGTAGCAGAATAGATCAAGATTACAAAGCTCATGATCTCAATAAGATCACGCATTGAGAGAGAGATGAACACATAGCTACCGGTAGAGCCCTTAGCCTCGAGAGAGAACTACTCCCTCCTCATCATGGGAGTCAGCAACGGCGATGGAGATGGCGGTGGAGTCGATGGAGATGGCTCCGGCGGCACTTCCCCGTCCCGGCAGGGTGCCGAAATAGAGACTTCTGTCCCCTGAATCTTCTCTTGGTGGCGGCGGCGCTGTGGAACTTTTTGTGGAATTCTGATCCTCTCCCTAGGGTTTTCATCTCGGGGGGAATATATAGGCGAAGGGGCAAGGTCGGTAGAGGCCCGAGGGGCCCACACCACCTAGTGGCACGCCTGGGAGGCACGCGACCATAGGGTGTGGCCGCCTCGGTGCCCTCCTCCGTCTCTGCTTTCGACTCCGTCTTGTGTCGGGAAAATAGGAACTTCGGCTTTTGTTTCGTCCAATTCCGAGAATATTTCCTTACTAGCTTTTCTGAAACCAAAAACAGCAGAAAACAGGCAACTGGCACTATGACATCTTGGGAATAGGTTAGTTCCAGAAAATGTACTAAAATGCCTCAAAGTGTAGACAAAACATAAGATAGTTGATACAAAACAAGCATGGAGCATCAAAAATTATAGATATGTTCATGACGTATCAGTAGCCGCATAGGACTTTATATAGAGTGGCTTAGGAAGCCCTAACGGAGGCAAATGTGGGTCGGGTCCATGTCGCGCACGCTCGGGTCGGTTACAATAGCCCACGATCTGGGAACGACCCGAATAGGCTGACTGTTGAGACGTTTATCAAAACCTCACAAGTTTTCCTGAGCAGCAAAAATAAAGCTCGGCTAGATTCCCGCAACCCGCGCGCGTGTCGATACGGGCGGGCGGTGCGTGTGTGCGAGCAGCGGCAGCGTCGGAAGAGGAGCACGCGTGTAGCTCTCCTGTTCTCACTCACTTTAGTAAGTGGTGAAACACTCCACCTTATAAGGTGGTGTAACTCTCCTCCAACTTTCCATGTGGGACTAAACTTTAGCTCCCACTCCACTCCCATGTGAGCTACCCCAAACATGGGCCCAATTCTCACTACTTGTTTATATACCAGTGTTTCAGCAGAGACGGTTAAATTGAACTTCTACCTAGAATCTTGAGCTACGTCTATCAGCAACTTGAACAAATGGACGAACCTTGAATTGCAAGTTTGGTGTTTTTAGATTTCACACAAAATCAGAACTAGTACCTGGATGCTAGTAGCCTACCCACGGGTGTAGCATATGCGTCATACTACTTGGTCTCTTCATGAGTTTACTAGAGATCGCCCAAATCTTATAGATTGAGACGTTTAACAATCGAAACTCATATAGGTGTGTTCTTTCAAGAATGCTCTATAGGACAACATCTTTGCTAATCATAGCCAACAAAAACACATTAAGCCATGTTGCCAACCTTCTTACAGCTTTAGAGAGTTGTGCATCTTCACATAGAGAGGGTTGTCTAATACTCTCCTCTATCACACCACTAGCTTGTTCTTCCCAGGTCCTAATTCACGGGATCTCCGATCACAAAGGTTGGGTTACCACTACTGTGTAACATCCATGGGTTTCAAACCCATCTCTCTCGATGCACTTTCTACCATGTGTCGTGATAGTCCCTTCGTAAAGGGATCTACTAGGTTTTTGTTAGTTTGAATATATGTAACAATAATTACTCTGGAGTTTCCCAATTTCCTGACAGACTTCAAATGTCACTTAACGTGTTTTGATGACTTCGCGTTATTCTTAGAATTGTTCACTTTGACAATAACAATTTGGTTGTCACAATTCAAGAGGATGGCCGATATAGGTTTTTCAACCCACATGCAAGTCGCATCAAGAGTTCACATAGCCATTCTAACTCTATAGTGGTTGTGTCTAAAGCAGCAAGTTCTACTTCCATAGTTGACCTTGTCAATATGGTTTGTTTGCAAGATCTCCATGATATTGTGCCACCCCTAGAGGAAAATATATACCCTCTAGTGGCGTAGAGTTCATCTACATCCGAGATCTAGTTCGCATCACTATACCCTTTAAGCACCACTGGATGCCCCAAATAGTGAATCCCATAACTCATTGTACCATATAGATAGAGCATGACCCTTTCAAGTGCATACCAATGTGTAACATCCCAGGATTAGCACCTCGAAATAGATAGGACACATGTTTGTGCATTGCATTCATGCATAAGAAAATCCAGGGAATTTTCGCACAAAACTAAAGAAGCTATAGAGGGATCAAAATTACTCTTGTTTTGATGGGAACATCAGGTCAGGTGCGATAGATTTCGACGTGACCTTTGTAGAACTCTTTGGTTAAGGGGGGAAGTGGTTCAAACATGTATTTGAATACGAATAGAATTTGAAAAGGAGTTAGTAAACAATGAAATTGACCCTCAAATATAACTAAGAAATGAATTCTTATAATATACTAATAATTGTATTGTGTTGTAATTCAAGACAAATTAAAGACTACTTTAATAAATAAGAATTCAAGAAAGTATAAGTACAAATAATAACAAGTCTTACACTCTAAAAAGGGGAAAATCAATCTTTATTAAATATAGAATGTAATATTCCATTGTTCCTTTACAATTAATAGATAAAAAGAAAACTACAATCAGAATAATAAAAGTGATAGAAAAAATGAAGTTGAACTATAAATTCAAATTTATTATATCAAACCAATAATAATACATTGTCTTTACAGATAAATAAAAGAATGAATACATTACAAAAGAATAAAAATAAGATTACAACAACTTGAAAATAGAATGGTCCTCATCTAAGTCTTCATATTCTGAACATTCTCTTTCCAAGTTTGATACCTGCAAGCAAAGACAGAAAGAAACAAAAGGAGAAATAGGGTTATGGATTAATATTAGTGCTCTCAGAATTAATAGTGAAATGCATTGTTACTATTCATCACTAGGCTCATTATAAGAGGGGCAAGTTTCACCAGAACAGTAAAGGCAAAAGGTAAAAACATTAGGAAAATATCACACTTTTAATAGAACTCATTCACGGCTTGAAAGCTACAGAAGTGGGAACTTGCACCATCCCAGGCACACCCACAATAAGCTTACACATCGACATGCAGCATAGTGTGTTGTCAACACAGGACAGCCAAGAGGAAGGATAAGAACACAGCCGTAGCAGCATAGTACCACTTTGTTGGTCACTTGATACACATGCACTTCCACCACATAGCTAAGAAGTCATTCTTGATTCTATATACTCCAGAACACTACTCTTATCAAATCACCAGGAATCATTCCGCTTAGCATCCAAATAACCACTTAGATCTATCCACACAAATCACCAACACTCTGGTTGCTTGAGAAAGCCATCCGGAAGCTAGGTCATAGGGATGATCAAGATCAAGCATGTATCAGTTCCAGGAGGAGAAGGCTAACAAGCCCAAGATCAGAGCACTAGGCTGACCTGGCCAAGATAAACAAGCAGCCTCATGCATCAAGGTAGAAACTCACTAGATCACCAACTAGATCTGGTAGTATATATGTTCTTATCATGTAAGAAAATTAAGCTTTTGGTGGGGAATACTCTCAAGTTAGCATAAAGGCTATGCCAGTCATCATAGAGTAGGGAGGCAACAAATAGGATTTGTTCTTGTTTAAAGTCTGGCTTTAGCTTTCACTTTTCAGGCTTGGGATTAAATTCCAAGTAGAAAGAACACAATAGCAGATCATGCTGATTGGCTACTGCTATGCAAACACCAAGAAATGGAGGCACCATAGTAGTAGCTCAGTACATCAGATGCTACTTGAGTTAAACATATGAACAATAAAACCCAACACCATAGATTCAATCATTTCTCTAATCTAGTAGACTAGAAATCATTTGTAAGATCATCTGATCTTTCATAAGCCAACATACACTTCTAAAGCCTCGGTCTATGCATCATTGGCAGGGGCATAGCAGTAGATCGTGTTACCTAGGCTATTACTGTGCACACTCCAAGAAGGAGGTACCACAGTAGCATCCCATGACCGCAGAAGCCAATAGAGCAGATTCACAAATTGATGTCTTAAGATAGCCAGTTGTAAAGTGTAGGGGTAACGGGTAGGCTACACTAGCGTAAAATCAAAAAAATTCTACCGCGTCAACCAGGAATACTATGGTCATAGATCACGGGATTACCGCTAGACGCGCAGGTGCGGAACTCGATGAAGAACGTTGCGGCAGTGTAGATGTTCTACGTCTCCTCCTCGTCCTCGTCCCACGAGCAGCTCCCCTTTGCGCGGCTCGTCCAAGTGCTACAGATGCAGCACCTCCGAGGTATCCACACGTCCGGAGTGGAAGCCGTCACACGCCAGACTGCTAGGTCTGCGCGTGCAACACAGGCGGAAAAGGAGTGGCGGCTGGGTGGAATGCTCTCTCCTTTTCAGCTCGCCACACTCCCTCTTATATAGGCATCCCTGGTGGGCTTCTACATTAGCAGCCCATTAGCAGCCTAAGCCTGGTCTAATTCGGATCCAATCCTCATTAGGCTTCCAGCCCCTAAAGTGTGTGACCCTATAGGTTCATACACGTATAGACATGACGCGAGTACACTTACTCCGTCAATAGTTGGTAGCGGCCTCTAGCAAGACGTGCCAACTCCTAAACGCATATAAAGATCATTCGGACGAACCATCACAAGGTTGAGTACATGTCTTTCCCTTTGCCTCACGATATTTGGTCTAGCTCTAAGCTGACCTCTCTTTCTCGATACTGTGATTCAGAATCCCTTTACTAGGTTAACTCTTAACCATATGTAGCACGGCCATGCATTTCTGGATCCGATCACTCGAGGGGCCCAGAGATATCTCTCTCAAGTAGAGAGGGGCAAATCCCATCTTGATTGACCGATGCCTTGCAGCATGTATCAGGACAAACCCGAAAGCTACCTTTATAACTACCCAGTTACGGAGTAGTGTTTGATAGCCCCAAAGTAGGTCGATCCACATCTCAAGTACATGCGACAATCTCAGGTCTAAGGACAAAACGTACACGATGTGTAGAGAGAGCTGCAAGTATTATTGCTAGTCTCATGTTGGGTCAGTCCAACCCCATGTTCATAACATGTGTCCACATCATTGGTTTGACATCTCCATGTCAATGACTTGCGAAACATAGTCATTAACCAATCGATGTGCTAGTCTAATATTCACGTGTGTCCTCGCATGAACTCCGACTAGGGACAATTATTAGATAACCATACAAGTAAAGAGTTTCACAAACAATTCACATAATTGCCAATCAATACAAGTTGCCTAGTATATGGATATTCAAGGAACATTATAATAACTCATGGATACACATGAAATACAATCATCTCTATGATTGCCTCTAGGGCATATTTCCTTCATAAAGAACATACTAATTTCACAAGTAATGGTCTCAGACCAGCATCGTAGACCAGTAGGTCTAGTTTTAACTAGATCAATACACATCACCACTACTAGTACATGGTATATTCCAAACTGGGTAACACCTCTGTACCAGCAAGGTCATCACTTGTTAAGGATAAGCCTAAGCAACATCTGTCCAAAAACACATAATCATTTTCCTAAATGAATTAGGAATCATAAGAGACATTTTGATTTGAGAAGACAGTGAGTGTTAACACTATCTATCTCTAGGCCACACTAAACATAGATCTTAATTAAATCACTTCCTAGTAAAAAATATGAATCATCCAGTTATGTATCATCTCCTATTTTCATCACAGAAAAGGGACTAAGCCTTAGTAGTTCTAGTTTCACACAGTACCAGGATGAAATCCTGAGACTGAACTCAAAGGGTGTTTACAGAAGGTATCAACCCAAGCAATAACAGCTTAATAGTAAGGCACCACAACTCCATGGGAGTTAAGCCACTAACAACAACCGTTTAGGTCTCCACAGTAATAAATCAAGCACCAGCAGAGTGTTCTCTAACAAGAGAACAGAGTGACTGAATACAAGCAATAGAGTGTTATCTGACAGAGAATCAAGTAGCAGGCTATGATCCACATGGTGTGACACTACACCAATAGTAATACACCATCAAAGTATTAACATGGGTAGGTTTAATCAAGAAGCCAGCTAAGCATCACTGTAGGGGAGGACAAACCCTAGGATTCAGAGATAAACCCTAAAATGGGGAGCCATAGCAAGAGATCATGGCATGGAAAGGAAATCCCAGGGGTAGTAGAAGGAGACTTACTCGAGGTCCTCGCGAGTGTACATAAGAGGAAGCAGAGAGATGGTCGGCGGCAGAGAGGAATGGCGGTACAGGGAGCACCCCGAAGGGGTGCTGCAACCGGATGACCCACAAGTATAGGGGGTGTATCGCAGTATTTTTGATAAGTAAGAGTGTCGAACCCAACAAGGAGCAGAAGGTGTTGACGAGTGGCTTGGAGCAGGAATTCTCTGTGAATACTTCGCAAGCGGATTTTTAGGGTTTTTTGATAATGCAGATAAATAAAGTGTGAGTAAATAAAAGACAATAATAATAATTTCAGCAAGTGGCCTAATCCTTTCTTTAGCAAAGGACACGCCGGTTGTATTACTTAAGATGACCAAACGTTCTCGAGGACACATGGGAATATTGTCAAGTACTTTCGCTTCATATATTTGATTAATCTTCTTTAGTTTGATAAGTGTTGTGTGGGTGTACCTGTGCTAATGTACCGACCTTCCTAGGACTAATACATACTTGTGATTATACCACTTGCAAGCATCCGCAAGTACACGAAAGTAATTAAGATAGAAACCTAACCACAACTTTAAATTCTAAGATCCTGACATCCCTTGTGCAAAGGTTTCCTAACGGGGGTTCAGGTTTCTGTCACTCCGGCAACCCCTACAATTAGTAGCCAAATACACAATGCATTCCCCTAGGCCCATAAAGGTGAAGTGTCATGTAGTCGACGTTCACATGACACCACTAGAAGAATAACACCACAACTTAAATAACGAACTATTGAATCTTTCTCAACACAATTCCACTACTAACAACATGACTTCTCCCATGTCCTCAAGAACTAAACGAACTACTCACAAGACATCATATGGATCAAGATCAGAGATGATATATTGATAAGTAACAATCTGAACATAACAATAATTCGATGGTTCCACTCAATAGCATCAACTACAACAAGTAATTAACACAGGGAAAGTTTCCCCTAAGAACTATGCAAGATTCAACCCAATTGTTACAACGGTATGAAGTGGTGATGATGGTGCTAGTGGAGATGATGATGGAGATGATGATGATCCTGATGAAGTCCAGCTTGATGGTGGTGTTGATGGCGACGATCTCCCCTCTCCGAGGAGGAATTTCCCCTGGCAGAATTCTGTTTGCCGGAGAGATCTTTCTCTCTCTGTAGTTTTTCCGCCCCATAGAGGTGGTGGAATCTTTCTATGGTCGCTCTCCCAGGCTTAGGGTTTCGTGGGGATAATATATGCCAAAGGGTAGAGACAGGAGTGGGCCTGGGTGGACACACCACCTGGTGGCGCGACCAAGGGTGGCCCGCGCTAGGGGGTGGTGTGGGCCACCTGTGGACCAACTCCGCTCCCCCTTCTGGCATCCTTCGTCTTCAGGAAAAATAGGATTTTCCATGTATTTTCCCAGATTTTCTAATCTTCGCGAATTTCGCCTCCAAACAGCCCCTTTTCCAACAGAATCCTAACTGCAGCGGTCCATGCTCCAAAATTCATCAACCATGCAAAAACAAATGAAATAACATCAGTATCATCTCTTAATATGAAATATATCAATGAATAATAGTAAATTATGATATAGAATAGTGATGCAAAATGGACGTATCAACTCCCCCAAGCTTAGACTTCACTTGTCCCCAAGCGAAAACTGAGCTCAATAAACATGACCTCAAGTTTATGGAGTGAAGAGTCGATAAAAGAATACGGACAAGAAGCATCATATTGATCAATACACAAATCATAATAGAAGACAACTCACTATTATATAACTTAACTTGCAATAAGTAAAGGAAACACAATAAAGATACACAAAGTAAATCATAATTGGTAATGGCAAACTTTGCTCTTGGTCAAAGAATAGTTAACAATTTTGACGGGGTTCAATCATAAAGGGGTTTTCAATGATAGCTTTCAAAGTAGTATTCACTAAGATAAGAGCAATGTGCAAAACAAGGAACATAAGAAACATGACTGAATAAATCATCATATGAATGAATGAAACACAACAACTCAAAATACTTGCTGAGATAGAAAGGAATAGGTTTACTGACTCAACCAAAAAGTAAAAGATAGGCCCTTCGCAGAGGGAAGCAGGGATTTCAAGTTTCATAAAGAGCTTCCAAAAATTATGGTACTTATTAGCTTTCAGCTCTCATTGCCCTTATCATAAGCATCTTTAGGTGATTAAGGTTAAAGTGAGCAAACTATGGAGTACATGCTTGACAAAGTATAAGTTGGCAATCTCTTGTCCCTTGAATACGAGGGCCGCTCCTCATGCTACTCAAGTTTAGTTACTGGTAAGTTCTTGTCATAGTAAGTACATGTGTATCATAGAGAACCGCCAACGGGTACCCCTTGCCCGATGATACGGAAGAATCCCCATATCAAAATGACAAGGCAAGCAGACAATAAGCATCTCAGCATCTTCTAATTTTCCATGGGAAATGGTGCTTTTTTCTCTCTTTCCTCTTTTCTCATCTCTTTTTTTTCTTTTTTCTCAATCTCTATCTCTTTTTTTATCAGAAGAATGCTTCATAGATTGCTCATTATGGTTACGCTGCAGGTTTCCACCATGATTAGGCATGGATTAGACCAGCCGCCCAGGCGTTTCGCTAACACACATACATAACTCCATGGACTTACAAGCTCCCCTTTCATTTCACACCGACGACATCTATAAACAAAAGAGCATGATATCGACTGGGTACAATGTACAAGTGCAATGTTGAAAGCGTTCCCCATGACAACATGGTTCTGCTAATTCCCAACGTATAAGTGCAAGCATATACAAAGATGACACAGTGGTTCAAGTTTATTAGGTGCAAGAAAAGTAAAATGTGCCATCAAGTTCGTGAGACCTTTAATCACTATTTTTCACATAACAAGTTTAATTCGGAAGGTAGATAAAAACATGAATTTACTTGGAATAGAAATAGTGCTAATAGGTAGGTATGGTGGACACAAATGGCATAGGTTTTGGTTTTAATGATTGGATGCACGAGAAGCATTCCCTCTCAGTACCGGTGTTAGGCTAGCAAGGCTGGGTAGCAAGCATAAGATTTGAAGGAAAGAAACAAACATACAAGTGATAAAAACAAACATGCAATCTTCCTTGGAAGCACAAAAGATCTTAACTATAGAACACTAAGCTTATGAGCAAATCAAGGAAGAAAGATGATGAAATTATATTCTTTAAGAGTACTTTTATCTTTTTCATTCAATTCTCATAATAGTGTTGCTACTGATCGAGCCAGGTTTGCCAAAACCAACTAAATTTACTCAATAATCCCAAAGTGGTACCAATACTAACAACAAGATCAATCATATCACAGAAAATGATAGAACTTCTCATTAATATTCCATAACGACAACTCACACCAAGGGATACATAGATATCTAACGAGAGGGGGGACACTTCCATAACGCAAACCATCCTACATGATAACTTCTCTATTCATGATATGACTCTACTAAAAAGCTAAAGGATAGAAGATAGTGATATGATACCGCGACACTCCCCCAAGCTTGGAACAAACCAAGGGGATGCCAAAACCTGATGACGAATTACTCCTTCGATGGTGGTGGTGTTCTCTCGATGAGCTTTTCAATCAATTTCCTCAAGTCCCCAATCTCAAAGGTGAGAGTACGAATCAACTCCTAATTGTGCTTGATGCAGTTCATGATCATGTCGGGTTGTGAATCCTAGCTTGTACGATTCTTTCCCCACTCTTCCTCCTTGAAGTCTTCTTTTCCTGCATGGTTAGAACGAGGCATATCCCAATTAGAGGGTAGTTCATCCTTGGGCATATTCTGGAATTGATGCTCATGGATAAGGGTATGGAAGGGATTCTTGGTGCGTGGAGAAGGTGACCGTGAAGCCAAGCGATGATGCGGAGTCTTCCCTCCAGTGGACATCCGTGCAGTCCTTTTGAACCTGGCAGTGTTTGCCACCACTCCAATGCTTGCAATGGTGGTGCTGATGTGCGGATGTTGGTCTTCCTTTGCCTCCTATTCAACTTCACTATCGCTCTCCTCATCCTGCTTAGAGTCTTGGAGATCTTCCTCCATAGGCTCCTTGCCCTTATCGTTGGCGGAGACCATTGTGCTTCTAAACTTTAAGAATAGTTTCTGGCAAAAATAGATCGAAACGAAAACACGACGAGAACACGATATACGAACCTCAGGGGATCCGGGGGATTATATATTATGAATTTTTACAACAAAAGGAAAGTACTAGGAGAAAACGGGTCGAAGATAGACTCCGGGGCGGCCACACCACCTGGTGGCGTGGGTAGGGGGCCCACGCCAGGGGGTGCTGTGAACGACCCTGTCTCCGTTTCCGTCCCTCTTTCGCTTCGTTGCCTTCCTTGTTGGATAAAAACTGCAAAAATATAACTGG
Source organism: Avena eriantha (assembly GCA_910589775.1). NCBI lineage: Eukaryota > Viridiplantae > Streptophyta > Magnoliopsida > Poales > Poaceae > Avena > Avena eriantha. The sequence continues at coordinate 142,405,331 of OU342741.1, read as the reverse complement.
ACAGATTTTTCACGGACCTTTTCTTACCATAACTGTTACCTATTCGAAAGCGGACTCTGCAGGTCTCTAAAGTTAGTCTTTGATAAATTCTTCCGGAATCACCGCTTGTAACATCAATATCTTCATCTTCATACACATATTGCTTCAGTCATGAAACCTTTCACTATCTTATTACACCATTTTCTCCAATAACCTGGAAATTTCTTTCACACAAAACTTCACACCATTCTCATTAGCAACATTAGTGTAAGCGAGGTAATAAACCTTTTAAGTTCAATTTCAATTGAAATCCATAAAAAAACATAATCTACTGTAGCAACTCCTTCCGAAAACCCAAAAAGAATTTAAAAAGGAAATCGATTTAAGAGGCAAATGCAAGAGTGACAAAAATCTGTCAATACAGACCAGCAGGTAAAGATCAATTTTTTCGAAAATCTTCTGTTGCTCAAATCAAAAAGTGCAAAATTAACGAAAGTTAAAAACCAACTTGGGGAAGAAGCACAAAACATTACAGCTCAATCCGACATACAGAGATTTTTCACAAATTTTTACAGCGAAGCACAAAAATCTGTTTCGGGACAGCAACTTCCCCAAATCATTAGAGGTTGATCTTGACATAAAAACCAAACAAAAAGGATAAGGAGAGGTTATTGCCAAAAAATAACTTCCAAGACTCAAATAAACAAAACAAACTGAAAGCAAAAGAAATATATTGGGTTGTCTCCCAAAAAGCTCTTTCTTTATAGCCATTAAGATGGGCATGATAATTTCAATGATGCTCACATAAGAATATGAATTGAAGTAAAAGAGAGCATCAAGAAGCAAAAATACACATGTTTAAGTCTAAACCCACTTCCTATGCAAGGGAATTTTGTAAGCAAACAAATTGTTGAAACCAGGGACTGCTAGCATAGGAAGGCAAAACAAGTGCAACATAAAGATTTTCGGCATAAAGCGAGGAAACTTAATATTATTGAGATGTATAAGAACACTTTTCCCTCTCTCATAATAACTTTCCGTATCATGCATAAATTTAACGATATAACTATCACATGAACCATTGTAGCAATGATCACTTATCCTAACAGAAAACACAAGGACACTAGCTCTCATAACACTACTTTGCAAAAAAAAAATTAGGGATATCCTTACAAAGTATAGTGTGTCCCTCTTCTACATATTTAGTTACAAAGTCTTTCACATTTGCTATCATAGATTCAACAGCTACTTGTTCATCAGGTTCAACAGCTTTATTTGTACTTTCATTAACCATACTAGCTATCATAGAATGTTCCTTTATCTTAACTAGGAAAGGCATTTTCTCAATGTAAGGTTCAGGTAAAACATGATTAGCAGTATAAACTTCAGTATTTCTTGCAGGAACACTATTAACAATGTCTTTATAAGGTGCATGATACTTATTCCACTTCTTTTTAGGAATTTCAATGTAAGAAGCAAAAGCTTTAAAATAAATTGCAATAGCTTGAGAGTCTATACCATAAGCATTTCTAATATTTTGAAAGTCATCAGTTCCCATAAAAGATTCAATGCATTCATAATCATAATTTATACCTGACTTTCTTCCTCTATCATTCTCCCATGCTTCAGCATTGTCTTGAATACGGTTTAGAAGTTCCCATTTAGCTCCTTCTTCCATGCGTGTAAATGATCCAGCACAAGAAGCATCCAATAGATCCTTATCATGAAAAGAAAGCCTTGCATAAAAGTTATTGATAATAATATTATTGGGGAGCTCATGAATAGGACATTTGAGCATTAGTAACTTCAATATCCCCCAAGCTTGAGTTGTACTCTCTCCATCAAGAGGCCAAAAGTTGTATATTTGATTCCAATCTTTATGAATCTCAATAGGAGGATAAAATTTTGAATAAAAGAAAGGTACTACTTCCTCCCATTCAAGAGCTTGACCATTCTTCAGCATCTTATAATATTCCTCAGCTCTTCCTTTTAGTGATAATGAGAATAACATCTTCTTGACTTGATCTGTTGTAATACCTGCACACTTGAACAACCCGCATAATTCGTGTATAAAGAGCAAATGGTCACCGGGATGGACAGTTCCATCTCCAAAATAGTAGTTATCCATAACACGATCAATAATTCTTGTAGGTATCTTGAAAGTATCATTTTTAGCATGTGGTGGTTCATCTACTACCTTAGCAGTGGTAGTAGCATTACGAAATAAGAAACTAAGTGAATTATCCATATTGAGAATAAAGTAACTAATAGAAATAAACAATACTCACAGTAGAAGTTTCCTTTACCAGTTCCACTCTCCAATAGTGCTTCACTCCCTGTCAATGGCGCCAGAAAATAGTCTAGATGACCCACAAGTATAGGGGGTGTATCGCAGTATTTTCGATAAGTAAGAGTGTCGAACCCAACGAGGAGCAGAAGGTGTTGACGAGTGGCTTCGAGCAGGAATTCTCTGTAATTACTTAGCAAGCGGGTTTTTAGGGGTTTTTGATAATGCAGATAAATAAAGTGCGAGTAAATAAAAGACAATAATAATAATTGTAGCAAGTGGCCTAATCCTTTCTTTAGCAAAGGACAAGCCGGTTGTATTACTTAAGATGACCAAACGTTCTCGAGGACACATGGGAATATTGTCAAGTACTTTCGCTTCATATATTTGATTAATCTTCTTTAGTTTGATAAGTGTTGTGTGGGTGTACCTGTGCTAATGTACCAACCGTCCTAGGACTAATACATACTTGTGATTATACCCCTTGAAAGCATCCACAAGTACAAGAAAGTAATTAAGATAGAAACCTAACCACAACTTTAAACTCTAAGATCCTGACATCCCTTGTGCAAAGGTTTCCTAACGGGAGTTCAGGTTTCTGTCACTCCGTCAACCCCTACAATTAGTAGCCAAATACACAATGCATCCCCCTAGGCCCATAAAGGTGAAGTGTCATGTAGTCGACGTTCACATGAAACCACTAGAAGAATAACACCACAACTTAAATAACGAACTATTGAATCTTTCTCAACATAATTCCACTACTAACAACATGACTTCTCCCATGTCCTCAAGAACTAAACAAACTACTCACAAGACATCATATGGATCAAGATCAGAGATGATATAATTATAAGTAACAATCTGAACATAACAATAATTCGATGGTTCCACTCAATAGCATCAACTACAACAAGTAATCAACACCGGGAAAGTTTCCCCTAAGAACTATGCAAGATTCAACCCAATTGTTACAGCGGTATGAAGTGGTGATGATGGTGCTAGTGGAGATGATGATGGAGATAATGATGATCATGATGAAGTCCAGTTTGATGGTGGTGTTGATGGCGATGATCTCCCCTCTCCGAGGAGGAATTTCCCCCGGCAGAATTCTGTTTGCCGGAGAGATCTTTCTCTCTCTGTAGTTTTTCCGCCCCACAGAGGTGGTGGAATCTTTGTATGATCGCTCTCCCAGGCGTAGGGTTTCGTGGGGATAATATACGCCAAAGGGGAGAGCCAGGAGTGGGCCTGGGTGGCCACACCACCTGGTGGCGCGACCAAGGGTGGTGTGGGCCTCCTGTGGCCCAACTCCGCTCCCCCTTCTGGCATCCTTCGTCTTCAGGAAAAATAGGATTTTCCATGTATTTTCCCGGATTTTCTAATCTTCGCGAATTTCGCCTCCAAAAAGCCCCTTTTCCATCAGAATCATGACTGCAGCGGTCCATGCTCCAAAAGTCATCAACCATGCAAAAACAGATAAAATAACATAAGTATCATCTCTTAATATGAAATATATCAATGAATAACAGTAAATTATGATATAGAATAGTGATGCAAAATGGATGTATCACAACCCGCGCCAGCACACGACGGTAGGGGCCAAGGAAGGGCGGCACCACGAGCACCACCGCGTCGTCGAGGGGGCGCCAAGACCGGCAGACCCTAAACCTTAGCCACAGGGTAGAGGTCATCGCGGCCAACGGGGAGCTTCAATGCCAAATCGAGTAGGACAGCGTCAAGCAGCAGCAGCATTCTTATCGTCTTGCATCGTGGCAGCGGTCACAGTGGCCGAAGGTCGTTGGAATCGAGCCCGAGATGGGTGGCGCCATCGGTGTCGCCAGAGATAAGATCGAGAGGGTGAGAGAGAGGAGTGACTAGGCCGGTGGGGAATGGTCCAGTGACTCTAGGTTGGTTTGACCCAACCCAGTGGGACGGATCGGGCCAGGCCAGGCCCGTGTCTTAGAAAGAAAACCCTAGTAAAAATGTTTAATTACAAATATACCCCTAAACTTATTTTAATTCCAGAAAAATATATAAAATCCTAAAAAATACATGTTATATTTTAAAATGATCACAAAAATAATCTCTACCTCATAAAAATACAAATATACTTACGAGAGCGGATTTGCTGCCACGGAGGATAGCTGCCCCCCATGCAGCTACCACACGATTTTCCTAGAGATGCGAGCTTAGATCTATCCCCATGTGATATTAAACAAAGTGTTTTGATGGTAAGCAAATTAGAGATGGGGATGCATGTTATTGTGTGTCAGATACAAATGTCTCTATCTTTGTGGATGTGTCAAGCAAATAGTACAAGATGGACAAACCCTTTGGTACTCTAGAGTGATATGATGAGAAGGTGGCAGCGTGGCAGCATTCACCTCATGATGGCAGAGAGGACAAAAAATGCATGCAAGGACTTGATATTGTACAAGTGTGGGTACAACGTTGGCTACTTGAACTGAGTGAAGCACTTTATCTTTATGATCTATGCATGTCGACAGTGCATGCATACAGTCATATAGAGCCTTGTGCTAACATGAATGTATATGCCACGATGCTTTGCTATTTACCTTGGTAGGCTATTTTAGCCTACTAAGATATTTTATACTCCCTCCATTTAGAAATAACTGATTTGAGTTTGTCTAGATATGAATGTATCTATACACTAAAATATGCCTAGATGTATTTAAATTTACACAAATCTAAGTTAGTTATTTCTGGACGGAGGGAGTATTTTAAAATGGAGGTATTATAAGCTAATATAGGCTAACTTTTCTAATGCACATCTATATCAAGGCAGCCATGCATCAGTCACATCATGTCTAGCATGAGAGTAATTAGTTAACTTAATTTGCATATATACTTGGTCTGGGAGCAGTTTGTTCACACACACTCTTACTTCTCTTGTCACATTCATGATATTAGTTGTCAGTATAATTAGAGGAAAATTAACCATGTGCCAGCGCGTGGTGCAAAGCTAACTAGGTCTAGCACATATCCCAAAGATTTGATCGGATGGTATCCACATGGGGGGCAGCTATCCCCCGTGGCAGCACAATATTATCCATATACTTACTAAGGTTAGATTAAAGGTAAATAAATATTAACACTATTAAATTCAAATTGACATTTCATAAAATAAGGAAAAGTCCTAAAAATGAATAATAATAATTTATGTCTATGAAAATAAAGCTAATATTTTATAAAAATACTAACTTAATTTGTTTACAAATAAAACTTGAAGCAAATATTTATAGATATATAACCTTTTGTGGAATTTTATAAAAATAAGATTAACACCTAAAATTAAATAAAATTCAATTTTGAGGTCTTGAATAAATAAATTTCACCAGAAAAATGCTAAAAAGATTATTCTATAGGTTTCTAATATTCTAAAATAATTAATCCTTCACCATTTATAAATACCTATTTTGTAAATTCTTTAAAAAACATTTCTTAAATAAGAAATAATCACAATTTTATATAAAACCATAGATCTTGTACATTCAAATACTACTTTCAAAACCATAACTTTAGTCTATAATAATACTTAAAATAACTTATTAACTTTATAAAACTCCTTTAAAACCATAACTCCAAGGTAAACCAACAATTTAAGTAAATTTTAATGACCATTCACTTATAATAAAAGTGAATGTTACTTATCTCTTAACTTTCATGATTGCAAACTTTAATAGAGTATTAAAATCATCCAAACTTACTTTCCTTAGAAGATAAATTATATTCATAATAACAAGTCATATTTAAACTCATCAATCAATTAAATTAAAAATGAATGATCTCATACTCTCAGATATGCTTATTACAAAGTTTAAAAGTTATTAATACTTTAAACCATCACACCCTAGATCTACTTATGTTTTAAAGTTAACTTTAGTACACCAAGTCATGCATAATGCCTAAAGAATATTTATGTTTTCATAGTTAATTTTTGTTTGTTCCATATTAAGTCATAAAGCATTTCAAGTCCAAGCTTATCGGATAAAGTCAAACGACATCAATCACATTCGATTAACCACAAAGAATGTTTAAACTTCAACAAAGAACTCTTTTCTTCAAAAGTTATTCGTTTTGCCACTTCAAACGACAACCTTATAATAATTCCCTTAATTCTTAATAACTTAACATAATAAATCCCATCATAATTACCATATAACAATTTCCCTCAATCTTAGAATATTATTATACTTCACTTTTATACTTTGCATGTTAAACACTTAAATGCTTTTATCCTTATAAAGTATTCTTTTCCTAAAAAGTTATTCTTTTAAGAAACATTAAGAGTAATCCTTAAACACTTATTTAAAAGCTCTAATTGATTAGTAATCTTGCTTAAGAAATCTTTTAAATACCATGCCCCATTTGAGTGCTTAGGTATTACATGCCACTTGTTATAGTTACATGTTGTTTCACACATTCTCACAAGCCTTAATAAGAAGCATAAATGTGAAGATGATATAAAAGTGAAGCACATTCCAAAGAAACCATTCCCAGTTTTGAAACCCTAGATCAGATACGATTATTTCGGGGATTCAGGTTTATCAAACTGCATTACATTACTTATGCATAATTGCATCCTGCTTCTTTAAACACTAGTCCTTACTGGACCAATAATGTTGCTTACAGAATTTGGATCTCTAGTATCTTGAAGATCGTGAGTGCATAGTCTTGCAATCACAAAAGGCAAGTTCACACTTGCTCATGTCCTTTGGTTATTTTTCTATCAAATGCTTGTAACTCAAAGGTTGTCATCACCTGCATTTCAAAAACATCAGAAAATACTATTTTCATAATAATATGATTATGGATTATTTACCAAGTGATAATAATCTACTGATACAGTTCTAGTGGTAAAGGAACATAATATCTAGGACATAACAACCAATGTTGCCAGTGATTGTAGCGCCGTATATTAGGCGTTAACCATAAGATTTGGAATGGGACGGAGAAATTAGTTGTATCTTCTTCCTCTCGCATGTATCCAGATGCGCAGATCGTGGCTGTTATCCTTGTAGTGTGCATTAATTGGTAATTCATAGAGGATATGCAGCAAATGGGTGGGAACCCTCAATGTCCCATGATAGTTTAGGCATCTGAACGGTTTCTACTAACAATTGTTGTAATTCAATGTGTGGGCATCGCGTACACCAAGGGGACATGCGGGGTCGTGAAGGGGGCAGTGATTGCCTTGGATCTTAGACTAGGCCCCATACCAAGGAAGTGTGGATGAGCCTGCAACTCGTATGTGCAACAAGGCTAAGGTCTAAGAACTGTGACATGTTTCCCTGTTCCGGGAAGGAGCTATGAACGTGGCAGGAAAGGAACCCCACGAAGGTTCTGGTCAACCTATGAAGGCTGTCGGACATAGTTTTCAGAATAAAAGCAACCTTTGATGAAATGTTTACGAAAACCTACATTGCCTATGACCTTTGGTCTGTGGCTGTAGATATAGTGCATCATACACTCCTTTTTAGTGAACTTGCTAAGTACGCTCGTACTCAACCGTATCTTCTTAACCCTTGCTAGATTCTGAAGCCGTTGAAGACGACGTCAACATCAATTTCTGCTCAAGAAACCATCATCGGCAGCTCAAGTCCTTCAAGGAAGTTAACAAAGTCAGCATATACATCAACCGGAGTGAAGACGAATCTCCTGAGTAGATAGGAATAGATTCTCTAGCCATAAAACCTATTTCTGTAGAGCATTGCTTTAGTAGCAATTGCAAGCCAGATCGTTTAGATGATAGTCTTATTAGCATGATAGTTCTGAGTTATTATTTTTTGGTTCTTCTTTGTAAGAAGTTCATTTCTCTCTCTTTAACCTAGAGCGTTCTCTGGATCTTTTGTAAAGAGTCGAGTTGTAATCTATAGTCATGTCTTGGACCTGTTGTGTTTCTGTTGTACCACTCCGAGGGATATAATACTAGTGAACGGTGTTTCATTGGTGTTATCTCAATGACTATAGTGTACTACATCATGCAGTGGTATGCTGGGTCACCGCACAATGTTCAGTACCCGGGTTAGACATGAACCTAGTCAACTTGCTCACGACAAAATAGATGTCGGTTCTTGTTGCGCTAGCTAAGTACATGAGTGAGCCAATGATTTGAGAGTATCTCAATTGTTCTTTCGGCTCTTTCTTGTTTTTCTGTAATGTTACACTAGGATCATAAGATGTTGGGGAAGACTTGCCATCAACAAAGCCGAAACGGCACAAGATCTTCTCAACATAGTGTGATTGCGTCAATGTAATCCCACTCTCGTGCTTAATTAGCTTGATGTTCATAATCACATCAGCTTTTCCTAGATTTTTCATATCAAAGCTCTTTGACAGAAAAGACTTGACTTCATTTATCATATTCATGTTTGTACCAAAGATAAGGATATCGTCCACGTACAAACACGATATAACACCTTCGCCCCCACCATGGTGATAGTAGATGCACTTGTCAGCCTTATTAACGAGAAAGTCAATAGAAGTTAATGTTCTGTCAAATTTATCATGTCATTGCTTAGCTGCTTGCTTCAGGCCATATAATTTTTTTAACAACTTGCACACCTTTCTCTCTTCACCTTTTACCACAAACCCATCAGGCTGATCCATTTAGATCTTCTCTTCTAACTCTCCATTGAGTAAAGTTGTCTTAACGTCCATTTGATGAACGATAAGACCATAAGAGACAGCCTGGGACAGTAGTACTTGAATGGTGGTCAGTCTAGCGATAGGTGAATAGGAGTCGAAGTAATCTTCGCATTCTCTCTGGGTGTAGCCTTTGGCTACAAGTCATGCCTTGTACTTCTCAATAGTACCATCATACCTTAGCTTCTTTTTGAACACCCACTTGCAAGCCACATGCTTAGAGCCATGGGGTCGTTCTGATAGTTCCCAAGTTCCATTAGAAAGAATCGAATCCATCTTATTATGAACAACTTCTTTCCAATCATCTACATCAGGAGATGCATATGCCTCTGCAATGAAAGACACATACGATGAAAGAACACAACTCGTTTGAAATCAACATAAAACGTAGATAGTGACTTAGAAATAGGTGTATGCGAAAGCTCTAGAATTCGCATATGTTTGGCTTGTCGGAATCGTCTGCCCCTACACACACGGTTAGAGAAACCGTGTGCGCAATAGAGGCTCATGGCCCACCCTCGGATAGCGACGGTTCGCATAATCATGTGTGAAGGATCATTTCCAACGTGTGTGAAGATCTGATCACCTACTTGCAAATAGTTACTGGAGTACCGTACTACATGGTCACGTGAGTACATGGCTGACACTAATAATTTGGTACATTGGCACTAGCCAGCAAAAAGAAGGGTCAGTAATAACCACAAGATTTGTGTAGATGGCTATATAAACGGTACATTGACTATTCATGCTATTCCCATCCAGTGACAACAAAAATGACCACATGGACAATGCATACGCAGTCGTTGATGATGGGAAGTGTTAGCACCCGTTTTGGGCCGATTAAAATGATAATTGTTTGAATCAGAGGACGTGAGTCGTAGGTGGATGCATTTGCGCCGATTATCAGAATCTAGCACAAAACCATCGGCTAAAGCTAAAAATAGTAGGTGCAGAAGGAAGATCTGGAAGGATATCCAGGAGCCGTCCCAAATAGTAGGCAAATTGACATCGCTCGGCCCATTTAATGATATGTACTAGAAGGCAATGACAAAAACCGACTTATGCCCAAAAGAGACCATGACTTAGGCGGGATGAGCTTGAGAACCATGAAGACTATGCCAACACAGAAGGAAAGTGATTCTACAAGGAGTTACTTGGACGCTTGGAGATCGGATCCAGTATGAAGCCGGTGTTAGTTGGATAGTTTAGAGTTATTTTCCTACTAAGGAAACTGTATTGTACTCATGTAATAGTCTCTTAGGGTTGTACGGAAAGACATCCACCCTATATAAATTGTGAGGGGTGTCGGTTGATTGAATCAGGCACACAATCAACAACTTCAATACAATTTACTTTTGGTCTACTTTTACACCCTCAACCCGTGTCCCTTCTTCCGTTTTTCCTATGACTTTGTGTTTCGAAGGATCGACAACCGAGTTAGGGCGATTAGATCGACTAACTCGGCCAATAGCCACCAGAATCTTAGATGGGGTCCCTCCCGAGAAATTGGAGCTTCTCGTACAAAAAGTGTCGGCTTACTATGTTGCGTATCGCGCTGTAAGATCAGCCTCCTGCAAACGCATTGAGGTGCATCACCCTTACTCTTCTGGGTAAACCAAAGAAGACCATATACATTAGTCAGTCAAACGTATTGGCGACTCCATCATCCGATTAAGCGGATTCATCCTTGCGAGTGTGTGACCCTGTTTAGAGCGCATCATGAATCCCGAAGGTGATAAAGGCACATCGATTATCAAGGGAAAATTGTCAGCATGAATGTGCCAGAACAACCTTCTTGGTTTCTTTCGCTTCTTGGTCTTGCCCAGTGCTGATGCGTTCCACCGTGATCTCCATTGCGGCGTGATGCCTAGTTGATCCATCCAGATGTTGCCTAACGAGGAACTTCATCGATGAGTTATGCTATGTTTCGCTACCGTGACCTCTTTCTATCCTACTCCATACATTGTCTAGGTATATAATTCGACCCAATTGCTCGCTCTCCGGTCTTTTTTAGAAACATGTTACACACGCTCAATTATGTATATACAGACACCCTTATGAACGACAAATACGCACATCCAACTCTTACGAGCACCTCAGGGAGACTAAGCCGGCGGGTCTTGAGATTAACAAAGTCACCATAGACGTCTCGCTATCGATGGGAATGTCCGCTCCCATGGAAAGAAATTCCACCTTTATGACACACTAAAACGCTAAATTTGGGTTTATATACTTGGTGAGCTAGGTAATACTGTTGTCCAGCCATTCAACTACAAGTTAGTTCTCTTCGTGGAGTATTCTTTGTTCAAATCTCATGTTTAGAGTTTTTCTGCTCAACAAAGCATCATCAAAAGGAAGACGGCAAATGCCTCATTATCATGAGGCCTGCTAACTACTCCCTTCGTTTCATTTTACTCTGCATATTAGGTTTAGTCAAAATCAAATGTTATCGAGTTTGACCAACTATAAATTTTAAAATTATAATCATTTACAAAACTAAAACAATACTATTGGAAACATACTTTTATAGCATATATGTTTGATATTGTAGATATCGATATTTTGTATTTTATATTTGCTTAAACATTATAACAATTGATTTTGACTTGGTCAAATGTGGATAGCTAGGCAGATTCTGCCTATGTCTTTTTTTACTCTCTGTAAAGGAAGGCATGCAAAACATTGAAGCCAGTCACGGGCCCGTACGCTTGCAACTGTATAGTGAATATTCTGAGTGGCAGCAGTAATTACACTGTGCAACTACTGCAAGACGACGATGAGCAGTGGCGCCAGCTCAGCGGGGTCGGTTGCCTCTTCGGCTTGGCTTCCGTTCGTGCACGGAGCTGAGTTTGGGAGAGAACAGCGACGTGATCACCGGTACCTAGGTGGGCTCCGCAGCCTGTCGTACCCATGATTGTTGAATCCAATGCGTACGATGGGGCAGGTGGTCAGCTGTTCTTGCCGCAACCGTGGCGCGATGGGACGGGCGTGGGGCCCGGTTCGCTGGACCGCCCAGAGAGAAAATGAAAGCGGTTGAAACGAAATTATGAGTTACTGTCAGGAACTGATCGCTGAAATCTGAATCTCTGGAAATTGAAACCTCCACTGTTTATAACGCGCGCTTTCATTTGTGTACCTGTTCGCATCGCCACGATCAGCTTCCATCTAACGGATGCCACGTGCAACTTACAGCTTGTGCCTTGCTAATGTCTCCATCGATGCTGATCTTACTTGGGAATGGGATGATCTAGAAGCTTGCGCATGTCACTGATTCTCTTTCGAAACGCTCCCTACTTCTATTGCTCTAAAACTTGCACTAGAATTAAAAAGTAGTCTCATGCCGTTTGGTTGGGCTTATACTTAACTTTTTGATTTTGATTTATAAGACACAAAAAACCTTTTCGCTCTGACTTTTGCCTTTTCACCGGATATTGTTAGATGATGTATAATTCAAAAGCTAAATTAAAAAAGTCATGTTTAGATTTTCGTGTCTTATATAAGATAAAATCTAAAATTCAGAAACAAGCCTAACCAAACGCCCCCTACAAACCAACTCTCAGAAAGATGTCAAAAACGTGACGCTTCTTCTCACACTGGCACTCTGGAACTTCATTCCTGCAGTTAGGCACAGAACACTGCAACAAAAACGTGAGAAAGACATAAAGGAAATTCAGTCAGCATGTTCAGAACAACTTTTTCTCTGTTCAAGGTAACTTTGTCAGCATGAAAGGTTTATTAACTGCTGCTGTTCAGTCTCAAGGAAGAGAGGGTGCAGAGCAAACACCAGGTGCTCACGAAGTTCATTCATCTTCACTTCCAGGAATTCAGTTTGCTAGAGCATCTCCACTCTGTTGTTAACCCAGGCCAAAATACGGCGATAATTTTCGCCGGATTGGACGAATATTTAGCCTGGGTTCCGCCAACTCCCAGTCACGATCGCGGCTGTAACCTCCGGGTCGATGAATTTAGTCAATTTTGGCTAAAATTTGACACAAATGTCGCGTAAAACAATTTTACACACATAGTTCGGCCATTGTTTGCCAAGTTTCGTCAAAATTTCATCAGACAACTTTAATCGCATAGTTCGGCATAGAAAACAAGTACAAAGCAAATAGTTCAACAAAGTAATATCATAATTTAACAAGTTCTCAAACACAAGAACACTCAAACTAGATGTTGCCTTTCAACTTCCACAGGTGCTCCACTAGATCATCCTGTAGTTGTTGATGCATATGCGGGTCTCGGATCTCCTGATGCATATCGATAAAGGCAGTCCACGATACCGACACCTGGTGATTAGACTTTGCAAGAGGACCTTGTCTGAAATATGGTTGCGTCGGCTCGCTCTCATCAAGCTCTGTCTCGTCCCACTCGCTCTCAATGATCATGTTGTGCAAGATCACACATGCATTCATCTCCTCCCACATATGTTCTTGCGACCAGGACAAAGCGGGGAACCGGACAACTGCAAATTGAGCTTGGAGCACATTAAATGCCCGCTCGACATCCTTCCTACGAGCTTCTTGTTCCTTGGAAAAGTTGGAATACATGCCAATAAGAGGGTTTAAGATAGTCTTCACAGATGTTGACCATCTTGGATAGATGCCATCTTCCAGGTAGTATCCCTTGTTGTAGTGGTGGCCATTGATCACCACCGGAGGAGCATGACCCTCAACAAGCTTGGAGAATACAAGCGAGCACTGCATGACATTGAAGTCGTTGTTGGATCCTGCCATACCAAATAAAGAGTGTCAAATCCAGAGATCCTTTGTAACCACTGTCTCAAGTATCACATTGCAACCTCCTTTGTGGCCTTTGTACATTCCTTGCCAAGAAAACAAGTAGTTCTTCCATTTCCAATGCATGCAGCCGATACTTCCAAGCATCCTCGGAAATCCTCTGACTTCATTGATTGCTAGGATTGGAGCAGTGTCTTCAACATTGGGTGATCTCAGGTATAATGGTCGAAACACCGCAATCACTGCCCTACGGAACTTGTACAAACAATCAATAGCGGTGGACACAACCATGTTAAGATAGTAATCTTGTGTGTCACCGGGAGCTCCGTATGCGAGCATTCTCATAGCCACCATGCACTTATGGAGCGAGGAAAATCCCACCATGCCGGTGCCGTCCTTCTTGCAGATGAAGTAGGTGTCGAAGTCCCGGAGGGCATACACGATCTTGAGGAAGAGCTTCCGGCCCATCCTAAATCAGTGTCGAAACACTGCCTCGCGGTGCAATGGATCATCGGCGAAGTAGTCGGTGTATAACATGCAATAGCTCCCCATACACATACCTCGGCTTGCACTTCCAACGTCATGGCACTGAGCCGCCACATCGTGGCTGTGTTTCTCGCTTGTACAGGCCGGCTAGGAAGGAGAGGATCATCATGTGCTCCTCATCATTAGCGGCGACGGGGCATTTTATTCCTCCATCAGCGCGGCGAACATCTGCTCATTGTCGTCGGAGTCCATGGCCAAGGCAAAACGCCAAACGCTTAGTGGCGTGTGTTGGGCACGTAGATGGCCGTAGAACAGCCGGTGGCTATGAACCACTATGCGAAAAGCACGACGAGGAGGGAGGGGAATTGGGCGGCGACTGGTTCTTTTTTGTGGAGGCGTGTTTGCGATGAAGCGAAGAGGGGTAGTGCCGGTGGCAAAACGATCGCGAGGGGGAGGAGTGAGAAAAGCGCTAGGGAGGCGAATCTTTGAGTGGAATGTGGCTTCTTTCGCCGACAGAGTTAGCCCACTCTTCTTTTCGCTTCGTCCGGTGCCCCTAGGAGAACCCCGACGCGAGAGCTCGGCATGTGCTCGCCGAATGGATTTTGGGCCATATCCGGCCGAAGTCGAGATCCTGGGGGCGTGATTGGGCTGATTTTCGCCTTCCGGGTGGGAAAATGCCTCTAGGGGCTTATCGGGGGGCATGAGTGGAGATGCTCTTAGCTTGATGTTAGGCGAGTGCACATGACTAGTTGGCAAGCATAATTCGAGGGAAATATTCTAAACCTTTAGAGCATCTTTACTGTTAGCTCCTATAAAACGTCCAGCAACAATAGAGCCAGCCATGCGCTATAAGTTGCTCCGACACACGGTGTCAACTTATTAGGAGGTGCTGACCACTTCCACGGTCCCAATGATTTTACTTTTTTACTTTTTTTCAAGTGCAGTCGATTTAGACCTAAACTGTGAGCATTTTTTACCTAAACATTAGCTAGTTCTCATACAACAATTTAAACTAAGTATTACATCAGTGTTTAAACATCGTTGTTCATTGATGGCTCAAGATATGTAGAGCTCGTTGGGAACCCCAAGAGGAAGGTATGATGAGCACAGCAGCAACTTTCTCTCAGTTATGAAACCAAGGTTATCGAACCAGTAGGAGTAAGGAAACAACTCCAAGGTGTTGCTAACAACTTGTAATCCTGCACAACACAACCACAGAACTTTGCCCCAACTTACAGTAAGGTTGTCAATCTCACTGGTTTTGCCGGAAACAAAGGATTAAACGTATAGTGTGGAAGATAGTAATTGCTTGCCGAAAGTAAACACAAACGGTAAACAGTAGATGGTATATTAATGGTAAAGAAATGGACTGGGGTCCACAGTTCACTAGAGGTGTTTCTCCTTAAGATAAATAGCATGTTGGGTGAACAAATTACAGCGGGGCAATTGACAGATTGAGAAAGCATAACAATGCATATACTAGACATCTTGACTCCTATGAGATTTTATTGGGCATTACAACATAATACATAGATTGTAATCCAACTGCATCTATGACTAATAATCCACCTTCATGTTATCATCCGAACCCCTTCTAGTATTAAGTTGCAAGCAACAGATAATTGCATTAAGCAAAATGTGTAAAGTAAACAATACAATTTCCCCATGGACAAAGGATCGTTGTTTTCTCCCTAGTAGCAACAACACATCTACAACCTTAGATATTTCTGTCACTTCCCCAGATTACTAGAGGCATGAACCTACTATCGAGCATAAATACCCCCTCTTGGGGTTACGAGCATCTACTTGGCCAAGATAGCTACTAGCAACGGAGAGCGTGCAAGATCACAAATAACATAGACATGATAGAATCAATAATAAATCTGACATAGTATCTCAATATCCATCGGATCCCCATGAACACAACATATAGGATTACAAATAGATGATCTTGATCATGAACGGAGCTCACAAGATCTAAACATGATAGCACAAAGAAGGAGAACCAACCATCTAGCTACTGTATGGACCCATAGTCCAAGGGTGAACTACTCACGCATCACTCTGGAGGCTGGCATGGTGATGAAAAAGGCCTCCAGGATGATCTCTCCCCTCCGGCAGGGTGCCGGGAAGAGCTTCGGACCCCCCGATCTAGGGATGGAGATGGCGGCGGCTACAGACTCTTTCATGGAATTTTGATCGGGTACTTAGATTTTCTACATCGGGGTACTTTCATAGGTGAAGGGGCAAGGTTGGTGGCTGCTCGAGGGTCCCACACTATGGGGCGGCACGCCTAGGGGTGGTCGCGTCATCTCTAGGTGTGGCCACCTCGTGGCCCCACTTCGGCTGCCCTTCGGACTCTGTGTTCCTTCTGGTAAAATATTGACTTTGGATTTTGTCTCATCCAATTCCGAGAATATTTTCTTACTAGCTTTTCTAAAACTAAAAACAGCAGAAAACAGGCAACTGGCACTGCGACATCTTGTTAATAGGTTAGTTCCAGAAAATGTATAAAAATACCTCAAAGTGTAAACAAATATAAGAAAGTTGATGTAAAACAAGCACGGAGCATCAAAAATTATAGATACGTTTACGACATATCATTCATCACAAATTTGCTTGATCATATTCATCTTCTCTTTGTTTGCATCACTTGTTTCAAGAACATCAAGTGACATGTATTTCAGCCTCTTTCTCTCCTCTCTCTATGTTCTTTCTTTCCACTTCTTCTCCTCTAGCGGTAAGTTTTTATCCTCAAAAGCCCAACTCAATATTAGTTTGCTCTTCATAGTTCTCTTTCAAAGATGCCACATTTTGCTCTAGCACATGGCCCTCAATGCTATCCATCTACTTCTTGAGATATACTAACAAAGTTGTGTAGTTTTATCCAACTTGTTCTTCTCTTCAAAAAAATCCAAAACAACTTAGTATTAGGAATGTCCTCCTCAATCCTTATAGTGTTGCTGTCGAGATTTTGATTCCCGCTCATAGATTTGTAGGTGTAAGGGCTTGTGATCATGACTTTATGGGCTAACAACCTCAATGCACACAAGATTTATACATGTTCAGACCCCGGATAATGAGCCGGTAACAACCCTACATCATGTGTCGGTTTTATTGTATGGAGCGTGTGAGGTACTTAAATATTACAGAAGGATGTTATGGCTAGGAGTCTAGCTGGTACGTGAGGTGGACGACTGCTAGGAGTCTAATCGTTGTGTCGAGTCTCTTCCGACTAGGATGATGACTTTACATGGAATGAAACTGATGGTGTGATCTAAGAGCCTAAAGATGAACTACTTCTCCAGTGAGGTTCTCGCTAGTGACTCGTGTCTACTGTGGATTGGTGGAAGTGTGTTGTGTGTTTTCTCTATAGATGGGGTTTGATGAGATGCTTCTTCTATGCCCTGGATTCCTTGTGTTTTTTTGGGATGTCTTGGATGACTTGGGGATGCTTTTCTTATACTCCTCAGCCATGAACATTAGGGCATGGTTGGGGAGTTACCGTCATTCCAGAAGGGACATGGTGGTGCGCGGCTTCTTGGTTGCTATGCTTCTTCTCCTATCGACGCACCGTCGGGCATCGTCTTCCATAGATGATGTCATGAAGGACTTTCGAGCCTCCGGTGATGACCTCGCCGACTGGGAGTCAGGATGGTTAGACCTTCCTTCTTTGCTAAGGGAACCGCCTGACCAAGGGGCGTGTAGTCTAATTGACCGGTGTATGTGTATGTGTTCCATGATGTGGGCATAGACT
The DNA here is from genome assembly GCA_910589775.1 of Avena eriantha. Classification (NCBI taxonomy): domain Eukaryota; kingdom Viridiplantae; phylum Streptophyta; class Magnoliopsida; order Poales; family Poaceae; genus Avena; species Avena eriantha. The sequence goes on along the minus strand of OU342741.1, from coordinate 142,387,417 downwards.
TATGTTGTGTGGGCCTCCTGGCTCTTCTAGTCGGGTTACCGTGCTAACCAGCTATCTCCGAAAGTGGTGTAATATTCCATAGTTTAAGAGAATCGAAATGGGTAGAACGTAGATGTGTGCATTGCATTCATACATGTAAAATCCGAAAAATTAAAAAAACTTATTTTTAGAGCTTGTCATAGTGATTGAAGTTTCATTTAATTTGATGAATTAGACTTAGGTCATCAAGTTGAGTGTTATAAATCTTTATGTGACCTTTGCCAAGATTCTATCTTAGAGAGGTAGAAGTGACATTCGTGAGTAAACTAAACCATCACACAAACATCTTTAATGAACAAAGAACTAGATTTATTCTATCTTGTTTGACCACCCTCAATCTATCGTCACAAGTGCTATTCAATTCTCTAGTACCAATGCAATCATCAAAGATTGATAGGCAAATCTTGATCTATCTAAATCATGGTCTATTCTCTATTTCTCCCAACACATTCAATCTATCACTTCTATTAATAAAAAGGAAGACATCTAGATATGTTAGAACTTTAGTACTCATCTTTAGGATGAAAACCCTAGTAGATAGCTAGAGCATTTTAGATATTAGAGTAGCTAACCCAATCTTGAGTAGACCTTGAGTATCCAAGTGGAATCAACCTTAGATGTATCACTTGATAGAATCATTATTTCAAAGGATGATTTCCATACTTAATACTAAGTGTTAAGAATAAAACTTTAATGACTAACTCTAGATGACTAGTATTCATCCTAAAAGCTTATATCCAAGTTTGGTATATTAACAAGACCATCTTATAAGATCATCCATTCACTTTGATAATTGGTGATTAATTATACTTGATCATATCTTGTGAGACCTAGACTTGATATCACTGTAAGTAAACCATACCTAGAGTTACCCAAGAACCATAGTTAACTTTAGTCAAGAATAATGACCATTGAGAAATATACTCTATGAACTAGTATATGAGAGGGATGCCAAGGACTGTTAACTAATCCATTATAGATATCCATAACTCAACCTTTTCCCACTAGAAGTACCTAAACCTAATAGACCAGAATCCAATACCAACTAAGTGAGGAAACTTTATCTTTTCAACTACATTCTAGTTGGAGTAGATCTTGTTAACAACTCATTAATACCTAGTGAGAGTTATCACTTAATGTATCACTCAAGCTTAGTAGCTAAATACACATAACATTAGTAATCATTTGGAAGTTGAAGCCATTCACATCATACACTAGTTGTATAACAAGAACAAGTTGGATAAGTTATAGAAACCATATATGTTCAGTAGTTGGCAAACCATATTATCAGGTATAAGACATGATAATTATCCTAGTGAATGTTAATCCTTAGTATATCTAGGAAAGGAATCCCATGATAATATACCCTATACCCTAAGTGAGGATATAATAGGAAAGTATACCTAGTGGATCTCAAACCTCAATCATCTTATCCAAGTCATTGGATAGAACTTTGACTGTTCTCCAAATACCATTCATCAAATCATATTATCCATTACATTCTTTTGATGAGTTTATGATGAGAGACATTAACTGGATGAAGTGTACTCTATTCCTAGCGAATGCATCTATATTATGCCCTAGTGATTATGAGAGTAATTCAATACTATGTTTGTATGCATAGTTAGTGACTCCTCTCTATCAAAACAATCATAGAGATAAATCTATGGTGTAAAATAGAATATCATCTAATCTTGCCATATTTGAATTTTAGTGTTGAGATGAACCATTCCTCACACTCTAATGAAGAAAATCTAGTCTTATAACACCACAATATAGTGCTATGATGAGGTGATAATGATCGCTAGCCCTAGGTGAAGTAAACCTAGATCTTGTCCATGGATGGAGAGGACAAATATCCATTATATTTGACTTGGGTAAAACACACATAGAATATCTTATGACTTTCATCTTAAGAATAATTACTCAAAAGCATCTTTGTCTACCATAGAGCATCTATAGAAATCTTGTACCAAATTCTTTATGATTGTCTTAACTCAACTTTGAGTCACTCAAGACAACATAAAGTACTTCATTTGAGATTTTTCTTAAATAGGAAACCCTAGTTATATTCTAAATATTTTAATAACTAGAAAGGAGTGTAGAAATCTTTTATGTGTTAGTCATATAAAAGAAAGGAATTATATAGAGACCATGGAGGTCCTTAGTGTTCAAAATCTTTATTTTGAACAAGAACTCTAAGTGAAGGTTCAATTATTTTTCCTTATATATAATACTTCCTAGTCGATAAGAAGAATTACACATGACATAAATAATCATTCTTGCATAGAATAATAATGACAAAAATCACGTATGGATGGATCATAGATAGGCACATCACATCTCACAAATCACCTACATCTCCCACACTTATGGGGATTTACTCGCATATGAGAGAAGAATAACACAATGATATAATCATAATATAAATAGGGTTCATCTTGATATTATCATAACAAGCCACAATAAGAAGGGAGATGGAATCAATTACAAAATCAGGTTTGAATAGAGTTGCAAACCCTAATCATACAAGTGTGAATATATTTCTCTTGCACAAGAGGAATAATGGTGAAACGGACGGTTTAGAGGTTTAAAATATCATATCAAATTAAAAATCTTCTTCTTCTTCTTTGAATCTATTCTTCCTCTCTTCTGAATGAATGGCGGTTGTTGTGTTCTACTCCCCCCCCCTTCACGAAAGCTGATCTATTTAACTAGGCGAAGGTGTAGGCATGTGGTACGGGCGCGTGGTATGGGCAGGACGCATCCGCAAGGATGGTCATTAAAGTGTCTTGTATCTCTAATGATGATCTCCCCAATTGATGTCTTGCTTGATTTCCTCCAATAAGCTTATAAATGGCCTTAAATCCTTCCAAAATTGTTCAGGACCTGAAAGTCATCATAAATAACAAGGTTCGTTTGTTTTCACAATATTAGCATCGGTTGAAAGGTGAAACTATCAAAAAAGAATAGAAAGTGATATGAAAACTTGGGGTAAAATGTGATCAAATTGGTAGCTATCAACATCCAACCAGCAATCGAAAAAGTGGAGACTCGTGGGAATGATCCGTGGCAGAGATGAGGATGACGTGCGCAAATTTGACTGTCGCGGTCCAAGACATCGGAGATAGGTCGGAGAGACTTGCTAAGGAATGTTACTAGAGCTAATTAGCTAGGCAATATTAGTTCGCACTAATTAACCTAGTAGTAGATCGAGTAATTTGTACTTGTCTTTGGGTGCCTTTTTATTTTGGAAATGTGTAATACCACGATATATCGTGCACATGTACACGTGTGCTAATATTTCTATATATAATGAAATTAATGTATTGTTTGATATTATATAGACTTTTAATCTAATAGATAGAATGTCGGGAAATATATGACTTGTCAAAATTTCGGTAAGTCAAAAGTTAGCGAGTTAAGCCTCATAGTTCTTTCCCATTCAACTCACACTGGTCACTATGTGTCGACGAGTCCCCGAGACAGTTATGGTCGATGCTGGCAACAATAGAAGTCGCACCGACGCACCTAGGTCGGTGGTAATATCGGCCGACAATACGGGAGGATGGAGGGGGATCTAGGCGGTAGACCGCTTATTCGGCGGAGACAAAACGACGGTGGAAGAGCACCGTCCGAGCTTCACACCAGCGAGTAGGCTTTTCCCTACTGTGTCGGGCGCATGGAGTGTGCCAAGCTCCAGCTGGAAACTGCATGGATAATAAATATGGTGGTTTCTAGTTGCTCCAGTTCAGCTCAGAGCAACTTTCCTAACTTTGAACCGCTCCCGCCCCCGCACCGTCCCGCTCGAGTGACACGGGCGGCCGCCCCAATCCTCCCCTCCTCAGCCACCTCCTCCTCCATTCATCCCTACCGCCGTTAGTGGGTGCTGTCGGGGAAAGCCCGTGTGGCTTCCGGCGGCGGCGGGACTTCTTGGTTGCGTGCTGCGGGGCGTGGACGCTGCGAATCTGTCGGTGTGGCGTCGGTGGCGGCTCTAGGCCAGGGGGTGGCAGCTGGCAAGGCGGGACGGCGGTGAGCCTGGCGCCCCTGGTGGCAGGTTTCAGCGCGTGGGGCTACGGCCTTGCTTCGCACGGAGGGCGGGCTCGATCTGGGCTTCTGCGGGCCTGAGGCCCGGAGTCGTTGCGGACCGGAACCTCGACGGTGCGGTGGTTGATGGCCGGAGGGGCCCCGACTCCTGCGTCGGGTGCGTGCACATGGTGTTCGGCAACAAGGTTCCTGCTCTGCTGGTTGCGCCCTGCTACCCGCGCTTCCAGGCGACGGCTATGCCGTTACCTTCCTTATAAACTGGGTCAAGGGTGTTGTTATTCAAAAAAAAGAAAAAAAAGCTAGTGGTTTGAAGGGAACAAAAGAAAGAAAGAAAACGTGGACAGAATGAGTAACTTGCGTAACAGGTTGGCTGACTTACCACGTCATGACAGCGAGAGGAAGATGAGATTTTCCTGTAATAAAACAAGTGGAGACACGACAGGCACTGGCGCCTCCCAATCAAAGACAAATGTTTTTGGCAATAACGACGCCTAGGGGACCACCTGATGTGTGTATGCGCAAGACATTGGAGGAAGACACAACTATAGTAATGATGCTAGCCCTACATGCCATGGATGAGTGCTTGCTTGAAAGGTTACGGTGCAAAAGCAACACACACACACACACACAGAGACAGGTAACTCAGGAAATAATTCTCAACAAAAAAAAAGGTAACTGAGGAAATGCGGCACGCGATTAATCACATGCCACCAGCCGGATCGCTGCACCTGGACAAAAAGCTTGGGGCTCATAGGAGCGTGCAGACCCACCCCACTCGCCCTCGGGACACAAGATGTCAACACCAAGGAAAGAAAGCGATGCCCCCTGCCAAAATTTTCAGATGCTTTTCAACCTGCACGTCGGGTGGTGATTAGGCCAGACACGGCGATCACCGAGAGAGCAATCCATGTGACATGTTCAGTGTGATGGCCGCACGCGTTGCAAGTTAAACAAATGGGTGGGGTGGAGTGGAGTGGCCTACTGTAGTGCGCACCAGAAGCGGCACTTCAAGGATGAGAGAGCAATTCAGTGCATAGTCATCACACAGACCAGAGAGAGATTTCTTAAGATTATCATCACTTGATCCATTTCTTCTACAAGGCTAATTAATTACAACACACACCCCAAAAGGTAGGTCATGGTCATGCTATGCTATGAAAACCTCCCAATCAAGAATATCATTACTTGGGAGATTCTTTCCCCCCTCCTCTGCCCACTTGTTTCTAAAACAAGCCAAGCAGAGTATTGACAGAACACAAATGGGAGAGGAAGGGGAAGAGCATCACAGAAGTCCCCCCTTTGTCCTGCATTCTAATTAAATCTTCCTTCAGTCAAGAGAACAGCAAAAAGAACAAAGCTAAAGAGGGCAGCAGCAGCAGTTGGAGGGGAGGGGAGGGGGGAGGAACAAAATTCAGAGAAACCAGCTTTTGACATCCTTGCAAAAACTGCTAAAAAAAGAGAGATTCTATGCACCTCCAACTTTCCACCTTGCGAGAGGATAACCTACTACACACAAGTATCACTCCCATCAGCCATTCCTGATTACTCGTTCGCCAGACCTTCCTGCATGGATGGAATGGGGCGTGTCATTCCTCTTCTTCAACAATGGGCCGGCTCCTGCACATCCATGGCTCTTCGCCCAATTGCTTCTTCCACACAACCAGGTGAGCAGCCACCCATGCCTTCTTCAAAATTAGCAATTAGCTCAGATTTGCACTCCCAATCTTCAGGCATCTGGATCAGTTTACTTGCCTGACAACACAACGGTTCTATTGTTAGGCGAAAGAGCTGGGCTATATACGGTACATAGACAAACTCTCCTGCATTATTGGGAGAATGAAACAAAGATACATATATTTATGTCCCTTACCAGCAGCAGGCTTCTGATCATTTGTAGGCTTTACGGGCATCATCGGCATTGCTCCGAATGTCAGTTGTGCTGCTGACATGTGAGAGTGAGGCGAACCACCCGCGGATTGGCCTGCTGTAGTGAGGTGCATAAAACCACCAGGCGTTGGATGAAGACCCTTCATGTTATTGCTGGCAGCTGCCGCGCCAAGAGCCTTCCCTGCATCAGCTGGAATCGGGGCTGTGGAAATCGACATGGAACCAGAGCTCAGAGAGAGCATCGCCGATGAACCAGATGTCTGCTGCGTCTTGTCACCTGGACGCTTTTGGTAGAGGCCAGCAGGAGGACCTTGCGGTGCGTATGCATTGGAGATGAAGAAGTGACCACCTTGTGGGAACGGCTGCTGTTTCATTTGTGACTGCTGCTTGCCACCAGAGTTGCCCATGTTTGGTTGCTGACCAAGGATAGATGGCATAGGCATACTGCTGTAGTGATTTGTGGGAGTTGACTTGGATCCAGAAGTCGAAGCAGAGTTCTTACTTGAATGCTGTTGAGGCGATGACAACTGGACAGCCGACTGGCCACCCTTGGCACTCCCAGAAGCAGGTGGGCTACCACCAGTGCTTTTGGAGACTGAATTAGAGGGCGAACCAGAAGGAACAGGAGCATTCGAAGATCGAGACATATCCCCTGCTCCTCCAGTAGAAAGGTTGGTAAGAGAAGGCCCCATTTTCGATGAGCTCATACTTTGTGATTGGTGATTCGAGGAGGACAGAGCCTGTAGAGCTTTTGCTTGTTGCTGCTGATGGAGACTACTGTTCTTCATCATAATCAGGTTAGAGGGTGGCGATGCAGCAGGGACAGATGCAGCTGATGGTGGAGCTGACACTCTCATTGATGATGCTTTCATCTGAGGTGATTGACTAGGAACTCCCCCTTGACCAGCATTTGATGAATACATTAAGTTTTGATGAAAGTTTGTCACATTCAGACGGTCCGGGTATCCACTTGCATTACTCGGTGCAGCAGACCTGGGGCGGGAGTTCAGATGGTGATTTTGCAACATTTGTTGCTGCTGCTGCTGCTGCTGCTGCTGCTGCTTCTGAAGCTGAAGCAAATTGTGCTGGTGCTGCTGTTGCTGCTGCTGTTGTTGCTGCTGCTGCTGGAGCTGCTGTTGTTGTTGCTGCTGCTGGAGCTGCTGTTGTTGTTGCTGCTGCTGCTGCTGTTGTTGCTGCTGGAGCTGTTGGAATTGCTGCTGCTGGTGGTGGTGATGTTGTTGCTGCATCTGCAGATGCATTTGCTGCTGCTGCTGATGTTGGTGTTGCTGCTGGGCAATGGTTTGTGTAGATGGGGCTGCAGCTGACATAGCTGCTGCACTAGAAGCACTTGAAGATTTGCTGCCTAAACCAAAGGCATTGGTAGATTCCGCACCAATAAGGCTCAGAGTGCGGGACGAGCTCTCATTAGTGCTGCTACCAAGGAAAGGGTGCATAAAAGACTTGTTTTCTGGCTTGGAGAAGGACAGAGAATGCTGCTGCTGATCACCCGGATACTTTGCAGATGCTGCTTTCTTTCTCTCATTATCTCCCGCAGTTGGTGCTGAAGATGAATCTGCAGGCACAGATTTAGCTTCTGTAGTAGTTTGATGCGGGGCCTTGTGCTGTGCAGCTTGCACAGATTGGGCTGCAGCAAAATTAAGCTGAGGGTAACCATGGCGGCTTGCTTCTTGATGGCTCTGGAAAAGCGCATGGTTTTGTGCCAACTGAGAGAAGTCAAGACCGGTGGGAGCAGAACCAGGAGGCCCAACGGAACCGAAGGGCATCACAAAAGGCTGAGATGAAGCAAGATCAATTCGCACCCCCTGGCCTCGACTAGTTGGTGGCTGCTGGTGGTGATCATTCGACTTCTTCTCGCCTTGATTGCCAGAAGCTGGCATCAATGCAAAATTTGGAAGATGAACTGGAACTGCAAAGTTATGATCATAACCACCCTTCTGATGATGCGATGACTTGTCATCACTAGATTGACCATCTTGCACAGTCTTGTCAGTATCCTGTCGGTGGGCGAGGCCATGCAGTAGAACAGGACGCTGGTTGCCACTCGAATAGCTCTGGGAACTGTTGGCAGCAGCGGCAGCATTAGTACTCGGTGCATATCCCAGTAGCCCTTGTGATTGTTGTGGCTGATGCTTCTGAGACGAAGTGGACAAGCTCGGCATAGGGTTTTTCTGATGATTTTGTTGCTGCACACCTTGCTGCTGCTGTGATGGGTGCAACATGTGGGGAGAGTACACATGCCCATTGAAAAATGGTACACCTGGGCCTGGTGGTGCCATGCCTCGATATGTTGGGGGTCCTCCAGCATGAGCGGCAACCTGGAACGGGTAGCCGTTCTGTAAGAGAGCCAAGAACTGGTGGGCATCAGCCCCTGGCGGCAAGTTGGCAAAGCTCAAGTTCATGGTCGGGGCACCAGGGTGCGCTGCTGAAGGGTGGGGAGTGGCAGACAATGACATTGCAGCACTGCTGACTCCAGAAGATTTTGTATCGCCCATTCGACTGGCTGCAGTTGCAGCTGCCACTGCTGCAGCATGTTGCTGGTGGAATGGAAAGATGAATGCTGGCCCTTGCTGTAAAAAAAGAAGGGTATGTAAGTAAAAAATATAGAATGGGCCAAAAGAAATACTGGTAATCGATGGCATAAATACACATACCATCATGTTTGGCATGGGGGAGGACTGCTGCGCTTCATGAGCTGGAGGTTGCTTCCTTTGGTTTGATTCAGCAGCGGCAGCACTGCTGGATGCCGCTTTATCCTTGGAGACACTCGCCTGGAAAGGAGAAGCGACCATTGAAGGGGCCTTAGTTTCTTGCAGTGGGGCGTGAGCTCGGACAGGGTAGCTCCCCTGCATTGGGTTCACAAGAAGGGATCCAGCCTCTGCAGGTGGCACAACGCCCATGTTGAATGGTCCTCTTGGGCCAAAGAATGGTGGAGATCTCGTTGCGGCAGCAGCAGCCGCCGCTGTTGGAGTCCAGAAAGAGTTCATCTTTGTAAGGCGCTGGTTGTACTGGATCTGCTGTGCAATGTAGCAATGTGTAGCACAGCGCTTTGGTCGTACCGGCGGCGGCGGAGGAAGCAATGCAGCATGCTGCAATGTAGAAGACAATTTAGACTTTGGGGAAGAAATTTTCACTCCAAATGTACAAGAACTAAATCATTGCTGAAGTGAGAAAACGAACCTGCAATCCAGCAGATGTACCGGGCTTGATGTCAATAGGATGATGAAGTCCCGGAGCTGATAGTCCCGGAACTGGACCAAGGTAACTGCCAAGAAAAGAGGCAGCGAGATTTAGACCACAAATCCTTCAGGGAGCAAGAATGTGCAGAAGTATAAAACATCCAACAGCATAGAAAACTCACCCAAAAGGTGGGAACCCACCCATCCAGCCTCCAACAGCCATTGGCATAGGCGGTGAAACGGCAGGTAGAGCTGCCAGACGAGAAAAGACCCAAGTTAACAAAAAAAAACTTTTTACAGAACCAGTAAAAACTAGGAAAGAACCCAGCGAAATTCTTACGTGATTTCTCATGCTTCATCTCAGACTTTGTGGACTTGTGCTGCTGCTGGAACGGCGGCTGCCGCCGCTCCGCCGGCGATTTTTCTTCACCAATGCTGGGTTTCTCCAAATCCAGTTGCAACGTTAGCTTCTTTGGAGCAGGCTCATCTGCAGGAATCCTCAGCACCTTCTCGTCCTCCAGATTGATTTCCAGGCCTCTCCGAGTCCTCTCACCATCTTTCTTTTCTGAATTTGCTCGGCCAGCCTAAAATCGGATAGAAGCATGAACAGAAAAAAGATTGGTCAAACTCAAACAATCCAATGCTCCAGCTGATGAAGCCAATTAAAAAGAATTGGTGAAACTGAAGCAGGCACCCACCACGTCCATCTCAGAATCCAATCCCTTCTTATCCGCATCAGGGTCGGAAGAGCCATCTCTATCAGGAGATAGCTTCCCAGGAGGGGGAGCCTAGAAGCAGCACAGAGGGGAGAAAAAAGTGAGGAAAAAAAAGCTAAAAAGAAAACAAAAAAGGCAATCAACAGTTGCGGCAAAAATTGTCGTTATCAATCTTTGCCCAACAAATTCTGCGAGACCAATTCAACCACACACAAGAAAGCATATACCCACCATGAGATCAATGCAAAACTTTTCTTGCCGAGCGCCATCAGATGCCAGCTCACTGAAAAATAATAATTCACAAGAAATCGTGAATATACTAATCAGATCGGCACAATCCAAAGGCAATAATGGTTATCACAACACCAATAATATTTAAAAAATCCAAATGGCCCACCTCTTTGTCGCGGTGGTGGCTTCCCCAATTTTGGCCTCAGAGCCAACCGGCGCAGCGTCGCCGTCCGGCTTGCCTGGTGGCGCCGGAGGCTCAGCGCGGCTCTCAGGCCTCTGATCCCGTCTATCAGAATCGCTGGCCCGGAGCTCTGGATCTCTTCCTCTGTGGTCCTCCCTCTTCTCTGGCTCCACGGAAGCCTCCTGCTGCGCACCAGCGGTGGCGGTGCTGGCGCCACTTTCGTCCACTGCCGACACCGACGTCTTCGAATCTGATCTGGTCACCGGAAGCACTTCCGGCCTTGAGGGTGGCTCCGACAAGTCTGGCTTCGCCGGGCTCGCCGGATGGCTTTCGTTGTCGTACTTGACCAGCCGCGGCCGCTTCCTCTTTGGCGCTGGCAAAAGCAGTTAAAGAGTTTATTAGACCCACAGGCCCAAAATTAGCAAGAAAAAACCATTTATGGAAGATAAAACTGACGAGCTGCCCACCTGTAGTGGTGAGGAAGGATGAATCTGCCGGCCGGACACCAGAAGACGACGGAGCCGGCGAGGAGTTCCCGGACTTGGCCTCCGGCGTATCTCTTGGCTCCAGCTTGTGGTTATCCTGCTTAGGAGGGCAGGGGAACTGCCGAGTCAGGCCAAATAGCACCTCGGCGACCTCGATCTCCTCCTGAATAAACGATGGCGACTTGGAAATCTTTGCTGGTTGTTGCTGAGGCGGGGCAGCCGGAGGAGCGGAGGCCGGCGACGGCCGCTGCTTCGGTACAGGCCCAGAACCGCTGTTGCTCCCACCGCCAGCAAGTGGTTTCTGTGAGACGCCGGAGAGAGAAAGAAATGGGTAAGGAGGGGAAGAGCAAAGGAATCATGAGGGGAGATATATTCTGTCGGCCTGAAAAACGAACCAGCTTTTTCCTTGGAGGGACGGTGATCGAGGTAGAAGCCGGCGAGATCGGCCGCGAAGAAGGACGCTGGATCTGCGAGCTGTCCCCGCCGCCGCTTACACCACCGGGGGCTGTCCACTCGTGCGACGACCTCTTTGTAGAAGCTGCGAAAAAAACGACAAACATGGGGGAGATTAGGGAAGAGAACACAACGAACAGAAGCGGGGGAAAAGAGAAGGACGGCGCATACCTGACCGGGCCTTCCTCGGGACAGGCACACCGATCATTTCGTCGGCGGCCTTCCACACTATGGGGCTCTTCGGATTGGTGCCCCCCTTCCGATGCATCTGCTGCTGGCCGTGATGGTGGTGGTTATGGTAACCTCCGCCGCCGCCGCCACCGCTGCTGCTGCTGCTGTGGTGGTGCCCGGCTGTAGGCTGCGGAGGAGACGGCGGGGGCGCCGTGCTAGGCGACCGCCGCTGCACAGGCGGGTACCTCGGAGCGGATGCGGCGAGCTCCTCGTCGGCGTCATCGTCGTCGTCGCCGAGGCTGTCGTCGGAGGTGTCGTCGCCGTCGTCCCGGCCGTTGCCGTTGAGCATGAGCCGGTCTCCCCGTCTCCTCTCGGACCGAGGCGAGTCCCTCGGCCCGGCGCCGCCGCCGCCGCCGACGCCACCACCGCCGCCGCCGTTGCTCCTGAGCCGCCTCCGCGGCGGAGGTGGCCCGCCGGCCATGGACACGCCGGCTCTCCTGGCTTCCCGGATCCGCTCCATCTCAGATCTGAGACATGCGGCTCCGATCTCCCCCTTGCCGGAGTCTGGCGGACTCACGCCACCACCACCGCACAGATCCAAGCACCAACCGCGTCAACAAATCTGCGCAGAGGCAGAGGGAGAGGCCAGACGAGAGAGAGAGGGAGAGAGAGCTCGCTCGCTCGCTCTCCTTCTCCGCAGAGGGCGGCGCTTCTCTTCTGGGCGCACAAGTATCTTCTCTCTATGCTACTCCTACTGCTCCTCCTCTCCTCCTCCCCTTGGCTCTTCTCCCTTGGCTATCGTATGGCCTCTTCCCTCCCCTTCCGCCTCGCTTTCTAGGCGCCTCCCTCGCCTCATCCTCTTTTTGTCGCTGCCCACTCCCGCATCTGACGGCCAGGATCCGCCCGACCGGGGATCCCGCATCCGACGGCCACGCCCGCGCGGCGCCACCGTGGCGCCCAATGCCGCCCTCGGATCGGGTCACGTGGGGCCCGCTGGCTACCACCGAGCCCGCAATAAAATCTCGTGGACGCTTCCTTACGCAACAAGCATGGGCCGGTCACCGACACGTGGCGGTCGGCCCCGGGAGAGACGAAACCAAAGCGTCTACCGGCAATAGGAGGTGGGGTGTGATTATTTAGGCCATCCGATTTTTAACTACTAGAGTAGTTTTTTTGTCTTTTATAATACGCGAAATTAATATCGCCATTTTATATGCAAAAATAGTTTGTCCGCTTTACTAGGGACCACCGGCGGGTCCACGTGGATGGGCCTGATCTGGACCGTATTGGAGGGGAGGTTTACTCGGATGACGTGGCACCTGCCCGCACCGGTTGCTACGGGTGGGTTAAAAGCGGAAGGAAAGTCTCCAGGCAGGCAGTGTGGAGGTGGGGCCCACGCTAGAGCGGGCCCAGGCATCTCTCCGTCCCATCCGCTTTTCTTCTTTTTCTTAACGTTCTGCTCGTGGGTGCCTACGTGGCGAGGCTAGTGACGTCACGCTTGAGCCCACTAGCCACCAACCTTCACCGCACTACTCGCCTACTGCGAATAAAATTTCATCCCTAATCTAATGATCCAGGAAGGAGATCGGGAAGATGGCAATGCTTAGTACGGAGCGCTTTATAATTAATTAATTTCTTAGATAAATACTATACGCGGATGGCGCTGTTACTTTTCCCTTGGGAAGGCACCGGTACTTGACTGGAGCATTTTCAAATGAATAAATTCAATTTGGCGATGCGGTATTCGGAATCTACACGCAACCCAACCGGGTTTTACAACTTACGTAGTACTATACTGGTAGGTTTTTAAAATGAAGTCACGTGCCAATTCCCCAAATATTTCCTCCAAACAAATGGAGAAAAAATTCAGAAGTATATGAAAAAATCATCCATAGAAAGCTTCCACGGTGTTGTGTTCAAAGCAACAAGACAAGATGAGATTATTAATATGAATCCATTTGAAGAACATATTTCGACATAATCAACCTCGCACTTTATGATGTAGGAATAACGGGAGTCGTAATTATCCTATGTACATGGGCTGGTGTGACGTAATTGCACACTTACACGTGGCGTCATGCGATTGATAAGCCAGCACGCGGTGTCAGGTATCATTCGCCAAGGTTAAGAAGTGGAGTACATTTAATGAATAGAGATGTCATCCTGAGCAACTATAGTGGTATGTTGTGTGAGCTTCTAACATTTCTAAAATGTCTCTATGCTTCCAGATATGGAAGAGGGTGAATAAGAGTCGATCATGAGTGTCGATTTGGATGTTGGCAAGAAGCATGTGGGTTTGATAGAATATATGGGGGCATTGGCAAAACTTTGACAGAATGTTGGGACCTCCAACAAGACCAAGGATACTAGATGGTGAGCATTATTAGCTTTATAGATTATATAATTGAATATGTGTTGATATTTATGGAATATGAGGGTCACGGCCCACTTAAGTCTACATAATTTTCGTCCTTGATGGGGGAATGAGCTCGATAGATGAGAGGAAGGGTTAGCATCGGTTTGATGGCAGTCACCTTGTATTTGAAACACTGAGTTTCTTACCCCAATAGATGTTTAAGTGGGCATGTGTCTCCAACCAAACACAAATACGAGTGTACCATGATCTAGATGGTTCTGCGCGCAGTCTCATGAGAATTCTTGCCTCCCACTCGAAGGTCTTAAGATGAGTTTTAAGTAACGCGTGAGTAGTAATATCATTTCATAGATCCATTAATGTTGATCAAACAAATTGTCAAATTAGGGTAAAATATGTCATGAGGGTTGAGTTGAATAAAACATCAAAACTTTTATACTATGTTGGTATAATCAACGGTTGCACCGCTCCTACTTATTATCATTGTTTGTTGTGTGTCACCCTTTGATTGGATGGATTGTATTTCACCTCATCCACCTTCAACGAGTGAGGTCATGCACATTTGTGAAGGTGGACATATCTATAGACATAAGCTAAACTTTACAAACTAGATAAATTAAGTCGACTATTAATTGTCTCTTTCATTTGTTTGTATTCTACTCCATGTTATGGTTATGTAATCTCGGTTCTTTCTTTTCTTACTTTTTTTGCATGGTCACGAGGTGCGCTAATTTGACTCTATCTTGGGGCGATCTACTCGTCATTATCAAGAATTCTCATTTTATAGCGATCTGAACTCTAGTTGTGGCCTCATACTACCGAGATGGATCGAATCTCTGCCTACCAAATCTTTCCTTACGGTACTACAGGTGATGTGCGGTACTACCGGGCCCACCTGAGTACAAATTTATGCAATATTGCTTTCTTGTGTCTATTTTTTTCGGCATCTTGTGCCCTTATCCCCATGTTATCCCTCCCTTATGCTTTCACGGGTGTAGGTGGCTCGGGTCCTACGAAGAGGTCGAAGGCTTATCCTGATGAAGATTTGGATTCCGAGTTTGAAGAGATCATGTCATAGCCGAACAATCGTGCAAAAGAGAAGCTCCAAGCAACAAGGGGGGAGAAGGAGATGGCCCTCCAAGAATACATCCGGTCTTGGCCCAACTACCATCACTCAGACGCCCAACACCCATACCAAAAGTCAAAGTCCTGGGCCTTCATGGCCAAGGCTGCTCACCGATCTTTCTGAAGATGTGTTCACTAGGTTGATGCAAGTCAACCCCTATGGTCGCAATCATGAAGGCAACATGGAAGGTAGATTATTCTTTGGCATGAGGGGTACAGAATGGAAGAACTTTGTACTCATGTTTGTTCTGGTTTAGATTTCCGATTCTAAAAATGCTACCTTTGGGTATAACTCTAAAGTTTCTAGTCTATACTTTGGTTATTTGTCTGATTGCTGGATGCGGGCATTTTCCGAGTAGTGAATTGTTGGTACTGGAAGTCGGCTTTGTTTTCGAGTTTAAACTGGTTTAGCAATTGAGCTCCGTTGCTCGGCAAAGTTTCCATGCAGAAGGTTTAGCCTGCTCACGAAAGGGACGAGGCAGAAAGCATATGTTTCGGAGGACCCCCTCATGGCGTACTTGTCATCAATCCGTCAGCATCTGCATACTTGCTCACTATTTCTATCATCTCTCCCAAATCAGTGACCTTGTCACACTTCAAACGGTGACGCAGTAAACCAATTGGGAGACCTGCAATGAAAGCTTCAATCCCGGCAAGTTTCTCCGGCTTTCTGAGTGCAACGCTGTAGGTCTCCGGCCGTACAGGGCCTCCGGTATGTGCCTTCGAAATTCCGAAAGAATGCACTTTGCATGTCATACCAGTTGTGGATGGTGTTCTCCGGAAGTTCATTAAGCCATGATCATGCCGTCTTCCGCAGCATGAATGGGAGATATCGGGTTGCGACCAGGCTGTTTTCGCTTTTGGCGATGCAGTAAGCTTGGAAGAAATCCTGCAGCCAGGTGTCTGGCCGAGCAATGTCGTCGTAGGCTTGGATATGTCTTGAGATAGCAAATCCTTCCGAGAATCTTGTAGCTCTTATGTGTGGTCCGAAACACTTTGGCCCCACGTATATATCATTATTTTTGTAGCGTCGCGCCTCTATATTGGAGTTGATCCTGTGCCTTGCATCGTTTGGGGATAGGGATCGTCCCGAGTGTCGGCTATGGCTGCGGTGCCTTGGAGCCGGACTTCGGCATCCTCTACCCTTGGGGGCTACACTAGTTCATTATTTGGCATCCTAAGGAAGCATAAACCCGGATTGTATATCCTACTTCATGCTTGGGGGCTAGAGGATATGATATAAAGTATAATAAAGAAAAACGTGAGTTGGACTTCCGACTTACATGATGTTCATCTGTGAGCTTGCTCAGGCACATGTTCACCTCGGTGGTAACCTTCTCGGCGAGGGTGAGTGGAATAATTGGAGGTGGTGGAAGCTCTAAGTCCCTCGTTGTGAAGGCGGACTTGTTCAAGAAGGTCGTAGTACTTGACGTCCTCCACTTCTTGTGCTACTTCTTCGGCAGAGAGATTGCGACTCTCCAGACATTGTTGGGCCAGCCGCTGGATCTCCTCCGCGGATTTCCGGGACAAGCCAAGTTTGGCAAGCCCCGGATTGTTAAGGAGGTTTTTGGTGAAGGTCTCTGCCGAAGGATCATTACCCGAAGAGGGTTCACCCTTATCTAAACTGACTCACTCATTGTGACGTCAGTCTGCGATTCAAGGATCGCTGGCTATAATGAGGGAGCCAGATCTTCCGCGACGACCGGGGATGAAGTAATCACCAGCGTTGCAGAAGGTTGAGGGGTAGGAGTCGGAGGAGCCATGGCAGGAGAAGCTATGGTTAGTTTCGTCTTCCGCAAGGGCTTCAAAAAAGTTCCCTTCCCCTTGCCCTTGATGAGCTGCTTAGATCTGAGAATGTAATAGAATGGAAAACATTACATCTCGGAAGAAAATTTGAGTAAGGTACAAAGGCGAAAGTTGTGTTGAAAGTTACCTCTTCACGACTGGCACCTCCTTTGTGCCGACAGCCACTGTCGGAGCTTTATGCTTTCTGGGCTCAACGTCCAGCAGTGGGACCAATTCCTCCTCCTGATAAAACTCTGGAGGATATCCCTCGATAGGAGCCAGTTTCGACTCGGGGAGGTCGTCAAGCTGAAAAGAATATAATATCTCAGTATTATGAAATAATTTAAAGGTGAAACACATATAAATGGTTTATTGTTAAAAGCTTACCGGTACAACAGGGTCTTCCGCTGTGTGCATGTCCAGAGAAACCTCCAGGATCTTCCTCTCGATCTGCTCCCTTATCAGCCATTTAATCTGGCTTATATAACCTTGCGATGTATAGGCTTTGGGGCTGATGCGGAGGGAATCCTTTTTGGGAGACGTGATGGAATGCATATGTCTGTCTCCGTGGTGCTGGAGGGGTTGGATCCGGCATGATACCCAACATTGGACCAAGTCGGATCCCCTCAGGCCTCTGTGTTTTATCAGATATTCAATCCGCCTCTTGGCAAGAAGAAGATCGTCACTGAGAGCCGGAGCGACCTCGTCCCAAGATGCTTGAGGCGTGGCGGCTCCATCGACGAAAGCCAGCAAAGCAGTGGCTTTTCCGAGAGCAGGAACATCCTTGTGGTAAAAGAAAGTGGTCGGCCATTGTTTGACTGACTCACTAGCTAGAATCCTAGGATAGACGCGCTCACGCCTAACCGAAAACTAATTGTACCGGTAATATAAGGATTACCAGCGATGATAGAATTTCTCCGGACATGGAAGTAGTACTGGAATAAAGTGAGACTCGGCCTAATGCCAAGATATCTCTCACACAAGGCTGCGTAGGTGCTCATCTCTAAGATGGAGTTGGGGGAAGATGATGAAGCTGAACACCATAATGATCTATCACCTCGGAAAAGAATTCTGAGGGAGGAAAAGACAAACCTCTGTCGAGGTGGGTGCCGAAGTGTACCCGCTCGTCGACGTGCGGGTTGGGGATGGTTTTGCCGGAACCACTCCGCTAGTCGCTGGCACGGAGGAGCCCTTCAGTCTCCACGCCGCGGAGCTTATCATCGTCCAGCAGGCAGGGGATCCAAACCCCGCGATTGCTTTCCTTCTCTGCCGCCGCCACCGTCACCGCTGCCGCAGCCAAGCCGGATGATGAAGACGAAGCCATTCTTCCGGTGCACCGATGACCTTACATGGGATGCGTTGGGAGTTTGGGAAGCAGTTGAGCTCTGTGCGCAAGGGAGATGTGGAGGAGAAGGAAACGGCACGGGAATAGGTTAAGAAGATGAGGGAAAAGTGATCCTTACCCCTTATAACCACCTAACTGCACCAAGATTCGTGCAAACAGCACTGTGTAACCGCCACGCGTCGTGGAAGGAACTGGGAAGGACCCACGCGATGATTATGTCCCCTCGATCTCCGCGTACGCATTGAAACGTCGCCTCAGTTCCACGAACGACGGACCCACCAACGGTCGTGCTGACAGGATGTTTGTTAGATTACGTGACTTGACCATGACCAGTGTCAGATGATGTCAGAGACCAAGTTTCGACTTAGTTTGAAAATCAAGCTGGAAAATCCGAGTAACATGTTGATAGGTCCGACTTATTTTTAAGACCCGGATCGTATTTTTTATTTGTGAAGTTTTAGGAACCCTTCAAGATTCTGTAAGCTGAAGATCAAGCTAGACGATGATGAATCTGACTGGATCTTGGAGACTTCTGGGGGCTGCTGTTGGGGATATACTTTTCGGGTATCCTCACAGTTCCTCACTGACCAGGGTGGCCCACTTTGGGTTAGAGCTTTGCTTCACGGGCGGCCCAGTCAAGGAGAAAAGACGGAGTCCAGTCCAGCTACGGGAAGGCCTAGAAGACTTACTGACATAGGCCCATAGTGTTACTTGTAGTTCAAGATGTACTCTGTAACCGACTCTTAGTCATAGCCGGATAGATCTCTCCTGTAAACCCTAGGCCGGATATCTATATAAGCCGTCCTAGGGAGAGCCTTTAGGGCACCCTCAATAGTCTACAATCTCAACTCGCACAGGCAAACCCTTGTAACCCATATTCTGGCTCTGCCATATTACTAGATTACTAGCAGGAGTAGGATTCGTCTAAAGCCAGCGGGTTCAAACCTGGGTAAACTTGTGTGCTCACCGTCCTGAAACACCGTACGTCTCACACCCCTCTCTTCTGCATGCCTCGAGGACCCCCTCATGGCATACTTGTCATCAACCCGACGACACTACTCTAAGTATTAAGAGAGAGTGTACAATGAGGTTCTTATGGCCAATCACAATCTCTTTGTGACCCAAAAGTTTATTGACCTTATCACATGGAAAAAACTCCCGAGTAATTTTGTGAGGCCAAGGATATTTGCACCAATATTGGCTTGATTCCCATCATGCAATTCAAACAAGACTTTGGTGCATCTCTTGTGGAACAATTCTATGCCATTGTTCACTTTGGCGGTGATGAGAATAGGAAGATGACTTGGATAACACGAGGTGATGTGAAGGAAGCTACTTTGGCATAGTTTGCGCATTTGCTTGGGTACGAGGACCATGGTCTGAGCGCTCCATGTTGTTTTCTCTATCACACTCTTAGTAGATCGATAAAGAAGAATGTGTTGGGGCACTCTATATTGCGGGAAGGGGTGTTGTTGGCAAGTCCAAGCATTTGTTGCCCACTTCTGATATTTTACTTCGTATCTACCACGAGACCATTACCCCCAAGGTAGGAAACTTTGATGAGATACATAGCTACCTTGTGGATATCATGTTTCACACTCATGCCAACCGTGAAAACGGCATCCAATTTAATGTGATGGACTTTATTTAGAATGAAATGGCCATTGTTGCATTCATTAGGAGAGACCCTCTGTATGCTCCATATGTTATGGCACTCATATTGTACAAGAGTCCTCATACGTCCATTTTGCATCACTATTCTATGTCTTAATTCACTATTATTCATTGATATATTTCGTATTGAGAGGTGATACTTATGTTATTTCATCTATTTTTGCATGGTTGATGACTTTTGGAGCATGGACCGCTGCAGTCAGGATTCTGATGGAAAAGTTGCTGTTTGGAGGCAAAATTCGTGAAGATCAAAATCCGGAAAAATACACGGAAAATCCTATTTTTCCAGAAGACTAAGGATGCCAGAAGATGGAGTGGAGGTGGGCCACAGGGGGCCCACACCACCCCATGGCGCGGGCAGGCCTAGGCCGCGCCTGGAGGTGGTGTGGCCGCCCTGGCCCACTCCAGCCTCTCTCCTCTAACGTATATCATCCTCCCGAAACCCTAAGACTCGGGGAGCGACCACAGAAAGATTTCGCCGCCTCTGCGGGGCGGAAAACACCGAGAGAGAAAGATCTCTCCGGCAGACAGATTTTTGCCGGGGGAGTTCCTTCTCGGAGAGGGGAGATCGTCGCCATCAACACCACCATCAAGCTGGACTTCACCGGGATCATCATCACCACCATCATCACCATCAGCACCCTCGTCACCATCTCCATATTGCTATAACAATTGCGTTGAATCTTGCATAGTTCATAGGGGAAACTTTTCCGGTGTTGATTACTCCTTGTAGTTGATGCTATTGAGTGAACCATTGAATTATTGTTTATGCTCAGATTGTTATACATCATTATTCCATCTCTGATCATGATCCATATGATGTCTTGTGAGTAGTTTGTTTTGTTCTTGAGGATATGGGAGAAGTCTTGTTGTTAGTAGTGGAGTTGCGTTGAGAAAGATTCAATAGATTGTTATTTAAGTTGTGGTGTACTTCTTCTAGTGGTGTCATGTGAACGTCTACTACATGAAACTTCACCTATATGGGCCTAGGGGAATGCATTGTGTATTTGGCTACTAATCGTAGGGGGTGCCGGAGTGACAGAAACCTGAACCCCCGTTAGGAAACCATTGCACAAGGGACGTAAGGGTCTTAGAGTTTAAAGCTGTGGTTAGGTTTCTACCTTAATTACTTTCTTGTACTTACGGATGTTTGCAAGGGGTATAATCACAAGTATGTATTAGTCTTGGATGGGGCGGTACATTAGCACATGTTTACCCACACAACACTTAGCAAGCTAAAGAAGATTAATCGACTATATGAAGCGAAAGAACTTAACAGTCTTCCCATGTGTCCTCGAGAACGTTTGGTCATCTTAAGAAATACAACCGGCTTGTCCTTTGCTGCATAAAGGATTGGGCCACTTGCTGCATTTATTCATACTGTCTTTTATTTACTCGTATTTTGTTTACTTGCTTTATCGAAAACCCCTAAAAATCTGTTTGCTAAGTATTTGCAGAGAATTCCTGATCCATACCACTAGCCAGCACCTTCTGCTCCTCGTTGGGTTTGACACTATTACTTATCGAAAATACTGCGATACACCCCCTATACTTGTGGGTCATCAAGACTATTTTCAGGCGCCGTTGGCGGGGAGTGAAGTGCTATTGGAGAGTGGAACTGGTAAAGGAAACTTCTACTGTGAGTATTCTTTACTTCTGCTAGTTGCTTTATTTTCGTTATGGATAATTCGCTGAGTTTATTTGGTAATGCTACTACCACTGCTAAGGTAGTAGATAAGCCACCACTTGCTGAGAATGATGTTTTCAAAATACCTACAAGAATTATTGATCGTGTTATGGATAACTACTATGTTGGGGATGGAACTGTCCATCCCGGTGATCATTTACTCTTTATACATGAATTATGTGGGTTGTTCAAGTGTGCAGGTAGTACTACAGATCAAGTTAAGAAGAAGTTATTCTCATTATCACTAAAAGGAAGAGCTAAGGAATGGTATAAGTTGCTGAAGAATGGTCAAGCTCTGGAATGGGAGGAAATAGTTCCTCTCTTTTATTCAAAGTTTTATCCTCCTAGTGAGATTCATAAAGATCGGAATCAAATATACAACTTTTGGCCTCTTGATGGAGAGAGTACAGCTCAAGCTTGGGGGAGATTGAAGTTACTGATGCTCAAATGTCCCATTCATGAGCTCCCCAACAATATTATTATCAGTAACTTCTATGCAAGGCTCCCTCTACACGATAAAGATTTATTGGATGCTTCTTGTGTTGGATCATTCACTCGCATGGAAGAAGAAGCTAAATGGGATCTTCTGGACCGTATTCAAGACAATGTTGAAGCTTGGGAGAATGAAAAAGGTAGAAAGTTAGGTATAAATTATGATTATGAATGCATTGAATCTTTTATGGGAACTGATGACTTTCAAAATATTAGTAATATTTATGGTCTTGATTTGTAAGTTGTTACAAATTGCTTTAGAGCTTTTGCTTCCTATATCGAAATTCCAAAAAGGGGATGGAACAAATACCATGCACCTTACAAAGATATTGTTGACTATGCTCCTATTGGAAGTGTTGAGTATTGCATTATTGATCCCATCTTACCCGAACCTTATATCGAGAAGATCCCCTTCCCCGAAAAGGTAAAGGACCATCCTATGATAACTAATGTAATCACCAAAAGTGAAAAAAGAACTGTAAAACCTGATGAACAAATAAACATTGAACCTGTGGTAGCAATTGTGAAAGACCTTGTCACTAAAAGCGTAGAAGATGGGCACATAGTCTTTTGTGAGGATGCTTCTAATATTTTTTCACATCCCAATAGAACTAAAAAGGCTAGTGTTCTTGTGCTTTCTGTTAGAATTGGTGATCATTGCTATTATGGTTTATGTGATATTGGTGCAAGTTCTAGTGCTATTCCTTATGAGCTTTACAGAGAAATTATGCATGAAATCAGTCCTTGCGAGTTGGAAGAGATTGATGTGGTTATTCACCTTGCTAATAGAGAGACCATCTCTCCAATTGGTATTGTACGAGAGGTAAAAGTTCTTTGTGGTAAGATTAAGTACCCTGCTGATTTTCTAGTTCTTGGTTCGGCTGCTAGTAAAACCACCCTATCATTTTTGGTAGACCTTTCTTGAGTACTTGTGGAGCTATTATTGACTGCAAGAGGGAGAAAATCTTGACTAAGTTTGATGGAGAATCTTATGAGTTTAATTTTTCGAAATTTGCTAAAGAACCTTGCGAAGAGGAAACCCATAATGAGGATTTTAGGGTTGAACAATTTGCTTCTATTTCTCTTGCTCCTAACAATGCTTTGCAGCAATTTATGGAAGATCATGAAAGTGAAATCTTCATGGAAGAAAGGAATGAGATTGACAGGATTCTCCGTGATCAACCTATGATGCTTAAGCACGACTTACCTGTAGAAGACTTGGGTACCACGATGCCACCTAAAAAGGATCCTGTTTTCGATCTAAAACCTCTCCCTGATGATCTTAAATATGCTTATATTGATGATAAAAAGATATATCCTGTTATTGTTAGCGCTAAACTTTCAGGGAAGGAAGAAGAAAGGTTATTGGAAGTTTTGAGGAAACATCGAGGAGCTATGGGCTATACTCTGGATGATTTAAAAGGGATTTCACCTACTATATGTCAGCACTCTATCAACATAGAACCAGATGCGAAGCCGGTAGTGGAGCACCAACGACGTTTAAATCCTAGGATGAAGGAAGTGGTAAGGAATGAGGTATTGAAACTCCTTGATGCTGGTATTATTTACCCTATTGCTGATAGTGAATGGGTTAGTCATGTTCATTGTGTTCCTAAAAAGGGAGGTATTACCGTTGTCCCTAATGATAATGATGAGCTTATTCCTCAAAGAATAGTGGTAGGCTATAGGATCTGCATCGATTTTAGGAAATTCAATAAAGTTACTAAGAAATATCACTATCCGCTTCCTTTTATTGATCAAATGTTGGAAAGGTTGTCTAAAATGACCCATTTTTGTTTTCTTGATGGTTATTCTGGTTTCTCTCAAATTGCTGTTAAACAACAAGATTAAGAAAAAACTACTTTTACTTGCCCTTATGGAACTTATGCTTATAGACGTATGCCTTTTGGTTTATGTAATGCTCCTGCTACTTTCCAAAGGTGCATGTCTGCTATCTTTCATGGTTTTTGTGAGGAAATTGTAGAAGTGTTCATGGATGACTTTTCTGTCTATGGAACTTCTTTTGATAATTGTCTACACAACCTTGATAAAGTTTTGCAAAGATGTGAAGAAACTAATCTTGTTCTTAATTGGAAGAAATGCCACTTCATGGTTAATGAAGGGATAGTTCTTGGGCATAAAATTTCTGAAAGAGGCATAGAAGTTGATAGAGCTAAGGTCGAGGCAATTGAGAAGATGCCATGTCCAAGAGACATCAAAGGTATTCGTAGTATCCTTGGTCATGTTGGTTTGTATAGGAGGTTTATTAAAGACTTCTCTAGGATATCAAAACCTCTCACTAATCTTCTTCAAAAAGATGTACCCTTCGTTTTTGATGATGATTGTAGGGAAGCTTTTGAAACTCTTAAGAAGGCTTTAACTACAACCCCTATTGTTCAACCACCTGATTGGAGTTTACCCTTTGAAATAATGTGTGATGCTAGTGATTTTGCTGTAGGGGCTATCCTTGGGCAACGTATTGATAAAAAGTTAAATGTTATCCATTATGCTAGTAAGACCCTAGACGCTGCTCAAAGGAATTATGCCACTACTAAAAAGGAATTTCTAGCTGTTGTTTTTGCCTGTGATAAGTTTGGGCCTTATATTGTGGACTCAAAAGTAACCATTCATATTGATCATGCTGCTATTAAATATCTTATGATGAAGAAGGACGCTAAGCCTAGGCTTATTAGATGGGTACTCTTTTACAAGAGTTTGATCTACACATAGTAGATAGGAAGGGTGCTGAAAACCTTGTAGCTGATAATTTATCTCGTTTGGAAAACATCTCTTTTGATCCTATGCCTGTTAATGATAGTTTCCCAAATGAACAGTTAGCCGCAGTAGGGGTGAGCTCGCGAGGAAGCCCTTGGTATGCTGATTATGATAACTTTATTATCTCCAAGTATTTGCCTCCAACTTTTACAGCCCAGCAAAGAAGAAAGTTCTTTTATGATTTGAGGCATTATTTTTGGGATGACCCACACTTATACAAAGAAGGAGTTGATGGTATTATGCGAAGATGTGTTCCAGAATATGAACAAAAAGAGATATTGCGTAAATGTCATGGTAGCGCCTATGGAGGACATCATGCAGGAGATAGAACTGCACAAAAGGTACTACAATCAGGTTTCTACTGGCCTACCCTTTTTAAAGATGCAAGAAAATTTGTTTTATCTTGTGATGAATGTCAGCGTGTTGGTAATATTTCTAGACGCAATGAAATGCCTATGAACTACTCTCTAGTTATTGAACCTTTTGATTGTTGGGGATTCGACTTTATGGGTCCTTTCCCTCCTTCCAAGGGTTACACTCATATTCTTGTTGCCGTTGATTATGTTACTAAGTGGGTAGAAGCCATTCCTACGAAAAGTGCTGACGGGGAAACCTCTCTAAAAATGCTTAAGGACGTTATCTTTCCTAGGTTTGGAGTGCCTAGGTATCTCATGACTGATGGGGTTTCTCATTTCATTCATGGCGGTTTTAGGAAGACCCTCGCTAAATATGATGTTAATCATAGAATTGCTTCAGCTTATCACCCCCAAACTAGCAGGCAAGTAGAGTTATCAAATAGAGAGATTAAATCTATCTTGCAAAAGACTGTTAATAGGTCTAGAAAAAACTGGGCTAAGAAGTTGAATGATGCTTTATGGGCTTATAGAACTGCTTACAAAAATCCTATGGGAATGTCTCCTTATAAAATGGTTTATGGGAAAGCTTGCCACCTACCCTTAGAAATAGAACACAAAGCTTACTGGACAGTGAAAGAACTAAATAGAGATTGTAAGCTCGCTGGTGAGAAAAGATTATTTGACTTAAGTCCTTTAGATGAATGGAGGAGTGAAGCCTATGAGAATGCTAGGCTCTTTAAGGAAAAAGTTAAAAGATGGCATGACAAGCGAATACTTAAGAGAGAATTTCATGTTGGTGAGAAAGTTCTATTGTATAGGTCTCGTCTCAGATTTTTTGCAGGTAAGCTACTATCAAAATGGGAAGGACCTTTCATCATTGAAGAAGTATACCGTTCAGGAGCAATAAAAATTTATTCTCTAAAAGATAATACTACACAAGTAGTGAATGGACAGCGACTCAAACACTATATTGCTGGAGATTCTTACAATGAAGATGTTGATGCCTTTCAAGTTATAACTCCAGAGAAATTCATTGAGGACCAAATTCAGAGACCTGTAGAGTCTATTTTCATGTAGGTAATAGTTCTAGTAAGAAAAGTTCCGCGAAAATATAATACAACTATATTTTTGCAGTTTTCAGTCGATAAGGAAAGTTTCGAAGCGAAAAGGGATGGAACCGGAGCCGGGGTGGCCCAAACCACCCCATGGCGCGGGCCCACCCCTGGCCGCGCCACCAGGTGGTGAGGCCACCCAGGACTCTGCCTCCGACCCGTTTTCACCCAGTACCTTCCTTTTGATATGAAACTTCGTAATATATACCCCCCCGGATCTTTCGAGGTTCGTATATCATGTTTTCGTCGTGTTTTTGTTCCAATCTGTTTCTGCCAGGTAGAATCCCAGATTTGGAGCCACAATGTCTTCCTCTGGATCATCCAAAGAAGATTCCTTAGAAGATATCATCAACCCATACATGAGAGAATTGAAGATTCATCCCAAGGAGTTGTTGCTCGAAGGTGGGGAGGTCCGGATTAAAGAGGTTCAAGGCCCTAAAGGTGAAGGAAGTCTGGAGGACAGGATGGAAGCACTTGAGCAAGAAGTCTTTTGGTACAGGAAGATGGCGGAGCACGAAGTGGATATCATCCATAAGATTTGTTCCGAACTCATCACCGAGCACCAAAAGGAGACTGCCGAACTCAAAGACGAAGTCTTCTCACTCCGCCAAACAACCAACAAACTGTAAGCACAATTCTATGACATTCAAAATCAAAACTGTGAGTATGAGGCTAGATTTAAACGCATAAGTGTTGCTGCAAGTTTCAGGATGTTGGAAACCACGATGTCCTTTGTTGATGGGAAGCCTTTACCCTGGAAGACGGACGAATATGAGAAGACACCACCACCACCTAAGGAGTAATTCATCATCATGTTTGGCATCCCCTTGGTTTGTTCCAAGCTTGGGGGAGTGTCACGGTATCATATCATTATCTTCTATCTTTTTACATTATTAGTAGAGTCATATCATGAATAGAGGAGTTATTATGTAGGATGGTTTGCATTATGGAAGTGTCCCCTCTCTCGTTAGATATGTATCCCTTGGTGTGAGTTTTCGTTATGGAATATTAATGAGAAGTTCTATCATTCACTCTTTTTCATAGCTTGTATTAGTTTTCAATTCGTGGTTATATGATTGATCTTGTTGTTAGTATTGGTATCACTTTGGGATCATTGAGTTAATTCATTTGGTTTTGGAAAACCTGGCTCGGTCAGTAACAACACCTTTTTGAGAGTTGAAAAGAAAAAAATAGAAGTACTCTAAATAGAAATAATTTCATCATCTTTCTTTCTTGATTTGCTCATAAGTTTAGTATTCTCTAGTTAAGATCTTTTGTGCTTCCAAGGAAGATTGCATGTTTGTCTTTATCATTTGTATGCTTGTTTGTTTCCTTCAACTCTTATACTTGCTACCCAGCCTTGCTAGCCAAAAACCTGTACTGAGAGGGTATTCTTCTCGTGCATCCACCTCCTTTAAACCAAAACCCATGCCATTTGTGTCCACCATACCTACCTAGTAGCATTATTGTTGTTCCAAGTAAATTCTTGTTTTATCTACCTCCCAAA
The DNA here is from genome assembly GCA_910589775.1 of Avena eriantha. Classification (NCBI taxonomy): domain Eukaryota; kingdom Viridiplantae; phylum Streptophyta; class Magnoliopsida; order Poales; family Poaceae; genus Avena; species Avena eriantha. The sequence continues at coordinate 142,359,778 of OU342741.1, read as the reverse complement.
TTAAACTTTTTATGTGAAAATTAGTGATTAAAGCTCTCACGAACTTGATGGCACACTTTACTTTCTTGCATTTAATAAACTTGAACCATTGGGTCCTTCTTTGTTGTGTATATGCTTGCGCTTTATGAGTTGAAGTTAGCCGAACCATGTATCATGGGGACCGCTTTCAACACTTCATTTGGTACTTTGTACCTAGTTGATATCATGTTCTTTTGCTTATGGATCCCGGCGGTGTGAAATAAAAGTGGAACTTGTAAGATCATGGAGTTTATATGTGTGTTAGAGAAACGCCTGGGCCGCTAGCCTAAGCCATACCTAATTATGGTGGAAACTTGCAGCATAACTATAGTGAGCATTCTATGAAGCATCCTCAATAAAAACCTATGCAAATAGCAAATAAAAAGATCGCTGAGATGCTCACTGTCTGCTTGCCTTGTCATTTTGGTTATGGGATAGCTCCTGTGTCATGTGCAAGGGGTACCCCGTTGGCGGTTCTCAATGATACGCATGTATTTACAATGACAAGAGCTTGCTCGTGATTGAAGTTGAGTAGCATGAGTATCGGTACTCATAAGTAAGGGGCATGAGATTTCAACTTATAACTTGTCAAGCATATCTTCTTTGTTGTGTCACTTTAACCTTAAGCACCTAAAGATGCCTATGATAGGGGCAATGAGAGCTGAAAGCTAGTAAGTATCATAATTTTTGGGAGCTCTTTATGAGACTTGCAATCCCTGCTTCCCTCTTTGAAGGGCCTTTCTTTTACTTTGTAGTTGAGTCAGTAAACCTATTCCCTTCTACCTCAGCAAGTATTTTGAGTTGATGTGTTTCATTCATTCATATGATGATTTATTCAATCATGTTTCTTATGTTCCTTGTTTTGCACATTGCTCTTATCTTGATGTTTACTACTCTGAAGGCTATCATTGAAAAACCAGTTATTTGTGAACTCCAACAAATTATCAACTGTTCTTCGACCAAGACCTAAGTTTGCCATTACCAATTATGATTTACTTTATGTATCTTTATTGTGTTTCCTTTACTCATTACAAGTTGAGTTATATAATAGTGAGTTGTCTTCTATTATGATCTATGTATTTGATGAATGTGATGCTTCTTGTCCGTATTCTTTTATCGACTCTTCACTCCATAAACCTGAGGCCATGTTTATTGAGCTCAGTTTCGCTTGGGGACAAGCGAAGTCTAAGCTTGGGGGGAGTTGATACGTCCATTTTTCATCACTATTCTATGTCTTAATTAACTATTATTGATTGATATATTTCATATTGAGAGGTGATACTTATGTTATTTCATCTATTTTTGCATGGTTGATGACTTTTGGAGCATGGACCGCTGCAGTCAGGATTCTGATGGAAAAGGTGATGTTTGGAGGCAAAATTCGCGAAGATCAGAAAATCCGGGAAAATATACGAAAAATCCTATTTTTCCAGAAGACTAAGGATGCCAGAAGATGGAGTGGAGGTGGGCCACAGGGGGCCCACACCACCCCATGGCGCGGGCAGGCCTAGGCCATGCCTAGAGGTGGTGTGGCCACCCTGGCCCACTCCAACCTCTCCCCTATGGCGTATATCATCCTCCTAAAACCCTAAGACTCGGGGAGCGACCACAGAAAGATTCCGCCGCCTCTACGGGGCGCAAAACACCGAGAGAGAAAGATCTCTCTGGCTGACAGATTTCTGCCGGGGGAATTCCTTCCCAGAGAGGGGAGATCGTCGCCATCAACACCACCATCAAGCTGGACTTCATCGGGATCATCATCACCATCATCACCACCATCGTCACCATCAACACCCTCATCACCATCTCCATATTGCTGTAACAATTGCGTTTAATCTTGCATAGTTCATAGGGGAAACTTTCCCGGTGTTGATTACTTCTTGTAGTTGATGCTATTGAGTGAACCATTGAATTATTGTTTATGTTCAGATTGTTATACATCATTATTCCATCTCTGATCATGATCCATATGATGTCTTGTGAGTAGTTCGTTTTGTTCTTGAGGATATGGGAGAAGTCTTGTTGTTAGTAGTGGAGTTGCGTTGAGAAAGATTCAATAGATTGTTATTTAAGTTGTGGTGTACTTCTTCTAGTGGTGTCATGTGAACGTCGACTACATGACACTTAACCTATATGGGCCTAGGGGAATGCATTGTGTATTTGGCTACTAATCGTAGGGGTTGCCGGAGTGACAGAAACCTGAACCCCCATTAGGAAACCATTGCACAAGGGACGTAAGGGTCTTAGAGTTTAAAGCTGTGGTTAGGTTTCTACCTTAATTTTTTTCTTGTACTTACAGATGTTTGCAAGGGGTATAATCACAAGTATGTATTAGTCTTGGATGGGGTGGTACATTAGCACAGGTTCACCCACACAACACTTAGCAAGCTAAAGAAGATTAATCGACTATATGAAGCGAAAGCACTTGACAGTCTTCCCATGTGTCCTCGAGAACGTTTGGTCATCTTAAGAAATACAACCGGCTTGTCCTTTGCTGCATAAAGGATTGGGCCACTTGCTGCATTTATTCATACTGTCTTTTATTTACTCGTACTTTGTTTACTTGCTTTATCGAAAACCCCTAAAAATCCGTTTGCTAAGTATTTGCAGAGAATTCCTGATCCATACCACTAGCCAGCACCTTCTGCTCCTCGTTGGGTTCGACACTCTTGCTTATCAAAAATACTGCGATACACCCCCTATACTTGTGGGTCATCAAGTCCTACCATTGACAAGGAGCTCTCCAACCGCAAGCTTTTTATGGTCCACAAACACAAGAAATTGTTGCACAAGAAACATGAATCCTCACTTAATGCGGATGACCAAGAGACTAATGAGGAAGGCGATGTGCTTGAGGAGCACTCCGAGGAAGAAAGTGAGCATGGTGGACATGACTTTGTGGTCTCTCGTAGCAAGGAGGAAATCCCCTCATGGCCCAAGAGGATTGAAGCAAAACTCAAGTAAGTGTTTTGCCTCCAAGTTGACAACCAAAAGAGCATGTATGAAGCCCGTGTTAATGAGAAGAAGTTCCGTGCACATCATAAGGAGAACATGGAAGCTCAAGGTTTGATCTTTTCTAATGGCTATGAGAACAATATCACCCCCGAGGAAAATGGATCTCCAAGCATAGCAACTAGGATGATGATGCCACTTCCTCCTACCGAGCCCTAGGGTTACCTGATGATGAGGAGGAAGAGTGATCTTTGGGACGCTAATCTTTCTATTGTCCCTTTTTGGAGTCCTGATGCCAAAGGGGGAGAAGATGCAACTTAGGTTGCACGAGTTTGCATGGAAAGTTGATGGCTGCAAGTGCAGAGATCAATTGTAGCTAGTTTCAAAATAAGAGAATCGTACCCACATAGAGCTATTAGGTTAAGATCTTTATGCCCCTTGTCACTTTCCACCAAAGGATACTTGTAAGTTGCCTTTGATCTCAAGTAAAGGGTGTTTGAAAGGTTTTTGGTTGAGTGCAGAAAAGTAATTAAAACAAGTAAAAAGAAAGCAAATAACAAGGTTGTGTGAAAACGTGGTTGAACTTAATGGGGTAAAACATTCTCGGCGATGTAGGATACACCACTAGCTTGATATTATTATTAATTAAGATAACATACTTATTGTGTCATGATATGTGTGGAGGGAGATCCATAATAAGATGTTCACTACAAGGCTCGTAGGAAGCCACTTTGTTGAGCCAAGAATGAGGTCACCTCTAAATAACCACTATGGTGTTTGAGAGCAATCACCCATACAAGCCACCGCAATTAAGGGTCTCCCCGTGGATACCGTAATTAGCTTAGGGAGTCTCTCTTTATCCTCCTTTGACCGTGTAGGTTGCTAGTTGGCGCCAATTTTGTTGGAAATATGCCCTGGAGACAAATAGTAATAAGGACTATTATCATATTTCATATAGTTTATGATTAAGTTTTATATCATACTATAACTGTGTTGAGTGGAAACATCAAAACACGTGTAATATATAAACAACCAGGGGTTCCCAATGAAACTCTAGTCACTAGTTCATTGGTCAATAGATGATCAAGTTTCCTGATCATGTGGCATTTATACCAGTTAGAAATGGAGTCAACTCATTTTGTGAATGAGATGATGAACCAATACCCAACCTAAACATCATGACCCGATCATGTCATGAAGTTCAAGTTACGACGATTAGAAATGGATCCTTGTAGACTATTCCTTAGACCGTGAGGCTATATCAATCACTATCTCCCGAGAGTGCTTAGATAGCATCAAGCGCCCCTTGGTAATACATTGGTTATAAAGGTGTGTTCAGGTACTCGGAGGAAACCGTAGAGGCAATATATGTCAAGAGCGGGATTTGTCCGTCCACGTGACAGAAAGATACTTAAGGGCCCACTCGAAGAAGTTATATCCAATAGCTGCGCAGCGTGTGATTTGATAACAGGGATATCACTTGTTGGAACGAGTCAAGTAGCATTGTTTGGTAACGAGATTGAACACGACATGGTGATGTCATTGATCAGATCTCGGGCAATGCAAGTATCAAGAGACAAAGGGAATAAGACACGACTGTCCCGGTTCAAACGACGAAAGATCTTCGTGGAACGCACACGGGTCACATGGCCATCCAGGTCCCTCTGTTGATCATTCGTCTAGGAGTGTCCCGACCATGTCTGGAGTGTTCCCGAACCGTAGGGTATCACGCTTAAGGGTTTGATGATGCTTAGGGAGTGTTTATAGGATCGGAAGAATCACCGAAGAATAGTAGAGAGAAAACCGGAAGGGTTTCGGTAAGTCCGGAGGATGTCCGGAGTGGAGGTGGAAGGTGTTCCATAGCCATGGAGATTGAATAATATATGAATGATGTTAATATTGATTTAATCATTTATTCATAATTATTTAATGAAAGAGAAAATCAATTAAATGGTCAAAAGGCTTAATGGGCCAATTCTGGAGGGAAGAGGGCCCATTAGGGAAAGTCAAGAGGGAGAAGGGCCAGAAGGGGTGGACGGTGCCCTAGTGGGCCAGCCCCCCCCCCCCCCCCCGCGCGCGTGGGGCCCATGGGGGTGGCCGGCGGCGCCACCCCTCCTCCTCTCCTCTTCTTTAGTCCCACCTCGGGACTTTGAGGGAGGTAGTACCTCCCCTCCCCCTATATATAGTGGAGGTATTTGGCCAGATAAATACACACAATATTTAATAAAGGTCTTCTCACTTTGGGAAGACCTCCAATTGATATTCTCTCTCTCCCTCTCGTGACCGTGGTCCCAACTTCGGACTATGCGAACGAGAGACATCTTCACTGCAGAGCGCCGTCGCGCTGCAGGATTCGGATCTTGGAGCTCTACTTCCGCAACTGCTGCTGGATCGGGGAAGCGGGAGTCATCGTCAGGCACCAGACGTGTGTAACTCTCTGCGAGGTGTCGCACTTGAGGCACTCAAGTTGTTGGATCCGCTAGAGCGCAAGGACTTCATCATGACCTTGAGGTCGGCTTCGGCTTGTCTACATCAACCACACTCTCCTGAGCGTTGACAACGCTTTTCGGTCTTCAAGGGTAAGTTCGCGAAAAGCCCCTCCCGTTACTACATTACTAATAGATAGGTCCTAGCAACACCAGGGGTTCAGGAGCGTAGGGTAAAATGTTATTGTTTTCATACGCGGAACCCCTACAGTGGTATCAGAGCAAGATCTATGCGTAGTAATCTAGTGCGGGTAGAACACACGAGATGTAGCGTGTGGGCGTTGATCTTTTAGTTGTTACCCTCCCACGTGTACTTGTGTATACCGTAGTAATGCTTGATGAAGCGCCCCCCAGCCGACTTTACGCGTTCATTCGCGAGACTGGTCCACGCTTGGCATACGGCTTGTACTGTATAAAGTGGCTTAGGGGGTGTTTGTCTCTCTCGCATTAGTTGGTATGCCATTTGCAACAGAGGGCCCCAGAAGGGGTGTAGTAGAGACAACTACTTGATCAGCGTTGTGCTGAAAGTTCATAGGTAAGAACGATTCTTGTGCGAAAGCCCATTCAGCCACGTAAACATGCAAAGATAAAGTAGAGGCGTCTAACTTTGTTTTGCAGGGGGCGTTGCTTTGTGATATGGTTGTGGCAAAGGTAAAGTGATTACCTTATGTTACATAGTAGTAGATAGTCACGGAGGTGACGGACTACCACGTCGGAAAGACACTGGTACCCTGGTGTCTACGGCGCTGGAACCCTGGCGCCGGAATCCGGTGATGATGGATGGAGATCACGACATGAAGGACCATATCACATTGCATTTACATTCAATGTTATTGTTTGTATATCTTATTGTGTACTAGTATTAGATACTCGACGGTAGCCTAATAAGATGATCCCTGTTAAAATTACCAACGATTGTGTTCCCCCTTAGTGTGCATCACCAAGAAAGTTCTTCGGTATGAGGCAATCCACGGTATAGACGTGGGTGTCAGACATATCTATGTTCGCATATAGTGGGTGTAAGCCATGTTGCACAACGAATACACTAAGGTTGAGTTGGCAAGCCTAGCACGTTACAGAGACGTGGCCTCGGAACGCGGATGGTCGAAAGATCGAGCACGAGTCGCATGAATGTTGTGACTGATGTTTAGCGTCCACCCTTGAACCCGCATTGATGGCCGTGATGATCGGGGGTGATGTGGCTGAAAGGGGTCGTGTTATCACTAGGAACCCTTCTGGGGATAGGTGTTTCTGAGTGGAGTTATTATTAACTCATTTAATTATAAACTTATTCAAAATTCCTCTTTGCAATTATAAATGGAGAAATGGTTCTCCCCGAGATTACCTTCCCTATTGAAAATTGGTTAGAAGGAGAGAATCTTAGGCTAGACGGATCAAACTTCTCTATATGGGTTGCACGTCTCCACGTTCTCCTTAGTGAGAATGACGTGGTTGACTACATACTCGACACGATAGATTTGGAGCAACCCTGTTTCTATGAGACCCCAGAACAACGGGAGGACCGATGTTATCGTCTTGACATGCCCACCTTCATATCAGCTACAATGTGCTACGGGATTGTGGATGAGCTATGGCCAATCGTGGGCAATCTTGACCCTCGTGCGACTATGGTATATCTTAGGACACGTTTCGTGGAACAAGCACGCATATGGGAGCAAGAGCTGATGGGAGGCTTCCTCTCCATTAAGATGGAGGAGAACTCGTCACTTGACGACCACTTGGAGCGCATGCATGATGCATACATGAGGCCTGCATACTTCTTGGATAGCTGGATGACGGGATCTTTTGCAAATGGAGTTGTGTTGCGGTCGCTGCCACCAAGCTACCAAGCACAAGTCAGGACTTGCATTATGAGAGGCGACGCAGAATCAATGGAATTCCACAGGTTCGTATCACATCTCAGGAATGTGATGGTTGAACCCATTGTCGCTGAGGTCATCAATGACAAAGGTATATATTTGATATACAATTTTATAAATGTTATAATCTTGCAAACACATTTGAAGTGTTAAGTATATTGATACTTGTTCTGTTTTACTGAAAACGGGTCCTTCTGTATAGAGGTGCTTGCTAGAGAGGAGGTGACGTTGCGTGTTGATGGAAAGCATGATGATGATGGCCAACGACACTCTCCCTCAATATTTATCATTTATTTTATGTTTTGGATAGTTATTGTAATCAAAAGATTGTGAACTTCTTTAGTGTCTCACATTTTGTGAGACGGTTATTCATATCATTTTGTAACAAACAGTTGTTCCACTTTTATGAATTATTTCTATTCATGTTCATATCTTGTTCGATTGCGTGTGTATTATCCTTGTTTTAAAACTAATTGATAATCCATGAACATTTGTAAAATATTGAAATGCCTTAAAATACCCAACTTAATTATATGTTCATTAATGAATTAAACCATTGCTTAAATTCAAAGTTATGAGAAAATATGTGAAAGTCATTCGATTTCTTGTCACATATAAATCATGCCTATGTTCGGCAAAATAACTTGAACACCATGTATTACTTGAATACAGAGTGTTTGATGAATTGTTGAAAGAAAATACATATTCGATATATTGTGTTTTAACAAAAATGCTAATTATCATTATTTGACTGTTTAAATGTGTAAAGTAGTTTACCAAAGGAAACATGAAGATGAAACTATTTGATATGATCAAAGTGTTTCATCAACAAAAGGGTATAAATATAAAAGAGAATCTGATTACTATGATTTGATCAATAGTAATGAAATTCAACTTTATAAAGTTGGCATAGTGTGGAATGTAAAGCGTTTTGAAACGTCAAAATGCAAAGCATCACAATGTGATATTAGATATCAAAATGGATGAATAGATGGCGCCACATAAATTGTTGTAGTGTAGATGTAGAGACCATTAGTTAAAAATAGTTAGCACTCAATTAGAATATATAGTGAACCATCTAGATTCGTGAAAGTGGCTCCATATCTGGTATGGATCGTCGTGAAAGTTTTGGAGTTATTTGATATAACCAAAACAATAGTGAATAAGTCCTTGTAGTGTATTCGTTAGAAACTTTGAATACGAAATCCATAGCCAAAACCAAAAAAGGAAAACTTGTATTGCTTGAATTTTGGTGCATTCTTGAGAAAGCTCACTTTTAGTGATATTTCTCAATTATGGAGCAAATGGAAGATAGTGAGAAACACGACGAGGATTCAAAACCCTGCATCAGAGTGTTGAGAAGCGCAACGAACAACGTTCTTGAACGACTCTCTTCACGAAGGAAAGAATCAATGATAATGATCATTGTGTTTTCCCACTGGTGTTTTCACTACATGAAGTAGGATTCAAAATGTAACCCATATCTTGTATGGAGATATTTGTGAATCATTTGTCATGATTCTTGAAATATGACATACCTACAAACTACTAAGGAAATAATGGTAAGTTAAAGTTATGAGAAATCCCATAGCAAAATTCCCTTGAGATTAGAAAGCAATTCGTTGTTGACTCTCACAAGTAAAAGGGATTACTTGAGTTTTCCCAAATGACTGCAAAGCCATAGTGGAAAAAGGGGGTGAATGACAAAAGCACCATCTGTCAAGTATTGGACGAATTCAGATGAATTTGATTCAAGTGTGCTAAATGTCTAATGGATTTAAAACTAGTAAAAGTACTAGTATCTCATAGTAAATCTCCAAGTTTTAATATTTGATCAAAGGATTTTGAAGTTGTTCAAAATAGTGAGTGGATATGCAATTTGCATAAAATTGAGTGGGAGCTATGAAAGTCTTCCTAAAACAATATGTGAATGACATATTTTTGAGTGGGAGCAATATAAGTCTCAAATTCAAATATGTAGGAACATAGTTTGAGTACGAGTAGTGACTCATACCCAAATATGTTGGGAACATATTTTGAGTGGGAGCTTATAGGAGTGATTCTTAAGTGTGTTAAGAATAAAAACGCAAGTACCAATAAATAATAATTTATAAGGTGTAGAAGTTGATGATAAGTGTATTATGATATTATGTAGTATTCCTTAAGGGATTATGAAAAGGATTTCAGAATAGAAGTTAATTAAGGAACTAGTCCTTAATAACTCAAGTTAGGAATAACATTAAGTTTAACATCAATGGTTGAAAGAAAGAAAAGGATGATCATCATCCACTATGTTGAGACATAGGTTCTATCTTAGAAAAACCATGATGATAACTTAACATAATATATGATCCAATAAGGAACATTTGAAAAGTGATTAAGTTCGAATCACGGAACATTGAGCTAATTTGTCCGCAGTGTCTGATAGAGAATTGTAGACATATTTTTCAAACCCATAAAGGATGACATATCTTAAAGCATAAAGAGTTATGTTATAAGGGAATATGTTGGAAACTCCTGTAAATACCGATTAAAGTCTAGTAGGAAGCAAGGTGAACAAAACATCGAAAGTTGCACAAAGTGCACTCGAGTTTCGATAATTACATTTATAATAATAGATAAGGGTACCATCTAAAGTGTTGTATAATGTTATGGCAGGGCTAGTTCACTTTTAATGTAGAATGATGTGTCCGAGGGCACAGTTCCCATGAGAAAGCCCTCGAGGTTGATCTAAAGCCACTGTAGGCTCCTGGAATTCGGCCTTGTTCTGCTGCCATAGCGATGATGCATACACACAGATGTTATCATGTGATGATAAAGTATTAATGTCAATCAAGGTGACATTAGTAAGTTGCAAAGGATTTGGGACTATAAAGTATAGACCCAAGACTCAACCTCTTCCATGAGCAAGCATGTTCAGGGTACCGGACATATGGTGCCAACAATTAAGAACAAATGCAGCTAGTTTATTTGTACTCTAGAGCAAGTGGGAGACTGTTGGAAATATGCCCTAGAGATAAATAGTAATAAGGACTATTATCATATTTCATATAGTTTATGATTAAGTTTTATATCATGCTATAATTTTGTTGAGTGGAAACATCAATACACGTGTGATATATAAACAACCAGGGGTTCCAAGTGAAACTCTAGTCACTGGTTCATTGGTCAACAGATGATCAAGTTTCCTGATCATGTGGCATTTATGCCAGTTGGAAATGGAGTCAACTCATTTTGAGAATGAGATGATGAACCAATACCCAACCTAAACATCTGACCCGATCATGTCACGAAGTTCAAGCTATGATTAGAAATGGATCCTCGTAGACTATTCCTTAGACCGTGAGGCTATATCAATCACTGTCTCCCGAGAGTGCTTAGATAGCATCAAGCGCCACTTGGTAATACAGTGGTTATAAAGGTGTGTTCAGGTACTCAGAGGAAACCGTAGAGGCAGTATATGTCAAGAGCGAGATTTGTCCGTCCACGTGACAGAAAGATACTTAAGGGCCCACTCGGAGAAGTTATATCCAATAGGTGCGCAGCATGTGATTTGATCACAGGGATATCACTTGTCGGAACGAGTCAAGTAGTATTGTTCGGTAAAGAGATTGAACACGACATGGTGATGTCATTGATCAGATCTCGGGCAATGCAAGTATCGAGAGACAAAGGGAATAAGACACGACCATCCCGGTTCAAACAACGAAATATCTTCGTGGAACGCACAGGGGTCACATGGCCATCCAGGTCCCTCTGTTGAAAATTGGTACGGGAGTGTCCCGAGCATGTCTGGAGTGTTCCCGAACCGTAGGGTATCACGCTTAAGGGTTTGATGATGCTTAGAGAGTGTTTATAGGATCGGAAGAATCGCCGAAGAATAGTAGAGAGAAAACCAGAAGGGTTTCGGTAAGTCCGAAGGATGTCCAGAGTGGAGGTGGAAGGTGCTCCATAGCCATGGAGATTGAATAATATATGAATGAATGTTAAATATTGATTTAACCATTTATTCATAATTATTTAATAAAAGAGAAAATCAATTAAATGGTTAAAAGGCTTAATGGGCCAATTCCGGAGGGAAGAGGGCCCATTAGGGAAAGGCAAGAGGGAGAAGGGCCAGAGGGGGTGGCCGGCGCCCTAGTGGGCCAGACCCCCCCCCCCCCCGTGCGGGGCCCATGGGGGTGGCCGGCAGCGCCACCCCTCCCCCTCTCCTCTCCTTTAGTCCCACCCCGAGACTTTGAGGGAGGTAGTACCTCCCCTACCCCTATATATAGTGGGGGTATTTGGCCAGATAAATACACACAATATTCAATAAAGGTCTTCTCACTTTTGGGAAGACCTCCAAATGATATTTTGTCTCTCTCCCTCTCGTGACCGTGGTCCCAAGTTCGAACTGCGTGAACGAGAGACATCTTCACCGCGGAGCGCCGTCGCGCTGCGGGATTCGGATCCAGGAGCTCTACTTCTGCAACTGCTGCTGGATCGGGGAAGCGGGAGTCATCATCAGGCACCGGACATGTGTAACTCCCTGCGAGGTGTCGCACTTAAGGCACTCAAGTCGTTGGAGCCGCTGGAGCTCGAAGTTCCTCCTTCAGATCCCTGTCTGATGTGATTTTTCGTGGTTTCTAGTGGCTGTGAATGTCGGATCCCTTTGTCGTCTTCGCCAGGGGAAAGTATTTGACAAGGCGGATGCAATGTTGCATGGTACAGGTGGACGGTACACTTGGCAAAGATGGCAGAGGGATCCGACATTCATAGCCACCAGAAACCATGAAAAACCACATCATGAAGGGATATGAAGGAGGAACTTGGAGATTGGAAAATCCTTGATGCTCCATGGATCATTGGAGGACATCGCATCATCCCTTCATCATCACCTGTACCACTGGTCGTTATCACGGTAGATGTTTTCCTCTCTTTTGGTATTCCCCTAGGTGTGAAGGTAAATCAATAAAATGACTTTTATCCCTTAAAAATATCATATTATATCATAATATGACAATTCCAATTGATATGTTCACAAGAGACTTAGTAATTCGGGATACTGTTGAAACAAGGACAAAAAGGTATGAGCAAACACAGTGAAATACCCAAATCCCTATTCTATTTATGCAAAAACAAAAGATAAAAATGCTTCAATTTTGGACTCATCAACTCCCCCAAGCTAGACTCTTGCTCGTCCCCGAGAAAGATGGTGGCTTATGGACAAGATTATCATGTTCATGAGGCACGAGTCGTTACAATAAATGAGGCAAAATTGAAACAGGAATACAATATCAGATGTAAAGTTACTTCAGGGGTATTATCATACCCTTACAGATCACATGATTTAGAGGCTTCCACACCCTTTTAGTATCATTGAAGTTATAAGAATCTTTCAGTGATTCAACATATCATATAGTCATAAAGTTAAACTAATCGAGCACTTTGATTTCAGTAATGAAGATTCATGATCATTCTTTTTCTTGTATCTTTCTTTTTGCCTTGGAATTCTTTTGATATATGTTCCTTTATTTCTCTTCTCTTTCTCTTTTTATCTCCTTTCATTTTTTTATTTTTCTTTTAATACAACCACTTGATCATGCTCACTACCTTTATGGCTATTTAAAACTCGTGACTATAATATGCTACCAAAATTCTTCTTCTCATAATTTAATCAATACTTTTATTGGTATGGAACTGCCTAAAATCATGACAGCTGTACAATTATCATAACACTCAACCTAGTTCAATAATCTAATATAATAATCATGAATCAAAAGATAACTTCAAATATCATAGAGTCTTGAAACTCAACGGATATAAATCTTATCTTGAACAAAAGGGAGCTCGAAGTTGATGCAACTAATGCAAATTCTGGAATTGAAACTTAACATGTGTGCAGGAAAGTAAACATGCTAAAACTGTAAGATAGATTACAATTTCCTCACAGATCCCCCTAAGCTTGGGATCAAGCCGGGTGGATCAAATAGTCCCTTACATTTATTTGATATCGTGGTGTTCTTCACGGTGAGATAGTTTTGTTGGAGACCATTGCACGAAGCTTCTTGTTTGTCTCTTCCAAGGCAGATATGCGACGAAGACACTTCTGCAGATCCGAACACAAGAGGAACATCCCATCAGCGACCTTGCTCATCACCTCATTGAGTTCCTTCTTGCCTTCAAGATCCAAAATATGCCTGCGCTCAATCTCCCTATGGAGTAGCTCTTCTTTCTGTTACTTCTTGATACATTGAAAATGTATCTATAATTTTTGATGTTCCATGCTTGGTTTTATCTACTTTTTTATGTTTCGTCCACACTTTGGAGTACTTTTCATATGATTTCTTAGACTAACCTATTAACAAGAGCCACAGTGCCAGCTGCCTGTTTTCTGCTGTTTTTGGTTCCAGGAAAGTTAGAAAATCAATATTCTCGGAATTGGACCGGACAAAAGCCAAAGTTGATATTTTCCCGGAAGACTCACGGAGCCAGAAGGAGAGTCGGAGAGGGGCCACGGGGTGTCCACACCACCCCATGGCGCGGGTCCCCCTAGGCCACGCCAGGGCATGGTCTGGGCCCCCTGACCGCCCACCGACCTTGCCCTCTGGCCTATAAGAATCCTCCCAAGGCATAAACCCTAAAAAGTCAAGCCTCCAGCCACGAAAAGTTCCGCAGCGCCGCCACCACCGAAGGGGAGATTCGGGGGACAGAAAGTCTCTGTTCTGGCACCCTGCCGGGATGGGGAAGTGCCCCCGGAGCCATCTCCATCGACCTCCACCGCCATCTCCATCACCATTGCTGATTCCCATGATGAGGAGGGAGTAGTTCTCTCTCAAGGCTAAGGGTTCTATCGGTAGCTATGTGTTCATCTCTCTCTATGCATGATCTTATTGAGATCATGAGCTTGTAATCTATAGATCTATTCTGCTACTCAAGTGCTTTAATAGATCTCTTCTCTCCCCATGTGTGTGAAAGTGACAACGTGCTCACCATGGTGGCACTTAGGCTAGAGATTACAAATACTTTTTATGAGTTATATTTGGAGTTGGATGTCTTTATGAAATTGTGGTGTTTGTTGGAACCATCCAGCGCTCAAGGTGACAGTGTGGGGTTTTCTAGATAGGAAAGGCTTACTTTGAGGTGTGCTGTTATAGCCCTACCATCGATTAGAGTGTCCAACCGGAGAGTAGTTAAGAGTAGTATCATAAAGAGAAGATATTTATATGAGAGTGTTCACTAGTGAAAGTATGATCCCTAGGCCTTGTTTCTAAGCATTGATACACCGTTTGCAATTAGATCTGTTACATGTTTGCTTGCTTCCATCTTTATTTCTGTTTGCCTTTAGACTCTTCCACGCCATCAAGTTATTTTCTATCACCGTTGCCACTTATAATTATCTATACCACTTGTATTTCACTATCTCTTCACCGAACTAGTGCACCTATACACCTGACAAGTGTATTAGGTGTGTTGGGGACACAAGAGACTTCTTGTATCTTGATTGCAGGGTTGCTTGAGAGGGAATACCTTTGACCACTTCCTCCCTGAGTTCGATAAACCTTGGGTGATCCACTTAAGGGAAAACTTGCTGCTATTCTACAAACCTCTGCACTTGGAGGCCCAACAACTGTCTACAAAAATAGAAGTGCGTAGACATCAAGCTATTTTCTGGCGCCGTTGCCGGGGAGGTAAGGTAAAAGGTACTCACATCCTCTGGTGTGAGTGCTCAAAGTTATTTCCTTTAGATTCTGCAATTTTGTCTTTTTGTTTCTTGTTTTCACTAGTTAGGCTTAATGGAAAACAACAACTAAATTAGAGAGCTTTATAGTATTTATCTTGAGTTAGGACATGAAGTGTTTGAAGAGAAAATTAAAAAACCTATGGAACTTTATTTGCATGCTAATAACAATGTTATTAGTATGAATTCTTTGAACACCATTATTTCTAATGCTATGGAAAAGTCTAAGCTTGGGTAAGCTGGTTTTGATGAGCATGATCTTTTTAGTCCCCCAAGCACGGAGGAGAAAATTTACTTTGATGATACTATGCCTCCAATATATGATGATTACAATGCCGAATATGATATTTTCAGTCCACCTACTATTGAGGAGAAAATTGATTATGATTATAATATGCCTCCTATATTTGATGATTATGGTGATGAGAATAATAATGAAAGCTATTTTGTTGAGTTTGCTCCCACTACAATTAATAAGAATGACTATGCTTATGTGGAGAGTAATAATGATTATATGCATGTGGATCATGATAAGAATGTTTTATGTGATAGTTATATTGTTAATTTTGTTCATGATACTACTGAAAGTTATTATGAGAGAGGGAAACATGGTTTTATGTATCTCAACAATATTAAGTTTGCCCTCTTTATGTTGAAAGTCTTGAAGTTGGCACTTGTTTTGCTTTACTATGCTTTTTTGCTTTGTGCTTTCATGACTTGTTTCTTTACAAGATTCCTATGCATAGGAAGTGGGTTAGACTTAAATGTGGTTTGAATTTGCTTCTTGATGCTCTCTTTTACTTCAATTCATATTTCTTATGTGAGCATCTTCTCAAACTATCATGCCTAACTTAAAGGCATTAAAGAAAAGTACTTATTGGGAGATAACCCAAAAGTTTTAGATGAGTCTTGGAAGTTATTACTTGAGTAATAACCACACCTTATCCTTTTGATTTGCTTTTTGTGCCAAGAGTAACCTCTAATGAGAGAGAAGTAATGATTGGGAAAGTTGCTGTCCCGAAACAGATTTCTGTGCTTCACCATAAAATCTCTATACGTCCTTTATAGGCGTGAATTTTTGTGCTTCTGCCCCAGGTTGTTATCTAACTTTCGTTAGGTCGATTTGAAAAATTTCAGGTGTATGGAAGGAATGAGTAATGAGATGAAGGATGGACTAAAGCTCAAGCTTGGGGATGCCACGCGTGTCACCCCAAGAAATATCCAAGAAGTACAAGCGTCAAAGCTTGGGGATGCCCAAGGCATCCCCTTCTTCATCAATAAAAATCTCAGGTTCCTTCCAAACACTTCATTTTTATTGTTTCATGCACAGTTGTGTTGTTCTTGGAGCGTCTTTGTTTTTGTTTTTAGTTTTAGTTTGCTTGGTTTTCTTAGTTTGCTTGAATAAGTTGGTTGCATCCCAACACACTTCTTTTGGAGAGAGACACACTTCGTTTTCATTGCCTAGAACACTCTAGTTTTCATTCTTATTGTTCTGTGAGTGTTCTCTTTTGCTAGCACCGTGTTTAGCCTTAGTTTTCTCGTGCTTTCAGCTTAGAACTTTTTAGTTCTTATTTGTGGATTTGTGAGACAAGCTCACTGATCTTTATTTATTATCATCTTTGTGAGTTGTTTCAAATAGTTTGGTTTGGATTGGAAAAGAGTAGGAAAGTTCATGCTTAAGTGGTAAAGAGAGCTTGTTTTTGACTGTGTCCTATGCTTTCTCATGCCATGCTTGATATTTTTTTGGCTTTATGCTTAGTATTCTTTACGGTAGCATGACTTGTTATAAACAATTGAGATTGCTTAATGTGCCTTGGATGAATCATGCGTTGTTTTAGCATATTAAAGCATAGCATAGTGGTATTCTCCTTTGATGCTTTATTTGGGTTGACTTAGCACATGCTCACACCATGTTATGACTATCTCAAGTCACCATAGCCTTTATGATCCTTTAGTTTTCAACTTGTAGTATCACTTTATGCTTTGATCAATGATGTTTTGTCGCTCTGCATGATTATGGCCATTATTGCTCACTTAGTTTGTCGCTCCAAGTCTTTTGCTAGCCTCCACAACAAAGTATGAGTTCCACTCATGCATCCAACTCCCTAAACCAAGTTATTCCAAAGAGTCCACCATACCTACCTACTAGCTTATGCTATTCCAAGTATATTCATGCTTTTGTTTACCTTCAAAATTAAACTTGTTATGAGAAAACTAGTGATTAAAGCTCTCACGAACTTGATGGCACACTTTACTTCTGGCCCTTAATAAACTTGAACCATTGGGTCCTTCTTTGTTCCGTATATATGCTTGCGCTTTATAAGTTGAAATTAGCAGAACCATGTTTCATGGGGAACACTTTCAACATTGTACTTGTACTTTGTACCCCGTTGATATCATGTTCTTTTGCTTACGGATCTCGGCGGTGTGAAATAAAAGTGGAACTTGTAAGATCATGGAGTTTGTATGTGTGTTAGAGAAACGCCTGGGCCGCTAGCCTAAGCCATGCCTAATCATGGTGGAAACTTGCAGCATCACCATAATGAGCACTCTATGAGCATCCTGAATAAAAACCTATGCAAATAGCAAATAAAAAGATCGCTGAGATGCTCATTGTCTGCTTGCCTTGTCATTTTGATTATGGGAAAGCTCCCGTATCATGTGCAAGGGGTACCCCGTTGGCGGTTCTTAATGATACACATGTACTTATGATAGGGGCAATGAGAGCTGAAAGCTAATAAGTACCATAATTTTTGGAAGCTCTTTATGAGACTTGAATCCCTACTTCCTTTTATGAAGGCCTTTCTTTTACTTTTATGTTGAGTCTCCACCTTCTATCTTTATGCACTTACTTTGAGAGCATAGTGGCCATTCTTAGTTCTATGTGCATTGTCCTTGATGCATACCTTGATATTGCTTGTTTTAAACTATTTGTATCTAGTCACTCTTATAAACTTTGAATGTGTCCTATGCATTTATGTTTGCTACTCTATGAGGGACAAGCTGGATGCCACTATGCTATATTTTCTTTATGTGAAACAAACAAACGTCTTGCAAAGCATTTTTATTCATGAATCTCTTGTTTGTGCCTTTTCATGTTGCAACTTAGTTGCTTTGTCTTATTGCTAGAACTCTGTCTTTCATGTTATCATTGAAGTACTATGATCCCAGCTTTGAATTTCTTACAAAGACTTTGATCAAGTTTATGGTGGTGCATGTCACCTCAAAAATTATTCTTTCTTTTTATCACTTACCTACTCGAGGACGAGCAGGAGTTAAGCTTGGGGATGTTGATACATTGCAAATGTATCTATAATTTTTGATGTTCCATGCTTGGTTTTATCTACTTTCTTATGTTTCTTCCACACTTTGGAGTACATTTCATATGATTTCTTGGACTAACCTATTAACAAGAGCCACAGTGCGAGCTGCCTGTTTTCTGCTGTTTTTGGTTCCAGGAAAGTCAGAAAATCAATATTCTCGGAATTGGACTGGACAAAAGCCAAAGTTGATATTTCCCCGGAAGACTCACGGAGCCAGAAGGAGAGTCGGAGAGGGGCCACAGGGTGGCCACACCACCCCATGGCGCGGTGTCGTCGGATTGAGGACAAGTACGCCATGAGGGGATCCTCGAGGCGTGCGGAAGAGAGGGGTGTGAGACGTATGGTATTCCGAGACAGTGAGCACACAAGTTTACCAGGTTCGAATCCGCCGGCTTTGGACGGATCCTACTCCTGCTAGCAATCCAGTAATACGGCAGATCCGGAATATGGGTTACAAGGGTATCGCCTATGCGAGTTGAGATTGTAGACTATTGTACTATGTCCTAAAGGCTCTCCCTAGGACGGCTTATATAGATATCCGGCCTAGTGTTTACGAGAGAGATCAATCTGGCTACGACTAAGAGTTGGTTACAGAGTATATCTTGAACTACAAGTAACATTATGGGCCTAAGTCGGTAAGTCTTCTGGGCCTTCCCGTAGCCGGATTGGACTCCGTCTTCTCTCCTGACTGGGCCGTCTGTGAAGCAAAGCTCTAACCCGAAGTGGGCCACCCTGGTCAGTGAGGAACTGTGAGGATACCCAAAAAGTATATCCCCAACAGTAGCCCCCAGAGGCCTCCAAGATCCAAAGTCAGATTTTATCATCGTCTAGCTTGATCTTCGGCTTGCAGAATCTTGAAGGGTTCCTGAAACTTCACAACAAAAAATACGATCCGGGTCTTAAAAATAAGTCAGACCTTTGAATTAGTTACTCGGATTTTCCAGCTCGATTTTAAACTAAGCCGGAACTTGGTTTCTACGTCACCTGACACAAGCATGGTCAAGTCACGTCATCTGACAGGCGTGCCATCAGCACGACCGTTGGTGGGTCCACGGTTCGTGGAACCGAGGCGTCGTTTCAATGCGAGCATGGAGATCGAGGAGATGTAATCATCGCGTGGGTCCTTCCCAGTTGTTTCCACGACGCGTGGTGGTTACACTGTAGCATTTGCACAAATCTTGGCGCAGTTAGGTGGATATAAGGGGTTTGGATTTCTCCTTCTCCTTTCCACCAGTCTTTGTCGTTCCTTTCCTCCCAATCCTCCTGCGCGCTCATAGCTCTCTCGTCCTTCCCCCCCACAGAAACTCCCAGTGCTGCCACTTTCAAGTCATCTCCCTGGAGAAATGGCTTCATCGTCTTCTTCCTCCGGTTTGGCGGCAGCAGCGGCGATGGTGACGGCGGAAGCAACAGCGGAGAAGGAAAGCTTCCGGGGAATCTGGATCCCCTGCGCCCTTGACGAGGACAGCCTCAAGAACGTGGAGAAGGAGGGGCTTCTCGCCGCCGGCGACTGGTGGAGCGGTTCCGGCGAAACCGTCCCCAACCCGTGCGAGGGCGAGCGAGTGCACTTCGGCACCCATCTGGACCGAGGTCTGTCTTTTCCTCCCTCAGAGTTTTTCTCCGAGGTCAAGATCACTATGGAGTTCAACTCCACAATCTTCCTCCCAATTCATTCTAGAAATGAGCGCATATGTTGCGCTTTGCGAGGGCTTTCGTGGCATTAGGCCGAGTTTGCTTCTCTTCCGGTACTATTTTCATGTCCGGAGAAATTCCATCATTGCCGGTGTTCCTTACATCACCGGCACCATTAACTTTTCTCTTAGACGAGACCGGTCCTATCCCAAAATCGCTGCCAGTGACTCGGTCAAACAATGGCCAGCCACTTTCTTCTATCATAGGGATATTCCGGTTCCCGGCAAAGATACTGCTTTGCCGGCTTTTATCGACGGAGCCACCATGGCCCAGCCTTCCTGGGACGAGGCTGCTCCAGCTCTCACCGATGATTTGATCCTCGCTAAGTGGCGGATCGAATATCTGATCAAGCACATGGGTCTGAAGGGATCCGACTTGGTCCAGTGCTGGGTCTCACGTCGGATCCAGCCACTTCAGTACCACGGGGATAGACTTATGCACTCCATCACGTCTTCCAAAAAAGACTCTCTCCGCATTAGCCCCAAATCCTACACCACTCAAGATTACATCAGCCAAATCAAGTGGCTGATCAAGGAGCGGATCGAGAGGAGGATTCCGGAGATTTCTCTGGATATGTACACAGCGGAAAACCCCGTGGTGCTAGTAAGCTTCCATCAACACACCTTTTATGTGTTTCAATCTCTTAAGTTATATACTGCAATGCTGATATGCTTTCCTGTTTTCAGCTTGCTGACCTCCCCAAGTCAGAGCTTGCTCCACTCGAAGGATATCCTCCTGAGTTCTCTAAGGAGACAGAAGTAGTCCCACTGCCGGACTTGGCACTGAAGAAGCGCAAAGCTCCAACAGTGGCAGTTGGCACAAAGGAGGTGCCTGTCGTGAAGAGGTATCTTTCAGTCACAACTTCTCCGCCTTTGTACTTTACTCAAATTTCTTTCCGAGATGTAATGTTTCCGACTTTACTACCTTCTCAGAGAAAAATCAATCATCAAGGGCAAGGGGAAGGGAACTTCTTCGAAGCCCTTACGTCAGATGAAGCTTACCATAGCTTCCCCTGTTGTGGCTCCTCCGACTCCGGCCCCTCAACCTTCTGCAACTCCGGCGATCACTCCTTATCCAGTGGTTGCAGAAGATCCGGTTCCTCCAACGGAGTCCGCGATCCTTGGGTCGCACACTGACGTCACCGTGGGTGCGTCAGCTCAAGATAAGGGTGAACCCTCTTCGGGTAATGATCCCTCGGCTGAAGTCTTCGCCGAAAACCTCCTTAGCAATCCGGGACTTGCCAAGTTTGGCCTGTCCCGGAAATCTGCAGAGGAGATCTAGCGGTTGGCCAGGCAAGTCCTGGACAAAAGCCATCTATCCCCCGAGGAGGTAGCGCAAGAAGCAGAGGACGTCAAGTTCTCCGATCTTCTCGCTCAAGTCCGCCTTCGCGACGAGAGGATTAGGACTGGTGAGCTTCCAACAGCCCCAGTGATCCCTCTTACTCTTGCCGAGAAGGTGGCAGTTAAAGTGAACGCGGGTTTAGACAAACTCACCCGCGAGCAATATGTAAGTCAGAATTCCAACTCTTATTATGTTATATCATTTCCTCTAGCCCCCAAGCATGAAGTAGGATATAGAATCCGGGTTTATGCTTTCATTAGGATGCCAAAGAACGAACTAGTGTACCCCCAAGGCTCGTGCTGATATTTAGAAAAAAATATTAGCCCGAGTCTTAAGTAACTTTCTGACCTTGGGTATTCTGACTTACAGAAAGTATGTTCCTATAACCAGGAATTATTGACCAATGTCTGCAATAAGCGGAGAGAGATCAAGGCTCTCCGGCTTAAAAATGCCGAACTCAAAGTAGCCAAGGATGAAGCTGAAGGTAAACTTTCCGAGATTCAAACCTTGTCTTTTACTTTTTGAGTGCCAAACTTTTTCTGAACTGTTGTTCTTTTTTGACTTACAGCGCTGGTGAAAAACAATCCATCGCTATGATTGAAGAGGCCGAGAACCTCAAAACCCTGGTGGTGGAGAACAAGGGACTTCGCCAAGAGCTGGAGAAGCTCAAGGCAGATCATGAAACGAGCATAGCTCAAGTCCTAGAATCCTCCTCCATGGCCACTGAAGAGCGTGATCGCAAGATTGCTGCTCAAGGTAAAGTTATCTCGGACCTCCAGAATGAGCTTGGCAGAGAGAAGGACATCTCCTAGGCGCTCCGGGCTGAACTCCAGAGTCTCCAGGAGGAGAAAACCAAGATTAACGACGTCATTCTCGGTACGTTCCATCTTTCTGACATATCTTTTTCTTTGACTTTTATCAATGTCGGATTTTTCTTAACTTGTTTTGTGTATAGGTCCTCTGAACTTGACAGACTCTTCCTCCTCCGAGCCCCGCACCCACCGGCTTACCTAAGTCGGTGATCTTCTTCATGACTTCCGCCAGTCCCTTGAGGACATTGGCGAGTCTCTCGGGATTCCGGACATGCCAAGCATGTCGGATTTTCAGGTGCGGGACAAGGCCAAGGAGATGCCACAGCTTGTTCGGGACTGGAACATGTCCTACACACGGACTGCTGCGCAGAACGCTCTCACCATCGTCATGAGCCACCATGGAAACATGGAGATATGGCAAGTGACCAGAGGGTACTGCAAGGTAGACGAAGACGGCCAGGAGCAAGACCTTCAAGCCATCATGCACTCCTGCGCCGGATATGGGTGCCACGTAGCTGACCTGACTAGCTACCAGATCCCCTTCTTCACCTGCGTAGCTACTCCGCCACCTCCTCCAGAAGAAGCCGAAGAAGTTTCCGACGATGAACGGACCACCTCAGATCGAGCCATCTTGGAACGATATTAAAGCGGAGTAACCAGCGATCCGGCAGCTCCTTCATCTCCTCTTGCATCGTAGACCAGAAAATTATGTATTATTCTGGAAAGAACATGATGCGTTTGTAAATATTAAGTACTATTGATTTTGCTAGTGCTAAGTTTTTTATCTATTCAGCACTTTTGTCTTAGATTTTTTTTGTGCCTGAAATGTTTACATAAGCACTTGAATTTTTCCGTCTCTACTTATCGTTTATCTGGCTTTCCGCCTCGTCCCTTTCGCGAGCCGGCTAAACCTTCAGCCGGAAACTTTGCCGAGCAACGGAGCTCAATTGCTAAACCAGTTTAAACTCGGAAACAAAGTCGACTTCTAGTACCAACAATTCACTACTCGGAAAATACTTGCATCCAGCAATCAGACAAATAACCCAAGTAAAGACTAGAATTTTTAGAGTTATACCCGAAGGTAGCAGTTTTAGAATCGGAAATCTAAACCAGAACGAATATGAGCATAAAGTACTTTCAAGCATTCTAGGATTTTCGACTATAACATGATCATTTGGAAATAAGATGGTAAAAACTTCTCAGAAAAAACTTGAGGCAACCAAGACTTTTATTTATCAAAGAACATGTACATATATATGATTAACACAGAAGGATAATCTAAGAATAAAAGGGACGTAGCTGAGCAATATTCCACGGTCTGTCTAACTCATCCGGATTTGTACTGCCTCCAGCTCTCTTTCTCTTCTTAGTAGCAGGTCTTTCTTTGACTGGCCTCATGTCAGTTAAGTAGTACGATCCATTTTGCAATACTCGACTAACTAAAAAGGTCCCTTCCCATACTGGGGAAAGTTTGTGCTTTCTTTGTTGCACAAGCTGGAGAACCAAATCACCTTTATTGAAAGATCTGTTTCGGACTCTCTGGCTATGATACTTGCGTAACTTCTGCTGATAGGCTGTAGATCTCATTTCAGCAACGACGAGAACTTCTTCGACTAAGTCGAGATCATTTTGTCGAGAAATCTCGACATCCTCTTCAATATACGCGACCACTCTAGGAGAAGTATGAATTAAATCACTAGGAAGTACTGCTTATGCACCATAGACCAAGAAGAAAGGTGTGTATCCTGTTGACCTGTTCGAAGTTGTTCGTAAACTCCAAATTACAGAGGGTAATTCCTCTGCCCAAACCCCCGCAGCACGTCGTAGTGGTGCTTCGAGTCTTTGCTTCAGGCCTTGTAAGATTAAACCATTAGCTCTTTCGACTTGTCCGTTAGCCTATGGATGTGCGACTGATGCAATGTCAAACCGGATATTTTGCTCGTCGCAGAATTCAGCCAATTCTCCCATAGAGAAGTTACTCCTATTGTCCGTGATAATGCTATGCGGATAACCATACCAGATTATAACATTCTCGACAAATCTTTTGGCTGTTGCTCCATCACAACTAGTGACAGGTTTAGCCTCGATCCATTTGGTGAATTTATCCACCATCACTAAGAGGTGAGTAAATCCACTTGGAGCTCGTTTAAATGGTCCTGCCATATCAAGCCCCCAGACCGCAAAGGGCCATGTTATAGGGATTGTTCGCAGCTGATCAGCTGGAACATGAGCTTGCTTGGCGTACTTTTGGCAGCCTTTGCAAGTCTTGACTAATCCTTCGGCATCTGCCTGAGCTGTAAGCCAGAAAAACCCATGTCGAAAAGTTTTTGCCACTAAAGATTTGGCCGCAGCGTGGTGACCACACTCGCCTTCATGGATTTCCCTTAAGATCTCTGCTCCTTCTTCCGGAGATACACAGCACTGAAAAACCCCAGAAACACTCCGTTTATGGAGCTCACCTTTAACAATAGTATAGGCTTTTGCTCGTCGGATAATCTGTCGGCTCAGCACCTCGTCTTTGGGTAATTTGCCATCTACCAAATAATTGAGGTAGGGTTGAGTCCATCTGGAAATTACAGCCAGAACTGATATCAAAGGTGACTCGGATTTGGTCGGATATTCCTCGTCTACTCCCTTTATTGAGGAAACTTTGAGGTGCTCTAAAAAAGCGCCATCCAGGACCTCTTTCCGCGTAGAGCCTATACAGGATACTGCATCTGCTTCCTTATTTTCTGCTGGAGGGATGTGTTGAACTTCAAACCCTTCGAACGATTTAGATAGATCATCCACGAAAACTTTATATGCTGCCATGTGCTTATTTGCATTACAAATATCCGACACTTGTTGAGCAACAAGATCCGAATCTCCGTAACACATCAAACGTCGGATGCCAATATCCTTAGCAATCCGGATTCCATGCAGCAGTGCTTCATACTCGGCAATGTTGTTTGTCGCTGTGAAGTGGATCTGCAATACGTATAAAAGTTTATCTCCTTGGGGTGATTTGAGCACCACGCCAGCCCCTGAGCCCCCTCGAGCCTTAGACCCATCAAAAAAGAGGGTCCAATATTCCGACTCAGGGAGGACCATGTTCTCCTTAGTCTCTGTCCAATCAGCGAGAAAGTGAGCAAGGATCTGGGATTTGATTGCTGTCCGAGGTTTATACTCAATGTCGAAAGCTGAGAGCTCTATTCCCCATTTGGCGACGCGTCCAGTGGCGTTGCTATTGTTGATTATATCTCTCATGGGAGCTTTGCTGACCACGGTAATTGGATGCTCCTGAAAATAATGTCGTAGCTTACGAGATGCTAGAAACACCGTAAGCCAACTTTTGGTAATACGGATACCGCTGTTTGGACTCTGCCAAGACCTCGCTAACAAAATACGTCAGATGCTGCACCAGGTGTTCCTGATTTTCCTCTGGTCTCTCCACCACCATGACGATACTGACAACCTTATTTGTCGCATCAATGTAAAGCAACATCGGTTCCTAAGGTTCCGGCGCTGCAAGGATAGGAGCAGATGAGAGTACTCTTTTCAGGTCTTGTAGTGTAGCTTCAGCTTCGTCAGTCCAGACAAAATCCTTGGTCTTCTTCAGGAGTTTGTATAATGGTGCGGCTCTTTCACCAAGCTGGCTTACACATCGACTGACCGCAGCAATGCAACCAGTTAATCTTTGTATGTCCTTCAGGCGAGTTGGCCTGGAAATGTTGAGTATAGCCTTAATTTTGTCTCGGTTCACCTCTATGCCTCTTTGAGACACGATGAAACCTAACAATTTTCCGGCTGGTATTCCAAAGAAGCATTTCTTCGGGTTAAGCATGATGTTGTATTTTCGTAGATTGGCGAACGTCTCCTCCAAGTCGGAAATCAACGTTTCCTTCTTTTTGGACATGACCGCGATATCATCCACGTATGCATGTACATTGCGTCCGAGTTGGTCATGGAGGCAACGCTGCATCGTGTACTGATACGTAGCTCCTGCGTTCTTCAGCCCAAAGGGCATCGTAACAAAATAGAAGGTTCCGAAGGGGGTTATGAATGAAGTTTTGACTTTGTCAGATTCCTTCATCCGGATTTGGTGATAACCGGAATATGCGTCGAGAAAACAGAGGAGTTTCGAGCCTGCCGTAGAATCGATAACTTGATCAATTCTAGGCAGAGCGAACAGATCTTTTGGACAAGCCTTGTTCAAGGCAGTATAATCAACACACATCCTTAAATCAGTGGTGTCCTTTTTAGGGACCATTACAGGGTTGGCCGACCAATCAGTATGGATGACCTCTTCTATGAATCCGACTAACTCGAGCCGCGCTAGTTCCTTAGCTATTGCCTTATGCTTTTCATCGCCAAACCGCGATAAGGACTATTTGACGGGTTTAGCGTTCGGGTTTACATTTAGAGAGTGCTCGGCAAGTTCCCTAGGTACTCCAATCATGTCAGATGGCTGCCATGCGAAGATATCTTGATTTGCTTGGAGGAACTTGATGAGCGCGCTTTCCTATGCGCTACTTAGGCCTACGCCTATCTAGGTCACCTTGGAGGGGTCATCATCCTTCAACGGCGTCTGCTTCGTCTCTTCTGATGCCTTGAACTCCGGATTTGGCTTTGTGACCTCCTTCTTCGTTGCGGGCATCTCGGACGGATCTATGCTCTTATTGATCTCCTGGTACTCCTGGGCGTGCAGCACGGCTTCGACAAAGGCGGCATTTCCATCCTCGCACTCTCGCGCCTTCTTCGAGTCTCCCCTAATGGTGATCACGCCGTTGGGACCTGGAATTTTCATCATATTGTAAATGTAACACGGACGAGCCATAAAAGCCCAGTAAGCCGGACGTCCGAATATAGCGTGGTATGCACTCTTGAATGGGACTACTTCGAAGGAAAGTGCCCTCGTCTGATAATTCTTTGGAGTTCCAAAAGTAACATCCAAAGTGATCTCTCCCAGGGAATTAGCTTGTCTTCCTGGGACAACTCCGTGAAAGATCACAGAGCTATGGTTTAGTTGTGTTTCCGAGATCTTCATCTGGCGTAGCGTTTCGACATAGAGAATATTGATGCTGCTACCACCGTCCATGAGGGTATTGGAGAAACCATAACCGTCAATAAGTGGATTGACGATTAAGGCGTATTTTCCTCGCATGTGTAGCTTAGGCGGATGGCCAGCGCGGTTAAATGTGATTGCCACCTCCGACCAGTCCAGATATTGAGGGACAGCCGGAACTATTGCATTGAGCTCGTGGAGAACTGCTTTCTTGACCTTTGCTGGTTGAGATCCGAGGAAGATGACGTAAGTGTCCTTCTTGGTGGGAAAAGTTTTCTTCCCTTCCGGCTTGGGATTTGAAGCATCAGCTTCCTCCATGTCGGAATCTTCCTTGGTCTCCTTGTCTTTTTCGGGATTTTTCTTTCCCTTCTTCCGCTTAGCTTTGTAGCCTGCGGTATCATCTCTCTTGATGTCGTCATTAAAACGACATTCAGCGTTGGTGCGGAACGAGCTCCCATTGGCGTCTAAGTGATGCACACATGGGTTATTGGCAATTTCGGCCCAAGTGTAGGTTTTGCCTGGTTGTTGCTCTCCTCTACCTTGGACCCTTGATGTCCCATGGCCACGCCCGCGGCCTCCGCCACGTCCTCCTCGTCCTCCAGACATGGAAACAGTAGTGACCACTGCTGTATCTGCATTGGGTTTTTCTTCCGAGGTATTTTTACGCTTCTAAGCTTGCTGCTTTGGTTGTTTTGCCGACTGAGGCACAGCCAGGACATTGAGTAATCCCTCTGCATCGTCGTCAGCATCTGCATACTTGCTCGTTGTTTCTATCATCTCTCCCAGATTAGTAACCTTGTCACACTTCAAGTGATGGCGTAGTAAACCAATTGGGAGACCTGCGATGAAAGCTTCAATCGCGGTTTGATCATTTACTCCTTCACAGGAGTTCTTGGTGTCGATCCGTCGTCCGAGGTAATCCCGGCAAGTTTCTCCGGCTTTCTGGGTGCAACGCTGTAGGTCTCCAACCGTACAGGGCCTCTGGTATGTGCCTTCGAAATTCCGAAAGAACACACTTTGCAAATCATACCAGTTATGACTGGTGTTCGCCGGAAGTTCATTGAGCCATGATCGCGCCGTCTTCCGCAAAATAAGTGGGAGATATCGGGTTGCGACCAGGCTGTTTCCGCCCTTAGCGATGCAACAAGCTTGGAAGGAGTCCTATAACCAGGTGTCTGGCCGAGCAATGCCGTCGTAGGCTTGGATATGTCTTGAGATAGCAAATCCTTCTGGGAATTTTGTAGCTCTGATGCGTGGTCCGAAGCACTTTGGGCCCACGTACACGTCATCATTTTCGTAGCGCCGAGCCTCTATGTTGGAGTTGATCCTGTGTCTTGCGTCGTTCGGGGATAGAGATCGTCCCGAATGTCGGCTGTGGCTGCGGTGCCTTGGAGCCGGACTTCGGCTTATGCCACCGCCTCCTCCGCCATGTTGTCCTTGCCCTCCTTGGGGGCCGTTGTGATAACTGCCTGGTGGAGGGGGTGGGGCAGCTGAATTGTTTCCGGCCGATCGCCGGTCTCCGTCCGGAGCGTCATTATTCCGGTTCCGGGGAGGTTCTTGACTACGACGAGCCCCCTGCCGGCTTGTTCTAGCGTGGTTTCCGTCGTTCCTTCGTCCGTCGTTCCCACCATGGTGAGGCTCAGTCGGACGGCTCTCATATCTAGGAGGTGGCATTCTCTGACGATCCTCCTCCCGACGTTTCTCCTTATCTTCTCCCTTTCAATCGTTGTACTCTCGTCGGGGAGGATTCCTCGGATTCAGTGCATCGATCGCGTCTTTCTCAGCCGCTGGAGCAACATTGCTCCAGTTATGTGTAGCTCTGCGATGCTGTCCCGATGATCCGGTTCTTGAATAATTGTCTTCCCTGCGTTCGGGGTTATGATGCTGCGCCCGAACATAATGGGATCTTACGTCAGCCCATGCCGGATCTGTGCAACATTGGTCAGAATCCGAGACCAGTTTTTGACTTCCGGACAGGGCGACCTTCTGTTGCTCCAGTCCCTTGTTGAGTAGCTTGATACCCAAATGGATCTCCTCTGGTCCTGGATTAGCCGATAGTATTTCTCGGGCTGCCACGGTATTCTATACTGGGGTTGGGTATACCCAATCTCCGTTGCTGTCTTTCCGTGGCTTCCCCATCTCGTCCCCGAAAAGGACGGCACGGACATGTGGGAATTGGTCATCATTGATATGACGCTTCCGTGTCTTCTGATGCAACCAAGACATATATTCCTTGGTTGACAGAAGTTGTTGACGACGCGCTTCTAGGGCCTGGGCCCTTTCGTCCAGCTCATCTGCAGTAAGTTCTGCAGCTGTAGGGATAGGTGTGGTTAATGCGGCATCGATGATTTTACGTGCACCTTCAGTGATCACGTGTCCATCCACCAATGCTTCTTTTTTCGGCTCTTCTGGGATAAGCGCTCCATCCGAGTCTTCTTCATATTCCTCGGCGATTCCCTCCTCTGTGAGAGGGTCTTTTGCCGGGGTCTTGTTCTTCTTCTCTGCCTTCTTGGCTGCGCCGGTAGCAAAGACGGCTTTGGGTCCGTTTCTCGGAGTCAAGCTCTGATCGGTACTTTCGGACATCTGGACCTCGGGATTGTCTCCGACGTCCATGTCATCCTGCGCTTTGGGAGAGTGTTCCCCGGATCCTTCATCCATGGCTCCTCCTTCCTCTGCAGCTTTGGAGTTGTACTCCTCTTCATATTCCGCGGAGAACTTTTGGAAATCTGCCGACGTCATAGATTCATCCGAGGATGCGGGAACGTCGGCGTTTGTTCCAATTGCCTCCATCACCGAATCGGTGTTTTCTCTAGCATCAGCAGAGCCGGATCCGGATCCAACATATTCGACGAAGTGCAACGCGTGCTTCCTGAGGTACCTGCGGCTTTTGTGATCAGCCATGTCAAAACTTTTAATGGTTTCGAGGATTGCATCCGCGCTAGCGCCTTGCAATATCATGCGTCTTAGTGTGTACCTGAGGAAAGGCATGTCTGTCCTAGCATCGTCAGAGCCGGAATCAGTGTCGTTGATATGCTCCTCCTGGATTTCGACTTCCACGGGTGGGCCGATCTGGGATCCGGCTTCTCTAGGGAGATCCACTCCAGATTTGACTTGGACCGTGGGGTCTTCTTCAGGCTCAGATTTCTCCACTATCTCCGCAACTAGTGCGGGCTGGGTGAGATTAGGGTTTTCTGAGATCCAGAACTCTGCCGCCTCCGCGGACAAAGGGAACCCAGAAGATTCTTCTGCCTCTATTATCACCGCTGGGGTAGGTTGGGCAGGTTCAGCGAAACCGATGTAAACATCGATCTCGCCAAAAGACATGATTGTATAGGCAGTCACGGCCTCCCTAGCCGGAATCCAAGTCTTGTCGAGAACGATGAGAGGGACATCGCTGGCGTAGAGGATGCGACCGACAGCGATGGTCTCGCCAATTCCGATTCTTGCAGATTCCGCTCGGAACGCAGATCCGTAGCTCACTTGCCCCACGGTAGGCGCCAACTATCATCGGATTGAGGACAAGTACGCCATGAGGGGGTCCTCGAGGCGTGCGTAAGAGAGGGGTGTGAGACGTACGGTATTTCGGGACGGTGAGCACACAAGTTTACCTAGGTTCGAATCCGTCGGCTTTGGACGGATCCTACTCCTGCTAGCAATCCAGTAATACGGCAAAGCCGGAATATGGGTTACAAGGGTATCGCCTGTGCGAGTTGAGATTGTAGACTATTGTACTGTGTCCTAAAGGCTCTCCCTAGGGCGGCTTATATAGATATCCGGCCTAGGGTTTACGGGAGAGATCAATCCGGCTACGACTAAGAGTTGGTTACAGAGTACATCTTGAACTACAAGTAACATTATGGGCCTAAGTCGGTAGGTCTTCTGGGCCTTCCCGTAGCCAGATTAGACTCCGTCTTCTCTCCTGACTGGGCCGCCCGTGAAGCAAAGCTCTAACCCGAAGTGGGCCACCCTGGTTAGTGAGGAACTGTGAGGATACCCGAAAAGTATATCCCCAACACGCGGCTCCCCCCAGGCCGCGCCAGGGCATGGTGTGGGCCCCTGGCCACCCACTGACCTTGCCCTCTGGCCTATAAGAAGCCTCCTGACGCATAAACCCTAAAAAGTCAAGCCTCCAGCCATGAAAAGTTCCGCACCGCCACCACCACCGAAGGGGAGATTCGGGGGACAGAAAGTCTCTGCTCTGGCACCCTGCCGAGACGGGGAAGTGCCCCTGGAGCCATCTCCATCGATCTCCACCGCCATCTCCATCACCATTGCTGATTCCCATGATGAGGAGGGAGTAGTTCTCTCTCGAGGCTAAGGGTTCTACCTATAGCTATGTGTTCATATCTCTCTCTATGCATGATCTTATTGAGATCATGAGCTTGTAATCTATAGATCTATTCTTCTACTCAAGTGCTTTAATAGATCTCTACTCTCCCCATGTGTGTGAAAGTGACAGCGTGCTCACCATGGGGCACTTAGGCTAGAGATTACAAATACTTTTTATGAGTTATATTTGGAGTTGGATGTCTTTATGAAATTGTGGTGTTTGTTGGAACCATCTAGCGCTCAAGGTGACAGTGTTGGGTTTTCTAGATGGGAAAGGCTTACTTTGAGGTGTGCTGTTATAGCCCTACCATCGATTAGAGTGTCCAACCAGAGAGTAGTTAAGAGTAGTATCATAAAGAGAAGATATTTATATGAGAGTGTTCACTAGTGAAAGTATGATCCCTAGGCCTTGTTTCTAAGCATTGATACACCGTTTGCAATTAGATCTGTTACATGTTTGCTTGCTTCCATCTTTATTTCTGTTTGCCTTTAGTCTCTTCCACGCCATCAAGTTATTTTCTATCACCGTTACCACTTATAATTATCTATACCACTTGTATTTCACTATCTCTTCGCCGAACTAGTGCACCTATACACCTGACAAGTGTATTAGGTGTGTTGGGGACACAAGAGACTTGTTCTATCTTGATTACAGGGTTGCTTGAGAGGGAATACCTTTGACCACTTCCTCCCTGAGTTCGATAAACCTTGGGTGATCCACTTAAGGGAAAACTTGCTGCTGTTCTACAAACCTCTGCACTTGGAGGCCCAACAACTGTCTACAAGAATAGAAGTGCGTAGACATCACTTCTCTATCTTGTGAAGAATATGTTCAGTGTCTAGAATATATGCACGCTGATGAGCACGTCCAGAAGGTTGAACCCCCAATCCTCTTGTGTCTTCACGCTCATGCTCGCGTTCATGGTGATCTTTTTTGTTGTTGAAGTATGCATTGTAGTCTCCTCATAAGTTCTTGCATCGGGACGCTTAGCTTTCTTACGTTTTGGTGAGGAGTAGTTGACGGTGATGAACTTGAGTGACTCTGTGCACCCCTTCCCATGTGGTTTCTTGGATTCTTCTTCGTCTTTAGGCTTCACCATAGCCAGGTGATTTGGTTGCTTCCATCCCCTCCTCGTTTTCTCCATGAAGGTCTCGAATTCCTCATTGTCATAATCATAGTCATAGGTGTACTAGTTGTTCTTCGGGATTAGGCCTTGAGATTCACGGTCATCAGCTTCAATGGAGGAGATCTGGAAACTATCCCACATAGGAGCCATGAGGTTTAGAGGCTTGCCTTTTCCTTGAACTGGGTAGCGCATCAAGTAGATTGGATCTGTTGATATAAGAGGGAGGAAGACCTCTAGGGAGGCTTAAGAAGGGTTAGAAGCAGGGAACATTTGTACTGGAAGGAAAAGGGTCGGCCAAGAAAAGAATCCCAATAAATAAGGAAAGAAACAAGTGCAAAAGGGCGAAATCATGATCATAAGAACCACTTGGTATGGGCGGACGCTCGTACGGCGCGCCTGTACCAGGCTGTTTCCAAAAATTCGACGGAATAAGTCAGTCAATAGTCAACCGACAAAGTGGTACGGGCGGGTCCCTCCCGTACTGCCCATCCATACTAACTTTTACCGACTTCGTTTTTCATTTTTCTCAAACACAAACAAAGAATCGAATGATGAAACACAGAGTCGGTAACGACTAGCCATACGGGCGGATGCGCCCATACTGCATGGTCATACTGATATGTGAAAAATGCATTGAAGGTTACTGCCGCCTTACCGACTAGTGGTACAGGCAGAGCCGACCATATTGCCCACCCGTACCGACCTCGCAAGACCAGCAATGGACTCAGAAATGGAAAAGGAAAATGAATATGCAAACAGAAATAGCAGATAATCATCCAAAACAAAAATGTTTTCAAGATTTCAAACGTCTTGCCCGTCAAGGGGGAATGAGTTTATTCGGGTACCTTCTCCTTACTTTAATTCTTGGATCAGCTTCTTATTTTCCCTTTAAACAAGGTTGGTTGCAGAAAATCGCCAAAACCATTGCAAAGAGAATTAAAAAACTTCCTTTTAGAAATTGTAGTTCCCAAGGGTATGCAGATGGATGACACTGCCCATGGAGGATCAACCTCCTCAATGTCCATGGATGCCTAGTCTTGTTTCTCTTTTCTTTGGAGCATCTGTAGATCAAATTCTTGCAAAAGCAAAGTCCAACGGATCATTCATGGCTTAACGTCAGTCCTTTCATAAATCTACTTTAAGCCAACACGATCAGTATGCACTCTGTCAACAATATAAGATCTAAACTTGTAACAGGAGAAAACCACATCGAAAAATTCTTTTCTTGCCATAGGGTATTCTTTTGGGCGCCGTTTAAGATGCGACTAGCATGATAAATGATATTAAGGTCATCACCGGCATACTGGCAAAGATTTTCTCCCACCTATTCATGGCTAGCCTCACAGAATAGATCAAAAGGTTTCTTCCAATTAGGTGGTTTTATATTGGGAGCTTAAAGAAGGGCTTGTTTTAATATATTGAAAGCGGTGAGACAGTTTTCATCAAAATTAAAAACAACATCCTTTTGAAGAAGGTTAGTTAAAGGTCTAGCAGTTTTTGAGAAGTTCTTAATGAATCTTCTGTAAAATCTAGCATGGCCTAAGAAACTCCTTATACCTTTTACATCTCAAGGAGGGGAAGCCTTTCTTTGCTTCAATCTTTGCTTTATCAACTTCTATACCCTTACCTAAATTTTTTGTGACCAAGCACTATACCTTCTTGAACCATAAAATGACATTTATCCCAGTTCAAGACCAGGTTAGTGTCTTCACATCTCTGCAAAACTTTATGAAGATTATGGAGACAATGATTAAATGAAGTTCTATAAACATAGAAGTCATCCATGCATACTTCCATAATACTTTCAACATAATCGGCAAATATAACAGCCATACACCTTTGAAAGGTGGCAGGGGCATTGCAAAGACCAAAAGGCATACGATGATAGGCGTATATACTGTAAGGACAAATAAAGGTTGTTTTAAGTTGGTCATCATGGTGAACAGCAATTTGGAAAAACCCGAAATAACCGTCTAAGTAGCAAAAATGAGAATGCATAGCAAGCCTTTCTAAAGTTTGATCTATAAATATCAAAGGATAATGATCCTTTCTAGCTTCTTTATTAAGTTTCCTATAGTCAATACACATCCTATGACCAACAACGGTTCTAGTAGGTATTATCTCATTGTGTTCATTTTCAACAACAGTAAATCCATCTTTCTTCGGAACACAATGAATAGGACCTACCCATTCACTTTATTCCACATGAAAGATGATCCCTGCATCTAACAAACATATTATTTCCTTCATTACCTCTTCTTTCATGTGAGGTTTGAGTCACCTCTGAAAGTCTACAACCCGCTGCGTTCCTTCTTCCATAAATATTCTATGGGTGGCTATCGAGGGACTAATCCCTTTCAAGTCGCTCATCGAATACCCAAGAGCATTCCGATGGATCTAGTGAACCATCATTAAAATTTCCTCCTCCTTTTATGCATGGTTAGAACTTATAATAACAGGGAAATTATTAGTTTCATCAAGAAACCTGTATTTTAACTCCTTGGGTAAAGTTTTGAGAGTAGGCGGTGGAGGCGCCTTATCTCCTTTTCTTATAGGTTCTTCATATTTTTGATTCATCTCGGGACCCACCTCAGGTGTGGAATCAAGATAATTGTCCATTTCCAATTTTTCTATGTCTTGAAGAATATTATTGTTGTTGACTAAACTCCTTGCTAAATCATCATCCAGTGTCTCAATGACTACCGAAGCTAGACTAATGATATTACCTTCCTCTTCTTGTTCATACTCATAGTCATCCAAATCTTTGATAGTCGGCTTATGGTCAAATTTAGAGAAGTGAAAATCCATTTTCTCTTCAACAAACTTGAGAGATATAGTTTGTCTCTTGCAATCAATGTTTGCTCCTGCGGTGTTTAAGAAGGTTATTCCAAATATAATTGGACAATAAACGTGAGTAGGCATATCAATAAGCACAAAATCAACGGGATATTTATATGGTCCAACATAGATTGGAACATCTCTAATTATTTCCATAGAAACTCTAAGTGTCTTATCTGCAAGCATTATAGTCTTGTTAGTATCCTCTAATTCATCTGGGGTTAGTTCATTTTGGATTTTTAAATAAAAATTAAAGGGAATTACATTAACAACTGTTCCAATATCGGAGAGGCCATAATAAGAAGTTTCACTGAAAGTACAAGGAAGAATAGGTTTACCAACTTCTTTAGCCTTTACCTTTCTTCAATGAACTGTGAAGCTTCGGTGTCTAGCTCTATCATGTTGCAATGTGCGAACATGGTCAGAATATCCTCCTTAGTTGGTTCCCTGGTCTCCTATATACTTACTTCATCAATTTTTATTATTTGTGTCTCCTCTTTTAGCATCTTGAGGAACAGTCTTTCCTCCTCACATTGATCTTCGAGCTACTGGGCCATCATATGTTTTCTCGCCGTCCTTGGAAAAGGAAGTGGTTCAAGATATGGGGGTATCTCCCCTAATGGCTCAACATGAGCTGTAATTATTGGATCATCTTCTTCAGCTGGCTCGAGTGGAGGAGTATAATGAAGCCAATCTTTCTTAGGGGATTCAATGTGTTCTGTAAAAGACTGAAGGATTTGTAGAATAATATCATCATCAAGTTGAAGTTCATCGATAGTTTCTTTTTCTTTATCAGATTCTTTATAAGCATTGAGACAATCATATTCAATTTCTATACCTCCTTCGCCGCCTAAATCAAATCCCCATGTTTCTCTATTATGGTGAATTCATTCTAAAAGCTCCCAAGATTTAGTTATAGTTAGCACCATAAAGGAACCTCTGGAATTTGTGCCAAGCTCATGTTTAATTTCTTGATTAAGTCCTCCATAGAAAATATGTAACACATACCATTCTGGTAAATCATGATGGGGACATTTATTAAGTTGGGACCTATACCTTTTGAAGGCCCTTACCAAGCCTTCGCCTATAGGTGGTTCTTGAAGTTTGTGATCGCCCTTCCTACTTCAGCAATTTTTACCTTGGGAAAGAATCAAAATATGAATTCTCCTTTGAGTTTTTCCAGGTATGTATTTTCTCTACAGGGCAAATTCTATACCAATATAAAGCAGTGCTGGTTATAGATTGGCTAAAACATTTAAGTTTCAATTCATCATTAGAATAGCTCCTCAATTTAAGTGTCCAACATAACTCGATAAAATGCATTAAATGAGTGTAAGGATCCTCATCGGGATCATCTCCTGCAAAAGTTTTATCTTTAATAATAGCGACAAAGCGAGGATTAACCTCGTATTCTAGTTCGCTCCCACTCAGGAATTCTTTCATGAGTCCTCTATTGAACTTCTCGAGGTGTTTAGTTGCATCGATCTAATTCATTAGTCCAAGTGCAGTCATGGTGCTTACCTGAAACTACTAAACAACTTTAGTAAAATGATTAGTAGAATAAGCAACTTATAACAAAGACCAAAAGCACTTAGCTCCCCGACAACGTCACCATAAAATAGCTTGATTGTTGCAAGTGCACACATCAATTGTAGCTAGTTTCGAAATAAGAGTATAATACCCACAGAGAGCTATTTGGTTAAGGTCTTTATGCCCCTTGTCACATTCCACCAAAGGATACTAAGCTACCTTTAATCTCAAGTAAAGGGTGTTTGGAAGGTTTTTGTTTGAGTATAGAAAAGTAATTAAAACAAGTAAAAAAGAAAGCAAGTAACAAGGTTGTGTGAAAACGTGGTTGAACTCAATAGGGCTAAAACATTCTCGGGGATGTAGGATACACCACTAGCATGATATTATTATTAATTAAGATAACATAATTATTGTGTCATGATATATGTGGAGGGAGCTCCATAATAAGATGTTCACTACAAGGCTCGTATGAAGCCACTTGGTTGAGCCAAGAATGAGGTCACCTCTAAATAACCACCACGATGTCTGGGAGCAATCATCCATACAAACCACCGCAATTAAGGGTCTCCCCGTGGATATCGTAATTAGCTTAGGGAGTCTCTGTTTATCCTCCTTTGATCGTGTAGATTGCTAGCCGGCGCCAATTGTCACGAAGCTCTCCGGGCACACTTCCCAACACGTCCAAAGGATTTCTCCCTCACTTTAGTCCCGAAGGAAAATGATATGTGGCCGACTACAAATACCATCTAAAGGGAGATATCAAACATGAATCATAAATCTATCATAGACCGTCCAGTCATATGGACACAATAATAAATCATCTTTGGTGCAACTTCATAACAGTGCTAGGGTTTCTCCATCTCCCTAAGAACGAGGGTAAACTACTCACACATGGAAGCAATCAACGACATCATCATAATCAAATGGATTTATAAAAGTACGTGGATAAATCTAGTACAAACCACAATTGAATCTGGAATTACAACAAGATCTAATAGATGTGAGATGGGGTAGTAATGGTGATGGAGATGCAACGGTTGATGATGAAGTGGATGATGCGATGTCCTCTAATGATCTGTGAAGCAGCATGGATTTTACCTTCTCCAAGTTCCTCCTTCAGATCTCTTTCCGATGTGGTGTTTCGTGGTTTCTGGTGGCTGTGAATGTCGGATCCCTCTGCCATCTTTGCCAGGGGAAAGTATTTGATGAGGCGGATGGGATGTTGTGTGGTATAGGCGGATGGTATGGGCAGGATCCGCCCGTACCACTAGTCGTTATCATGTCAGATGCTTTCCTCTTGTTTGGTATTCTCCCAGGTGCGAAGGTGATACCTATTTGTGCTACTATGTAAGTGAATACTATGTTGTTATGTATCATGTAGATTTATCTTGTGTGGTGAATATATCTCTAATTGTTTCCTATTTATAATCCTTCCCCACATATATTGGTGCAAAGGTATGCGTATCAACTCATACCTTTAATTATTTGCACTTATTGTTGATTTGTAAAATTGTGGGGGAGTGTTGAACGTAGTGTGTGCTTATTGCATTCCAAAATCAAACTTGAGTATGCACACATCTAGGGGGGTCTCTATTTAAAAATTTCTTGCTCTATCATAACACCCTTTATGCAAATATATGTATTGTTGTCAAACACCAAAAAATGGGGAGATTGAAAGGGAATTTACCCGCATAAGTGGTTTTGATGTTTGATGATGACACATGTGTCAGACTAATCGTTTGCTAAGTACTTATTAGGGTCAAAAGCAAAGACGGTGTTTTTCTAGGCTTTTGATGTATTGAGTTGTAGGAAAATCGTACTATCAAGAGGGGGTCCGCTTTGAAAAGATTGGGTGTAATCATCTTTGCAAAACATCTATCCATACAACTTTCCCACAATGGTCGAGAGGGGTCGCAGAATCCTTCATTTGTTTGCTGCTACCAGAATAGCCAAACACAACCGATAGTACTAGACATTTTGTCCGGTAGTACCGCTCGTGCCAGGCGGTAGTACCGGCATGTGGTACCAGTCTCATCTACACCCAGCAGCGAGCTGGGCTCCTCCACTGGAGCATTCAGTACTGCCTCCCAGTACTAACAGAGTTTTGCGGTAGTACCGCTCTACGACCTAGCACTACCGGTGTTTTGGTAGTACTGCTCCTGAACCCGGCACTACCGGTGGTCGACTAGGCCGACTCAGCTACCATGTCTTCCTTGCAGGCCCGCCCAATAGCTCTCTTTGGTACCAGGCCGGTAGTACCAGCATGTTTGGTACTACCGTTGTTAGGTCCGGTAGTATCGACTGTTGCAGCTGCATAACGGGCATATTCCCCTCCTTGGGTATAAAAGGGCCCTTATTCCCCAATGGGAAGGTTAGCTCTTTTATCTCTCTCCTCCATTGTTCTTAAGATGAATTTTCCCTAGATCTCCTACCATAGTTCTCCAGTCTCCTCGATACTTTGGGATTTGGTGGAGGAGGTCTAGATCTAGGATTTCACCAAAGAAAACTTCATTCCCCTTGATTCCCTTAAGGATCTTGTTACTCTTGGGTTCTTTGGAACCCTAGATGGAAGAGGTCAGTCTCGAAGCTCGGGTATTGGTTGTAAAGCTTAGGGATTGTGTTGGGATACTCCAAGTGTTGTGGAGGTCTACTTAACAAGTTTGTAAAGGTCTCGGTTGCTTCCTTCAAGGCCACCGCATAGTGGATCGTGTGCTTGCCTTGAGGTGGGAGCACGAGAGAATAGGGTGAGGCCTTTCGTGGCACTGATACGTTGCTAAGGTATCCATAATTTTTGATGTTCCATGCTTGGTTTTATCTACTTTCTTATGTTTTGTCCACACTTTGGAGTACTTTCTATACATTTTCTTGGACTAACCTATTAACAAGAGCCAAAGTGTCAGCTGCCTGTTTTCTGCTGTTTTTGGTTCCAGGAAAGTCAGAAAATGAATATTCTCGGAATTGGACGGGACAAAAGCCAAAGTCACTTTTTCACCGAGGGACACACGGAGCCAGAATACGAGATGGAGAGGGGCCAGGGGCCGCCACACCAGCTGGCCGCGTGGCCAGGCCTGGCCCGCACCAGGGGGTGGTCTGGCTGCCTCAGGCACCCCCTCGGCCTCCCCTTTCGCCTATAAGATGCCTCCGATACAGAAACCCTAAGTACCCGATCAAAAATCCACGAAAGAGTCTGTAGCCACCGTCATCTCCATCCCTAGATCGGGAGGGATCTGAAGCTCTTCCCGGCACCCTGCCGGAGTGGAGAATTCACCCTGGAGGCCTTCTTCATCACCATGCAAGCCTCCGGTGTGATGCGTGAGTAGTTCATCATTGGACTACAGGTCCATGTTGTAGCTAGATGGTTGGTTCTTCTCCTTTGTGCTACCATGTTTAGATCTTGTGAGCTCCGTTCATGATCAAGATCATCTATTTGTAATCCTACATGTTGTATTTGTAGGGATCCGATGGATATTGAGATGTTATTTCAGATGTATTATTGATTCTATCATGTCTTTGTTATTTGTGATCTTGCATGCTTTCTGTTGTTAGTAGCTATCTTGGCCAAGTAGATGATAGCAACTCCAAGTATTAGTATTTATGCTCGATAGTGGGTTCATGCCTCTAGTAATCTGGGGAAGTGACAGAAATCTCTAAGGTACTAGATGTGTTTTTGCTACTAGGGAGAAAACAACAATCCTTTGTTCATAGAACAATCGTATTATTTACTTTACACGAAATGCGTAATGCAATTATCTGTTGCTTGCAACTTAATACCAGAGGGGGTTCAGATGATAACCAGAAGGTGGATTATTAGTCATAGATGCAGTTGGATTACGGTCTATGTATAATGTTGTAATGCCCAATCAAATCTCAAAAGGAGTCAAGATGAGTAGTATATGCATGATTGCTTTCTCGATGTTTGTCAATTGCCTCGCTGTAATTTGTTCACCCAACATGTCACCTATCTTAAGGAGATCCACCACTAGTGAACTATGGACCCCGGTCCTTTCTTTTACATCAATCTAAAAATGTTTACTATTTTCTGTTTACTTTCTACAAACTATTACTTTCTTCCACACAATATGTTTAATCCTTTGTTTTCAGCAAAACCAGTGAGATTTGATAACCTCACTGTAAGTTGGGGGCAGAGTTCTGTGATTGTGTTGTGCAGGTTTCCACGTTGCTGCTGGCACCGGTAGTGCGCCCTGCCAAAGTCCAGCTAGCAACACCTTGGAGGTGTTTCCTTGCTCCTACTGGATTGATAACCTTGGTTTCATAACTGAAGTAAACTTGTTGCTGTGCTCATCATACCTTCCTCTTGGGGTTCCCCAATGAGCTCGATATATTTTGGGCCATCAGGCACTAGTGGTCTTAGTACTTCCCACCCCTCCAACGGAGATGTACTTCCTCTCAAAAGGAAGGAACTTCGGGAAAACATCTTCATGTATACTACTCTATTATTTATATCCTTTACTCACTATTATTGTTGTTACATTCTTGCTTATCATATAGGTATTATCACTTAGTTGCACATATAGAGAACTTACTTTGTGTCAAGGCTTAATTTGAAAAGAAGCTAAAAATTGAGTAGCTGTTGACATCGATTTTGACCAAAGAAAATAACAATATGGAAAATTCATTGAAAACATTACTAAATTATTCGAACGGCGAAATTCCGTTATAATTTAGAGAATGACATAAATTCGAAACAATGATATTAAAAGTTATTCCCAAGAGCTGACGACGGTGGTCTAATATTGACCACATTTTACAAAGTCGCGAGTCACTAAATATTCTGACTGCAGAATAAAATACTGCATCGTCGCGACTATCCAATGAAATAGGGTCGCGTTGTTTTAAAATAAATAGTAATATTGTGTACAAAGATTTTATCAAAATAGAATCTACAACGCATGTAGGAATTAATCTTTGCTAGCCATACTACAAGCTAATAGTTTGCAACCTAGCTAACTCACTTGCCACCGAATCATATTCAACACCAAAAGAAGCACGTGCAGCTCTACCTACATGCATGCATGGATTAAGCGGCACCATGGCAAGATTAACAATATAATATACTAATTATTAAGCCTATGGCCCATATGCATGTGGCTCCCTACCACTTAAGCGTCTCAGGAATTCGAAAGTCTGCAGCGACCATGTGTCGAAACCGGCCACGCTCCCACAATCGTCCCCACGATCTGCACGTCCCAGGAGTTGCTCCTCACAAGTAGACGAGTCCCAGCCTCTATAAATAGGAGACCATCCCAAGCACAAAAGGCTGGCTGGCACCCACTACACCATCCATCGATCAGATTGTTGCTCACACACGCACATCCCCGGCCGGACATACTCCATCCTTTGCATCTGTTCATAGCATACCAAAATACTCAAGGCAATGAAGAAGCAAAGAGAAGAAGAAAACAAAGAACACTTTGGTGTTCAAGGCAAGGTGGGATTCATGGTTTCTCTTTGACCTTTGGTTTGTCCATGTGTATAAACCAAAGGGCCTCCATCTCCATCTTCTTCTTTATCCTTTGATTTGGCCATGGGTACAAATCAAGGAGCTTTCTTACATTCACAAAAATCATGCACTTGGTTAGGACATTGTTACAAACCAAGTAGCTCGCTCACATCTACTAGAAATAAAGAGCTTTCTTCATCTTCTTCGAAATCATCGCCCTTTGTTTGGCCATCATGGTACAAGCCAAAGAGCATATTTGCATATATTTGTTCTTGATGTTCATCTCTTGATTTGGTCCCTTTAACGATACAAACCAGGATGAAACATGGGCATAATCCTCGTTCCTAGGTTCGGTCTCTATACGTGGAAACAAATCTAGAGAATTATATTGGTACAAAGATCTCATAAAAATCCTCTTGGGTCAGTCTTAAAATTGGATATGAACAAGTACAAATAAAAGAAGATATCATTCCTTTGAGTAGGATACAAGCCAAAATAAGTAGAAATCAGCATAGCATTATGCTTGTGAAAGATATGCATATGAACATGTTAACTAAATTATAAAATATACTTCTTGTTCGGTTACACTACGGGCATTTTATGCTACGATAATAGTAACACAAACATGAAGAAAACAAACATTCATCTTGGTTACACTTCTCGCAGGCTTTATTGCTATGCGGCGTTGGTAGTAATACAAGTGAAATAAACTATAATAAAAATCTGCCTCATATCATATTATAGGATAAATCATTAAATCATGTCACACAAGATTCCCTTGTTTACACTACGGATGGGTACCATATTGGTACTACATGATGTTAGTAGTAATACAAGTGAGGTATCAAACATGCATACCCATATAGTGTGCATATAATTCTTTGAAACTGCCTCATATCACATTGTAGGCTAGTTTCAAAATCATCAAATCATGTCATAAAAACTTTCCTTGATTACACTGCTTGCGGACATTATATTAGTGTTACGTGATGTTAGTAGTAATACAAGTGACATATTAAAATATGCATGCACAGGTGGTGTGTGAATAATCCATAATGAAAGCGGTTCCAAGATTAATCTGTACTACATCCATTTAGTACTAAAATAAATATGAAAAGCTAAATATGTATAGGCATGCATGTAGAAAGGTCCTGTACATGTGCTATGGCCAAAATTGCATGCATCGTTTCCTCATGCTCTCAGGTTGGTTAATCAAAATTAACTAACCTCACAAATTAATCCATGTGGGAAGCCGACAAAATAAATAGAATATATACATATGCATGCACGTGTCCTATGTATCAAACGTAGGATGAAATCAACATGTCTAACTAAATCAAATCTGCATTACTGCATTATGCGTATGCGGTGGTGAAACAAGTTCCCAGAGCTGGAGTTCATCATCAACCACAAGAAGATTTTTTATTTCATCTTTTTGTAATAGTCATGATGTAATCCTATGTATTAGAAATGTTGAAATTCTTAATCAGGGGTTTTCTCTTCGGAGATGTAATTAATGGAATTTCTATTTAAATGTATGAGTTCCAGAAGTATGAACCGCAATCCTTGATGTTTGTCATTTACATTCGCGCACTTTAAATTTATATTCTATCTGTCCCTATGACGCGGACGCGAGTATTTTCGTCATCCCATTTTCCCGTCATCAGTAGTGCCTATTGACCCCCCTCTAGTCGCTTGTACCGATCTTTCAATTGGTATGAGATCATCGGATCTTACTTTGGCTTAACCGCCTAAGAGAGTACTAGTGGCTCAAGTAATGAAGGTGACAATGTTGTCCAAGTTTCCGATGAGACCCCAATCTCTAGGAAAGAACTTGTCGAATCTATGGATTCAGTCCAACAAGAGATGAAATCCATGTTTGAGTTATACCTTGGCAAAAAGGATGTAGTCATTACCGAAACCGTTGATAATCAATCAACAAGTAACAAACTGGTGGAAG
This sequence comes from Avena eriantha, assembly GCA_910589775.1. Taxonomy (NCBI): domain Eukaryota; kingdom Viridiplantae; phylum Streptophyta; class Magnoliopsida; order Poales; family Poaceae; genus Avena; species Avena eriantha. Next base: position 142,315,268 of record OU342741.1, on the reverse strand, counting down.
ATTCTCTCAAGGAGTCTAACACCACTACGGAAGACAATAAGGAAAAAGGGATCCTATGGGAAGTGTACCCCCACCACCTAGCTATAAATCTATTCCCCTGCCTATGCCTCATATAAACTATCGTGGCCCACCTCCTAAGCTTGATGAATCTAATTTTTCCAATTGGCAATATCTAATGCATTCTTATTTCAAAATATTAAGTGTTCGTCTTTGGAGGATTGTGGAGTATGGATTTAATCCCTTTGCCCCCTACAACATGACACCCACAGAGGAGACAAATAATCAACTCAATTCCACTTCATGGCCATTCTCCAAGATGCTCTGATTCATGAGCAAATGAGCCACATCCAACCCTACGAGACCTCCAATGAGGCTTGGATTTCTCTTGAGAAGGTCTATCTTGGCAACAAAAGCATTCAAAGTTCCAAGTATGAAGAAATTCACTATGAAGTCGATGCCTTTGTTGGTAAGGAAGATGAGACTCCCTAAGGGCTCGATTAAAGGGTCATGACCCTTTCGGTTAGGTGGGAGTAAGGATGTGTATTTTAAGTGGATCAAGTGCAAGTTCATGCAAGACATCTTGCACTTATGAAGAGAAATGGCCATCTTGCCATGTCATCAAATAAAGTGTTGAGTGAGTTTGTTTCCCTTGGAATTATCAACAAGACTGTTGATGCTGATCTTGCTCATGCACGGAGAATGGACTCTTGAGATATTGCATTGAAGGCCAAGAAAAATGTTGTTGAAGAAGAAAGAGAAGACTTGAAAGTGATATGAGTTAACACTGAAGACATAAAGTATGCCTTGCATGAGAATTTGGCTCAAGCTTCAAGGACCTTTTGGAAGAATAAAGGGAAGGGTAATATTTCTAGAGACGTGTCAAGAAACACCTCAAGTAGTTCAAGACCCAAGTTCATATATTGTTAAGATTGTCAAGAAACAAATCACTTTGTTGTTGAATGCCCATATGAGAAGAGAGAAGACCATGTGGGACGTCTCATATCGAAGTCCAAGTACAAGCCTACTCCAAACAAGAACTTCATCAAGAAAGTCTACAATAAGAATGCGGGTAACAAAAACTTCCCCAATAAGAAGGAGCCACAAAAATACGTTTTGGTATCTCATGAAGAGTATGAAGAGGATGATGAGAATGAAAGTGATGATGATTATCAAGGAGAGATTGTGGGGGTGGCCTCCATAGACACCATTTCTACCGCCTCCTCTTCACCTACATCCCTCTTCGACTCTCCTAATGAGAACAAGATCTCCACCACCCCCACATGCCTCATGGCTAAAGCTACCTTGGTAAATCCTCCATCCCCACCAACTCCTTTTATAGAAGCATCTTCATATGATGATTATATGAGTCTTAAGATTGAGAAGGAAGTGGTGGAGTCCACTAGTTTCTTGACTAACTTGCAAGGATAATCCAAGATATTTGTTGAGTCTCTCATGATAAAACTTGGTTAAGCACAATATATCATTGATGAAAGGGATGACTCCATCTCTAAAATGTTTGGGCATGCTCGAGAGGCCGCCATGGAGATTTCTACCTTGTTCCATGCTCTTGAGGAAGAGAAAGGAAAAAAGAGTTGCTCTCGAAGAGACTAATATTACTCTTGAAGAATCCTCTAACTTGAATGTCTCAAAACTTGACCATGCTCTTACTTTAAATAAAGTGCTTAAAAATGAAAAGCTTGAGTTTGGGGTTGATCATGCTAGAATAAATGACGAACTTGACAAACTCAAGGACTGTGAGGTCCTATTAAACAAATTCTCTAACCTTTCAAAATCTCATGAACAACTTCAAACTCAAGTGACAAAAAAGTTTCCACCTTGTCGACTAGTGTTGCTTCATGTGGCACTAACCCTTGTTGTGAGCATGGAGATCTTATTGAGGAGAACACTAGGTTGAAAGCCACAATTGAGAAAGGCCCCGTTGAAAGTGCATGTGTGCCCCATGTATGGTTTGGTAATTAATGATAATATCTATGGACTAATGGTTGAATTGAGTTTCACTTGTAGGAATTGTCCATTGGAATCGCTTGGGACATGTGTTAGCTTCAAGGTTGAAACAATAAGAAGAAGAAGAAACGAAGAAGAATAAAGAAAAATGAGATGAAGTGTGTCTTGAAGAAGAATATGGAGTTCCTCATGTGTATCTTCGAGACATAATCCTAATGAAGCAAGATTAAATGAAGAAGAGCAAGTTCAAGTTGAGCCATCTCGAGGATATCATATGCTTTAAGATTTTCATTCTCAATGATCATGGATAGATGAAAACATGTACAAGGAAGAGGTCTCCCTATGGTGTATGGGGGAGCAATTTGAAGTCTTCATTAAGTAAGCGCGAGAAAGAGCAATCAAGAAAGGTGTTCCATCTTGAGGAGGACAAGATCATCTACATCAATCTCAAGTGGAATGCTCAAGGTAAAGGTATAATCTTGATAGGTTTTCTCTTTTTCTGGTCTCGTATTGTTATTTTGGAGACCGGGTTTAGGATAGATAGTCGTACTATCAAGAGTGGCGCTCAAATGAGTAGCTCGATCGTTTCCTTCGGGGAGATCTAAAACCTTTGAGTTCTTGCATCATATTTCTTGGTTGTTATTTGTATCTTATACATGTGAGTTTCAAGATCTTCTAGTTCTCTTCATAACAAGCTCTAATTCATCAAAAACAGATTTCCCTTATATATCTTATTGTGTTTTTGATCGTGAAGGTTTTCCGGCTCCACACCTTGGAAGTATCTCACATATATATACTTGATATTTTATCCCTTGGTGATATCCAATATTTCACATTTTGTTGTATTCTACTTGGTTTTATCTTTCCAACAATTTTTTTTTCATCCCAATCGGAGTTTCAAGCTCAACTTCATGCGTTTTGGGTTTTGGAGGTTTTACCGGTTCATCACTTCTAGATAGCTCATACATTTCTCCATTTTATTTTTATCCTCCCATATTATACTATGATTTTTACATTCCTGAAGTTGTAGAGCTTGTCGTTGTGATTCCAACGAGTTCAAGATCATCAAAATTGGAGTTCAGATGCAAAAGTTATTGAACTTTTCGTACCATGATGTCCTCTGTTTTTACCTTGAGCGGTGGTACCGGCTAACTTCCGCCCTACTTCCATCGAAGGGTGATTTCCTTGTAGTAACTCGTGATTCCGCTTCGGCGGAAATTCCTATGGCACGAAATTAATCCAAATAGACAGATTTCTCTTGCCCTATTTAAGGGGCCATTGATAGCTGTGAGATTTGACACATTTTTTATGGCTTTTATTGATGGTTTTCTCCCGGATTTGATCATTTTCTAGCTTTACCTAACGCTAATACTTCGGTAGCTAAGAAAACTTGTTTTTTAATGTGTGTTTTAGGTTCTGAACGTCAACAGAAGGTTTTAACTAGAGAAATACAATATTCAGGCGAAAACATGCAAGTCTCTCTTTGGAAGCACTCGAGGGGAGCATACAGAGGCTTTAACGAGCAACTATACGGCGGGAATATTTTTACAGCCGTATAGTTCCCGATGTATAGCTACCGCCGCCTCTGTCTTGTCAAAAGGGATAACTTCCGTGCAGGGACCAGACACGAAAACACAACACAATAGCTGCCATACCATCCAGCAGGGAGAAAGAGGAGATCCGGAGAAGAAGGAGAAGACGCTCTTCATCTCGCTTCACGATGTTCGACCTCCTAGCCAATACACCCTCATATCCACTACTTGTACTTGAGAGAGAGAGAGAGATCTCTACCTTGCAAGACTAGGGTTTGAGATTGATTCTTCCTATCTTGAATTGTGTTGGATTACTTGTCTATTCTTATTGTGGATCTCCACGGTAATATCAAGATGAAATCCCGTTATTTAATTATATTGATGACCCGTTCTTCTCTCATGTGTGAGTAAGTTCCTTGGGCATGGGAGTTGTAGGGGATTGGTGAGATGTGATGTGCCTTCATATATTTCCCATTAGCTTGTGATTGGTTCTAATTATTATATTATGTGTGCTTGACTATCTGTGGGATGCCTAATGCTTGTTGTCCAATTAAGGGCCCAGACAACATGATACTTTGTTCTACATGGATAGGATCTTGTTCGCTAGCAGACCGGCGACCCCCGAGTTACACAAGGATATCAATGGAAAACTAGTATACTTGAGGATAATGAGGAACCACTATGCTTATTGCATTTGTCCGATCCAAGGAGATTAATCACTAAGCGACCTGAAGGGTCTTAATTGTCTAGTCTCCGACCATGGTTTTGGTAACAGACTAGTAGGATTATTGAAGTTGGGATGAAATCTACCAATAGGAGTTCCAGCTAACTATGGGTTGCTTGCCTACACATATACTTATAAGATTCAATTGTTACATTTATCATTCTTCCACCTGGCATAGTCACTATCACCATGAACTGAATCTCCCTGCGCCTTACTTTTCCATCTGTAGAAAACAACAAACAACCAAGTCGTTCTTTACTTTTATGCTTTATATTTATGAAGTTTACATTTTAGTTTTTACACTCCATTTAATCAAAACCCCACTTTTATTTCAACACTTGCAGTCAATTCACTCGAAGACCTGTGACAACTTCGGGTGTGACAGAGACTTCACTCATAAACACTTACCTTTGGTCTCCCTTTGGGATCGATATCTATACTTTGCAACTAGCTACAAACGATCTGTGCATTTGCAGACATCAAGCTATTTTCTGGCGCTATTGCCGGGGAGCTAAGCGCTAAGTGTTTGTCTCTTGACATTTCAGGTGTTGCTACTACAAAATGTTCTCCCTAAGAGACAAAGGGTCTACACGCTCTGGTAGGACCTATCTATCAGATTATATTGAGAGCATGCCTGCTCAAAGGCGCGGAGAAATTATTGAAAAACTTTAAGATCGAATAAAGTTGAAGTTGAAAACTTGAGTGATATGATGGAACTTATGTCTATTTACAGGACAACTCCCATGAAACCTGAGAAAACTCTCAGAGAATACAATGCTCCAAGTTCTGAATTTCTTAAACAACCAATAGAATTCCCTAATCCTGGAGTTTGAGAATATCGATTTGATGGTGGAATTTTTAAAAATTTGCAGGAAAAAGCTTTTAGTGGAAGGGAAGATGAAGACCCAGGAAGGCATCTTAGAGAGTTCGACGATGTGATAACATCATTTGGACAAAAATGTTTGCCAAGAGACTTCTCTCGTCTAAAATTATTTTGTTTGTCTCTAAAAGGTAAAGCTCTAGACTGGTTATATTCTCTCCCTCGCCATTACATTAAATGTTGGGAAAACTGCATTGTTAAATTCATAAACAGGTTTAATATTTTTTTAAAGGTAACTGAACTAAGAAAGAATATAGGCAACTTTAGTCAGAACATGGGAGAAAACTACCCACAAGCCTGGGATAGATTCTTTGGAATGATCAATAGCATTCCTAATCATGGCTATTTTGAATCAACTATTTGCCATTTATTTTACCACGATCTTAATACCCAATGTAGAGAGTTGCTTGATTTCTCAGCAGGAGGATCGATAAATACTATAAATGTTAAAGAATGTTTGGAATTGATGTCTACTAGGGCTAAGAATGGTTCTTTATATAACCATGATTTTGACACTAAGACGGAAAAAGGGATACTTCGGATAACTCGTGATCTTATGCCTGAAGTACGCAAAACAATGAAGGAAAAAGGTATATCTTCTAAACTGATGGGTTCGTAGCATGGAAAACAAAAAAAATTCTACCGCAAGAACGAACAAAACCCAGATCTAATCTAGATAAAAGCCAAGATCTAATCTATTAGACATGAGCAACGAGATAGATAGGAACTAACCCTCGTAGATCCGAAAGCGTTAACGAGATTAGATCTCGTGGTTGATGTAGTCGATCACTTGCCGATCTCAAGATCGTGTGGACGATCCTTCCGGCGTCGTGTTCCAGCAGCGCTTCCGCAGTCGGTCAAGTGGACGATCCTTCCGGCGCCGCGATTCGGCAGCGCTTCCGCAGTCGGTCACACGTGCGGAGTCGAAGTAGACCTTCCTCTCCCCGTTCCAGCAAGCAGCGGAGGTAGTAGATCTTCTCCACGGAATCCCAGCAGCACGACGGCGTGGTGGTGGTGGAGTACAGAATTCTGCAGGGCTTCGCCTATGCCTGTGCAGAAGAAAGGTGGAGGAGAGAGGCGGCAGAGATTGGGAGTTATGAGAGCAGGGGAGGAGGGGCGCCCCTGCCCCTCTATTTAAAGAAGGGAGGGCGCCTGGGGAGGGGGAGTCCTAGTAGGACTCCCCTCCTCTATGGCCGGCGGATTGGGGAGTGGGGGGAGGAGTCCTCCTCCCCCACGACTCCTAGTCTTGACCCACCAGGACTCCTTGGTCCCTATCTTGATTTTCAAGCAAACTCCAAGATATCTTCTAGAACCTTCCGGAACATTCCGAAACCTTCTAGAATCCTCATACAAACACTCCGGAACATTTCCTAACTCAGAAAATGATTCCCTATATATGAATCTTATTCTCCGAACCATTCCGGATCTCCTCGTGATGTCCCGAATCCAATCCGAGACTCCGAACAACATTTGGTCTCCAACGCATATTCCATATCTACTTAAAACAACTTCGAACCTTAAGTGTGTCACCCTACGGTTCGTGAATATGCAGACATGACAGAGACACATCTCCTATCAATAACCATCAGCGGGATCTGGAGATCCATAACGGCTCCCACATATTCAACGATGACTTCGTGATCGATAGAACCATTAACATACGAAACCAATTCCCTTTGTCACACGATACTATACTTATCCGAGGTTTGATCGTCGGTATCTCCATACCTAGTTCTACCTCGTTACTGATAAGTACTCTTTACTCGTTCTGTGATATGTCATCCCTTGTGACCTAGTCACATGCTTGCAAGCTAACTAGATGACATTCCACCGAGAGGGCCCAGAGCATATCTATCCATCATATGGATGGACAAATCCCAATCTTGGTTCATGCGCTTCAACACATACTTTCAGAATACCCAATGACACCTTTATAACCACCCAGTTACGAAGCGGCGTTTGATGTCATCAAAGTATCCACCCGGTGATGGTGATTAACACAACCTCATGGTCGAAGGATTAGGTTACTATGCATTTAAAAGCTTATAGCAATATGAACTTAATGACTTGATCTTTACGCTACGCTTACTATGGGTGTGTGTCCATTACATCATTCTCCTAATGATATAACCTTGTTATTAATCACATCCAATGTCCATGATCAGGAAACCATGATCATCAATTAATCAACAAGCTAGTTCAACAAGAGGCTTACTAGGGACTCTTTTATGTTTACAAAACACACATGTATTAGTGTTTCCTAATAATACAATTATAGCATGGGATGTAAACATTTATCATAAACATAAAGATATAATAATAACCACTTTTATTATTGCCTCTTGGGCATATCTCCAACATAAACTTGTTAAGGAAAAAAAGTAGACTTGTTACAAGTTTTAACTGAAGAAGATGAAACTAGAAAAGTTTTTCAAGAATTAAAAAACCGAGAAGCAAAATCTCATAATAACCTGCATAAGCACTTTCATAAACACAAAAATATTTTGGCGGAACTCACGGAAAACTATGATGAGATTGGCCAACAAATAAAATTATTTCACAAGTATCTTAGTATGATTGAAACCCAGTGTGAACAAATAGCATTTGGTTATCAAATTTTTCTTCGAGATGATAAAGATATTCCTGTTTCTACTAATGTTGTTACAAGAAGAGGTGTAGTCGTTACAGGACCATTAGGACCAACAGAATATGAAGCTAAAAATAGCGAAAAGAAAAAGTCTTGCTCGAAGAAAGCCAAGAACATGATACATCGGTGGATCCTCGAGATGAAACTGCTCAAGAAACACAAGATCAAACCAAGGAGGACCAAAATGATGCTCAGGATGACCGTTATGACTCTGATGCGCCAGACAGTTGATCCAAGAGAAGAAAAAGAGATAAGCAAGGAAGATGAAGTTATTATAGTAGAAAATAAGAAAAGAAATAAGCAACAACAAAAGAAAGCAACAGAAGAGCCTAATCCCCCACAAAAGGTAAAAGACAAGAATAAGTCAGGTGAGAAAAAGCTTCCTTATCCAGATCGAAAAAAGAAAGCACCAGATCAGGTAATTTATGATTCTTTTACAAAGGCACTTAGTGACCTTCATCTGGAAATTCCATTTGCGGATGCAATCAAAGTTCCTACCTACTCTTAATTCCTTTGTGATATTCTTAGTAGAAAGAAAGAAATATCTAAAAGTGTTGCCATGGTAACTAGTTATCCTACTAATGGGAAGTTGTTGTCTAAGTCTGGAGATCCCGGAATACCAACTATTTCATGTTCAATAGGAAAAACTAATATTCACAATGCATTGTGTGATCTAGGTGCAGGAGTTAGTGTAATGCCATACTCCCTCTATAGAAGGTTAGGACTAGGGGAGTATTCTCCTACTACTATCACTTTACAGATGGGTGACAAGTCCACTGAACAACCCCTTGGTATGATTGAGGATGTTCTACTTAGAATAGATGAGCATGTTATTCCCACTGATTTTGTTATACTTGAGATGTCAGAAGATGAAAAATTATCTATAATACTTGGAAGACCTTTCCTTAGTACTACAGGGGCATCAATTGATTGTGCTGAAGGAAAAATAATCTACAATGTTTATGATGCTGAAATCATCCGGTATTTTCCAAAGAAGCAAGAAGCAGGAGAAAGATATATTCCATCGGCAAAACAAGTTTATGTGGTAAGTGCCTTTGATAAGGGGCAACCCAAGGTAACAATACGAGAACAAAGAAGGGGTTGAGTTACTCAACTATTCTTAATAAAATGCTTAATGGGAGTCAACCCATCTCATCAATAAAATAAAATAAAAAATAAAAAGTTCATCACATTTCTACAACTTTTTCACAGACATCTTGCGGAAGCGCACCCATGAAGATGCAACTTTCAAAAAGTAGTAGAAACATAGATTGAACGAATGTATAATAAGTATAGAAATAAAAGCTTGAGTTTTATCTACAAAAACTAAAAATCTGCTCTTCATACACTAATGTTGGTCGACAGTTTTTACTATCATTTTTCTATCAAAAATAAGGTATTTCGCTAAGTTTCGGGATAAGAAGGTATTCTCAAAGAAATATAATTTTTTTGATGACTACTGGTGGTTTAACGACCAACTATACGACGGGAATAAAAATTCTGGCCGTATAGTTCTGGTTGTATAGATATCTTTGCCATCAACAAATTTTCTTCGAAGCAAGAGAGAATTTAATGACCAACTATACGACAGGAATGAAAATTCCGGCCGTATAAATCCGGTCATATAAATATTGATGCCTTCGTACAAAATCTTCTGAAAAGCATTGAGAGTTTAATGACCAACTATATGGCGGGAATAAAAATTCCGGCCGTATAGCTCTGGTCGTATAGATATCGATGCCTGTTTTAGTAATTTATCTCGAGGGTACAGACGGTTTAACGACCAACTATACGGCGGGATCATTGCGATTCGGCCGTATAGTTGCATCCGTATAGTTGTTTTCCGCAAAAAGAAACCCTAGTTGGCAGCGTCGCCGCAACTATACGGGCGGAACACCATATCCCGCCCATATAGTTCCGGCCGTATAGTTTGGTGCGACCACAAAATCGCACCGGGGCGGCTAGATCTCTCACCCCTCCTCATTATTTCTCTCATATTCTCTCTCCAAACCTCTCAAAATGCACCTAGAACTCTTGATTCTTCGCGAATTTCTTTTGTTTGAGTGGGGGAATCAACAAATCGGTATGTTTCTCTCCCCATCCATGCTTTATTTTCAGATTTCCATGGTTGAAACTCTCACATTGATCTAGTGGATGACTCAAGCTTATTTTGTTTTTGCTATTGATTTCTCATAGTAGGATTTAATTTTTCCACGTAGGATCATTCATATATCATGTAGAAACTATATTCCGAAGGTTTTATTGTGAAAATTTTCAGTGCATCACGATGAACAAAATTGGTAACCTCTTTCGTTCAAGCAAGCGCCAACGGGGTGAGGGCTCGGGCTCGGGGTCCCGAGCCGAGCGCAACCCCAAGTTGGCCATGGTTTCATCGAGGAGGGTGATGCCCACACGTTGGGACGACCACAGCTTTGTCACCGCGGTGGGGTTGAAGAAGGACTTCAACCTCATGTGTAACAAGGAAGGGTTAATAGTACTTGGCTTCGCAAGCCACAACACCTATACCGAGCTTACCCATGAGTTCCATGCCTCCTTCTACGACGACCACAAGGAGAAAGGTAATATGTGCACGGTAAGCTTTACCATGAACCGACAACACTATGAAATAAATTTTGAACAATTTTGCAATGCTTTCGGCTTCCCTCACGTTGGGGAGTCAACTGTTACTAACCTCTATAGCGTCACAAGTGGAGAAACTTGGGAGGCTATTTCAATTAATGGTGGCACCGAATTCTACCAGAAGAATATGTCCACCATTCAGAACCCAACAATCCACTACTACACTTTGTTCCTCGCCAACACACTACTGGGAAGAGGTGACACTGGTTCCATGGCCAATGCGGACATGGCAATGATCACCAAGGCTCTCTTTCCCACTACACCACAAAGCCCCAATCCTGCAGCTCTACTCATCTAGCACTTTCGCCACCAAAGCAACAAGACCAAAGGTGACATTCGCATTGGTGGATTGGTAACCAACCTTGCCCATGCATTAAATATTATATTACATGTTATGCAACCTGTTGATGGATCCAAACTCATGGATGTCAAGTATTTGACTTCTTGTGGCTTCCTTGGTGTTTACCAAGCTAACTAGAGGCTGCGAGCCTATCAGTTTAGTTATCTTCATAATGCATAGGGTGAGCAGGTTTAGTTACCCTGTCCCCAAGGTTTCTTGATAGTTGAGAAGGACACTTGGATCCTCACCAAGGACCAAGTGATGGAGATCATGGCCGAACTCTAGACCGATGAAGAGGAAGATGAAGAAGGAGGGCAGCAGGATGAGGATGAGCAGGAGTAGGAGGACGAGCAAGGACACAACTCTGCTTGGGAGGGACAATAGCAGCAGCAGCAAGGGGGAGCTTGGGACCCGTGGCCCAACCAGCCGCAACAGGGGTACAACTGAGACCCACAAGTATAGGGGGTGTATCGCAGTATTTTTGATAAGTAAGAGTGTCGAATTAACCGAGGAGCTGAAGGTGTTGACGAGTGGCTTGGAGCAGGAATTCTCTGTAAATACTTAGCAAACGGATTTTTAGGGTTTTTTGATAATGCAGATAAATAAAGTACAAGTAAATAAAATACAATAATAATAAATGCAGCAAGTGGCCCAATCCTTTCTTTAGCAAAGGACAAGCTAGTTGTATTACTTATGATGACCAAACATTCTCAAGGACACATGGGAATACTATTAAGTGCTTTCGCTTCATATAGTTGATTAATCTTATTTAATTCGATAAGTGTTGTGTGGGTGAACCTGTGCTAATGTACTGACCTTCCTAGGACTAATACATACTTGTAATTATACCCGTTGCAAGCATCCGCAACTACAAGAAAGTAATTAAGATATAACCCTAACCATAGCCTTAAACTCTGAGATCCTACACTCCCTTGTGCAAAGGTTTCCTAACGTGGGTTTAGGTTTCTATCACTCCGGCAACCCCTACGATTAGTAGCCAAATACACAATGCATTCCCCTAGGCCCATAAAGGTGAAGTATCAGGTAGTCGACATTCACATGACACCACTAGAAGAATAACACCAGAACTTAATTATCAAACCATTGAATCTTTCTCAACACAATTCCACTACTAACAACATGACTTATCCCATGTCCTCAAGAACTAGGGTGGCCCGCTCCAGGGGGTGGTGTGGGCCCCCTGTGGCCCATCTCCGCTCCCCAGTCTGGCATCCTTTGTCTTTTGGAAAAATAGGATTTTCCATATATTTTTCAGGATTTTCTGATCTTCACGAATTTTGCCTCAAAACAGTGCCTTTTCCATCAGAATCCTGATTTCAGTGGTCCATCCTCCAAAAGTCATCAACCATGCAAAAACAGATGAAATAACATCAGTATCATCTCTTAATATGAAATATATCAATGAATAACAGTAAATTATGATATAGAATAGTGATGCAAAATGGACGTACCAACAGCTACGTCCCCTATCAAGAATTCCAGTAGCTCAATCAATGCGTTGGGGAGATCAACCACACTCTTCAAGGAGTGAATAGATGTGAGTGCCTTGACTCACAAATTCAGTCACTTCATGATCCACTTCTCTGACTACTACCAGTAGTATCGGCACCAGCCACCAAATGACAGCAACAACTAGGTCTAGCAATAGCCTAAGCTTGGGGGAGGTTTGAAAACCTCCAAACTTTACATTCATGTTTTTTATTTCTTCTTTTGATTTATTTCTTCAAATTTTCATGTTTATTCTCAGTTTGCATTCCTAAACCAAAAATACAAAAAAATAGTTGTAACTTTATTTGCAAGTTTGTTTCTTTATTTCTCTCAGAGATCGCTCAATTTCAGGTGACTTGGCAATATGGAAGTACAGAGGGGGTTCGACTCAAATACGAGAACGAAGCAAGAAAGAGGAGGTATCACATTCCTTTCATCACCCTTTCTACAACCTTAAATTGATCCTACAATTATTTACTCGCTTGCACTGGAGTCACTCCTCACTTAGCTTGTTATCCTATAAATTCTATTCCGTTGCTAGTGTCTCCTTTTTAGCTTCGAAACAATGAGCAATGTACTTGGTTAAATATACTTCCTACATTTTTACAACAAGAAAATGCATCAGAAAGATGACTTGAGTACATGTTTATCCCAAAGAATTTGATTCTAGAACTACTCCATCCCATTTGAGCTTAATATAAATAGTCTCGATAGTACCCTTGAATGAAATTGTTTGATAAAATGGATGCTTCAAAGTAGTAGAGATTATGCCAATATCTTTTCTAATAATTACCGTAAGATATTGCTTTGCGCGTGTCATTACAACACTATCGTGCTCCATGGGGAACTATTAACTTCGCTGGTCAACGAACGATCTAAATGCGGGAAACCACTTGATTTTGGCTATTGAGTTATGTAAACGTTTGTAGCAGCAATGCTATGACGGGTAATTTTTTTAGTCTCCTCGTGGTTGCACGTTCTGAGTGAAGTTGTAGTACTCCTCTAACCCATTATTTCTCAACAATTATTTATTGGCATGGTCACGAGTGCATAACACAGTCCCAATTAACATGTTAAAAATAGTGGCATGGTTTCTCTATGAAAGAGCTGGAGTTTTTGAAAGACAAAAGAAAGGAAAAAGGTGCTTTGAGAGTCTTAAAATTTTGACATGGGAGTAGATGAGTTGTTCTTATATTGAATGTTTTGGTGCCAGCTTGAGTACTCTTAATTGATTAAACAAAAAAGAGCAAAACATTTTATCTCTCAACAAAGAGAGACACCAAAAGAATTTGTTTCACTTTCCTAGCTAAACTGTTGACACTTGCTCGGGCATATGATTTATTTGCTAACAAGACATATGTGGTTAGGAAGTGGATTTAGTGCAATCTTGTGAATACTTGCATGATCATGTTTAAGATTGCAGGGATTGTGAAGAAAAGAATTTGACACCAATTTTATCTTGTAAGTTCTTTTATTTTCAGTCTCGAATCTCCGCTATTCTTCCTTATTTCCTTGTCACTAGAGGGCGTGCAACATCTAAGCTTGGGGGAGTTGATAGCTGTGAGATTCGACACATTTTTTATGGATTTTATTGATGGTTTTCTCCCAGTTTTGATCGTTTTCTAGCTTTACCTAACGCTAATACTTCGGTAGTGAAGAAAACTTGGTTTTTAATGTTTGCTTCACGTTTTGAACGTCAATAGAATGTTTTAACTAGAGAAACACAATATTCAGGTGAAAACATGCAAGTCTCTCTTTGGAAGCACTCGAGGGGAGCATACAAAGGCTTTAACGAGCAACTATATGGCGGGAATATTTTTCCAGCCGTGTAGTTCCCGCCATATAGCTACCGCCGCCTCTGTCTTATCAAAAGGGACAACTTCCATGAAGGGACCAGATGCGAAAACACAACACAACACATACCATCCAGAAGAGAGAAAGAGGAGATCCGGAGAAGAAGGATAAGACGTTCTTCATCTCGCTTCACGATCTTCGACCTCCTAGCCAATACACCCCCATAGCCACTACTTCTACTTGAGAGAGAGAGATATTCACCTTGAAAGACTAGGGTTTGAGATTGATTCTTCCTATCTTGAATTGTGTTGGATTACTTGTCTATTCTTATTGTGGATCTCCATGGTAATATCAAGACGATTTCCCTTTATTTAATTATATTGATGACCCATTCTTCTCTCATGTGTGAGTAAGTTCCTTGGGCGTGGGAGATGTAGGGGATTGGTGAGATGTGATGTGCCTTCATATATTTTCCATTAGCTTGTGATTGGTTCTAATTATTACATTATGTGTGCTTGACTATCTGTGGGATGCCTAATGCTTGTTGTCCAATTAAGAGCCCAGACAACATGATACTTTTGAAGGAGTTATGCCCTAGAGGCAAATAATAAAGTGTATTATTTGATGTGACTCCTATATGTTCATAATACGTTTCATATTGTGCTATAACTATGTGAAAACGAAACGTTAATACACGTGTGGTATGTAAACAAACCGTGTCTCTAGTTACCTCTAGCGAACTAGTTCATTGGTCATGATGATGGTCTAGGTTTCAAGATCATGGGCATTTATGCCAATTGACAATGGGGTCATGTTATTAGTTGAATAACATGATAGACAAACATCCGACCGTTATATCTTGAATGAGATCTAGTTAGAAAGTTCACCATTGATGATAAAACACAGAGAACCTCGCAACCTGATCCTTTGATTGTGAGGTAATGCAAATCACTATTCCGGAAGAAGCTTAGATGGTTATCAGGAATCATCTCGTAACAGGGTGATCAAGGAGGTGCCACTCAGGTTTTCCGAAGGGATGCATAGAGGAGTACATATCAAGACCAGGATTTGTCTAGTCCATGTAACGGACAGATACATGTGGCCATCTCGGTGACGTTGCATTAATGAAGCTTGCAAGCATGTGACTTAGTCACGGAATGCAACAACATAAGAACGAGTAAATAAGTTCATTGGTAACGAGACTGAACTAAGGTATGGGGATACCGAAGATCAAGTCTCGAATGAATTAGGTATCATATGACAAAGGGAACGGGAAACAACTATCTCACGGTTCGAGCAATTGTATTCGTGAAACGCACGGGGGTCACATGGCCATCCAGGTCCCTCTGTTGATCATTGATGTGAGAGTAGTCTCGATCATGTCCAGAGTGTTTCCGAACCGAAGGATGTCACGCTTAAGGGTAGGTACGCTTAGGGTAGATGAGGTATCATAGGATAAATAGAGAAAGAGAAACCGGAATACTTCCCGGTAACATCTGATGGAGATCGGAAGGGGTCCGGAAGGTGTTCCGAAGTGAAGGAATAATACAATATGTGTATTTGAATATTAATTGGAGAATTAATATTAAATATATATTTTATTTTATTATTAAAGGCATCATAATGCTAATGGGCCTCACCCGAAGGGAGGCCCAATAGGGTGGCGCCTAGGGAGAGGGGGCCAACCGACCTAGGCTTGGTGGGCCGCCCCAATGGGGCCCACCTAGGGCCGGTGGCTGCCCCTAGGTGGCCGGTGGGTGTGGGGGTTAGTCCCACACCGCCTGGTCCTAGGGTGGTGCGCCCCCTCCCACTATATATAGGGGTCTCCCCTCCCCCTTTGGAATCACTCCATTCCCTCTCATTCTCTCCCTCTCATCCATTGAGGACTTCTCTATAATATGTGGGAGGACCTCGTGGGTAAGTTCTCCACCTTCACACAACTGTCGTGTGATATGCGATCCGGCATCTACTTCTTCCGCTGCTCGGCTGGATCAGAGTCCAGTTGACGTCTCCTACACCGGACGTGTGACAAACTTCGGAGTGGGGTGCTGCTCGTCTTCATCAATATATGCCTTCCTGCGTAAGGCGTGCCTCGGTCTTCAAAGGTATGAATACCGTATCCCTTCTCCGTTACTTATGTCTACACAATATAGATCCCGATATTAGTGTTCGAGTAGATAGAATTTTTTTGTTTTCTGCTACAGAACCCTACAGTGGTACCAGAGCGGGTCTATGGGTAGACATGTCGTACGGATAGAACACATAGCAATATGTGGGCATTGATTCTCTAGTTGCTACCCTCTTTAATGTTATTGTTCATATCGCGGCACTGTTTGATGAAGCGGCCCCCAACCGACCTCACGTGGTGATTCACGAGACTGGTCCACGAATCAAAGTGGCTTAGGGGGGTGTCTGTCTCTCTACAATAGTTGATATGGCATTGACATTGGAGGGCCCTGAAAAGGGAAGAAGAACAACAATCATCGAATCCATGTTGTGGCTCCACGTTCGTAGGTGGGAAGGGGTTCTACTGTGAAAGCCCTAAAGCCGCGTAAAACTTGCAGTAGATAATATAGAAGCTTCTATCTTTATTATTGCATAGGGGCAAGTATTATAACATGGCAATGACAAGTTTATGAAACTTTCATTGAAGCCATTGATGATGATCATAATGCTATATCCATGTCATAACACTTTACTTTTGAAGTATTACTTATTATGCCAATATACTTATTTTAGACGGTAGCATAATAAGATAATCCCTCATAGTATTCCAGTTCTCGTATTCCCCTTGTGTGTGCACCACCAAGAAAGTTCTTCGGTATGAGGCGCCCTGTGGTGAGTAGGGGTCAGACATATCTACATTCGCATACAGTGGGTGTAAGCCATGTTGCACTGCGAATACACACAAGTTAGAACTGGCGAGCCTAGCACGTTACAGAGACGTGACCTCGGAATACAGGAGACTGAAAGGTCGAGCATGAATCACATATTTGATGTGATCGACATTAGGGAATGTCCACCTTTGATACTACACTGATGGCCGTGTTGATCGGGGGAGGTGCAGGGGATAGGGATCATGTGATCACTAAACAAGTAGAGGGATGTTCGTTTGAGTGGGAGTTCTTTTTTTTAAGTTCAAATACATGATTAAAACTTGAACTCATTATTATGAACATGGTCAAAACACTTTGCAAATCCATTGTAGATGTCTCGCCCACCCACCTTCAACCTTAGCACTTTCCTCGAGAAGGACAAGCGGAAAACTGATGGAACCAACTTCACCGCGTGGTTCCGCAATCTTAGCATCCTCCTAGTCCCCTACAAGTTGACTTATGTCATCGAGGCTGAGCTTCCGGCTAAGCCTGCAGATTCTGCCTCCCAGGACAAAAAGAATGTCTGGTAGTCCAAGGCGGACGATTTCTCCCTCATCTAGAGTGGAATGCTCTATGCCATGGAGCCAGAGCTTCAAAAGAGTTTTGAGAAGATGAATGCTTTTGAGATCATTGAGGATCTCAAGGCCGTCTTTGCTCCACAGGCTCGTTGCAGAGAGGTATGATGCTTCTGATCTCTTCTTCTCTGCTAAAATGGAAGAGCACAAAAGTATTAGTGAGCACGTGGTCAAAATGTCTGGCTACGTTAAGCGTTTGAATGTTCTGGATTGCAAAATCTCGAAGGAGCTCGTGATTTGTAGGGTGCTGCACTCACTGCCCCTAGCTATAAGAGCTTTGTGATGAACTATAACATGCAAGGGATGACTAAGACCCTTGCTGAGGTGTTCGCCATGCTCAAAACTGCTGAGGTTAAAATCAAGAAGGAGCACACAGTGTTGATGGTAAACAAGACCACCGACTTCAAGAAGCCAGGGCAAAAGGGTAAAGTCAAGGGTAAGAAGTCTAAGAGGGATGGCAAGATTGTTGCCAGCACCTCAAAGACTGCCAAGCCCGGCCCTAAGCTCGGCACAACGTGCTACTACTGCAAAGGGGATGGGCACTGGAAACACAACTACCCCAAGTACCTTGAAGACAAGCGAGCTGGCAAGTTAGCCGCCAAGGACAAAGGTATATATGATATACATGTTATTGATGTATTCCTTACAAGCGCTAGGAGTAACACCTAGGTATTTGATACCGGATCTGTTGCTCACATTTGTAACTCTCAGCAGGATCTGCAGAATAAAATGTGCTTCAGGAAGGACAAGGTGACAATGCGCGTCGGCAATGGTTCGAGAGTCGAAGTGATGGCCGTCGGCACTTTGCATCTTCGTCTACCGTCAGGATTATTGTTGGTTTTGAATAAATGCTACTATGTACCCGCATTGAGTATGAATATTGTGAGTGGGTCTTGCTTGTTGCAAGACCGTTATTCGTTTAAATCAGGAACAAATGGTTGTTCAATTTATATGAATGATGTTTTATATGTTCATGCTCCTGTGTGTGATGGTTTATTCTTAATTGATCTTGATTGTAATACACACATCCATAGTGTTGATGCTAAACGTGTAAGCATAGTGATGATAATTCCATGTTTACGTGGCATTGTTGTCTTGGTCACATTGGCGTAAAGTGCATGAAGAAGCTTCATTCAGAAGGGCTTGTTGGATCATTGGATTTTGAATCCCTTGATACATGTGAGTCGTGCCTCATGGGCAAGATGACTAGGACACCATTCTCCGGGATAGTGGAGAGAGTTGTAGACCTACTGAGAATCAGTGAGCGCTCAACGCGCAATGGTTATCGTTAATTTGTTACCTTTACTGATGACTTAAGCAGATATGGATATATCTACTTAATGAAGCACAAGTCTGAAACCTTTGAAAAGTTCAAGGAATTTCAGAAAGAAGTAGAAAATTAACTTAACAAGAAAATCAAGCACCTTAGATTGGATCGAGGAGGCGAGTATTTGAGTTATGCGTTTAACATGCACTTGAAGGACTATGGGATTATCCCACAGCTTACGCCAGCCGGAACACCACAGCGCAATGGTGTGTCGGAACATTGTAACCGAACCCTATTAGATAGTGTGCGGTCCATGATGTCTTTAACTGATTTGTCTGTGTCATTTTGGGGGTACGCGTTAGAAACCGCCGCTTTTATTTTAAACCGAGCACCATCCAAATCCGTGGAGACAACCCCATATGAGATATGGTATGGGCAGAAGCCAAAGTTGTCATTTCTGAAAGTTTGGGATTGTGAGGCTTACGTAGAAACTGCAGCCTGACAAACTCGAACCGAGATCAGAAAAATGTATCTTTGTGGGATATCCAAGGGAAACCACTGGGTACTTTCTACAACCAAGCCGAAGGAAAAACATTTGTCGCAAGAACCGACACCTTTCTCGAGAAAGAGTTTCTTGCAAAAGGAGTGAGTGGACGGAAAATTGAGTTAGATGAAATTGTTGACCCTTCTCTCCAAATTCTGAGTAGCGCAACTGAAGCTGTTCCGAAACCACTCTCCAACATGGAGCAAGAGCCCATTGATGATGATCAAAACAACGACGTTGAGACTCCTGCGGTTTGCAGGTCTACAAGGGTTCGTGCCACTCCTGATTGGTACAATAGCCTTGTAATGTCTGTCATCCTAGATGAACAGGAAGAACCTGCAAACTAAAAAGAAGCTATGGATAGCGCCGACTCCGAGAAATGGCTAGAAGCCATGAAATCCAAAATAGGATCCATGCATGAAAACCAAGTTTGGACCTTGGTGGATCTTCTAGAAGGTCGCAAGGCCGTGGAAAATAAATGGATCTTTAAGAAAAAGACAGATGCGAATGGTAATGTGACCGTTCCCAAAGCTTGACTTGTCGCAAAGGGCTTTCGACAAATTCAAGGAGTTGACTACGACGAGACTTACTCTCGTGTAGTGATGCTTAAGGCTGTCCGGATTTTAATAGCAATTGCTGCACATTTCGACTATGAAATTTGGCAGATGGATGTCAAGACCGCATTCCTCAATGGTCACATTGATGAAGAGTTGTATATGATGCAACCGGAAGGTTTTGTTGATCCTAAGGATGCTGGAAAGGTATGCAAGCTTCAACGATCCATTTATGGATTGAAGCAAGCATCTCAGAGCTGGAACCAACGTTTTGATCAAGTGATCAAGAGTTTTGGATTTGTCCAAAATCAACAAGAGTTCTGTGTTTACAAGAAAGCGAGTGGGAGCTCAGTTGTTTTCTTAGTAGTATATGTGGATGACATATTACTCATGGGAAAAGATGTGGATCTTATGAAAAGCGTGAAAGCATATTGAGCAACCAATTTTCCATGAAGGATCTAGGTGAAGCTGCATACATATTGGGCATCAAGATCTATAGAGATAGATCAAGGCACCTAATTGCATTAAGTCAGAGTACTTACATCGAAAAGATTTTGAAAAGGTTCAAAATGGAAAACACCAAAAGGGGTTTTACACCCATGATGAAGAATTGCAAAATGAGTATGACTCAATGTCCTGTAACGGATGATGATAGAGAAAAGATGTCTTACATCCCCTATGCCTCAGCCATAGGATCTATCATGTATGCAATGTTAAGTACACGACCTGATGTGGCATTGGCTCTTAGTTTGACGAGCCAATAGCAAAGTAATCCAGGACCCGATCACTGAACAGCTGTAAAGAATATCCTAAAGTATATGAGAAGAACAAAGGATATGTTCCTAATCTATGGCGGAAGTGATGAAGCTCTAAACGTAAAGGGTTACGTGGATGCGAGCTGGAACTCAGATCATGATGACTCGAAGTCTCAGACAGGATTTGTGTTCCTAGTGAATGGTGGTGCGGTAAGCTGGAAGAGTAAGAAGCAGCCGGTGGTGGCGCAATCTTCAATGGAGTCTGAATACACTGTTGCGGCTGATGCAACGAATGAAGCTGTTTGGCTAAGGAATTTCATCATCGAACTGGGAGTTTTTCCAAATGTGCAAGACCCCGTAACGATCTATTGTGATAACACGGGTGCTATTGCAAATGCAAGGGAACCAAGAACTCATTCCACAGCCAAACACACCAAACTTAGATTTCACAGCATCTGACAGAACGTTGAAAAAGGTGAAGTCAAGATTTGCAAAGTAGCTACGGAACTAAATATGGCAGATCCTTTGACTAAAGCTCTCCATCAAGAAAAGCACGAACAACACCAAGATTCCATTGGTGTTAGGTTCCTGCCTATTGTAAACTAGTTTTGTTTATACTCTAGTGCAAGTGGGAGACTGAAGGAGTTATGCCCTAGAGGCAAATAATAAAGTGTATTATTTGATGTGACTCCTATATGTTCATAATAGGTTTCATACTACCGCTATAACTGTGTTAATATGAAACGTTAATACATGTGTGGTATGTAAACAAACCGTGTCTCTAGTTACCTCTAGCGAACTAGTTCATTGGTCATGAGGATGGTCTAGGTTTCAAGATCATGGGCATTTATGCCAATTGACAATGGGGCCATGTTATTAGTTGAATAACATGATAGACAAACATCCGACCATTATATCTTGAATGAGATCTAGTTACAAAGTTCACCATTGATGATAAAACACAGAGAACCTCGCAACCTGATCCTTTGACTGTGAGGTAATGCAAATCACCATTCCGGAAGAAGCTTAGATGGTTATCAAGAATGATCTCGTAACAGGGTGATCAAAAAGGTGCCACTCAGGTTTTCCGAAGGGATGCGTAGAGGAGTGCATATCAAGACTAGGATTTGTCTAGTCCATGTAACGGACGGATACATGTGGCCATCTCGGTGATGTTGCATTAATGAAGCTTGCAAGCATGTGACTTGGTCACGGAATGCAACGACACAAGGACAAGTAAACAAGTTCATTGGTAACGAGACCAAACTAAGGTATGGGGATACCGAAGATCAAGTCTCGAATGAATTAGGTATCATATGACAAAGGGAACG
Source organism: Avena eriantha (assembly GCA_910589775.1). NCBI lineage: Eukaryota > Viridiplantae > Streptophyta > Magnoliopsida > Poales > Poaceae > Avena > Avena eriantha. The sequence goes on along the minus strand of OU342741.1, from coordinate 142,293,335 downwards.
GGAAACGACTATCTCACTGTTCGAGCGATTGTATTCGTGAAACGCACGAGGGTCACATGGCCATCCAGGTCCCTCTATTGATCATTGATGTGAGAGTAGTCTCGATCATGTCCGGAGTGTTTCCGAACCGAAGGATGTCACGCTTAAGGGTAGGGACGCTTAGGCTAGATGAGGTATCGTAGGAGAAATAGAGAAAGAGAAACCAGTAGTTCCGGGTAACATCCTATGGAGATCGGAAGGGGTCCGGAAGGTGTTCCGGAGTGAAGGAATAATACAATATGTGTTTTTGAATATTAATTGGAGAATTAATATTAAATATTTTATTATTATTATTAAAGGCATCATAATGCTAACGGGCCTCACCCTAAGGGAGGCCCAATAGGGCATGGCGCCTAGGGAGAGGGGGCCAGCCGGCCTAGGCTTGGTGGGCCGCCCAAATGGGGCCCACCTAGGGCTGGTGGTTGCCCCTAGGTGGCCGGCGGGTGTGGGGGTTAGTCCCACACCGCTTGGCCCTAGGGTGGTGCGCCCCTCCCACTATATATAGGAGTCTCCCTCCCCCTTTGGAATCACCCCATTCCCTCTCATTCTCCCTCTCATCCATTGAGGACTTCACCGTAATATTGGGGAGGACCTCGTGGGTGAGTTCTCCACCTTCACACTGAAGGAGATATGCCCTAGAGGCAAATAATAAATAGGTTTTTATTGTCATATCTCAATTAGTTTATAATAGTTTCATATTGTGCTATAACTATGCCAAGTAGAAACATTGGTACATGTGTGGTATGAAACAACCAAGTCCCTGGTAGCCTCTATTCATACTAGTTCGTTGGTCACAAAGATGATTTGGGTTTCAAGATCATGGGCATTTATGCCGACTGACAACGAGATCATATCATTGGAGAATGATGTGATTGGACATTCCTCGAAGGATTACAACTCGATCAAGTCATCTAGTTCGTTGTTGCAACAGCTAAACCTAGACTCCTTCTCCTTAGACCGTGAGGTCATATTACTAACTGTTTCCCTAGGCTGCTTAGACTGCATCAACCGTCATCTGGTAATACGGTGGCCATAAAGGCGTATGTTGGGTATTCCGAAGGAACAGTAGATAACATGTGACTGCAAGACCGGGATTGTTCACCCACATGACGGGTAAATATACATACGGTCGGCTTGGTGAGATTACATCTATAAATGTTGCAACATGTGACTAGGTCACGGGGATGTAATATCACGGTAACAAGAAAACATAACTTGTTGTGAACGAGATTGAACAAAGGTATGGGATACCAATGATCGGATCTCGAACAAGTTGTATCAAGAAACAAAACGAAGAGGATGCTACATTTAGACGGTTCAAACGACATTGTCATCAGAAATGCATAGGGGTCACATGGACATCCCTGGTCCCTCTGTTGATCATTGATACATATCATGTCTAGAGCATTCTCGAGCCGTGAGAGGATACACTTAAGGGTACAATGAGAGCGATCATTCGTAAGACGGAATCACAATAGACAAAGAGAAAGACGGAATATTTCCGCAGAGAGATCCGAAGTTTTTCGGAGAAAGAATAAAGGACCGGAATCATTCCGGGAAAGATCCGAAGTCGTTCGGAGGAAATCAAAAGGGAACCGAAAGGTGTTTCAGGTCAAGATGGATTTTGTAATATGTATTTACATATTAATTAGTGTAATTAATATTAAATATAATATTAAAATCTAACTTGAAGGGTTATTCCACTAATGGGCCAAACTTCCTAGGGAAATAGGGCCCATGAGGGAAAACCGGAGGAGGCAAGGGCCAAGGGCCAAAGGGCCAAGGCCCAGGTGCCTCAAGAGGGGCCCACCCGGCCAACGTAGGGCTGTGCGCGGGCTGGGGCCCACCCCTGGCCGGCAGCCCATGAGGCCCATGCGTCTCCCCCCTCTCTCCCTTGTTTAGTCGTAGGATTTTTTTGTTTGTTTTCTGCGCCGATCCCCAACAGTGGTATGAGAGCCGATCTATGCGTAGGAGTGTTGTACGGCCAGTACGCGCAAGTTTTATGCGGGCATTGATCCCTTAGTTGTTACCCTCTAACGTGTACTTGTTTATATCGCGGTATTGTTTGATGAAGCGGCCCGAACCGACCTTACACGTATTCGTACACGAGACTGGTTCCATGCTCAACATACGGCTTGTACCGTATAAGTGTCTAGCGGGTGTCTGTCTCTTATTCAATAGTTGACATAGCATTTACAACGGAGGGCCCCGAAAGGGGTGTAATAGAGACAACTGTCAGATCCATGTTATGGTTGGAAAGTTCGTAGTTTAGAAACAGTTCTAGTACGAAAGCCCTAACAACCACGTAAAACTTGCAATAGATAAAATAGAGGCGTCTAACTTTATTTTTGTAGGGTGCATGTGATTATGATATGGCCTTGGTCGTTGCGAAGGTAAAGTAGTTTATTTTTTCTGTTACTAAGTAGTATAGTAATAGTCATCGTTCCGAGGTGTCGTGGACTTGGCGTCAAACCAAGGGCACGATGGAGATCATGCCGGAGAGCTCGATGGAGATCAAGGCGCAAGAAAGACCATATCATATCACATTATACATATGATGTTGATACCAGTTTTTATATCTTATTGCGTGCTAGTATTTAGATATTCAACGGTATAAAATAAGATAATCCCTATTTAATTCCAATGTTCCGTGTTCCCCTTGTGTGTGCACCACCAAGAAAGTTCTTCGGTATGAGGCGATCCAGGGTTACATGCGTGGGTGTCAAACATATCTACGTTCACATATAGTGGGTGTAAGCCATGTTGCACAGCGAATACACACAAGTTAGATTTGGCGAGCCTAGCACGCTAGAGAAGCGTGGCCTCGAAACACAAGAGATCGAAAGATCGAGCATGAGTCACATGGATGATGTGATTGACATTAGTGAATGTCTACCTTTGATAATACACTGATGGCCGTGACGATCAGGGGAGGTGCAGAGGATAGGGATCATGCGATCACTAAAATCGTCCAAGGGATGACAATTTTAGTGGAGACCAATTACAAATTGATCTCTTATTATAAACTTAGTCTAGATGTCTGTTTGCAAATATCTTAGTAGATCTTAGCCTATCCCATTGAGGTCCTTTGCGACCATGGGAATATATTGCTTAATATGGAACTTAGCAAAAGGATCCAACTTCATAGATTAATACCCACACCTGAGGGATAACCTCGTAAAAGGTGATCTTCTCTTCTTGACACAATAACCATTAGGAGATAATTCGATGACTCCGAATTCTTTGCAAAAACACTTAGTGATCTTGCATTAGAGTTGAAAACTCTTAGAAGGGCTTGATCGCAAATGGAGGTCATGGATGAAAAAGGTATATGTCAGATATACAAATTATAAATGTGGTTCTTGCAAAACTCATTGCAGTTTGCAAAGTATTTGATACTTGTCCCGTTTTGTGAAAACAGGATGATCTGCTTGAGAATTGCTGGTTTTGAGGCAACGTGACTTGATGACGGCAAGCAAAACAGTTGATGGCCGACATCACCTCTTTCCTCAAAGTTTATCATTTGGATTAGTGGACTTGAATATAATTTGTAATCCTAGTTTGCGTGTCTTGCTTTTGGCGAGACGATTATTCATATGAACAAGTTACAAGCTAGTCCGTACTATTCTTATGAACAATACCTTATGGTCACATTATGATTACAAATAAGTTATTCTCATCACTATGTTAATGATAATAGTTTAAACATTTATAAAGGATTAGAATGCTAAAAGATATCCAAAGCTTGATAATGAAAAGACACTACAGTTTAAGTCATTTTGGTTATTGCATGTTCTTTATGAAAGATCGGGGTCCTAGATGCTTAATCTAGAGACTTTGCAAAACCATGCCTCTTGGGCAGACTGACTAAAACTCCGCATTCTGGTAAAACGGTGATATGCGAAGAAATGTTGAATCTTATACATAGTGATGTATAATATTTTCAACAAGTAGTGAAAATCATTTATTGTGGACTTAAGTGAATAAGTGCATTTACTTAATGAAACATGAAGTTTGAAATGATTTGAATTGTTCAAATGAGTTCATGACTAAATGGGATATTGAAATTAACAAGAATGCAAAGTCTCTTCGATTTGATCGACATGACTTAAAGTATTCAAGTTAAGTTTAGCTTAAAAGGGACTTGTGAAAGATATTTCACAAATTATGATAATTGGATGAGTTCAAACTTTGTTGAAATGTCTAAACATCATAATCATTATGTATTAAGATACATATGGTATAGTATTATCTCTTATAGGGGTTGTAGTTGTCGTTTAGAGTTAGAGATCAAAATAAGCAAACACTCATTTGAAATACAAAGGAACATCTAAAGATTCGTGGAAACAACACCATAAGTGTTATGGCACGTTCGAGTTTCTGGAGATTTCGACAAGTTGAAATCATGGCGAATAAACAAGTCTTTGTAGAGCATTCTTAGGAAGCTATGAATGCATCTTCCACAAAAGAGGCAAATCAGTTGTTGTCCTAAGTTGATGTGTCTTGATGAAGATAAAGGTGGAAGAAAGTAAAATATCAAACAAGGTGTTTGACCTTGCCTCCGAATTGTTGACTGGCGTAGGAGAATTTGTTTCGTGAATCCAAACTTTACAAATAGAGGAGAAACCAATGATAATGATCATAAAGTTTCAGTGAACACTTTTACTAAAGAAAGTAGGATTCAACTATATATTCTACAAGTTTTGTGGAATTATGTTATTGATTCACTTGTCAAGTTTTGAACAAGACATACCTACAAATTACAAAAAAGCGTGATGGACCTGAGTGCGAGAAATGACTGGGAGTCATAAAATCCTACATTAAGTTACATTTAAGATTGCAAAGTAACATGTTACTTGATCTTATTAAAGTAAAGAAGTTTACTTGATATTTCTGAATGACTGCAAAGTCATAAGAAGGAAATGAAACTTAATGAATGACAAAAAGCTCGATTTGTCACAAGCTTGGACAAATTCAAGGAGTTGACTACAACAGTAGTGATGCTTAAGTTTTTTGGATTTACACTAGAAATATATGGATATTGAAGTCTCGTAATTAGGAATTCTCAAATTGATGATGATCAAAGAATTTTGGAATGTCCAAGATTATTGAGAGGACCTAGACTTGAGTGGGAGCAAATCAGCTTGGCTAATTCATAATATGTAGCTGACATATTTTGAGTGGGAGCTAAGTGAAATCCCTGGATCTCAAACATGAATGTCATATTTGAGTGTAACATCCCAAAACTTCAATCCAAGCTTATCAAGATCCAAATCATCAAAATTAGGGTTAACCAAAACTTTGCCAAATTAAAAATGAAAGCATTCATGTGTATGTGCCTTTAAAATAGGAGTTGTTTTGAATTGCCATGGTTCTGTGATTCTTTGGTTGTAAAATGTTTGTATGGTGAATTAAACATCATCTAACTCTTTCCCAAGCAAATCCCAAAGAAAATCAAGTAAAAAACAATTAAAAATAAGGAATGGTCATTTTGGTCATTTTAATCCACTACACTACTTTGGCTATTCCTAGCACTCATTTCTCAACAGAAATAATTCTGGATCTTTGCACTCCTTGCTAGTACACATAATGAGGTACCAAGGCCCAAATTTTGATCTGCTAAAAACATTCAAATACTTATTTTAAATGGCATGTGAAAATTGAATTCAATGCATATGCCTAGATCACCCCTATTTCAAAAACCATCCAATTGAACTCCATTTTCAAAACCCTTGCAACCAGAGACTACCTAGTACTAGTGGAGATCACTCAAAAATTTTGAAACCAAAATTCAAACGTTTGCTTCTTGCGGCCATTTCCTCAAACAGGTGGCAGACACAAATCTTGCAAAATCCTAAAACACTATAGTGCGCAGTAGCTTGGCCACCATTTGGGCCTAACTTGGTACCCTTGTCCCCCCAGCTAAAACCCTGGCCCTAACTCTGTCTCCCTCTCCCCTGTCTGCTACAGTACCAAGCCGCCCAACGCCATGCGCCAGGTCGACCACGGACAGCTCGCCTTAGCCTGTCCCGCGCTCTCCTTTGCTCGCTGGAAGACAGGCGCCATCACACCGCATCGCCTCGACCAACCCCCGACCAAAATCGAGTGGAGGACAAGCCGCATTTGCTTGCGCCCATGCCTCTGTCCGCCATGCCGATCACCCCGGAGCGCCGCGCCTGCCAGAGCAGCATCGACCTCGCCTAGCCCTAGCCTTGCGTGGCAGCACCCACAGCAGGCCCAGCAACCGCCCAGACATCGTCGCTCGCCGCCTTGAGACCAGCAGCCCGAAGGAACCGCGTCGAACACCACCAGCCGCGCGCAGTTCACCGCACGCTCCCGACCAGTAGGGACCTCGCCTTGCCGCACCTTTAAGCCCCAGAGGATCGCCAGGGAACAGAGTATCCATCGCTACCCTCGCCCAAGCTGAGAGAGCCCCGCATCATCGTCACCGATGACCTCATCGGCGCTCGCTCTGCCCCCTCATCGACCCTATATAAAGCGGCCACCCCAGCCTCAATTCTCCACGCTCACTCACTTCCCACCTCTCTCTGAACCTTACCCACCTCTAGCCGAAGCCGCTCGAGCTCTGTCTCGCCGAAATTGGAGCCGAAGCTGCCGTAGCAGGAGGAGAAGGGCGTCTGCGATTTAGGGCACCCCAAGCTCCGCCGCAACCGCGCCTCGCCTGGCCGTCATCTACCAGCCCGTTTGCCCACCTCACCGACCTTGCTGGAGCCCTGGTATGCCCCCTATCGACCCCCACCGCCGTGTCTAGGTCAAGCTCTCGCCGGAGTAATCTGTCGTCGATGATGACCTCCCACCGTTGGATCGTCTTTAGATCGTGTGGCCTAGGATGCTAGATACCATTTCGGTGTTTTTGTGTTGCTGACTGGTGGAGCCCGCATGTCAGGCAGCCCGTTGCGTGCACTGTGCGTAGATGGGACGGCCCAGTTAGTTCCCACGCGTGTTAAAGATTCAAATTTAGCCTTTTCTAATTAGAGTTAATCTAGTTTCTGTCCACTAGTTTAAAAATCAAATTCTGGGAGTTTGAAAAATCCAAATTGCATGAAACCAATTTTGCCTGAAAGGTATTGAAAAGATCTATCCAAGCCCATTGGGTTTAATTCAATTAGAGTTATAGATCTCTCCTAGCAAAAATAATAAAACATAAGCTTTTGCAACTTGCAACATTTTTATAAAATCAACCAAGATAGATTTTGAGTTGATTCCAACTCTCAACAATCATATTTCACCATACCTATCTGAATATGTAATAATATTATGGCTTACATGCAGTGACTTTGGACTAGTACCAAAATAATGCTATATAGGCATTTCTAGTCACTTTAAATCATTAAATAATGAACTTAAACCAAAGTAATTACGATCCAACCCTTAAATCACATTCCGACATGTTAGAATATGTGGTGATGACATGTGTCCACATGATCCCATATTTTAAGTGGTGAATATTAAATCTTAGTTAATTTTTCAATGAGTAGAAATTACTTTTCTAAATTAAAAAGAGTGAAACTATTAAATAAAACTTGTGATGCTTGTGATGATAATAGATCATCAAATGTGTGTTTTAGAATAATACTTAGGCTAGTTAAGTATTGTTTGGTGATTGTGTATTCCGTGTGTATTTATAGACAATAGTAGACCAAGTTTTCGAGGAGGAGGAGTTCTACCAAGAAGAAGAAGAAGAAAACTTTAACCACTACACTGCACAAGGCAAGCCACCATTAGCAATGCAAGCTAACACTTGCAAGTATAATGCTTAGCAAGCTAGGATTAAACTAGATGGTTTAGCAAAGATGCTTTAGGCATGCTTTGATTACACTACTTTGACTAGTATTTACCCCCAAGTATTAAATTCAAGCTTTACTTCTTTTACTTTTCCAAACAACTTATGAAATGAATGATGAATCTTGACTTGACCACAACAGGGTTGTGTTTATGACATTAGTTTCCCACTTAAGTGATTCTAGAACTTTATTTTATCTTTCTTTGCTTCAGAACTCAACTTAGGTTTCAAACTTAACTGTATAGTTAAACTTAGATTTAGCACTTTAACTTAGAACTATATTACTTGTTAGTGGTAATTTGCGAGTACTTAAAGACTACTCATGGTTGTTGTCCCTAGCTATTCTCATGGCCAGACTATGAAGGAGACTATCAAGATGATGACCAGCAGGATAGCTATGATAACTAGGACTATCTGCCTTCGTCAGCATTTCCTGTGCCCCTGAAGATGGACCCCACCGCTACGCTTATCTTTTATGTCCGCTTCTTGTTGTATTAAGACTGGATCATGAGATCCTTATTTGTGTAAGACCTTATGTATGGTTTGTATTGGATGATGTACTGTGATATCCAATCCGTTATGTCTCGCAAAAATGGTAATCCTGGGATTGCGAGGTATGGCATAACGGGCATCTGGGATTAAAAATCCGGGTGTTGACATTGAGTGGGAGCGTGAAATCATTCTGTAATATGTGGACGACATATATGAATGATGTGATTGGTGTTAATAACATTCAAGTTAGATAAATAAGGATGAAGTTGAAGTTATTAAACAAAAGATCTATCGAGATAGATTAGTAAGTTTAATAAACACATAATGTCGAACGCTTCCTGGACTTGATTCTGAAAGATGTTCAGAATGTCCTAAACAAGATTCTGAAGAAGTTTAGAATAGAACAAGGTGAGAAAGTAGTTCTTACTATATGAAGCATTGAGCTAGTATTGCAACTATGGTTGAAAGAAAGAGATGCGTTGCATCTCCTATGCCTCAGTCATAGGTTCTTCCATAAAACCATGTTGTATATTCGACATAATGTGACCCAAGGTTCTGTTTGAAAGGACAAAGTCTTAACTATAAGAACGTGTCTTTAAATGATTCCTGAGTTGATCACTGAACCAGAATTAAGTTTGTACTTAAGTAACAAGAAGCAATATAAGTGGCATAGTTGCATTTCATGCACTAGGATCTACATAGATGTAGAAGTATAAAGGCTGCATCTGATGTGTTGTATAATGTTATGGCGGGGCTAGTTCACTTTTAACGTAGAATGATGTGTCACAGGGCCCAGTGCCCATGAGAAAGCCCTTGAGGTTGATCTAACGTCACTGTAAGCTCCTAGAATCCGGCCCCGTTCTGCTGCCATGACTATAGTATATACACAAAGGATAGCAAAGTGTGTTTTGAAGTTTAGATGACAACGGTGAAAATGACTGTCATCATAAACACTAGAAACAAAAGTCTCACTTTGTTTCCAAACAAATGCTTCGACCCATTATAAGATAATGGTGTGAATGTCAAAATCAGAAGACATTAATGATTTGCAAAAGACATAATGATCTGGTAAAACAGAACATGGACACGACGTTTCCCATGAGCATGCATGATCTGTAAACACATATGGCATATGGTTTATATGAGTAAAATGCAAGCTAGGTTATTTGTACTCTAGTGCAAGTGGGAGACTGAAGGAGATATGCCCTAGAGGCAAATAATAAATAGGTTTTTATTGTCATATCTCAATTAGTTTATAATAGTTTCATATTGTGCTATAACTATGCCAAGTAGAAACATTGGTACAGGTGTGGTATGAAACAACCAAGTCCCTAGTAGCCTCTATTCATACTAGTTCGTTGGTCACGAAGATGATCTAGGTTTCAAGATCATGGGCATTTATGCCGACTGACAACGAGATCATATCATTGGAGAATGATGTGATTGGACATTCCTCGAAGGATTGCAACTCGATCAAGTCATCTAGTTCATTGTCTCAACATCTAAACCTAGACTCCTTCTCCTTAGACCGTGAGCTCATATTACTCACTGTTTCCCTAGGCTGCTTAGACTGCATCAACCGTCATCTGGTAATACGGTGGCCATAAAGGCGTACGTTGGGTATTCCGAAGGAACAGTACATAACATGTGACTGCAAGACCGGGATTTGTTCACCCACATGACGGGTAAAGATACATACAGCCGGCTTGGTGAGGTTACATCTATAAATGTTGCAACATGTGACTAGGTCACGGGGATGTAATATCACGGTAACAAGAAAACATAACTTGTTGTGAACGAGATTGAACAAAGGTATGGGATACCAATGATCGGATCTCGGACATGTTGTATCGAGAAACAAAAGGAAGAGGATGCTACATTTAGACGGTTCAAACGACATTGTCATCAGAAATGCATAGGGATCACATGGACATCCCTGGTCCCTCTGTTGATCATTGATACATATCATGTCTAGAGCATTCTCGAGCCATGAGAGGATACACTTAAGGGTACAATGAGAGCGATCATTCGTAAGACGGAATCACAATAGACAAAGAGAAAGACGGAATATTTCCGCAGAGAGATCCGAAGTTTTTCGGAGAAAGAATAAAGGACCGGAATCATTCCGGGAAAGATCCGAAGTCGTTCGGAGGAAATCAAAAGGGAACCGAAAGGTGTTTCAGGTCAAGATGGATTTTGTAATATGTATTTACATATTAATTAGTGTAATTAATATTAAATATAATATTAAAATCTAACTTGAAGGGTTATTCCACTAATGGGCCAAACTTCCTAGGGAAATAGGGCCCATGAGGGAAAACCGGAGGAGGGAAGGGCCAAGGGCCAAAGGGCCAAGGCCCAGGTGCCTCAAGGGGGGCCCACCCGGCCAGCGTAGGGCTGTGCGCGGGCTGGGGCCCACCCCTGGCCGGCGGCCCATGAGGCCCATGCGTCTCCCCCCTCTCTCCCTTGTTTAGTCCCACATGGGAAACCCAAAGGGGAGGGCACACCCCCTCCCCCTATATAAAGGGGTGCCCATGGGTGGGACTAAAACACACCAATATTTGGAGAAGTCCTTTGGTTGACTTTCTCCTTCTCTCTCCCTCTCTCTAGCCCTTGTGACCATGGCCCCAAAGTTTGGGATGTGCGATCAAGGCACACCTGCAGTACGCCGTTGCGCTGTAGGGATTCCTAGTCGGATATCAACTTCCGCACTCCCGGCGGGATCGGGGAGCCGGAGGTCTCATCGTGCACCGGATGTGTACGAAGACACGAGGCGCAACACTTGGGGCGCTTAAATGTCGTGAGCCGGAGCTGTTGCACGATGAAGATGATGAAGATCAAGAAGGAGCAAGGGGTGACCTGCGAGGAGCTTTGCGACCTTGAGGTCGGCTACGAGTACAACTACATCAACCATGTTCCCCGCGGAACGTTAACCGCGTATGGTCTACAAGGGTACGTAATCTCTACGCTCCGGTTGTTACCGCATTACTACATAGATAGATCCTAGGAAGTTTCTAGGGTTCCGTCGTAGGAAATTTTTTGTTTTTGTTTTCTGCGCCGATCCCAACACACACTACCATCGTGTGATCTGCGATCTGACATCTACTTCTTCCGCTGCTCGGCGGGATCGGAGTCCGGTTGACGTCTCCTACACCGGACGTGTGATGAACTTCGGAGGCACCACACTTGGGGTGCTGCTCGTCTTCATCAATATACGTCTTCCTGCGTAAGGCGTGCCTCAGTCTTCAAAGGTATGAATACCGTATCCCTTCTACGTTACTTATGTCTACATAGTATAGATCCTGGTATTAGTGTTCGAGTAGATAGAAATTTTTGTTTTCTGCTATGGAACCCTACAACTTTGTTCTACATGGATAGGATCTTGTTCGCTAGTAGACCAGCGACCCTCGAGTGACACGGGGATATCAATGTAAAACTAGTAGACTCGAGGATAACAAGGAACCACTGTGCTTATTGCATTTGTCCGATCCAAGGAGCTTAATCGCTAAGTGACCTGAAGGGTCTTAATCGTTTAGTGTCTGGCCATGGTTTTGGTAACACACTAGTAGGATTATTGAAGTTGGGATGAAATCTACCAAGAGGAGTTCCGGCTAATTATGGGTTGCTCGCCTACACATATACTTATAATATTATAATTGTTACATTTATCATTCATCCACCTGGCACAGTCACTATCACCATGAACTGAATCTCCCCGCGCCTTCTTTTGCCATCTGCAGAAAACAACAAACAACTAAGCCGTTCTTTACTTTTATGCATTATATTTCTAAGTTTACATTTTAGTTTTTACACTCTATTTAATCAAAACCCCAATTTTATTTCAACACTTGTGGTCAATTCACTCGAAGACCTATGACAACTTCGGGTGTGATAGAGACTTCACTCATAAACACTTAACTTTGGGCTCCCTATGGGACCGATATCTATACTTCAAAACTAGCTACAAATGATCTGTGCAGTTGAAGACATCACCCTTCTTCCCCAATGATTTCCCAACTTTGGAGGCCCTTTTTGCTAGGTCTTCCACTCTCTGTCTCCTCCATTGATGGCCTTCAAAAGCTTGCCCTCTTCCCTTCTCCCTCCCATGATTCTTGCATATTTTTGAGGGATTTGGTAGAGGCGATCTAGATCTACAATCCTACCAACTCAAATCCCCTTTTGTGAGGGAATCCTTGGGGTCTAGATCTTGGAGAAATTGGTGTTCTTATTTTGTTCATCCTCTCTTATCCCCCCAATAGCTTTTGTATCTTTGGTGGAATTTGGGAGTGAAAGACTTGTCTTTGCATTTGGTTCATAGGTTTGATTTCTCTACGGAGATTCAGCGAGTTAAATCTTGTGGGCTTGTTTCTCTTGGGTTCTTGGAACCCTAGATGGTTGTGTAGTAATGATGTGATTCCCTTGGTGCCTCCAATTGAGTTGTGGAGATTCCTCAAGTTAGAGGCCTTGGTGGTGATTCTTGGGGCCTCCAATTAAGTTGTGGATCTTCCTCAAGCTAGTGGACTTTTGTGGTGATTCTTGGGAGCCTCAAATTGAGTTGTGGAGATTGTCCCAAGCTTGTAAGGGTTTGGTGACCTCACTCAAGTGTCCCATAGTGGATCATGAGTAGGCCTTTGTGGTGATCTCAAGATAGAATAAGGTGAGCCTTTTTGGCATCGGTGTGTAGTGTGCCTCCGCAACTTTGAGGTGAGGCATTGTGTGGTGTTGGGTGAGCATCAAGCCACCACACCTCAAGTTGAGTCATTGGTGGCATTCAGGGAGAATTATACCATCACACCTCTCTAACGGAGACATAACTTCATTGGAAGTGAACTTCAGTATCACCGTATCCGCATCCATCGGTTATCTCCATACCCAAGCCATTTACTTATGCAATTTACATTGTATAGCCATTGTGCTTGAAGTAATCTATCTTTATATCACCTTCTTGTTTTTCTTGCTTAGCATAGGTCGTTGTGCACCTAGTTGAACCTAGTGAATTTATGTTTTCTGCTTGATAAATTAAACGCTAGTTTTATTTCACATTTATTAGATCCTAACCCATAATTATATTTAAACACCTATTCACCCCCTCTAGGTGACATCCTTTGTCCCTTCACCCGTCTCATGCATTCAAGGTGAGAAAAGCCTAAATGACCTTTTGAGTAATAAAATGGACAGTGTGGCAAAGGAAGGACTTAGGTTTACAACCAAGTCGAATAAGAAGAACAAGGGCAAGAACAAGAAAAATACCTTTCCTACTCCCCCTTCCGAGATTGGTACTTTTGTGAAGGAGGGGGAGAAGGCAAAAGATAAGAAATGAAGTGTCATTGATAGTAGCGATGAACCCTCTCATAATGACTTCACGGGAAAATATAACCCAAGATATGTCCTTATGAAATCTTATGATGGTCATATTTTTGCTAAATATGGTGGCACCTCTTACGATGAGGATTACCATTGGGCCATTTGGGTTCCTAAGATGCTTGTGACTAACAAAAGAGGACCCATCCAAGAATGGTACCTAAGACCAAACATTGATTTCTTGTAGGACTATGCTTTCAGTGGGAGAAAATGGGTGGTTGATAGTGGTGCCGCTAGTCAAATGACCAAAAGCAAGGATATGCTTGATGAGACAAAACCAAGTCCTTCCAACACGTGTGTCACTTATGGAGATGGATCAACCTCTAAGGTATTGGGTTTGGGCAAGGTAGTGGTCACTCTGGATATTTCCATTATGGACATTATGCTTGTCAAACCCTTTCATATGATTTACTTTTTGTTTATCAACTTACACTCATGGGCTTTGGGGTCTACTTTGACCCTAAAGCGGTGATTCTCATGTGGAGCAAGACTCTCTCTATAGCCTTTGTTGGGCATGCTGAGAATGGTTTATATGTGGTGGACTTTTCGAAGAAACCCGCTCCTACCACGACTTTCCCAATGGCTAAAACCAACGTGGGATCGCTTTGGCATCGTTGTTTGGCCCACATAAATATGAGGTATTTGCAAAGTCCCCACATAGTAAATCACATTCTTGGACTAACCGAAAATGTTTGTTTTTCCAAAGATCATGTGTGTAGGGCATATTGAAGCAAAACTTTTTCCCTACACGGTGATCCCAAGATCCAGCTTAGGTAGAAGGCCACGAGGATTACCACTAGACGCGTAGTTGCGGAATTGATGAAGCACGTCGCTTGATGCAGTGCAGTCCTCGCGATCCGTTCCGGTTCCACGATCCACGATCCATACTTTCTTCACGATCGTCAAAGTGCTGAACGTACAGCACCTCCACCGGTATCCACACGTACGAGGAGGAGCGCCGGTGATGGACTTCTAGGTCCGGTACGGCGGCGATAGGACGGACTGGGGCTAGGGTTTCCAATACATGAAGTGACCTAACCTTGTGCTCTAAGCACCTGCGCCCCAGCTTATATAGGGAGTGAAAGTGGGCTCCACTCACTTGTGGCCCATTCACTAAAAGGCCTATATTAGCCACTGCAAGTCTCACTTGCTGACTAAGTCCATGTCTCTATTTGGGTCCAACCCAAATAGGTTTCCTGTTTTGGGTCTAACCCAAACTTGCTCCCGCTCTTAAGTGTGTGACCCGACAGGCTCATGGTAACCCGGACACGATTCCGAGTCTCACTCGTGATCGATCAGTTGGTAGCGGCTCCTAGCAGAACGTGCCAACTCCCAAGTACCAATAAGTCATGACGACATACCTTTCCAATGCGACTTTCGTCTGAGTCCCTTTTGCCTCACGATATACCTTGTCGGACTATAGGCGAATGACCGTCATCCCTTAAATAGTCCGACTCTCTTTCTCGATCCGAGATAAGTGATTCATCTGACTAACTCTTAGTCGGCTGCCTCGGTTAACACTTAAACGTGACGCGCATGGCCATGCTTTCCGAATCATATCTTCCGAGAGGGCCTAGAGAATATCTCTCCAGATGGAGGGGCAAAATCCCGTCTTGGTTATTCACATCACGCAGCTTGATTCCCAGTCGACCCGAACTCCGCCTTTATAACTGCCCAGTGACGGAACAACGTTTGACAGAACCTAAGTCGGAGATCCTCAACTCGGATTGTGCAATAACCTCAGGTCTAAGGATTACATTGATTGAGACATGCAAATGACGGCTTGTTCATTGCATCTCAATATGGGTCAGTCTGACTCGCTAAACTCTTTAGTCGAATCCGTGTAAGTCGGAATAGCATCTCCATGCCCATGACAAGTGGAACCTAGTCATCTGCCGACTTTCACATTGGTCTAAGTTGTGTGTCCGGCACAACCTCAATGACCAAGGACAATTAGTATGAACAACATGAATATGTAGTTCCACAATCAAATCACATATTCGATGATACATATCAGCAGTTCATACATGGACCATAACCTTATGAATACATAGGAATATCATCATACATGATTGCCTCTAGGGCATATTCCCAACAGTCTCCCACTTGCACTAGAGTCAATCTTCTGACATCACATGTCCAGGCATCTGATGCCCATTTCTCTCAGGTGCGCCTCATGCTTCGGCTGTGGAAGTGGCTTTGTCAACGGATCCGCAATGTTTGCATCCGTGTGTACCTTGCATAACTTGATATCACCTTGATCCACGAACTGGCGAATAAGGTGGTACCGGATGAGTATATGTTTGTTCTTCTGGTGTTGTCTAGGTTCCTTGGCTTGTGCAATAGCACCATTGTTGTCACAATACACGTCTAACGGATTGGACGAGCCCTGAACTACACCAAGATCCATGAGGAAATTCCTTATCCAAATGGCTTCTTTTGCCGCCTCCGAGGCAACAATATACTCAGCCTCTGTCGTAGACGCAGACACCGTCTCTTGCTTGGAACTCTTCCAGCTCACAGCCCCTCCGTTTATTACAAACACATATCCAGATTACGAATGAGAATCATCTGAGTCAGTGAGATAACTCGCATCTGTGTAACCCCTTACACTGAGTTCATCCTCACCTCCATAAACTAGGAACATATCCTTAGTCCTTCTCAAGTACTTTAGGATATTTTTAGCCGCCGCCCAATGGATTTCTCCAGGGTCAGCCTGGTACCTGCTCACAACACTTAGAACATAGGAAACATCCGGCCTAGTACAAATCATAGCATACATGATGGATCCGACTGCAGAAGCATACAGAATCGCTTTCATCCGACTTCGCTCATCAGTTGTCGAAGGACACTGAGTCTTGCTAAGTTTTACGCCATGGGACATCGGTAAGAACCCCTTCTTAGACGACCTCCTCGGTCCAACCCCAAATGTACTCGCCTCCTCGGTCCGCCGAAAAAACTTTATTTTCTTGCCAAGTTGATTTTTTACCTCATTCTGGAATTCCTTGAACTTTTCAAAGGCTTCCGACTTATGTTTCATCAAGTAGATATATCCATATCTACTCAAATCATCAGTGAAGGTAATGAAGTACTCATAACCACCTCTGGCTGTCGTGCTCATTGGGCCACATACATCACTATGTACTAGTCCCAATACGTCGGACGCCCTTTCACAACTCTTTGCAAAATGTGTCTTGGTCATCTTGCCAAGAAGGCATGATTCGCATGTCTCGAACGACTCCAAGTCGAACGAAGTTAGGAGTCCATCATCATGGAGCTTATTCATGCGTTTCCAACTTATATGACCAAGCCGACAATGCCAAAAGTAAGTCATATTCAGATCATTTGGTTTTAACCTTTTCACATTTATGTTATAGACAGATTCACTATCAAGATTCAAAATAAATAACCCGTCCCGGACGGGCGCAAAGCCATGAAACATATCATTCAAATATAAAGAACAACCATTATTCTTAATATTTGACTCATAGCCCTGTCTCATCAAACATGAGGCAGAAATGATGTTTCGACTAAGCACTGGAACATAATAACAATTATTTAGCTCCATTAAGAATCTAGAAGGTAAATGAAGTTGCATTGTGCCAACTTCCAATGCAGCGACTCTCGCTTTGTTTCCGACTCTAATGTCAACCTTGCCTCTTGCAACGCTCCTAGTTCTTACCAGTCCTTGCAACGAGTTGCAGATGTGAATGACTGATCCGGTATCATATACCCAAGAACTACCAGGTGCATCAGCAATATAAATGTCTATAACATTGCAAACAAGCGTACCTGAGCCGGAAGTCACACCTCCGCTCTTGGCTTTGTCAGCCAGATACTTGCTGCAATTCCTCTTCCAATGGACATCCGACTTGCAGTAGAAGCAAGTGGATCCGGCTGCAGGAGATGGCTTAGTCCCTGAGGAAGCGCTTTGGACTAGGTCCTTAGCCTTACCTCCTGACTTTGCCTTCTTCTTCTTAGTCCAAGAACTCTTCTTAAACTTAGCCTTGTTTTGTACCATCAACACTTGACTGGCACCTTTCTTGAGATCCGCCTCAGCCTGCTTGAGCATCCCATGTAATTCAGTGAGCTTCTTATCCATACCATGCATGTGGTAGTTCGATATGAACTGACCATACGCACTAGGAAGAGAGTTCAGAATTATGTCTGTAGAGAACTCTTCGCTTATGGGGTAGCCAAGTCTTTCCAGAGACTGCACGTAACCAACCATCTTGATCACATGCGGACTCAGTGGATCGCCATCCTTAAGCTTGCAGCTCAACAAAGCCTGAGAGACTTGATACCTATTAGCCTTTGCCTGAGCCTGGAACATACTTTTGAGGCTTTCGATCATATCGTAGGCCTCCACATTCTCGAACTGCTGCTGCAAGTCCGGTTCCATGTGAGCAAGCATAAGACAGCTAATCTCCGTGGATTCATCACAAATTCGACGGTAGGCATTGGTGGCTGCGACAGTCGCATTCTCATCCGGCTCAGCTGGAAGTGGGTTGTCTAGGACACGATCCCTTTTTTCTTGTTTGAGAACAATTCTCAGATTACGATACCAGTTGGTGAAGTTAGTTCCATTCAGCTTATCTTTCTCTAAGATGGTTCTCAAAGCAAAACTGAAAATCTGAGGAAGACTGCTAGGTGCCATTGATCTACAACAGAAAATATGCAAAATACTTAAGACATGCATCCATAAAGGAGCAAGCATATTAAACACTTTAATATTTATGCTCCCACTAGAACCAACACCCCTCCGATGGTTACTTAGTGATTCAGGACCCTAAATAAGCAAGTCGACTAGTGAGCTTTAGCATCACCGCTAGCCGTCAAGTGATCTAGGTAGACAACTCCTTGTCAATCGTATCTCATACGACTCCTGTTGGATGGGTGGCATCACATGCCCTGGCTTCCATCCGACCTTTCCCCAAGTCCCATAACCGTTGTGATAGACCTATCTAGATAACCAAGTGCTTCTGTTGTAAGAGTCTGACTCGAACCCACCTAGTCGGAAAGAATTGATAGCACCTCAATTTTATGAGCCACTACCAAAAATGTCCGACTTGTGATGGTGCAGCACTTGGCGGGGAAACCGACTAGACCTTCTTTGAGGGATTACTTTCTACCAACTATCTAATAGAGGTAAAACAGAGACATAACAATAACACAAAATAAAGCAATTATAATGTGAAATGGTATGGCTCTCTTCATGGTGATCTCCATCTCCACAAAGCTTGTAATTCGACTCGTGTCAACTCTTGTCACGTGCCGCCTTACACCATGTAGCCGACTTGTACACCGACTTGCATGCCATCCGGATTCTCCAAACAGCTACACTAGCTAGTAATACAAATTACACAGAGAATCCGACACGCATGCCGTTATACAATAAGATGACAGCACCTAGGCTCCAGCCGGCTGACAAAAACCGTGATACGCAGATCACGTATGGATTACACACATCACATGCACATAAGCCATACCATTCACAACATCAGCCTGCAAAAACAAGTTATGCATAGATACGATATCTACCGGCGTTGTGAAACTCGCAACGACATCTAAGGTGCTACGACAGGGCGAAGCCGGCGGTCCCGCTCCAATTTCGAAAAACACAGATCTCATCTGCATTTCGGATATGGATTTCGTCATCGGATAAAACAATTTTACCCAAATCCGATCCGGACTCCGATTCGACCAAACTCTTTGATCTTCGATCACCGCATCTGGGTTTACGTGTCACAGTCTACCCCGATGGCGGAAGCCGACCGGTAGGGGTATGTCGTTCCACGACCTTAGCAGTTAGATCACGGAAACCAGATCATCCATTCCCCCGAGTACAGTTGATCCAATCAACTTTGTAAAAAACCGATCTATCTCATAGATTGACCACCAAAACTGCAATTAGATCCAATCTAACGCCAACCACATATGACATATGCGCGATCTCGAGCCTAAAACTAGAAGCTAACGCTCTGATACCACTGTTTTGCCACGTAGAGATAAACAAAACTTTTTCCCTACGCGGTGATCCCAAGATCCAGCTCAGGTAGAAGGCCACGAGGATTACCACTAGACGCGCAATTGCGGAATTGATGAAGCACGTCGCTTGATGCAGTGTAGTCCTCGCGATCCGTTCCGGTTCCACGATCCACGATCCGTACTTTCTACACGATCGTCGAAGTGCTGAACGTACAACACCTCCGCCGGTATCCACACGTACGAGGAGGAGCACCGGCGATGGACTGCTAGGTCCGGTACGGCGGTGACAGGACGGACTGGGGCTAGGGTTTCCAACACATGGAGTGACCTAACCTTGTGCTCTAAGCACCTGCGCCCCAGCTTATATAGGGAGTGAAAGTGGGCTCCACTCACTTGTGGCCCATTCACTAAAAGGCCTATATTAGCCACTACAAGTCTCACTTGCTGACTAAGTCCATGTCTCTATTTGGGTCCAACCCAAATAGGTTTCCTGTTTTGGGTCTAACCCAAACTTGCTCCCGCTCTTAAGTGTGTGACCCGATAGGCTCATGGTAACCCGGACACGATTCCGAGTCTCACTCGTGATCGATCGGTTAGTAGCGGCTCCTAGCAGAACGTGCCAACTCCCAAGTACCAATAAATCATGACGACATACCTTTCCAATGCAACTTTCGTCTGAGTCCCTTTTGCCTCACGATATACCTTGTCGGACTATAGGCGAATGACCGTCATCCCTTAAATAGTCCGACTCTCTTTCTCGATCCGAGATAAGTGATTCATCCGACTAACTCTTAGTCGGCTGCCTCGGTTAACACTTAACCGTGACGCGCATGGCCATGCTTTCCGAATCATATCTTCCGAGAGGGCCCAGAGAATATCTCTGGAGGGGCAAAATCCCGTCTTGGTTATTCACATCACGCAGCTTGATTCCCAGTCGACCCGAACTCCGCCTTTATAACTGCCCAGTGACGGAACAACGTTCAAAAGAACCTAAGTCGGAGATCCTCAACTCGGATTGTGCAATAACCTCAGGTCTAAGGATTACATTGATTGAGACATGCAAATGACGGCTTGTTCGTTGCATCTCAATATGGGTCAGTCCGACTCGCTAAACTCTTTAGTCGAATCCGTGTAAGTCGGAATAGCATCTCCATGCCCATGACAAGTGGAACCTAGTCATCTGCCGACTTTCACATTGGTCTAAGTTGTGTGTCCGGCACAACCTCAATGACCAAGGACAATTAGTATGAACAACATGAATATGTAGTTCCACAATCAAATCACATATTCGATGATACATATCAGCAGTTCATACATGGACCATAACCTTATGAATACACAGGAATATCATCATACATGATTGCCTCTAGGGCATATTCCCAACAGAGACATCTCATACTCCCATGACTAGTATTTTCTCAAAATGGATTCTAGAGGTTATTCACTTGGACCTCTTTGGTCCTCTAACTTTTGATAGTCTTGGAGGGAATAAGTTTTGTTTAGTAAATTGTGGATGACTACTCAACATATACATGGGTATATTTCTTCAAGAAGAAGAGTGGGACTCAACAAACCGTCATCAACTTTGCCAATGAAGTTCGACGACAACACAACAAGAATATCGTGGCCATTAGAAGTGACAATGGTACCGAGTTCAATAAATACTCATTGGATGAGTTCCTTAGTGAGGAGGCCATTATATATCAATATTCTACTACATATACCACTCAACAACATGTAGTGGCCAAGAGGAAGAACTGGACTCTTATGGATATGGCAAGAAGCATGATTGCGGAGTTCAAGTCTCCATATAATTTTTGAGCTGAAGCTATCTCAACCACTTGCCACATTTCAGACCGAGTGTATCTACACAAGGACTTGAACAAAACCCCTTATGAGATCCTCTCCAGCAAGAAGCCTAGAATCCACTACCTTTGTGTGTTTGGGTGTAAGTGCTTGATTATTGGCTCAACACGTCGATCTCGTTGGGGAACCCCAAGAGGAAGGTATGATGAGCATAGCAGCAAGTTTTCCTCAGTTATGAAACCAAGGTTATCGAACTGGTAGGAGCAAGGAAACACCCCCAGGTGTTGTTGCCAACTCAGAGTCCTGCACAACACAACCACAGAAATTTGCTCCCAACTTACAGTGAGGTTGTCAATCTCACCGATTTTGCTAAAAACAAAGGATTAAACGTATTGTGTGGAAGAAAGTAAAAGCTTGCAGAAAGTAAACAGAAAACAATAAATAGTTGTAGATTGATGGTAAAAGAAAGGACCAGGGTCCATAGTTCACTAGTGGTTATTCTCCTTAAGATAGATGACATGTTGGGTGAACAAATTACATCGGGGCAATTGACAAACATCGAGAAAGCATAAATGCATATACTAATCATCTTGACTCCTATGAGATTTGATTGGGCATTACAACATTTTACATAGACCGTAATCCAATTGCATCTATGACTAATAATCCACCTTCAGGTTATCATCCAAACCCCCTCTAGTATTAAGTTGCAAGCAACAGATAATTGCATTAAGCATTGCGTGTAAAGTAAACAATATGATTGTTCTATGAA
This sequence comes from Avena eriantha, assembly GCA_910589775.1. Lineage (NCBI taxonomy): Eukaryota > Viridiplantae > Streptophyta > Magnoliopsida > Poales > Poaceae > Avena > Avena eriantha. Next base: position 142,271,073 of record OU342741.1, on the reverse strand, counting down.
CAAAGGATCGCTATTTTCTCCCTAGTAGCAACATCACATCTAGTACCTTAGAGATTTTTGTCACTTTCCTAGATTACTAGAGGCATGAACCCACTATCGAGCATAAATACTCCCTCTTGGAGTTGCTAGCATCTACTCGGCCAAGATATCTACTAACAACAGAGAGCATGCAAGATCACAAATAACAAAGACATGATAGAATCAATAATCAATCTGAAATAGCATCTCAATATCCATCGGATCCCCGCAAACACAACATGTAGGATTACAAATAGATGATATTGATCATGAACGGAGCTCACAAGATCTAAACATGGTAGCACAAAGGAGAAGAACCAACCATATAGCTACTACATGGACCCGTAGTCCAAGGATGAACTACTCACGCATCACACCGGAGTCTTGCATGGTGATGAAGAAGGCCTCCAGGGTGAATTCTCCCCTCCAACAGGGTGGCGGGAAGAGCTTCAAATCCCTCTCGATCTAGGGATGAAGATGACGGCGGCTACAGACTCTTTTGTGGAATTTTGATCGGGCACTTAGGGTTTCTGTATCGGAGGCATCTTATAGGCGAAAGGGGAGGCCGAGGGGGTGCCCTAGGCGGCCACACCACCCCCTGACGCGGGCCAGGCCTAGCTGCGTGTCCAGGTGGTGTGGCTGCCCTCTGGCCCCTCTCTGTCTCATATTCTGGCTCCGTGTCCCCCTCAGTGACTGACTTTGGCTTTTGTCCTGTCGAATTCCGAGAATATTCATTTTCTGACTTTCCTGGAACCAGAAATAGCAGAAAACAGGCAGCTGGCACTGTGGCATCTTGTTAATAGGTTAGTCCAAGAAAGTGTATAAAAAGTACTCCAAAGTGTGAACAAAACATAAGAAAGTAGATAAAAACCAAGCATGGAACATCAAAAATTATAGATGCGTTAGCAACGTATCAGTGCTATATTCTCAAAAGGATAACCAGTTATCTAAATTTGATTCTAGAGCTATTGAGGTTACTTATTGGCTATGCATCGAACTCTCATGCTTATATAGTATACAACAAGTCCACCGAGAAGGTTGTAGAATCTTGTAACGTGAGGTTCGATGAGCATAATGGCTCCCAAGTGGGGAAATTTTATCTTGGTGATATAGGTGACGAAATTCCTTATCAAGCTATAAGAAGAATGGGTGTGGGATTTTTACACTCCATTGAGGAACCCTTGTGGTGGAAGGAAAAGGACAATGCTCTACACAAGTGGAGCCCTCACCTATTCAATATCTTCATCAACCCAATAGCCATCAAGATACTAGTATTGAACATAATGATCAAGTTCAAGGTCAAGAACAAGTTAATGGTGGGTGTGTAACACCACATGTTGACCAAGGTCAAGCTCATGAAGATGGAAAAAGTCAAAATGTAGAGCAAGCTCAATTTGAAGGTCAAGACGAGGATCAAAATAATGGTGATGACGAAGTAGTTTCTCAGGAGTCTCTTGATGAAGCTCAAGCTCGTCATGAAGCAAAAAAAATCGCCAAGCTCATTCGACAACAACATATCCTGGGAAATATTGTTGGTGATCTTGAAAATGGTGTTTCTACTTGTAATCAAGTGGCACACTTTGTTGGCCACAATGTATTTGTTTCTTGTGTAGAGCCCCAAAAGGTGTATGAAGCACTTGAAGACCCGGATTTGCTTGATGCCATGCATGAAGAGATACAAAATTTCAAGCACAACAAAGTGTGGTCATTGGTGGAGGGACCTAAGGAGTGTCACAATGTCATTGGTACCAAGTGGATTTTCAAGAACAAGCAAGATACAAGGGGGGTAGTCATCCACAACAAGGCAATATTGGTGGCTGGAGGTTTCTCCCAAGTTGAGGGTGCCGACTACGGTGAAACTCTTGCTCCCGTTGCTCGCTTTGAATCTAATCGTAACTTGCTTTCATATGCATCTCATCATAATTTCAAGTTGCAATAAATGGATGTTAAAAGTGCATTTCTTAATGGTCTCCTAAATGAGTTGGTGTGTGTGAAGCAACCTCTGGCCTTTGAGGATCCCAATTTTCCAAACCATGTCTACAAGCTTGATAAGACACTCTATGGACTTAAACAAGCTCCATCTGCATGGTATGATCACCTTAGAAAGTTGTTGGTAGACCATGGCTTGAAAGTTGGGCTAATTGACCCCACACTTTTGACTAAGTGAGTTGGAGGAAACTTGTTTATATGCCAAATTTATGTTGATGATATTATCTTTGGTTCTCCTAATAAAGCTTTTAATGATGTGTTTGCTAAGATAATGACCGATGAGTTTGAAATTTCTATGATGGGCGAATTGCAATTCTTCCTTGGATTTGAAGTGAAGCAAGTGATTGGAGGTATATTTATTAATCAAGCCAAATATATTCAAGATATGCTCAAGAGGTTCAAGTTGACGGACATCAATGGAGTCAAGACTCCCATGCCTCTCAAATGCGACCTCACTCTTGATACTCGTGGTAAAGATGTGGATAAAAAGGTATACCATTATATGATTGAACCTTTACTCTATCTTTGTGCATCTAGACCGGATATCATGTTGAGTGTGGGTGTTTTTGTACAGTTTTAGGCTGCCCCAAAAGAAAGCCACCTTGTGGCGGTCAACCGAATCTTTCGATATTTAGTTGGTACCTCAAACATTGGCTTATGGTACTGATAGCCCCAAATTATGACAATTTTTACCAAGGATTTTTCACTTGGTTTTGATCTTTCAATTAACGCTGATATCGCAAGTTAGCAAAACCTTGTGGTTTTAATGTGAGTTTCAGATTCTAGACACTTTTAGAAGTATCTAAGGCCATTTATGAGTAGTTTGGAACAAATTAAGAAAATATGTAATTGGAGACTTTTTGATTCCAGGCTTATGGAGCCTTAACGAGCATCAGTACGTGCGGAGCTTTGCCCGTACGACCCACTCGTACCACCTGCATCCGCCTTCACATGATCATTATAAGCACTTTTCGTGAAGGAAATGTGGCATCCCGCTAGAACCACTACTAGAAAATCGCTGTGTTTTTGTGTTGCGCATCATCATGACCGCATGCTCATGTCATCATGCCACATTGCATTTGAGCATCGTCATCAGCATGCATGGTTTTTGTCTAAACTATTTTCGAAACGCCTAGTTTTGTTTTTCAAATATTTCCCGTCTTTATTCAAATTAAAACCCGGGTCTCTGGAATATTTTGGTTTGTCTAACTACGGTTTGCAAAAGCCCCGTTTTAAATAAATAAAAAAAATTCAATTATTTTTTTAGGAGGCAGCCCGCCAGGCCCGAAAGCCCGGCCGGCCACCTCCAAGCCCTAAACTAAAGCCTATCCTATCCTATTCAAACCCTAGTCTCCACCTACCCCAGCTCCCTCTCCAACTCCCGCCCAGCCGCCGCCGACCCGCCGACCAGGTCCACCTGGGCGCGCTTCCCCACCCCAGGCCACCACCTGCCTCCACCCTCCACCTCACTCCCACCAATCACCGCCTGCCACCTCACCGCGTGCAGCAAACCAACCCACACCGCCTCCCTCCTTTTCCCCGGGCCCCACCCGCGGGACAGACCCGCTCCGCCCGCATGCAACCCGACAACCCCGGGATTCCCTCCGGTCCCAATTCCTTTTCCCGCCCACGCTTCCCCTGACCACCCCGACGCGCGTGCCCCCTCTCTGTGCGCGACGGACTCACGTCGCTCGCCTCCACCCGCTCCACGTTCTCCCCCAGGCCCACCTCCTCTTGTGCGCACAGCGACACGCGCTGCACCGCTCGAATAGGCCACCTCGACCCGGTCCTCTCACCTCTCACCTACCGCGTCTTCTTCCACCCATCGATCCCCACGCGGACCCCGCTCCTCCCCATATCCCACCAACCGCCGCCGCCAGGAGCCCGCGCCGCCGCCTGGACCTCCTCTCCTCCTCGCCCCAGTGCCCCTCGCCTCTCTCCGACCTTCCTTGTCGTCGCCCTCTCCCTCCTTTTTCTCCCCCTCGCTGCTCCGCCCCGTGCTGGCCTTTCCTCCCATGTGACGGACACGCCCCCCACGTTGCCCCTGCCACGTTCCCCGGCCCCACCACGCGTCTCCCTCCCGCTCCTCTCCCACCTACCCCTGCCCCGGACGCGATCCCCCCACCCCACTCCTTCCTCGCCGACGGGCGCCGCCCTCCTCTCAAGCATGCCGCGGCCTTCTCCTGCCACCTTCCTACCCGGCCCCGACGCAGAGCCACCCTGCGATCCCCGGCTACCTCGAGCACCGCACCTCCCGCGTGCGCCGCGCGTCTCCGCCGCCACCCTCATCTTCCCGGGATCCCGCTGACACCGCGTTCCGCGTCCTCCTCGCCATCATCCGTCGTCGGCCTCCTCTACCTCGGGTCGCCGCGCGCCTCCATCTCCCGCCTCACCGGATCCCCGCGACCCTGCTCCGCCCTAGCCTCTACATCACTAGCCGCCACCAACCACCACCATGGCTGCCGCCCTCTGCATCGCCCTCTCCATCCACGGGGCCGCCCCTCCTCGTCGCCTCTGCGCGCCCCACTCCGCGTCTCCGACATGCCAACCATCGCGCCGCCGTCGGTGTAGAGCTCCGGCCTCGCCGCCCGGGCTCGAGCCCGTCCTCAACCTCGCTTCGCCGCCCGGCGCTAGTCGACCCCGCTGCCGCCTCGGTCAACTCCTGGCCTGCTCGACCTCGCACCTCTCTGTGCCCCTGCACTTTTGTTCGTCTCAGATGTTCTACAGGTTCTAGTTCTAAAATCTTAGGAGCTATCTTATATGTCACCTTATCGCTACATAGTGCGTTCCCAAAGAAGTTCCGTCTCCCTCAGGCTAGACACTCAAGTCCGAGCCCTGAAGACCATATTGAACCTGGTGGCAGTTAATGAACCATCATCAAGCCCATCGACAAGATCGCCAATGACGCCGAGACCCGGGACGCCAAGATCTCTGCCGTGAAACGACAAGACCGACGACATGGCCCGACGACCGCAGATGCGACAAGATCGTCTCTCGGACACCAAGTCCTTCGGCCCCCGGAAACCGATGACCCGACCAAGATCCGAAGACCGAACCCTGGCACGCCAAGTTCTTCGACCCCGAGGACCGATCCATCAGATGCGACAAGTACTCCTACCCAGATGTGAGACCCGGATCCGAAGACCACCAAGGTCGCCACCGGAACGCCGAGTTCTTCATCCCGAACGCCAAGACCGACTCGATGGCGTGGACCCGACAAGATCTTCATGACCACAAGAGCGACACTGACCAGGGTGGATCCGATGATCCTCCGACGCCAAAACAAGTCCTTCTTCCCGGAACGCCAAGCTCTCCTTCCGTTGACCGAGAACGATCCCGTCGAACCCTGTCGGACCCCGAACCCCCGGAACCAAGATCTTCCGAACCCAGATGTGTGCCCCTAAGCCCCTATTTTTATAATATGACATTATCAACTGTCGCATATTAAAATTTTCATGCATGCATACCTGTCTGTGGTTGGGGGCATTAAACCGATTCACCTCATAATTAAATATGGAGACTATATGCGGGCTATTCTAGTCTTATATCGCCTCCATTTAAATTGGTGTAGCGAACGATGCCATGTTTCGCCCTGTTAATACAACATTTAAATTGCAGAGATTCTAAATAACTCGAACCTATTAATTAATTGTCGGGACCCCGGTTCCGCTTAATACTGCCTAATTGCACCGCATCTGCATCATATCATAATCATGCCGGATCTTCTGCCGTAGTATTAAATATTGCATCCGGTGTTTCTTCTAGTGTTTGCTTCTTCGCGGATTAGGCCGATGAGTTGATGCGAGTATCGACAAGTTCTCCGGATATGAACCTTCAGCAGTGTTTCCTAGGCGAGCATTCTCCCCCTTTCTACCTATTTTGCATTTATAGTCTTTATTTCCTCCTGTTGATCTATTGCTATCCGTGTTGCGATGCTTTAGTTTCGTACCCGATATATCCCGTACAGCCTCTATATTGCCTTGGACACCTCCTATTACCTGTTGTTTGGTAGATAGCTGGCCTTGCGAGTCGTAGTTGCTTGCTCAGGTGCGATCTCGTGTTGTCGAGTACCACTGTTGTTGGAATGCTGGTGGAGATGTTTAATGGTGGAGATGATCATGACTTTAAATACAACTATTAAATTCATTAGATATAACTAATGCAGAGGCATCGGTGGGCAATAGATGTTATTTGGTTCTTCCACGCTCACTTGTGTCCCGTAGGACCCCGAGTACTTGATACCTGTTCCTTGATTTTTCACACTATCCACATCCGGGAGGCCTTATGGACCCTCCTGAGCTAGAGCTTGATTCATTTCTATTTCTTAGGGCCACAAGTAGTTTGGGGCTTTATTACTATTCCGTACTTATGCCATGTTTTACTGCTTTATTTAAGATTGTGCGGGGAGCACCTGTACTGTTTTGGATGCGGAGTGTTTTCGCGGTATCGACAAGCCCAGTTACACTTTCGGGTTCCTAGTCGTTTACATCCATTGACGCAACCCTGGGTCCGTTCCGGAGCCGACCAACTTCGTTGCGGGTAGCTTAGTAGGGTGGCCCCCTGAAATATTTTATGAATCCTGTGATCGCTTTGTCGTGAATGCCTCATTGGGTTTTGAGTTGATTTTTCCGAGGTTGATCGAGTGTGTGTTGCTATTTGTGCACCCATGTAGGGTAAAACTTTCTGAAAGCCGTGTCCGCGGTTATGGACGACTTGGAGCACAGTATCTCGATCATAGACAAGCATAACTAAAGTAGTGTTATAAACTTGACTTAATATATGACTAGTAATCAGATTCAACTATCACGGAATGGATAATAAAAGTGCCAACAACTGGTGGATCTGGGGTTGTTTTATGACATGCTGTACCTGACTAGTAAGTATTGCAACTCCAATGGAATGTGATAAAAGTGTCAACAACTGTTGGGTTTTGGGATTCCTTAGGACAATTATATCTGACTTGTAAATGTTCCAACTACAATGGAATGTTAACTAAAACTGCCCACTACTTATGCTATCAGGATGACTTATGCTATCTATATCTGACTAGTAAGTGCTTCAACTATAATGGAATGAATAAAGCTGCCAACTGTGTGAGTTCCTCGGTTGGACTTCCTCGTTTGGTCTCGAGGGGGACATGCTAGGATGGGTATGTTTGGTGTTACTATCAGGTTGGATCCGAACATGTCTTTCTTACCCCTCTCTGATAACCGCCAGTTGTCTCGAGTCTCTATAGGTTGTTTAGTGCCGCTGCGCTGCCGCTCCATCCCACCATACCTGTGTAGGCGAGGACCGCCGAATTCTAGCCTCGTCGTGTAATGGCCTTAGTACTAACACTCCTCTTTTTCCTTTGCCCTTTGTCGGCACCCCTTTTGTTTTAGCAGGTTTGAGATCGACGTCGTTAGCAGGGTTACCCTTCCGGCTTGGCCTGGGCAGGGTTATGGACGCCATTGGTTATTCGTCAGGCTCTTAGCCCCATTTGCATCTTGTCCGTAGTCGGGCGCTCTATCGTTTTCAAGGTGATTTGGATCTTTGTATTGTATATCTATATTCTTGACTCATGGAGTCATTGTTGTATATATGTTCTGTGGGTCCCATCGAGGACTGTTGTGTAATGTTATTACTTCGTTTTCCACCCGCACGAAAGTGCCTGGTGGGCGTCCTTGTATCGTTTCTATGCGGGTTTGGTGGAAAGGGCTAAAACTTGCATAGGACCGATTCGAGGGTGTTACAGGAAACAACAACGAAAAAGATGTAGTTGTCTCCATCCATTCGGGAATAGAGGAAGAAGAGATCTAAAGGAGAAGAAGAGTTCCATCGGTCCTCTCCAAGATCTCTAGCCTCTAGAGCATCCGCTCCTCCATAATCCCCCTTGCACTAGATTGATAGAGAGATTCACGCTTGTAAGATTAGGGTTTGAGACTTTATTCATACTTTGCTTTGTATTGGATATGATCTTCACTTTATTGTTGCTTGCTACGGTAATATCAAGATGAAATCCATTTATGTTATGATTATATCATTGTGTTATTATCCTCACATGTGCGGGTAAATTCTCCCAAGCGTGGGAGATGTAGGGAATTTGTGAGATGTGATGTGTCTATTTTATTTACACCTATTTGTGATTATCGTTATGATTATTTTATGTGAGAATGATTGTCTTTGTGCGACTAATGCTTGTTGTATAATTTAAGGGACCAAACAACATGATCCTGAGATCTCATAGGCATGAACTTGTTTGCTAGTGAATCAGCGACCCTCGAGTGACACAACCGATATCAAATAGGATCTAGTATAACTCGAGGAGAATGAGGAAGCACTCAGTTTAAAGCCTTGATATGGTGTCATGACCTTAATTGATGCACCGACCATGGCTAGGGTAGCAGGAAAATGGATCATTGATCCCAAATGAATCTACCAAGAGGAGTCTTGACTATTATATGGGTTGCTCGCTATTTACATACTAATAAGAATTATTATAATCAATTATTCCATTTACTCCACCTGGCACATTCACTATCACCATGAACCATATCTCTTCGCGCCTAATCTTTTCATCTGTAGGAAACTCAAAACAATCTTAGTTCTGTTTACTTAATTCTCAACTATTCACACTCACCTCTTTCCATCTCAATCCCTATAGTCAATTCACGCAAGACAAGTTACACCTTGGGTGCATATAAACACTTTCCTATGCTCCTTGTTAGGATCAATATTAAAACTGGAACTAATACTTCCATGAAAACGTGCTCTGATGAACATGTGCTCTTGCAGGCATCAGGTACCCCAAGGGATCAAGCTTAGCACTTCATGGATTCATGGACTAGGATTGGGTGGGAGACAAGGTTGGAAGGAAGTCAACCTCCGGGGCTTGCTAATTCCTTGGTAGGTCCTCAGTGTGATGGTCGTCTAAAAGCAATAGTGAGGCCACGCTAGTTGTTGTGCACAATTGTTATGGATGAGGAAAACCTTGAAGGATCACAATGTCTCGTGTGACAAAGTGTCTCTTCTTCGTGACAATGAAAGTGGAATCAAGATTGCCTATAATCCAATGCAACACACAAGAGCGAAGCATATTGATATTCATCATTGTTTCATCCGAGAGCATGTGAATAGTGGGGATATTGACCTCTCATATGTTTGCACCGAGAAGAGTCTTGTAAATTTGTTCACCGCCGTACCCGCTTTTCAAGTTCGCCATCGTCGCTGCCATCCACTCCGACCAGTGCTGCCCGTGTGGAATCTTCCTCGTCGTCTTCACGGATGCTGACAAACTTCACGTCTCAGTTGTTAGAGAATCTCCAACAGTCGCTATATTACCGTGACCGCTGTCGAGGGGTAACCTCGGCAATTCCCATGGTTATGGACTTAGGGTTTTGCGGAAAGAGAGCGATGGTGATTTTGTCGGCCTATCAGACAAACATGGGAGTCGATGTCCTGCCTGATTATCGAAGAAGATGATTACAGGGTTGCTGATTCGCTAGATGCAATTTAACTCATGGCGGATTGTGGTTTGCCAAAAGCTACGGTGCCCTCTCCGTCGGCTCCTCCCAGCCTTTATATGAGAGGCTAGGTATTAAAGTCCAGGACGGATCCGTTACAAGTTAGAAATACAACTCTATTACTATGTCGGTTTAGAATTTTGCCTTGATCAACACGTCTGGTTGCCGGGCTTCGGATGCTTTCAGGACTCTCGGCTTCTTGTGCGTCGTATGGCCATGGTTCGGATACGTACCAGATATATCAATTATGGGAACCGAGTAAGTCATATCCATGTCACCCGCGTTAAAAAACCACCGATATGCAACGCCAGAGTCCATTTTGAGCGTTCTAATATTGGCTATAAACAAGCGTGCGCTCTAAAAAATTTAGTGCACGCGGCGTTTTTAGCTATCCAAAAGCGGTTTATTTGGAGCGTGCAATGCAGCGCACTATCGCTCGGGCTCGCTCGCGCGAACAAAAACGACATGCCTTCACCGGTGTGCGTCGCGTCGTCGCAGACGGATGCACATAGCTCTAGCATGAACATGTGGGAGTAGACGAGGGACGCGGCGACGTGGTTTTTGAGGAGACCTTGTAATACATCTGGACTTTGGAAAATAAAAACCGAGTCATGTTTCGGAATCAACTCACAATATACAAAAATATTCTGCCTCCATCTCAAAATATATGTCGTCAATCTGTCTATATTTTTAAGTTTAAATAAATTTTCAACATTTATTTTGAGATGGAGGGAGTAGCATAATTTGAAAAAGGCTAAAACTCAATATAAATACGTACTGTATGACATTTTATCAATTAACATGCTTTCGAATTGACTTCAATTTAAATCCGAGAGGCATCTCACTAGATACTAGTACTGCTATATAAACATGTGGGGATAATATATTTGCTCCATATTCTAGTGGTAAAGGTCGGCCTGGCTGGCAACGCCACCGAACAGGAGGTACCACCTTTTATACGTCGACGGGTCAAACTTGGCATGAGCAGGAGACTGGGACCACCGGATAAACAGTGGACCATGCTCGGTAACGAAGTCAGACAGTAACAAAAGCGGCATGTTTTTTCCTCGGCCAGCGCTTAACCGCGTTTAACCCGGAGGCCCTTGGCGAGACCGCGGAGCAGGTGTGGTCGCGGTGCACGATGGGCTGTCGTGCACCACACACACAGGTTGAAGGCGAGAGGGAGAAAAGGGCGTGCGGTGCGGATGTGGCGGGGCCCACCTCGAGGATAAGCCTTTTTTTCCGTGACAAGCACGAAGAGCAAGAGGAAAAGAAGGAGCACGGGCCCGCGCCGCGTACTTTTCGCTGTCCTCTAGCCAGTGACACGTGGGCCTGACGTTTTGCTGGAGCCGCGGGGCCCGCTGGTCAGGTTCCGTTTTCTCTCCCTGGTTTTCCACGGTGGGGAGAGGGGAGAGGGGAGAGGAGAGGGCCAGATGGGGGGGTTGGTTTCGGTTCGGGGGTGGGGAAAGCGTGTGGGCAGCGGGGACCACACGCCACTCACGTGAGCCCGGATCTTGACAAGCAGGCACGTGGTTGCCTCGCTCGGGATTCTCTGCGGCAGCGGCGCCCATATGGGTGATGCTGATGCTCCCCGGTGGTGGGTAGGTCCAGTTGCAGCGGCTAGTCCACTGTTCACCGCTGCTTGGTGGGTCCGGCCGTGCGATACCCATCCCATTCAGAGAGGGGTCTACGTCTGGTACGTACGTGTGAATTTCGTAGTAGAAAGTATACTACTACCAAGTGGCAGTAGTACTAGTAGGAGTAGTATTTACTCTTGTACGAACACGGAAATGGCTGTTGCCGAACAGTGGACTTATCGTGAATCCACTCGTATGGAGAATGGTATAAGCAGGCATGCCGCGTCGATCTCACTTTTGCCGATGTTGAACGTTGTAGGCAGGCAGGTAGATTGTCGCTTCACGCGGTGGAAACATCTTTTGGGTTTTGAGGTATATGTAGGTGTCACACTCACACCTCACCACTGTGCTTTTCATCCCAATAATTCATACTCCCACCAATAATAGCACTCCTACATAACATGAAATCATCTCACGCCTACTTGCAATTGTAAACAGCTCTCGACTGAAATTAAAACAGGACGACAGCCACGTCTACAACCTGGAAGAGTTCTTCGATAGCAACAACATCACCCATATACAAGCTTGACACAAAACCGGACTCGGCCCCAACAGTCAGCTCAAGGAAGGGGATGAATGCAAGCAATGTACTAGTAGTACAGGCACAGGTCAGCATGAGATTTCCCGTCCTTTGCTGAACGATTCTGAGCATGACATGGACGGAACAGAAGCACACAGGCACACAGGCACAGGCTTTGCCCAAGCATATGATCCTGCCTGTCGACCTGGAACGGCGTGCCACGGCTCAACTCTGGGAGGACCAATCTTGTGCCGGCTCGACGCGGCGCCGATTTCACATCTCATCAAAGTGCACACCTCATCATGGAGTACTACATGGGTCGATGCGGCAGAGTACTAGCAGTAGAAGTAGAGACAGTTGGGAGCAGAGTAGTACTAGCTCGCCACCAAAACAGAAAGGAAATCCAGACGCCCGAGCGTCGACATCCGGCTCCGACCCTGACACGCTAGTTCGTCAACGCCTCGCCGGTCCAACCGCCGGCGGTAGGGTCTCGCCTGAGCTCAAGCAGGGCGCAGAGGGCGATGCCAACTGAACCACGACCGACGACGAACTTACCTGACACACCAACCGCGAGGATCACGGCTACCGCCACCCTCGCGCGGCTGCCGCGGACGCGTGCTCTGTGTATCTCCGACTCGGGTCGCGCCGGCGAGACATCGTCTGTCTCCACCTCGCTTTTCAAAACAAATATCCACCTTATACCACACTGGCAGCATAATCCCAGTTCCGGTGAAGGCCAGCCGGTCGGCGAGGGGGTAATGGAGCTAGCTGGTCGGTCATGGATAGACAGAGGGGGGAGAGAGTAGCACCGATGCTAGTCGCCCCCGCGTGGCTTTTATAATGGCGAGAGGAGAAGCTAGTCTTGCTTGCATTTGGTTGGATGCGCTGTGGTCTCCCACTCCCCATCTCTGCTTTTACAATGTCGTTCCTGTAGCTATCATCATCTTCCATCGAATCTTAAAAAAATCTCTGTACAGCGTGGGTATTTAAAGGGAATGGATGTGCTCACCCTGGCGAATTGTATACTCCGTGGCGGAGTATTTTATGCCTCAGAGATCGTGTAGCCGCACCCTCCTGCTGGACGCTCTCTGGTGATGATCTTTGAACGCCACCAAAGGTGAATCGGCCTTTTGAATCGATTTGTTTAATTTCGGAGCGATTGCCTATACAGTACATCATTTTTTCTATCGACCTCTAAGGCCTTTCACAATGGATGTTTCTTAGCGCAGTATCCTAGCTGCTTTGCCAATGTGGCATGTCATTTAATTAAGAAAGAGGGTGTTGTTGTATCTTAGCTAAGCTACACCCCTTGCACGGTATCATAGGCAAAAAACTTGGGTAGACCAATCACACACATGCATGAGACAAAATCATTAATACAACACCACTAAGAAACACCATCTAAGAAACAATGCATTGTCATTGTTGTTTCTTAAGTTTTAATTACATCTATGAAAACGTGCTAAGAAACACCCTATTGTAAAAGGCCTAAGCTACCTTCTTCCGAAGGCTTGTAGTTGCTCCAGCCCGTTTGCGCTAGTTTTTTTTTTGAACGGACGTGGGTACAAGTTTGCAAAGAAATTTCTTGAAGAACAGGGAAAAACATATAAGAGTACAACAAAAACTAAAATGACCCTTGGCAAAATGAGGAAGATACAATCCAGATCTTGGTCTTTCCATCGCAACAAACTAGCCGGACAGAAAAATGAAGTGCTGCAATGACAAGCTACCTACACAGAAGAACACAGACGGAGCCTGTCAGGGGTCCATCGAGATCATGGATAAAAACCTGCAACCGTGTTCTTCAGGGGCCTCAAACAACCTCACCAACCGAAGAGCCAGCAGTTCAACCAACAATCGAGTTGGTAGAGACACACGAGGTGGGAGACTGAGCTGTTGATTTAGATGGCGCATCACCGAGCCCAATACAGGAACATCTTCCCCGCCGAATCTAGGGAGCGACAGTGAAGGCGATCTCATCTGCCTCCGGTGCACAGCGAGCAGGAAGAAGAGAGTGAAGACGGCTTGAACAACAATTCTCGGTTGATCCTTAGTCTAATAGCCAGATTGAATCACTGCATCCAGAGAATTGAAGCAGTTTTGATGAACTCCATAAGATGCAGCAACAGGAGCAAGCCAGAGAGTCCAACCTTCCGCGACCGCTAAGTGTGATCTCATTGATGATCTATCGCCATGGGATCTACCTCTTTTGCATTTTTTTTATCAAACTTATGTTATTTTGCACTATCGTTCGACACTATGGCCTTTGAACTATGATATTTGATAGTTTTTGGTAATTTATTTGCTAACTTTACCTATTTTTATTGTCAATTTTGATGAAATTTGTTATCAATTGATCAAATATTTGAAAAAACGGCTAGCTAGCAAAAACAGCCCGTTTTTATATCCACGTGCCAACCTAAACCGAGATCCAGACATCTCCCGCGTCTGAAATGGGTAGGCCCCCAGAGGTGACATAAGGGCTGATGGGCTGATGGCATGTGTGCTTGTCTCAAACGAATATGCTCAGCCAGTCATTCCGTGAGTAGCTTGCATACGTAACGCATGGTGGTAGGCAGTTAGTCACTAGCCTAGTGAAATGTTGTTAATAGACTATTGTACCGCATCATAAAAAGAATATTAGCGTATGCTCTTGGTATGTCGCTGATTTAGTATAAAGTTTGTATAGTATTAAGTTGACACTTACTATAGATCAGAGGGACTAATATCTTTCGAGGAAACACATAGGCATGCCATTTTACTTGTCTGAAAAACAATATAAGTAATATAACCAACGATATAATCATCTTATGAAATCATTACCACATATATTTTGTTGTATAGTCAAAGTCCATTGGGATCATTTATGTGCGTATGTTCGTATCAAATTTAGCTACAAGGACGTCAAATCCTTTTGTAGAGAGTATACATGGAGAAAACATGAAAAGTAAAACTTATTAAAATATGCAAATATACATTATGTAAATAATAATAATGTTCTCAGATGTACTCTATTTGCATTTTCATCCACATGAGTTGGATCTATAACATTTCCTGGTCCACACACTTTCTATATGTCCAGCTCACATGACAAGGATATATACAACTCCATGTCTCAACATAAAGAAAAACCATGTGTACAATATATTGCAATCCATTCACAGTCGCATTCATTAGTTGGTCCAACACTCTAACCCTAATAACAATATTAATTTGGGTAGGCTGGTGACCTTTCCATCCTATGACGACGGAGGATTGGCAAGCTAAGCCACACATTAGTCTATTGGCACAATCTGTTAATTATTTGACCACATGCATGGCCTAAGCAATAGCTAAAGATGATGATCTCTTGTTTGTGTGCGCTGCACTTTGTCCCTTCTCAAATCAGTCACTAGCTTGTTTGCCCTTTTTAACTATTTTTTGTCCTTTTGTTCTTGAGAGACTCAAGCTAGAGTTTATCATGTGTAAGAGCATCTCCACTTGGAGGCCCTAAAGGCCCCCAAACGGCTATCAGGAGTCTCCGTGGCCAAAAGCACGCCCATCCCGCCTGTAACATCCCAAAACTTCAATCCAAGCTTATCAAGATCAAATCAATCAAAAATGGGGTTAACAAAAACTTTTTCAAATTTAAAATGAAAGCATTCATATATGTGTGCATTTAAAATAGGAGTTGTTTTGAATTGCCAAACTTTTCCTAAAGAAAATCAAATCAAAAAGAAGTAAAAAGGAGGAATGGTCATTTTTGGCTATTTTAATCCACTACACTACTTTGAGTGTTTCTAGCACTCATTTCTTAACAGAAACAATTCTTGATCTTTGTACCCCTTGCTAGTACACATAATGAGGTACCAAGGCCCACCTTTGGATCTGCTAAAAACATTCTGTTACTTATTTTAAATTGCATTTAAAAATTGAATCTAATGCATATGCATAGATCACCCCTTTTGCAAAACCTATCTTTTTGAGCTCCATTTTCAAAACCCTTGCAACCAGAGACTACCTAGCATTAGTGGAGAACACCCAAAAATTTTGAACTCAAAATTCAAAAGTTTAGTTCTTGCGGCCATTTAATCAAACACTTGGCAGGCAGGTTTAAACCTAAATCATAGCTCACTGTTTTGAACAGGGTTTTGCCCCCATTTGATCTCCATTTAACTCCTCTGTCCCCTCTTGATCTAACCAGGCCCTTAGCACCCACTCCCCTAGCCCCTAGTGGCATTGCCATGCCATGCCGAGCCACCCCTCGCCGGCCAACCTTGCCCTCACTGTAGCAGACCACTCCCCTTCCCTCGCCATGTCTAGGAGGTAGCCAGGAGCTCACCGCCCCTCTCTGTCCCCTGCCCGAGCCAAGTGCTACCGTGGACCACCGAGGAAAGCCCGCGCCCAGTGCCACCGCACCATGCCAGTGCCGCCCCCAGAGCGCGTTCTGTCCCTGCTCGACCAGACCGCCCCTTGGCCGCAGCCCGGGCCCGCCGCTCCGCCTCGACTTGGAGAACACCCCAGATATCCCCGTTGGCCGCCCAATGCCTCACATCCACCGCTCGCCATGGACACCGCCGCCTTTGCCGCGTAGAGCGCCACGTCGCCCAGACCGCGTGCCACCGCCCCTATGGCTGCATTCAATGCCTAGAGCACCGCTAGGGAACCGCCCTTCGATCGCCACCCACAGCCATGCCTCTACACCATCGTAGCCATGTCGCCACCGTCACCTGCCCATCCCGCTCGGTCTCACCGTCGGGCCTATAAAAGGAGCCCTCCCCAGCCTCTTCTCTCCACACCACCCCACTCCCCTCACCTCTCTGAACCTCACCCACCTCTCGCTGGAGCAAGGAGAGTTCTACCTCGCCGGAATTAGAGCCAGAGCAGCCACGACAGGAGGAGAAGGGCGCCGCTGATTGTGACCACCCCAAGCTCCGCCGCAACCGCGCCTCGCCTCGTCGTCGTCTTCATTTTTGTTTGCCCGCCTCGCCAACCCCGCTGGAGCCCTGGTACGTCCCTAGCAGACCCCCACCGAGCCGCTAGGGTTTGAGCTCGCCGGCGACCTGTTCGTCATCGACGACGACCCTCAGCCGTAGATCTGCCTTCTAATCCTACGGCCCACAACGCGCGTACCGTTTCGCGTGTTAAGTGACGCTGACAAGCGGGACCCCCGTCAGCTGAGCCCCGCGCCGCGGAGCGCCACTGGGCTGGCCCAAGTCATTTCCCGCGCTAGCCCACACATTCAAATCTGGATTTTTCTTTTAGTTGAATCTAGTTTGTGTCCACTATTTTAAAATTCAATTCTAGGAGTTTTACAAATCCAAATTGCATGAAACTAATTTTTCCTGAAAGGTATTAAGATGATCTATCCAAGCCCGTTGGATTTAATTCAATTAGAGTTATAGATATCTCCTAATAAAAATAAGAAGTCAGAAGCATTTGCAACTTGCAACATTTTTATAAAATCAACCAAGTCAGCTTTTGAGTTGATTCCAACTCTCAAAAATCACATTTCATCATATCTATCCAAATATGTAATAATATTACGTTTTACATGCAGTGACTTTGGACTAGTACCAAAATAATGCTATATAGGCATTTCTAGTCACTTTGAATCATTAAATAATGAACTTAAACCAAAGTAATATTGATCCAACCTTTAAATCTCATTCCCACATGTTAGAATATGTGGTGAGGACATGTGTCCACATGATCCCATATTTTGGTGGTGAATATGAAATTTTAGTTTTCAATGAGTAGAAATTACTTTTCTAAAATAAAAAGAATGAAACTATGGAATTAAACTTGTGATGCTTGTGATGATAAAAGATCATCCAAGGTGTGTCTTAGAAGGCTACTTAGTTTAGTTAAGTATTGTTTGGTGATTGTGCACTCTCTATATATTTATAGATGATAGTACCGACCAAGCTTTCGAGGAGGAGGAGTTCTACCAAGAAGAAGAAGAAAACTTCAACCACTGCACCAACCAAGGCAAGCTACTATTAGCAAGCTAGCACTTTTAAGTGCAAGCCACCATTAACAGTGCAAGCTAACACTTGCAAGTTTAGTACTTAGCAAGTTAGGACCAAACTAGATGGTTTAGCAAAGATGCCTTAAGCATGCTTTGATCACACACTCCCTTTGGACTATTAGTACCCCAAGTCTTAGTTACAAGTTTTACCCTTTTAGTTTATACAAAGTCTTTACTTGTTTATAAGGTAGCATAAAAAGTATAAAACTTGACCTATTTAGAAACCTTTAGATGTCATTCTATGGCATGAGATTGAACCCATCTTTACCACGTTAGTGAACACTCTTAACTTAGTAGTTTAGAGTAGATCCAAAAACTTGAGTCACTTTAGATGGGAATAATTGGTGAAAATGAATTATGAAAACGTTGGAATGATGAGTCACTCCATTGAGATGTTTTGACATGTGTTGAGAAACACAAATGATTGATGATGATGAAAATGTGGAGGCATGAGCCTTAACCCTTTTATAAAACTGATGGTTGGATTCGGATGCGATACCATTCCAAATTTACCGTACAACCACATTACCTGAATTGGGTAAGGCTTAGCTGGAAATTTATATGCATTAGTATTAGTTCCCTCACGGCGGGAGAGGTCTGAGCTGAGGTTACCTCTCATGTTGTCCACCTATGCAGTGCCCAAGATGACTGATGGTCATGGTTGGGAGGCCATGCTCATAGGAGAGGTGCTTATACTAGGGTGTGTAAAGGGAAGGTTATGTTTGATTATCTGCATACTAAGTATGATGATTCAGGGTTATCCCTGATAGATGTATCGAATCTTGTGGTGAAAGTGTACCCCCTCTTTAGAGTGTCAAACTATTCGAATAGCCGCGTCCGCGGTTATGGACAGTTGGAATGGCCATATTGTTTCGTTGTCAGATGTTTTTCTAAATAACTTGAAAATGATGATTAATCTTGACTTGACCACAACAGGGTTGTGTTTATGACAATAGTTTCCCCAACTTAAGTGATTCTAGAGTTTTACTTTATCTTTCTTTGCTTCAGAATTCAGCTTAGGTTTCAAACTTAACTTTATAGTTAAGCATAGAGTTAGCACTTTAACTTAGATTCATAATACTTGTTAGTGGTAGTTTGCGAGTACTTAAAGAGTACTCATGGCTTTTGTCCCTGGCTATTATCATGTCCAGACTATGAAGGAGACTATCAAGATGATGGCCAACAGGACAACTATGATAACTAGGACTCAACATTGCCTGTGACCCTGAAGATGGACCCCACCGCTACGCTTATCCTTTATTTCCGCTGCTTGTTGTTTTAAGACTGGATCATGAGATCCTTATTTGTGTAATACCTTATGTATGGTTTGTAATGGATGATGTACTGTGATATCCAATCCGTTATGTCTCGCAAAAATGGTAATCCTGAGATTGCGAGGTATGGCATAACGGGCATCTGGGATTAAAAATCTGGGTGTTGACAAGTTGGTATTAGAGCCATATTGACCATAGGAGACCCTAGTTAGAATGGACGTCAAACAAAAACTTAGTTTCAAAACCAAAGTGAGTATTTATGAAAAACTATCTCCTCTCTTACCCTTGTGGATTTTTTCTCAAAAATTCATGTTCCTCAAAATTCTTCCACTACTACTTAAAATTTGACACACTTGATCACTTCACTAACTTCCTCATCCTTAATTCTTGTAGATGGAGACTCAGTTCAACAAGTTTTACCAGTTGGGAAACGGAGGTCTGCTGATCTTGGAGAGGGATCTGGATTCACTGTCTGAGTTACTGGGACGCCCGCAGCCAGAGTTTCTTGGAGCTCAACTTCCAGGACCCCCAGGAGGAGACCTACAGTGGCTAGTCACCGCAGATCTTAGAGGAAGCATTGAGGCCAACACGCCCAGTCCGTCTTCCTCCTCGCCTTCCATGCTGCATAATGGCGCTGCTCGTGTACCAGAATTTGTAGGCGAGCAGCCGGCACGTCCCATTTGCCATGCATTCTCCTCGCCTGGCGCCCCTTTGCATTCAATGGCCACCAATCGCCTGCATCTACACCTCCTCTACCACATACGGCTATAAGAAACCCTCGCCGCCGCAGCTGCATCGCCTCATCTCCTTCCCCATGCCGTCGACCCATCACCTCCTCTACCAACAACTTCCTCCCGAGCCCACACCCATCGCATGGAGAGGTATCCTGAAGACGGTGCAGACACGAACGGCTTCGGTCGGTGCTCACTGAAAGCCCATGAGGCGCATGCTCTGGTCTGCGGGGTACCTGGTTCCACCGGACATGGGCTGCCCCAAGCGCTGGTCGGTGAGCACTGATGGCCTGTGCGTACCGCCCGTGCAAACCGGTCAGGTGCGCACAACGGCGATCTAATTAAGAGCACTACTAGGGTGTGCTCACGCCGGAGGAGAGGAACGATCTCGCGCGGGATCCCGACAACCACCGAGCGTGGGACGAGTTCTTAGAGCAATAGTGGGAGGACCGCATCAACGCCTACGAGGCAACGACCCTCCAGAGGAGAAGTACAACATCGAGGGGAAGTGTCGATGGTTGGGGCGACCTAGGCAGGACGCTTGCCTAGGTGCTCAGACACATCGCCAACGACAACAACCCTCCCCTAACACTGCTGCCACCGCAGCCGGTCTAGTGATGGGCCCCGTGCCGTCAGACACAAGGGTCCTCGTCGACTTCTTCTTCATCGAGGTCCTCATCATCATCGGCGCGCTACTCCCCCTACTCCATGGCATTGCCCCGCTTCTCCAAACAGCTCATCCTGGTGAAGGACGAGTTCAGAGAGAGCCCGCCGCCCTCTTTGCAGGTGCTTCGGCGACGTCCTTATTAGGGACCACCGCACCCCATGCTAGCCATCCCCTTCCCGCGGTCGCCCCCGCCTCACCAAGCCCAAGCATGAGGGTAAGAAGGAGTGGACACCCCCGCCAGAGTACAAGGCGGTGGCCCTCCAGCTAAAGATCAAGGAGGACCCAGAGGACTTTCTAGGACAACGCGTGGTGGAGCACGTCTCGTTCAACTCCGTGCTGCCGGCGACGAATGCGTTCATGAAGGTGTGGTCTGCATCGGAGTACCGACGCGAACAGGTCGAGCACGCTAATACATTGCAAATGTATCTACAATTTTAGATGTTCCATGCTTGGTTTTATCTACTTTCTTGTGTTTTGTCCACACTTTGGAGTACTTTTCATATGATTTCTTGGACTAACCTATTAACAAGATGCCACAGTGCCAGGTGCCTGTTTTCTGCTGTTCTTGGTTCCAGAAAGTTGGAAAATCAATATTCTTGGAATTGGACCGGACAAAAGTCAAAGTTGATATTTTCCCAGAAGACTCACGGAGCCAGAAGGAGAGTCGAAGAGGGGCCACAGGGTGGCTACACCACCCCATGGCGCGGGTCCCCCCAGGCCGCGCCAGGGCATGGTGTGGGCCCCCTGGCCGCCCACCGACCTTGCCCTCTGGCCTATAAGAAGCCTCCCGAGGCATAAACCCTAGATAATCAAGCCTCTAGCCATGAAAAGTTCCGCAGCGCCGCCGCCACCGAAGGCGAGATTCGGGGGACAGAAAGTCTCTGTTCCGGCAACCTGCCGGGACGGGGAAGTGCCCCCGGAGCCATGTCCATCGATCTCCACCACCATCTTCATCACCATTGCTGATTCCCATGATGAGGAGGGAGTAGTTCTCTCTCGAGGCTAAGGGTTCTACCGGTAGCTATGTGTTCATCTGTCTCTCTATGCATGATCATATTGTGATCATGAGCTTTGTAATCAAGTAGATCTACCTTGCTACTCAAGTGCTTTATTAGATCTCTGCTCTCCCCATGTGTGTGAAAGTGACAGCGTGCACACCATGGTGGCACTTAGGCTAGAGATTACAAATACTTGTTATAAGTTATATTTGGAGTTGGATGTCTTTATGAAATTGTGGTGTTTGTTGGACTCATTTACTGCTCAAGGTGACAGTGTGGGGTTTTCTAGATGGGAAAGGCTTACTTTGAGGTGTGATGTTATAGCCCTACCATGGATTAGAGTGTCCAACCGGAGAGTAGTTCAGCGTAGTATCATGAAGATGATATATTTATATGAGTGTTCACTAGTGAAAGTATGATCCCTAGGCCTTGTTTCTAAGCATTGAAACACCGTTTTCTACTAGATATCTTACATGTTTGCTTGCTTCCATCTTTATTTAAGTTTGACCTTTAGTCTCTTCCACGCCATTAAGTTATTTTCTAGCACCATTATCGTATATCCATACCATTTGTATTTCACTATCTCTTCGTCGAACTAGTGCACCTATACACCTGACAAGTGTATTGGGTGTGTTGGGGACACAAGAGACTTCTTGTATCTTGATTGTAGGGTTGCTCGAGAGGGGATCCCTTTGACCACTTCCTCCCTGAGTCCGATAAACCTTGGGTGATCCACTTAAGGGAAAACTTGCTGCTGTTCTACAAACCTCTACACTTGGAGGCCCAACAACTGTCTACAAGAATAGAAGTGCGTAGACATCAAGCTATTTTCTGGCGCCGTTGTCTGGGAGGTAAGGTAAAAGGTACTCACATCCTCCGGTGTGAGTGCTCAGAGTTATTTCCTATAGATTCTGCAATTTTGTCTTTCTGTTTCTTGTTTTCACTAGTTAGGCTTAATGGAAAACAACAACAAAATTAGAGAGCTTTATAGTGTTTATCTTGAGTTAGGACATGAAGTGTTTGAAGAGAAAATTAAAAAACCTATGGAACTTTATTTGCATGCTAATAGCAATGTTGTTAGTATGAATTCTTTGGACACCATTATTGCTAATGCTATGGAAAAGTCTAAGCTTGGGGAAGCTAGTTTTTATGAAAATGATATTTTTAGTCCCCCAAGCACGGAGGAGAAAATTTACTTTGATGATACTATGCCTCCAATATATGATGATTACAATGATGAATATGATATTTTTGGTCCACCTACTATTGAGGAGGAAATTAATTATGACTACAATATGCCTCCTATATTTGATGATTATGGTGATGAGAACAATAATGATAACTATTTTGTTGAATTTGCTCCCACTACAATTAATAAGAATGACTATGTTTATGTGGGGAGTATTAATTATTTTATGCATGTGGCTCATGATAAGAATGTTTCTTGTGATAGTTATATTGTTAATTTTATTCATGAGGCTACTGAAAGTTATTATGAGAGAGGGAAACATGGTTTTATGTGTCTCAAAAATATTAAGTTTCCCCTCTTTATGTTGAAAATTTTGAAATTGCAATTGTTTTGCTTTCCTATGCTTGTTGCTTTGTGCTTTCATGACTTGTTTCTTTACAAGATTATTTTGCATAGGAAGTGGGTTAGACTTAAATGTGTTTTGAATTTGCTTCTTGATGCTCTCTTCTACTTCAATTCATATTTCTTATGTGAGCATCTTCTCAAACTATCACGCCTAACTTAAAGGCGTTAAAGAAAAGTACTTATTGGGAGATAACCCAAAAGTTTTAGATGAGTCTTGGAAGTTATTACCTCTGTAATAACCACTCCTTATCCTTTTTATTTGCTTTTTGTGCCAAGAGTAAGCTCTAATGAGAGAGAAGTAATGATTGGGAAAGTTGCTTTCCCGAAATAGATTTATGTGCTTCACCGTAAAAATTCGTGTAAAATCTCTATACGTCCTTTTGAAGCGTGAATTTTTGTGCTTCTGCCCAGGTTGTAATCTAACTTTCGTTAGTTAAGCACTTTTCAATTTGAGCAACAGAAGGTGTTCGAAAAAATTTGTCTTTACCTGCTGGTCTGTTTTGACAGATTTCTGCCATTATTTGCATTTGCTTCTTGTTGGTTCCTTTTTGAGTTCTTTGGAGAATTGAGATTTTTGAGGGAAGTGCTACAGTAGCTAGTGTTTTAATGGAATGTTTATTGGTGTTAGAACTGAACCTAAGGACTTATTATCTTGAGTGCACTAATGTTGCTAATAAAGATTGTGTGAAATTTTGTATGAAGGAAAAATTTCAAGTGTATGTAAGGAATGAGTAATGAGATGAAGGATGGACTAAAGCTCAAGCTTGGGGATGCCACGCGTGTCACCCCAAGAAATATACAAGAAGTACAAGCGTCAAAGCTTGGGGATGCCCAAGGCATCCCCCTCTTCATCAATAAAAATCCCAGGTTTCTTCCAAACGCTTTATTTTTATTGTTTCATGCATAGTTGTGTTGTTCTTGGAGCGTCTTATTTTTCGGTTTCATTTTGTTTTTTTTGTTTGCTTGGTTTGCTTAGTTTTTCTGAATAAATTGGTTGTACCCCCTCTTTCATACATTGGTTTTCAAATAGTTTGGTTTGGTTTGGAAAAGAGTAGGAAAGCTCATGCTTAAGTGGTAAAAAGAGCTTGTTTTTGACTGTGGCCTATGCTCTATCATGCCATTCTTGATATTGTTTTGGATTTATTCTTAGTATTCTTTTTTGTAGCATGGATTTTTATAAACAATTGAGATTGCTTAATGTGCCTTGGATGAATCATGCGTTGTTTTAGCATATTAAAGCATAATTTAGTGGTATTCTCCTTTGATGCTTTATTTGGGTTGACTTGGCGCATGCTCACACCATGTTATGACTATCTCAAGTCACCATAGCCTTTATGATCCTTTAGTTTTCAACTTGTAGTATCACTTTATGTTTTGATCAATGATGTTTTGTCGCTCTGCATGATTATGGCCATTATTGCTCTCTTAGTTTGTCGCTCCCAGTCTTTTGCTAGCCTCCACAACCAAGTATGAGTTCCACGCATGCATACAACTCCCTAAACCAAGTTATTCCAAAGAGTCCACCATACCTACCTACTAGCATAGGCTATTCCAAGTATATTCATGTTTTTGTCTACCTTCCAAATTAAACTTGTTATGAGAAAACTAGTGATTAAAGCTCTCACGAACTTAATGGCACACTTTACTTTTTGCATTTAATAAACCTGAACCATTGGGTCCTTCTTTGTTGCGTATATGCTTGCGCTTTATAAGTTGAAGTTAGCAGAACCATGTATCATGGGGAACGCTTTCAACATTGCACTTGTACTTTGTACCCCGTTGATATCATGTTCTTTTGCTTACGGATCCCGGCGGTGTGAAATAAAAGTGGAACTTGTAAGATCATGGAGTTTGTATGTGTGTTAGAGAAACACCTGGGCCTCTAGCCTAAGCCATGCCTAATCATGGTGGAAACTTGCAGCATAACCATAATGAGCACTCTATGAAGCATCCTCAATAAAAAACCTATGCAAATAGCAAATAAAAAGATCGATGAGATGCTCATTGTCTGCTTGCCTTGTCATTTTGATTATGGGATAGCTCCTGTATCATGTGCAAGGGGTACCCCGTTGGCGGTTCTTTATGATACATATGTACTTACAATGACAAGAGCTTACTTGTGACTAAAGTTGAGTAGCATGAGGTTCGGTCTTCGTAAGTAAGGGGCATGAGATTTCGGTTTATAACTTGTCAAGCATATCCTCTTAGTTTTGTCACTTTAACCTTAATCACCTAAAGATGCTTATGATAGGGGCAATGAGAGCTGAAAGCTATAAGTACCATAATTTTTGGAAGCTCTTTATGAGACTTGAATCCCTACTTCCTTTTACAAAGGCCTTTCTTCCACCATTACATTGAGTCTACACCTTCTATCTTTATGCACCTACTTTGAGAGCATAGTGGCCATTCTTAGTTCTATGTGCATTGTCCCAAGACTAAGTTGATTGATGCATAACTTGTTATTGCTTGTTTTAAACTATTGTATCTAGTCACTCTTATGAACTTTAAAGGTGTCCTGTGCATTTATATTTGCTACTCTATGAGGGACAAGCTGAATACTATTATGCTATGTTTTCTTTATGTGAAACAAACAAACGTCTTGCAAAGCATTGTTATTCATGAATATTTTGTTTGTGTCTTTTCATGTTGCAACATAGTTGCTATGCCTTATTGTTAGAACTTTGTCTTTCATGTTATGATTGAAGTACTATGATCCCAACTTTGAATGTTTTGCAAATACTTTGATCAAGTTTATGATGGTGCATGTCACCTCAAAAATTATTCTTTCTTTTTATCACTTACCTACTCGAGGACGAGCAGGAGTTAAGCTTGGGGATGCTGATACATTGCAAATGTATCTATAATTTTTGATGTTCCATGCTTGGTTTTATCTACTTTCTTGTGTTTTGTCCACACTTTGGAGTACTTTTCATATGATTTCTTGGACTAACCTATTAACAAGATGCCAAAGTGCCAGTTGCCTGATTTCTGCTATTTTTGGTTCCAGAAAATCAGAAAATCAATATTCTCGGAATTGGACCGGACAAAAGCCAAAGTTGATATTTTCCCAGAAGACTCACGAAGCCAGAAGTAGAGTCGAAGAGGGGCCACAGGGTGGCCACACCACCCCATGGCGTGGGTCCCCCAGGCCGCGCCAGGGCATGGTGTGGGCCCCCTGGCCGCCCACCGAGCTTGCCCTCTGGCCTATAAGAAGCCTCCTGAGGCATAAACCCTAGATAATCAAGCCTCTAGCCATGAAAAGTTCCGCAGCGCCACCGCCACCGAAGGCGAGATTCGGGGGACAGAAAGTCTCTGTTCCGGCAACCTGCCGGGACGGGGAAGTGCCCCCGGAGCCATGTCCATCGATCTCCACCACCATCTTCATCACCATTGCTGATTCCCATGATGAGGAGGGAGTAGTTCTCTCTCGAGGCTAAGGGTTCTACCGGTAGCTATGTGTTCATCTGTCTCTCTATGCATGATCATATTGTGATCATGAGCTTTGTAATCAAGTAGATCTACCTTGCTACTCAAGTGCTTTATTAGATCTCTGCTCTCCCCATGTGTGTGAAAGTGACAGCGTGCACACCATGGTGGCACTTAGGCTAGAGATTACAAATACTTGTTATAAGTTATATTTGGAGTTGGATGTCTTTATGAAATTGTGGTGTTTGTTGGACTCATTTAGTGCTCAAGGTGACAGTGTGGGGTTTTCTAGATGGGAAAGGCTTACTTTGAGGTGTGCTGTTATAGCCCTACCATGGATTAGACTGTCCAACCGGAGAGTAGTTCAGCGTAGTATCATGAAGATGATATATTTATATGAGAGTGTTCACTAGTGAAAGTATGATCCCTAGGCCTTGTTTCTAAGCATTAAAACACCATTTTCTACTAGATCTATTACATGTTTGCTTGCTTCCATCTTTATTTCAGTTTGCCTTTAGTCTCTTCCACGCCATCAAGTTATTTTCTAGCACCATTATCGTATATCCATACCACTTGTATTTCACTATCTCTTCGCCGAACTAGTGCACCTATACACCTGACAAGTGTATTGGGTGTGTTGGGGACACAAGAGACTTCTTGTATCTTGATTGCAGGGTTGCTCGAGAGGGGATCCCTTTGACCACTTCCTCCCTGAGTTCGATAAACCTTGGGTGATCCACTTAAGGGAAAATTTGCTGCTATTCTACAAACCTCTACACTTGGAGGCCCAACAACTGTCTACAAGAATAGAAGTGCGTAGACATCACACGCGCGTCGCCTTGGCCTCTTCATCGACCCGGAAGGCAACAATGGCGATGAGGCATGCACGTCCAACTTGCGCTGTGATGTCGGGCAAGGATACAACAGCATCCCGACGCTGAAGCAGGATCCACCTAGTGATTCCGACAATGATGACGACGCCGACGACTTCAATTACATCGTAGCTATGTAACATTGCTTCGGCCTTGGCCACCCCCACTAGATCGCCTCGGCCCTGCCGCCACGAGTCCATTAAGTTTCTTTTTTATATTTTGTGAAATATGAAGTGAACTCTCCATTTCTAACTAGATTTAACAAATTTCGAGTAGTTCAAAACATTTTAGAAAAACTAAGGTATGTATCGCACGCGCTGCCTCTCGGGGGAGGCGGCACGGGCGGAACCCTCAGCCGCCGCCGCCCCCGACTCCTCCTCCCACCTCTCCCTCGCTGCCACCAGAGGACGCTGGCAGGAAAAGTCTGGCCGACCGATGGTGGCAGTGGGGCTGCTTCCTCGCGTGGTGGCCCCTCCCTCGTAGGGAACCCCTTGGGTGCTCGAAGATTGTCGCCCCAATGGCGATCTGATGGCGGCGGGGTCTAGAAGCTGAGGCGACGGCCTCGGGCTTTGATGGAGGTTCTCCCTTGGCGGATGGTTGTGGGGGTCGCATCTGCTGCTAGGGGCGCAATCCTAGGGTTTCTCTCATGCCAAGACGAAGATCTACCTTCAACCTGTTTTATTGATCTGGTGGCAGTGTCGATTCATGCCTAGAGATTGTTGGAACGGATGGGATTCGGTGCGCGCAACCGGTGTTTTCTGACTGTTTGGTTTCAGAGGAAGCGAGGTGAAGCTCTGCAGTCTGTTGCCATCATGGAACATATCTTTTGTTCCATGGCGAAGTCAGTGTGCAGAAAATGTCATGGAAGCCAAGATTTGTGGACTAGCTATGGTAGGTCGAGTCCTGGTGGCGATGATGAATTGGCTTGGTGATTCGTGAATTGTAGCAGCGGCATCGGAAGGTGGGGGTGGAAGCACCGGAGGAGTTCACAGTCTTACCTTGCAGGGTGAAAATCCACGGTCCGGTCTTAATTGGTTATGCCTGGCAATGACCTTGTTGAAGGCATTGTTTTGTGAGCGAGAACTTTCTCCAAGGTGAAAACCTATAATCTTTGATCGGGCGACGACGGCGCTTGTGCTCTGTTTCCTTCTTGAAGGCGTCGCTATTGGATATGTTGGACTTCTGGTGTTGTTCTGGTGGGGTTAGTGTCACTACTACTAAGGATCTTATCGCTGCAGCGGGACTTTTCTTTTTTGTAATTCTTCTTCTTCTTTTGGTTGTGTGCATCCATAATGCCAATAGGATAATGCGTTGTTGGAGAGGTTGGGTGTAGTTGGTATCATCACGATATTAATATATGCTCCTTTCCAAAAAAAAGTTCAAAACATTTTTTTATGGGGGACATGGCTGGGAGCCTGCCCCCCTCATTTATGCTGTCAAAGCCGGCAACCCCTAGGGCCAAAAAAGGTTGTGCCCGGCTCCGTATGGGAGTACAAGTGGATATACTCTAACTTAGTCGATACAACTAGCAAATTATGGGATGGACGAAGGTCATTTGTCTTAATTTTGTATGTTGCAATTAAGGTCAATCAAATGATAACAAAGTCGATGAAATCAAAATAACTCGAAATGTTCTTGTTTATAGTTATACGTGTTACTCATATAAAGATTGTAAATCAAAATAACATGATTGGAGTACTAACCATGCATGTTCTTGAGTTGTTCGACAGTTCCAGGCACATACGAAGATACCATAAAACTAGACGGATAAGCGTGATTCGCTCCGCTGCCTTCCTAGGGTTGTCGTACAACACATGTTTGGTGTGGCGGGACAACAAGTGTACATCCAATACTTATAGTGTGTTTTGCCCATTAGATAGAATTTCACGTATAATTGCATTGATGATCTACTCGGTGATTGGTGTGACAGTCTATTGATAATGTGTACTAGTTTATTCACCCAAATCTAATACCAAGAAACTACATGTTTGAACCGTGTTCAACATAACTTTCATTTGCAGTCAAGAACATCGAGGAAATATCGTGCAATCTATAAAATACATGTAATGATTAGTATATCTGCAGACTATAACAATAGGCACTATGTGTACAGTTTACTGATGAGTTGGATGTAATTAGTATGAGCGCTGATATTTGTATTATTTTTTGTGGTGCTATTATGGCCGATGCAGTAGCCCTGCAAGTGTTTTCTTCTACATTCTGGCAGAGAAAAGAAGAGAATCACATTTTGTTACTATAAATTCTTCCTCCTAATTTGTAAGGTGCCACATTTATAAATATTGGTTTCTAACATGTCTCCTTAAGACAAAGCTACATCTTCTCATCCATAGTCCACACAAACTAAGAAAAATAGAAATCTAAACTTCTCAAAGACCAATGGTATTATGTTGCAAAACGAAATTCTGGTAGTAGTTCTCTAGCATTAGAGACCACTACTTATTTCTTAGAATCTTATTGTTTGTAAAAAATGTGATAAAAGCAACAAGTGTGATAATTTTATCTCCAACACAAGTTACAAACATAAGAAATTCATGACATACTTTTTTATATTTTAGAGGTAAATTGCCATCTTAAATAGAAATGCTTCAAATTTAGAGCTATGAAGAGCAGTGCTAATGCTCTGAGCAGCACCGCAGTTGGAAATTCCGAAGTCCCAAAACAAAACTAATGATTTATCACTAAACTTATCTAATGAAAGAAATAACATGTTATATAGCTAGTACCAATAAAAACAATAGAAATAAGGAATTTACCATACACCTTCTTCAAAAAATATTTCAGGGGTCACTTTTTGCTTAGGATACCCGTGCATGTCTCCTTCAGGGAATAACTCCAATCACTAAGCATGACTTCATGATATAACTTGATCCATCTCAAAGTTGATTCTTGCTCATAGTGAGTATATAGAGTTAGAAGAAAGCAGGGTCCAAGCACTGTAATATCTCGCTTCCACCTGAAAAGCCAGAAGCTTATTGCAACTAGTAAGAGATGAGATGCCTTATCCATCATATTCATAGAAAAATAGAAATTTGTGCCATAATCCATGGTAAATAAACACTACGGATGTGGTCACATATGCCTCTTCTTTTTAGTAACATGATTTGGCCAATAGTCTTAGGAAACTTCTTTTAGTAGGATCACGCGATTGTCTCCTGCTTTGAATCATTCCTCTCCACGAGGATGAGGTTTCATTGCACAGCTGCATATACTACTACATGCGCCATCATCAATTCATCACTCAAATCAGTGACCCAAAAATATTACTCTTCTTGCTCTAGACCAAATCAGCATATCAGTTGAACTTCGTGTGCAAGCTCAACTTTTTCAGGTTGCTTGTTATGTCGCTCAATTTAATACACACTTAGCTATCCTCAAAGCTCACACTTCAATTTGTTCACATCACATCTTCGTCATTTTCATCCAACTTCATAGGACATAACCATCCACACGTATAGAATTGTATCCTTACCTTGTTCTTCTATCCTGCTAGAAGTACTAACTTCACCAGAAGTAATTGTTCTTGGCAAAGCCTTGTAGGAATCTAAGACATCATAATAGTAGGGATTTTATATTTCACAATGACATAGTTACGTGGAATTTAAAACTCCTTCACCAGATCCCCACGATCTCCTCTGTCTTCAATGCCACTCGTGCAACGCCTCTACCGATATCCACACGTACATGAAGGAGCTCCAGGCAGAGAATTGCTAGATCCTGTCTAGCCTGAAATGGGAATGGAGAAAGTGACGGCTAGGTCACGGACTATCCCTTGTCACTCCACTTATATACACTCCTAGATGGGCCTAGTCCATATCCCCATCTCCACATGGATCTAATCCACATGGGCTCCCATCCCCCTTAAGTGTGTGACCATGTAGGTTCATGTACACCTGGACATGACATGAGCTACTCCTCCAACTATCCTGTGATGGCTTTGAGTCTAACTCAATCCCATGAACACTTGGTCACAAATCGGTAGATGGTAGCGGTCTCTAGCAAGACGTGCCAACTCCTAAGTGCGGCAAAGTCAAAAGACGAACCTTTAATATGACTTTCGTCCAAGTCTCTTTGCCACACAATATATCTTTTCAAGATATAGGCAAGTAGTTGTCATCCCTTTAATAACTTAACTCTCTTCTCGTTCCATGATATCTGATTCACTGAACTCTCCCCAGTTAATACTTAATTGAGCAGCGCATGGCCATGCTTCCGAATCATTGCACACAAGAGGGCCTAGAGAATAACTCTCCATTACGGAGGGGCAAATCCCATCTTGGTAATTCATGTCACGCAGCTTGATTCACAACCAACCCGAACTCTACCTTTATAACTGCCCATTTACAGAACATCGTTTGATAGAACCTAAGTTGGTGATTCACAACTCGGATCATGCGATCACCTCGGGTCAAAGGATTCCATTGCATGAGACTGCAAATGACAACATGCTCGTTGCATATCAACTGTGGGTCACTCCAACTTGTTAAACTCTTTAGTCGAATCAGTGTAAGTCGGAATAGCATCACCATGCCCATGACAAGTGGAACCGTGTCATCAGCCGACTTGCATATTGGTCTAAGTTATGTGTCCAACAGAACCTCAATGACCAAGGATAATCTAGTATGAACAATCATGAATATATAGTTCCACAACTAAATCACGTATTCAATGATATATATCTTATGTTCATACAAGGACAACTTTATTGCTTTACGAATACTTTGGAGAATATCATCAACCATGATTGCCTCTAGGGCATATTCCCAAGACTAACCACATGAACATAATAGGACCAAGCTTAGCATAAACGATGTCCTAGAATTATGTACTACCTTAACACATATGAGAGTGGTTGAAAAATGGACAAAGGCTTCACACAAGATCAGTCCCTACATTAATTGTTGACAAAGTAGTACAACAATAGAGTCAACATTCAGCAATTTGTATTCTGATGATACCGAAGGTAAATCTAAACTTGCACCTACAGAGTACTACAAAAATGGAGTCAACAATTTGTATTATAATTATAAGAAAGAAAAATCTGAACCAGTTGAAATAAGGAAAGAGAGGCACACAAGCTCCAAGCTCTATACACGTTGAAAGAAAGAAAGATACGCCTCTGTGATTAGCACATCAGCTGAGCAACGATGGTGACCATACATTTGTTGTAAGTTTTACATCACCACAGAGCTATCTATTGACGGGGAAGGGAGATGAAGAAGTAGATGGAAAAAATTTCTCACCAACAGCTGACCGTCGACCGTCTCCTCCTTCAATGGCGAAAAATCGGAGGCATACGACACGACGATAGCTGCAGTAGCAGCGAAAAATCGTAGGCGTATGGCACGACATAGAGGCGGTCGTCCGACGGGAGGAGAGGATGGCGGTGAGCATGGTTTTCAGGAGGAGATCGTCCGACATGAGCACGGCCAGCTCTAGAGGAGAATAGCACTAGCAGTGGCAGTGCATCGATTGCTCCCCCGACCGCCACCACTATGTTCCTCCGCCGATGCCTCCGGGGCCGGGCAACCCCTACACGGCCCCCTCCACTCCTATGCTAACGCCTTTGAGGTTGGCATCCCCTTCCGCTTCTAGAACAACTAGGCATCGACGTCCACCTTGTCGTCGTCAACTGCTTGGTGGGTAGTTGGGATCTCGAGGAGGATGAGCTGATGCTTCTGGTCGTCCCACCGGTCAAAGGAGCTTAGGAAGCCGCGGAAGCCCACCGCCTGCCCACGCCAGCTGCGACGGATGTGTAAACGGGAGCCTAGCCCACATGCAACAACTTAGACCGGCAGAGGCCCACGAGAAGCTATCACATGCACGCGAATCATGTCGTAGATGGCCTCAACACACTCTGTTTTGCTCACGCTTAAGATATAGAGTAATGGTTCGAGACTCCTTGTAGTGAAATAAGATAAGAGATTATGTCCCAATGTTTTCCATTTACTCGACTTGTTACGAAAACCATAATATCCAAAGGGGATTTGCTTCAAAAGTTATGTGTGGAATCAAATCACGTACATTGGCATTCGTCGTACCCACTGGCCTTCCCATGGTCGAGATATCCATCTCTCTTTCTCTAGCTATGATTGCCATGCGTATGGAACTTCTGGTGTTTGGATTCTCTGTCCATAAAGTTCTAGGGTTAAAAGGGCATTGTTCAAGGTTGCAAAGCCTCCATACATCACCCTTGAAATCCCAGAGATTTAAGCCTGGAGATTGGCACTGAACTT
Organism: Avena eriantha; assembly: GCA_910589775.1. Classification (NCBI taxonomy): domain Eukaryota; kingdom Viridiplantae; phylum Streptophyta; class Magnoliopsida; order Poales; family Poaceae; genus Avena; species Avena eriantha. The sequence continues at coordinate 142,237,581 of OU342741.1, read as the reverse complement.
CTATGGCCTGGTGAGTAGACTTTATATAGTGTTATAAGCCTAGTTGTTGAATATAAAACCCATAATCTCATGCTCTTGATGGGATTGACATCATAGAAATAAAATATTCCTATGAGAAAGTGAACATAGTCCAAGATCTAATCTAGGAGATGCAAGTAACAAGAGAGATTAGATCTACATATCCTTGTAGAATACGAGCATAACCATTTTATTAAACGTGGTTGATATAGTTGTTCCCCCCCCCCCCCCCCCCCCGTGATCCAACTGATCCAACGCTGCAACGAGCAGCGCTCCGAGTTATGCAAACGTATGGTGCAACAAAGAATCTGTCTTCTCAATAATCCACCAAGAGATACAAAGTAGTAGATGGGATCTAAGCCAGCAACACGACAATATGGTGGCTATGGTGGTATCACGCGCGTAGGGTTTCCCTAGCCATGACGAGGGGCAATCATTCTGAGCAGCGGGAAAGGAAGAAGAGGATAGGGTTTCATGTGTTTTGCACCCTACTCTCCCTCTCTTTATATAAGGACTGGGGTGGTATCCTTTCCCCTCCTCCAAGCCCTAGGGCAATGGCTAAGTGTGAGGGGAAAACTACTGCTTTCCATGCACCCCCTAGGGTTTACACCTACTAGAGGAGCATGGGCCTCTAGGGCTATGGTGACCCGGGCCATGTAGGCTAAGGCGCCCCCTCTCAGACCCATGTGACCATAATGTAGGTGTGCCCCCACTAGTGTACCTTTGGAACCTTCCAGAACCTTCTAGATACAATAATAAAAAACTATTGAACTTTTCCGGAACCCTGAAATCAACTTCCCATATATGAATCTTTATCTCCGGACTATTCTGGATATTATCACGATGTGTTGGATCTTATCTGAGACTCCGAATCAATATTCGTCAAATTTGAGAAAACCGAGGTATCCTTTACCTGCTGACTCGGGCCCTTGAGTGTCGTATGCTCGCGGGAAACAAGAACCATAGGAGGCAACATTAGTAAAGCCACTGGATCCATCTTGTGGCCCATGGTCACCGGGAAGGAAACTTCAGCCTCGATGATAGCTTCGATTCAGATTGTGGATGTAGTATAGCTTGCTTTTCCCCCAGAAGATTTATGTTTATCGAACCTTGGGAAGAATTCTCTATGGTGTAAGACTATGTCAAATAAGACCTTGCAAATTTTAATATCTTCGTTTACCGGACCTTTCACATTCACTACTTGTGGTTTGTATCAATGGATGGAGATATGCGATGGCTAAGGATTCTCCTGCAACTGTGCACATATATTAGGAATCAAGATAATGTTAATAATATCATTTGTGGGTTGTGATTTATATCGATAAGGAGTGTGAGTAGTATGTCCGTAGCTAATATAGTTGCAAGACACATCTACTATAGACTTTTGTCCAATTGATGTACCACCGTCATGCGGGGTTACGCAGTTATTAAGTAAAACATACCAAAGCTTTATGATCAATGTGAAGGGAATATACCCGAGAGGCAATAATAAAATGGTTATTATCATATTCCATGTTTATGATAAATGTTTATTTATCATACTAGAATTGTATTAATCAGAAACATTAATACATGTGTGTTTAATGATCAAACCAAAGTTCCTAGTATTGCTTCTCATTTAAACCAGCTCGTTGATTAACATATGATCAAGGTGTCCGGATCGTGAACATTGGATGTTGTTAATAATAGGATCATATCATTAGAAGAGATGAACATACACCCAAACTAGATTTAGCAATATGATCTAGTAATTAAGTTTAAATTTCTACATCAAACATATACGAAGTAGACCTAGTCCTCATACAATGAGATCATGTCAATCACTAACATCGGAAGAGTACCTTGATAACATTAAACGTCACACCATAACATGGTGACTGTAAAGATGGGTTCAGGTATTCTGAAAGTGTTATGCAGAGGATCATGGATCAAGAGTTTGTTATTTCGATCCAAATGATGGAGAGGCATACTCTAGGCCCTCTCGGTGATATCACATCAACACCGCTTGCAAGCATGTGACTAGGTCACAAGGATGTTATGTCACAGAACGAGTAAAGAGTACTTGCCAGGAACAAGATCAAACTAGCGTATATTTGATACCTATGATCGGATCCCGAACAAGTAAAATATTGTGAGACAAAATGAATTGGTTACGACGTTAATAGTGAAGGGTTTCTATAGAAGATAACAAAAAATTTAACTACGGGGAACACACTGAATGCCCAATGATCTATCTAGAAGTAATGTAGTAACGGAGGAAGACAACGGTAACGTACCCTTGAAGACCGAGAGAGCGTTATGCTCATGCAGGAGCATGGATGATATAGTCGTACCCATCCGACCTCAAGGTCGTAAAGCTCCTCGCATGTCACCCCTTGTCCAGGTCCTTGTACGATGGCCCAGAAGCTTCAATAGCCCCACCGAGTTATCACATGCATACGGTGCAATGTGACGACTCCCGGGCTCGGATCCCGCCAAGGTTGCGAAAGTAGACCTCCTGGATGGAATCCCGATAGCACAATGGCGTGCCGCAGAAGAGAACGCCTTGCCTGTACGTTCCAGACTTGGGACTGCACACTAGTAAAGGCAACTATAGAGACAGAGGGAGTATTCCAACCAAAGGGAATATCTCAATTTATTGTGTGTTTAATCCCACCCATAGGCACCTCCTTATATAGGCTAAGGGAGGTGTGCCCTCCCTCTTAGGTGCCCCATGTGGGATTAAATAATAAAGGAAAACAAGAAAATATAGGGCAACAGCTGGGTGGGATCCCAGCTACCAGCCCAGCCACCAGTTGAGGCCAGCCGGGTGGGCTGCCTGAGCTAGCCGCGACCCAAGGCAGCTGGCGGCCTGCAGCGGTGGGCAGCAGAGAGGTGAGCCCGGGTGGGCTGGCCACCCACGCGTGTGGCCCAACCCACGCACCAGCCCGCAGCGATGAAGCCAGTTGGAGGGAGAAGCCCGGGTGGGCCAGCTTGGGCCCAGCGGAGCCTAGTGCCAGTGCTTGCTTGAGTGGGCTGTGGTGCGGTGGCCAGCTGCATGCCGCTCGCGTGGCACCCATTGCTGCCTGCCCACGTGCCTAAGTGGGCTGCCAGGCCGGTAGGAACGGTTTTTCCTACTGTTTCCTTTTATTTTCTAGGGTGATTTCCTCGTAGTCCATTTCCTTCTGGGGTTTTGGACTAATGACGAAGTTGTCCAATAAACTTTAATTTAAATATTTATTTAGAATATATTAATTCACAATTAACATATAATAAATGCATATTGTAAATTGCCATTTATCTAAAACTCCTTTCGACCTTTCCCTTTCCTTCTTTCTCTGAACAACTTCGGATCTCTCCGAAATGATTCCGATTTCTCTCTCTTTCACGATTCCATCTCACAGGAGGATCTCCACACATCGTATCATCCTTAAGCGTGTTTCCCTATGGTTCGGGAATGCTATAGACATGATCCATATCAATGATCAACAGAGGGACCAGGATGCCCATGTGACCCCTATGCACTCCACAAATCTCCATAGTGTCGAACCTAAAACGATATATCCAATTCCTTTGTTTGCGATACAGGACTTGTCCGAGATTTGAACATCTGTATCACGATACCTTGTTCAATCTTGTTTCCAACAAATATTGTTTTACTCGTTCCCGTGAAATACCATCCCCATGACCTAGTCATGTGTTGCGCAACATGGATGTAATTCACCGAGTGGACCCAGTTGTATCTTCCCATCACACAAGAGAACAATTCCCGATCTTGAAGTATATTGTCTCTACACGCTCCTTTGGATACTCGATGTGTGCCTTTATGGCCACCCTATCATGAGATGACGGTTGATACAGTCAAAGAATCCTCTGGTAACAGTGATTGATATGATCTCACGATCTAAGGAGTAGGACAATCCGTTTCTAACAATTGCAACATGAACTAAGTGACATGATCGTGTTGCAACAATCATTGGTGGAAAGTGTCCATCACATCATTATAGATGATATGACTTCATTGTTAGTGGATTTTGTTTATCCCATGATTAGGAAACCTTGATCATCGTCTACCCAATTAACTAGTTGAATAGAGGCAACTAGGGACCTGGGTTTGTTTGTATACCACACATGTATCAATGTTTCTTCTTGATATAGTTATAGCATGATATAAAACTATTATGAACTATTGATATATGGCAATAATACCCTTTTATTATTTGCCTCTAGGGTATATCTCCTTCAGTCTCCCACTTGCACTAGAGTACAAATAATCTAACTGCGTTACTACTAATCATAAACCATATCTCATATGCGTTTTGATCATGATTTCTGATGGAGGACTTCCTGTCCTAAATCTGTTTCACCAGATTCATATAGTCCTATTTTGCAAATCATTAATGTCATGTGTTTTGACATTCACACCATTATCATATAATGTGTTTTAGCATTTTGGTGATAAAGTCAGACTTCTGTTTTCTAGCTTATACAATGATGATCTATCAGTCAATAGAACTTTCAAGATGTCATATATAACTATAAAACACACTTAATCAAAAGTCGAACTTTCTCTAGACGAAAATTATACTTGCTAACATTGAAGTATCCTAATACTTCCATATCTACGTAAATTTTAATCAAAGTGCAACACTTTCACTTTGATGTCCAGCCATGCTTTCGTTGCGTTCAAACTTAACTCCGGTTCAGTGATTCAGAAATCACTCTAGAATCTTTGTTCTTTATATCTAAGAACATGGGTCACATTATGTCAAGAACAGACAACATGCGTTTTACCTTGGAAAAACTATGGCCAAGGCATAGTTGATGGAGTGTATCCCTTTTAACTATTTTAACCATTGTTGTAAACATCGAGTCATTACTCAATACTTCTCCTAATCGTTCAAGTAAGAACCAAATATTTCTTGAATCCATTCTGAACTCTTTTCAGAATCTCAACTAGGTACTTCTGAACACTTTCAGAATTCTCCAAGTATTTTCACATTTTAATGTTCATTAAACATCCTAATCTAATCACATAGATCCACTATATTTAATATATGCTGAATTTCATACATATAATGATCTAATTATTTCTAATACCAAACACATTGTTCACTAATATGTCGGTTACATATTCTAGAACATTGTCACGCTCCCACTCAAATATTGCATCAATATTTGATATTCTAGGATGTCACTCATCTCCCACTCAAACATGTTGTCCATATATTCTATTGGGGAAACCTCTTAGCTCCCCACTCAGCTTATAGATTTCTCTCGATAATCCTGACAGATCCAAAATTCTTTGATCCTGCATCAAATCGAGAATTTTTGTTACAAGACTTCAACAATTCTTGATTGATCAAAACTTGCCTATTGTATCAGTTACAACCTTTTTCTTCATACTATTGAAGACTTTGTGGTTTTGAACAGTCCTATACAAATTGGACTTATTTGCTGATTAAATCCAATAGACATTAAGCATTTGTCAAAACATCTTTGTGACAGAATAAGCTTTTATGTCTTCCTTTTAAGTTTCATTACCATCCTTTCAACTTTGAAGTTTACTGGGAAGTATTAAGTAAATTCCATTACTTAATGAGATCAAGTAACTTTTACTTCATAATCTCAAATGTTACTTAGTTTCGAATTTCATGACTCTAAGTCATTTCTTGCTCTTAGGTCCATCAAACTTTCTTTGTAGTTCGTAGGTATGTATTATTCCAATAATAGGACAAGTTAATCAAGAATGGAATTCTACAACTAGCATAACAAGTTCTTGAATCCTACTTTCACAAAGTATTAGCTGAAACACTTTATGATCATATCATTCTAGTTTCCCTCTATTTGTAAAGTTTGTTCCCAGAATATATTCCATTTTACATTCTTGATAATTCGGAGGTAAGGTCAAAACCTTTTGCTTACACTTTTTCCTTTCCACTTACACTTCTATGAGAACCTTTTCTCAAAAGAAGTACCTCACCGAGACAATACAAACTTTGTCTTTTTTGGGTATTAGTTTGGAATTTGTATTCATAGTTTACTAAGAGTGTTCCACAAAGACTTACTATTCGCAACGATCTCGAACTATCGAGGTCTTTAGAAACTTGAGCTTGCCATATCTCATATGGTGTTGTTTCCGTGAATCATTAGATGTTCCTAATACTTTTGAGTGTTTAATAATTCAATCTCTAACTCTAATTCCAAACTTTAAACCATTTGAAGATCATTAGGACCATATGTATCATATACACTATAATTATGATGTTTTAGACATATCAACACTATTTAATTAGTCCAATCATCATAATTCGTGAAACCGTTTTTCACAAGTCCCTTATATGTGCCGATTTGCTATTAACTTGAATTCGAAATCACTTGGATCAAATGGCAAAGACTTTGGAATTCTTGTTAATCTTATATCCACTTCATTCTGAAATCATTTGAATAATTCAAATAGTCTCAAACTTGTGTTTCATTAAGTAAATACACATATTCACTTAAAGTCACCAAAATAATGATTTCCACTATCTGTTGAAAATGCAATAGATCGTGTGTATAAAATTCAACACGTCTTCGCATATCACCGTTTTATCAGAATGCGTAGTTTTAGTCATTCTGCCTAATGAGGCATGGTTTTGCAAAGTCTCTATATCGAATATCTAAGACCCCGATCTTCATTAACATGAAAAACATGCAATAACCATAATGACTTAAACAATAGTGTTATTCATTATTTAAACTTGAATATCTTTTGGCAATTCTCACAAACGTCCTTTTATCATACTGATAAAGACTAGAATAACTTGTTTATAATCCCAATGTGAATTAGAAAAGAGATCATTCATAAAAACAGAACAACTGAATTGTTTCTTATTAATATGAATAACTATCTCGCAAGAAGCAAGATACACTAATATGTTTCACAAACTTGATTACGAAACTTTTATTCAAATCTTCTAATCCCAATGATACACTTCGAGGGAAGGAGTGTTGTCGGCCATCAACTAGCTTGCTTGCCGTCATCACCCATCAACACCCCTGTTCCATTTTGTAACTCTCATGCAGAGGGTCCTGTTTTCTTTAAAACAAGATTAAGTATCCAATACTTGAAACTTGCATAAGCGTTTCATGGAAACGTTTATTACTTGTATATCACATATACACTTTTTGTTGACAATGATCCCAACTTTTCGGTTCGACCTGGACGAAGGTATCACGATGGTCACGAAGAGTCGTATCTTCTCTACCATTGGATTCATCGGGGAAATCTTCCAGGGGTTCACAAAGGATATAGAGGAGATGGTTTTTTATGAGGATCCTACTAAAGTGTTGGTACAAGTCGATGAAAATCGACCCATCTAACTTTAAGTTTCTCTTCCCATTCATTAATGGACAAAAGATGTCTTGAACTAAGGTAATGGCCATAATCTACAAGACATTTGCAAAAGTATACAGGCCAAGTTCCTAATATGGAGTTCAAATGAACTCCCACTTAAACTATCATCCCTAAAGACAATTAGTAATTACACGACCTCTTTTCTCCACATCATCCCCGATGATCACGACCTTTGATGTGGGTGCTAGGGTTGACTTTATCAGTCAATCATATCATCCATGTGACTCATGCTTGATTTTTAGATTGTCGTGTTCCGAGGCCATATATACGTATGCTAGGCTCGCCAACTCAACCTTAGTGTATTCGTTGTGCAATATGACTTTCACCCGCTGTATGAAAATGCAAATATGTCTGACACCTGATCATCATGGACTGCCTCATAATGGAGAACTTTCTTTATGGTGCACACTAAGGGAGAACACTTTCATTGGCATTAATTTAGGGATCATCCTATTTAAATGTTACTGTTGTGTATCTAATACTTGCACTCAAACAAGATGCACACAAAAGATTAAATCCTATCTAATCATATGTGATATGACATGGTTGTCTTCCCACTCCATGATCTCCATCAGGTGCTCCTGCTTGGGGCCAAGTCCATAACACAATCAGTCTTGTCATTCATCATCGCAATGATTACTACTACATGACTTAGCAATAGGAAAAGTAAACTACCTTAAATTTTCACAACATGCAACCATATCACATCACAAAGCCTTCCATGCAACAAAAAGTTAGATGCCTCTACTCCTATCTATTGCAGATTTTACGTGGCTGTTTGGATTTTCATGACAGAACCGTTTCTACCTAAGAACTTCCAACCACAACATATATACGATAGTTATTGCTACTACACCCCTTTCGGGGCCTTCCGTTGTAGATGCCATATCAACTAGTGTGAGAGATAACGACACCCTCTAGCCACTTATATGCTACAAGCCGTATGTCAAGCGTGGAACCAGTCTCGTGTAGGATTACGCGTAAGGTCGGTCTGGGCCGCTTCATCTCACAGTACCGCAATATGAACAAATACACGTGGGAAGGTAAAAACTAGGGTATCAATGCCCACACTTTGCATGTGTCTATCCATACTGGCATACTAACCATAGATCAGGCTCTGATACCACTGTAGGCTAAGAGTAACGCGGTAATGGAGGAAGACATCGGTAACATACCCTTGAAGACCAAGAGTGCGTTACGCTCATGCAGGAGCGTGGATGATATAGTCGTACCCGTCCGACCTCAAGGTCGCAAAGCTCCTCACACGTCACCCCTTGTCCAGGTCCTTGTACGATGGCTTGGAAGCTTCAATAGCCCCACCGAGTTATCACATGCATACGGTGCGATGCAACGACACCCGGGCTCGGATCCCGGTGAGGTTGCGAAAGTAGACCTCCTGGATGGAATCCCGACAACATAACAACGTGCCGCATAATAGAACGCCTTGCCTATACAGTCCAGACTTTGGACTGCACACTAGCAAAGGAAACTATAGAGAGAGGGAGTATTCCAACCAAAGGGAATGTCTCAATTTATTGTGTGTTTAGTCCCACCCATAGGCACCTCCTTATATAGGCTAAGAGAGGTGTGCCCTCCCTCGTGCTCCATGTGGGACTAAATAATAAAGGAAAACAGGAAAATATAGGGCAATAGCGGGGTGGGCTCCCAGCTACCAGCTTAGCCACTAGCTGAGGCCAGCCGGGTGAGCTGCTTGCGCCAGATACGACCCAAGGCAGCTGGCGGCCTACAGCGGTGGGCAGCAGGGAGGTGAGCCCAGGTGGGCCGGCCACCCACCCGCGTGGCCCATCCCACGCACCGACCCGTAGCTGCAAAGCCAAGAGGAGGGAGTAGCTCGGGTGGGTCGGCTTGGGCCCAATGGAGCCTGGCGCAAGTGCCAACCCGGATGGGTTGTGGTGCGGCAGTCCGCGAGCGGTGGCTAGCTGCCTGCCGCTTGTGCGGCACCCAGTGCCACCCGCCCACGTGCCTAAGTTGGCTTCTAGACCCACAAGAACAGTTTTTCCTGTTGTTTCCTTATCTTTTCCAGGGTGATTTCCTCGTAGTCCATTTCCCTCCGGGGTTTTGGACTAATGAGGAAGTTTTCCAATAAACTTTAATTTAAATATTTATTTAGAATATATTAATTCACGATTAACATATAATAAATGCATATTGTAAATTTCCATTTATCTGAAACTCCTTTTGGCCTTTTCCTTTCCTTCTTTCTCCGAACAACTTCGGATCTCTCCGGAACAATTCTGATTTCTCTCTTTTTCATGATTCCATTTTGCAGGAGGATCTCCAAGCATCGTATCGCCCTTAAGCGTGGTTCCCTACGGTTCGGGAATGCTATAGACATGATCCTTATCAATGATCAATAGAGGGACCGAGATTCCCATGTGACCCCTATGCACTCCACGAATCTCTATCGTGGCGAACCTGAAACAATATATCCAACTCCCTTGTTCGTGATACAAGAATTTTCCGAGATTTGATCATTGGTGTCACGATACCTTGTTCAATCTCATTTCCAACAAGTACTGTTTTACTCGTTCCCTTGAAATACCATCCCCATAACCTATTAATGTGTTGTGCAACATGGATATAATTCACCGAGTGGGCCCAGTTGTATCTTCCCGTCACACAGGAGAACAATTCCCGATCTTGAAGCATATTGTCTCTACATGCTCCTTCGGATACCCGACGTGTACATTTATGGCCACCTTGTCATGAGATGATGGTTGATACAGTCAAAGCATCTTCGGTAACACTGATTGATATGATCTCACTGTCTAAGGATTAGGAGAATCTATTTCTGACAATTGCAACATGAACTAAGTCACATGATCGTGTTGCAACAATCATTGGTGGGAAGTGTCCATCACATCATTCCAGATGATATGACTTCATTGTCAGTGACTTTTGTTTAGCCCATGATCAGGAAACCTTGATCATCATCTTCACAATGAACTAGTTGAATAGAGGCTACTAGGGACCTGCGTTTGTTTGTATACCACACATGTATCAATGTTTCCGCTTGATACAGTTATAGCATGATATAAAACTATTATGAACTAGTGAGATATGACAATAATACCCTTTTATTATTTGCCTCTAGGCTAATCTCCTTCAAATGGTTCACACGATCACTAGAGTCACCGTTGAATATGTGGGAGTCAATATGGATCTCCAAGTCCCACTTCTGATTATTATAAGAGAGGTTTCTCTATCATGTCTGCATCATTCGTGAACTATAGGTTGACACACTTAAGTTACTCCGACACTAAGTGGTAGATAAAACATATCCGGGAACAATTTTGTTAGAGCTGAAATTGTTTTGATGATCTCTAAAAGTGTTTCAGGTCAAATTGCTGAAAATGTTTTCAGATGTGGTATCGAAACAATGCAAGGGGTTTGGTGCAAAAAAATTAATTAACAAAATTTTGAATAAAATGAATAAAAGATTTTTATTTAAGAGAAAAAATGCATTTATGCTAATGGGTAATAAATGCATGTGAGTGGAACATGTACTTATGTGAGTGGAGAGTCCACTCACATGAATGAGGGGAGAGGTGGGGGCACCTACATGGCTGGCGGCCAAGCCCCCTTGGGCTTCCCCTCCCCTATAAAAGGTGGCCTCCTCCTCCTCTCCATTTGCACCACCTCCTCTTGAAGGTTCTCTCCCCCTCTAGCATTTCCCCATGGTTTTAGATTAGCGAAGTACATGTTCTGTTGGATTCTCTTGAGTAAAATTTATTTACTCCTTCCACTACTCTGCTAGAGTGGAGGCGTGGAGGTTGTCAGGAGCCAAAGTGTGTCCAAGTACAGATGCACTGGTGGTTTGCGACACTCTACAACTCGATATTTAGATCAACAAGTGATCGACTATATCAACAACGAAATCAAATTTCGTAAAAATCTTTCGGTCTTTGAGGGTGAGTTTTTCTAGATCACCCCTTAGTCGTTACTAGTCTCTACTAAATTAGATCTTGGCACAATTGGCATTCTTATCGTAGGCCAATTTTTGTTTTATATGATGTGAACCCTTCAATGGTATCAGAGCCATATCTATGCGTAGATGTTCTGTACAAGTAGAACATATGGGGATATGGGCGTTGATGATTATGTTATTGCAACTTTTTGTGTATATTGGATCTTAGGCATAGTGGGATGAAGCGTCCTAGACTAACTTTACATGTCCTCGCACATGAGAATTGTTCCACGCTTGGCATGCAAATCATATTGCATAAGTGGCTAGCGGGTGTATGTCTCTCCTAGTATAGTTAAGATCTAGTATACAAAGGGTTGTTCACCATTGTGGTATGAATAATGTAGTTTTGAATGGTTCTTTCTAAGCCCAAAGCCACGTAAAATATGCAAAAATAAATTAAAGTCATCTAACTTGTTTTTGTAGGGCATGTGATGTGATATGCTCATATGTTACAAATTTGATGTATGTGATGATATTATTTGTAAGTTATGACAACCGACTAGATCCATATGGTTGTTTTTATTCTTTTATGGCCTGCGTGCCGGAAATGGAAATCCATGTAATTTAAATTAGTGGAGAACAACCAATATGGTGGCATCATGGACCTTGGACCATGCTGGTAGAATGATGGTGATCATACCATGGAGCACAAGATGGAGATCAAGTGCAAGAAAGGACCATATCATATCACATTATTTATGCATGTGATGTTTATCCCTTTTATGCATCTTATTTACGCTTATGTCTTGCTTAGATCTTGGCGATAGCATTATAAGATGATCCCTCTCACATAATATCAAGATAAAAAATGTGTTCTTCCTTATGTATGCACTGATAGAAAAGTCCGTTGTTTCAAAGCACCACATGATGATTGGGTGTGATAGAGTCTATGTTCGCATATAACGGGTGTAAGACAGATTTACACACGCGAATACTAAGGTTCTACTTGGCGAGCCTAGCATGTACATACATGGCCTCGGAATACGAACCAAAAGGTATAGAATGAGCCATAAAGTTGATATGATGATCTTATCGATGCTCGCCTTTGCAGCTGCACCAATTCACATGATTATTAGTCTTGGTTTAGTGAATTTGGTTCATGTAATCACCAAAACGACTCGAGGGATGTTGTTTTTGAGTGGGAGTTCACATACACCGATGGCCTAAGATATCTCGAGCTCGTTGGGGAACCCCAAGAGGAAGGTATGATAAGCACAGCAGCAAGTGTCCCTCAGTTATGAAACCAAGGTTGAATCAAACTAGTAGGATCAAGGAAACATCTTAAAGGTGTTGCTAGCTGAACTTTGGCAGGGGGCACTACCGGTGCCAGCAGCAATGTGGAAACCTGCACAACACAACCACATAACTCTGTCCCCAACTTATAGTGAGGTTGTCAATCTCAGCGGTTTTGCTGAAAACAAAGGATTAAACGTATTGTGTGGAAGAAAGTAATAGTTTGCAGAAAGTAAACAGAAAGCAGTAAACAATTGATTGTATATTGATGGTAAAAGAAAGGACCAGGGTCCACAGTTCACTAGTGGTGGCTCTCCTTGAGATAGATGGCATGTTGGGTGAACAAATTACAACGGGACAATTGACAAACATCGAGAAAGCAATATGCATATACTACTCATCTTGACTCCTTTGAGACTTGATTGGGCATTACAACATTATACATAGACCGTAATCCAACTGCATCTATGACTAATAATCCACCTTCAGGTTATCATTCAAACCCCCTCCAGTATTAAGTTGCAAGCAATAGATAATTGCATTACATATTGCGTGTAAAGTAAACAATACGATTGTTCTATGAACAAATGATTGTTGTTTTCTCCCTAGTAGCAACAACATATCTAGTACCTTAGAGATTTCTATGACTTCCCCAGATTACTAGAGGCATGAACCCACTATCGAGCATAAATACTAACTCTTGGAGTTGCTAGCATCTACTTGGCCAAGATAGGTACTAACAAAGGAAAGCATGCAAGATCACAAATAACAAAGACATGATAGAATCAATAATCAATCTAAAATAGCATCTCAATATCCATCGGATCTCCGAAAACACAACATGTAGGATTACAAATAGATGATCTTGATCATGAACGGAGCTCACAAGATCTAAACATAATAGCACAAAGGAGGAGAACCTGCCATCTAGCTACTACATGGACCCGTAGTCTAGGGATGAACTACTCACGCATCACACCGGAGGCTTGCATGGTGATGAAGAAGGCCTCCAGGGTGAATTCCCCTCTCTGGCAGGGTGCCGGGAAGAGCTTCAGATCCCTCCCGATCTAGGGATGGAGATGACAGTGGCTACAGACTCTTTCGTGGAATTTTGATCGGGTACTTAGGGTTTCTGTATTGGAGGCATCTTATAGGGGAAAGGAGAGGCCGAGGGGCTGCCGGAGGCGGCCAGACCACCCCTGGCGCGGGCCAGGCTAGGCCGTGCGGCCAGGTGGTGTGGCGCCCCTGGCTCCTTGTGTCCCTCGGTCAAAAACTGACTTTGGCTTTTGTCCCATCCAATGCCGAGAATATTCATTTTCTGACTTTCCTAGAACCAAAAACAGCAGAAAACAGGCTGCTAGCACTGTGGCTCTTGTTTATAGGTTAGTCCAAGAAAGTGCATAGAAAGTACTACAAAGTTGGAACAAAACATAAGAAAGTAGATAAAAACTAAGCATGGAACATCAAAAATTATGGATACATTAGCAACGTATCAACATCCCCAAGCTTAACTCCTGCTCGTCCTCGAGTAGGTAAGTGATAAAAAGAAAGAATATTTTTTTAGGTTACATGCACCATCATAAACTTGATCAAAGTATTTGTAAAACATTGATAGCTAGGATCATAGTACTTCAACATAGCATGAAAGACAAAATTCTAACAATAAGACATAACAACTATGTTGCAACATGAAAAGGCACAAACAAAAGATTCATGAATAACAATGCTTTGCAAGACGTTTGTTTGTTTCACATAAAGAAAACATAGCATAGTAGCATTCAGCTTGTCCCTCATAGAGTAGCAAACATAAATGCATAGGACACCTTCAAAGTTCATAGAGTGACTAGATACAAATAGTTTAAAACAAGCAATATCAAAGCTATGCATCAATCAACAAGTCTTGGGAGGATGCACATAGAACTAAGAATGGCCACTATGCTCTCAAAGTAGGTGCATAAAGATAGAAGGTGGAGACTCAACATAAAAAGTAAAAGAAAGGCCTTCATAGAAGGAAGTAGGGATTCAAGTTTCATAAAGAGCTTCCAAAAATTATGGTACTTATTAGCTTCCAGCTCTCATTGCCCCTATCATAAGCATCTTTAGGTGGTTAAGGTTAAAGTGACACAAGTTGAGGATATGCTTGACAAGTTATAAGCTGAAGTCTCATGCCCCTTACTTACGAAGACCGAACCTCATGCTACTCAACTTTAGTCACAAGTAAGCTCTTGTCATTGTAAGTACATATGTATCATAGAGAACCGCCAACGGGGTACCCCTTGCACATGATACAGGAGCTATCCCATAATCAAAATGACAATGCAAGCAGACAATGAGCATCTCAATGATCTTTTTATTTGCAATTTGTATAGGTTTTTGTTGAGGATGCTTCATAGAGTGCTAATTATGGTTATGCTGCAAGTTTCCACCATGATTAGGCATGGCTTAGGCTAGCGCCCCAGGCGTTTCTCTAACACAAATACAAACTCCATGATCTTACAAGTTCCCCTTTTATTTCACACCGCCGGGATCCATAAGAAAAAGAACATGATATCAACGGGGTACAAAGTACAAGTGCAAATGTTGAAAGCGTTCCCCACGATACATGGTTCTGCAAACTTCAACTTATAAAGTGCAAGCATATACGCAACAAAGATGGACGCAATGGTTCAAATTTATTAAATGCAAGAAAGTAAAGTGTGCCATCAAGTTCGTGAGAGCTTTAATCACTAATTTTCACATAACAAGTTTAATTCAGAAGGTAGATAAAAACATGAATATACTTGGAATAGCAAATGCTAATAGGTAGGTATGGTGGACTCTTTGGAATAACTTGGTTTTAGGAGTTGGATGCATGAGTGGAACTCACACTTGGTTATGGAGGCTAGCAAAAGACTGGGAGCGACCAACTAAGAGAGCAATAATGTCCATAATGATGCAGAGCGACAAAACATCATTAATCAAAGCATAAAGTGATACTACAAGTTGAAAACTAGAGTATCATAAAGGCTTATGGTGACTTGGGATAGTCATAACATGGTGTGAGCACGTGCCAAGTCAACCCAAATAAAGCATCAAAGGAGAATACCACAATACTATGCTTTAATATGCTAAATCAACACATGATTCTTCCAAGGCACATTAAGCAATATGAATTGTTTATAACATGTCATGATACAACAAAGAATACTAAGAATAAAGCCAAAACAATATCGAGCATGGCATGATAAAGCATAGGCCACAGTCAAAAACAAACTCCTTTTACCACTTAAGCATGAACTTTCCTACTCTTTTCCAATCCCAAACCAAACTATTTGAAAATCAATGCATGAAAGAGGGGTCCAACCAATTTATTCAAGCAAACTAAGCAAACCAAGCAAACGAAAAACCAAAACGAAAATGAAGACGCTCCAAGAACAACACAACTGTCCATGAAACAATAAAAATAAATCGTTTGGAAGAAAACTGAGATTTTTATTGATGAAGAAGGGGTTGCCTTGGGCATCCCCAAGCTTTGACGCTTGTACTTCTTGGATATTTTCTTGGGGTGACACGCATGGCATCCCCAATCTTGAGCTTTAGTACATTCTTCATCTCATTACTCATTCCTTTCATACACCTGAAATTTTTCCTTCATACAAAACTTCACACAATCTTTATTAGCAACATTAGTGCACTCAAGATAATAAGTCTTTAGGTTCACTTCCAATACCAATAAAACTTCCATTAAAACACAATCTACTGTAGCACTTCCCTCAAAAAGCTCAATTCCCCAAAAGAACTCAAAAAAGAACCAACAAGAAGCAGATGCAAATAATGGCAGAAATTTGTCAAAACAGATCAACATGTTAAGACGAATTTTTTCGAAGACCTTATGTTGCTCAAATCAAAAAGTGTTAAACTAACGAAAGTTAAATAACAACCTGGGGAAGAAGCACAAAAATTAACGCCTCAAAAGTACGTACAGAGATTTTACATGAATTTTGACGGTGAAGCATAGAAATCTATTTCGGAACAACAACTTTCCCAATCATTACTTCTCTCTCATTAGAGGTTACTCTTGGCACAAAAGGCAAATAAAAAGGATAAGGAGCGGTTATTACTGAAGTAATAACTTTCAAGACTCGTCTAAAACTTTTGGATTATCTCCCAATAAGTACTTTTCTTTAATGCCTTTAAGTTAGGCATAACAAGTAAGAAAAAGAATCAAGTGTTCTCAAATGAAGAAGCATTAAGAGAAAATTTTGTTTTCGTAGGAGAGGCAAAATAAATTGTCTCTCTCCTCTTAAAGAAGTGTTCTATACCTTTCTTGAGTGGGAGTTGATATTTAATGGTGCCTTCTTTCATATCAATAATGGCACCAACAGTTCTAAGAAAAGGTCTTCCCAAAGTAATAGGACAAGAAGCATTGCATTCAACATCCAAAACATAGAAATCAACGGGGACATAGGCATTGTTAACCATAATAAGAACATCATTAATACACCCCATGAGTTTCTTTTTAGCATTATCATCAAGTGGGACATTCAAATAACAATCTTCCAATGGTGGCAAATCAAGCATATCATAAATCCTTCTAGGCATAATAGAAACACTACTATCAAGCTCACATAAAGCTTTGAAATCAAAATCATTCACTTTCATCTTAATGATGGGTTCCCAACCATCTTCTTGTTTTATAGGAATAGAAGCTTTATGTTTCATCTTTTCTTCTTTAATTTTTATGAGAGCATCAGTAATGTGTTTTGTAAATGTCATATTCATAGCACTAGCATTAGGACTTTTAGCAAGCTTTTGTAGGAACTTAATAACTTTAGAGATGTTGCAACCTTCAAGATCAAAATCATAATTATCATCTAAAGTAGTAGAGCTATTACTAGCCTCAACACTAGTGGTAGTTATAGTAGAAACACTAATGTTTCTAGCAAATTCATCCTCTCTATCCCACTTAGCATGCAATTCAGCTAACAATCTAACATTTTCATCAATTCTAACTTGTATGGCATTAGTGGCAGCAAAGGGATTCTCATTAGTTCCAGGTTTAGCTGCCATTTTATTCAAAGAAGATTGAGCTCCAACCAATGATGCTATATTTCTTTCAGCATTAGAGAGTTTTTCCTCAATAGTTTTATTAAAAGCAATTTGTTTAGTAATAAAATCTTTAAGCATAACTTCAAGTTCAGAGGATGCACTCTAATTATTGTTGTAGGAATTTCCATAAGCATTACCATTGTTGGGATGATATGGCCTATAATTGTTGTTACCAAAATTATTCATGTAGGCATTGATGGCTCAATGCACGGCGCCCAGAAAAGTGCTTGTGCGTGGTTGATGTAGAGCTCATTTGGAACCCCAAGAGGAAGGTATGATGAGCACAGCAGCAAGTTTCCCTCAGTTATGAAACCAAGGTTTAATCGAACCAGTAGGAGCAAGGAAACACCCCAAAGGTGTTACTAGCTGAGCTTTGGCAGGGCGCACTACCGGTGCTAGTAGCAACGTGGAGACCTGCACAACACAACCACCAAACTTTGTCCCCAACTTGCGATGAGGTTGTCAATCCCACCGTGTTTTGCGGAAAACAAAGGATTAAACGTATCGAATGGAAAGAAGTAATAGTTTGCAGAAAGTAAACACAAAGCAGTAAACAATTTATAGATTGAATGTAAAAGACAAGGACCGGGATCCATAGTTCACTAGAGGTGGCTCTCCTTAAGATAGATAACATGCTGGGTGAACAAATTACAGCGGGGCAATTGACAAACATCAAGAAAGCAATACATGCATATACTAATCATCTTGACTCCTTTGAGACTTGATTGGGCATTACAACATTATACATAGACCGCCATCCAACTGCATATATGACTAATAATCCACCTTTAGGTTATCATCCGAACCCCCTCTAGTATTAAGTTGCAAGCAACAGATTATTGCTTTACGAACTATGTGTAAAGTAAACAATACGATTGTTTTATGAACAAAGGATTGTTGTTTTCTCTCTAGTAGCAACAACACATCTAGTACCTTAGAGATTTCTGTCACTTCCCCAGATTACCAGAGGCATGAACCCACTATCGAGCATAAATACTAACTCTTGGAGTTGCTAGCATCTACTTGGCCAAGATAGCTACTAACAACGGAAAGCATGAAAGATCACAAATAACAAAGACATGATAGAATCAATAATCAATCTGAAATAGCATCTCAATATCCATCGGATCCCCACAAACACAACATGTAGAATTACAAATAGATGATCTTGATCATGAACGGAGCTCACAAGATCTAGACATGAAAGCACAAAGGAGGAGAACCAACCATCTAGCTACTACATGGATCCGTAGTCCAAGGATGAAGTACTCACGCATCACACCGGAGGCTTGCATGGTGATGAAGAAGGCCTCCAGGGTGAATTCCCCTCTCCGGCAGGGTTCCGGGAAGAGCTTCAGATCCGTCCTGATCTAGGGATGGAGATGACGGCGGCTACAGACTCTTCCGTGGATTTTTGATTGGGTACTTAGGGTTTACGTCCCGAGGGCATCTTATATTCGGAAGGGGAGGCCGAGGGGGTGCTCGAGGCGGCCACACCACCCCCTGGCGCGGGCCAAGCTGGGCCGCGCGGCCAGGTGTTGTGGTGGTGTAGGGGTTCCACGCATAAAAACAATAAATTTTACTCTACGCCCCTGAACCCCTGAAGCTGCTAGGACCTATCTATTGGTAATACAGTAACGGGAGGAGCTTTTCGCGAACTTACCCTCGAAGACCGAAAAACGTTGACAACGCTCAGGAGAGCGTGGTTGATGTAGACGAGACGAAGCTGACCTCAAGGTCGTGATGAAGTCCTTGCGCTCCTTCTGGCTCCAACGACTTGAGTGCCTCAAGTGCGACACCTCGCGAGGAGTAACACACGTTCGGTGCCTGACGATGACTCCCGCTTCCCCGATCCAGCAATAGTTGCGGAAGTAGAGC
Organism: Avena eriantha; assembly: GCA_910589775.1. Lineage (NCBI taxonomy): Eukaryota > Viridiplantae > Streptophyta > Magnoliopsida > Poales > Poaceae > Avena > Avena eriantha. The sequence continues at coordinate 142,217,998 of OU342741.1, read as the reverse complement.
TCCCGGATCCGAATCTCGCAGCGCGATGGCGCTCCGCGGTGAAGATGTCTCTCTCTCGCGTAGTCTAGACTTGGGACCACGGTCACGAGAGAGAGAGGGGGAGAGAGAAAATATCAATTGGAGGTCCTCCCAAAAGTGGGGAGACCTTTATTGATTATTGGTGTATTTTACTAGGCCAAATACCCCACTTTGTATAGGGGGGGTACTACCTCCCCTCAAGTCCCGGGGTGGGACTAAAGGCGAGGAGGGGGTGGGGTGGCGGCCGGCCAGCCCCTAGTGGGCCCCACGGGGGTGAGGGGGCAAGGCCCAGCCGGCCTCCCCCTTTGGCCCCTCTCCCCTTTCTCCTTTCCCCTAATGGGCCCTCTCCCTCCGGAATCGTCCCATTAAGCCTTTTGACCTTTAATTGATTTTCTCTTTATTAAATAATTATGAATAAATGATTAAATCAATATTTAACATTCATCCACATATTATTCAATCTTTGTGGCCATGGAACACCTTCCACCTCCACTCCGGACATCCTCCGGACTTACCGAAACCCTTTCGGTTTTCTCCCTACTTTTCTTTGGCGATTCTACCGATCCTATAAATGCTCTCTAAGCATCATCAAGCCTTAAGCGTGATACCCCACGGTTCGGGAACACTCTAGACATGGTCGGGACACTCCCGCACCAATGATCAACAGAGGGACCTGGATGGCCATGTGACCCCTGTGCGTTCCACGAAGATCTTTCATCGTTTGAACCGGGACAGTCGTGTCTTATTCCCTTTGTCTCTCGATACTTGCATTGCCCGAAATCTGATCAATGACATCACCATGTCGTGTTCAATCTTGTTACTGAACAATGCTATTTGACTCGTTCCGACAAGTGATATCCCCGTGATCTAATCACACGCTGCGCAGCTATTGGATATAACTTCTCCGAGTGGGCCCTTGAGTATCTTCCCGTCACATGGATGGACAAATCCTGCTCTTGACATATATTGCCTCTACGATTTCCTCTGAATACCTGAACACACCTTTATAACCACCGTTTTACCAGATGGCATTTGATGCTATCTAAGTACTCTCGGGAGACAGTGATTGATATAGCCTCACGGTCTAAGGAATAGTCTACGAGGGTCCTATTCTAATCATCATAACTTGAACTTCGTGACATCATCGAATCACGATGTTTAGGTTGGGTATTGGTTCATCATCTCATTCTCAGAATGAGATGACCTCATTTCCAACTGGCATAAATGCCACATGATCAGGAAACATGATCATCTATTGACCAATGAACCGGTGACTAGAGTTTCACTAGGAACCCCTGGTTTGTTTGTATATTGACACGTGTATTGATGTTTCCACTCAATAAAGTCATAGCATGATATGAAACTTAATCATAAACTATATGAAATATGATAATAGTCCTTAGTACTATTTGTCTCTAGGGCATATTTCCAACAGTCTCCCACTTGCACTAGAGTATGAATACACTAGCTGCATTTGTCCTCAATCTTTGGCACCGTATACCTGGTACGTAGAACATGCTTGCTCATGGAAGAGGTTGAGTCTTGGGTCTGTACTTTACAGTCCCAGATTCTTTGCAACTTACTAATGTCTTCTTGATTGACATTAATACTTTATCATCACATGATAGCATCTGTGTGTATGCATCGTCGCTATGGCAGCGGAACGAGGCCTGATTCTAGGAGCCTACAGTGACGTTAGATCAACCTCGAGGGCTTTCTCATGGGCACTGTGCCCTGGGACACATCATTCTACGTTAAAAGCGAATTAGCCCCGCCATAACATTATACAACACTTTAGATGGTACCCTTATCTATTATTATAAATGTATTCATCGAAATACTAGTGCACTCGGTGCAACTTTTGATGTTTTTGTTCACCTCGCTTCCTACTTGACTTTAATTGGTATCTACAGGAGTTTCCAACATATTCCCTTATAACATAACTCTTTATGCTTTAAGATATGTCATCCTTTATGGATTTGGAAAATATGTCTACAGTTCTTTACTAGACACTGCGGACAAACTTAGCTCAACGTTCTGTGATTCGAACTTAATCACTTTCAAATGTTTCTTATTGGATCACATATTATGCTAAGTTATCATCATGGTTTTCTAAGATAGAACCTATGTCTTAACATAGTAGATGACGATCATCCTTTTCTTTCTTTTAACCATCGATGTAAAACTTAATGCTATTCCTAATTTAAGTTATTAAGGACCGGTTCCTTAATTAACTTCTATTCTGAAACCCTTTTCAGAATCCCTTAAGGAATACTACATAATATCATAATACCCCTATTATCAACTTCTACATCTTATAAATCATTATTTATAAGTATTTGCGCTTTCATTCTTAACTTACTTAAGAATTACTCCTATAAGCTCCCATTCAAAATATGTTCCTACATATTTGAATTTGAGACTTATGTCGCTCCCATTTAAAAATATGTCAATCACATATTGTTTTAGGAAGACTTTCATAGCTCCCACTCAATTTTATGCAAATTGCATATCTCCTTACTATTTTGAATAACTTCAAAATATTTTGATCAAATATCAAACTTGGAGATTTACTATGAGATACTAGTACTTTACCAGTTTTAAATCCACTAGACATTTAGCATACATGAATCAAATTCATTTGAATTTGTCCAACACTTGACAAATTGTGCTTTTGTCATTTACCCCTTTTTCCTACTATGGATTTGCAGTCATTTGGGAAAATTCAAGTAACTCCTTTTACTTGTGAGATTCAGCAACGAATTGCTTTCTAATCTCAAGGGAATTTTGCTTCTAGGATTTCTCATAATTCTAGTTTACCATTATTTCCTCTATAGTTCGTAGGTATGTCACATTCCAAAAATCATGACAAATGATTCATAAATGTCTCCATATAAGATATGGATTTACATTTTGAATCCTACTTCATGTAGTAAAAAACAATAGTGGAGGGAAAAACACAATGATCAAAATCATTGATTCCTTCCTTCCGTGAAGAGAATCATTCAGGAACGCTGTCCATTGCGCTTCTCAACACTCTGATGCAGGGTTTTGAATCCTCATCATGTTTCACACTATTTTCCATTTGCTCCATAATTGAGAAACTTCACTAGAGGTGAGTTTTCTCAAGAATGCACAAAAATCCAAGCAATACGAATCTTGCTTTCCTTTTGGTTTCAGCTATGGATTTCGTATTCAAAGTTTCCGATGAATACTCTACAAGTACTTATTCGCTATTGTTTTGGTTATATCGAATAACCCCAAAACTTTCACGAATTCAAATGGTTCGCTACATTCTAATTGAGTGCTAACTATTTCCAAGAAATGGTCTCTACATCTACACTACAACGATTTATTTGGTGCCTTCTATTCAACCCCTTTGATATCTAATATCACATTGTGATGCTTTGTATTTTGACGTTTCAAAACACTTTGCATTCCACAATGTATTTTATGCCATTCTTATAAAGTCCAATTTCATTACTATTGATCAAATCATAGTAATTAGATTCTCTTTTATATTTATACCCTTTTATCGATGAAACACTTTGATCAAATCAAATAGTTTCATATTCATGTTTCTTTGGTAAACTTACTTTACACATTTAAACAATCATATAATGATAATTATCATTTTCGTTAAAACATAATATATCAGATATTTATTTACTTTTAACAATTCTTCAAACACTTTGTATTCAAGTAATACACGATGTTCAAGTTATTTTGCCGAACTTAGGCATGATTTATATGTGAGAAGAAATCGAATGACTTTCACATATTATCACATAACTTTGAATTCAAACAAAGGTTTCATTCATTAATGAAATATCATTAAGTTGGGTATTTTTAAACAAGGCTTTTTTAATGTTTTACAAATGTTCATGCATTATCAATTAGTTTCAAACAACAAGGATAATTCCACACTATCCGCCCGCCCATCCCTCTCGGTCTCGCCGTCGAGCCTATAAAAGGATGGCACCCCCAGCCAGTTGAAGCACACCACTCCACTCCCCTCACCTCACTGATCATCCCACACCATTAGCCGGAGCAAGGGGAGCAGCAGCTCGCCGGAATTGCACCGGAGCAGGCCGCCTCTGGAGGAGAAGGGCGCCGCTGATTGTGACCACCCCCAGAGCTACCTCGACCGTCCCTGAGCTCGCCGTCGACCACCAGTCCGTTTGCTCACCTCGCCGTCTTCGCTGGAGCCTTGGTACGCCCCCTATGCACCCCTACCGAGCCGCTAGGGTTCGAGCTCGCCGGCGACATGTCCGTCGTCGACGACAAGCCACAGCGTTGATCCCTACTCCAATCCAACGTCTCACATCGCCCCGTACGGCTTCGAGCGTTATGAGCCGCTGACTTGTGGACCCCCCTGTCAGTTGAGCCCCGCGCCGTGGAGTGACACTGGGCCGGCCTGTTAGAGTTTCCCGCGCGACCCAGTTAGTTTGAATTAAGATTTCCCTTTTTAGTTTAAACTTAGTTATGTTTCTGAGTTTGAAAATCAATTCAGAGAGATTTACAAATCCAAATTGCATGAAACTAATCTTGCCTGAAAGGTATTGAAATTATCTATCCAAGCCCTTTGGATTTAATTCAATTATAGTTATAGATCTCTCCTAGTAAAAATAACAAAACAGAAGCATTTGCACCTTGCAACATTTTTATAAAATCAACCAAGATAGATTTTGAGTTGATTCCAACTCTCAAAAATCACATTTGATCAGATCTATCTGAATATGTAATAATATTAAGGTTTACATGCAGTGGCTTTGGACTAGTACCAAAATAATGCTATATAGGCATTTCTAGTCACTTTAAATCATTAAATAGTGAACTTAAACCAAAGTAATTATGATCCAAGCCTTAAATCACATTCCCACATGCTAGAATATGTGGTGATGACATGTGTCCACATGATCCCATGTTTTAAGTGGTGAATATTAAATCTTAGTTATTTTTTAATGAGTATAAAGTACTTTTCTAAATTAAAAAGGGTGAAACTATTAAATTAAACTTGTGATGCTTGAGATGATAATAGATCATCAAATGTGTGTCTTAGAATGCTAATTAGACTAGTTAAGTATGGTTTGGTGATTGTGTACTCTGTATGTATTTATAGACGATAGTACCGACCAAGCTTTCGAGGAGGAGGAGTTCTACCAAGAAGAAGAAGAAGAAAACTTCAACCACTGCACTACCCAAGGCAAGCTAACACTTGCAAGTATAATGCTTAGCAAGCTAAGATTAAACTAGATGGTTTAGCAAAGATGCTTTAGGCATGCTTTGGTCACACTACTTTGACTATTAGTTACCCCAAGCCTTATTTACAAGATTTACTTCCTTTACTTTACCAAAAGTTCTTTACTTGTTTTGAAGGTAGCATAAAGAGTATAAAACTTGAGCTATTTACAACCCCTTTAGATGTCATTCTATGGCATGAGATTGAACCCATCTTTTCCACCTTAGTGAACACTCTTAACTTAGTAGCTTAGAGTAGATCAAAAATTTGAGTCACTTTAGATGGGAACACTTGGTGAAAATGAATTGTGAAAACCTTGGAATGATGAGTCATTCTATTGAGATATTTTGACATGTGTTGAGAAACACAAATGGTTTATGATGGTGAAATGTTGAGGCATGAGCCTTAACCCTTTTACAAAACTGATGGTTGGATTCGGATGCGATACCATTCCAAATTTACCGTACAACCACACTACCTGAATTGGGTAAGGCTTAGCTAGAAATTTATATGTATTAGTATTAGTTCCCTCGCGGGAGAGGTCTGAGCTGAGGCTACCTCTCACTGTTTTCCACCTATGCAGTGCCCAAGATGACTGATGTTCATGGTTGGGAGGCCATGCTCATAGGAGAGGTGCTTATACTAGGGTGTGCAAAGGGGAAGTTATGTTTGATTATCTGCATACTAAGTATGATGATTCAGGGTTATCCGTGATAGATGTATCAAATCTTGTGGTGAAAGTGTACCACCTCTGCAGAGTGTCAAACTATTCGAATAGCCGTGTCCACGGTTATGGACAGTTGGAACGGCCATACTGTTTCGTTGTCAGCTGTTATCAAAATTACTTATGAAATGAATGATGAATCTTGACTTGACCACAACAGGGTTGTGTTTATGACAGTAGCTTCGCAACTTAAGTGATTCTAGAACTTTATTTTATCTTTCTTTGTTTCAGAACTCAGCTTAGGTTTCAAACTTAACTTCATAGTTAAACTTAGATTTAGCACTTTAACCTAGAACTATATTTACTTGTTAGTGGTAGTTTGCGAGTACTTAAAGAGTACTCATGGCTTTTGCCCCTGGCTATTCTCATGCCAGACTATGAAGGAGACTATCAAGATGATGGCCAGCAGGACGGCTATGATAACTAGGACGATCTGCCTTCATCAGCATTGCCTGTGCCCCTGAAGATGGACCCCACCGCTATGCTTATCTTTTATTTCCGCTGCTTGTTGTATTAAGACTGGATCATGAGATCCTTATTTGTGTAAAACCGTATGTATGGTTTGTAATGGATGATGTACTGTGATATCCAATCCGTTATGGCTCGCAAAAATGGTAATCCTAGGATTACAAGGTATGGCATAACGGGCATCTAGGATTAAAAATCCGGGCGTTGACAGTAGCGGTCTGGCAGCTCTTGTGGGGTCTCATAGTAGTCTGGCTCAGTCAAATCCATCGTGTGGCCTATGTAGTCTACCACATGATTCCGAGTAAGGAGATCATCTATGCGCACAAGCCAACTTGGGAAGTTGGATCCATCAAGTCTAAGTTTTTCACCCTTTACCCAATCCTCAATCTCAAAGTAAGCTTCACGGTGAGCCATCTACATTTATAATTGCAAAAGGAATTTAGACTAAGTTTATAATTAAATGAGTTAATAATAACTCCACTCAGAAACACCTATCCCCAGTGAGGGTTCCTAGTGATAACACGACCCCTATCAGCCACATCTTCCCCGATCATCACGACCATCAATGTGGGTTCAAGGATGGACGCTAAGCATCGGTCACATCATTCATGCGACTCATGCTCGATCTTTCGACCATCCGTGTTCTGAGGCCACGCTTCTCTAGCGTGCTAGGCTTGCCAACTCAACCTTAGTGTATTCGTTGTGCAGCATGGCTTACACCCACCGTATGTGAACATAGATATGTATGCCACCCATGCCTGTGACCCTGGATCGCCTCATACCGAAGAACTTTCTTGGTGGTGCACACTAAGGGGGAACCCAATCATTGGTAATTTTAACAAGGATCATCTTATTAGGCTATTGTCAAGTATCTAATACTAGCACACAATAAGACATACAAACAATAACATTGAATGTAAATGCTATGTGATATGGTCCTTCACGTTGTGATCTCCATCCGTCGTCACCGGGTCGGCGCCAGGGTTCCGGCGCCATAGACACCAGGGTACCGGTGTCAGTCTGGTGTGGTAGTTCGTCACCTCCGTGACTATCTACTACTACGTAGCAAAAGGTAATCACTTTACCTTTTCCACAATCATATCACAAAGCAACGCCCCCTGCAAAACAAAGTTAGACGCCTCTACTTTATCTTTGCATGTTTTACGTGGCTGAATGGGCTTTCGCACAAGAACCGTTCTTACCTACGAAATTTCAGCACAATGCTGATCAAGTAGTTGTCTATACTACACCCCTTTCGGGGCCCTCCGTTGCAAATGGCATACCAACTAATGCGAGAGAGACAGACACCCCCTAAGCCACTTTATACGGTACAAGCCGTATGTCAAGCGTGGACCAGTCTCGCGAATGAACGAGTAAAGTCGGTTGGGGGCCGCTTAATCAAGCATTACTGCGGTATACACAAGTACACGTGGGAGGGTAACAACTAAAAGATCAACGCCCACACGCTACATCTCGTGTGTTCTACCCGTACTAGCATTACTACACATAGATCTAGCTCTGATACCACTGTAGGGGTTCCGCGCATAAAAACAATAAATTTTACTCTATGCCCCTGAACCACTGAAGCTACCAGGACCTATCTATTAGTAATACAGTAACGGGAGGATCTTTTCGCGAACTTACCCTCGAAGACCGAAAAGCGTTGACAACGCTCAAGAGAGCGTGGTTGATGTAGACGAGCCGAAGCCGACCTCAAGGTCGTGATGAAGTCCTTGCGCTCCTTCTGACTCCAACGACTTGAGTGCCTCAAGTGCGACACCTCGCGGGGAGTAACACACGTCCAGTGCCTGACGATGACTCTCGCTTCCCCGATCCAGCAGCAGTTGCGGAAGTAGAGCTCCCGGATCCGAATCCCGCAGCGCGATGGCGCTCCGCGGTGAAGATGTCTCTCGCTCACGCAGTCCAGACTTGGGACCACGGTCACGAGAGAGAGAGAGAGAGAGAGGGGGAGAGAGAAAATATCAATTGGAGGTCCTCCCAAAAGTGGGGAGACCTTTATTGATTATTGGTGTATTTTTCTAGGCTAAATACCCCACTTTATATAGGGGGAGGGGAGGTACTACCTCCCTCAAGTCCCGGGGTGGGACTAAAGGAGAGGAGGGGGTGGGGTGGCTGCCAGCCAGCCCCTAGTGGGCCCCGCGGGGGGCAAGGCCCAGCCGGCCTCCACCTTTGGCCCCTCTCCCCTTTCTCCTTTCCCCTAATGGGCCCTCTCCCTCCGGAATTGGCCCATTAAGCTTTTTGACCTTTAATTGATTTTCTCTTTATTAAATAATTATGAATAAATGATTAAATCAATTTTTAACATTCATCCACATATTATTCAATCTTCGTGGCCATGGAACACCTTCCACCTCCACTCCGGACATCCTCCGGACTTACCGAAACCCTTCCGGTTTTCTCCCTACTTTTCTTCGGCGATTCTACCGATCCTATAAATGCTCTCTAAGCATCATCAAGCCCTTAAGCGTGATACCCCATGGTTCGGGAACACTCTAGACTTGGTCGGGACACTCCCGCACCAATGATCAACAGAGGGACATGGATGGCCATGTGACCCCTGTGTGTTCCACGAAGATCTTTCGTCGTTTGAACCGAGACAGTCTTGGTTTATTCCCTTTGTCTCTCGATACTTGCATTGCCCGAAATCTGATCAATGACATCACCATGTCGTGTTCAATCTCGTTACGGAACAATGCTATTTGACTCGTTCTAACAAGTGATATCCCCGTGATCTAATCACATATTGCGCAGCTATTGGATATAACTTCTCCGAGTGGGCCCTTGAGTATCTTCCCGTCACATGGACGGATAAATCCCGCTCTTGACATATATTGCCTCTACGATTTCCTATGAATACCTGAACACACCTTTATAACCACCGTTTTACCAGATGGCGTTTGATGCTATCTAAGTACTCTCGGGAGACGGTGATTGATATAGCCTCACGGTCTAAGGAATAGTCTACGAGGGTCCTATTCTAATCATCATAACTTGAACTTCGTGACATGATCGAATCACGATGTTTAGGTTGGATATTGGTTCATCATCTCATTCTCAGAATGAGATGACCTCATTTCCAACTGGCATAAATGCCACATGATCAGGAAATATGATCATTTGTTGACCAATGAACCAGTGACTAGAGTTTCACTGGGAACCCCTGGTTTGTTTGTATATCACACGTGTATTGATGTTTCCACTCAATACAGTCATAGCATGATATAAAACTTAATCATAAACTATATGAAATATGATAATAGTCCTTACTACTATTTGTCTCTAGGGCATATTTCCAATAGGTGGGCCCTTGGCCCCTCTCCGTCTCGTATTATGGCACTTGATGACTTCCGGAAAAATAGGCACTTTGGCTTTTGTCCCGTCCAATTCCGAGAATATTCATTTTCTAATTTTCCTGAAACCAAAAACAACAGAAAACATGCAGCTGGCACCGTGGCTCTTGTTAATAGGTTAGTCCAACAAATCATAAGAAAAGTACTCCAAAGTTGGAACAAAACACAAGAAAGTGGATAAAACTAAGCTTGGAACATCAAAAATTATAGATACATTTGCAATGTATCAACATCCCCAAGCTTAACTCCTGCTCGTCCTCGAGTAGGTTAGTGATAAAAAGAAAGAATAATTTTTGAGGTGACATGCACCATCAAAGACTTGATCAAAGTATTTGTAAAACATTCAAAGCTGGGATCATAGTACTTCAATCATAACATGAAAGACAAAGTTCTAGCAATAAGCAAAGAAACTATGATGCAACATGAAAAGGCACAAACAAAAGATTCATGAATAACAATGCTTTGCAAGACGTTTGTTTGTTTCACATAAAGAAAACATAGCATAATCGTATTCAGCTTGTCCCTCAATAGAGTAGCAAATATAATTGCATATGACACCTTCAAAGTTCATAAGAGTGACTAGATACAATAGTTTAAAACAAGCAATATCAAAGTATGCATCAATCAACTAGTCTTGGGACAATGCACATAGAACAAAGAATGGCCACTATGCTCTCAAAGTAGGTGCATAAAGGTATAAGGTGGAGACACAATATAATGGTGGAAGAAAGGCCTTTATAAAAGGAAGTAGGGATTCAAGTCTCATAAAGAGCTTCCAAAAATTATGGTACTTATAGCTTTCAGCTCTCATTGCCCCTATCATAAGCATCTTGAAGTGATTAAGGTTAAAGCGAACAAACTATGGTGTACATGCTTGACGAAGTATAAGCCAGAAATCTCATGTCCCTTGTATATGAGGGCCGCTCCTCATGCTACTCAAGTTTAGTCACCGGTAAGTTCTTGTCATCGTAAGTACATGTGTATCATAGAGAACCGCCAACGGGGTACCCCTTGCCCGATGATACGGAAGAATCCCCATATCAAAATGACAAGGCAAGCAGACAACGAGCATCTCAGCAATCTTCTTATTTACCATGGGAATATGGTGCTTTTTTCTCTCTTTCCTCTTTTCATAATCTCTTTTTTTTCTTTTCTCTTTTTTTTTTCTCAATATAGGACTCCTTTTTATAAGAAGAATGCTTCATAGACAGCTCATTATGGTTACGCTGCAGGTTTCCACCATGTCAGCATGGATTAGACCAGCGGCCCAGGCGTTTCTATAACACATATACATAACTCCATGGACTTACAAGCTCCCCTTTCATTTCACACCGATGACATCCATATACAAAAGAGCATGATATCAACTAGGTACAAGTACCAAGTGCAATGTTGAAAGTGTTCCCCATGAAAGCATGGTTCTGCTAATTCCCAACAAATAAGTGCAAGCATATACAACATAGACGACACAATGGTTCAAGTTTATTAAGGGCAAGAAAAGTAAAGTGTGCCATCAAGTTCGTGAGAGCATTAATCACTAGTTTTCTCATAACAAGTTTAATTTGGATGGTAAACAAAAGCATGAATATACTTGGAATAGCATATGCTAGTAGTTAGGTATGGTGGACTCTTTAGAATAACTTGGTTTAGGGAGTTGGATGCATGAGGTGGAACTCATACTTGGTTGTGGAGGCTAGCAAAAGACTGGGAGCGACAAACTAAGAGAGCAATAATGGCCATAATCGTGCAGAGCGACAAAACATCATTGATAAAAGCATAAAGTGATACTACAAGTTGAAAACTAAAGGATCATAAAGGCTATGGTGACTTGAGATAGTCATAACATGGTGTGAGCATGTGCCAAGTCAACCCAAATAAAGCATCAAAGGAGAATACCACTATACTATGCTTTAATATGCTAAAACAACGCATGATTCATCGAAGGCACATTAAGCAATCTCAATTGTTTATAACAAGTCATGCTACATCAAAGAATACTAAGCATAAAGCCAAAACAATATCAAGCATGGCATGACAGAGCATAGGCCACAGTCAAAAACAAGCTCTTTTTACCACATAAGTATGAACTTTCCTACTCTTTTCCAAACCAAACCAAACTATTTGCAAACCAATGTATGAAAGAGGGGGTCCAAACAATTTATTAAGAAAACTAAGCAAACAAATCAAACAAAAAACCAAAACGAAAAAAAAGACGCTCCAAGAACAACACAACTATGCATGAAACAATAAAAATGAAGCGTTTGGAAGAAACCTGGGATTTTTATTGATGAAGAAGGGGATGCCTTGGGAATCCCCAAGCTTTGACGCTTGTACTTCTTGGATATTTCTTGGGGTGACACGCGTGGCATCCCAAGCTTGAGCTTTAGTCCATCCTTCATCTCATTACTCATTCTTTCCATACACATGAAAATTTCCCTTCATACAAAACTTCAGACAATCTTTATTAGCAACATTAGTGCACTCAAGATAAATAAGTCTTAAGGTTCAGTTCTATCACCAAAAAAACTTCCATTACAACATTATCTACTGTAGCACTTCTCTCAAAAAGCTCAATTCCCCAAAAGAACTCAAGAAGGAACCAACAAGAAGCAAATGCAGAAAATTGCAGAAATCTGTCAAAACAGACCAGCAGGTAAAGACGAATTTTTTTCGAAGACCTTATGTTGCTCAAATCAAAAAGTGTTGAACTAACGAAAGTTAGATAACTGCCTGGGGTAGAAGCAAAAAAATTCACGCCTCAAAAAGACTTTCAGATAGGTTACACGAATTTTTACGGTGAAGCACATAAATCTGTTTCGGGACAGCAAGTTTCCCAACCATTACTTCTCTCTCATTAGAGGTTACTCTTGGCACAAAAAGCAAATAAAAAGGATAAGGAGAGTTTATTACAGAGGTAATAACTTCCAAGACTCATCTAAAACTTTTGGGTTATCTCCCAATAAGTACTTTTCTTTAACGCCTTTAAGTTAGGCATAAGAAGCAAAGAAAGAATCAAGTGTTCTCAAATGAAGAAGCATTAAGATTAATACCAGAAATATTTTCAAAAAGGCAAGGTATATAATCCAAATAAGTTCGAGAGGATCCTCTCTCAATGCTCTTAGGTTCACTATTCTCATGAAAAGGGTTTGCAGGAACAATCCAATCAAGATTCTTTTCTATGGCATAATGTATTGCTACTAGTTTAAAGGGTATTGGTATCTTAGGTTCCTCTCCATTAGGTTCAGTTTTGTTCATCTTTTCTCGTGTACCAACAACATCTACACATGAGCCTAGCATATTGAAACGTTCAAAAACTTATCTAGCTTCCTTGGCAACATCATAGAACTCCTTAAACAAAGTTTCTAGAATAAAATCCCTCTTTTCAGGGTCCTCAATTTCTTTAAGCTTAAGAAACATTATTTGCATTAAGGGATTGAGGTTAACAAACCTAGCTTCTAACATGTGAATTAAAGAAGCTTCAGCAATCTCATAGTTTGGAGCAAGTTCTGCAAGGGATCTATCCTCAGTATCCTCATGTTTGCTAACATGATTAAAGAATTCTTCAATATTATCTTTCCCAATTATAGAACCACTACCAATTGAAATGTCTTTCAGGGTGAAAGTAGGGATCAACATGGTGAGCTAAGGAAGAGGTGACAACTAAAGGAGACTTAATTTTTGTGTGTTTTTGAATAAGAAAGCAAACAAGTAAAACTAATTTTTGTGTGTTTTTGATAACAAAACAACCAAACAAAGCAAAAAGAAACTAAGCAAAACAAAAATAGCAAAGTAAAGAGATTGGTTATGAGGGACTCCCCTTGTGAAGATGTCCTTGACTCCCCGGCAACGGCGCCAGAAAAATGCTTGATGGCTCAATGCACGGCACGCAGAAAAGTGCTGGTGCGTGGTTGATGTAGAGCTCGTTGGGAACCCCAAGAGGAAGGTATGATGAGCACAACAGCAAGTTTCCCTCAATTATGAAACCAAGGTTTAATCGAACCAGTAGGAGCAAGGAAACACCCCAAAGGTGTTAGTAGCTGAGCTTTGGCAGGGCGCACTACCGGTGCTAGTAGCAACGTGGAGACCTACACAACACAACCACAGAACTTTGTTCCCAACTTGCGATGAGGTTGTCAATCCCACCGTGTTTTGCGGAAAATAAAGGATTAAACGTATCAAATGGAAAGAAGTAATAGTTTGCAGAAAGTAAACACAAAGCAGTAAACAGTTTATAGATTGAATGTAAAAGACAAGGACCGGGATGCATAGTTCACTAGAGGTGGCTCTCCTTAAGATAGATAACATGCTGGGTGAACAAATTACAGCGGGGCAATTGACAAACATCGAGAAAGCAATACATGCATATACTAATCATCTTGACTCCTTTGAGACTTGATTGGGCATTACAACATTATACATAGACCGCCATCCAACTGCATCTATGACTAATAATCCACCTTCAGGTTATCATCCGAACCCCCTCCGGTATTAAGTTGCAAGCAACAGATTATTGCTTTATGAATTGCGTGTAATGTAAACAATACGATTGTTCTATGAACAAAGGATTGTTGTTTTCTCCCTAGTAGCAACAAAGGATTGTTCTATGAACAAAGGATTTGCAATGTATCAGACATTGTTGCTAAAATTGTTATTTCTTATAAAGTTCACATCAACTTGCTCTTCTTGGGCAACCAAAGAGGCTAAGGGAACATTATTTGGATCAATATGAGCTTTCCCATTAACAAGCATAGACATAATAACATCAATTTTATCACTCAAGGAGGAGGTTTCTTCAACATAATTTACCTTCTTACCTTGTGGAGCTCTTTTAGTATGCCTTTCAGAATAGTTAACCATCATATTATCCAGAAGCTTTGTTGCAACACCCAAAGTAATGGTCATAAAGGTACCTCCAGCAGAAGAATCCAATAGATTTCTTAAAGAATAGTTCAATCCTGCATAAAAGGTTTGGATAATCATCCAAGCAGTCAGTCCATGAGTGGGACAATTCTTTACCAAAGATTTCATTCTTTCCCAAGCTTGAGCAACATGTTCATTATCAGATTGTTTAAATTTCATTATTTCACTTCTCATAGATATAATCTTAGCAGGAGGATAGTATTTTCCAATGAAAGCATCTTTGCATTTAGTCCAAGAATCAATACTATTCCAAGTTAAGGAATTCAACCATTCTTTAGCTTTTCCTCTCAAAGAGAAAGGAAACAATTTTAGCTTAATGATGTCTCCATCTATATCCCTATGTTTTTGCATCTCACAAAGTTCAACAAAGTTATTTAGATGAGCAACATCATCTTCATTACCAACACGAGAAAATTGTTCTCTCATAACAAGATTGAGTAAAGCAGGTTTTATTTCAAAGAAAGTAGCTTCAGGAACAGGTGGAGCAATAGGTGTGCTCATGAAATCATTGTTGTTGGTGCTAGTGAAGTCACACAACTTAGTATTTTCCAGTGAAGTCATTTTTTGTGTGTTTTTAATAAAGAAAGCAAACTAGTAAAACTATTTTGTGTGTGTTTTTGATAAAGAAACAAGCAAACAAAGCAAAAGTAAACTAAGCAAAACAAAAACAACAAAGTAAAGAGATTAGTTATGAGAGACTCGCCTTGTGAAGATGTCCTTGACTCCCCAGCAACGGCGCCAGAAAAAAGCTTTGATGGTCCAAGATATCTCGAGCTCGTTGGGGAACCCCAAGAGGAAGGTATGATGAGCACATCAGCAAGTTTCCCTCAGTTATGAAACCAAGGTTTAATCGAACCAGTAGGAGCAAGGAAACACATCAAAGGTGTTGCTAGCTGAACTTTCACAGGGCGCACTACCAGTGCCAGCAACAATGTGGAGACCTGCACAACACAACCACAAAACTCTGTCCCCAACTTATAGTGAGGTTGTCAATCTCACTGGTTTTGCTGAAAACAAAGGATTAAATGTATTGTGTGGAAGAAAGTAATAGTTTGAAGAAAGTAAAAAAGAAAGCAGTAAACAATTGATTGTAGATTGATGGTAAAAGAAAGGACCGGGGTCCATAGTTCACTAGTGGTGGCTCTCCTTAAGATAGATGACATGTTGGCTGAACAAATTACAGCGGGGCAATTGACAAACATCGAGAAAGCAATATGCATATACTACTCATCTTGACTCCTTTGAGACTTGATTGGGCATTACAACATTATACATAGACCGTAATCCAACTGCATCTATGACTAATAATCCACCTTCAGGTTATCATTCGAAGCCCCTCCAGTATTAAGTTGCAAGCAATAGATGATTGCATTACGCATTGCGTGTAAAGTAAACAATACGATTGTTCTATGAACAAAGGATTGTTGTTTTCTCCCTAGTAGCAATAGCACATCTAGTATCTTAGAGATTTCTATCACTTCCCCAGATTACTAGAGGCATGAACCCACTATCGAGCATAAATACTAACTCTTGGAGTTACTAGCATCTACTTGGCCAAGATAGGTACTAACAACGGAAAGCATGCAAGATCACAAATAACAAAGACATGATAGAATCAATAATCAATCTAAAATAACATCTCAATATCCAGCGGATGCCCGCAAACACAACATGTAGGATTACAAATAGATGATCTTGATCATGAACGGAGCTCACAAGATCTAAACATGATAGCACAAAGGAGGAGAACCAACCATCTAGCTACTACATGGACCCATAGTCCAGGGATGAACTACTCACGCATCACACCGGAAGCTTGCGTGGTGATGAAGAAGGCCTCTAGGGTCAATTCCCCTCTCCGGCAGGTTGCCAGGAAGAGCTTCAGATCCCTCCCGATGTAGGGATGGAGATGACAGTGGCTATAGACTCTTTCGTGGAATTTTGATCGGGTACTTAGAGTTTCTGTATCGGAGGCATCTTATAGGCGAAAGGAGAGGCCGAGGGGGTGCCGGAGGCGGCCAGACCACCCCCTGGTGTGGGCCAGGCTGGGCCGCGCGACCAGGTGGTGTGGCGGCCCCCTGGCCCCTCTCTGTCTCGTATTCTGGCTCCTTGTGTCCCTCGGTCAAAAACTGACTTTGGCTTTTGTCCCGTCTAATTCCGAGACTATTCATTTTCCGACTTTCCTGGAACCAAAAATAGCAGAAAACAGGCAGCTGGCACTGTGGCTCTTGTTAATTGGTTAGTCCCAGAAAGTGCATATAAAGTACTCCAAAGTTGGAACAAAACATAAAAAAGTAGATACAAAACCAAACATGGAACATCAAAAATTATGGATACGTTAGCAACGTAACATACACTACAAAAAAATTTGGCTTTTACAATGGATGATTTTCATGGTTGAAGGCCCATTTTTTATGGTTAAAAAGTCTTCTACGATGAATGGCCTTTATGGTAAAAGCCTCGTCACCAAAGAATCTACCATGATTTTTTCCCGACTATGGCGGATCACACCCTTTAGCCACAAAAACTAGTGCCATGATAGATATGTTCGCCAACCTCATTGACTGTTGATGTCATGCAAACTGCCACGTGACAAACATCGTTAACGTCTGGTTACCACCATTAACGGTCACAAAAACCATGGTAGAAGCTAGACTCGACCAAGGCCTACTAAATATTAAGTGGCCCAACCCATTACGAGAGACAATAAGAAGATGGCATGTTACTATTTTGTCCTGCACTGTTAGAAATGGGCCCATAACTATAGCTTGCTACAACCTGTACAATTTCCGGCCCATCACTGTTTTGGCCTACATAAGACCCATGTCAGTCCAATATTGTGCGACCCTCTAGGGGCTTGTGCCACATCGGTCTGGTACTATTAAGGCCTATGTTGGGCCCGTCACTGTTCTTAAAGGCCGTGTGGCTGCCCACTAACGACCCACTTTTAGAAGGTCCTCTAATGTTCTGGGCTTCTACTTCTATGGCCTTTTATTGTTCTGGCCATTTACTCTTTTAGAATTTTACTCTTCCAGCCTTTTACTATTCTATCCATTTACTAGTTAGGCCTTTTACTGTTCAGGCCCATAAGCTTTTTGGCCCTTCACGTTTTACGTGGCCTACTATTTTTCTCGCATGTTACTATTCTGGTATGTTACTGTTCTATCCTGTTACTGTTCATAGATCCCGTCTGTGGGTCAGCGCATTATTGTTACGGTCTTTTATAGTCTCGGCTTTTTTGATACCCATGCCAATATCCGAAAAGGTGTATAATCCGCGAGAATTTTTACTTTTCATTGTCGGCCCCATACAAGATGGGCCAATAACAAAGCCCGATATTGTTCCCTAATAGACTTGGCTAGTCCAGTTATGGTACCGCCTACCGCCATATGTGGACGACATCAACTAAATGCCTACATGGCCTATGCGATTTACCTAGATATTACATCAGCTGCAAACTACTTAAAATTATAACATATTATCAATAAACTCAAGGGAAAGAAATTTTGGCATTTTAGTAGATAATCAAGATTGAGCCTACAGATAGTAGAGTCCTCAATTTTCTTTCTTAATCTATCACCTGCATCTCCCTTTTGAGTGTGACAGCTACATTGGAAAACCACCTTGAGACATGATCTTGCAGCCCCCTCTTTGGTGGTGATAGCAATAATTGCATTCCGAAACTAAGTAATAACAACTAAATACTACAAACAAGTAAAATAAGCAACCATCTTCATTATCAAAGAATTTGAAACTACTTATGTGAATGATATGATAGGAGCTATGAACTAGAGTTTACTACTAGTCGATGGTTTAATTATTGACCAACACGTCAAAGAAACAGGACAAACAAGCGTTAAACAAGTGTGTCTACCGTGAAATGAGAAATCAAACAATGTGTGTGTGGCTTAGAATTTCAGCAAAATATAAACTAGCTAGGTCATTCCAACAAATATATATGTAAGCAATTGTATGTACTGAATGCAAGACGTTGGGTGACTCAGAATTTGTGGTGAACTACACAATGGCATGCAATTACTATCGTAGCTAAGAATAAACTAGATAGAAATTATAACTGCTTCGTACGTGAAATTGTAGAGCAGAAATGCAAACCAAGAATGAACTACACGGTAGAGGATAGTTATGTTGTTGCTCAAGACAAACCAGCACCAGATATAGAATATAGAGGCATCGTTTGTGAACCTGTAGAAGAGGAAAAGCAAACATTAGACAAGTGTGCCTACAATTAAATGAGAAATCAAACAAAGTGTTTCTTAGAATTCAGCAAATATAAACTAGCCAGGTCATTTCAACAAATATATATGATCGCAGTTGTATATCCTAAAATGCAAGAGATGTTGGGTGACTAAGAATTTGCGGTGAGCAACACAATGGCATGCAGTTACTGTCGTAGCTAAGAATGAATCAGATAGAAATTATAATGGCATCATAAGATCACTTGCAGAGCAGGAAAAAATGATGAATGAACTACACAGTAGAGGATAGTTATAACATTGCTTAGGATGAACCAAGATCAGATACAAAATATAATGGCATAGCCTGTGAACCTGTAGAAGAGGCTATGCAAACCAACATGTCTAGTGTTCCATTCTGAGCTCTATGCAAAGAAAAATAAAATAGTTAGTGTTACAGCTTTTGAAGAACAAGATGACAACAAAAAAATTATAATCGAAGTAGTACAAAGAGTTTAAATAGGTAGTATAGGATATCAAAACGATGCCAGGGAGGAAATAATAGCGGGAACTTAGCTCAGGAAAAATAGATAGATTTAGTAACTGTAGAACAGGGAATCCACACTAATATTTTCCACTAACTTTACATTTTACAAGAACTACATAATAACATTCAATTACTATTATACAGAGTAGCTAAGAACATGTGCATGACAAAATAACAAACATGTGCATGGCTTGAAATTTGTAGAGCAGCGAATGAAAACCAACATGTCTAGTGATCTTGTATGTATCACAAAGAACAAGCATGCCCAGTGACTTGTATGTACTAGCATGATTACAAAAATATAGTTCACTGCGATAGGAATGAACCTGCTATACTCCTAACAAAACAAAAATGGGTTGGAGATTTGGTTACCTTTCTCGAAGATGCATATAAGCATCATCGGTACCATGCGGGTGATGTCTAGGTCACTTAGGGTGTTGGTGGTTGTTGGCATCGGGGAAGAAAATCTTGGGCGGTCGAAGCCGTTTTGAGCATGGTGGACGAGAGCGTCGCTGAGGCAGATCCGGTGCAGTGAACGGTGACGCATGTGCAACTGGTCTGGGGCGGTGGACATGGAGCTCATTGAACTAAAGCCCATCCGGTGGACACTGGTGAAGCGGCTCCGGTATGGTTCGGTAGCTTTTAGTGGTGGGGAAGCAGAGCTTGGGCTGTCAATGACGCCATCGGCGTGGTGAACGAGACTGCAACTCCGGTGCAGTGGCAGAGAGACCAGGCAAACTAGATCTGGTGGGGTGGGTGCCGGTGAAGTGGCTCCGTAGTGGTGCATGGGACTGCAGCTCAAGTGGCTCCGGCCATCGTGGAATTGCCGCCAGCCGGTGCGTGCGGTGGTCATGGAGGGTATAGAGGAGCTTGGGATTTTTTGAAGGGCCATAAAAAAACTACGAGAATCGACACCATAGAGGTGAATAGAAACATAATTATGATCGTGCCCGCAAGCTGCCGACTTTAGCATGCTCATTTGATGTCTGAACAATGGGTAGAATGGGAATTTTAAATTCAAAAGTTTTTGAAATGGAGGGGATCGAAATGCTTCAAGGTCGGTCTGTGATTTTTCCGCCCGATTGAGATTTTGAATTTGGCTAGCGTCCATCTACTAATAATATAAAATGGTACTCCCCCGGTGGAGATTTTGTCTCAAAGTTTTTGAAACGGTGGGGCGGGAAATGTTTCAAGGTCGGTGGGTGATTTCGCCGCTCGATTGAGATTTTGAATTTGCCTAATGTCCATCTACTAATAGAGAAAGGTAGTAGACCGTATGCTATCTATGAAGAAATTTAAGGCCGAGAGTCATATCAACTGATTATCCATATCCATATTTTGGCACATAACATTGGATACCTTCGATTCACAGAGCGTAGGCGGTAAATTTTTCTGCTTGACTAAGATTTTGAATTTCTCTAGCGCCCAAGTAATACTCACTTCGCCTCAAAATAGATATCTCCGATTTATCAAGTATATTCTGCAAACTATTTGCAATCTCTCAAGTATATCCCACAAACTAGTTGTGCGTCCACCCCTTTTTATTTGTCGTACTTTCGAGTTCTCAAAAAGTTTGAGATAAATCATGAACATTGGTTGTGTTGTATCTTGTGAATTTATAAGATTTTGTCCCAAAATAGATCTTATGTGACCTGTGTAAAAAAGAAAATACTTAAATTAATACTATCATATGTTATGTATATAAAATTTGTTATTTTGTGTAGGCCAAACAATGTCATATTTTGGGATGAAAATTTGCATATGCACAAGGCACAACATAATCTATGTTCATGATTTATTTCTCATTTTTTGGAAACTTGAAACTGTGGCATGCAATGGTTCTGATGATAGAAAGGCAAAATCTCTAGTGCAAACAACTAGACAACAACAATATAACTTTTGATAGATTTAGTAGCATTTGAAAGATTCAACAATACATAATAAGACGAGAAAATTTCATAGATTCACATTTCATATTCAGTAGCACTTGACAAATTTAGTAGCAATTCAAAGTGACCAATTCAGCAATACGGGCACTGAAATTCAATAGCAGTACAAAGAGAATCAATTCTTGTTTCATCTCTCAAAAACTTGGCATAGGATGAGTTTTCCCATTTATCCGAACACTCTTGATCATTGGAGCAAGCCAAACTGATAAGTCTGCTTTTTTGTGCATACATTCTTCTCGCATCAATGCCTATGTGACCCCCATATGCAACCCAAAATGCCCGAAGTCTCATATAGATTGTGACAAGGCCATGCTTCGAAAGAAAAGAAAAACAATATACTACCATTGATCTAAACAAGTACGAGTACATCAGTAGTTCCACAAAATACTTTAATTATAGCAGCATCAGAACATTTGAAATATTTAGTACCTTTTGAAAGATTCAGTAGTACATGACATATTCTGCACTTGATCTGAACAAGTCCCAGTAATAGGAACCACTACATGTCCCATCGAATACAAACATGCATGAGAGAAAAGAGAGAGGTCAGAGTCACCACAAGTCGTGGCTGGATAGCGCCGACTTTCCAGTCTAGCACGCTTTTCTCGTTTCACCGTCTCGTGTGGATCCTCGAAATAGGCTTTCACATGTTTACCCTAGGCAAGATAGATGTAAAATTCACGGATCTTTCCATATTATTCCACCTCTCCAATTATGAAGGGAATCTGCCACTAACATAAATAAAGTAATTAATATTAGAACAGAGGAACTAAACAATTACATAGTACAATCATATTAGGATCATCACAAGAATATTAAGATGCGATATCTCACTAATGGATGATGTCATCATCGATGCAATATTGAAACTATATGGGGAACTCTGACCAATGATTAAGGAGCTTCACAATAAGTCCGCGACTTCAACAAGTAATGATTGAGCACATCCAACACGGCTTCAGCCGGCGGCTCCACAATCCTTGCCTTAGAATAAAAAGTGAGCTAATAGAACCCACGAAAAGATACCAATGACGAAATCCTCACCTCATACTCCTCCAATTCCCACATCGCTGACCTAAGGCAACTGATAGACATGACAATCTCCGTGCTGGGCCTGTCAATCTAGGCGACGAATAGTGTGCCCTCCTTCCTAATACCGATGAAATTTATTCTCTGTAAAATTCGTACAACAATCTCAACAAACATTACCAACACACACACAAGCAACCAACTTCTTCACCACTAATCAAGGAAAGTTTTTGTTTCCCCTAATTTTTGTACTTTGGACACGTAGCCAGGATTACTGAAAGTAGGGTGTTACACTACAGCTTTTTGCCGCCGCCCCAACCCAGGGCCCAAAGTGGTTCCTTCCTATGTAGACCAACGCTATGCAGCTGATGAACATGCCAGGGATAGACACAGAGCCGCCGTACCGTGGCACATGTGTGCAGCGCCACGCTATGGACACGAGAGAGATCGGTTGGCAGGTGCGCACGGGTTTGCCGAGAATATATGGAGGATGGATAGATGGTGAGAGGTAGGGAAGGATAGAGTAGTACACAATTTATCTTCCCTGCATAGAGGAGGAGTAGTACATTGTAAGGCTGTAGGAGTACCTCATGTCAAGAGCCCATCATAACTTTGCTCTAAGATCGTACCGCCTTCAACTCCTCTCTGTTGTTCCTCTCGCGCTTGCTCCCTTTTATTCTTTGAGCTAATAGTAAATATCTTCTATAGTAGATCTTCATCCCCCTCCATTTTGAGCCATATTGTTCCTAGCACTAGTACTTGCTTTATAGAAAAAAGTTCTTGTTTTCTCAAAAAAAATCATGTCACTTGGAGATTGTCTCTTTTCCTAATACTTGTTGGAAACTCCCCTTGGCAACATATTGTTTACCATGCCAATATGCACCAATCTACCTAATGTGGGAAAATTGTCATAAACTATGATGCGAATATGGCATTGAACTTGGTCGTCTAGCTTGAAACCGGTTCATACATGACAAGACAATTTTGTGAAGCTGGTTTTTCAAAAGTTTTCAAAACTGAGGTTTATTATTCTTCATGTGGAAGGTAATACACACAAAATAACACCATGCACATGCCTCTTTTTTTGGATTTTTCTTATTTTCTTCGATTTTTTTCAAAGCAGGGCTTGATTTCCCGGCACACAAACTATTAGTGAGATGTGAAATATTTCAAAACTCCGTGTCATTATGGTATGTTGGCTGCCTGGTGGGTACCTTCAAAGGTCTTTTGAATTTTTTAAAGAGAAATCCACCTTTTACCTGTAATTCAAATTAATTTGACCTAATTTCAGTAAATCAATATAAAGTCATATAAGTGGGAAAAGTTAGCTTGAAAACTCTTAAAACGTATCAAGTTTGTTGGCATGCAGATTCTTAGCACGAAGCTAGTTGCATATTTCAAATCTCACACTAGTTCTCGATATATTGACAGCATTGGTACCTTAAAGCGACATCTGTAAAATTTAAGGGAAGCCTATCACACTTACTTGTAGTTCATATCTGACCTAATTTTGTTAAATCGTCATAAAGTCCTCTAAGTGGGCGAAGTTATCTAGGAAGGTTGAAAAATTCTAAAACTATTGAATTGTAATAAAGCATGGTCCAATTTGTTTGAAATCTGGGGTGGAATTTTTTCAACTAGGTTAGGCCTAGAAGGAGTGAGATGCTTCGGTTAACAACTTAACACGGTCAGTGGAAGTACGTGTTACATCAAGGACCTCAAAAATAGAAAATTACATCATAGTCCATACATTTAGTACAAAGAGCCCTGGAAATAAGCATGGAAAAGCAATTGGGCCTGGTTTCCCTTGTCCGCCCAGTAGCTGAGGCATACTCTTCATACTAGAACTAATACTACTTAACATAGGAAATCAGCGCGGTGCTCACCTTTACCAGATCTTGTTGATGAAGTGCATCGAATGCGATGGGATATATATTATAATATCCTAGGGTTTTAGGTGAGAGAAGGAGAGACCATAGGTGTGTGCATTGCATTCATGCATCAGAAAATTCGAAGAATTTTTGTGCAAAACTAGAAGAGGTATAGAGAGATCGTGATCTCTCTTGTTTTGATGGAAACGTCAGAGTAGGTGCGACATATTTCGACGTGACCTCTGTTAAGTCTTTGTGTTATTTGAAGGGAAAACAGTTCAAATTTGAATGTTCAAATAATAAATTGGAAACCCATAAGGTTATCAAATTAAAATATAAATGTACTGGAATTGTTAAATGATAAAAGAGTTCAATAAAGAAAATAAGATCATGAATAAACAATAGAGTTTTCATTTGATAAGTTGTTGTATAGTAATTTACAAGTCTAAAAGAATAAATCTTTATTACACCAAGTATTAAATAGAGAGTATATTATAACAAGAAGATATGTGTTACAAGAATGTGGATAAAAGAAAAGATTAAACTTAATTACTTAATAATAATGCTACATTGTCTTTACAATGTTTCAAAAAGAAAAGAAATTATAACAAATAGAAAATGGAATAAATAAAATAATATTACAACAAAATAATAATAAGTAATCCTAAACTGAAATCCTATCCATCTTCAATATCTTTTAATCCTTTCATCTTCTTATTCTTCATCCCTACAAAAAAACAATAAGAAAAGGATAGGTGTTTTGCTAGTAATTACTCTCAGTTTGGCAATGTGATGCATTGCTTAACACATCATAGAGTATTTTAGAAAAGGGCGCCAAAGGGTAGTATATGTTCTTATTTAAAAATATTACCTCGGATTTAGTGCATCACAGTCATCACGGGAAAATTACACTAGGAAACACAGAAATAACGGCTAACCTAGAAAAATATCTGAACCAGCCGAGCACATCCATAGGGAGTTGAATATATAGGTCCTACTTGATAGAAACACTCTCACAACATGCAAGTAATGTGTTGTCAGCACTACAATGACGAGAACTAATTCACAGAGGAAATAGATAACCATCACACGTCCACTCTCTCATCAGAGTTACTTCACAACACCACATCCACAACTGCATCACCATAGAACACAAGACTACCACCAGGACCATTTCTATCTGCATAGTCCCACAAATAAAAATCACCATGGAGATCCTAATTTCCTCACCAAGGATGAGTTCCAGTAGCACAAGGAGAAGCAGGCTATCAAGATCAGGAGAGAGAGGGAGTAGATGGAGCAACTTAGGTAGTTCAAGTAGTATCAAGAAGAACCAGGCACTAGTAGAGGTTGGTCAAGATCAAAACCAGAAGGAGGAAGCCATATCACCCACTTCATCAGAGAAGGTTGTTACATTAATACCAACAATAGCATCTGTTCTTACCAGTTTACTTAATAAAATGAGATTTGAGGGGAACAAGAGCTCTCAGTGTAGTATGAAAATGTCATGCTAAAATCATCCTAGAACTTTTGAGGCAATCATAATATATGTTCTTAATATACAAGTTGGCCTCAGTCTATGCATCCTTGGCACGGACATATAGCAGTAGATCAGCTATTTAGATCTACTATTGTGCACACTCCACATGGGAGGTACCACGATAGCAGATCTCATAGTAGCAGAAGGCACTAAGTTGTTTAAACACAAAACGTATAGTGCCAAACCTGTTCTTATTTTAATAGTGGCCTCAGCGTTTGCATCATGGAAAGAATACAATCTATAGTATAGTTTATGCATAGAATATCCAGATGAAAATCTAACCCATCCACAATTATTTATCAGCAACACACATCGTATGGTCATGATTTTTCATTGGGCACACTCCTAGGAGATACCATAGTAGCAAGTCACAGCCATATAAGGCATTAGTGTAGTAGAGACCATTGCTCGTAGAGGGCTAAGATATCCAAGTCTTGAAGACCACAAGGTTCTTTGCAAGAAAATCAACCACATATCCCTAAAACATTACCAAACATTTAGAAAAGCATCTATTTGATTTAGAACCATATTAAATATACTTGAGTGTTTCAGTGATCCTTAAAAACTCAAGAACACACCATTAGAACTAAATTACAGCAAGGTTACATCTCCATAATTTTTTAAATAATGTGTATAACTCAAGAATTCCATTCCTAGACATAAAGAATTAGGAGAGCATGCAAAACAGTACAATATGTAAGTATTCATCAAGGACAACAAATAAGTAGCACCAAACTATGTGTTCCCATATGTATGATAAAGTGTTTGATTTTACAAACAACTTGGAAACAAACAAGTTGATTCATACACATCACACACCTATTCTAGGTTCTCAAACACATCTCATATACTTCTATTTAAATCAAACAACATAAATTCATCTCGGTAAATGTAATAGAACAAATACCTATTATTTATAAGGTGTCATGAGAGCACTTATTCTCAAACATACTAGCAACTACTGCTTAACCAGGAAGATTCACTTACATATTCAGAAACAGATATGTTAGAAAATTATCGAGCTAGGGCCTAACAAGAATTATGTTTGGCAACTAAATCATCAATAACCTGAAAATGAATACCCATTCCCTACCATTTATATGGACCAGGTTAGGAAATTATTTAGAATATAACCATGCCCTAGTACTTGATTGTCACTACCATAACCACCAAAACCAAACAATAACCAACAAAAAAGAATTCGGGTAAATCGAATTCTAATGAACACCACAAGAGATCCTGTATACAATAGACTATAGAGATTTGCTAAATCGTCTAATTGAACAACTGAATTGGAGCAAGATTTGTTCACAAGATAGCAACATCAAGTAGCCTAGTGAGATTAGGTTTTTCCATAGAGGAAGGAGATATAGTAAAAGTGAGATAGGAGGGTGGAGCACCTACCTTTGGCAAGCTTAGAGCTCGCCGGAGAGGAAGCATACACTGAAGGTGAGGCAGATTGCGGCGGAGGCCACGACATGGCGGCATAGAGAAAACATTAGTGCTACACCAGCACCAAGCCACAACCAGCATCTCACCGGAGTTGAGAAGGGATCTCTTGAGCTCCCAGCAACCACGAGCATGGTGGCACACCATCGCAACCATATAACAGGAACCCTAGCGCTAGAGATGACGAGCATCACAAATCAAAGTGGTTGGCGAGGTAGAGCATGGAAAGACACCTCGTTTAGGCCATATCATGGCGGTTATGGTGGCCGGAGTCGGCCAGAGTAAGCGGGCGATGGTAGCGGCGGCCTCATATGCAGGCTGAAGGGGAGCCATGCGAGTGCGTATGTGCTATGCATACACAAGGGGTTGGTCGGGCTGGGGTCTGGGGTGAGCCCAATCATTTGGGCCATGGTGGGTGGAGTCGGCCCGTGGGATAGGTTGACTCGTGGGCTAGGCCCAATAGAAAAATAAATTGATAAATAAATAAGTAAAGAATATGGAAATTACCAAAATGATCCTCTGAACATTTCAAGCTTTAGAAAAATGAAGAAGAATCATAAAAATACTTATGATATATCAAAATATTCACAAAATAATATCTACCTAGGAATAATATAACATTACTTGTTTGAGTGAAGTAAAATACAACTAAAAATTAAAGCCAGTAAATATCTTAATGAAATATAGAAAAATAAGTAAAAGTCCTAAAATCGAATAAAAATTACTTTTGTGTCTAAGAATAAATCTATTATTTTAGAAAATACTAGTAATAAGATTTCAAGTCATTTTAGGATTTATAAATATAAAAGCTATAATTAGATTTATAAGTATTTTTCTTCTATTAAAACAAAAGGGACATAATTTTCTTTTATCATTTATAAATCAAAACAAATAATTATTAGCTTTAATAGGCTATTAGGATTTATTGAAACATAGAAATGTAATTCTTTAAAGCTGAATCAATTAGGACTTTTATGAATTTGTTTTTTAAGTAATAGTATTAATTCTAAAGGTAATTTAAATACTTCAACCAATAACAAGTTATTGAGGGCATCTATTTATGCTATCATTAAAACATAAATCTTGTATTTAGGATTATAATAGAAACCATGTCTTAAAATCATTCACTCACATTGGGAGTGAATGATCTCACATCTTTGATCATGCTTTGGAAAACCCTAGAACTTGGTAATGCCATAAACATTAATATCTTAAATCCATGTATATTTTATATAGTTAACTTTCGTATAATATTCAACAAACTAGAAGTATAGTAACTCAAGATCATTTGTACTATATCAATAACCATAGTCCAGATCCTCGTTATCTTCAGAATTTAATAACTTAACATAAACAACATTTTCCTCAAAAGTTATTCTTTTTAACCTTTCAAACAAAAACATTATGTTCTTTCTTTCAAGTCTTAACAACTTAAAACTTGAGATTTCATAAGAGTTACATCATATAATCAACCCTAATTATATGTTGTTATTGTACCTTGCATGTTAACTCTGATGGGGTTCGTTTTATACAAAACAAAAAATCATACGGTTGCATCTGCTAAGATCGAATCTAGGCGATACTTGTAACGGTTTCAAAAGAAATCACCCTCGAAGACCATAAGCGAGATAACATTCCCGCAAACAAATGTGGATAGTGTTGAATGTACACGACTATCCTCAAGGATGCGATGACTATAAGCGCCACAAAGGGCAGCGCCTTCATAATCCGTCCCTTCCTCCATGTTGGGCAGCGGAAGTAGCGGATTCTCAGGAACTCTAGCAGCACTACGACATGGTAGTGGTGGTGGTGGAGAATATCTTGAGCAGGGCTTTTCCTAAGCACCATACTTGTGGCAATGGACAAGGCTAGACAGGGGAGGAAGATGCCAATCAAAGGGCATATGAGAGGAGGAAGGAATGAGTGAGAGAGAGGTGCTCCACCCCTCATTTTATAGGGGAGAGGGGGGCTGACCCCTCCTTTTTCTAGCGGCCAAGGAGTGCCCCCACCTCTCCCCTCATGATGGATAGTGGACACTCCACTCAAAAATATGAAGAGCCATTTTCTCCCATTTATTCTCCACTCAAAAATAATGAGTCATTCCATTAAAACCACTTTTAATTCACTTGATTTAATGCCAATCATCTAATGAATACTTCATTTAATGAGAACTTCATTTAATGAACACATCAACAATTCAATCCCTTGCAATAATCTGATACACAAAAACTATTTTGGCAGATTTATCAGAACAATTAATGTGTTGTCCAGTATTTTCTCCGACATTCCCTGTCCACTCAAATGCGTCGACTACCCTTAAGTGTGTCTCCCTACGGGCTCGTGAATTATGTGGACATGATCGAGACTCTCTCCGATCAATAATCATTAGCGGGATCTATAGATCCATAATGACTCCCACTAATTCAACAATCAACTAGTGATCGCATGAACCTTTTTCACACTAACCAATTCCTTTTGTATCGCGATATTTTACTTGTCCGAGATCCGAATCTTTGGTATCATCCATACCTAGTTCCTTCTCATTACCGACAAGTACTCTTTTCTCATTCCCGTGATATAACATTCTTAGTGATCTTATCACTTGCTTGCAACCTATGTTAATATGATATTACTGAGAGGGCCCTGAGTATATCTCTCCGTCATCAGGATGGACAAATCCCACTCTTGATCCACAAGCCTCAACTAGGACTTTCCAAGTACTCAACGACATCTTTATGATCACCCTGTTATGGTGTGATGTTTGATGGAATCAAAGTACTCTTGTAGAGTTAGTAATTAACAGTGATCTCATTGTCTAAGGATTAGAGTTACTTCGAATGATGTTATAGCAATGTAAACATAATGGCATGATCATATTACTATACTTTGGGAGATTGTTCATCACATCATTCTACCAATGTTGTGACCTCGTTTTTAACTACATCCAATGTCATGATCAGGTAAGCTTGATCATCTGTTAATCAATAAGCTAAGTGTAATGAGAGGCATTACTAGGAACCTTTTATTTGTTTATTAAACACACATGTATTAACATTTCCGGTTAATACAATTATATCATGAGAAATAAACATTTATCATAAACATGGAATACCATAATAACCTTTTTATTATAGCCTCTCGAGCATATTCCCTTCAAACTCATAAGTTATTTGAAGGTATATTTGCCCGTGAAGTAAACTTGAAGATAAACCAAATTTTAAAGAAATCGCCTGAATTCAACTCATTTACAATGTTGGGGAGTTACTTCGTTTTTTTACAAAATGCATAGCATTCCTTATGCATAATAGCATATCGCTTCTTCAAACATTAGTCCTTACTGGACTGGCATAGGTATGATTACTCGGGTGCTTACCATTCATCACCCTGGTTACGTAAAAGCTTATGGCCCATGAAGATTCAAGAAGGTGGCCCAGGAAGTATTCAATGATTTAGTTGTATTAGGAAAGGAAACATGAACTGACAATATGTCAATGTTGTAATCATACAAATGTAACCTATCAGTATACGGCTTTGAGACCCGACCTTGTCGTCGGATTGATGACAAGTACGCCATGAGGGGGTCCTCGAGGCATGTGGAAGAGAGGGGTGTGAGACGTACGGTGTTCCTGGACGGTGAGCACACAAGTTTACCCAGGTTCGAATCTGCCGGCTTTGGACGGATCCTACTCCTGCTAGCAATCCAGTAATACGAAAGAGCCAGAATATGGGTTACAAGGGTTCGCCTGTGCGAGTTAAGATTGTAGACTATTGAGGGTGCCCTAAAGGCTCTCCCTAGGACGTCTTATATAGATATCCGTCCTAGGGTTTACAGGAGAGATCTATCCAGCTATGACTAAGAGTCGGTTACAAAGTGTATCTTGAACTACAAGTAACACTATGGGCCTATTTGGTAAGTCTTATGGGCCTTCCCGTAGCCGGACTGGACTCCGTCTTTTCTCCCTGACTGGGCCGTCCGTGAAGCAAAGCTCTAACCCGAAGTGGGCCACCCTGGTTAGTGAGGAACTGTGAGGATACCCAAAAAGTATATCCCCATCAGCAGCCCCCGGAAGTCTCCAAGATCCAAAGTCCGATTCATCATTGTCTAGCTTGATCTTCGGCTTGCAGAATCTTGAAGGGTTCCTGAAATTTCACATAAAAAATACGATCCGGGTCTTAAAAATAAGTTGGACCTATGAACACGTTACTCGGATTTTCCAGCTTGATTTTCAAACTAAGCTGAAACTTGGTCTCTGACGTCATCTGACACTGGTCATGGTCAAGTCACGTCATCTGACAAACATCCTGTCAGCATGACCGTTGGTGGGTCCATCGTTCGCGGAACCGAGGCGCCGTTTCAATGCGTACGCGGAGATCGAGGCGACGTAATCATCGCGTGGGTCCTTCCTAGTTCCTTCCATGACGCGTGGCGTTTACACAGTGCCGTTTGCACGAATCTTGGCGCGGTTAGGTGGTTATAAGGGGTGAGGATTCTCTTTCTCCCATCTTCACATGTTCCCCTTGCCGTTTCTTCTCCTCCACTTCTCCCTCGCGCACAGAGCGCTCCCGCCTCCCAGATTCCTAGCGCCGCCCCTCCAAGGTCACCAGCGCACCGGAGAAATGCCTTCCTCTTCATCATCTGGCCTGGCAGCGGTAGTGGCAGCGGCGGTGGCGACGGAAGCGGCGGAGAAGGAGAGCAACCAGGGGGTTTGGATCCCGTGCCTCCTCGACGACGAGAAACTCCGTGGCGTGGAGAATGAAGGTCTCCTCTGTGCCGGCGACTAGCGGAGCGGTTCCGGCGAAACCATCCCCAACCCGCACGCCGACGAGCTGGTACACTTCGGCACCCACCTCGATAGAGGTTTCTCTTTCCCTCCCTCAGAATTCTTTTCCGAGGTGATTGATCACTATGGCGTTCAGCTTCACCATATTACCCCGAACTCCATCTTAGAGATGAGTTCTTACGCAGCTTTGTGCGAGGGGTATCTCGGCATTAGGCCGAGTCTTACTTTGTTCCGGTGTTACTTTCATGTCCGGAGAAACTCCATCACTGCCGGTAATCCTTATATTACCGGCACTATTAGCCTTTCAGTTAGACGCGAGCGTGTTTATCCTCGTATTCTAGCTAGTGAGTCGGTTAAACAATGGCCGGCCACTTTCTTTTACCATAAGGATATTCCTGCTCCCAGCAAAGCTACTGCTTTGCTGACTTTCATCGACGGAGCTGCCACGGCCCAACCGTCTTGGGACGAGGCCCCTCTAGCTCTCAGTGACGATCTGATCCTCGCCAAGAGGCGGTTCGAATACCTGATGAAGCACAAGGGCCTGAAAGGGTCTGACTTAGTCTAGTGCTGGGTGGCATGCCGGATCCAGCCTCTCTAGTACCACGGTGACCGACTGATACATTCCATCACGGCGTCGAAACAAGACTCCCTCCGCATCAGCCCCAATGCCCTGAAGCCACATGACTACATAAGCCAGATTAAATGGCTGATTAAGGACTGGATTAAGAGAAAGATTCCGGATGTGTCTCCGGACATGCACACAGCAGAAGACCTTGTAGTTCTGTTAAGCTTTAACAATAAACCCTTTTATGTGTTTGACCTTTTAAGTTATTTTGCAATACTAAGATATTTTCTTCTTTTTAGCTTGACGACCTCCTCGAGTCGGAGATGGCTCCTATTGAGGGGTATCCTCCAGAGTTTTTGTCAGGAGGAGGAACTGGTCCCACTGCCGGACGTTCTGCCTTGGAAGCGCAAAGCTCCGACAGTGGCCGTCGGCACAAAGGAGGTGCCA
Source organism: Avena eriantha (assembly GCA_910589775.1). Classification (NCBI taxonomy): domain Eukaryota; kingdom Viridiplantae; phylum Streptophyta; class Magnoliopsida; order Poales; family Poaceae; genus Avena; species Avena eriantha. The sequence continues at coordinate 142,184,884 of OU342741.1, read as the reverse complement.
GTTGTGAAGAGGTAACTTTCAACACAACTTCCGACTTTGTACCTTACTCGTAATTTCTTCCGAGATGTAATGTTTTCCATTATTTTACATTCCTAGAGCTAAGCAGCTCATCAAGGGCAAGGGGAAGGGGACTTCTTTGAAGCCCTTGCGGCAGACGAAGCTGACTATGGCTTCTCCTGCCGCGACTCCTCCGACTCCTGCCCCACAACCTTCTGCAATGTCGGTGATCACTCCATCACCGGTTGTTACAGAAGATCCGACTCCTTCAATGGGGCCAGCGACCCTTGAGTCGCAAACTGACGCCACCATGGGTCGCTCAGGATTATATAAGGGTGAACCCTCTTCGGGTAATGATCCCTCGGTAGAGACTTTCACCGAAAACCTCCTGAACAATCCGGGACTTGCCAAATTTGGCTTGTCTTGGAAATCTGCGGAAGAAATCCAGCTTCTGGCCCGGCAATGCCTGGAGAGCCAAAATCTCTCTGCTGAAGAAGAAGCACAAGAAGCGGAGGACATCAAGTTCTCTGACCTTCTTGAACAAGTCCGCCTTCGTGACGAGGGACTTAGAGCTGGTGTGCTTCCACCACCTCCGGTTATTCCACTCACCCGCGTCGAGAAGGTTACCACTGAGGTGAACATGAGCCTGAGCAAGCTCACACATGAACATCATGTAAGTCAGAATTCCAACTCACATTTTTCTTTATTGTACTTTATATCATATCCTCTAGCCCCCAAGCATGAAGCAGGATATACGATCTGGGTTTATACTTCCTTAGGATGCCGAAGAATGAACTACTGTAGCCCCCAAGGCTCGTGCTGATATTAGTAACAATATTAGCCCGAGTCTTCAGTAGACTTCTGACTCTAGGTATTCTGACTTATAGAAAGTTAATTCATATAACCAGGATTTGTTGACGAATATCTGCAACAAGCGGAGAGATATCAAGGCTCTCCGACTTGAAAATGCTGAGCTAAAGGTTTCCAAGGATGAGGCCGAAGGTAAAAATTCTGAGACTCATGCCTTGTCCTGTATTTTCATAGTTGAATATTTTTTGCTGAACTATTGTTCTTTTGTCTTACAGCACTGGTAAAACAGTCCTGTGCTATGATTGAAGAGGCCGAGAACCTCAAAACCCTGGTGGTGGAGAATAAAGAACTTCGCCAAGAGCTGGATAAGCTCAAGGCAGATCATGAGAAGAGCATCGCTCAAATTCTCGAATCCACCTCCATGGCCACTGATGAACGTGATCATAAGATTTTGGCCCAAGATCAGAAAATCTCGGATCTCAACAATGAGCTTTGCAGAGAGAAGGATCTTTTAGAGGCGCTCCGGGCTGAACTCTAGAGTCTTCGAGAAGAGAAAACCAAAGTTGATGATGTCATCTTCGGTATGTTTTCCATCTTTCTGACTTGCCTACATTCTTCGACTCTTTCGATGTCGGATTTACTTAACCGTTTTGTGTTGTGTTTTTAGGTCCTCTGAACTTGACAGACTCCACCTCCGCCGAGCCTCGCACCCACCGGCTTACCCAAGTCGGTGATCTGCTTCATGACTTTCGCCAATCCATTGAGGATATTGACGAAGCTCTCAAGGTTCCGGATATGCATAGCATGTCCGACTTTCAGGTGCGGGACAAGGCAAAGGAGATTTCGCAACTTGTCCAGGACTGGAACATGTCCTACACGCGATCCGCGGCACAGAACGCTCTCACCATGGTCATGAGCCACCATGGAAGCATGGAGATATGGCAAGTGACCAGAGGGTATTCTACAGTGGATGAAGACGGACAGGAGAAAGACATCAAGGCCATTATGGACTCCTGCGCCAGATATGGATGTCACGTAGCTGACTTAACCAGCTACGACACTCCCTTCTTCACCCGCATGGACACACCGCCTCCGCCTCTGAAAGAAGCAGCTGAAGTTTCTAACGATGAACAGACCGTATCAGATCTGAACATCTCAGAACGTTATCAAACCGAGGCCGATGCATCTAGCGAGCTGGCAGCGCCTACCTCTTCTCCTGCATCATAGACCATCAGAAAATAAATGTGTTATTCTGAAAAACATTATGGATATGTAAATATGTAGCATGATACTTTTGGCTAGTGCTAAGTTTTAATCTATTTAGCACTTTTGACTTTAAATTTTTGTGTGCCTGAAATGTTTACATAAGCACTTGTACTTTTTTGCCTATACTTATCGTTTTATCTGGCTTTTCGCCTCGTCCCTTTCATGAGCCGGCTAAACCTTCTGCACGGAAACTTTGCCGAGTAATGGAGCTCAATTGCTAAACCAGTTTAAACTCGGAAACAAATCCGGCTTCCAGTACCAACAATTCACTACTCGGAAAATACCCGCATCCGGCAACCAGACAAATAACCAAAGTATAGACTATGAAATTTAGAGTTATACCCAGAGGTAGCATTTTTAGAATCGTAATCTAAACTAGAACAAACATGAGCATAAAGTACTTTCAAGTATTCTGAGATTTTTGACTATGACACGATCATTCGGAAATAAGATGGCAAAAACTTCTCAGAAAAACTTGAGGCAACCAAAACTTTTATTTCTCACAGAACATGTACACATATATGATTACAAAGAAGGATAAACTAAGAATAAAAGGGATGTAGCTGAGAAATATTCCACGGTCTGTCTAACTCATCCGGATTTGTACTGCCTCCAACTCCCTTTCTCTTCTTAGTAGCAGGTCTTTATTTGACTGGCCTCATATCAGTTAAGTAGTACGAACCATTGTGCAATACTCGACTAACTAAAATGGGCCCTTCCCATACTGGGGAAAGTTTGTGCTTTCTTTGTTGCACAAGCTGGAGAACCAAATCGCCCTTATTGAAAGACCGGTTTCTGACTCTCTGGCTATGATACTTGCGTAACTTCTGCTGATAGGCTGTTGATCTCATTTCAGCAACGACGTGAACTTCTTCGACTAAGTTGAGATCATTTTGTCGAGAAATCTCGGCATCTTCTTTGATATACGCAGCCACTCTAGGAGAAGTGTGAATCAAATCACTAGGAAGAACTGCTTCTGCGCCATAGACCAAGAAGAAAGGTGTGTATCTGGTTGACCTGTTCGGAGTTGTTCGTAAACTCCATATTACAGAGGGTAATTCCTCTGCCCAAGCCCCTGCAGCACGTCATAATGGTGCTTTGAGTCTCGGTTTTAGGCCTTGTAGAATTAGACCATTTGCTCTTTCAACTTGTCAATTAGCTTGTGGATGTTCGACCGACGCAATGTCAAGCCGGATATTTTGCTCATTGCAGAATTTGGCAAGTTCTCCCATAGAAAAATTACTCCCGTTGTCCGTGATAATACTGTGGGGATAACCATACCGGATTATAACATCCTCGAAAAATCTTTTGGTTGTTGCTCCATCACAACTGGTGACAGGTTTAGCCTCAATCCATTTGGTGAACTTATCCACCATCACTAAGAGGTGAGTAAATCCACTTGGAGCCCGTCTAAACGGTCCTACCATGTCAAGCCCCCAGACCGCAAAAGGCCATGTTATAGGTATTGTTCGGAACTGATCAGCCGGAACATGAGCTTGTTTGGCGTATTTTTGGCAGCCTTTGCACGTCTTGACCAGCCGTTCGGCATCTGCCTTGGCTGTAAGCCAGAAAAAATCATGTCTGAAAGCTTTTGCAACTAAATATTTGGCTGCAGTGTGGTGACCACACTCGCCTTCGTGGATTTCTCTTAAGATTTCCACTCCTTCTTCCGGAGATACGCAGCGCTAAAATACCCCAAATACACTCCGCTTATAGAGCTCACCACTAACTATAGTATAAGCTTTTGCTCGTCGGATAATCTGTCGGCTCAGAATCTCGTCTTCGGGTAATTTGCCATCTACCAAATAGTCAAGGTAGGGTTGAGTCCATCTAGGAATTACAGCCAAAACTGCTATCAAAGGTGAGTCGGATTTGGTCGGGTATTCCTCGTCCACTCCCTTTATTGAGGGAACTTTGAGGTGCTCTAAAAAAGCGCCATCCGGGACCTCTTTCTGTGTAGAGCCTATCCGAGATAAGACATCTGCTTCCTCATTTTCTACTCGAGGGATGTGTTGAACCTCAAACCCTTTGAACGATTTAGATAAATCATCCACGACAACTTCATATGCTGCCATGTGTTTATTTGTATTACAAATATTCGACACTTGCTGAGCCACAAGATCCGAATCTCCATAACACATCAAACGTCGGATGCCGATATCCTTAGCAATCTGGATTCCATGTTGCAATGCTTCATACTTGGCAATATTATTTGTCGCTGTGAAGTTGATCTGCAACACGTACAGAAGTTTATCTCCTTGGGGTGATTTGAGCACCACGCCAGCCCCCGAGCTCCCGCGGGCCTTAGACCCATCAAAGTATAGGGTCCAATATTCCGACAGAGGGAGGGTCATATTCTCCTTTGTCTCTGTCCAATTAGCAACAAAGTCAGCAAGGATTTGGGATTTTATTGCTGTCCAAGGTTTGTACTCAATATAGAAAGCTAAGAGCTCTATGCCCCATTTGGCGACGCGTCCTGTGGCGTCACTGTTGTTGATTATATCTCTCATGGGAGCTGTGCTCACCACGGTAATTGGATGCTCCTAGAAATAGTGTTGTAACTTACGAGATGCTAGGAAAACACCGTAAGCCAACTTTTGATAGTGCGGATACCGCTATTTTGACAATGTTAGGACTGCGCTAATAAAATAAGTCGGACGCTGCACCAAGTGTTCCTGATTTTCCTCTGGTCTCTCCACTACCGTGATGATACTGACAACTTTGTTTGTCGCAGCAAGATAAAGCAACATCGGTTCCTGTGGTTCCGGTGCAGCAAGGATAGGAGTAGATGAGAGTACTTTCTTCAAGTCTTGTAGTGCAGCTTCAGCTTCGTCGGTCCACACAAAATCCTTGGTCTTTTTCAGGAGTTTGTATAATGGTGTGGCTCTTTCACCGAGCCGGCTTACAAACCGACTGACTGCAGCGATGCAACCAGTTAGTCTTTGTATGTCCTTATGCGAGTTGGCCTAGAAATATTGAGTATAGCCTTGATTTTGTCTCGGTTCACCTCTATGCCTCTTTGTGACACGATGAAACCTAACAATTTTCCGGCTGGAATTCCAAAGAAACATTTCTTCGGGTTAAGCATGATGTTGTATTTTCGTAGATTGGCAAACGTTTCCTCCAAGTCGGAAATCATCGTTTCCTTCTTTTTGGACATTACCGCAATATCATCCACATATGCATGTACATTGCGTCCGATTTGATCGTGGTGACAACGTTGCATTGTGCGTTGGTACGTAGCTCCTGCGTTCTTCAGTCCAAAAGGCATCATAACAAAACAGAAGGTTCTGAAGGGGGTTATGAATGAAGTTTTGACTTTGTCAGATTCCTTCATCTGAATTTGGTGATAACCAGAATATGCGTCGAGAAAACATAGGAGTTCCGAGCCTGCCTTAGAATCGATAATTTGATCAATCCTAGGCAGAGCGAACAGATCTTTTGGACAAGCCTTGTTCAAGGCAGTATAATCAACACACATCCTTAAATCAGTGGTGTCCTTTTTAGGGACCATTACAGGATTGGCCGACCACTCAGTGTGGATGACGTCTTCTATAAATCCGACTAACTCGAGCCGTGCTAGTTACTTAGCTATTGCCTTACGCTTTTCATCGCCAAAACGTCATAAGGACTGTTTGACGGGTTTAGCGTTCGGGTTTACATTTAAAGAGTGCTCAGCAAGTTCCCTAGGTACTCCGGTCATGTCAGATGGCTGCCATGCGAAGATATGTTGATTTGCTTTGAGGAACTTGACGAACGCGCTTTCTTATTCACTATCTTGGCCTACGCCTATCTGGGTCACCTTGGAGGGGTCATCATCCTTCAACGGCGTCTTCTCCGTCTCTTCTAATGTCTTGAACTCTGGATTCGGCTTTGTCACCTCCTTCTTCATTGCGGGCATCTTGGACGGATCTATGCTCTTCTTGATCTCCTGGTACTCCTGGGCGTGCAGCACGGCTTCGGCAAAGGCGGCATTTCCATCCTCGCACTCTCACGCTTTCTTTGGGTCTCCCCTGATGGTGATCACGCCGTTGGGACCTGGAATTTTCATCATATTGTAAACGTAACACGGACGAGCCATAAAAGCCCAGTAAGCCGGATGTCCGAATATAGCGTGGTACGCGCTCTTAAACGGGAACACTTTGAAGGAAAGTGCCTCCGTCCGATAGTTCTTTGGAGTTTCGAAGGTAACGTCCAAAGTGATTTCTCCCAGGGAATTAGCTTGTCTTCCTAGGACAACTCCGTGAAAAATCACAGAGCTATGATTCAGCTGGGTCTCCGAGATCTTCATCCGGCGTAGCGTTTCGACATACAGAATATTAATACTGCTACCACCGTCCATGAGAGTCTTGGAGAAGCCATAACCATCAATAAGTGGATTGACCATTAAGGCGTATTTTCCTCGCCTATGAAGCTTAGGCGGATGATCGGCGCGGTCAAACGTGATTGCCACCTCCGACCAGTCCAAGAATTGGGGGACAGCCGGAAATGTTGCATTAAGCTCATGTAGAACTGCTTTCTTGACCTTTGCTAGTTGGGATCCGAGGAAGGTGACGTAAGTGTCTTTCTTGGTTGGAAAATTTTTATTCCCTTCTGGCTTGGGATTTGAAGCATCGGCTTCCTCCATGTCGGAATCTTCCTTGGTCTCTTTATCCTTTTCAAGATTCTTCTTTCCCTTCTTCTGCTTAGATTTGTAGCCAGCGGTGTCATCTCTTTTAATGTCGTCATTGAAACGACACTCGGCGTTGGTGTGGGACGAGCACCCATTGGCGTCCAAGTGATGTACACATGGGTTATTGGCAATGTCGGCCCAAGAGTAGGTTCTGCCTGGTTGCTGGTCTCCTCTACCTTGGACTCTCGAAGTCCCACGACCGCGTCCGCGGCCTCCGGCACGTCCTCCTCGTCCTCCAGACCCGAAAGTAGCAGTAACCACTTCTGTTTCCGCGTTGGGTTTTTCTTCCGAGGTATTCTTGCGCTTCTGAGCTTGTTGCTTTGGTTGTTTTGCCGACTGTGGCACATACAGGGCGTTGAGTAGTCCCTCTGCATCATCGTCAGCATCTGCATACTTGCTCGCTATTTCTATCATCTCTCCCAGATCAGTGACTTTGTTGCACTTCAAGCGATGACGTAGTAAACCAATTGGGAGACCTGCAATGAAAGCTTCAATCGCAGTTTGGTCATTTACTCCTTCATAGGAGTTCTTGGTGTCGATCCATCGTCCGAGGTAACCCCGGCAAGTTTCTCCGGCTTTTTGGGTGCAACGTTGTAGGTCTCCGACCGTACAGGGCCTTCGGTATGTGCCTTCGAAATTCCGAAAGAACGCACTTTGCATGTCATACCAGTTGTGGATGGTGTTCTCCGGAAGTTCATTGAGCCATGATCGTGCCGTCTTCCACAACATGAGTGGGAGATATCGGGTTGCGACCAGGCTATTTTCGCCCTTAGCGATGCATCAGGCTTGGAAGAAATCCTGTAGCCAAGTATCTAGCCGAGCAATGCCATAGCTTGGATATGTCGTGAGATAGCAAATCCTTTTAGGAATCTCGAAGCTCTTATGCATGGTCTGAAGCACTTTGGTCCAACGTATATATCATCATTTTCGTAGCGTCGCGCCTCTATATTGGAATTGATCCTGTGCCTTGTGTCGTTCAGGGATAAAGATTGTCCCGAGTGTTGGCTGTGGCTGTGGTGCCTTGGAGCCGGACTTTGGCTTCTGCCACCACCTCCTCCACCACGACACCCTCCTTGGCCTCCTTGGGAGCCGTTGTGATGGCTACTTGGCAGAGAAGGTGGAGCAACTGGGTTATTTCTGGCTAATCGCCGGCCTCCATCCGGAGCGTCATTATTCCGGTTCCGGGGAGGGTCTTCACTGTGACGAGCCCCCTGCCGGCTTGTCTCGGCACGGCGTCCGTCGTTCCTTCGTCCGTCGTTCGAACAGCAAGCATGTCTAGGAGGTGGCATTCTTTGTCGATCCTCCTCCCGAAGTTTCTGCTTATCATCGTCCCTGCGGTCTTTCGACTCTCGCCGGGGCGGGTTCCTCGGATTCACTGCAACAATTGCCTCTTGCTCTGCAACTGGGTTAATGTTACGCTAGTCGTGGGCAGTTTTGTGGTGTTGTCCTGAAGATCCGGTTCTTGAGTAATTGTCTTCCCAACAGTCAAAACGGTGGTGTTGTTTCGGAACGCGCTGGGGTCTTATGTCAGCCCATGCCGGATCTGTGCGACATTGGTCGGAATCGGCGACCAGCTTTTGACTTCCGGACATGACGAACTTTTGTTGCTCCAGTCCCTTGTTGAGTAATTTGATGCCCTACCGGATCTGTTCTGGGCCTGGATTAGCCGATAGGATTTCTCGGGCCGCAACGGTGTTCTGAACTGGTGTTGGATACACGCAATCCCCTTTCCTGTCCTTCCGAGGCATCCCTATCTCTCCTCCGAAGAGGACTTTGTGGATCTGCGGGAATTGGTTGTCATTAGCATGACGCTTCCTGGTCTTCTGATGTTGCCTGGAGTTGTACTTCTCCGCAGATGCCATGCGTTTCTTTTCCTCCTTAATGTTTTTGGCTTCATCGAGGAGTACTTGACGACACGCTTCTATGGCCTCGGCCCTTTCGTCCAGCTCTTCAGCAGTAAGTTCTGCAGCTGTAGGAATATGTGTGGTTAATGCAGCATCGATGAGTTTACGCGCACCTTCAGTGATCACATGTCCATCCACCGATCCTTCTTTTTTGGGCTCGTCTGGAATAAGTTCTCCATCTGAGTCTTCCTCATATTCCTCGGCAATCACCTCCTTTGCTGGAGGATCTTTTGCTGGGGTCTTGTTCTTCTTCTTTGCCTTCTTGGCAGCGCCGGTAGCAAAGACGGATTTGGGCCCGTTTCCTGGAGTCAAGCTCTGATTGGTACTTTCGGCCATTTGGTTCTTGGGATCGTCTCCGAGATCCATGTTGTCCTGCGCTTTGGGAGAGTTTTCTTTGGATCCTTCGTCCATGTCTTCTCCTTCTACTGCAGTTGTGGAGTTAAGCTCCTCGTCATATTCCGCGGAGAACTTCCGGAAATCTGCCGATGTCATCGACTCATCCGAGGATGCGGGTACGTCGGCACTTCCAGCACAGAGTCGATGTTGTCTCCAACATTGGTGGTGGCGGATCTGGATCCCACATACCCGACAAAGTGTGATGTGTCCTTCCTGAGATAGCCGCGGTCTTCATAGTAGGCCTCGTCGAAACGTTTGATGGTCTCAAGAATTGCATCTACGCCTGAGTTTTGCATCATCATGCGTCTTAGTGTGTACCTCAGGAAAGGCCTGTCTGTCCCGGCATTGTCAGAGCTAGAACCGTCGTCGTTGTTGTGCTCCTCCTAGATTTTCGACCTCAGCGGGTGGGTCGTTCTGGGATTTGGTCTCTCCAGGGAGATCCACTCCAAACCCAACTTGGACCGCTGGGTCTCCTTCAGGCTCGGATTTCTCCACTATCTCCGCAACTAGTGCGGGCTAGGTGGGTTTAGGATTTCCTGAGATCCGGAACTCTATCGCCTCTGCGGACAAAGGGGACCCAGAATTTTCCTCTGCCTCTATCATCACCGCTGGGGTGGGTGGGACAGGTTCAGCGAAACCGATGTAAACATCGATCTCGATGAAAGACATGATAGTGTAGGTGGTCACGGCTTCCCTAGCCGGAATCCAGGTCTCGTCGAGAACGATGAGAGGCACATCACGGCGTAGAGGATGCGACCGACGACGATAGTTTCGCCGATTCCGATTTTTGCAGATTCCGCTCAGAACACATATCTGAAGCTCACTTGCCCCACGGTGGGTGCCAACTATCGTCGAATTGATGACAAGTACGCCATGAGGGGGTCCTCGAGGCGTGCGGAAGAGAGGGGTGTGAGACATACGGTGTTCCGGGACGGTGAGCACACAAGTTTACCCAGGTTCAAATCCGCCGGCTTTGGACAGATCCTACTCCTGCTAGCAATCTAGTAATACAGCAGAGCCGGAATATGGGTTACAAGGGTTCGCCTGTGCGAGTTAAGATTGTAGACTATTGAGGGTGCCCTAAAGGCTCTCCCTAGGACGGCTTATATAGATATCCGGCCTAGGGTTTACAGGAGAGATCTATCCGGCTACGACTAAGAGTCGGTTACAGAGTATATCTTGAACTACAAGTAACACTATGGGCCTATGTCGGTAAGTCTTCTGGGCCTTCCCGTAGCCGGACTGGACTCCATCGTTTCTCCCTGACTGGGCCGCCCGTGAAGCAAAGCTCTAACCCGAAGTGGGCCACCCTGGTTACTGAGGAACTATGAGGATACCCGGAAAGTATATACCCAACAGACCTATTATATATAGGACGGGAGAAGCCTATGAGGAGGTACAAAAAACCCGACACAATCTGTAATATAGCTATTCATCAAGTATTCAGGCAACTTTGACTCCCTTGTTTGCCTGATACCTCACAAAATCCCCAGTGTTCTCTTTTTCACAAAACCCTAAGTCCATCATCATGGACATTGCCAAGGTTACCCCTCATCAAATGTCACCATCTGTGGGAAACCTGACCGCTAGAACCACGGATTCGGCGGACCTCTTTTCACCAAGCAACAATCCATCAAACATGGAACCACACCTGCCCACCCCTGATTTGGTGCCCACCAACGACGGATCCGAGCTCATCATCGGAAGTTTCCATTTCCAAGTAGATGATCCCGAAGAATCCAACCCCTCGGCTCTGATCTCATTAGGACCGTCGGTCGGAAAACTATGCCCATGGCAATAGCGGCATCATCCGTCGGATCTTCAGCAGAAGTCATGATGCAGATCGATATAGATGAAGAAAACAAGGAAATCATGACAGATCTAGGGGACCTTGATGGTATGTACGACGATATCTTATTCGGATCAGCCCACCAGACAACCTTGCCATACGAATCAAGCCCAACCAACGTAGAACCCAAAGAAAGTGATGAAACAATCGACTTTGGGATAAGGGTGGCTGAAATTTACCCAGAATAGAAAATGCCGGAGTTCACTGATCCCCTAGACAGTGTCGCCCTCGATTCTGACGATGACGTCACCAGTCCATACGCAACTCAACAACAAGTGTGCGTAATTATCGGGGATGCTTCGACTCAGCAGGACTCCAACGGTAACCCTATTTTCGATCCCGATGATATCTTATCAAATAATAATGTAGGAGATCGTGGAAACGGAGGTAACCGCGGAGACCTGACGAACAATAATATAACCCCGGGGAGAGAAGAACCATGCGAAGGCGAAAAACAACACATCTGGCTTCCAACCGAAGCATGGCAAAAAGCAAGGGCAGCAACTTCGGGTGCAATCCCAATGACATCCGATGCCATGCGTGAAGACTTGCTGGCATACCAATACCTCCTCCATCACAAGAAAAGTGACCTGCTAAGGATGCAAAGACAACTCGACGAAAGGAAAAGGATAGCCGACGAATCCAACCTGAGACGGACGCAACTAAGATCTACTCGAGGATCAGAGAGCGTAATGGGGGGAGCACCACCAAGGAGAGGAGCATCACGGCTGCAGAACATACCCGAAGCAGAGAGAAACAAACTAACTCCAGAACTCGACATGTCATTCATGACAGTAGATCCAACGAGACATATCAAGGCAAAAACAGCTCAAGCCGTGATCGTGCCCGCACAAACATATCTTATTACAACCCAACCAGCACCCGATGACCCCTGTGCAGATCTCCATGGCTCCACTTTGATGAACCTCGGCATGGTGGGAGTATTTCTTGCTCAAGCAGAACAAGGAATCACACGACAAGCCGATAGATCCCCATGCCATCGCAATAGCCCTCAACAAGCGGGACACACCAGACGATCACGATCGCCACATAGGGTCCACTTGTTGGGATCAGAACCATGAAACAATGCAAGAGACGATATCACAGAGCGCAGGATCGATAGACCCAGGGAAGAGCGCAACAACCAAATATATTACGACGATGAAGATGAACACGAACTATGTGGAGCTATTTGCTTTACCCGATAGGTTCGCAAAACTCCAGTACCAAAGGACTTCAAGATGCCCCACGATCATCAAAAGTACGACGGCCTCCAAGAGCCTAAAGCCTGGTTGGAAGATTACCTAGAAACTGTTAAATTACAGGGTGGCTCCAAGGCCACAGCAATGCAAAGTTTGCAGCTATATCTAACTGGCGCGACACGATCCTAGCTACGACAGCTACCCGAAGAATCCATCGGCAGCTGGAACGATGCGGAGGACAAATTCATCAGAAATTTCCACTCCATGTTCAAGCGACCTGCATCTTTGGAACAATTGCGAGCATGCAAATAAAAACTAGGAGAACCGATACGGGCTTCAATGAAGGAATTCATCGGCAAGAGTTTATCAAAGAATTGGGACAAATCAAACCCAAGAAAATCACGAATTAATGGACATGGCCAACCGTTGGGCTGATAGGGAAGATGCAGTACACAACAAAAGAGCCAGGTCAGCCGAAGAAGACATGGATAGGTGAAACAACGATAGAAGACGACGAAACAACAATGGATACAACGGACCAATCTACGTCGTGGCTGGTTTTTCTAGAGGGGATAACAGAAGAAGCAACAAATACAATATCAGATATCACAACAGCAGAGACGACGCCAGCGAAACCTAGACACGACAACGATACCAACCAAAATATCGAGACCCACCAACGTCAGCAGGGGAAATGTTGGAAGGACCCTACAATATACACTTCTACGTTGACTCAACAGGCCAAAGGCGATCCAATCACCTATTGAAAGATTGTTGGACATTCTTAAAAATGCAGGAGCTACAATGCAAGGGCAACCGAAGCAACAAATAGAGGCTACACTACCACACCTGGTGCTTTAGCCATCGGAGCACCACCACCACCACTGGGGCATCCGCAGAATACAACACACCAAGAGGATGAATTTCCTAGGTCAAAAGGAGGAATGTCGATGATCTAGAAAGAACGACCGTCTAATAGGACCCATAAGCTGATTACCAGGAAAGTAAACTTGGTAGTAACAGCGCCACCCCTACACCCAAGTATCTCCACTGGTCAGAACATGAGATTACCTTCAGCAGAGCTGATCATCCACTTCGGGTCCCACGACCGGGCCAGTCAGTGTTGATAGTAGAAGCAAAAATCGGCGCATTCGACATGAGTAGGTTTTGTTGGATGCAGGAAGCAACATCAACCTAATCTACGCCAAAAATCTACGTGCAATGAATTGGTCCATGACAAATCTAGTATCTACAGACACAACTTTGCACGGGATAGTTCCGGGCAAAGCCGAAATCCCGCTGGGCAAAGTCCACCTTGACATAGTCTTTGGGTCAAGGAAGAACTTCAGACGTGAAAAACAAGAATTCGAAGTCATAGACTGGCCATCACAATACCACGCGATCCTGGGATGACCAGCTTACGCCAGATTCATGGTAGTACCTCACTATGCATACTTGGTACTAAAAATGCCCCAACAAAGTCATAATGTTACGAGGAAGTTTCAGCCGTTCGGATAGCTACGACCGAGAATTTAACAAAATATCAGAATCCTTTGGGATAGAGACAAAACTCTGCTAGCTTAAAATAGCGGATGAAGAACTGCTACACCAAGAATGCACTCCAAAACAGCAGACCCACGAAGCGTCTCAACTACGAATCACTCAGTAAACTAGTCACCTTTCTCTCTGGTCTGTCGTACAAACACGGTGCCTCTGGTCGAAAGAATGAAACTCCCCTTGGACACAACACGAAGTACGATGAAGCACTTCAAGACAGAAGCCGTGAATCTTAGGATGATTCTTACGATGAAGCATTTTATATTCAATAAAGGCCAACGGCCAGGCGAACACACCAAAGAAATGTATCCCTTTATGTTCATCAATGAATAAAGAAGTACTTCCCGCCATAAAATTTCAAGATACAATCACAAAGACATTTACGCCGAGAACGCCAAAATCATCGGGTTCTACTCAAAGGATGTCTCACACAAATAAACAAAATCTCGTATAGACATATGAACTTTTTGATAAATACAATAAGTTTCATACAATATTCTTCTAAGTACAAAAGTACACTACGAAAGGGAAAAATTAGATAGCAAAATTTATGAAAAAATCTATGTCTTCCTCTAGGCACTTCTAGATAATCCGAATTGCAGGTCTACGGGCGGCACCATAATGTGGCGCCATATCGACAAGATCGCCAACAGGAGGAGGAGGTATCCCCGATGATACAACATCTAAATCCAGCGTCGGGTGATGCGCGTGCACCCACGAAAGCGCAAGTTTGGCTCCCGCCACAAGCTGAAGCTTCACGTAGTGATGAATCCTTTTACCCTGTCAAAACTTTGAAATCAAGTCAGCCAGGGTCCGAGGTTGAGGATCTCGAGGAAACATGGTATTGTAAACAATGGTATTTGTGGAAACAAGTATTCAAGTTAAGTTTAGCATAAAAGGGAATTGTGAAAGAGGTTTCACAAATTACGATAATTGAACAAATTCAAACTGTATTGAAATGTCTGAACATCATAATCATGTTGTATTAGATACATATGATATAATATTATCTCTTATCGGGGTTATAGTTATCATTTAGAGTTAGATATCAAAATAAGCAAACACTCATTTAAAATATAAATGAACATGTAAATATTTGTGGAAACAACACCATAAGAGTTATGGCACATTCGAGTTTTTGGAGATTTCGATAAGTCGAAATCATGGCGAATAAACAAGTCTTTGTAGAGCATTCTTAGGAAGCTATGAATGGATCTTCCACAGAGGGGCAAACCTTTTGTTGTCCAAAGTTGACATGTCTTGATGAAGATACCGGTGGAAGAAAGTAAAATATCAAAACAAGGTATTTGACCTTACCTCTGAATTGTTGAGTGGCACAGCGGAATTTGTTCTGTGAAACCGAATTCTACAAATAGAGGAGAAATCAATGATATCGATCATAAAGTTTCAAGTAAATACTTTTACTAAAGAAAGTTGGATTCAACTATATATTCTACATGTTTGTGGAATTATATTGTTGACCCACTTGTCATGTTTTGAACAAGACATACCTACGAAATACAAAGAAGCATGATGGACCTAAGTGCGAGAAATGAATAGTCATTGAAATCTTGTTAGTGGAATTCTCGATTTGATGGTGATCAAAGAATTTTGGAATGTACAAGATTATCGAGAGGACCTAGATTTGAGTGGGAGCAAATCAGCTTGGCTAAATCATAACATGTAGCTGACATATTTTGAGTGGTAGCTAAGCAAAATCCTTGGATATCAAATATGGATGCCATATTTGAGTGGGAGCGTGAAATCATTCTGGGATATGTGGACGACATATATGAATGATGTAATTGGTATTGATAGAATTTAGTTAGTAAATAAGTATGAAGTTGAAGTTATTAAACAATGAGATCTATCGAGATAGATTGGTAAGTTTAATAAAAATCAAATGTCAAATGCTTCCTGGACTTGATTCTGAAAGATGTACGGAATGTCCTAAGCAAGATTCTGAAGAAGTTCAGAATGGAACAAGGTAATAAAGAAGTTCTTACTATATGAAGCATTGAGTTAGTATTGCAACTATGGTTAAAAGAAAGAAAGAGATGCGTTGCATCTCCTGTGCCTCAGTCATAGGTTCTTCCATACAACCATATTGAATACTCGACGTAATGTGACCCGAGGTTCTGGTTGGAAGGAGAAGCTCTTAACTGTAAGAACATGTCTTGAAGTGATTCCTGAGTTGATCACTAAACCAGAATTAAGTTTATACTTAAATGGTAAGAAGCAAAGTAAGTGGCATAGTAGCATTTCATCCACTAGGATCTACATAGATATAAAAGTATAAAGGCTCCATCTGATGTGATGTATATTGTTATGGCGGGACTAGTTCATCTTTAACGTAGAATGATGTGTCCCCGGGCACAATTTCCCATGAGAAAGCCCATGAGGTTGATCTAAAGTCACTGTAGGCTCCTGGAAACCGGCCTTGTTCTACTGCCATAATGGCCGTACATACACAAAGGATAACAAAGTGTTTTTCGAAGATTGATGACAACATGAAAACGACCATCATTATAAACACTAGAAACAAAGTCTCACTTTGTCACCAAATGAATACTTCAACCCATTATAAGATAATGGTGTGAATGTCAAAATTAGGAAGACATTAAAAATTTGCAAAATACATAATGATCTGGTAAAATAGAACAAGGACAGTACGTTTCCCATGAGCATGCATGATGTATAAACGCATATGTTATATGGTTTATGATGAGTAAAATGTGAGCTAGATTATTTGTACTCTACTGCAAGTGGGAGACAGAAGGAGATATGCCCTAGAGGCAAATAATAAATAGGTTTTTATTCTCATATCTCAATTAGTTTATAATAGTTTCATATTTTGCTATAACTGTATCAAGTAGAAACATTGGTACATGTGTGTTATGAAACAACCAAGTCCCTAGTAGCCTCTATTTATACTAGTTCGTTGGTCATGAGGATGTTCTGGGTTTCAAGATCATGGGCATTTATGCCAATTGACAACTAGGTCATATCACTGGAGAATGATGTGATGGACATTCCTCGAAGGATTGCGACACGATCAAGTCATATAGTTCATTGTTGCAATAGCTAAAATCTAGACTCCTTTTCTTTAGACCGTGAGTTCATATTACTCACTATTTCCCGAGGCTGCTTTGACTGCATCAAACGTCATCTGGTAATACGGTGATCATAAAGGAGTACGTTGGGTATTCCAAAGGAACAGTAGATGACACGTGACCACAAGACCGGGATTTGTTCACCCACATGACGGGTAAGATACATACGTCCAGCTTGGTGAGATTACATCCACAAATGTTGCAACATGTGACTCGTTCACGGGGATGTAATATCACGATAATAAGTAAAATAGAACTTGTTGATAACGAGATTGAAGAGGGTATGAGATACCAATGATCGGATCTTGAACAAGTCATATCAAGAAACAAAGGGAAATTGGATTCTACATTTACCGGTTCAAACGACATTGTCATCAGGAATGCATAGGGGTTAGATGTGCATCCCTGGTTCCTCTATTGATCATTGATATAGATCATGTCTAGAGCATTCCTGAGCCATTTGGGGATACACTTAAGGGTACGATGAGAGTGATCATCCGTAAGATGGAATCACAATAGAGAATGAGAAAGCCGCAATTGTTCTGCAGAGAGATCCGAAGTTGTTCAGAGAAAGGAATAAAGGAAAAGACCAGAAAAGTGTTTTCGGATAAATGGGAATTTAAATATACATTTATTATATGTTAATTATAAATTAATATATTATAAATAATATTTAAATTAAGATTCATAAAAGCAACTTTTATATTAGGCCAAATCCCTGGAGGGAAATAGCCTAGGAGAAAAGCTGCAGAAAAAGCAAAAGAAAATAGCCCACGTGGGCGGTATTTAATAACCGCCGCGCAGGGCAGAGGAAGCCACCGGGCTAGCTCAACCCCGGCCCAACTCGGACACTCAAGGGAGCTGGCGGGTAGGCTGACCGGGAGGGCGAGCTGGCCGGGCCGCACCAGGCCTCAAGGCCCACCCGGGCCACAGGGGGCAGGCGCCCACTAATGATTGCAAGTGCACAGATCGTTTGTAGCTAGTTTCAAAATAAAGATATCGATCCCACAGGGAGCAGGAGTCTGAAGTCTAATAACTCTTTGAACTTAATACTGAACTAGTAATGCTAAATTACGTTGTAAGTAACAAGATAAAATGCGAGTTTTGTATAAAAGATATTTTTGGGTTTTCAAATAAGAGAACAATAAGTAAACTAAAGCTGTAAGTAAACAAGAGCATGCAAGTATGATTACGATAGTCTGCAAGATGATGGAAAGAGTTCTCGGGGAGTAGTGGATCCACCACTAGTAATTAGAAAGAGTGATCAAAATTATTATAGTGAATAAGACCATTTATGATATGTGTGGAAGGAGCTCCATATATGGACGAATAGCCAGCAACCGGTGCACACATCATCCTCATAACCACAACAGACAACAATCGATATCAATCGAATTACTGCGCTATTAAGGGATTTCTCCCGTGGCATGGACATGGCTTTATGAGTTCTCCTTGATTCCCCCAAGTTAGTATGTAAAGAATGACAACAGCTTTATAGTCACAGTAAGTGTTATCATCCCTCCGTTTACCAACAAGTAATCCCCTTCATCGAGTTCCCATAGGAGGCAAATATTAAGGAGGTGCACAACTCCCAACATCAAGACGAAGACATTTAACACAGCCACATAATGAACAATATCACATAATAATCTTTATCTCAATTCAATCTCATACTAGGGTTTCTCCATCTCCCCAAGAACAAAGGAAACTACTCACACATGAAGGCAATCAACATCATGGATAGCATATGGATGAAGTATGATGATACAATTGAAGACAAGTGCAAATCCAAGATTCAATCTAGAATTACAACAAGTATCCAAAGGGGATCGGTGACGGAGACGTTGTTGATGAAGATGACAATGTAGATTGATGTGGAGGACTTCAAGATCCTAGTCCCTTATCCTCTTGTGTGATGGTGATGGTTTAGATCTTTTTGGAGGCGGCTATGGCGGAGGCATGGTGGCATGGCTCCGCCATGGTGGAGGATATGGCTTGGTGGCTCTCTCTTGGGTCCTCCCTCCTTTATATAGGCCTTAGGGGTGCCCTAGGGTTCCCCCAATACCGTCATATGACTTTGGGAAGATTCTGGAGCTTTTCTAGGGCGAAATCTCGTCGTTTGAAACCTTTTTGGCAACTATACAGGCGGAGCTATATGACCAGAAAAATAGCTCCGGACATATAGTTGCTCGTCAAACTGTCTGTCGCCTTTAGTATTTTGGCGGGCATTTCTTCATACGAACTCCGTTTTGGGTGTTCTTGGGATCGTTGAGTTCGTATCAACGAGGGATACAACCCTGTGGTATTGGATATTTATTTTGAAAAGTTGGAAAATTTCACTTTGCAACCTCTCAAATGGCTAAGTCTGGTCCCTGGAGCTCCTCCATATTATGCTCTATTTGTTCCTTTTGCCTTTGTTTTATCCATAATCATCATCAACACCTACACACACGTCATAGACAAGGAAAAGTGATAAAATTCTACCTAAACTACTAAATGTGCAAAGATCATATGAAAGTAAATGAGAAATAGAAATCATGCATATAAGACATAGCTATAGCTGGAAGAAACATGATATGAGAGATAAATGGCACAATTTATATGGCTAAAAGAGGTGGTATTTCACAGCCATCACCCACCCGGGCACTAGCCACCGCCACAGCTTGGGCCGCCAGGGGCGCACTGGCCCACCCGGCGCCAACACCTGTTGTTGATGCTGCTACTCTGGGCCGCAGGTTGAGGCTCTGGCCCACTTGGCCAAGGACTGCTGCGGCTAGGCTAAAAGGTGTTTGCCCCATCCGACTATTTTGGCTGTTTTTCTTGTTTTTCCCTTTGGCTTTTAGTCCAACATGGCTAACCTAATGGGGAGGGCACATCCCCTCCGCTTATATAAAGAGGTGCCCATGGGTGGGATTAGACACACCAATATTCAATTGGAGAAGTCCTTTGGTTGACTTCCTCCTTCCCTCTCTCTCCAGTCTCCACGCGTTGGCACGGTCCCAAGTAAGGACTGTCCGCGCAAGAGACACCGCACCTGCAACATGTCGTTGCGCTGTAGGGATTCCTAGCCGGATATCAACTTCCGCACTCTCGACGGGATCGGGGAGTCGGAGGTCTCATCGTACACCGCATGTGTACAAAGACACGAGGCGCAACACTTGGGGCGCTTAAATGTCGTGAGTTGGAGCTACTGCACGATGAAGAAGGAGCAAGGGGTGACCTGCGAGGAGCTTCGCGACCTTGAGGTCGGCTACGAGTTCGACTACATCAACCACAGTTATCTCGGAACGTTAACTGCGTACGGTCTACAAGGGTAGGTATTCTATATGCTTGGTCGTTACCGCATTACTACATAGATAGATCTTGGGCAGTATTAAGCAGTTCCAACGTACGCAAATTTTCGTTTTCTATTGCAGAACCCTTCACAATGATCTATGACAACACTCGACAAATTGCTCCACCTCGGATACGCAATCTTGAAGCAAAGACACGGCGTAGGCACGGCGGTGATCAACCCAAAATTTCACCCCGGAATTTCAGGAAGCTGCCACAAGAGCCTGAATTCGGTTGCGCAGACGCTGGGCTTCCTCCCTCTCGCACAATCGTATGCCTACAAAAAGAAAAAAGAAAAATTGATATCCCGAATAAAAGAAGACAACACAAAAGTAGATACGGAAGACTTACATAGCATCTTATCGCTTGCCCTGAAAATCTCCTCCAAAAAGAATGCTTCATGATCGAGGGCTTGGCGCGTTTTCTACTGAGAAACATCCACCATTAATTGCACAACCCGAAGTTTTCCTTAAAGTTTCTCCACCTGCTCATTTTTTTAGCATACAATGGCGGAGCTACTACGCGCACAAAGGCAGTGTCGATTGCACCCATTCTAGAAGATGACGGGATTGCATCCGACGTCTGGACGGGCACAGGAAGAGTCACTGGATAATTCAAAATCTAGCAAAGGCACACAGAAAATACAAAGATTTTAGCATACAAAAGGCGACTCATATACATAGATCTCTTTTTCACCAAAAGAGAGCAGTCAAATTGGATAAAGTTAAAAGTTCATTACAATAACACCAGCAGGTACACAGAAAACTATGAAAACAAAACTACAAAGCAGATTTCTCCAAATACACTGTTGCAATAGCAGAAGGAGCGCTGGCTAGAGGAATAACAGACACGGCAGAAGAGGGGGCCATAGCCAAAGGAGCACAAGTTGAAGAAGGGGCAGTTGGCTTCTCCTGACCCGAGCCTATGCCCAAAGTCAGCCGAGAAACTTCTTGGCCTTCTTAATGTAAGGCTTCAAATCAAGTGGTTGGCCTTTGGAAGTGACCGGGACAGAGGAGCTAACCTTATCCCAGTCGACTTTCTCGCCATGCGCCATTGCCAAAGCCATCGAAGTCTCCATGCCACTCTTCGATTGCATCACGCTGTAGCCAACAAGTGGGCTCGGATCAGCACCAAATATGGCAACAAGGCTGTTCAAATCAGCCGTCAGTTCCTTCGACAGAAAAAGTTCGGCATGAAGGCTTTTGAAAGCACGGCGCGAGCGGACAAGGAGGTTGTACCCATGAACGCTGTAGGCTTCTAAAGAGATAACTTCATCCAATAAGGGATCAACCTTGTTATCTTCATCTAGCAGCAAATTTTGGCCTGTTAGCTCTACACCTACAAAAAAGAGGGGTAAGTGCAAAGAAAAGGGACTCAAACAAAAAAAATCCCTTGAACACAGAAAACTTATGAGTTAAGGAAGCATTGAGGGTCTCGAAGCGCTTCTAAAGATTTTCATCTTGGATGGCAGCTTGCTTGGCCTTCTCCTCAGCATCAGCGCTGGCCTTCTGCTTGGCCTCCTCCAAAGCCATCTCGGCAACCTGAAGTTTGGCCTCCAGATTGTTGGCACGCCTCGTTGTGTCATTCCGAATAACCTCGGACTCTTTGACGGCGGCTTAACAGTCAAAAAAGTAAAAACGTAAAAACTCAAGAAAAAGTAAGGGATATGGAAAAATGCAAAGTCGTAGAATATGCAAATATACCTTTCAGGCCTTTGGCTTCATTACGAATATTGATGAAGTGAGAGGCCATGTCAACCATTTCACACATCACAGGCTGCGAAGAACGACATCAGGAAAACAAGAAAAAGTGGAAACGATGGCCAAAAATCAAAGCACAGAAACACTTATGTCTTGCATATCCACTTCAGCAGGGCTTTCAGATATCACCACGCCTTTGCCAGTTGATCTACTTATTTTCTGTGGCAGAGGTTTTGGAGAAGTGGCAATAGCTTTTTCGACAATTTGACCCGCAGGAGGTGCATGAAAATCCTTTGGGTCCGTGGATAGCTGTGGAGACTTTGCGGCAGGAGGGGCAACATAAGTCCCAGGAGGATATAGGGGAGGATCTTCCCCGTCATCACCACTTCAAATACAAATGCAAAAAACTCAAAACAACATATTCATGCGGGAAAGTAAAACGGAAAAGACAATAAGTACTTACGAGGAAACGTTCTGCGTAAAGCGGAACAAGTTCATCTAGGGTAGAGCCGTTGAAACTGGGATGACACGCAAAGGCTTTGACCCAGTGGAGTCATCTGAATCTTCAATCATCTCTGCAGTGAAGGAGCGCTTCCTTTTCTCGCCAACAGGCACCATGCGAAAATCTTCAGAATGAGCCGACGGAAGCGACGACATCCCTGATGAAGATTCTGCAGCTGACATCTCCATCTCCTCATCAGTAGCAGTGGGGAGATTGTCGGATGCAGAAGGATTGGCAGGAAGCTTATCGCTTTCAGGGAGAGGAGGAAGGCAACATATCATCATAATCCTACAAAAAGGAAGACCAGGAATCACAAAAGGAGACAATTGCAAAAAGAACACGGAAGGCGCATATGACTAAATAGCAAGAAGTCAAAAGAAATCTTACCTCGGGAAGGCGCTTCTTCTTGCGAAAAGGCTCTACGCGGCAATCCGAAGGCGTAAGGGTTGTGAAATTACGAACCCTTTTTTCATAAACCTTGAGGGTTAGATTATCCCGAGAAATCCTCATCGGGTCCTTTTTGCCGGTATATGCCCACATACCAGAAAGTCGGGCCTTCAGAGGCTGCACATGGATCCACAAGAAATATGCTAGAATTTGAAGACCCGACAATTCCTTGCCAACCTCATGCTGCAGTTTTGCAATATGGGCAAGGAGGGGTTCGATCTACGTCATATCTTCGGGAGTGGGATGCTGATCCCAAGACTCAAGTTTGCGACAAGTTTTCTTAGGGTCAAAGGGGGCTAACATAAAAGACTGACCCTCGACTAAATGATCCTTAATGTAAAACCACTTGGTTTTCCACCCTTGGACGGAATCAGCATGCTTAAAATCAAAGTAATCTACCTCGGAGTGAACAGAGAAAATGGCGCAAACAACGTCATGGATGATGGTGTCGGTGGCATTCTGATGAACATATAATAAGTACTTCCACAGGCCACAATGGGGATGAATCCTGAGGAAGCATTCACAAACGGTGACAAAACAAGCAACGTGGAGGATAGGGTTTGGCATGAGCTGATACAACCGCACGCCATAGAAAAAAGGAGACCATGAAGGAATTCATGGACAGGGAGAGAGAGGTTGCGGAAAAGAAAGGAGAGACACATTATCCTCCATATCGATTTGGGGATTGGAGCTGCTTCATCCCCAAGAAGCTTGAAGGTACCCTCTGCCAGATGGCCGGAGTTCCGTGCCTCAAGCAGCTCCCGCGCAGTACACTTGGAAGGGGCCCCTCCGACGGCCCTCTTCCTGGTGGCCTTGGCGGCTATGGTGGAAGTCCCCACCTTGCTTTTTCCCATGGTGATGAAGGAGCAACACTAGCGCACAGAAGGAGTATGTGAGAAGGATAGAGGAAGGCAAGAGCGCAAGGAAGCAGATGAAGCTAGCGAAGGAGGGGTAAAAAGCAGTAAAAGGAATCTCTCCCCCTTTATAAAGAGCCATGGCACACAGCTAAAACCATTTGATGTAAAATCGAACCGTTCACAAACACACGCGATGGCGACACGTGTCCATGAGTCATGTAAAAGGAAAATATCTTTAGTAGTTATACTGCGGTAAAAACAGGAAAGCCTCGCACGATGCCTCGATCTTCACGCGGAAAAGGGGACGTGCAGTAAAAAACTCCGCTGAAAACGCTACCCACGCGTCATCATTATTGCTGCACGACCCCACATTTGAAACGTCCCTTCACGACGTGTCTTTGGGAAACTACAGGGCAAAAGTCGGCATCACTAATGTCATACGACGCAAGTTGCAAAGAAAATCGCGGCACTGCAACAAGTGCTGAAGATTCTAAGAAAAATCAAAAGGCTTGGCTGATCAAAGAACAATTTCTTGGAAAACGATACTAAGACTACAATCGAATACTTCGACTGTAGTCTCGGGGGCTACTCCTATCGGGAGCGCTGACCGTGCACCCGACAAAAATCAAAAGGAATATTGATGAAACGGATATGGCATGAGTTTTCGAGCCTATGTCCCGATACATACATTCGAACATACGGCCGTGCACCTGACAAAGAAAAATTAAATAAAGTATCATTGAAAAATTACTCCTATCGGGAGCATCTATAGAAACTAGAAAGTTTCAAGTTAGCTAATAAAAGCTAAAATCTTGAAAATCTTGGATCACACTCGATGCGACAAAACTCTGAATGCCATGTCTAAAAACATGAAGGTAAGACCCTGGGATAAGTTATGTGTGGCCTGGTAATCGCACAAGAATGCGCTCTGCCAGTAACATATCCGTATCAACGATGCGACGAAAAATCCTGGCGGACGCGTTGGGTACCCAATAAAATAAAACTAGAGTTCAGTATTCGATAAGACCTCAATGGCCTAAACTGAATTACACTTGTTATAATCCCGAATTCAGGCCTATGCACCTGAATTTGATGTAGGTCAACAATGTTTTTCCCAGGAGCACTTAATTGATTCCCGATCCGTTAGATGTATCAGGCTTGTTGCACTAGATCCCTATAAAAACCAAAAACAATAGAAACATATCAGAGCAAAGAAAAACTAAAAATATCTTTTTGAGAGTCAACCTGAACCTACTGTTCAGGTGGAGTCTCGGGGGCTACTAACATAGGTATGATTACTCGGGTGCTTATGATTCATCACCCTGGTTACGTAAAAGCTTACGGCCCATGAAGATTCAAGATGGTGGCTCTGGAAGTATTCGATGATTTAGTTGTATTAGGAAAGGAAACATGAACCGGCAATATGTCAATGTTGTAATCATACATATGTAACATATCCGTATATGGCTTTGAGACCCGGCCTATTATATATAGGACATGGAAGCCTATGAGGAGGTACTAAAAAACCCACACAATTTGTAATAGAGCTATTCATCATGTATTCAGGAAACTTCGACTCCCTTGTTTGTCTGATATCCGACGAAATCCCTAGCGTTCTGTTTTCTGCAAAACCCTAAGTCCATCATCATGGACATTGCCGAGGTTACCCCTTGTCATGGACCAATGATGCTATTTTCAGATGTTGGATTTTATATTGGCTCGAAGACCTTGATTTCATAATCTTGTAATGACAAAGGCAAGCACACTTGCTCATGTCCTTTGGTTATTTTCTATCAAGTATTTGTAAACTATTATTCTTATAACCTACATTTTGAAAAGGATGGCAAAAAACACTATTTTCATAATAATATGACTTATCGGTTATCAGCCCAAGTGGTGGTAACTAATGCGTCCAAAATTGAAGCATATTTACCTCCAATTTTGCATAAGTAGAGTAGGGTTTTTGCCATTTTACTGCATTTATGCACACCTTTTGTCCTTGTTTCAACGAGATCCCGAATTACTAAAGTCTCTTATGAACATATCATATGGCACTATCATATTATGTTGTAATATGATATTTTTAAGTGATAAAATCCATTTAATTAATTTTTACTCACACCTGGGAGATTGGCATAACAGAGGAGGACACATGGGTCTTAATGACCACGGGTACGAGCGGAGCCTTCCCGAAACGTCCCCCATACCATATGACATAACGTCTGCATCATCAAATACTTTCACCTCGCGGAGACATATCGGAGATCCGACATTCAGAAACTTCTAGCCACGAAAAACCACACCAAAAAAGGATCTCGAGGAGGAACTTTGAGAATGGAAAAATCCTCGATGCTTCATGAAACATTGGAGGACATCGCATCACCCCCTTCACCATCAACCGCTGCATCGCCATCACCATTAATACTCCCATCTTCCATCCATTAGATCTTGTTGTAATTCTAGACTCAATTGTGGTTTACACTAGATTTATCCCCATACTTTTATCCATCCATTTGATTATGATGTTGTTGTTGATTTCTTCCATGTGTGAGTAGTTTCCTTTGTTCTTGGGGAGATGGAGAAAGCTTAGTGATGGCTTAGATTTTTGCCATCTTCCACCGCGGTTAAACGTTGTTTTTGGTCAAGCAATTGCCAAACAAATTCTCAAATTTTGCCACAAATGACTAATAATTGCAAAGATATGCAAATCCCTTTTTTGATTTATGTTGTGCAGGAAACCACTGCTTTTAAGGAGAAATAAGGAGTCATAAATGAGGGATTTTGAGGAAATACACACGGCCAAGTAATTGGAGAAGCTTTCCTGGTGTTATCACGCTTAATGACCACTAGTACAGGCGCGGTCCGCCTATACCACCCACCCGTACCAGGTGGCGACGGCTTCGTCCCGTCAAACCCTACAACTTTCATGGATACGCCTATATATTTTGAGGCTCCAGCTGCCGGCCAGGGGGCCACCATTCTCAAATTGCATCACAACACCACCAAAGGAGATCCACACCATTGTTCATCCATTGTTCATCATTGATGGATCTGAAATATAGCTATCTATGTCCACATTTAAACTGGATATTATTCATATTTTTTATGAAATATCTCTCTAAACCCTGCAACTAATGCCTAATGATCAAAGGGGTATGGAATCCTTTCTTGCTATTTTCCCTACATGGATAATGACGTTTGATGATGGGAATCACTACATTAAAGTCAAAGATACGAGATTTCGAACAACCCGAAGAAACCGGGAGCCGTGAAGTGGAAGCAGACGCTTTAACGACCAACTATACAACGGGAATAAAATTTTGGCCATATAGTTGCGGTCGTATAGTTACCGCCACCACCGCTAGGTCAAACATAACAACTTTCATGAAGGGACCCCTATATAAAGAAGCCTCGGGCGACAATAAAAAACTCCCCATTCGCTCCCTCACCACCAGAACCCTACATCCACAACACCGAAGAGCCGCCAGACGAATAGACTTAGATCTAATCTCCAAACCATTCTCCACCACCATAGCCATATTTCACCACTTGTAATAGTAGATCCCATCTTCGATTGGTGACATTGTAAGACTATTTGCTATCAATCTCATGATTTCCGTTGGAATGTTTGTGATCTTTGATCATATATCTATGTGTGAGTAATTCTCCTTGGGCTAAGGGCTTCGGCCTAGCTATGTAGCTTTTGTGCATGTTATTTATCATAGATGGGATCATGTATTAGTTTGTGTGACATGATGATTATTGTATCCTCACTTGCCTCAATCCAGGGACTTGTCAGGTACCCAAGACCCCGAGGATTGAGCCAGGTATAGGGAGTATGAGTAATGACTAATCTATAGGTTGGGAACCCTAGTGACAGAAGGGCTAGTACGGCTATATGTGAGGGATTTACTTGGTATTAATGGTGACGTCACTATGCATATCATTAGTTCTCTTTTTTCTACGGATGAGACTAGTAGGTTATTGCTATAAGCGGTTGCGAAGGCAATAGCAATTATGGATATACTGCCCTCATATAATCTATCTTGCTCTAAAAATTATATGCATACTTTATTATTATCTTTTATTCCCATCAGATGTTTTGCAGACCTACAGGTGAAAACAAAAGCCATAGGCCCTCTCTCTCCATCATCGACAACAACAAAAGACAGAAACTCTTGGTCCGGTAAAAATACAAAAGGAATTATAAAACTCCTGAAGGTCCGTTAAAGTAACTTCACTATGCTTTCTGCTTCCCAAGGATTCGATAAACCTAGGTATACTAGGGAAAAAGAGCTATACTACATCCGTAATCCAGATCGAAGGTATCAACCCTTTTTTCTGGCGCCATTGCCCGAGAAGCAATAGCTACCCTTGTGAGGTTAGTAGGAACCTTGCTAGTTTTAATTCTTGTTTTTAATTTTTAGTTTGCTTTCAGTCTTTATTTGAAAAACCAAAAAATTAGTTAGTCTTTAAATTCTTGTTTTTACTATTATAAGTCTTTGTTTAAGAAAACCCAAAAACATAGGAAATATGGCTGAAAAGAAGCTTGGGGAGTTTGCTACTCCCATTAATGATTATTTGCGTACTCCTATTACCCAGCCAGCAATTACTGCTGATGATTATCAAATTAAGCCCCACAATTTAAGTTTGGTTCAACAGAATCAATTTGGAGGCTCTGTTGCTGAGGACGCAAGTATGCACGTGAACACTTTCACTGAAATATGTGATATGATGGGCATAAAAGATGTTGACTCCGATGCAGTCAAATTGTGTTTATTTACTTTATCTCTTAGAGGAAGAGCAAAATAATGGTTGCTATCTTTGCCTAGAAATACTATTACATCATGGGTGGAATGTACTTCTTTATTTATGACTAAATTTTTCCCACCTGCAAAGACTATGCAACTAAGATCTAATATTACTAGTTTTAGATAGGAAGAGCGTGAGCCACTAGCGCTTGCATGGGAGAGGATCAAAGAATGCATGAGAAACTGTCCCAGTCACGGGATGGAAGATTGGTTAATTCTCCATTTATTTTATAATGCTCTTAACCCCGTGTTTAAGTCTATGCTTGATACTACAGCTGGAGGAATATTTATGGGCAAACATATTACGGAAGCAAAGCAGCTGCTAAACAATATGCAAGACAACCATGCCCAATGGCATGTGGATAGATCAAACACGAAGAAGGTGAACTCCGTCTGACCACAAGAAAATGAAGAACTCAATGCTAAGTTGGATGAGCTCATATTAGCCGTAAAAGGTAAGGAAAGCCAGGTAAGAGCCATCACAGAATCAAATATTAAAGAAATAGACTTCATAGCTCGTAATGATTATAACCCTGCTTGGAAAAAGAATTATAATCTTAATTTTCAAAAACATTATTCTAGTCCTGTAGGTAACTTTAATAACAATATGGGAACTAGTAATGGTAGTCTCCAAGAAACACTTAAGTCTTTTATAGACTCACAAAATGAACAAAACAATATTCTTATTAAAATAACAGAGAACCATGCTGCTATGCTTGGTAAATTATCTAACCAAGTTGTTAGTTCGAGGAATGATTTGCAGGCCCTCCAAGAAGAAACGAGGATTGTTGAGGCATAGCTAGGTAAGATAATCGAGATTCAAACTCTCATTCTAGCTAAGTTTGCAGGTAAAGCTGAGACCAATCCTATTGAAGACCTCAAGATGATAAGAATCCAAAGGGAGGAGCCTAAAGAACTTGATTATAGTAATGTTCCTTCAAGAAATTACACCATTGAAGATCTTGTAAAAAGGATCAATATCAAGATTCCGGTAAGTGAAGGAAATGAGGAAGCCATGTACCAACACTTTGTTAATCAGGTAGCAATAAAGGTACTTGAGCTTGAGGAAGAATATAAGCAAATTTCTGAAAAAATGCATGTGAAGCTTGATGATATATTTGAACCTACTATTAAGATTAAAATTGGGGCCAATGAGATAGCTACACTTTGTGACATAGGTGAAAGCGTCTCAACAATTCCAAAAATTCTTTTTAATAAGTTAGATCTTGGCTCTTTTGAAATCACCGAGTTAAAATTGCATCTAGTAGATTCTACTTGCAAACAAGTTATAGGAATTAAGGAGAACACTTTAGTATACATTAAAGGCTGTCTCGCTCTTATTGATTTTGTTATTGTTGACATGCCTAAAGATGCTAC
Source organism: Avena eriantha (assembly GCA_910589775.1). NCBI lineage: Eukaryota > Viridiplantae > Streptophyta > Magnoliopsida > Poales > Poaceae > Avena > Avena eriantha. Next base: position 142,155,091 of record OU342741.1, on the reverse strand, counting down.
TGCTCCTATTATATTAGGCCGTCCATTTTTAAGAACTATTAAGGCTTTGACTAATCTATATGAAGGGAACGTGAAGCTCCAATTGCCTTTGCAGGATCCTTTTGTTATTCATTTTCCCAGGAAAAAGAAAGCCAAGCATGATGAAAAGGAGGCCATCACTTTGAAAGCCAACTATTTTGGAGTGGGTATTCCACTCATCTAGCCTAAGTGAGCAACATTGAGGTCAAGCTATTGACCATAAAAGAGCACTCCATGGGAGGCAACCCATGTGAAATAAAGGTTTGAGTTAAGTTTTCAAGTTTTAGTTTAAATTTATGTTTAATAAAGAGTTCTAGAAAGCACCAAGTGAGGAGAAGAAGTGTGGTAGTACTAAAAATCCTGCTTTATACATGCTGATGTTGGTCTACAATATTTTCTGTCATTTCCTATCAAAAGCAAGGTATTTCACTAAGTTTCAGGATAATAAAGATTTTTTGAAGAAATATAATTTTTTTGATGTTTACAAAAGGTTTAACGACCAAGTATACGGCAGGAATAAAAATTATGGCCGTATAGTTCCGATCATTTAGATATCGATGCTTTCGTACAATATCTTTTCCAGATATAGAAGGTTTGTCCACCAACTATACGGCAGGAACAAATTATTCTGGCCGTATAATTCTGGCCGTATAGCTGTGCCGCCAAGTGGAAACCCCAAAATTTTCACGGCAGTTCAACTATACGGCGGGAACACGTTGTTCCGACCATATAGTTCCGCCCATATAGTTGCGTCCGACCACAAAAACTTCTCGGGAAGGTACCTCCAACCTCAAAACTTCAAACTTTTTTCTCTCTTCTTCCTCCAAACTCTCTCAAAACCTCAAGGGATCTTCATCACTACTCAATTTCGTTCGATTTCCTCTTACACAAGTGATCTACGGTATGTTTCTCCTCCGATCCTCCAATTACTTTTTGCAAATTCATCTTTGATCTATTGTCATTATCAATCTAGGGTGGGACCTACTATGAACTAATTGCCATGATTCTCTTGCCTAGATTATTATTTTGAGGGAATTCTTTAGTGTGCTATGATGAGGAATACGTTATGCTTATTATTGTTGGATCAAAAAGTTGTATTTTTGTCTTTTTTTATTATTATAGATGATGAACACAAGGAGACACACTCGTGCTCGTGCCACCGCTAGCGCTTCTCAGGCTATCGCTCAAGAACTCATGGGGATACGGTTCAGGAATGAGCTCCAACGTGATCACTTCAACAACGTCAAGAACCGAGAAGTGAAGGCAACCAAGTGGGCTTGCTCCATTATATTTGACCAACTCGGTATTTCCGATGACTTAAATTTACTTTGCAATAGGGTTGGCCTACAAAACTTCGTATTCAATGATGTGCCTACTTATCGCCGGTTATGTCTTGAATTTTTAAGTTTTTTGCAAAGCACCATTAAACTATGGCATGGAGAGGACACGATTTCTTTCCGACTTGTGAACAACAATTACGATTTAACAATAGATGAATGGTGTGCATTTTTAATTTTATAAACAATGATGTTAATGTATTACACGCATCCTTTACTGGCTTAGACCCTACCCTGGAATAATATTATAATGGAATAAGCTTCACTTCTCGAGTGAGCAATGGGAAGACTATTCAACATCCTGCAATTTGCTATGTGTTCTATGTTATTGCTAACACCTTGCAGGCACGAAATGAGTTCACAAGACTCAATGAGGAGGACATCTTAGTCCTGGCAAAATCTGCTTACAACAACTGCAACTTGTCACTCAACTTGGGCGCAATCCTTGTGCACTACCTGGAGCACCAATCCTCCCAAAGCCAAGGACCAATCACAGGTGGAGGAGTCATCACCGTGCTTGCCATTGCCCTAGGCATTGACCTAGGTGAGTTGCAACCTATGCTAGGTGAGCGACATGTCGGTTTCTCTACTTTAATGGCTTGTGGAATGCTCACTAGGAGAGGTGGTGTTTATTACTTGCATATTGCTAGAGCTGGGCATCTCTACACCGCTCCTATGCCTAATGGTCTTTTATCTATCGAGGAAGGACGTTTTCTATATGACTTGTAGGTTGAGCAACACCAACCCGAGGAGGATATTCCGGATGAGGATGAGGACCAAGAAAAGGAGCAAGAAGTTCCTTATCAAGAGGAGTATCCACCAACCCGGCTCGCTACATACCAAGACTTCCAAGAACTTGGAGGGACTGTGGAGAGTATGCATAGCCTCTCCTTGAACCTCCGAGGAACAACTAGTAATTTATCAACTCAATTTGCGAATATGAGTAATGACTTTTTCCCGCCACCACAATGATTCGAAGGGCTTGCAAAAGCCTAAGCTTGGGGAAGTTTTCCTCATTATCTTTATTTGGCGTTTATTTGCTTTTATTTATTTCGAGGTTATGTTTTTAATTCGATTTTATAAGCAGTCGTGTTGGTTTCCCCAACACTTTATCTTTAGTTATTTCTATTTGTTTTCGAGATTTTCTAGCCGAGCTTTGTCGCCAATTTTCTATTATTTACTTCCCTCTCTCAAAAACAACAAAGAGATTTCTCCATTTGTCTTTATTTTCCCTCTTTCTTATCTTTCCGCCTCGAGGTTCTCATGTATTTGCAGGAAGAGTGATTGACTGCAAGTTTCCAAGAAACAAATCAAAAGGGAAGAGAGAAGTGGAACCAAACATGAGAGGTACGCCTTATGACTCCCCACTTTTGAACTTTGAGAAACCCATGCTAGTTAGTAGTAAATGTTGAGATATTATATTGGTGGAGTGAGTCTTTATATTGTAGTAAAGTTTTGTTTGCATGGGTATTTAGTTGGGTACATTTTGTTCCAGCTCTTGTAGTTAATCAAGTCTTACCTAAAATTTGCTAAACAGTTGTAATAAGAAAAAGTCGCACAATTGAAGGATTGGGTGTTGTAGTGCTTAGTCTTGAAGGCTTATTTCTTGAGACACTCAACACCACGAAAAATAATGATTGACTTGATAGCTCTATTTAAAAGGATTTGTTCGATTGAATTAATGTTTAGCAGTTTTTGTGAGCATGCCAAAGTTTGACTTGTTAATCATAAGAATGATATAGCTTTATGCGTGTCAAACTTCATGGGATGCCTACAACTCTGCTGGCCTACGAACGATCTTCATGGAGGAAACTCCTAGATTTCGTCTATGAGTTGATTAAACATATGTAGTAGCAATGCTACAATGGGTAAGATTCTTGGAACTCCCGGGTAGCTGGAATATATTCAAACTTGGCACCATTTATCAACCATATATAGGTGGTTTTAAATTCTAGGGTTCTTAAAGGTTGAAATTTCCTTTACTCAATTTCCTCAAAAATTATATTCATAACTATCCTACTTACTTTCAAAGTAAGCATGTACAATTTCTTAACTAATGGCTCACTTCCATCTAAAGTGTGGTTATTGTCTTGGTAGAACCTGTGAAGTTTAAAGTTATTAGCAGTTACTATTCAGGGTTTCTAACACCACACTTACTATGATTATAGAGATACACTACCCTCAAGTTTGTTAGTGAATGTTGCTAGGGGTCAAGGTTTAAGGATTTATCGATGAATTTATAATCCTAAATGATATCTCAACTTAGAGTGAGCTATAAAGATTACTTCTGAATGTGATCTTGATGATCCCATGAGACTAGGTTTTTATTAGTGTTTAAGATGATAAGGTGGACAAGCCTTTCATCAATAAACACTTCATTGTTTTCTAATTATCTCTAGGTAGTTTCATTTGAACAGGAGATATTATTCAATGGTTACCTAGAATTAGGAAATGGTTCCACTACCAACTTAATTCTAGGGTTTTAAACAAAGAGGTAGATACGATTCTGTTTATGGCTTGATATTACCTTGGTTAAAGGTTTCTCAAGAATTCCTATCCTCAATACTTCACTAAGCTTATCTTTAGTTAAGGAATTCCTTTCCTAAATATACTCTGTATATTACTCTTATTCTATTCACAAAGATCACATCTCTCTGAATGAACTAATCATCTAACTCCACCATATCCATCATCATATGATTACATGGTCATGTCACTTCAACAATACTTATTCTCCATTCTTACTCTAATATATAACTTCTGTTTCTTAGCTACCTCTATTGAATCTATCAAAGTATCTATTTCTAACTCCATCCATTAACTCCTTTTATATTCACGTTGCATCTACTTCCAAGGCTTGCAATATTACAATCCTCACTATATCACATGTGATATCAATCCTCTGGAAGAGGTATGGTACTATTCCCCATAATACAAGATTGTTCTTGTATTAATTTGGTTAAAATACCATGAATTCCACTACTCCATTAACTTAGGTTCTAAAATTCATCATACATTAGCTTGACTTCACATGATCAAGCTAGATGATTTAGCTTATTAGGGTTCTTCCTAATTTGGTAAACTCACAGCTCTTCTTCAACACCTAGTAATCTATGCTCAAGTGACTTGGGAATAAATTTGTTGCATCATCAAACAAACATGGATAGCATCATTAAGACCATTGATGTACCTTGTAACTCGTTGTTCTTCAGTTTCACCCAGGTTGCACCTCACTTGTAGCCTTAGAAACTCCTCTGTATACTCTAAGACAGTCCCATTTCATTGAGCACAATTATGAAACTGAATAAATAGGATCTGATCATAATCTGCAGGAAAAAATCTCCCTTTCAAAAGGTTCTTGATTTGCCTCAAAGATCTCACACGAGGTTCTCCCCGTAGTGTTCGATCTTCTTGTAGGCGATTCCACCATGCACCAACTCCTCCTTTCAGCTTGTATGCGACCAAAGAAACTCTACGTTCTTTCGGAATATTCATGACCTCAAAGAAAGTCTCTACCTCATAAAACCAATCAAGGCCCCCTTCAATATAAACATTTCCACTGAAAGTAGGGATTTTAGCTTTCACCTTGTATGTATCTCTTGCATATGTAGCGTTGGGTGCTCACATGTATGTATATAGATCGGGTTCTTCAAGGGAATCATCATATTCTTCACCTTCGGAAGCTTCAGCGTAAGTTGTCCTTCTTAAGGTATGTTGAACATGTCGCTGAGGTGTTTTTGCTTCAAGATAATCTATCCTCCTTCGACGACAAACGTATTCTCCCCCCTTTGATGGCAGCAGGAAGAACGCCCTTTCTTATCATCTCAACCAGCTGGTCAAATCTCTGGTTAAGATCTTCATGTAGCGCTTGGATTTTCTGTTCTGCAGCATCCATTCTCTTTCCCAAATCCTCCATTTCTTGCTGCAGCTTGCTTTCAGTGAGGAAACCAACAGCTAGAATGGATCAAAAGGGCTCTGATACAACCTGATGCAACACAAAGTTGTGGAGGATCAGCTCCACCTTGCTGCTACAATGTGGACAGAACAAATGTTGAAGGAACCACTCCAACATGCTAGGCTAGATGCTAGATATCGCTCTAGGGGCGGGGCTATCAAGAGTTCAATCCAAAACTCTCAACATACTAGATCTAATCCAAGATTTAAAACAAGAACAGAACTTTATGGATTGGTAGAGGATACATAGCCTGGTTACATAGATAGAAGTGAGGGCCTCTATTTATAGGTTGCATAAGCCTTCACTACTTATAGCTCTACTCATACCTAGAAGGTTGTAGAGAACACTACTTAAAGCTAGGAGATAAGTGTAAACAACCTAGTTACAACTCATAGTAGAACACTCTAGAAACTAGTACAATACCTATGACTAAAGGACCATATTACCTAGAATATAGTAGAAGCGTGTAGAAGCTAGCACTGGATTTTTCTTCTATTTTATTTTCTCTACTGTCCCTCATAAGTAGGAAAAAATAAAAATACCATTAAGGTATCTCAAGTGAGCCAATTTACCAAAGTATATTATTACTAAGTTAAGGATATCCTATGAAGAAGCCATAGTGGTGTAGCCTTGGTTAATAATGGTAGATACTATGGAGGCATAATAAAGACCATCAGAGTACATACAGATGTAAAATGAATTAGATCATGTGAGATTCACTTGAGAATTCTACGTGATGAAATGAATTTTTTGCTAAGAATCGAGAATAGGAAGATAAGAATAATAGTAACCGTGGTGAGATTAGCTCTAAAACCATGATGACTGTGTAGGTATAACAAGTACTTAGTAGAGAATCTTGAAGTAGAAGTAAGAAAATAATAGTGTAGGACTGTGATAGAGGTCACATATGTCACAAATGTCCGATAATATTTAGTTGTAGGTATTAAATAGAACCTGGTTAGCTGTTCGGAGAGATCATGTGAGGATAATTTACCGTAGAATGGAAGGTTAGTGGTAACTTGTAATCCCAAAAAGGAGGTAATGAGTTAGTTAAAACCAAACCGAGACCACTTTTCTCAAAATTATCCAGGTGCAATTAAGTAGTTTGGGTAAATATTGAGACAAAGAGTAGTTTGACTTATAACTGTTGTGTATCACAGTGTAAACCTATACTAGGAGGTGTCATAGATTACACAACTAAGCCTGAATTTTAGAAATGTTTTACTCAACTACTATATTACAGGCTTAGAATAACGTGTGTTAAATGTACCACATTTAGATTTCTTGGTTTTTCTTACATATTCATGATTGACTAGATCTATACAATAAGTTTGACTTGGTGTGCAGATGCATGTTGCGTCATCAAGTTATTGTTGATGCTATATACCTAGATAGAAAAGGTATTCATGTAAGGGAGTGACGAGTTTTAAATGTCAAGATGAAGATTTGCATGAAGAGTGAAGAAAAGTACAAGGATTATCAACACCATTTTGGAGGATCCATCAGTTCCAAATCATTTTTGGTCAGCAATAAGAAGGATGATTAGTGAATAAAAGGTATGGAGTATATGGAAAGTGGAACTAAGGTTCATTATAGAGGGTGTTACTTGTAGTGAACTTGATGAATTAGTAATACCTAGGATCATGCTAGTGTAACATCCCAAAACTTTAATCCAAGGTATTAAGATCCAAATCATCAAAATTGGGGTTAACAAAAACTTTTTCTATTTAAAGTAATTCAGCCTGCATATAAGAAAGACCTTATTTTGAAATCTTTGTGAATGGTCACCATTGCTTGATCCATTGGTTGTAAAATGTTTCCATGGTAAATTAAACATCATCTAAATTATTCCCAAGCAAATCCCAAAGAAGATCAAATCAAAAACAATTAAAAATGAGGAATGGTCATTTTGGCCAAATTAACTATCATGCCTACTTTGGCCATTCCTAGTACTCAAAACTTAACAGAAACAATTCTGGATCTTTACACCCCTTGCTAGTAAACATAATGAGGTACCAAGGCCCACTTGATGATCTGCTAAAAACCTTCAAATACTAATTTTAAAAGGCAGTTTAAACTTGAATCTATTTCATATGGGAAGATCACACTAATTCAAAACCCATCCAAATGAACTCCATTTTCAAAACCCTTGCAACCAGAGACTACCTAGTACTAGTGAAGATCACTCAAAAATTTTGAATTCAAAATTCCAAAGTTTATTTTTTGCGGCCATTTCATCAAACACTTGGCAGGCAGAATTCAAACAAAAAATTCACTATTTTGAATAGTGTTCTGGCCAAACTTGTCTCCCATTTGACCCCCATTTGCTCCCTTTGTCTCCTAATGATCTAACCATAGCCTTTAAACCCCATCCCCTACCTCCTAGCAGCATGGCCATGCCAAGCCGAGCCCGACCTCGCTGGCCAACTTGGTCGACGCCGCAGCCGACCACCTCCCCCTCTCTCTCCATGTCTAGCAGCTAGCCAGCACCTCACCGCCGCCCACTGTCCCCTCCCCGAGCCAAGCCAAGCCGTGGACCACCGAGAAAAGCCCATGCCTAGTGCCACCACGCCATGCCGAGCACGCGCCAGAGCATTGCGCCCGACACGCGTGCACAAGCCGCCGCTCGATCGCAGCCCACGCCCACCGTGTCGCCCCAACCCAGGGAACACGCCGGACATGCCTGTTCGCCGCCCAACGCATCCCAGCCACCGCTCGCCGTGGACAGCGCCGCCTCTGTCGCTTAGAGCGCCAGCTGCCCCCAGCGCATACCACCGCCCCTAAGCCCGCATTCACTTCCTAGAGCACCACCAGGAGACTGCGCGTCGATCGCCGCCCGCATCCATGCTGCTAGCAGCCCGTAGCCATGTCGCCACCGTCGCCTGCCCATCCCTCTCGGTCTCACCGTCGAGCCTATAAAAGGGGGGCACCCCCAGCCATTTCCAGCACACCACTCCACTCCCCTCACCTCTCTGATCGTCCCACACCTCTAGTCGGAGCACGGGAAGCAGCAGCTCGCCGGAATTGCACTGGAGCAGGCCGCCTCTGGAGGAGAAGGGCGCTGCTGTTTGCGACCACCCCCGGAGCTGCCTCGACCATCCCAGCTCGACGTCGACCACCAGTCCGTTTGCCCGCCTCGCCGTCGTCGCTGGAGCCCTGGTATGACCCCTATGCACCCCCACCGAGCTGCTACGGTTAGAGCTCGCTGGTGATAGGTCCGTCGTCGATGACGATCCACAGCCGTTGATCCCCACTCTAATCCAACATCCCACATCGCCCCGTACCGCTTCGCGCGTTATGAGCCACTGACTGGTGGACCCCCTATCAGCTGAACCCCGCGCTGCAGAGTGACACTGTGCCGGCCCGTTAGCGTTTGCCGCGCGACCCAATTAGTTTGAATTCGGATTTTCCTATTAAGTTTAAACTTAGTTCTATCTCTAAGTTTGAAAATCAATTCAGAGAGATTTACAAATCCAAATTGCATGATACCAATTTTTCCTGAAAGGTATTGAAATGATCTATCCAAGACCGTTGGATTTAATTAAATTAGAGTTACACATCTCTCCTAGTAAAAATAATAAACAGAAGCTTTTGCACCTTACAACATTTTTATAAAATCAACCAAGATAGATTTTGAGTTGATTCCAACTCTCAAAAATCACATTTCATCATATCTATCTGAATATGTAATAATATTAAGGTTTACATGTGGTGACTTTAGACTAGTACCAAAATAATGCTATATAGGCATTTTTGATCACTTTAAATCATTAAAAAATGAACTTAAACCAAAGTAATTATGATCCAACCCTTAAATCACATTCTCGCATGTTAGAATATGTGGTGATGACATGTGTCCGCATGATCCCATATTTTCAGTGGTGAATATTAAATCTTAGTTAATTTTTCAATGAGTAGAAATTACTTTTCTAAAATAAAAAGGATAAAACTATTGAATTAAGCTTGTGATGCTTGTGATGATAATAGATCTTCAACTATATGGCTTAGAGTGCTAATTAGACTAGTTAAGTATTGTTTGGTGATTGTGTACTCCGTACGTATTTATAGACGATAGTACCGACCAAGCTTTCGAGGAGGAGGAGTTCTACCAAGAAGAAGAAGAAAACTTCAACCACTGCACTGCACAAGGCAAGCCACCATTAACATTGCAAGCTAACACTTGCAAGTATAATACTTAGCAAGCTAGTATTAAACTAGATGGTTTAGCAAAGATGCTTTAGGCATGCTTTGATTACACTACTTTGACTAGTATTTAACCCCAAGTATTAAATTCAAGCTTTACTTCCTTTACTTTACACAAAGTCCTTTACTTGTTTTAAAGGTAGCATAAAGAGTATAAAACTTGGCCTATTTATATGGCATGAGATTGAACCCATCTTTTCCACTTTAGTGAACACTCTTAACTTAGTAGATTAAAGCTAGATCAAAACTTGAGTCACTTTAGATAGGAACAATTGGTGAAAATGAATTATGAAAACCTTAGAATGATGAGGCATTCTATTGAGATGTTTTAACATGTGTTGAGAAACACAAATGGTTTATGATGATGAAAATGTTGAAGCATGAGCCTTAACCCTTTTATAATACTGATGGTTGGATTCATATGCGATACCATTCCAAATTTACCGTACAACCACAATACCTGAATTGGGTAAGGCTTAGCCAGAAGTTTATATGCATTAGTATTAGTTCCCTCACGAGAGAGGTGTGAGCTGAGGCTGCCTCTCAATGTTGTCCACCTATGCGGTGCCCAAGATGACAGATGGTTATGGTTGGGAGGCCATGCTCATAGGAGAGGTGCTTATACTAGGGTGTGTAAAGGAAAGGTTATGTTTGATTATCTGCATACTAAGTATGAGGATCCAGGGTTATCCCTGATAGATGTATCGAATTTTGTGGTGAAAGTGTACCACCTCTGCAGAGTGTGAAACTATTCGAATAGCCGCGTCCGCGGTTATGGACAGTTGGAATGGCCATACTGTTTCGTTGTCAGATGTTTTCAAAATGACTTATGAAAAGAATGATGAATCTTGACTTGACCACAACAGGGTTGTGTTTATGACAATAGCTTCCAAACTTAAGTGATTCTAGAACTTTATTTTATCTTTCTTTGCTTCAGAACTCAGCTTAGGTTTCAAACTTAACTTTATAGTTAAACTTAGACTTAGCACTTTAACTTAGAACTATACTACTTGTTAGTGGTAGTTTGCGAGTACTTAAAGAGTACTCATGGTTGTTGTCCCTGGCTATTCTCATGGCCAGACTATGAAGGGGACTATCAAGATGATGGCCAGCAGGACGGCTATGATAACTAGGACTATCTGCCTTCGTCAGCATTGCATGTGCCCCTGAAGATGGACCCACCGCTACGCTGATCTTTTATTTCCGTTGCTTGTTGTATTAAGACTAGATCATGAGATCCCTATTTGTGTAAGACCTTATGTATGGTTTGTAATGAATGATTTACTGTGATATCCAATCCGCTATGTCTCGCAAAAATGGTAATCCTGGCATTGCGAGGTATGGCATAACAGGCATCTGGGATTAAAAATCCGGGTGTTGACAAGTTGGTATCAGAGCCATCCTGACCATAGGAGACCCTAGTTAGAATGGATGTCCGAACAAAAACTTAGTTTCAAAACCAAAGTGAGTATTCACGAAAAAGTATCTCCCCTCTTATCCTTGTTAACTCTTTCTTTCTCAAAAATTCATGCCTCAAAATACTTACATTACTACTTAAAATTTGACACACTTGATCACTTCACTAACTTCCTCATCCTAAACTCTTGTAGATGGAGTCTCAATTCAGCAAGTTCTACCAGTTGGGAAATGGAGGTCAGCTGATCTTCGAGAGGGATCTGGATCCACTGTTAGAGTTACTGGGACGCCCACATCCGGAGTTTCTTGGAGCTCAACTTCCAGGACCCCCAGGAGGAGACTTACAGTGGCTAGTCACCGCGGATCTTAGAGGAAGCATCGAAGCACCAACTTCTGGGAGAATTCAGTTCTCCGTGAGAGAGAACAACTGGCTAGATGGATTATCCAGGGCAATGCATGAAGCTCTCGCGCGTCTATGTTCCCTCAGCATCAACCAAATCCAAGGAACCCGTTTTGCTCACTATGCAAGACGTGACTTCATGGGAATGCCGATGGAGATGCCAAGTCATCCCGCACTGAAGCGCCAAGTGGAGAATCTCGACTTCCTGTTGTATGACCGTCAGAAGGAGCTGGACAATGCTAGAGAGTTAGCCAACCAGAACCGTGCCATTGCCGACCAGAAGGCCCAGGCTTTCGCACTGCTCGTCCAGGATCGTCAGTCTCTTTGCCGCCAGCGTGCAAAGAAGGATCACACCATCGCCCGTCTTCGTAAGAAGGTGGCCGACCTCGAGAAGACCGTCAAGGAGCAGGAAGCTCAGCTTGCAGCAAAGGAAGAAGAAGAGGAGGGTGAAGACATCCAGGGAGACATAGATTCTTACCTCAGCAACGATGATGACTTTCTGGAGGAAGATGCTGTGGACTTCTACACCGACGATGATGACTCTGACTTCATCGACGATGAGTAGATGCACTAGAGCACTATCGTAGCATGAGATGTATCGGTCCCAATGTATCGTAGTTGCAGAATGTTTTCCTTTGTTTGTTGTGGTGTGTGTTGTATCGTGTGCTTGTTTGCATGAATGAAATGAAGTTAGTTGAAAATCCTGAGTCTAACTCAAAGTTTTAGATTGAAACCAAAACCATGAACCTTAGAATTCCCCTCTTACCCCTATATCTACCTCAATCTTCAGATGACTCGTGGAAACCAAGGAGGAAGCAGCTCGTCGCAAGACCCAATGCTGCAAATCTTGCAGAATCTCACCGCAGACCGTGAAGCAAGCAGGGCAGAACTCCAAGCCAACTTAGCAACATTGTAGCAGATCGCCCAGATGGCTCTCAACAACCAAGGGCATGGAAATCAGGATCATCAAGGATCCAAGCTGAAGAACTTCCAGAATACCAATCCCCCAATCTTAGCATGTCAAAAAACCCATTAGATGCTGATGACTGGTTGCAGACAATGGAAAACAACTTAGAAGTTGCAAGAGTTGATGAAAATGAGAAAGTTCTCTTTGCCACTCACTATCTGGCAGGATATGCAAGAGCTTGGTGGAACAGTATCCGCCTAATGAACCATGGTCAAGTGATGACATGTGAAGCTTTCAAAGTCAAGTTCAGCCGCACCCACGTGCCGCAGGGTCTAGTCAATAGAATGAGGGATGAATTCCGCGAATTGAAGCAAGGAAGAATGACTGTGGTGGAGTACCGTGACAAATTCGTGTCACTTGCCAGATATGCACCTGATGAGATCAACACGGAGGCCAAGAAGAAGGAGAGATTCTTGAACGGACTGCATGATGAGATGCAGACTGTCCTCGTGAACATCCATTTCGAGGACCTTGAAGAGCTAGTCGACTCTGCCATTCAGATGGAAGGGAAGATTAACAAGGCAAACGACAACCACAAGCGTCGTACGATGCAGCAATCTGGATCCAGCAGTCACCAGAAGTACCGTCCCAACCCCTCCCCAGGATATGCACCAAGGAACAATCGACCCCCAATGTCTCGCCCAAGCTACCCCAACTGTAGCGGAGGCAATGTGAAGTCCGGAGGAAACAATCACAACTCCGGCAATGCCAACAATTTCAACCATGCACCTCCCAAGAGCAACAACAACAACACTGCACCTAGAACTGGCAGCAATGATGTGCCTGTCGCAGTCAAGGACAAGTCCCAAATCACTTGTTTCGAGTGTGGAGTGAAGGGTCACTATTCCGATGAGTGTCCCAAGAAGACTGCCGCCAATGCCAATGTGAGTGCCCCAGCTCAACAACAGCGTCGTGTTCAACCAGGGAGAAATTTGCTCCAGGGAACCCGCACAACCGCAACGGTCGTCTCTTCCACATGAACGCAGAAGAAGCCCAGGAAGCGCCAGATGTAGTGTTGGGTATGTTTTCTGTCAACTCAGTTTTAGCAAGAGTGTTGTTTGATTCTAGAGCATCGCATTCATTTGTCACCGAAGAATTTGCATGCACTAGTAAGATTCACCCAACTAACCTGAAGCATGTCATGATAGTTCAAATCCCCAGTTCAACAACCAAAGCTAGAAAAATTTGCAAAGCGGTGCCTATCAGAATACATGGGATAGATTTTTATGCCAACCTAATTGTACTTGGAACCAAAGGATTAGAAGTAGTACTAGGTATGGACTGGATGTCAAGGCATAAAGGACTGATAGACTGTGCTAAGAAAGCCATCACCATGACCAGTAGTTCTGGAGTCAAAGTAGAACATATCTCTGAAACCTTACCTCATCAATTCAAGTGCAACAAGAGTGTAGCCCTGCCCACCATTGACCAGGTCAGAGTAGTCTGTGAATACCCTGACGTATTCCCAGATGAATTGCCAGGTATGCCCCCGGGTAGGGATATTGAGTTCATTATCGAACTAATCCCTGGAACCGGACCCATAGCCTAGCGACCCTATAGCATGAACCCCTCAGAGTTAGTGGAACTAAAGAAGCCGTTGGATGCCATGTTAGAGAAAGGCTTGATTCAACCAAGCGCTTCGCCATGGAGATCACCAGTGTTATTCGTCGACAAGAAAGATGGAGGCAGCTGTCTGTGCACAGATTACAGAAAGTTGAATGATGTCACCATCAAGAACAAGTACCCTTTGCCAAAGATAGAGGATCTATTTGATCAGTTGACTGGAGCCCAGGTATTCTGAAAGATTGATCTTAGGACTGGTTATCACCAACTTAAGATTCGTGCAATGGATATTCCGAAGACTGCCTTTACTACTCGCTATGGTTTATACAAGTATACGGTTATGTCTTTTGGATTAACCAATGCCCCTGCTTATTTCATGAATCTCATGAATAAGATCTTTATGAATTTCCTAGATAAGTTTGTAGTTGTGTTTATCAACGACATTCTTATCTACTCCAAGTCAGAAGAAGAGCATGAACAACATCTGAGAATCATCCTAGAAACCCTGAGAGAACATCAGTTGTATGCCAAGTTCAGCAAGTGTGAGTTTTGGCTGAAAGAAGTAGGATTCCTAGGACATATTGTGTCTGTCGGAGGAGTCTCTGTTGATCCCGCCAAGATCAAATATGTCGAAGAATGGGAAGCCCCAACCACTCAAACCTAAGTCCGTGCATTTCTCGGATTAGCGGGATATTACCGCAAGTTCATAGAAGGATTCTCGAGCATAGCCCGACCCATGACCCAATTGTTGAAGAAGGACAAGAAGTTGGAATGGACTGACAAATGTGAAGCCAGTTTTCAGGAGCTGAAGAATAGATTGATATCAGCCCCAATATTGGTCATGCCAGACATCAAGAAGCCGTTTGATGTGTATTGTGACACATCCAAGATTGGTCTAGGATGTGTATTGATGCAAGAAGGAAAAGTCATCGCGTATCTGTCTCGACAACTGAAGCAGCATGAGCAGAACTATCCGACCCATGATCTTGAGCTAGCAGCTGTGGTTCTAGCATTGAAGACATGGCGTCATTATCTGATGGGTAATCGCTGTGAGATTTACTCAGATCACAAGAGCTTAAAGTATATTTTCACGCAGAAGGAGCTGAATATGAGGCAAAGGAGATGTAGAGAGTTAATCAAGGATTATGACCTTGACATTCACTATCACCCCGGCAAAGCCAATGTGGTAGCGGATGCTCTTAGCAGACTGCCGTGTAGGCTAAACACCATGATCAAGGAGAAGCAACCAAGTTTGTATGAAGAGTTGGAGCAATTCAGAAATAAATTAGTTAGCAAAGGATTCTTAGCTAGCATTGAACTTCAACCCACTTTGATTAGCCAGATCAAGGAAGCCCAGAAGGGGAATAAGAGTATCGACGGAATCAAACGTCGTATTGGTATAGGAAAGGTACCTGGATTCACTGAAGACGAAGAAGGAGTATTGTGGTACAAGGGACATATCTGTGTGCCAGCAGATTCTGAGCTGGAGCAAGTTATCATGAAGGAAGCTCATGATACTCTTTATTCTATCCACCCCGGAGGAACGAAGATGTATCAGGATTTGAAAGAGCAATTTTGGTGGCGCAAGATGAAGAGAGAAATTGGAAGCTACATCGCCAAGTGTGATATCTGTCAAAGAGTCAAAGCAGAGGATCAGAGACCTGCAGGACTATTGCAACCATTGCAGATTCTGGAATGGAAATGGGATTCCGGCGAAATGGACTTCATCACCGATTTGCCTACTTCTAGTGGGGGAAATGACTCAATCTGGGTCATAGTTGATAGATTGTCCAAGGTAGCCCACTTTATACCTATCAAGACTACCTACCAGAGTGCGAAGCTAGCAGAGCTGTATATTGCTAGGATTGTTAGTCTACATGGAACCCCCAAGACCATAGTATCAGATCGAGGAACCCAGCTTACCTCAAGATTTTGGCAGAAAGTCCAGGAAGGATTGGGAACCAAGTTGAACTTCAGCACCGCTTATCACCCGCAAACTGATGGACAGACTGAGAGAGTCAACCATATCTTAGAGAATATGCTTAGAGCTTGTGTGTTAGCATACGGATCAAAATGGGAAGACTGCCTGCCTTTCGCAGAATTCTCAAATAACAACAGTTATCAAGCTAGTTTGCAGATGGCACCATTTGAATTCCTATACGGAAGGAAGTGTCGTACCCCTTTGAATTGGTTGCAAGTAGGAGAGAGTTAGATCTTTGGACCAAACATTCTTCGAGAAGCCGAAGAGAAGGTTCACAAAGTCCGTGAGCACCTCAAAACCGCCCAATCCAGACAGAGGAGTTATGCTGACAAGAGAAGGAGAGACCTGACTTTCAATGTCGGAGATTTTGTATATCTCAAGGTTTCGCCATTAAAAGGAACCCAATGCTTTAGTCTGAAAGGAAAGTTAGCCCCCCCAGTTTATCGGGCCATTCTGAATCGTCGAGGAGAAGTATCGTATCAACTGGAACTACCTGAAGAGATGTCAGCCATCCACAATGTGTTCCATATCTCGTTACTTCGCAAATGCTTCGAAGTGCCCGAGAAGACTGAAGTTTTCAAGAACATCGATCACAAAGTTGTGGAGATCTACAATGACCTAACCTATCGGGAAGTGCCCATCTGTATCTTAGAAGAAGATTATAGGACCACCAGGACAAGGAGTATCATGTTTCTCAAGATTCACTAGAGCAATCATACAGTGGAGGAAGCCACTTGGGAGCGCGAAGATTACATTAGGACAGAGTTCCTAGATCTCTTTAGTTCCTAGTTTTCTTTGTAAATCTCAGGACGATATTTTTGTTTAAGGGGGGAAGGTTTGTAAAATCCCAAAACTTTAATCCAAGGTATTAAGATCCAAATCATCAAAATTGGGGTTAACAAAAACTTTTTCTGTTTAAAGTAATTAAGCCTGCATATAAGAAAGGCCCTATTTTGAAATCTTCGTGAATGGACGGTATTGCTCGATCCATTGGTTGTAAAATGTTTCTATGGTAAATTAAACATCATCCAAATCATTCCCAAGCAAATCCCAAAGAAGATCAAATCAAAAACAATTAAAAATGAGGAATGGTCATTTTGGCCAAATTAACTATCATGCCTACTTTGGCCATTCCTAGTACTCAAAACTTAACAGAAACAATTCTGGATCTTTAAACCCCTTGCTAATACACATAATGAGGTACCAAGGCCCGCTTGGTGATCTGCTAAAAACCTTCAAATACTAATTTTAAATGGCTGTTTAAAATTGAATCTATTTCATATGGGAAGATCCCACTAATTCAAAATCCATCCAAATGAACTCCATTTTCAAAACCCTTGCAACCAGAGACTACCTAGTACTAGTGAAGATCACTCAAAAAATTTGAACCCAAAATTCCAAAGTTTATTTCTTGCGGCCATTTCATCAAACACTTGGCAGGCAGAATTCAAACAAAACAAATTTCACTATTTTGAATAGTGTTCTGGCCAAACTTGTCTCCCATTTGACCCCCATTTGCTCCCTTTGTCTCCTAATGATCTAACCACAGCCTTTAAACCCCATCCCCTACCTCCTAGCAGCATGGCCATGCCAAGCCGAGCCCCACCTCGCCGGCAAACTTGGTCGCTGCCGCAGCCGACCACCCCCTCTCTCTCCATGTCTAGCAGCTAGCCAGCACCTCACCGCCGCCCACTGTCCCCTCCACGAGCCAAGCCAGGTCATGGACCACCGAGAAAACCCCGCGCCTAGTGCCACCGCGCCATGCCGAGCACGCGCCAGAGCGCCGCGCCCGACACGCGTGCACAAGCCGCCACTCGATCGCAGCCCGCGCCCACCGCGTCGCCCCGACCCAGGGAACATGCCGGACATGCCCGTTCACCGCCCAACGCACCACAGCCACCGCTCGCCATGGACACCACCGCCTCTACCGCTCAGAGCGCTAGCTGCCCCCGACCGCATACCACCGCCCCTAATCCCGCATTCACTTCCTAGAGCACCGCCAGGAGACCGCGCATCGATCGCCGCCCGCAGCCATGATGCTAGCAGCCCATAGCCATGTCGCCACCGTCGCCTGCCCATCCCTCTCGGTCTCGCCACCAAGCCTATAAAAGGAGGGCACCCCCAGCCATTTGCAGCACAATACTCCACTCCCCTCACCTCTCTGATCGTCCCACACCTCTAGCCAGAGCATGGGGAGCAGCAGCTCGCCGGAATTGCACCGGAGCAGGCCGCCTCTAGAGGAGAAGGGCACCGCTGTTTGCGACCAACCCCAGAGCTGCCTCACCGTCCCTGAGCTCGACGTCAACCACCAGTCCGTTTTCCCACCTCGCCATCGTCGCTGGAGCACTGGTACGGCCCCTATGCACCCCCACCGAGCCGCTAGGGTTAGAGCTCGCCGGTGACAGGTCCGTCGTCGACGACGATCCACAGCCGTTGATCCCCACTCTAATCCAACATCCCACATCGCCCTGTACCGCTTCGCGCATTATGAGCTGCTGACTGGTGGACCCCCCTGTCAGCTGAGCCCCACGCCGTGGAGTGACACTAGGCCGGCCCGTTAGCGTTTCCCGCACGACCCAATTAGTTTGAATTAGGATTTTCCAATTAAATTTAAACTTAGTTCTGTCTCTGCATGAAACCAATTTTGCCTGAAAGGTATTGAAATGATCTATGCAAGCCCGTTGGATTTAATTCAATTAGAGTTATAGATCTCTCCTAGTAAAAATAATAAAACAGAAGCTTTTGCACCTTGCAACATTTTTATAAAATCAACCAAGATAGATTTTGAGTTGATTCCAACTCTCAAAAATCACATTTCATCATATCTATCTGAATATGTAATAATATTAAGGTTTACATGTAGTGACTTTGGACTAGTACCAAAATAATGCTATATAGGCATTTCTAGTAACTTTAAATCATTAAATAATGAACTTAAACCAAAGTAATTATGATCCAATCCTTAAATCACATTCCCACATGTTAGAATATGTGGTGATGACATGTGTCCGCATGATCCCATATTTTAAGTGGTGAATATTAAATCTTAGTTAATTTTTCAATGAGTAGAAATTACTTTTTAAAATAAAAAGGATGAAACTATTGAATTAAGCTTGTGATGCTTGTGATGATAATAGATCTTCAACTATATGCCTTAGAGTGCTAATTAGACTAGTTAAGTATTATTTTGTGATTGTGTACTCCGTATGTATTTATAGACGATAGTACCGACCAAGCTTTCGAGGAGGAGGAGTTCTACCAAGAAGAAGAAGAAGAAGAAAACTTCAACCACTGCACTGCACAAGGCAAGCCACCATGAACAATGCAAGCTAACAATTGCCAGTATAATACTTAGCAAGCTAGGATTAAACTAGATGGTTTAGCAAAGATGCTTTAGGCATGCTTTGATTACACTACTTTGACTAGTATTTAACCCCAAGTATTAAATTCAAGCTTTACTTCCTTTACTTTACACAAAGTCCTCTACTTGTTTTAAAGGTAGCATAAAGAGTATAAAACTTGGCCTATTTAGATAACCCTTATTGTCGTCGGATTGAGGACAAGTACGCCATGAGGGGGTCCTCGAGGCGTGTGGAAGAGAGGGGTGTGAGACGTACGGTATTCTGGGACGGTGAGCACACAAGTTTACCCGGGTTCGAATCCGCCAGCTTTGGATGAATCCTACTCCTGCTAGCAATCCAGTAATACGGCCGAGCCAGAATATGGGTTACAAGGGTATCCCCTGTGCGAGTTGGGGGTCTAAAGTATTGGGTGTACCCTAAAGGCTCTCCCTAGGCCAGCTTATATAGATATCCGGCATAGGGTTTACATGAGAGATCAATCCGGCTACGGCTAAGAGTTGGTTACAGAGTACATCTTGAACTACAAGTAACATTACGGGCCTAAGTCGGTAAGTCTTCTGGGCCTTCCCGTAGCCGGATTGGACTCCATCTTCTCTCCCTGACTGGGCCGCCCGTGAAGCAAAGCTCTAACCCGAAGTGGGCCACCCTGGTCAGTGAGGAACTGTAAGGATACCCAGAAAGTATATCCCCAACAGCAGCCCCCGGAGGCCTCCAAGATCCAAAGTCGAATTTTATCATCGTCTAGCTTGATCTTCGGCTTGCAGAATCTTGAAGGGTTCCTGAAACTTCACAACAAAAAATATGATCCAGGTCTTAAAAAACAAGTCGGACCTATCAACAGGTTACTCGGATTTTCTAGCTTGATTTCAAACTTAAGCCGGAACTTGGTCTCTAATGCCACCTGACACAAGCATGGTCAAGTCACATCATCTGACAAGCGTGCCGTTAGCACGACCATTGGTGGGCCCGCGGTTCGTGGACCCGAGGCGCCGTTTCAATGCGTGTGTGGAGATTGAGGAGACGCAATCATTGCATGGGTCCTTCCCAGCTCTTTCCACGACGCGTGGCGATTGCACTGTAGCATTGCACGAATCTTGGCGCAGTTAGGTGGATATAAGGGGTTTGGATTTCTCCTTCTCCCTTCCACCGGTCCTTTGCCGTTTCCTATCCTCCCAATCCTCCTGCACGCATAGAGCTCCCATGTCCTTCCCCACAGAACTCCCAGCGCCGCCCCTTTCAGGTCATCTTCTCATCGGAGAAATGGCTTCATCATCTTCTTCCTCCGGTTTGGCGGCAGCAGCGGCGTCGGCGACGGCGGAAGCAGCAGCGGAGAAAGAAAGTTTCTGGGGACTCTAGATCCCCTGCGCCCTTGACGAGGACGGCCTCAAGAACGTGGAGAAGGAGGGGCTTCTCGCCGCCAGCGACTGGCGGAGCGGCTCCGGCGAAACTGTCCCCAACCTGCGCGACGGCGAGCGGGTCCACTTCGGTACCCATCTCGACCGAGGTCTGTCTTTTCCTCCCTTGGAGTTCTTCTCCGAGGTGATAGATCATTACGGAGTTCAACTCCACAATCTTCCTCCCAACTCTCTCTTAGAGATGAGTGCGTATGCATCGCTTTGCGAGGGCTTTCTCGGCATTAGGCCGAGTTTGCTTCTCTTCCGGTATTACTTTCATGTCCGGAGAAATTCCATCACTGCCGGTGTTCCTTATATCACCGGCACTATTAGTTTTTCACTTAGACATGACCGGGCATATCCAAAAATTTCAGGCAGTGACTTGGTCAAACAATGGCCAGCCACTTTTTTCTATCATAGGGATATTCCAGCTCCCGACAAAGCTACTGCTTTGCCGGCTTTTGTCGACGGAGCCGCCACGGCCCAGCCTTTCTGGGACGAGGCTGCTCCGGCTCTCACTGATGATATGATCCTCGCGAAGAGGTGGATCGAATATTTGATCAAGCACAAGGGTCTGAAGGGATCCGACTTGGTCTAGTGGTAGGTCTCACGTCAGATCTAGCCACTTCAGTACCACGGGGATGGACTGATGCACTCCATCACTCATCCAAAAAAGACTCCCTCCGCATCAGCCCAGATCCTACACCACTCAAGGCTACATCAGCCAGATTAAGTGGTTGATCAAGGAGCGGATCGAGAGGAGAATTCCGGAGATTTCTCAGGATATGCACACGGCGGAAAACCCTGTGGTGCCAGTAAGCTTCCATCAATAAACCTTTTATGTGTTTCAATCTTGAAGTTATACTCCAATGCTGATATGCTTTCTTGTTTTCAGCTTGCTCACCTCCCCGAGTCGGAACTTGCTCCGCTCGAACGATATCCTCCTGAGTTTTCTCAGGAGACAGAAGTGGTCCCATTGCCGGACCTTGCGCTCAAGAAGCGCAAAGCTCCGACAGTGGCTGTTGGCACAAAGGAGGTGCCTGTTGTGAAGAGGTAACTTTCATTCACAATTTCCGCCTTTGTACCTTTCTCGAATTTCTTTCTGAGATGTAATGTTTCCAATTTTACTACACTCTTAGAGCAAAGACTCTCATCAAGGGTAAGGGGAAAGGGATTCCTTCGAAGCCCCTTCGACAGACGAAACTCACCATAGCTTCCCCTGCCGTGGCTCCTCCAACTCCTGCTCCTCAATCTTCTGCAACTCCGGCGATCATTCCTTCTCCGGTGGTTAAAGAAGATCCAGCTCCTCCAACGGAGCCTGCGATCCTTGGGTCGTAGACTAACGTCACCGTGGGTGCGTCAGCTCAAGATAAGGGTGAATCCTCCTTGGGTAATGATCTCTCGGCTGAAGTCTTTGCCGACAACCTCATCAGCAATCCGGGACTTGCCAAGTTTGGCCTGTCCCGGAAATCTGCAGAGGAAATCCAGCGGCTGGCCAGGAAAGTCCTGGACAAAAGCCATCTATCCCTTGAGGAAGAAGCGCAAGAAGCAGAGGACGTCAAGTTCTCTGACCTTCTTGCTCAAGTCTGCCTTCGCGACGAGAGGATTAGGACTGGCGAGCTTCCAACAGCCCCAATGATCCCTCTTAGTCTTGCCGAGAAGGTGGCAGTTGAAGTGAACGCGGGTTTAGATAAACTACCCCGCGAGCAATATGTAAGTCGGAATTCCAACTCTTGCTTTTACATTATGTTATATCATATCCTCTATCCCCCAAGCATGAAGTAGGATATATAATCCGGGTTTATGCTTTCATTAAGATGCCAAAGAACGAACTAGTGTAGCCCCCAAGGCTCGTGCTGATATTTAGCAAAAAATATTAGCCCGAGTCTTAAGTAGCTTTCTGACTTTGGGTATTCTGACTTACAGAAAGTATGTTCCTATAACCAGGAATTATTGACCAATGTCTGCAATAAGCGGAGAGAGATCAAGGCTCTCCGACTTAAAATGCCAAACTTAAAGTAGCCAAGGATGAAGCCGAAGGTAAACATTCCGAGATTCAAACCTTGTCTTTTGCTTTTTCAATGTCGAATTTTTCCTAAACTGTTGTTCTTTTTTGACTTACAGCACTGGTGAAACAATCCATCACTATGATTGAAGAGGCAGAGAACCTCAAAACCCTGGTGGTGGAGAACAAGGGACATCGCCAAGAGCTGGATAAGCTCAAGGCGGATCATGAAACGAGCATAGCTCAAGTCCTTGAATCCTCCTCCATGGCCACTGAAGAGCGTGATCGCAAGATTGCTGCTCAAGATAAAGTAATCTTGGACCTCAGAAATGAGCTTGGCAGAGAGAAGGACATCTCCCAAGCGCTCCGGGCTGAAGTCCAGAGTCTCCGAGAGGAGAAGACCAAGATTGACGACGTCATTCTCGGTACGTTCCATCTTTCTGACTTATCTTTTTCTTCGACCTATATCAATGTCGAATTTTTCTTAACTTGTTTTGTGTATAGGTCCTCTGAACTTGACGGACTCTTCCTCCTCCGAGCCCCGCACCCACCGGCTTACCCAAGTTGGTGATGTTTTTCACGACTTCCGCCAGTCCCTTGAGGACATTGGCGAGTCTCTCAGGATTCCGGACATGCCAAGCATGTCGGATTTTCAGGTGTGGGACAAGGCCAAGGAGATGCCGCAGCTTGTTCGGGACTGGAACATGTCCTACACGCGGACTGCTGCGCATAACGCTCTCACCATGGTCATGAGCCACCATGGAAACATGGAGATATGGCAAGTGACCAGAGGGTACTGCAAGGTAGACGAAGACGGCCAGGAGCAGGACCTTCAAGCCATCATGCACTCCTGCACCGGATATGGTTGCCACGTAGCTGATCTGACCAGCTACGAGATCCCCTTCTTCACTCGTGTAGCTACTCCGTCACCTCCTCCAGAAGAAGCCGAAGAAGTTTCCGACGATGAACGGACCACCTCAGATCCGGACATCTTGGAACGATATCAAAGCGGAGTAACCAGCGAGCTGGCAGCTCCTTCATCTCCTCCTGCATCATAGACCAGAAAATTATGTATTATTCCGGAAAGAACATGATGCGTTTGTAAATATTAAGTACTATTTATTTTTCTAGTGCTAAGCTTGTGATCTATTCAACACTTTTGGCTTTGTTTTTTTTGTGTGCTTGAAATATTTTCATAAGCACCTGAATTTTTTCGTCTCTACTTATCGTTTATCTGGCTTTCTGCCTCATCCCTTTCATGAGCCGGCTAAACCTTCAGCCGGAAACTTTGCCGAGCAACGGAGCTCACTTGCTAAACCAGTTTAAACTCGGAAACAAAGCTGGCTTCCAGTACCAACAATTCACTACTCGGAAAATACCCGCATCCAGCAATCAGACAAATAACCCAAGTAAAGACTAGAAATTTTAGAGTTATACCTGAAGGTATCATTTTTAGGATCGGAAATCTAAACCAGAACGAACATGAGCATAAAGTACTTTCAAGCATTCTGGGATTTTCGACTATGACATGATCACTTGGAAATAAGATGGTAAAAACTTCTCAGAAAAACTTGAGGCAACCAAAACTTTTATTTCTCAGAACATGTACATATGTATGATGACAAAGAAGGATAAACTAAGAATAAAAGGGATGTAGCTGAGCAATATTCCATGGTCTGTCTAACTCATCCGGATTTGTACTGCCTCCAGCTCTCTTTCTCTTCTTAGTAGCAGGTCTTTCTTTGACTGGCCTCATGTCAGTTAAGTAGTACGATCCATTGTGCAATATTCGACTAACTAAAAAGGGCCCTTCCCATACTGGGGAAAGTTTGTGCTTTCTTTGTTGCACAAGCCGGAGAACAAATCACCTTTATTGAAAGATCTATTTCGGACTCTCTGGCTATGATACTTGCGTAACTTCTGCTGATAGGCTGTAGATCTCATTTCAGCAACGACGTGAACTTCTTCGACTAAGTCAAGATCATTTTGTCAAGAAATCACGGCATCCTCTTCGATATACGCGGGCACTCTAGGAGAAGTATGAATTAAATCACTAGGAAGAACTGCTTCTGCGCCATAGACCAAGAAGAAAGGTGTGTATCCTTCTGAGCTGTTTGGACTTGTTCTTAAACTCCAAACTACAGACGATAATTCTTCTGCCCAAGCCCCCGCTGCACGTCGTACTGGTGCTTCAAGTCTCAGTTTTAGGCCTTGTAAGATTAAACCATTTGCTCTTTTGACTCGTCCGTTAGCCTGTGGATGTGCCACTGACGCAATGTCAAGCCGGATATTTTGCTCGTCGCAGAACTCAGCCAATTCTCCCATGGAAAAGTTACTCCCGTTGTCCGTGATAATGCTATGCGGATAACCATACCGGATTATAACATCCTCGACAAATCTTTTGGCTATTGCTCCATCACAACTAGTGACAGGTTTAGCCTCGATCCATTTGGTGAATTTATCCACCATCACTAAGAGGTGAGTAAATCCACTTGGAGCTCGTTTAAATGGTCCTACCATATCAAGTCCCCAGACCGCAAAGGGCCATGTTATAGGTATTGTTCGCAGCTGATCAGCCGGAACATGAGCATGCTTGGCGTACTTTTGGCAGCCTTTGCACATCTTGACTAATCGTTCGTCATCTGCCTGAGCTGTAAGCCAGAAAAATCCGTGTCTAAAAGCTTTTGCCACTAAAGGTTTGGCTGCAGCGTGGTGACCACACTCGCTTTCGTGGATTTCCCTTGAGATTTCCACTCCTTCTTCCGGAGATAAGCAGCGCTGAAAAACCCCAGAAACACTCCGTTTATGGAGCTCACCTTTAACAATAGTATAGGCTTTTGCTCGTCGGATAATATGCCGGCTCAGCACCTCGTCTTCGGGTAATTTGCCATCTACCAAATAATCGAGATAGGGTTGAGTCTAGCTGGGAATTACAGCCAGAACTGCTATCAAAGGTTAGTCGGATTTGGTCGGATATTCCTCATCTACTCCCTTTATCGAGGGGAATTTGAGGTGCTCTAAAAAAGCGCCATCCGGGACCTCTTTCCACGCAGAGCCTATGCAAGATAGTGCATCTGCTTCCTCACTTTCTTCTCGAGGAATGTGTGGAACTTCAATCCCTTCAAATGATTTAGATAGATCATCCACGACAGCTTTATATGCTGCCATGTGTTTATTTGCATTACAAATATCCGAGACTTGCTGAGCAACAAGATCCGAATCTTCGTAACACATCAAACGTCGGATGCCAATATCCTTAGCAATCCGGATTCCATGTAGTAGTGCTTCATACTCGGCAATGTTGTTTGTCGCTGTGAAGTGGATCTGCAACATGTATAAAAGTTTATCTCCTTGGGATGACTTGAGCACCACGCCAGCCCCCGAGGCCCCTCGACCCTTGGACCCATCGAAAAAGAGGGTCCAATATTCTGACTCAGGGAGGGCCATGTTCTCCTTTGTCTCTATCCAATCGGCAACAAAGTCAGCAAGGATCTGGGATTGCTGTCCAGGGTTTATACTCAATGTCGAAACCTGAGAGCTCTATTCCCCATTTGGCGACGTGTCCTGTGGCGTCATTATTGTTGATTATGTCTCTCATGGGAGATTTTCTCACCATGGTAATTGGATGCTCCTGAAAATAGTGTTGTAACTTACGAGATGCTAGAAAAACACGGTAAGCCAATTTTTGATAGTGCGGATACCACTGCTTTGATTCTGTCAGGACCTCGCTAACAAAGTACGTCGGACGCTACAGCAGGTGTTCCTGATTTTCCTCTGGTCTCTCCACCACCATGACGATACTGACGACCTTATTTGTTGCAGCAATGTAAAGCAACATCGGTTCCTGAGGTTCCGGTGCTACAAGGATAGGAGTAGATGAGAGTACTCTTTTCAGATCTTGTAGTGCAGCTTCAGCTTCGTCCGTCCAGACAAAATCCTTGGTCTTTTTCAGGAGTTTATATAATGATGCGGCTCTTTCACCAAGCCGTCTTACAAATTGACTGACCGCAGCAATGCAACCAGTTAGTCTTTGTACGTCCTTCAGGCGAGTTGGCCTGGAAATATTGAGAATAGCCTTGATTTTGTCTCGATTTACCTCTATGCCTCTTTGAGACACGATGAAACCTAACAATTTTCCGGCTGGTATTCCAAAGAAGCATTTCTTCAGGTTAAGCATGATGTTGTATTTTCATAGATTGGCGAACGTCTCTTCTAAGTCGGAAATCAGCGTTTCCTTCTTTTTGGACATCACAGCGATATCATCCATGTATGCATGTACATTGCGTCCGAGTTGGTCATGGAGGCAACGCTGCATCGTGCGCTAGTACGTAGCTCCTGCGTTCTTCAGCCCAAAGGGCATTGTAACAAAATAGAAGGTTTCGAAGGGGGTTATGAATGAAGTCTTGACTTTGTCAGATTCCTTCATCCGGATTAGGTGATAACCGGAATATGCGTCGAGAAAACAGAGCAGTTCCGAGCCTACCGTAGAATCGATGACTTGATCAATTCTAGGCAGAGCGAACAGATCTTTTGGGCAAGCCTTGTTCAAGGCAGTATAATCAACACACATCCTTAAATCAGTAGTGTCCTTTTTAGGGACCATTACAGGATTGGCCGACCACTCAGTGTGGATGACCTCTTCTATGAATTCGGCTAACTCGAGCCGTGCTAGTTCCTTAGCTATTGCTTTACGCTTTTCATCGCCAAACCGTCGTAAGGAATGTTTGACGGGTTTAGCATTCAGGTTTACAATTAGAGAGTGCTCGGCAAGTTCCCTAGGTACTACGGTCATGTCAGATGGCTGCCATGCGAAGATATCTTGATTTGCTTGGAGGAACTTGACGAGCGCGCTTTCCTATGCGCTACTTAGGCCTACGCCTATCTGGGTCACCTTGGAGGGGTCATCATCCTTCAATGGCGTCTGCTTCATCTCTTCTGATGCCTTGAACTCCGGATTTGGCTTTGTCACCTCCTTCTTTGTTGCGGGCATCTCGGACGGATCTATACTCTTCTTGATCTCCTAGTACTCCTGGGCGTGCATCATGGCTTCGGCAAAGGCGGCATTTCCATCCTCGCACTCTCGCGCTTTCTTCGGGTCTCCCCTGATGGTGATCATGCCGTTAGGACCTGGAATTTTCATCATATTGTAAATGTAACACGGACGAGCCATAAAAGCCCAGTAAGCCGGACGTCCGAATATAGCGTGGTATGCGCTCTTGAATGGGACCACTTCGAAGGAAAGTGCCTCCGTCCGATAATTCTTTGGTGTTCCAAAGGTAACATCCAAAGTGATCTGTCCCAAGGAATTAGCTTGTCTTCCCGGGACAACTCCATGAAAGATCACAGAGCTATGGTTCAGCTATGTTTCCGAGATCTTCATCCGGTGTAGCGTTCCGACATAGAGAATATTGATGCTGCTACCACCGTCCATGAGGGTCTTGGAGAAACCATAACCGTCAATAAGTGGGTTGACGATTAAGGCGTATTTTCCTCGCCTGTGTAGCTTAGGCGGATGATCAGCGCGGTCAAATGTGATTGCCACCTCCGACCAGTCCAGATATTGAGGGACAGCCGGAACTGTTGCATTGAGCTCGTGGAGAACTGCTTTCTTGACCTTTGCTGGTTGAGATCCGAGGAAGGTGACGTAAGTGTCCTTCTTGGTGGGAAAAGTTTTCTTCCCTTCCGACTTGGAATTTGAAGCGTCAGCTTCCTCCATGTCAGAATCTTCCTTGGTCTCCTTGTCCTTTTCGGGATTTTTCTTTCCCTTCTTGCACTTAGCTTTGTAGCCCGCGGTATCTTCTCTCTTGATGTCGTCGTTAAAACGTCACTCAGCGTTGGTGTGTGACGAGCCCCCATTGGCGTCCAAGTGATGCACACATGGGTTATTGGCAATGTCGGCCCAAGTTTAGGTTTTGCTTGGTTGTATCTCTCCTCTACCTTGGACCCTTGATGTCCCACGGCCATGCCCGCGGCCTCCGCCACGTCCTCCTCGTCCTCCAGACCCGGAAACAGTAGTAACCACTGTTGTTTCCGTGTTGGGTTTTTCTTCCGAGGTATTTTTACGCTTCTGAGCTTGTTGCTTTGGTTGTTTTGCCGACTGAGGCACAACCAGGACATTGAGTAATCCCTCTGCATCGTCGTCAGCATCTGCATACTTGCTCGCTGTTTCTATAATCTCTCCCAGATCAGTGACCTTGTCACACTTCAAGCGGTGTCGTAGTAAACCAATTGGGAGCCCCGCGACGAAAGCTTCGATCGCAGTTTGATCGTTTACTCCTTCACATGAGTTCTTGGTGTCGATCCGTCGTCCGAGGTAATCCCGGCAAGTTTCTGGGTGCAACGCTGCAGGTCTCCAACCGTACAGGGCCTCCGATATGTGCCTTCGAAATTCCGAAAGAACACATTTTGCATGTCATACCAGTTGTGAATGGTGTTCTCCGGAAGTTCATTGAGCCATGATCGCGCCGTCTTCCGCAACATAAGTGAGAGATATCGGGTTGCGACCAGGCTGTTTCTGCCTTTGGCGATGTAGCAAGCTTGGAAGAAATCCTGTAGCCAGGTATTTGGCCGAGCAATGCTGTCGTAGGCTTGGATGTGCCTTGAGATAGCAAATCCTTCTGGAAATTTTGTAGCTCTGACGGGTGGTCCAAAACACTTTGGGCCCACATAGAAATTGTCGTTCTCGTAGCGCCGTGCCTCTATATTGGAGTTGATCCTGTGCCTTGAGTCGTTGGGGGATAGAGATCGTCCCGAATGTCGGCTATGGCTGCGGTGCCTTGGAGCCAGACTTCGGCTTCTGCCACCACCTCCTCCGCCATGTCGTCCTCCTTGGCCTCCTTGGGGGCTGTTGTGATAACTGCCTGGTGGAGGGGTTGGGGCAGCTGAATTTTTTCCGGCTGATCGCCGGCCTCCGTCCAGAGCATCATTATTCCGATTCCGGGGAGGTTCTTGACTATGACGAGCCCCCTGCCGGCTTGTTCCAGCGTGGTTTTCGTCGTTCCTTCGTCCGTCGTTCCCACCATGGTGAGGCTCAGCCGGACGACTCTCATGTCTAGGAGGTGGCATTCTCTGATGATCCTCCTCCCGACGTTTCTCCTTATCTTCTCCCTTTCGATCGTTGAATTCTCGTCGGGGAGGGTTCCTCGGATTCAGTGCAGCGATCGCGTCTTTCTCGGTCGCTGGAGCGACATTGCTCCAGTTATGTGTAGTTCTGCGATGCTGTCCCAACGATCCGGTTCTTGAGTAATTGTCTTCCCTGCGTTCGGGGTGATGGTACTGCGCCCGAACGTAATGGGATCTTACGTTAGCCCATGCCGGATCTGTGCGACATTGGTCAGAATCCGAGACCAGTTTTTGACTTCCGGACAGGGCGACCTTCTGCTGCTCCAGTCCCTTATTGAGTAGCTTGATACCCAAACGGATCTCCTCTGGTCCTGGATTAGCCGATAGAATTTCTCGGGCTGCCACGGTATTCTGTACTAGGGTTGGGTAAACCCAATCTCTGTTGCTGTCTTTCCATGGCTTCCCCATCTCATCCCCAAAAAGGACGGCACGAACACTTGGGAATTGGTCATCATTGGTGTGGCGCTTCTGTGTCTTCTGATGCAACCGAGACATGTACTCCTTGGTTGACATGCGTTTCTTCTCCACCTCGATGTTTTTGGCTTCATCGAGGAGTTGTTGACGACGCGCTTCTAGGGCTTGGGCCCTTTCGTCCAGCTCATCTGTAGTGAGTTCTGCAGCTGTAGGGATAGGTGTGGTTAATGCGGCATCGATGAGTTTACGCGCACCTTCTGTGATCACGTGCCCATCCACCGATGCTTCTTTTTTCGGCTCGTCTGGGATAAGCGCTCCATCCGAGTCTTCCTCGTATTCCTCGGCAATCACCTCCTCTGTGAGAGGGTCTTTTTCCGGGGTCTTGTTCTTCTTGTTCTTCTTCTTTGCCTTCTTGGCAGCGCCGGTAGCAAAGACAGCTTTGGGTCTGTTTCCCGGAGTCAAGCTATGTTCGGTACTTTAAAAAATCTGGACCTCGGGATTATCTCCGACGTCCATGTCATCCTGCGCTTTGGGAGAGTGTTCCCCGGATCCTTCATCCATGGCTTCTCCTTCTTCTACAGCTTTGGATTTGTACTCCTCTTCATATTCCGTAGAGAACTTTCGGAAATCTTCCGACGTCATAGATTCATCCGAGGATGCGGGAACATCGGCGTTTGTTCCAATTGCCTCCAGCACCGAGTCGGTGTTTTCTCTAGCATCGGCCGAGCCGGATCCAGATCCCACGTATCCGACGAAGTGCGATGCGTGCTTCCTGAGGTACCCGCGGCTTTGGCGATCAGCCATATCAAAACTTTTATTGGTCTTGAGGATTGCATCTGCGCTTTCGCCTTGCAGTATCATACGTCTTAATGTGTACCTGAAGAAAGGCCCGTCTGTCTCGGCATTGTCAGAGCCGGAATCAGTGTCGTTGATATGCTCCTCCTGGATTTTGAATTCCACGTGTGGGTCGATCTGGGATCCGTCTTCTCCGAGGAGATCCACTCTAGATTCGACTTGGACCATGAGGTCTTCTTCAGGCTTAGATTTCTCCACTATCTCCGCAACTGGTGCGGGCTGGGTGGGTTTTGGGTTTTCTGCGATCTGGAACTCTGCCGCCTCCGCGGTAAAAGGAGACCCAGAAGATTCTTGTGCCTCTATTATCACCGCTGGGGTGGGTTGGACAGTTTCAGCGAAACCGATGTAAACATCGATCTCGCCAAAAGACATGATTGTATAGGCAGTCACGGCCTCCCTAGCTGGAATCCAAGTCTCGTCGAGAACAATGAGAGGGACATCGCTGGCATAGAGGACGCGACCGACGGTGATGGTCTCGCCGATTCCGATTCTTGCAGATTCCGCTCGGAACGCAGATCCGAAGCTCACTTGCCCCACGGTGGGCGCCAACTGTCATCGGATTGAGGACAAGTACGCCATGAGGGGGTCCTCGAGCCGTGTGGAAGAGAGGGGTGTGAGATGTACGGTATTCCAGGACGGTGAGCACACAAGTTTACCCAGGTTCGAATCCGCTGGCTTTGGACGAATCCTACTCCTGCTAGCAATCCAGTAATACGACAGAGCCGGAATATGGGTTACAAGGGTATCGCATGTGCGAGTTGGGGGTCTAAAGTATTGGGTGTGCCCTAAAGGCTCTTCCTAGGCCAACTTATATAGATATCCGGCTTAGGGTTTACAGGAGAGATCAATCCGGCTACGACTAAGAGTTGGTTACAGAGTACATCTTGAACTACAAGTAACATTACGGGCCTAAGTCGGTAAGTCTTCTGGGCCTTCCCGTAGCTGGATTGGACTCGGTCTTCTCTCTCTGAGTGGGCCGCCCATGAAGCAAAGCTCTAACCCGAAGTCGGCCACCCTGGTCAGTGAGGAACTGTGAGGATACCCGGAAAGTATATCCCCAACACTTATATGTCATTCTATGGCATGAGATTGAACCCATCTTTTCCTCTTTAGTGAACACTCTTAACAAAGTAGATTAAAGCTAGATCAAAACTTGAGTCACTTTAGATGGGAACACTTGGTGAAAATGAATTATGAAAACCTTAGAATGATGAGGCATTCTATTGAGATGTTTTGACATGTGTTGAGAAACACAAATGGTTTATGATGATGAAAATGTTGAGGCATGAGCCTTAACCCTTTTATAAAACTGACGGTTGGATTCGGATGCGATACCATTCCAAATTTACCGTACAACCACAATACCTGAATTGGGTAAGGCTTAGCCAGAAGTTTATATGCATTAGTATTAGTTCCCTCGCGGGGGAGGTTTGAGCTGAGGCTACCTCTCGATGTTGTCCACCTATGCAGTGCCCAAGATGACATATGGTCATGGTTGGGAGGCCATGCTCATAGGAGAGGTGCTTATACTAGGGTGTGTAAAGGAAAGGTTATGTTTGATTATCTGCATACTAAGTATGAGGATTCAAGGTTATCCCTAACAGATGTATCGAATTTTGTGGTGAAAGTGTACCACCTCTGCAGAGTGTCAAACTATTCGAATAGCCGCATTCGCGGTTATGGACAGTTGGAATGGCCATACTGTTTCGTTGTCTTATGTTTTCAAAATGACTTATGAAAAGAATGATGAATCTTGACTTGACCACAACAGGGTTGTGCTTATGAAAATAGCTTCCCAACTTAAGTGATTCTAGAACTTTATTTTATCTTTCTTTGCTTAAGAACTCAGCTTAGGTTTCAAACTTAACTTTATAGTTAAACTTAGACTTAGCACTTTAACTTAGAACTATACTACTTGTTAGTGGTAGTTTCTGAGTACTTAAAGAGTACTCATGGTTGTTGTCCCTGGCTATTCTTATGGCCAGACTATGAAGGGGACTATCAAGATGATGGCCAGTAGGACGGCTATGATAACTAGGACCATCCGCCTTCGTCAGCATTGCTTGTGCCCCTGAAGATGGACCCCACTGCTACGCTGATGTTTTATTTCCGCTGCTTGTTGTAGTAAGACTGGATCATGAGATCCCTATTTGTGTAAGACCTTATGTATGGTTTGTAATGGATGATGTACTGTGATATCCAATCCGTTATGTCTCGCAAAAATGGTAATTCTGGGATTGCGAGGTATGGCATAACGGGCATCTGGGATGAAAAATCCGGGTGTTGACAGGTAGTATCATGAAATGATGTTGGAACAATAAGTGGTACTCAAGCTCTGAAATATCAGAAATAATACCAGGAGTAAGGGAGTTGAACATGTACATAATACCAGGAGTAAGGGAGTCATCCCACACTAGGATGATCCGCAGTTGATACCTTATTGGTTAAATTAACCAAGTCATATTTGTATGACCTAAAGAGCATAAAGCTTGGCCTACGTTAAATGAGATCAGAAGATGTATTAAACTGGAGCAATCGTCTCCTATGACGCTTTGTGAAGTCGGGCATACCAAAGTGTGAATATCCTGAAAGTCGAAAGTAAGGCAAAAAATGATGGACAAGCCTTAGTGTCAGTTATTTTAAGATCTCTTAGGTAAGATACTTACCTTTAGAAGAGGTATAAATCCTTCAAGTAGAAATAGAAGTTTGTAGAATCTACCTCGAATATTCACAAAGAGTGGATACACAACCGATTTTCCCCGTGAAGTCATTTAGAGGTACAAATGCAAAGCATGTATAGAATCATGTCCTAACCATGAAAACCAATTGGTCATATACACGGAGATATAGATTATTAGGAAACCCTAAGGGGGAGAGTGAACAATGAAGTATAAGTACCGAGGTTTGATATCCGGATTAAAGTTGAGGAGGAAATTCTAAATTATGATTCAGGTAGACCTTATTCCATAAGGTTAATTGTAATCATTTCGTGATGGGGTTCCCGGAAGCATGATAGTATGGAAATCGAGGTTTATAGGTCAAGATAGTAAGGGATAGATCTTCAATTTAGCAATAAAAAGAAGGTTAGAGAAGTAATGAAGAAGTTATGAGGAAACCTGCTGAATCTTAGTAAAATCAGAAGTTCGATTGAAATAAAGTAGTCTGGACTTGGTAAGACCTGATAGTAGGTAACCAAACATCAGATTATTCTTAAGTTTGGATATAGAGTACTAAAATAGACCTATATCAAGGAGTAGGAAACCGTGAGTGGTTTGGATTAAATAAATCCAAAACATTATTAGTAAGTAAGGCATAAGGACTAAGTATGCCATAATAAGTTAATAATAGTATTACCACTAAAGTTGGCCTAAGGCTAAGACAAAGCTTTATCCTAGTGAGACTTTCTAAAACCCAAAAACTTCTCAAATAGAGGGTTAATGACTAAGAAAGTAAGTTTGAGTAGGACTACTAGTATAATTAATACGTAGCCGAAGCTGACCTAACATGAAGACTCACAAAAAGACCCAATCGAAGTAGGAGGGTTGGATTAAAAGGAATCATTGTATTAAATGGGATTTATAGTTAGTTACACTATTAGGAAACAGCCTATCTGTGGCGTATGAAAAGGGGACTTCTGTGGCGCATATCTTTGTCGCCATTGTTACCTCGCCACTGATAACTACTTCCTGTGGCGCATATGGATATGCGGCACAGAAGTTCCAGACTTCTGTGGCGCATTCCTTCATATGCGCCACATGAAGAACTTCTATGGCGCATTTATGTGTATGCGCCACAGATATGCCATGCGCCACTAACTATATAATTATATGCGGCACTGATTGTGTAATATGTATTCGAAGTAAAATACTTTCCATATGTATAATCAGGTATTTATACAGGATTTATACAATTTTTATCTAGATGAGTATAAAATACATTGCACAAGTAGTAGATGCATGAAAACCGACATATATATAATACAAACACTTAGAGCCCGATCGAGATACATATATAGTGTCAAGTGCCAAATTTTTACACAAGCGCCGAATACAAAGTTCATATCATCTCACATTACAAATATGAAGTGGCCACTGCTGCCTACACTAGGATCAAATAGAATACAACTGTGATAATGGTGAGCAAGAGCATTAGCCCGACCAATATCTTCATCTGGTTCTTCTTCCACAAGTGGTTCCTCCACTTGGCTATCGCCTCCTCTCTAGTCGCGTATCCTTTGTAGATGTTGCCGCTGAACTTGTTCATTTGTTTATGGCAATCCTCCCACTCCTCGTAGACTCCTGGAGCCCTACCCATGTACACCACATACCACCTCGTCGCCATCTCTATAGACGACAAGGCATATTAGTAAAAATACAACGAAAAGAATGAATAAAGGGTTCACATCCATATATATATATATGTTCATAGAATATAAAACAAAGGATCCATAAACCTAAAAGTTAGATCATCATAGAAGCAATAAGTTCAACGACAGCACGACCACAAGGTAGTTTAAGTCTAACAACAATGACCATTTCGACCACGAGATAGTAAAGTTTATGACACACACACACTAATATAGCAGGCGTCCATCAAGAATATACACACGCTGGATCATGCTAGAGGCACACATCGATCATGATGAAGACTTCCTCTTCTGGCACGGCTTCGGGAATGGTAGATAGCCCTCTTTCGTCATCCACGTCCTTGTGTCACCCTGCTTACGGAGGCGTTCTTCGATCTCCCTCTTACTCAACCCTCTGGCTTGTTGTAGGGCACCGCCCCTTGTGTTGACATCTTCAATGATGATTTGCGACAACTTCATCTGAATGCGATGGAAATCTTCTCTAAGATCAGCATCGTCGATTTTCGCCAAAGTTTCGGCCCATCCTCGGAGACTAGATGGCAGCTTTAGGTTATGGCAATCGCGAACATAGCCTTTAAGGTGATGGAGGACGTAGAAGGCCTCCTTGGCACCAGCAGTCGACTGCTTGACGTAGGGGAAGTCGAGCACGTGCTTGAACACATGTTTGCCATCCTTGATACATTCCCCCCTATCTACGAAGGTGCATCCCTTCTTGGTGTAGCCCTCGAGAGCCTCATTGAGAACACCCCTTATTCTAGTGTAGTCTTTCTTCTTCGTCAAACTCGCCGAGTCGAAATACGTGGCTAGCGAATACCTCGGGGCAAGGACGATGAGCGTGCAGTATTTGTCTCTGCGCAACACAATTGGAACGGAATGTTGGAAAAAGAGCAAAGGAAAGAAATCTATAAGAAATGCATAAGTTACGGTGATAATGAGCGAGGGTGTGTACTTACTCGGGAAAGAAAGGCAAAAGAAGTGTGCCCGTCCTCTTGTTGTCCACCATGAACTTCTCGAGGTACGCCATCGCCTTGGTCCGTGTCTCTGATCCTTCGACCAACTGGCTGTCCCGCATGTAGTAGGGATCCACTATCGCGATTTCCGGGGTACTTTCTCTCTTGATCGTGAGCGCCAGATTGAGCGCGTATAGGCGGACCAAGTTATAGTCTAGCCGTTTCGTGAGAAATAGCTTGAATATGTCCTCGAACGCTATGAAGAATATATCCGCGGGGGGTTCATCGACGAAGCCCACGTCCAATGGCACCTTGGCCGTGAAAACCGGGTAATTTGGATCGTCCTCTTTAAGAAGGAGGGACTCTAGTGTCTTGACACCCTCGTGCAAAGTTAACATGGCTCCAACCATAATGTGGATCATATCCGGAGTCAATATCGAATCACCAGCTACATGCACTCAGGGCAAGCCAAATTCTTTGGATGGTACGACGACGGCGTCCTGACCCCGGATCCTCTTCGGAAGAGGCTGGCTCGCACCCTTATTATTATTATTACCTCTCCTCCTGTAGTGCTTCTTCTTCACAACAGTGTCAGCTACTGCCATCTGCTGATCAGTCGCCTTTCGGAGTGTGTTGGGGCTGAAAACCAATCCCGGTTTCTCTTGTGGTGGATCGGCGGCCGGAGGCGTCTCTTGAGAAAGACCATGGAAGACCAGGCGCTGCGTGCATGTATTGGGCCGATCAGCTTGATGGTCGTCGCGAGCTGCGAAGGGTTCTTCATCCACAGAAGGCATATACGATCCTTTGGCGGCGCCGGTGTTGATGAAGTCTTCAACGTTGACCAATTCACCATCATGTTCATGGGTTCCATCATGTGGTGGTGGTAGCGGGGGCGACGGCGGTTGTGGCACAACGTCTTGGCCATGTGGCAGTGCACACGCTGCCAAGAGTTGATGGTGACGGCTCGTGGTGGCGACAATGGCGGCTACTGGCTTCCGAGGTGGTGGCCGGGCGATGATCGGTCGAGAGGTGGCGCCGGTGCTCCCCCCCGCAAGACGAATCTGGGTCTTTGGCCATGTCAAGGGCCAGTTGTAGCATTCCCTAAGGGTCTTGTGTTCGTCGGCTCCCTGAGGTTGAAAGGGGGTCCATGTCGTCGCACCCTGGCAAAACCCGAGCCAACCTGACCCTCATCACATCATCATCCATTGGATTGTTGTGCATCGTGCGTCTCGCCGGTTGTATAAGAGTGCCCTTGGCAACATCCTTCAACTCACCACCGACATCTTTAAGCAGGAGTACGCAAGAAGTGTCCTGAGGAAAAAACATGTTGTTGAGCGTCATGAGATGGCAACAGTCATGCATCAAAGGCATAAAGGAGATGACGTGCACTAACTAATTAGTTACCTTGGTGATGGCGTGGATCTCGGCTATGTAGAGACACGGCGGATGCCGACGGCCGGCCTATCATCATCTGCAATCTCCCGCTCAGGTGCCTCACGAAGCACCACCGCCGTCGGCTGCGCCTTATTGGTATCTTTGGCGGGAGGGGGCGTCGGTGTGACCAAAACGAGGGGTTGCGTCCCGATGTTGACGGCCGACGGGGTCACCAGGTCCGGCGACACAGTAACATTGATGCCCGAGTTGCTGCCGCTTAAGCTGGGCAGATGTATCGGCCCCTGTCGACCTCCCGCATTCCAAGCAGTAAGCCCCTCGAAAAACCCAGGGGGGATCATCGAGCAGAGCTTCTCTTCCACTAACTTGTCCACCGTTTTCTGGTCCACCGCCTTCTCCTCCAGTGTCTGCACCTTCATCTTCAGCTCTGCAACAGCGGCTTTATCCTGGTTCTTCCTCTCCCTTCTTTTCTTGGCGTCCTCTTTGTAGAACTCCTTGAACTTCATGCTCGTACCAAAGCCCGTTACACGGCCAGCTGAGGACGGCGGCAACCCCTTGTCCCTCTTCTTGTAAGCATTGGTCGCCCTGTTGAAAACCGTGTCCCACGGCTCCGTCGAATCCTGGGACGACTCTGTGGCAGTAGCGTTCTGTTCCTCCTCCTGCAGAGACAAGGAAAGGTGAACCCATTTAGATTCTTGGCTTCATTATCTTAATTAGAACGCAATAGACTTGAGATCGGCGATAAATTCCTTACCAGATTCTTCTCGAATTCCTCCACCTCCGGATCGTCGGTGATGAACTCCCCTGTTTCCTTGTCCAGGTAGTAGCGGGCCCGAACAAATTGCCTAAGCTGCAAGTCCGTGATTTTAAGCCAAGGGTTGTCTTTACCAAGGCGTTCAAGCTCAGCGTCCTCCTTGTCCCAAATGGCATGTTTCCCCCTGTAACTGCCGCTTCCAAGGTGGTGGTTACCTATGTTCTGTTCCCGCATACTCCTTCCCCATTGAGTCCATTTTATAGCGTCAGCGGTAGCTATATCCGCCTTGAATATCCTAAACTCCTCTTCGTCGAGCATCGGATTTTTCTTACTAATAACCTCCCAGCTTTCACCTTTGTCAATGCTATTCTTCACCCAGGTTTTCCATCTGCTCAAGGCGTTGCTCATCTTCGTGAGGGCTAGTGTGTTCACCGGGTTCTTATTTCTCTCGAGGTTTCTAAACTGCTCTGGGAATCTGTATCGCTTGTGAAGCTTCTTAAGAAGGTTATCGACCAAAGTTGCATGGTCAGCATGTCTGATGTACTTCGTGTTGATCGACATGCTTTCCCGGACGATGCACCCGAGTTGCAGGCCGTACCCTTTACCAATCGCCTCTGGCGCAATGGGTTGGCCACTTTCTGTGACCTCAGTGAACTCATCGCAGACGGTGCCGAGCACTGGCACCTTCCGCTCCTTCTGTTCCTTCTTCTTCTTCTTCTTCTTCTTCTTCTTCTTCTTCTTCTGAGAAGCGGTCGGGTTGCCGCTACCGCCATCCGTCCTCTCGCCACCATCGTTGGTGTCATCCTCTTTGTCGCCGCCTTCACTAGTTCCATCGTAGTCGTCTTCGTCCCCCTCGTAATCAGGATCTCCGCCCTCATTGGCCCCAGCAGCTCTGGCGACGGTTGCCTCCTCCTCCGGTGGTGGTGTCATCCTCATCGCCTCCTCCTCCTCCTCCTGTTGGGACCCCTGCCAGAATGACTGGTTGGCCTGTCTAGCTTGTTCTTCGACGCTGATCATGTGCTTAGAAGGGCCAGACTCCTTGTTGCCCGACATGTTTGCACTACTCTATTTAAAAGAGGCAAAATGTTAGCACAAATCTCGGCCGAAAAATTCGGCATGACCTTTGCTAATTTTTTGACCTAGGAGTGCCCATTTCTCAACCGAAACGGAAGTGAATCGACACTTCGGGAGAAATGGGTAACTCAAATGAAATCCCTGCAAGACAAAACACCTCATCCCCATATTGACAGCCCCATGCATTGACCCCAGCATCCATCATATCCATCATCCACATGCAGTATATATATAACACATATACTAGTCCATCATCACATCACAACCCCATGTATATATATAACAGATATAGTAGTGTAATAGAAGTACTTGTTGAACAACAGAAGTGTAGTAATTGCTATAGTACTAGGCTGAAGTGTAACAGTAGTACTTGCCGAATAGCAGATAACAGTTTAACATCCTAATAAATCTTGGTACAGGTCAATTAAATAGATGACACAGATACAGGTCAATTACTAAGAAGGTTCTGTCCCTCGATGTTAATGGAAAATTACCACTTCAAACAAAACACAAAGCTGTGAACCTGATATAACCACCTATATCAGGGCATACACATGGTTGCCATTTACATGGGATAAGTCATGAACTAGAAGACAAAAATTCAGAAACATAAATTAGCAACAACGAGTTTTTACTGAGAAATGGCTGATCTTTGGATGGGTTGGCGGTTAATACCGTGCCTCAAATTCTCATCTATGACCAATAGTTGCATAGTAAACAGCTTAGCAGACTCGCAGTAAGCAAAGCAGAAACAACTATAACCAAATTCTCATCTATGACCACCCACACATCCTCCCTAAACCTAGTATTTCTTACATCTCCAATGATCCTTCTACAACAGCTATAAAAACATCCTTCACTTCCATCAAACTTGACCAAAAGTGAGAGCACCCAACATAATTCTTATCTTGAGCATTGATACTGGATTTAATATACTTAGCCATCAAAACCCTCTGCTACAGATATAGCACAAGGTAAAAAAATGTAAATTCCAATCACATAGCAGTATAGCCCATGTTTCACATAGCAGTTTAGCAAATTTCCATCATGTAAAAAAAGTAGATTCCAATCACCACCAAATGGA
The DNA here is from genome assembly GCA_910589775.1 of Avena eriantha. Taxonomy (NCBI): domain Eukaryota; kingdom Viridiplantae; phylum Streptophyta; class Magnoliopsida; order Poales; family Poaceae; genus Avena; species Avena eriantha. Next base: position 142,114,479 of record OU342741.1, on the reverse strand, counting down.
ATCTAAAGAGACCCATAATTCACTTGTGACAATATAGTGTAATACCTTTCCATGTAATCAATTCAAGTTGAATAATGTTACACTATTCTAAAAAAAAGTGCAACACTTTACAATCAGAGGTGCTACCATTTTTAGGGTTGAAAATGAAAAGAGTGACAACACAATTTTTTAGAAGGATTTTGCGTTCCAGGTTTGTCTGTCAAAAGCCAGCTTGAGTCATGAGTACAAATGAAAGCTCAAGAACTGGAACAAATGAGACATGAAACATGAGTGGAAGGAAGGTCATAACTCTAACTAGAAACCTATAGAATGATTTTAAGATTTCTGTCACTCTCTAAATCATCCTCAATCTTGAAAATCGCGTCGACCCAATACTACAATATCGACACAGGGACGGTGGACGGCGGACAGTGGATGGTGGACGGCGGATGGTGCAGAAGCAATAGTGCAGCATTACCTAGGGACGGTGGACGGCGGATGGTGACGAGGTGGATGGCGAACGGCGAGGTGGACGGCGGACGTCAAGGTGGCTCTCCACGGACAGGCTCCTCCTCCACGGGCAGGCTCCTCCTCCACGGGCTCTGGCGATGGGGGCGGCTCTCCTCCAAAGGCTCCGGCGCGGTGGTGATGGCGCTGCGGACGAGCTCCTCTTCCACGGGCTCTCCTCCACGGCGGCTCCGGCGCTAGGGTTGCGACGACAGATAGAGGCGACAGATCGATTGACTAAGTGTGGATCGAGAGAGAGAAAGGGGGGATTAGGGGGAGAGGCCGAACCGTTATGTGGCGCATTCCCACAGAATGCGCCACAGAAGTTGGAACATCTGTGGGAATGCGCCACAGAACTTCTTGACATAGTAAAAACCGTGGCTTCTCGTAGTATGACAAGATCTGATACTTGTCCTAGTGGTCTTGCTCGCTTGCTCTCACCTGGGGCAGCCAGGTTCGAATCCTGGCTGTCTCACACATTTTTTTCTTTTTTTTAAATATTTTTAATTACATACATATGCATATTTATTCAAAAAAAAAGAACATATACATATATGCATATTTATTCACATATGCATATTTATTCAAAAAAAGCAAGAACATATACATATATGCATATTTATTCAAAACAAGCAAGAACACATATGCATATTTATTCATACATATATATTTGTGTGTTTGCTTGTCACACACAAATGTGAATTTGTATACCCACACGATTATCACATTATATGTTTTAGTCTCTAACTAATACCTACACGAATTAATACACCAAAAAGTCACACAATTGCTAGTGTCTCTTCACAATCTTCTTGCCCTTTTTTTGTCACGGTTGAATACTTTAGCCCGTGCACTTTGAGATTTCTTCTTGTGAATGGACAACCTTTAGTAGGCAGTGTGGTCTTCCTTCTTACTTTAGTAGTAGTAGGCATGTCGAAGTACTTGTCGAATTCCTCTTCGATCTTCGGGTCGCCGTTTTTGTCGAAGTTTTGCTCGTTGGCGGCTCCTTTCATTCCGATGATGCTCCTCTTGCCCCTCCTAACTACAACATGGTTGGGCTTTGACGGGTCGGTAATAAAAAAGCATTGATCAACTTGGCTAGCGAGTACCCAAGGCTCATTTTTTGCGGAGGCGTTCTTTGTTGATTTGGCATCTGGTATAACCATTGTGGTGAAATAGCAGCCTTCTTTTTCCACGTTCTTGGCCCATCTAACACGGAACATCGGTACAATCTCTCCACAGTAGTCGAGCTCCCATATCTCCTCGATCCTTCCATAGAATGTTTCCATCACAGTAGTCTCGTCATCACCAAAGGATAACATAGTTACTCCTGAGTTTTGATATTCACTATTCTTGTCCTTTTCCTCGATGTAGAATCTGTAACCGTTTATGTCGTATGACTGATAGGTCCTTAGGTTGTGCCCTGGGCCCTGCGACAAGGAGAATATGAGTTTTTGATCTTCCGTAGAAGGCGTCTGTGGGGGATTGTCCAGCTGCCTTTTCTTGAACCAACCCGTGAAGCTGGAGTTGTGCTCTCTGGTTACGTCTCCCTTCTTCCTCGGCCGGCCCTGGTCAACGTACTCCTGCTCGATTAAGCTTCTATGCTCTTCGACCCAAGGGCCGACCACTTCAATGTGTTATAGCGCGACTCGGTGTGCCCTTTCAAAATCAGTGCGTCGACCATCAATGCCGACATCTAGTGAGCGGCAGCCCTCGCGGTGACCATATCCACCGAGCCTGCCGAGGTGCTTCTTTGTGGGTATTCCAACATCCTCATTCTCGGTGGTTAGATAATTCTGGCAGAAGGAGATGCACTCATAGATCAGAAAGCCCTTGGCTATGCTTCCATCTAGACGAGACCTGTTGCGAACGAATCCTTTGATGACACCGTTTAGCCTTTCAAACGGCATCATGTTGTGCAGGAATGTCGGCCCGAGCTGGATGATGTCGTCCACGACATGTACAAGGAGATGCACCATGATGTCGAAGAATGCGGGCGGGAAGTAAATCTCAAGCTCGCATAGTATCATCACGATCTCTTCCTATAGCCTGTCGAGCTGCTTCACACCGATCGACTTCCTAGATATGACGTTGAAAAAGTTACAGAGGCCAAACAACGTCTCACGGACATGCTCGTCCATTATCCTACGGATCGCAACGGGGAGTATCTGCGTCATCAACATGTGACAGTCGTGAGACTTCATACCGCTGGACCTCTTCTTTGCCACGTCCAGATATTTGCTTATCTTCCCCGAGTAACCGTGAGGAACTGTCACTCCTAAGAGGCACCTGAAAAACTGCTCGAGCTCCTCCAGACTCAGAGTGAAGCAGGCAGCGCGAAGCACCACCTCATTCTTCTTAACTCTTTTGCGGCAACCTTGAGTCCCTTCCTGATGATCATCATCATCATCATCATCATCACTATCAGGGTACTGAAGATCTTTCTTTATGCCAAGCAATTTAAGGTCCTTTCTTGCTTTCGGCCCATCCTTGGTCCTCTCCGGCATGTTCAGTAGAGTGCCAAGCAGACTCTCGGTAACGTCCTTTGTGATGTGAATTACATCGAGGCTATGGGGAGTGTGAAGGACCTTCCAATATGGCAGGTCCCAAAAAACAGACCTTGCTTTCCATACACCCAGCAGCGGCTTTGGCCTCGATCGTTTTTTCCAGGCGCAGGGCAATCTACCCAATTATTCAAAAGCTCCTCGATTTCTTCGCCACTCCTCGGACGTGGGGCTCTTTCGAGCTCGTCCTTACCTTTGAACAGGTCACCACGTTTTCTCCACGGGTGATCCATGCGGAGCCACTTTCGAGTACCTTGGAACACGGTTTTCGAAGACCCGGGATCCCTTGGTAGCTGGAGATGCGGTGTCTCATCCATGCACTTGACGCATGCATTGTGTCCGTGGTTCACCTGGGCCGATACATATGCGTAACCAGGATAGTCCTGCACGGTCGTGAGCAACGTGGCTCTCAGATGGAAATATTCTTTAGTGTAGGTGTCCCACGTACGGGCCGGCGTCTCCCACAAGCTGGCTAACTCCTCTCTCAATAGCCCGAGATACAGATGCATATCGATACCTGGTTGTTTCGGCCCCTGAATAACAATGCTCATGTGTACATACCTTTTCTTCGTGTATAGCCACGGGGGGAGGTTGTATGGCCATACAAACATGGGCCAGGTGCTATGCGTGCTACTGTGGTTTCCAAAAGGATTGAGTCCATCGGTGCTCATACCCAGCCTGACGTTCCTTGCATCGCCCCCAAACTCTTCGAACTCGATGTCTAATGCGTTCCACTGGCTAGCGTCTGAAGGGTGTGTCAGGATCTTGCCCTTCTCTGGATCATCTTCGGGTTTCTCTCTTTTCGCGTGCCATTGCATGAGCTTTGCTTCCTTAGGATCTACGAAATATCGCTACAGACAAGGGGTGATAGGAAAGTACCATACCACTTTTCGAGGAACTTTCTTGTTCCCTCTCTTGTACCGTCCTTGGCCACACACCGGACAAGTGGTTCTATCCGCGTACTCTTTCCGATAAAGTGCGCAATCATTGATGCATGTGTGGTATTTAATGTGTGGTAGGTCGAAAGGGCACACGATTTTCTTGGCCTCCTCGATACTTGTTGGCAATGTGTTCCCCTTAGGAAGTCGGTCGTGCCAGTATTCCATGTTCGCGTTGAAGCTCACATCGGTCCATTTGTGTTCGGCCTTCATCTCTAGAGCCTTGAGCGTTACACTCAAACGTGTATCCTCGGGGCGACACCCAGGATACAATGGATTCATCCCATCTACCTCCATTTGGGCCAGCTTGGCTTTCTCTCTGGCTATAGCTTTGTCATTGCTCGTCTCCTTGAGGAGTAGTTCTTGAACATGATGGTCCTGCAAGATCGAAGTTAGCAGCGTATGTGTGTTCGCGTCTTCTCCTTCTTCATGATCATGCCCGTCGTCATCTCCTTCTCCATGCTGATCATGCCCGCGGCATCTCCTTCGTCATGATGATCATGCCCGCTGGCATCTCCTTCGTCATGATGATCATGCCCGGTAGACTCTTCGTCTTCTCGCCCGCCCACGTCTTCGTGACCACCACCATGTCCTGTTGGCGCCTCATTGAGGTCGCGCATGAAACCGCGCCTAAGCAGGTGACCCTCCAATTGTCTAGATTCAGGGTCGATCCAGCGCTGCAGTTTGCATGTTCGACATGGACATCTTATCATGGTCTTGTTGTTCAGAATCATGTCCTCCTTCGCGCCTTTCTTGTACCTAGCAATTCGACCTTCGCTCATCGTGAGGACCATGGTTGCCTGAGCGGTCAAAACAGAGAGTATAGGTGAGAACCACACCATATGAACACACACATGCATGAATGCTAGCCGGAAAAAATGCGGCATGACCTTTCCTAAAATTAGGACATATGGGTAGTGCAAAAATTTTCCGAAATGGAAATGAATCAACATTTCGGCAAACATCGGTGCAACCACACCGGCCGGGCCCGACAACAACAAGCAAACAATAAAAAACTTCCTCCCATTGCAAACATTCATGCACCACACACAAGCATCGTCTCGCCATGGATCGCACACACACACCGCCCGCGCGACAAGCTTCACCTACATGTTCATGATGGCCAAGTACTCACCTAGCTATAGTAGACACAATAATAGCGAGACGAGACCGTGCGATGAGAGAGTATGGAAAAATAGATCTACAATGCAAGTTGGTGGAGAGGAAATTAGTAAACAAATAGAGAGATGTGAGAGAGAAAAGTAAGGAACTTTTAGATCTAGAAGTTGGAGCGAAGCTTCTACTTACCAATCTATGGATTAAAGTAGGTTTAGATATAAGGAAATGGAGAAACTATGGGCAAGATGGGGTGTGAGGGAGGAGGAAGACGAGTTGGGAGGAGGTAGAGATGTGAAATGGGTGGTGGTGGGATAGATAGATAAGCTAGTTCATGTCACCTTTTTAACATATGGATCTGGACGCCCTCGTTTGTGGCGCGTATGGAGGAAATGCGCCACAGATGCTGAAACTTGTATGGCGCATTTCTACCATGTGCGCCACAGAAGTGGGTGAATAAGATTCCCTCTGTGGGGCCCACACCCAAGTTCTGTGGCGCACGTTGACATATGCGCCACAGAAATGAAACACTTCTGTGGCACATATGTCAACGTGCGCCACAGAACTTGGGTGAATTAGATTCCGTGGTGGGGCCCTCCTCCATGTTCTGTGGCGCATGAGGAAATATGCGCCACAGAAGTTTCCTCTTCTGTGGCGCATATTACAGAATGCGCCACAGAACTTGGATCATCCCTCCGCCGGCGGGTCCCACCAATCTTCTGTGGCGCATGCTATGGAAAATGCGCCACATATCTTCCAAACTTCTGTGGCGCATGCTTTCTAGTGTGCCACTGATGTCTTCCTGTGTTGCATAGATTGGCCTATGCGCCACTGAGCATCTTGTCTATCTATAGGCTATTTCCTAGTAGTGTTATTGTCAAGCTAGAAGTGGAATGAAGGACATGTTTGAATGAAAATACACCAATTATCTTCATCATGGATTTCAAGGACTATCATAATACACAAAGACCAGTGCTATATTCTGAAACGTAAGAGAGTACGAACTTCAGGGATGAAGTTTAGTTTAAGGGGGAGACACTATAACATCCCAGGGTTTAGGTCAGAGAAGGAGAGACTACATGTGTGTACGTTGCATTCATGCATTATAAAATCCAGATAATTTTCACGCAAAACTAAAAGGGCTATAGAGGGATCGAGATATCTCTTGTTCTGATGGAAAAGTTAGAGTAGGCGCGACACATTTCGACCTAGCCTCTATTGAGTCTTTGAGTTTGAAGGTAAAACATTTCAAATTGGAATATTCAAATACTCCCTCCGGCCCATATTAGTTGACTCGAATTTGTCTAGATTCGGATGATTCTAGACATGTTTTAGTACTAGATACATCCAAATTTAGAAAAATTCAAGTCACCTAATATGAGTCGGAGGGAGTAATAGATTTGAAACCAAAAAGGTTACGGAATTAAAATATAAATGTACTAGAATTGTTAAATGATAAAATTATTCAAGAAAGAAAATAATATCATGAATGAACAATAGAGTTTTTCATTCCATAAATTGGAGTATAGTAATTTACAAGTCTTAAAGAATAAATCTTTATTAAACCAAGTATTTAGAGAGGATATTACAACAAGAAGATATGTGTTAAAAAGAATGTGGATAAAGAAAATATTAAACTTTATTACTTAATAATAATGTCGTATTGTCTTTACAATGTTTCAAAAATAAAAGAAATTACAACAAACAAAAATAGGAATAAATAAAAGAATATTAAAACAAAATAATAATAAGTAATCCTAAGCTAAAATCCTATCTATCTTCAATATCTTTTAAACCTTTCATCTTCTTATTCTTCATCCCTGCAAAACAAAACAAAGAAACAAGAAAATGATAGGTGTTTTTCTAGTAATTACTCTCAGTTTGGCAATGTGATGCATTGCTTAACACGTGATAGAGTAATTTATAAAAGGAGGGTCAAAGGGTAGTATCTATTCTTATTTCAGAATATTACCTCAGATTTAGTGCATCAGATGCATCAGGGCAAATTATACTTGGCAACACAGAAATAAAGGACAACCTAGGTGACATAGGTATGACTATTCAGGTTCTTATGGTTAGTTACCCTAGCTGCATAAAGGATCACAAAGCTAATGAAGCCCATAAAGAAATCCCACGAAACATCCGATGGAAGGCATATATTGGAAATAGAAACTGGCATTGTACCAATATTGTAATCATAGTATATAGCCTATCCGCATACGGCTTCGGGACCAAACCTATTATATATAGGTTGGGAGGAGCCAACGGAGAGGTACGAGAAAATAGCCTTGTGCGATCTGTAATCTATTACACCATAAGCAATCAGACGACTTCGACTCCCTTATTTGTCTGATCAGCCGATGAAATCCCCAGCATTCTCTTTCCCTCAAAATCCTAGGTCCGTAACCATGGGCATTGCCGAGGTTACCCCTCGTTAATTGGGGCCGTCTATGGGAAACCTAAACGCTGGAGTCATGGATTCGGCAGACCCCCTTTCATCAAGCAGCAATTTGACAGAAACAAAACCATGCCCGCCCACCCCTGTCTCGGTTGTCGCCGACTTCAATGGCGGATCCGATCTTATCATCAGAAGTTTCCACTTTCGTGTGGAGGAACCCGAAGAATCATGCCTATCGGCTCCAATATCGTTAGGACCATCGGTCTGAAAAGTTGCACCTACGACGATGCCTGCATCCTCCATTGGATCATCCGAAGAATTCGCACCATAGCTGACAAACAACGAATAAAACCCTAGAGAATCAGCGAATCTAGGGGATCTTGACGATCTCTATGATGGGCTCTCCCTAGGATCAGACTCCCAGCTAACGCCACCATGTGGATCGAGCCCAATAAATGTTGAACCCGAATAAAGTGGAAAAAGTATCAACTTCGGAATCAGGATGGACGAAATCTACCCAGAGCAGAAAGTTTTGGATTTCACTAATCCTCCAAATAGTGTCTCCTTCGGATCCAATGATGACATCACCAGCTCATACATAACGCAACACCAAGTGTGCGTGGTCATCCGGGATGCCTCAACCCAACGCGATTCCAACGGTAACCCTATCCTCGATCCCAATGATATCTTATTAGATGACAATGCAGGAAATCATGGAAACGGAGGAGAACCGACAAACAACCGCATAATCCAAGGAGGTGGAGAGAAACATGGAGGCAAACGGCAAACTCTCCGGCTATCAGCCGAAGCATGGAAAAAAGCAAGGGATGCAATATCAGGTGTGGGTCCAATGACAGCCGAAGCCACACGTGAAGAATTGATGGTCTACCAGTACTTACTCCATCACAAGGAAAGAGATCTAATTAGGATACAGAGGCAACTTGATGAAAGAAAAAGATTAGCTGATGAATCCAGTCTTAGGCGGGCACAACTAAGTTCTACCCGAGGATCAGGAAGTGTGACTGGAGGTGCACAACAAAGCATAGGAGCCTTATGATTGCATAATATCCCCGAAGACAAAAGAAACGAACTCCCCGAGATCTCGATTTATCCTTTATGTCAGTGGATCCAGCAGGACACATCAAAGCAAAAAATAGCACAAGCCATAATTGTAGCCGCGCAAACATACCTAATTATAACTCAACCCTCACTCGACGATCCTCGTGCGACTCTCCATCGCTCCGCTCTCATGAACCTCGGCATGGTGGGTGAATCTCTTGCGCAAGCGGAACAAGGAAACACACAACAACCCGACAGATCTCCGCATCGTCGCAGTAGCCCTCGGCAGGTGGGGCACACCCGACGATGAAGGTCGCCACATCAGGTGCACTTTTTGAGCTCTGAGCCAAGAAATGATGCAAGAGACAACAATATGTAGAACATGATCAACAGATCCAGGGAAGAGCGTAGCAACCGAAGATACTACGATGGTGAAAGCAAGGATGAGTATGAATTATGTGGAGCCAGTTGCTTTATTACCCGACGAGTTTGCAAGACTCTAGTACACAAGGACTTCAAACTCCCTCATGACCTCTAGAAGTATGACGGCCTCCAGGAACCTGAAGCTTAGTTGGCAGATTATTTGGCTATTGTCAAACTACACTGTGGCTCCAAGGCCACCGCAATACAAAGCCTACAGCTGCACCTAAGAGGTGCCGCTCGGTCCTGGCTAAGGTAGTTACTGTAACATCCCAAATCTTTAATCAAGGATAATCAAGATCCAAATCACCCAATTTGGGGTTAACAAAACCTTTTTAGCATTAAAATAATTAAGATTGCATATGTGTTTTCATTAAGATAGAATTTTTTGGAAATGCCATGTTTGATGGTTCTAATGGTTGTAAAATAATTCAAAGGTGAATGCCACATCATCTAGATCATTCCAAACCCAAATCCAAAGAAAAAGAAATCAAATGGAATTAATAAAGGCAAATGGTCATTTTTGCCATTTTAATCCACTAGGCCACTTTAGGTGTTCCTAGAAGTCAAATTCAAACGGAAATATTCTCAACTCTTTTCACCCCTTGCTAGTACAAGTAAAGACCTACCAAGGCACACTTTGAAATCTTACAAAACATTTAGACACTAATTTTAAATGGCATTTGAAAATGGAATCCATCTCATATGCATAGATCCCACCTTTTGAAAAACCACTCAAATGAGTTCAATTTGACAACACCCCTCCTACCCCGCAGCGCCAGTACCGCGCCGCCCGAGTATGGTCATCGCCGGCCAAACATGGGCAACGCGACAGAGACCAAGCCGCGCCAATCCAACACGTCCCCTAGCTCCGCCACACCCTACCACGATCCCCTGTCCACCCCACAGACATAGCAAAGAACTGGACCACCGTAGACATCCCGCGCACCGAGCCTCTGCGCCATGCACGGAGTACGCCAGAGCATCATCCCTGACAAGCCAGCACACGCCGCGCCTCGACCTCAGCTTGCACGCGCCGCTCCGCCATAAGCCCGGCATGCTCCGGGACATGCCTTTTTCCTGCCGCGCGACCAGCAGCCACCGCATGCAGCGTCGAGCACCGCCTCTGCCGCTGAGAGCGCCAGCCTCACCTGACCAAAACCCACCGCCCCTAGCCATGCCATTGCACCGTAGCTGACCGCCAGGAGGCAAGCCACCGTCCGCCTACCTCGCCCATGCCTTTAGCACCCTATACCAACGTCACCGACGAGCCCACTGTCGCCCTCACGGTCTCCTCGTCGACTTATATAAGGAGCCCTCCCCAGCACCATTTCTCCACACCTCAACACTCCCCACCTCCCACTGAGTCCCTCACACCTCTCGCCAAAGCCGCTCGAGCATCCGTTCGCCGGAATTTCTACCGGAGTCGCCGCAGCAGAGGAGAAAGGGGCCCATCGATTGCGACCACCCCAGGAACCGCCGCGACCTCGCCTGAGTCCGCAGTCGTCCACTCGTTCGATCGCCCCCATCGCCACGTGAGCTAGAGACCTAGTAAGCCCCAAATCGAACCCCACCGAGCTGCTAGGGTTCAGTCTCGCCAGCGACCTCTCCGTCGTTGATGATGAACCAGAGTCGTCGATCGTAGTTCTAATCGCACGGTCCCCATCGCCCCGTACCGCTTCGTGTTTAGTTGTGCCGCTGACATGCGGGACCCCCTTGTCAGTTGCCCGCTGTGCTGCTGAGCTTCACTGGGCCGGCCCATTAAGTTTCCCGCGCTGGCCCTAAAATTCAAATATAGAATTTTCTTTTTAGACTTAAAATCATTTTTGTCCACTAGTTTAAAAATAAATTCAGAGAGTTCTACTGAACCAAACGGAATGATTCAAATTTTGCAAGAAAGGTAATTAAAGTATCTATCCAAGACCATTGGAGTTAAATCAATTGGAGTTATAGATCACATATAGAAAAAATAACAAAACAGAGACTTTTCTACATTCAAACATTTTTCTAAATTCAACCATAATAGTTTTTGAGGTGATTACAACTCTCAAAAATCACATTTGATAATACCTATCTGAATATGTAATAATATTTAGGTTTGCATGAAGTGTCTTTGGACTAGTACCAAAATAACGCTATATAGGCATTCTAGTCACTTCAAATCATTTAAATATTAATCTTAGACTTTATAAAATGGGATCCAACATTTAAATCACATTCCCATGTATTAGAATATGTGGTGATGACATGTGTCCTCATGATACCATATTTTAATTGGAGAATATTAAATCTTAATTAATTTCAATGAGTAGAAATTACTTTTCCCAAATAAAATAAATGAAACTAGTTCATTAAAAATCTTGTGATGAATGTGATGATACTAGATCATCAAGTGTGTGCCTTAGTGTGCTAAATAGACTAGTTAAGTATTGTTTGGTGATTGTGTATTCTATATATATTTATAGATGATAGTATCGACCAAGTCTATGAGGAGGAGGAGTTCTACCCCGAAGAAGACGAGGAAAATTTCAACCACTGCACCAATCAAGGCAAGCTATTATTGGCAAGCTAATACTTGCAAGCCATCATTAACAATGCAAGCTAACCCTTGCAAGCTAGATAACCTAAGCAAGATGCATTAGACATGCTTTGGTTATATCTTTTGATTTATACCCATCCCAAGTTTTACTTACAAGTTTTACCTTTTGCTTTACCAAAGTTTCTTTACTTCTAGTAATGCTTTGTGAGATTTTAGAAGGTAGTATATATAGCATAAAGAGTATAAAAATTAGCTTATACTAGATGTCATTCTATGGCATGAGATTGAGATTATCTTCCCACCTTAGTGAACACTCTTAACTTAGTGATTAGAGCTAAACCAAAAACTTGATCACTTTAGATGGGAATACTTGGTGAAAATGCTTATGAAAACCTTGGAATGATGAGTCATTCTATTGAGATGTTTTGACATGTGTTGAGAAACACAAATGGTTTATGATGACGAAAATGTTGAGGCATGAGCCTTAGCCCTTTATAAAAACTGATGTTTGGGTTCGGATGCGATACCATTCCAATTTTACCGTACAAACACAATACATGAATTGGGTAAGGCTTAGCCGGAAGTTTATATGCATTAGTGTGAGTTCCCTCGCGGGAGAGGTTTGAGCTGAGGCTACCTCTCAATGTTGTCCACCGATGCAGTGCCCAGGATGGCAGATGGCCATGGCTGGGAGGCCAAGCTCATGGGAGAGGGGCTTATACTAGGGTGTGTAAAGGAAAGGTTATGTTTGATTATCCACATACTAACTATAATGATTCAGGGTTATCCTTGATGGATGTATTGAATTTTGTGGTGAAAGTGTACCACCTCTACAGAGTGTTAAACTATTCGAATAGCCACGTCCGCTGTCATGGACAATTGGAGTGGCCATATTGTTCCATTGTCATATGTTTTCAAAATGACTTATGAAATGAATTGTGACTTGACTTGACCACAACATGGTTGTGACTATGACAACTAAGTTCCCACTTAGGTGATTTAGAACTTTATTTATCTTTCTTTGTTTCTGAACTTAGCTTAGGTTTCAAACTTAACTTTACAAATAAACTTAGAGTTTAGCCTTCCTACTAGAACTACCTTACTTGTTAGTGATAGTTTGCGAGTACTTAAAGAGTACTCATGGATTTGTCCCTGGCTATTCCCGTGGCTAGACTATGAGGAGGACTATCCGGAAGGAGGACAGTAGGACGGCTACGACAACTAGGATCATCTCCCATCATCAGCATTGCATGTGACACTGAAGATGGAGCCCACCACTACACTTATTATTCCACTACTTGCTTGTACTAAGACTAGATCATGAGATCCTTTATTTGTGTTAGACCTTATTATGGTTTGTAATGGATGATGTACTGTGATGTCCAATCTGTTATGTCTCGCAAAAATGGTAATCCTCGGATTGTGATGTATGGCATAACAAGCATCTGGGATTAAAAATCCGGGTGTTGATAGTTACCCAAAGAATCTATCAATAGCTGGAACGATATTGAAGACAAGTTCATCCAAAACTTCCATTCAACATTCAAATGACCTGCATCCCGAGAGCAATTATGGGCATGCAAGAAGAAATCCAAAGAATCAATATGAGCCTTCATCCAGCGATGGAACATCATCGAAAATTTGGCTGAAGCTATATCCGATGAAAGAGCAATTTATGCTTTCAACTATAGCTTTCACCGACGAGAGTTCATATAAGAGATGGGGCGGGTTAAGCCCAAAAAAAATTCATAGTTGATGGACATGGAAAATCCCTGGGATGATTGAGGTGACACGTTACACAATAATCAAGCACGTTCACCCGAAGAAGACCCGAAGAAGACACCCGAAGAAGACACGGACAAGCGCAAAAATGGCGGACCAAGCTATGTTGCAGCTGGTTTTTCAAGAAGTGATAACCAAAGAAACGACGATCACAATAGCGGGTATCACAACAAGAGGGACGATGCTAGAGGAAGCTAACTGATACATTGCAAATGTATCTATAATTTTTGATGTTGGATGCTTGGTTTTATCTACTTTCTTATGTTTTGTCCACACTTTGGTGTAATTTTCATATGATTTCTTGGACTGACCTATTAACAAGAGCCACAGTGCCAATTGCCTGTTTTCTGCTGTTTTTGGTTCCAGGAAAGTTAGAAAATGAATATTCTCGGAATTGGACGGGACAAAATACAAAGTTGATATTTTACCGGAAGACTCACGGAGCCACAAGATGAGACGGAGAGGGGCCACACCATAGGGTGGCGCGGGCCTCCCTTGGTCGTGCCACCAGGTGATGTAGGCCCCCTGGTCGCCCATCGACCTTGCCTCTTCACCTATAAGAAGACTCCGGATGCATAAACCCTAAATAGTCAATCAGAAATCCACGAAAAGTTTCGCAGCGCCACCGCCACCGAAGGGGAGATTCGGGGGACATAAAGTCTTTGTTCTGGCACCCTGCCGGGACGGGGAAGTGACCCCGGAGCCATCTCCATCAATCTCCACCGCCATCTCCATCACCATTGCGGATTCTCATGATGAGGAGGGAGTAGTTCTCTCTCGAGGCTAAGGGTTCTACCGGTAGCTATGTGTTCATCTCTCTCTCTATGCGTGATCATATTGTGATCATGAACTTTGTAATCAAGTAGATCTACCTTGCTACTCAAGTGCTTTAATGAATTTCTGCTCTCCCCATGTGTGTGAAAGTGACAGCATGCTCACCATGGTGGCACTTAGGCTAGAGAGTACAAATACTTGTTATGAGTTATATTTGGAGTTGGATATCTTTATGAAATTGTGGTGTTTGTTTGAACCTTCTAGTACTCAAGGTGACAGTGTGGGGTTATCTAGATGTGGAAAGCAAACTTTGAGGAGTGCTGTTATAGCCCTACCAACGATTAGAGTGTCCAACTGGAGAGTAGTTAAGAGTACTATCATAAAGAAGAATATATTTATATGAGAGTGTTCACTAGTGAAAGTATGATCCCTAGGCCTTGTTTCTAAGCATTGATACACCATTTGCAATTAGATCTGTTACATATTTGCTTGCTTCCATCTTTATTTCAGTTTGCCTTTAGTCTTTTCCACGCCATCAAGTTATTTTCTATCACCGTTACCACTTATCATTATCCATACCACTTGTATTTCACTATCTCTTCGCTGAACTAGTGCACCTATACACCTGATAAGTATATTGGGTGTGTTGGGGACACAAGAGACTTCTTGTATCTTGATTGAAGGGTTGCTTGAGAGGGAATACCTTTGACCACTTCCTCCCTGAGTTCAATAAACCTTGGGTGATCCACTTAAGGGAAAACTTGCTGTTGTTCTACAAACCTCTGCACCTGGAGGCCCAACAACTTTCTACAAGAATAGAAGTGCGTAGACATCAAGCTATTTTCTGGCGCCATTGCCGGGGAGGTAAGGTAAAAGGTATTCACACCAGAGGATTAAAGAAGAAGAACCTCCCATGGCAAACGCCTATTTTCTAGCGCCGTTGCCGGGGAGGTAAGGTAAAAGGTAGTCACATCCTCCGGTGTGAGTGCTCGAAGGTATTTCCTTTAGATTCTGCAATTTTGTCTTTTTGTTTCTTGTTTTCACTAGTTAGGCTTAATGGAAATAAACAAAAATATTAGAGAGCTTTTTAGTATTTTTCCTAAGTTAGAACATGAATTGTCTGAAAAGAAAATTAAAAAAACCATGGAACTTTCTTTGCATGCTAATAGCAATGTTATTAGTATGAATCTTTTCAACACCTTTGTTACTAATGCTATGGAAACGTCTAAGCTTGCGGAAGTTAGCTTTTATGAAAATGGTCTTTTTAGTTCCCCAGCTTTAAAGAAGAAAATTTGCTCTGATGATACTTTATCTCCCATATGTGGTAATTCTAATGATACTTGTGATATTTTAAATCCACATACTGAAAGCATCTCCTTTAAAATACCTGTAATAATTGTTGAACGTGTTATGAACAACTGTTATTTGGGAGATGGAACTGTCCATCCTGGTGATCATTTACTCTTTATACACGAATTGTGCGAGTTGTTCAAGTGTGCAGGTATTTCAATGAACCAAGTTAAGAGGAAGCTAATCCCTTTGTCACTTAAGGGCAAAGCAAGGGAGTGGTATGAGCTACTAGATGATCCTCATCATTTGGAGTGGAAGGAACTTGAATCTCTCTTTTACTCTAAATTTTATCCTCCTCATGAAATTCATAAAGATAGGAATTACATTTATAATTTTCATCCACATGATGGAGAAAGTATTGCCCAAGCATGGGGGAGATTGAAGTCACTAATGCTCAAATGTCCCATTCATGAGCTCCCCAATAATATTGTTATTAACAATTTCTATGCAAGGCTTTCAGGACATTACAAGGACTATCTAGATACTTGTTTAGAGGGATCCTTCACAAGTAAGGAGGTCAAAGCTAAGTGGGATCTTCTTGAAACAATTCAAAGCAATACCGAAGATTGGGATAACAACAAAGGTAAAGAACTAGGTATAAACTATGAGTATGATTGCATTAAGGCTTTCGCTGAAACTGCTGATTTTCAAGAGCTTACTGCTAAATATGGTCTTGATCCTCAAATTCTTGTTGATTGTTATAGAACCTTTGCTTCTCATATTAATGCTCATAAAGAAAAATGGGACATGTATCATGAGCCTTTTAAAGACACTTGCATGGAAAATGAAATTGTTATTAATGATAGTAATAAACATGCTCAAACCTCTAAAAGTACTATTTCTTATAAGCATGTTAATTTTTGTGGAATACATAGACCTTGTGAGAATAATCAAATTGAATAAGAATATTGTATCACCCATAGGAATGAAAAAACTAGAATGTGGTATAGGGATTTAAATGATCTTGGTAAAAAAGTTTGTGCCCTTTATCCTTTTATTTGTGAACTTTGCTTCGAAGTGGGTCATTTCAATTTTCAATGCTCAGGCCATAATAATAGACCTTCTAATCCAATGAGTACTGCAAGTTTGTATTGTGATGACATGATCACTCCTAATCGGCATGATGAACTTACATTATTTTTGGGGTGTGAAGAGTTATCAAGAAAAACCTCTTTGGTAGATATGGGTGCTTTTGATATGAATAGTGTCCTGCATGGTTGTCATCTTTATTGTGTTGATAATCGCCACACAAATACTTACATACAAAATATTATAGAAGATGAGATGTTACCAAAATATGATAGGACTAATATGTGTTTTGATCTTATTAATGAAAAGAAGGAATCCTCCAAAGTTTCTTCTATTGTCTCTAACAATGAACCATGGTATATGGAGAAGCTTCCTTTCAAGCCTCTCCCTCCTAAAGACAAGAAGAGAAAGAAGAAGAGGAGGAGTAAAATGAGAGAGGAAACAGTATTTTCCCCTAATCATGTTGCTCCTATTATAGTTTTTGATGAGTCTGAACTTGATGATGTTCCTATGCCTATTACCTATAGTAGTGATCATGATTGGGAAAAGCACACAACTTTTGATATTGAAAATCTCTTCGGTACCAATTCTGAAAATGATGATAATTGTTGTACTATTAGTGCTATCCATGTTCCTTCCAATGATGATATGTTTACAAATGAACACACTTTGGAAGATAACTATTCTATTGCTTATGATGATACTATACCCTAATATATGATGATTGCAATGATGAATATGATATTTTCAGTCCACCTACTATTGAGGAGAAAATTAATTATGATTACAATATGCCTCCTATATTTGATGATTATGGTGATGAGAATAATAATGATAGCTATTTTGTTGAATTTGCTCCCACCACAATTAATAAGAATGACTATGTTTATGTGGGGAGTATTAATTCTTTTATGCATGTGGCTCATGATAAGAATGGAAAGTTATTATGAGAGAGGGAAACATGGTTTTATGTATCTCAACAATATTAAGTTTCCCCTCTTTATGTTGAAAGTCTTGAAGTTGCACTTTTTTCTTTACTATGCTTGTTACTTTGTGTTTTCATGACTTATTTCTTTACAAGATTCCTATGCATAGGAAGTGGGTTAGACTTAAATGTGTTTTTAATTTTCTTCTTGATGCTCTCTTTTACTTCAATTCATATTTCTTATGTGAGCATCTTCTTAAACTATCATGCCTAACTTAAAGGCGTTAAAGAAAAGTACTTACTGGGAGATAACCCAAAAGTTTTAGATGATTCTTGGAAGATATTACCTCTGTAATAACCGCTCCTTATCCTTTTTATTTGCTTTTTGTGTCAAGAGTAACCTCTAATGAGAGAGAAGTAATAATTGGGAAAGTTGTTGTCCCAAAACAGATTTCTGTGCTTCACCATAAAAATTCGTGTAAAATCTCGGTACGTCCTTTTGAGGCTTGGATTTTTATGCTTCTGACCCAGGTTGTTATCTAACTTTCGTTAGTTCAACACTTTTCGATTTGAGTGATAGAAGGTCTTCGAAAAAATTCGTCTTTACCTGCTGGTCTGTTTTGACAGTTTTCTGCCATTTTCTGCATTTGCTTCTTGTTGGTTCCTTCTTGAGTTCTTTTGGGGAATTGAGCTTTTTGAGGGAAGTGCTACAGTAGATAGTGTTCTAATGGAAGTTTATATGGTGTTAGAACTGAACCTTAACACTTATTTATCTTAAGTGCACTAATGTTACTAATGAGATTGTGTGAAGTTTTGTATGAAGGAAAAATTTCAGGTGTATGGAAGGAATGAGTAATGAGATGAAGGATGGACTAAATCTCAAGCTTGGGGATTCCACGCGTGTCACCCCAAGAAATATCCAAGAAGTACAAGCGTCAAAGCTTGGGGATGCCCAAGACATCCCCTTCTTCATCAATAAAAATCCCAGGTTTCTTCCAAACGCTTCATTTTTATTGTTTCATGCACAGTTGTGTTTTTCTTGGAGCGTCTTCTTTTTCGTTTTCATTTCGGTTTTTTGTTTGCTTTTGTTTTCTTAGTTTGCTGAATAAATTGGTTGGACCCCCTCTTTCATACTTTGGTTTGCAAATAGTTTGGTGTGGATTGGAAAAGAGTAGGAACGTTCATGCTTATGTGGTAAAAAGAGCTTGTTTTTGACTGTGGCCTATGCTCTATCGTGCCATGCTTGATATTGTTTTGGCTTTATGCTTAGTATTCTTTGCTGTAGCATGACTTGTTATAAACAATTGAGATTTCTTAATGTGCCTTGGATGAATCATGCGTTGTTTTAGCATATTAAAGCATAGTATAGTGGTATTCTCCTTTGATGCTTTATTTTGGTTGACTTGGCGCATGCTTACACCATGTTATGACTATCTCAAGTCACCATAGCCTGTATGATCCTTTAGTTTTCAACTTGTAGTATCACTTTATGCTTTGATCAATGATGTTTTGTCGCTCTGCATGATTATGGCCATTATTGCTCTCTTAGTTTGTCCCTCCCAGTCTTTTGCTAGCCTCAACAACAAAGTATGAGTTCCACTCATGCATCCAACTCCCTAAACCAAGTTATTCCAAAGAGTCCACCATACCTACCTACTAGCTTATGCTATTCCAAGTATATTCATGCTTTTGTTTACCTTCCACTTGTTATGAGAAAACTAGTGATTAAAGCTCTCATGAACTTGATGGCACACTTTAATTTTTGCCTCTAATAAACTTGAACCATTGGGTCCTTCTTTGTTGCGTATATGCTTGCGCTTTATAAGTTGAAATTAGCAGAACCATGTTTCATGGGGAACGCTTTCAACATTGCACTTGTACTTTGTACCCCGTTGATATCATGTTCTTTTGCTTACAGATCCCGACAGTGTGAAATAAAAGTGGAACTTGTAAGATCATGGAGTTTGTATGTGTGTTAGAGAAATGCCTGGGCCGCTAGCCTAAGCCATAGTGGCACCCTGCTAAAACCACTACTAGAAAATCGCTGTGAATTTGTGCATTGCATCATCATGACTGCATGCTCATGTCATCATGCCACATTGCATTTGAGCATCATCATCATGCCACATTGCATTTGAGCATCGTCATCATCATGCATGGTTTGTCTCGAAACTATTTTCGAAAAGCCTGGTTTTGTTTTCTAAACGCCCCGTCTTTATTTCAAATTAAAACCGGATCTCCGGATTATTTTGTTTTGTCTACAAACAGATTTCAAACGCCCTGTTTTAAACAAATAAAATATTTGTATTATTTTTAGGGGCCAGCCGAACCGGGCCGATCCGACCCAACCGGCCACCCCCAATAAATAAAACCAGACCCACACCCCAAACCCTTCCTACCCTAAACCAGCCTAACCACCCCGCCCTCACACACATAGCCGCCACACCCCCGCACGCACGCACCCAGCAAAAATTCCCCATCTCCACCTCACCCCGACCACTCCCAGGCCGCCACCTCACCCCGACCACTCCTAGGCCGCCACCTCACCTCCCTGGCCCCACCTGACCACCAACAGACCGCATCCCTCATGGGCGCGCTCCCCAACCCATCCTCCCACCCAGGCTCCTCTCTCCCCCTCCCCTACCCCGCCATCGCCAGCTACCCCGCCGCCTTCCACACCTCCCGCCAGCATCCGGGGCCCCCGCCTCGCCAGCCTTCACCACCTCGACACCCGCCGCCCCTTTGCCTTCTCGCCCCGCCGCTGCAGCCGCTTTTTCTTCCCGGCGCGTCGGCCAAGCTCCTCCGCCTCCTCCGGCCGCAGCCCCACGTGCTCCTCGCTGTCGCCGCGAGCTCGCCAACTCCGCCTTCCTCCCGAATCTCGCCTCACCACGCACCTCCCCCATCTCGCATCCTCTCCACCCCGCCTCCCGGCAGCCTGCCTCGTCTCGCCTCGCGCCGTGTTCACCCCAGGCGTCGCCTCTGCTGCTGTCATCGTCTGCAGGAGCCCTCTCTTAGAGCTGTTGCGAGCGCCTCCGCTGTGGCCGACACCGAGCTCGCCACACATCGCTCTGGCCCCGCCACCCGCTGCTCGTCCCTACGGCCGCCGGGCTCGTGTTGGCCTCCCGCGGGAGCTCTGCTTCTCCGGCCGCCCTGGCTCCCATCCTTCGCCGCCGTCGTGCCCAGCCGCGACAGGTCCTTCCTCGTCCACCACCAACCACCGCGACGTGCCCTTCCGCATCACTAGCCCTGCATAGCTCCACCCCCCTCACCGCCGCACTGCGGGCCTCGCTATCCCCGTGCCGCCCTCTGTCTCATGCCTCCTGCCGCTTGAACGGTTGAACCCTCTGTGTGGTGCATGACCAGCAGCACAGTGTGTCCCAGACGTGCCGAAGACGTGTTTTCCTCCATCGGCAAGATCAGCCATAGCAGGTGCCATATGACAAGTATGGTCGTGAGAAGTTGTGTCGCTCTCAAGATCTACCGACGCCAAGATCGTCTCTCGGACGCCAAGTCCTTCGGCCCAGGAAAGCCGACAAGACCTTCCCAAGACCGAACCCTGGCGCGCCAAGTTCTTCGACCCCGAGGACCGATCCATCGGATGTGACAAGGCCTCCTTCTCGGAACCGTCAAGTACTTCCTCTCAGACGCCAAGACCCGAACCTGAAGAACGCCAAGATTGCCACGGGAACAACAAGTACTTCACCCTGGATGCCAAGACCGACCCGATACGCGGATCCGACAAGATCTTCGCGATGACAAGATCGACACCGACTAGGGCGAGTCCGATGCGCCTCCTGTCGCCAAACCAAGTCCTTCTTCCCAGATGCGCCAAGCTCTCCTTCCCTTGTCCGAGACCGATCCCCTCGAACCGATCCCCCGATCTCGTCGAACCCTGAGTCCAAACCCTGAACCCCTGGAACCCAAGATCTTCTGAATCCAGATGTGTGCCCCTAAGCCCCTATTTTTATAATATGACATTATCAACTGTCGCATATTAAATTGTTCATGCATGCATACCTGTTTGTGGTTTGGGGGCATTATGCCGATTCACCTCATAATTAAATATGGAGTGTTTATGCGGGATATCTTCATCTCATTCCAGACTCTATTTAAATTGGTGTAGCGAATCGATGCCATGTTTTGCCTTGTTAGGACAACATTTAAATTGCGGGGTATCTAAATAACTAGAACCTATTAATTAATTGTCGGGACCCCGGTTCCGCTTAATACTGCCTAATTGCACAGCATCTGCATCATATCATAATCATGCCGGATCTTCTGCCGTAGTATTAAATATTGCATCCGGTGTTTCTTCTAGTGTTTGCTTCTTCACGGATTAGGCCGATGAGTTGATGCGAGTATCGACAAGTTCTCCGGATATGAACCTTCGGCTCTGTTTCCCAGGCGAGCATCCCTTCCCCTTTTACCTATTTTTGCAGTTATAGTCTTTATTTCCTCCTGTTGATCTATTGCTATCTGTGACGCGATGCTTTAGTGTTCCGTACCAGATATATCCCTTGCAGCCTTTATATTGCCTTGGACACATCCTATTGCCTGTTGTTTGATAAATAGTCGGCCTTGCGAGTCGTAGTTGCTTGCTCATGTGCTGCTTCGCGTCGTTGTTGTTCCACCGATAATGGAAGGTTGGCACATGCTTAATGGTGGAGATGCTTAATGGTGGAGATGATCATGACTATAAATACAACTATTAAATTGCTAGATATAACTAATGCAGAGGCATCGATGGGCAATATATGTTATTTGGTTCTTCTACGCTCACTCGTGTTCCGTAGGACCCCGAGTACTTGATACCTGTTCCTTGACTATCGCACTATCCGCATGTGGGACCATGAATCCCCTTAGACAGAACTTGATTCATTTCTTATTTCTTGGGGCCACAAACTAGTTTGGGGCTTTATTACTATCCTGTACTTATGCCATGCTTTACTGCTTTATTTACGATTGTGCGTGGAGCACCTGTACTGTTTAGGATCGTGACACGTTTTCGCTGTATCGACAAGCCTAGTCACACATTCGGGTTCCCAGTCGTTTACATCCGTCCACACAAACCTTTGGTCCATCTCGGAGCCGGCCAACTTCGTTGCGGGTAGCTTAATGGGGTGGCCCCCTGAAATAATTTATGAATCATGTGATTGCTTTGTCGTGAAAGCCTCGTTGGGTTTTGAGTTGGTTTTTCTGAGGTTGATCGTGTGTGTGTTGCTATTTGTGCACCCCTGCAGGGTAAATCTTTCTGAAAGTCGTGTCCGCGGTTATGGACGACTTGGAGCACAATATCTCGATCATAGACAAGCATAACTAAAGTAGTGTTATAAATTTGACTTAATATGTGACTAGTAATCAGCTTCACTACAATGGAGTGGATAATAAAAATGCCAACAACTAGTGGATCTGTGGTGATCTGTGTCATACTATACCTGCCTAGTAAGTATTGCAACTCCAATGGAATGTGATAAAAGTGCAACAATTGCTGGGTTTGGGATTCCTCAGGACAATTATATCTGACTAGTAAATGTTCCAACTACAACGGAATGGTGATTAAAACTGCCCACTACTTATGGTATCAGGATGACTCATGCTATCTATATCTGACTTGTAAGTGCTTCAACTATAATCTAATGAATAAAACTGCCAACTGTGTGAGATCCTCGGTTTGACTTCCTCGTTTGGTCTCGAGGGGGAATACCAGGATGGGTATGATTGGTGTTAGTATCAGGTGGTTCCGAATAGGTCTTTGTTATCCCTCTCTAATAGCCGACAGTTAATCGAGTCTCTATAGGTTGTTTAGCGCATGCTGCGCTGCCACTTCAGTCCACCATAACTATGTAGGCGAGAGCCGCCGAATTCTAGCCTTGCCGTGTACTGGCCTTAGTACTGACGCTCCTCTTTTTCCTTTGCCCTTTGTCGGCACCCCTTTTGTTTTAGCAGGTTTGAGATCGATGTCGTTAGCAGGGTTATCCTTCCGGCTTGGCCTAGGCAGGATTATGGACGCCATTGGTTATTCTTCAGGGCTCTTAGCCCCATTTGCATATTGTCCGTACTCGGACGCTGTATTGTTTTCAAGGTGATTTGGATCTTGTAGTGTATATCTGTATTCTTGACTCTTGGAGTCGTGTTGTATATATATCTGTTCTATGGGTCCCATTGAGGACTGTTGTGTAATGGTATTACTTCGTTTTCCAACCGCACGAAAGTGCCTGGTGGGTCTCCTTGAATCGTTTCTATGCGGGTTTGGCAGAAAGGGCTAAAACTTGCATAGGGTCGATTCGAGGGTGTTACAGCAAATCAAGCATATCATAAATCCTTCTAGGCATAATGGAAACACTACTATCAAGATCACACAAAGCTTTGAAATCAAAGTCATTCACTTTCATATTAATGATGGGTTCCCAACCATCTTCTTGCTTTATAGGAATAGAAGCTTTATGTTTCATCTTTTCTTAT
The DNA here is from genome assembly GCA_910589775.1 of Avena eriantha. NCBI lineage: Eukaryota > Viridiplantae > Streptophyta > Magnoliopsida > Poales > Poaceae > Avena > Avena eriantha. Next base: position 142,090,637 of record OU342741.1, on the reverse strand, counting down.
TTAATCTTTATGAGAGCATCAGTAATGTGTTTTGTAAAAGCCATGTTCATAGCACTAGCATTAGGAATTTTAGCAAGCTTTTGTAGGAACTTAATAACTTCAGAGATATTGCAACCATCAAGATCAAAATCAACTTTATCATCAAAAGTAGTAGAACTATTACTAGCCTCAACACTAGTGGTGGTGATAGTAGAAACACTAATGTTTCTAGCAAATTCATCATCTCATTCCCACTTAGCATGTAATTCAGCTAATAGTCTAACATTTTCATCAATTCTTACTTGTATGGCATTAGTAGCTGCAAAGGGATTATCATTAGTTTCAGGTTTAGCAGCCATTTTATTAATCAATGAAGATTGAGCTTCAGACAAAGATGATATATTTATTTCAGCATTATAGAGTTTCAATTGTAAACTAGGAATTTCCCTATTTAGACTCTCAAGTTGATGGCTAATGTTCTTCAAAATTATAGATTGTTCCTCCATAGTTTTAGTAAATCGTTTATTTTGCTCATATTGCATTTGCATGAAGTTTTTAGTGGCTCTTTCAACTTCTAAAATTCTTCCTTCACTGGGTAATTCAGGTTTACCATTATAGCCATAAGTATTACTATGAGGGTAGGGCCTATAATTGTTGTTACCAAAATTGTTCCTGTAAGCATTATTACCATAAGCATTGTTGCCAAAATTGTTATTTCTTATGAAGTTCACATCAACTTGCTCTTCTTGAGCAACCAAAGAGGCTAAAGGAACATTATTTGGATCAATATGGGCTTTCCCATTAACAAGCATAGACATAATAATATCAATTTTATCACTCAAGGAGGAGGTTTCCTCAACATAATTTACCTTCTTACCTTGTGGAGCTCTCTCAGAATGCCATTCAGAATAATTAACCATCATATTGTCCAAAAGTTTTGTTGCAGCACCCAAAGTGATGGTCATAATGGTACCTCTAGCAGCAGAATCCAATAGGTTCCTTGAAGAATAGTTCAATCCTGCATAAAAAGTTTGGATGATCATCCAAGCAGTCAGTCCATGAGTGGGACAATTCTTTACCAAAGATTTCATTCTTTCCCAAGCTTGAGCAACATGCTCATCATCAAGTTGTTTAAACTTCATTATTTCACTTCTTATGGATATAATGTTAGCAGGAGGATAGTATTTTCCAATAAAAGCATCTTTGCACTTAGTCCAAGAATCAATACTATTCCTAGTTAAGGAATTCAACCATTCTTTAGTTTTTCCACTCAAAGAGAAAGGAAACAATTTCAGCTTAATAATATCACCATCTATATCCCTATGCTTTTGCATCTCACAAAGTTCAACAAAGTTATTTAGATGGGAAGCAACATCTTCATTACCAATACCAGAAAATTGCTCTCTCATAACAAGATTGAGTAAAGAAGGTTTTATCTCAAAGAAAGTATTTTCAGCCATAGGTGGAGCAATAGGTGTGCTCATAAAATCATTGTTGTTGGTGCTAGTGAAGTCACACAACTTAGTGTTTTCAAGAGTAGTCATTTTTTTGGGTTTTCAAATAAGAAAGCAAACTAGTAAAACTATTTTTTTGTGTTTTTGAAGAACAAAACAAGCAAACAAAGCAAAACAAAAACAACAAAGTAAAGAGATTAGTTATGTGGGACTCCCCTTGTGAAGATGTCCTTGACTCCCTGACAACAGTACCAGAAAAGATCTTGATGCGCTCGACTTTCGACGTAGAGCTCGTTGGGAACCCCAAGAGGAAGGTATGATGAGCACAACAGTAAGTTTTCCCTCAGTTATGAAACCAAGGTTTAATCGAACCAGTAGGAGCAAGGAAACACCCCAAAGGTGTTACTAGCTGAGCTTTGGCAGGGCGCACTACCGGTGCTAGTAGCAACGTGGAGACCTACACAACACAACCATAGAACTTTGTCCCCAACTTGCGATGAGGTTGTCAATCTCACTGTGTTTTGCGGAAAACAAAGGATTAAACGTATCGAATGGAAAGAAGTAATAGTTTACAGAAAGTAAACACAAAGCAAAAACAGTTTATAGATTGTATGTAAAGAAAAGGACCGGGATCCATAGTTCACTAGAGGTGGCTCTCCTTAGATAGATAACATGCTGGGTGAACAAATTACAGCGGGGCAATTGACAAACACCGAGAAAGAAATACATGCATATACTAATCATCTTGAGTCCTTTGAGAGTTGATTGGGCATTACAACATAATACATAGACCGCCATCCAACCGCATCTATGACTAATAATCCGCCTTCAGGTTATCATCCGAACCCCCTCCAGTATTAAGTTGCAAGCATTAGATTATTGCTTTACGAACTGCGTGTAAAGTAAACAATACGATTGTTCTATGAACAAAGGATTGTTGTTTTCTCCCCAGTAGCAACAACACATCTAGTACCTTAGAGATTTCTGTCACTTCCCCAGAATACTAGAGGCATGAACCCACTATCGAGCATAAATACTAACTCTTGGAGTTGCTAGCATGTACTTGGCCAAGATACCTACTAACAACGGAAAGCATGCAAGATCACAAATAAAAAAGACATGATAGAATCAATAATTAATCTGAAATAGTATCTCAATATCCATCGGATCCCCACAAACACAACATGTATGAATTACAAATAGATGATCTTGATCATGAACGGAGCTCACAAGATCTAACCATGAAAGCACAAAGGAGGAGAACCAGCCATCTAGCTGCTACATGGATCCGTAGTCCAAGGATGAACTACTCACGCATCACACCGGAGGCTTGCATGGTGATGAAGAAGACCTCCAGGGTGAATTCCCTCTCCGGCAGGGTGCCGGGAAGAGCTTCAGATCCCTCCCGATCTAGGGATGGAGATGATGGCGGCTACAGACTCTTTCGTGGATTTTTGATCGGCTACTTAGGGTTTTCGTCCTGAGGGCAATATATAGGCGGAAGGAGAGGCCGAGGGGGTGCCAGGGCTGGCCTCACCACCCCCTGGTGCAGGCCAGGTGGGCCGTGCGGCCAGGTGGTGTGTTGGCCCCTGGTCCCTCTCCGTCTCGTATTCCGGCACTTGACCACTTCTAAAAAAATAGGCACTTTGGCTTTTGTCCCGTCCAATTCCGAGAATATTCATTTTCTGACTTTCCGGGAACCAAAAACAGCATAAAACAGGCAGCTGGCACTGTGGCTCTTGTTAATAGGTTAGTACAAGAAATCATATGAAAAGTACTCCAAAGTTGGAACAAAACACAAGAAAGTGGATAAAACCAAGCATGGAACATCAAAAATTATAGATACATTTGCAATGTATCAATACGTCCATTTTGCATCACTATTCTATGTCTTAATTCACTATTATTCATTGATATATTTCATATTGAGAGGTGATACTTATGTTATTTCAGCTATTTTTGCATGGTTGATGACTTTTGGAGCATGGATCGCTGCAGTCAGGATTCTGATGGAAAATGTGCTGTTTGGAGGCAAAATTCATGAAGATCAGAAAATCCAGGAAAATATACGGAAAATCCTATTTTTCTAGAAGATTAAGGACGCCAGAAGACAGAGTGGAGATGGGCCACAGGGGCCCACACCACCCCATGGCGCAGGCAGCCCTAGGCCGCGCCAGGAGGTGGTGTGGCCACCCTGGCCCACTCCAGCCTCTCCCATCTGGCGTATATCATCCTCCCGAAACCCTAAGACTCAGGGAGCAACCACAGAAAGATTCCGCCGCCTCTGTTGGGCGGAAAACACGAAGAGAGAAAGATCTCTCCGGCAGATAGATTTCTGCCGGGGGAATTCCTTCCCGGAGAGGGTAGATCGTCGCCATCAACACCACCATCAAGCTGGACTTCATCGGGATCATCATCACCACCACCATCATCACCATCAGCACCCTCATCACCATCTCCATATTGTTGTAACAATTGGTTGAATCTTGCATTAGTTCATAGGGGAAACTTTCCCGGTGTTGATTACTCTTTGTAGTTGATGCTGTTGAGTGAACCGTTGAATTATTGTTTATGTTCAGATTGTTATACATCATTATTCCATCTCTGATCATGATCCATATGATGTCTTGTGAGTAGTTCGTTTTGTTCTTGAGGACATGGGAGAAGTCTTGTTGTTAGTAGTGGAGTTGTGTTGAGAAAGATTCAATAGATTGTTATTTAAGTTGTGGTGTACTTCTTCTAGTGGTGTCATGTGAACATCGACTACATGACACTTCACCTATATGGGCCTAGGGGAATGCATTGTGTATTTGGCTACTAATCGTAGGGGTTGCCGGAGTGACAGAAACCTGAACCCTCGTTAGGAAACCATTGCACAAGGGACGTAAGGATCTTAGAGTTTAAAGCTATGGTTAGGTTTCTACCTTAATTACTTTCTTGTACTTATGGATGTTTGCAAGGGGTATAATCACAAGTATGTATTAGTCTTGGATGGGGCGGTACATTAGCACAGGTTCACCCACACAACACTTAGCAAGCTAGAGAAGATTAATCAACTATATGAAGCGAAAGCACTTGACAATCTTCCCATATGTCCTTGAGAACGTTTGGTCATCTTAAGTAATACAACCGCCTTGTCCTTTGCTGCATAAAGGATTGGGCCACTTGCTGCATTTATTCCTACTGTCTTTTATTTACTCGCACTTTGTTTACTTGCTTTATCAAAAACCCCTAAAAATCCGTTTGCTAAGTATTTGTAGAGAATTCCTGATCTATACCACTAGCCAGCACCTTCTGCTCCTCGTTGGGTTCGACACTCTTACTGATCAAAAATACTGCGATACACCCCCTATACTTGTGGGTCATCAAGACTATTTTCTGGCGCCGTTACTGGGGAGTGAAGCGCTATTGGAGAGTGGAACTGGTAAAGGAAACTTCTACTCTAAGTATTGGTTACTTCTGCTAGTTGCTTTATTTTCGTTATGGATAATTCGCTGAGTTTCTTATTTGGTAATGATACTACCACTGCTAAGGTAGTAGATAAGCCACCACCTGCTGAGAATGATGTTTTTAAAATACCTACAAGAATTATTGATCGTGTTATGGATAACTATTATGTTGGGGATGGAACTGTCCATCCCGGTGATCATTTGCTCTTTATACACGAATTATGCGGGTTGTTCAAGTGTCCAGGTATTACTACAGATCAAGTTAAGAAGAAGTTATTCTCATTATTGCTGAAAGGAAGAGCTAATGAATGGTATAAGCTGCTGAAGAATGGTCAAGCTCTGGAATGGGAGGAAATAGTGCCTCTCTTTTATTCAAAGTTTTATCCTCCTAGTGAGATTCATAAAGATCGGAGTCAAATATACAACTTTTGGCCTCTTGATGGAGAGAGTACAACTCAAGCTTGGGGGAGATTGAAGTTACTAATGCTCAAATGTCCCATTCATGAGCTCCCCAACAATATTATTATCAACAACTTTTATGCAAGGCTCCCTCTACATGACAAAGATTTATTGGATGCTTCTTGTGCTGGATCATTCACTCATATGGAAGAAGAAGCTAAATGGGACCTTCTAGACCGTATTCAAGACAATGCTGAAGCTTGGGAGAATGACAAAGGTAGAAAGTCAGGTATAAATTATGATTATGAATGCATTGAATCTTTTATGAGAACTGATGACTTTCAAAATATTAGCAATATTTATGGACTTGATTTGCAAGTTATTACGAATTGCTTTAGAACTTTTGCTTCCTATATCAAAATTCCAAAAAGAGGATGGAACAAATACCATACACCTTACAAACATATTGTTGACTATGCTCCTATTGGAAGTGCTGAGTATTGCATTATTGACCCCATCTTACCCAAACCTTATATCGAGAAGATTCCCTTTCCCGAAAACGTAAAGGACCATCCTATGATAACTAATGTAATCACCAAAAGTGAAAAAAGAACTATGAAACCTGATGAACAAATAAGCATTGAACCTGTGGTAGCAATTGTGAAAGACCTTGTCACTAAAAGCGTAGAAGATAGGCACATAGTCTTTTGTGAGGATGCTTCTAATATTGTTTCACATCCCAATAGAACTAAAAAGGCTAGTGTTCATGTGCTTTATGTTAGAATTGGTGATCATTGCTACTATGGTTTATGTGATATTGGTGCAAGTTCCAGTGCTATTCCTTATGAGCTTTACAGAGAAATTATGCATGAAATCAGTCCTTGCGAGTTGGAAGAGATTGATGTGGTTATTCACCTTGATAATAGAGAGACCATCTCTCCAATTGGTATTGTACGAGACGTGGAAGTTCTTTGTGGTAAGATTAAGTACCCTGCTGATTTTCTAGTACTTGGTTCGGCTGCTAGTAAAACCTACCCTATCATTTTTGGTAGACCTTTCTTGAGTACTTGTAGAGCTATTATTGATTGCAATAGGGAGAAAATCTTGACTAAGTTTGATGGGGAATCTTATGAGTTTAATTTTTCGAAATTTGCCAAAGAACCTTGCGAAGAGGAAACCCATAATGAGGATTTTAGGGTTGAACAACTTGCTTCTATTTCTCTTGCTCCTAACAATGCTTTGCAGCAATTTATGGAAGATCATGAAAGTGAAATCTTCATGGAAGAAAGGAATGAGATTGACAGGATTCTCCGTGATCAACCTATGATGCTTAAGCATGACTTGCCTGTAGAAGACTTGGGTACCACGATGCCACCTAAAAAGGATCCGGTTTTCGATCTAAAACCTCTCCCTGATGATCTTAAATATGCTTATATTGATGATAAAAAGATATATCATGTTATTGTTAGCGCTAAACTTTTAGGGAAGGAAGCAAAAAGGTTATTGGAAGTTTTGAGGAAACATCGAGGAGCTATGGGCTATACTCTGGATGATTTAAAAGGGATTTCACCTACTATATGTCAGCATTCTATCAACATAGAACCAGATGTGAAGCCACTAGTGGAGCACCAACGAGGTTTAAATCCTAGGATGAAGGAAGTGGTAAGGAATGAGGTATTGAAACTCCTTGATGCTGGTATTATTTACCCTATTGCTGATAGTGAATGGGTTAGTCCTGTTCATTGTGTTCCTAAAAAGGGAGGTATTACCATTGTCCCTAATGATAATGATGAGCTTATTCCTCAAAGAATAGTGGTAGGCTATAGGATGTGCATCGATTTTAGGAAAGTCAATAAAGTTACTAAGAAATATCACTACCCGCTTCCTTTTATTGATCAAATGCTGGAAAGGTTGTCTAAAAAGACCCATTTTTGTTTTCTTGTTGGTTATTCTGGTTTCTCTCAAATTGCTGTTAAACAACAAGATCAAGAAAAAACTACTTTTACTTGCCCTTATGGAACTTATGCCTATAGAAGTATGCCGTTTGGTTTATGTAATGCTCCTGCTACTTTCCAAAGGTGCATGTCTGCTATCTTTCATGGTTTTTGTGAGGAAATTGTAGAAGTGTTCATGGATGACTTTTCTGCCTATGGAACTTCTTTTGATAATTGTTTGCACGAGCTTGATAAAGTTTTGTAGAGATGTGAAGAAACTAATCTTGTTCTTAATTGGGAGAAATGCCACTTCATGGTTAATGAAGGGATTGTTCTTGGGCATAAAGTTTCTGAAAGAGGCATAGAAGTTGATAGAGCTAAGGTTGAGGCAATTGAGAAGATGCCATGTCCAAGAGACATCAAAGGTATTCGTAGTATCCTTGGTCATGCTGGTTTCTATAGGAGGTTTATTAAAGACTTCTCTAGGATATCAAAACCTCTCACTAATCTTCTTCAAAAAGATGTACCCTTCGTTTTTGTTGATGATTGTAGGGAAGCTTTTGAGACTCTTAAGAAGGCTTTAACTACAGCCCCTATTGTTCAACCACCTGATTGGAGTTTACCCTTTGAAATAATGTGTGATGCAAGTGATTTTGCTGTAGGGACTGTCCTTGGGCAACGTATTGATAAAAAGTTAAACATTATCCATTATGCTAGTAAGACTCTAGATGCTGCTCAAAGGAATTATGCCACTAATGAAAAGGAATTTCTAGCTGTTGTTTTTGCCTATGATAAGTTTAGGCCCTATATTGTGGACTCGAAAGTAACCATTCATACTGATCATGCTGCTATTAAATATCTTATGACTAAGAAGGACGCTAAGCCTAGGCTTATTAGATGGGTACTGCTTTTACAAGAGTTTGATCTACATATAGTAGATAGGAAGGGTGCTGAAAACCCTGTAGCTGATAATTTATCTTGTTTGGAAAACATCTCTTTTGACTCTATGCCTGTTAATGATAGTTTCCCAAATGAACAGTTAGCTGTAGTAGGGGTGAGCTCACGAGGAAGCCCTTGGTATGCTGATTATGCTAACTTTATTGTCTCCAAGTATTTGCCTCCAACTTTTATAGCTTAGCAAAGAAGAAAGTTCTTCTATGATTTGAGGCATTATTTTTGGGATGACCCACACTTATACAAAGAAGGAGTGGATGGTATTATGCGAAGATGTGTTCCAGAATATGAACAAAAGGAGATATTGCGTAAATGTCATGGTAGTGCCTGTGGAGGACATCATGCAGGAGATAGAACTGCACAAAAGGTACTACAATCAGGTTTCTACTGGCCTACCCTTTTTAAAGATGCAAGAAAATTTGTTTTATCTTGTGATGAATGTCAGCGTGTTGGTAATATTTCTAGACGCAATGAAATGCCTATGAACTACTCCCTAGTTATTGAACCTTTTGACTGTTGGGGATTTGACTTTATGGGTCCTTTCCCTCCTTCGAAAGGCTACACTCATATTCTTGTTGCCGTTGATTATGTTACTAAGTGGGTAGAAACCATTCCTACAAAGAGTGTTGACAGGGAGACTTCTCTAAAAATGCTTAAGGATGCTATCCTTCCTAGGTTTAGAGTGCCTAGGTATCTCATGACTGATGGGGGTTCTCATTTCATTCATGGTGGTTTTAGAAAGACCCTTGCTAAATATGATGTTAATCATAGAATTGCTTCAGCTTATCACCCCCAAACTAGCGGGCAAGTAGAGTTATAAAATAGAGAGATTAAATCCATCTTGCAAAAGACTGTTAATAGATCTAGAAAAAACTGGGCTAAAAAGTTGAATGATGCTTTGTGGGCTTATAGAACTGCTTACAAAAATCCTATGGGGATGTCTCCTTATAAAATGGTTTATGGGAAAGCTTGTCACCTACCCTTGGAATTAGAACACATTACTGGGCAGTTAAAGAACTAAATAGAGATTGTAAGTTCGCTGGTGAGAAAAGATTATTTGACTTAAGTTCTTTAGATGAATGGAGGAGTGAAGCCTATGAAAATGCTAGGCTCTTTAAGGAAAAAGTTAAAATATGGCATGACAAGCGAATACTTAAGAGAGAATTTCATGTTGGTGAGAAAGTTCTATTGTATAGGTCTCGTCTCAGATTTTTTGCAGGAAAGCTACAGTCAAAATGGGAAGGACCTTTCATTATTGAAGAAGTATACCGTTCAGGAGCAATAAAAATTTCTTCCTTAAAAGATAATACTACACAAGCAGTGAATGGGCAGCGACTCAAGCACTATATTGCTGGAGATTCTTACAATGAAGATGTTGATGCCTTTCAAGTTATAACTCCGGAGAAATTCATCAAGGAACAAATTCAGAGACCTGCAGAGTCTGTTTTCAAATAGGTAACAGTTATGGTAAGAAAAGTTCCACGAAAATACAATACAACTATATTTTTGCAGTTTGTAGTCAATATGGAAAGTTACGAAGCGAAAAAGGGACGGAAACGGAGCTTGGGTGGCCCACTTGCTGCATTTGGTCATCCTAAGTAATACAACCGGCTTGTCCTTTGCTGCATAACGGATTGGGCCACTTGCTGCATTTATTCCTACTGTCTTTTATTTACTCGCACTTTGTTTACTTGCTTTATCAAAAACCCCTAAAAATCCGTTTGCTAAGTATTTGCAGAGAATTCCTGATCCATACCACTAGCCAGCACCTTCTGCTCCTCGTTGGGTTCGACACTCTTACTTATCGAAAATACTGCGATACACCCCCTATACTTGTGGGTCATCAGCCGCCGCCACCGAAGGGGAGATTCGGGGGACAGAAAGTCTCTGTTTCGGCACCCTGCCGGGACGGGGAAGTGCCCTAGGAGCCATATCCATCAATCTCCACCGCCATCTCCATCACCATTGCTGATTCCCATGATGAGGAGGGAGTAGTTCTCTCTTGAGGCTAAGGGTTCTACCGGTAGCTATGTGTTCATCTCTCTCTCTATGCGTGATCATATTGTGATCATGAGCTTTGTAATCAAGTAGATCTACCTTGCCACTCAAGTGCTTTAATGAATCTCTGCTCTCCCCATGTGTGTGAAAGTGATAGCATGCTAACCATGTTGGCACTTAGGCTAGAGATTACAAATACTTGTTATGAGTTATATTTGGAGTTGGATATCTTTATGAAATTGTGGTGTTTGTTTGAACCATCTAGTACTCAAGGTGCCAGTGTGGGGTTATCTAGATGTGGAAAGCAAACTTTGAGGAGTGTTGTTATAGCCCTCCCAACGATTAGAGTGTCCAACCGGAAAGTAGTTAAGAGTAGTATCATAAAGAAGAATATATTTATATGAGAGTGTTCACTAGTGAAAGTATGATCCCTAGGCCTTGTTCTAAGCATTGATACACCGTTTGCAATTAGATATGTTACATGTTTGCTTGCTTCCATCTTTATTTCAATTTGCCTTTAGTCTTTTCCACGCCATCAAGTTATTTTCTATCACCGTTACCACTTATAATTATCCATACCACTTGTATTTCACTATCTCTTCGCCGAACTAGTGCACCTATACACCTGACAAGTGTATTGAGTGTGTTGGGGACACAAGAGACTTCATGTATCTTGATTGCAGGGTTGCTTGAGAGGGAATACCTTTGACCACTTCCTCCCTGAGTTCGATAAACCTTGAATGATCCACTTAAGGGAAAACTTGCTGTTGTTCTACAAACCTCTGCACTTGGAGGCCCAACAACTGTCTACAAGAATAGAAGTGCGTAGACATCACTAACTAACACGGCGATACCGGCCAAGAGCTCGGGCTCCGCCAATGTCCCCTATGCAAATACTGGAAGGACCCTACAGTATGCACTTCTACATCGATTCAACGGGAAAAGGCGATCAAACCATCTCATGAAGGATGGTCAAATGTTTCTAAAGATGTAGGAAGTGTGCAATGCAAAGAAAACTGAAGCAGCAAGCCGAGGATACGCCACTGCACCTAGAGCTTTAGCCATTGGTGCACCACCATCGCTGCCAGTACACCCGCCAGCGGGGGATTGTTGGTTTGCGGTACCAAACTTCCCGGGTGAGTGCATCCCGGTACTCAAGTTCTCATCAATCTCGCGGAGGGTCCGTCGTAGAATCACCAATTGTCTAGAAGGGCCAAATGGGGGTGAATACAAATCTAACGGCCAAACGGTCGTTTGAACCAGACAAAAAATGGTTGAACTCAAATACCGATGTTAGGTCAACTCTTCTTGGCCCGCCCTGTTAGTATTCCCCATTATATTTTGCGGTCGTGGACTAGTTTACCCCTACATGGACGAGATCCCTAAGTGGACCAGATCTATTTCCTTGCTCTGCTCTTCTCCCCTGCTCCCCTCCCCATAACCTTTGCTCAGCTTCGGTTGCTCGTCTTAGATCGGAGCTCGCACTTGCTCTAATTTGCGTTCCCGCCATGTCCGGTCAACCTCCCATGCCTCTAATCAAAGCTTACAGCCATCGTCGTCGCATTGTCCGCCGTATCGGAGCTTCGCATCCCCGGAATAATATCTCGCCTTTGGCTAGTCCTTCTCGCATGGCGGAGCGCGTCCTGTCGGGCGATCCTTGCCGGCAACTGGCCTCGGGTAATTGCGTGCTGCCGCACACCCCAGGCATGGTAGCCTTGGCACAGCAGTTCGATGACCACGCTCTCATGGCCACCGTGCTGGGCGTCCATCCTGCCGTGTCACCGATAGAGTTGCTGTCGGCTTTCATGTCTCGTTTTGGGATCATACGGAATGAGGTAAAGATTGAGGTATGCGGGCCACCATTCGATTTTTTTGTCCAGTTCAAGCACCGGTCAGTCACCGAGCGTGTTCTGCATTCTTCCCGTTCTTTCTAGTGCTGTAGGGAGAAAATGTGCTTCATGCATTGACATTGCGTCTGTGGGTGGGATGATCACTTGGGCAGCTTTGTTTCTTCTCTAAACTCGACTTTGACGGCCTCCCATTGGATGCTTGGGAGCCGGAGGCCCTCAAGAAGGTCGTTTGTAGCCTTGGCGGCGAACTGGTGGAAATCATGCCATCGAGCGACATATGGGTCATCGAGGTAAAGGCGTGGCTGAAAGATCCTGACGCCGTTCCTAAGATGTACGAGTTGCAGATTCCAAGCAAGGCAGGGCGACAGCTTTGCTAGAAGCACCCGGTCATCATCCACCTGGAGGAGGTTCTGGAATTGATACATGGCATTCAGGGCCCCGAAGAGGCTGCCAGAAAGCGTCCTCGTCGCCTGTAGTGTTGGCCTGGAAGGATCGATGGCATAGGACCACCACTGTTTCATGACGGTGCACACAGTTTCGGTGGGGGAACTAGGCTTGGACAAGCTGGTGGTTCTGATTTCCATCGAGTGAAGACAGAGCTCTAGTGAATTGCCGTGGTATGTGTGGCTAATGAATTTATATTATGGAGAGCGTAGCAGGAAGTTAGCATTGACTAAAAATGTGTAATAGTTTGAATCGATGTAGTACGTGTGGGTAATAAATTTGAAGTAGTATGTGTGTGTAATAGTTTGAATCATTGTAGTATGTGTGGGTATGAATTTGACGTAATGTGTGTGTAATAGTTTGAATCGATGTAGTTGAACACCATGCTTTATAACTTATGTGAATAACCAAGGACAACCTCATGAAAAGAGGGTGGTCTGGCAATGAGCAATGTCAATTCTGTGGATGCTAGGAAAATGTAGTCCATCTCCTCTTCAAGTACAAGGTAGCTATATTTGTATCACACTGAACTGCAGGACCATTTTGTAGACAACACGAGACAAAGTAAAAATGGTTTACAACACAGACAACAGACGCAAAACATGTAGTCTGGGATAAAAAATGCCAGTTAACTGGATTTAACCACGACTAGTAATTGAAGGAAATATATACTTGATAGTATTTGCTTACAACAGTAGTACTTCCATACAAAAGGGTCTTATACCTGCACAAAAGTGGGCTAAATTTCCTACTAGTTTATAGAACAATTCGTCAGCATTTCATCTACAAAAGCCATTCTTCAGTCTGAACTTAATTATTCTACACTGAAGAAACTACAGATCTCCACCAGAAAAGTTGGCTGGCCAATTGCCTTGAGAGGATGTAAGTTCTTTGATCATTTAACCCCAAACTGATATATTGCCTTCCTGGCAAACTACAAGAAATCTGCATCGTTCATGCACGATCGCTTTGCGTGCGCCAGTCTCGGTTCAGTTGGACAATCCGTGCCGCCACAACAATTTCTTCAAAACTGAAATTTGGTATCTTCTTCTTGGGATCGTAGGTCCATGTGAACTGGAACCTGAATTCCAGCGCTAAGCTGATGCCCGTCGTCGGCTCCGGCTGTCGAACAATCCAACATGTTGAGTGTAGACGCTTGGTCGCCGCCACGGTACGGCCTCCGACGGTGCGTTGGATGGAGCGTCTTTGCCGCAGACAACATGTCCCTAGCCTCCCCCCACTTCGGTAAGGTAGCCCGCGCCGAAGCGTGGATGCGAGAGTTCTTAGACCTTGGCGCTGCCCTGTTTGAGGGTGTGTACCCTCGACGGCGTGCTCTCATGAACGATTTGATACGTACCTTGTTCCCACTGCCTAGAGCATGCCGTAATGCCACCATGCAATTTCTCCACATCGCTCTCTTGGCCCTGCTTGTCGCATCCGACGCCGATGACATCGCCGCCGCCGCCATGGCCGATTCAGCGCATTCGGCAAAATCATCCACCTGGCAGGGCAATGGGAGACCGGCCTTGAAGTAGAGCTTCATGGCCTGCCTTAGAGGGGCTAAATACCCCAGTTTTGATAGCTGTCGTGGCAGCGGTGGTGGCTGCTTAGGCGGGGCCATGTTACCCTAGATGGTGCGGCATAGAGGAGCTGCGCAAGGTGAACTGTGGTTTGTCAGAGAAGGGTAGTGACAGACTGACAGTAGATTTGGACTACGGACACACGTGAAAATAATCATCTCCCATTTCCTTAGAGGGTAATAATTCGACACTCGTTGCATTAACCGCTCAATCTATATTTCCCTTCTCAGCATAACAGTGCGAAGGTATTAAAAAGATTGGTCGTTGCTATCCACCTCATCAGGCAATGTACCAGGACAGGTAGGAGACCAGGTTTCATTTTAGAAATGTTGACGAATGTGCCCTTATGTTTATACGATAAGATTTCTATGCCACTATGTACCATCGAATTGTAGCAACACCATCAGAAACAGGGGATGACGATGTGGCGTGTTTTCTTTCTTTAAAGGGCATCAGAAACAGGGATGACGACGTGGCATGTTTTCTGACTGGCGGGCCCGCCTCCTCCACCTTCGACGGTGCGCATCCCAGGTTCGAGGGTTGGTGCCGCCCACTAACACATTATTGTGCAATTTTCCATGTTTTGTCGCTACCAGCTCCGCTCCGCTCTGTACCTCTGCTCTTGTCGCGACCACTCCGTTCAGTCTGGCTCTGCTCTCGTCCTCCCCTTGGGTCGTCGTCCTCCCGCCCTCCCCTCCCTGACATCCCCTCACGTCCCTCCCCTCCCCTCCCCTCCCTGCCCTGTCTCCTTGCCACCATCCACCGCCCAGGCGCGTCTAGAAACGAGAACCGAGAGTCTTCTGTTGGGTTAGGTGCCCAACGACGCTAGTGATCTGGATCCCGCTTGGAGATGGATCCTACGAGGCTTGAGAACACAGAGATGGGTCATGCGTAGCTAGAGAGCACAGAATCTCTTTCAAGTCTAGAGAGCACAGAGGAGAATAAAACAGGGGAAGAGGAAGGAGGGTGCAGAGATTTGGAGGTATGGAGCCCGAAGAAGGTGTCGTGCCTCCACATTGAAGGGTAAGAACTGTGATTCCTTTTCTGCATACCCCAATTAGTGTTTCTAGTCCCATGGTGATGGCAAGGATATGTGTTGGTAACAGTAGGATGTCTCCATAGCTTTTCCTTGATCATGATGCTTTGTCAAGCGAGCATGAAGACACTAAAATGTGTTGCGGTGCGGATGATGATGAGAAAGCATATCCAGACGTGGCTGCTGACCCTGATAGGATGGAGAGTAGGGAATATTTGGTTGATTCGAACTTTGAGCCTGAGTATGGGACTGATGAGGAAGAGGAATGTGAAGATGTGGAAATGGGATGTAGATACGACGACAAAGACGAGGACATGGCAGTGATACACTTTGACAGGGACAATCCTACAATTGATGAGGGGACTGTCTTTGAGAATGTGGAGGATTGCAGATATGCAATTGCAACCTATGCAATCAGAGTTGGGTTCGAATTTATCATTGAAAAGAGCGACCAAAAGAGATTTAGGGTGCATTGTATGTAAAGTAATGTGTGTAAATGGAGATTACATGCATCTCCAATGTGGGGTGGACACCCATTTCAGGTTACAATAGCTACATTTAGTTTCAGTCTTCCTCGTATTTATTTTGCAGATAATTAGCTCTGAATTATTTGGATTCTTATCGAATGTAGATCAAAGTAAACACGAAGAAATAACAACTGCCCTAATACTTCTTTAAGTGATAAAATTAGAACGTCAAATACCAAGTGGATTGCTGCTACTATACTTGACTGGGTGAGGCAGATCATAACATTGGACCTGCTGAACCTAGAGCAAAGATTAGAAAAAAGTTTAACATTCTGATTCCTTACCATAGAGTCTTTGATGGGAATGAGATGGCTCTAGACTTCATTCAAGGCAAGTGGAATGACAGTTTTCACATGTTGTATAGTTTCAAAGCTCAGGCAGAGAAAACATCACCTGGTAGTGTTGTTAACATCGATTACGAGGTTGTGAAAGGAAGAGAAAAGGTCTCGAGGGGGGTCAGGTATAAGCAGGCAGATAATAAATGCTTCAGGAGATGTTTTGTCTGCCTGAAGGCATGCTGGAAGGGGTTCCTAGACGGCTGCGTGCCATACTTGGCAATAGGCGCAACTTCTTTAACATGGAAGTTCAGGGGACATGTTGCTTCTGCTTGTGCTTTGGACGTGCAGAATTGGCTTCTACCTGTAGCTTATGCTGTTCTTGAGGGTGAAGCAAATGAAAGATGGACATGGTTCATTGATACATTACAAATGTATCTATAATTTTTGATGTTCCATGCTTGGTTTATCTACTTTCTTATGTTTTGTTCCAACTTTGGAGTACTTTTTATACACTTTCCTGGACTAACCTATTAACAAGATGCCACAGTGCCAGTTGCCTATTTTCTGCTGTTTTTGGTTCTAAGAAAGTCAGAAAATCAATATTCTTGGAATTGGACCGGACAAAAGCCAAAGTCGATATTTTACCGGAAGACTCACGGAGCCAGAAGACGAGACGGAGAGGGGCCACAGGGTGGCCACACCATATGGTGGCGCGGGCTAGCCCTGGCCGCGCCACCAGGTGGTGTGGGCCCCCTGGCAGCCCACCGACCTTGCCTCTTCGCCTGTAAGATGCCTCCCGATGCAAAAACCCTAAAGAGTCAAGCCTCCAGCCACGAAAAGTTCCATAGCGCCACCGCCACTTAAGGGGAGATTTGGGGGACATAAAGTCTCTGTTCCGGCACCCTGTCGGTACGGGGAAGTGCCCCCAGAGCCATCTCCATCGATCTCCACCGCCATATCCATCACCGTTGCTGATTCCCATGATGAGGAGGGAGTAGTTCTCTCTCGAGGCTAAGGGTTCTACCGGTAGCTATGTGTTCATCTCTCTCTCTATGCATGATCATATCGTGATCATGAGCTTTGTAATCAAGTAGATGTACCTTGCTACTTAAGTGCTTTATTAGATCTCTGCTCTCCCCATGTGTGTGAAAGTGACAGCGTGCACACCATGGTGGCACTTAGGCTAGAGATTACAAATACTTGTTACGAGTTATATTTGCAGTTGGATGTCTTTATGAAATTGTGGTGTTTGTTGGAACCATCTAGTGCTCAAAGTGACAGTGTGGGGCTTTCTAGATGGGAAAGGCTTACGTTGAGGTGTGTTGTTATAGCCCTACCAACGATTAGGGTGTCCAACCGGAGACTAGTTAAGATTAGTATCATGAAGAGAAGATATTTATATGAGAGTGTTCACTAGTGGAAGTATGATCCCTAGGCCTTGTTTCTAAGCATTGATACACCATTTGCAATTAGATCTGTTACATGTCTGCTTGCTTCCATCTTTATTTCAGTTTTGCTTTAGTCTTTTCCATGCCATCAAGCTATTTTCTATCACCGTTACCACTTATAATTATCCATACCACTTGTATTTCACTATCTCTTCGCCGAACTAGTGCACCTATACACCTGACAGGTGTATTTGGTGTGTTGGGGACACAAGAGACTTCTTGTATCTTGATTGCAGGATTGCTTGAGAGGGGATACCTTTGACCAATTCCTCCCTGAGTTCGATAAACCTTGGTTGATCCACTTAAGGGAAAACTTGTTGCTGTTCTACAAACCTCTACACTTGGAGGCCCAACAACTGTCTACAAGAATAGAAGTGCGTAGACATCATTGATGCAGAGACTACGGGCAGTAATTGGTCACCCTGAAGGCTTGGTGATACACACTGGTGCATGCAAGGGTCTTGAGAATCCTGTTGATGCTGCGTTTCCTAGGGTTGAGCATAGGGAATGCATGTGGCACCTCGCTACTAACTTCACGAAGAAGTTCAAAGGAAAGATCTTTGAAGAGGACTTGTGGCGATCAGCATACACATACACCCCAAGCACGCATGCTACTTACTTGTAGAACATGTATGTAGTGCCAAAGGTGAAAAAAATACCTTGAAGAACATCACACAAGCTATGAGCCAGAAGCAAGTTTGGTGAGTTAAGCAAGGTGGATTTTGTTTGCAATAATTTGGCAGAGAGTTTCAATGATAAGATTTCGGGCATGAAGACACTTGGAATCGTTATTTTGTTGGATGCAATAAGACAATGCATAATGGTGAAGATAGATTTAAGGCAAAGAATTTGTGCAAGCAAATTTTTAGGCCATAAAATATTTCCAAAGGTGGTTATGTTACTGAATGCAAGAACCAGGGCAATGAGAACGATAAAGATGAGGATGGTCAGAAGTTCTAGAACATTGGCTGAGGTTTATGCAGAATACAAGCGTGGAAGTGAACGGAGGTACACTGTAGACATTGGAAACAAGACTTGTTCATGCAGGTAGTGGCAGATTACTGGTCTGCCATGTCACCATGCAATGTACTTCATCTTAAAGCTTAGAGGTAGCAGAGCTGAAATAGAGAACTATGTCGAGAACTATTTCTCCATGGACAAGTTTGTTGCAACTTATGCAGAAAATGTACCACCTTTGGCTGATGAAAATGA
Source organism: Avena eriantha (assembly GCA_910589775.1). Taxonomy (NCBI): domain Eukaryota; kingdom Viridiplantae; phylum Streptophyta; class Magnoliopsida; order Poales; family Poaceae; genus Avena; species Avena eriantha. Next base: position 142,072,095 of record OU342741.1, on the reverse strand, counting down.
TTGGGAGATTGTCGATCCAAGGTTCAGATTTCAACCACCAGTTCTTAGGAGGCCACCTAGGAGGCCTAGAAAGCTAAGGATCGAAGCCTCCACCGATAAAGGTTGAAGGCTAGGAGCTAGGAAAAGGAAATGCAAATATTGTGGCGGATTAGGCCATATCAAGAGGTTGTGCAAAAACCCAGTTACACATGATCTTGTCCCTGTTCACACCCCGGTGGCAGAAAATAAGGTTTCTCAGCCAGAACTGGAGGAAGACCAGTGCGAAGACAAAGAACTTGAGGAAGTGCAGCAGGTGGAGGAAAATGGTGATGAGCACTCAGAGGAAAACATACGTAAGCAGCCAATTTATGAATAAAAGTAGAGGTGTCAGCGAGAAAAGGGTGTGAAAAGAAACAAAAGGGTAAGCGGAACAGGGAGGAAAGGGAAAATAATGGAGGTGTATTAGAATATGAAGAAGTTGCAGGGGTGATTGAGGATGTTCTTGAGGATCTTTCGGCTAACTGCAGGAGAAATAATAAATCCCTGCCAATTTCATCTTTGTACGATTCTCCAGATGAAAGGTAAGCTTAAAAATTGTTTTATTTGCCATTTTATCATTTTTTTATCCTCATCAACTATTGCTTAATGCAGCGTGGGATAGCAGACTAATAAGAGGAGCAGAAAGATGCAGGCACAATAACGTTGTATGTTGAATTATATCATTGAAACTAAACTAGTCGTGTCATCTTTATTTATATCTGGCGCGTACAACGTGTCTGTGATGGGGTCATGTGGACCAGATTACAATTTTTTAAATATTATTACATTAATTTATTTACCTGCGTATGCACACAGCTACTAGTTCTCATCTCGCTTGGATTCCCATCTCCTCTGCCGCACTCCAGAATTATGGTTGTGCCATCAAGTAGCAGAGTCAGCGTATTTTCCCATCAGATGTGAACGCAATGACTTTGTTTGTTCAGAATTTGATGACCTTTGATTAGTTTGATAGACAGAGAACTCTAAAACATGGCCAATATATGCCATCATAAACTATTCCTCAAAAAATATTATTACTCCCTCCGTCTAGAACTAAGTGACTTGAATTTCTATAGATTCGTATGTATCTAGACATGTTTTGGGTATAGATACATTTGAATATTTAAAAAAGCTAAGTCAGTTACATCTGAACAGGAGTAGTACACGATTACAACACGCTCGACCCCTTCTCCTCTGGCGCACTCCAAATTATGGTTGTGCCATCAAGTGCTGGGAGCAGAGTCAGCGTATTGTCCCATCCGATATTCCAGGAACGCGTGAACTTTATTTTCAGGATCAGACGAGTTTCAACTAATTTCAAAGATAAAGACAACTAAAACATGGCCAACATATATAGATTATGACGATAATCGAATATGACTCAAGTGACCCAGATCCAAAGAGGGCATTAAGATACCGTACATAGATTTAATTTATGCTTAAGTGGCCCTAATCGACTATGACACTCCCGCAGTCTCCATCATCTATGACGTTTTCTGCGTTGCCGTCAGCCTCCTCCGTGTCGAAATCGATGCCGATGCTCCCGGCAGCGTTCCTCCTCATGGATTCTTCACGATGCATCGCTCCACCTCCTTTCTACGGTGGAGGTCGTACGCCTAGGAACGATCTGAGCTTCGGCCCCGAGGTTAAGGGGATAAAGGCAAGGACGTAGGCCCGGTCGTGGTTGCCACTACCAATCAGTTCGCAGAACAGACTTCTCGTGGATTGCCCTCACGAAGGACATCCATATCGTCCACGCACCCCGATCTAAGGGCGCCTAACAATCGAGGATCGAGTCTTCTAGAAGCCCGGAGCGGTTGTTGATTAGCTATGCGTCCCGATTGTTTGCGGCCAACGGCTGTCGTTGAAAATAATACACATTTCAATGACAATGGTCGATCCGTATGTGGTTTGTGAAAAGAACAGACATGCAATGAACTCTGGTGGATCCATATGCAATGACACTAGTGGATCCATATGTGGTCTGTGAAAAGAACACACATACAATGACACTGGTGGATCCATGTGGTCTGTGAAAAGAACACACATGCAATGACACTGGTGGATCAATGTGGTTTGTGAAAAGAACACATATGCAATGACACTGGTGGATCCATATGTGGTCTATGAAAAGAACACACATGCAATGACACTGGTGGATCCGTATGTGGTCTGTGAAAAGAACACACATGCAATGACAGTGGTGGATCCATAGGTGGATTGTGAAAAGAACACACATGCAATGAACTCTGGTGGATCCAAATGTGGTATGTGAAAAGAACAAACATGAAATGACTCTAGATGTGGTTAATGAAAGAATACACATTTCAATGACAATGGTGGTTCCATATGTGGTTGGTGAAAAGAACAGACATGCAATGACTCTAGTTGTGGTGAATGATAAGAACACACACGCAATGACACTAGTGGATCCATAGGTGGATTGTGAAAAGAACACACATGTGATGAACTCTGGTGGATCCATATGCAATGAACTCTTGTGGATCCATATGTGGTCTGTGAAAAGAACACACATACAATGACACTGGTTGATCCATATGTGGTCTGTGAAAAGAACACACATCAATGACACTGGTGGATCCATATATGGTTTGTGAAAATAACACACATGCAATGAACTGGTGGATCCATATGTGGTCTGTAAAAAGAACACACATACAATGGCACTGGTTGATCCATATGTGGTCTGTGAAAAGAACACACATGCAATGACACTGGTGGATCCATATGTGGTCTATGAAAAGAACAGACATTTCAATGACACTGGTGGATTCATATGTGGTTTGTGAAGAGAACACACATGAAATGACTCTAGCTATGGTTAATGAAAAGAACACACGTGTAATGACACTGGTGGATCCAAATGTGGTTTGTGAAAAGAGCACACATGCAATGACTCTAGCTATGGTTAATGAAAAGAACACATATGCAATGACACTGGTGGATCCATATATGGTATGTTAAGAGAACACACGTGCAACGACTCTAGTTGTGGTTAATGAAAAGAACACACATGCAATGAACTCTGGTGGATCCATATGTGGTTTGTGAAAAGAACACACATGCAATCACACTAGTGGGTTTATATGTGGTATGTGAAAAGAACACACATGCAATGACACTAGTGGCTCTATATGTGGTCTGTGAAAAGAACACACATGCAAATAAAATGGTGGATCCAGATGTGGTTTGTGAAGATAACACACATGAAATGAACTCTGGTGGATCCATATGTGGTTTGTGAAGAGAACACGCATCCAGTGAACTCTGGTGGATCCATATGCAATGACACTGGTGGATCCATGTGTGGTCTGTGAAAAGAACACACATTTCAATGACACCGGTGGATCCACATGTGGTCTGTGAAAATAAGAACATGCAATGACACTGGTGGATCCTTATGTGGTCTGTGAAAAGAACAGACATGAAATGACTCTAGATGTGGTTAATGAAAGAATACACATTGCAATCACTAGTGGATCCATATGTGGTTTGTGAAAAGAACAGACATGCAATGACTCTAGCTGTGGTTAATTATAAGAACACACATGCAATGACACTAGTGGATCCATAGGTGGATTGTGAAAAGAAGACACATGCAATGAACTCTAGTGGATCCATATGCAATGACACTGGTGGGTTCATATGTGATCTGTGAAAAGAACACACATTTCAATGACACTAGTGGATCCATATATGGTTTGTGAAAAGAACACACATGCAATGAACTAGTGGATCCATATGTCCTTTGATAAAAGAACACATATCCAGTGAACTCTTGTGGATCCATATGCAATGGAAGTGGTGGATCCAAATGTGGTATGTGAAAACAACACACATTTCAATGACACTTGTGGATCCATACATGGTCTGTGAAAAGAACACACATGCAATGAAAATGGTGGATCCATATGTGGTCTGTGAAAAGAACACACATGCAATGACACTTGTGGATCCATATATGGTATGTGAAAAGAACACACATGCAATGACACTAGTGGATCCATAGGTGGACTGTGAAAAGAACACACATGCAATGAACTCTGGTGGATCCATATGTGGTCCGAGAAAAGAACACACATGCAATGACACTGGTGGATCCATATGTGGTCTGTGAAAATAACACACATTTCAATGACACTGGTGGATCCATATATGGTTTCTGAAAAGAACACACATCTTCTGAACTCTGGTGGATCCAGATGTGGTCTATGAAAAGAGCACACATACAATGGCACTAGTTGATCCATATGTGGTCCGTGAAAAGAACACAAATGCAATGACACTGGTGGATCCATATGTGGTCTGTGAAAAGAATACACATGCAATGAAAATAGTGGATCCATAGGTAGATTGTCAAAATAACACACATGCAATGAACTCGGGTGGATCCATATGTGGTCTGTGAAAAGAACCCACATGCAATGACACTGGTGGATCCATATGTGGTCTGTGAAAAGACAACACATTTCAATGACACTGGTGGATCTATATATAGTTTGTGAAAAGAACACACATGCAATGAACTCTGGTGGATCCATATGTGGTTTTCGAAAAGAACACACATACAATGGCACTGGTTGATCCATATGTGGTATATGAAAAGAACACACATCCAATGACACTGCTGGATCCATATGTGGTCTGTGAAAAGAACACACATTTCAATGACACTGGTGGATCAATATGTGGTTTGTTAAAAGAACAGACATCTAGTGACTCTAGATGTGGTTAATGAAAATAACACACATGCAATGACACAGGTGGATCCATATATGGTTTGTGAAAAGAACACACATGCAATGACACTAGAGGATCCATATGTGGCATGTGAAAAGAACACACGTGCAATGACCCTTGTGGATCCATATATGGTCTGTGAAAAGAACACACATGCAGTGACACTAGTGGATCCGTAGGTGGATTGTGAAAAGACCACACATGCAATGAACTCTGGTGGATCCATATCTGGTTTGTGAAGAGAACACACATGCAATGACACTTGTGAATCCATACGAGGTTAATGAAAAGAACACATATGCAATGACTCTAGTTGTGGTTAATGAAAATAACACACATGCAATGACCCTGGTGGAGCCATATGTGGTTTGTGAAAAGAATACACATGCAATGGCACCGGTGAATCTATATGTGGTCTGTGAAAACAACACACATGCAATGACACTGGTGGATCCATATATGGTTTGTGAAAAGAACACACATGCAATGACACTGGTGGATCCATATGTGGTCTGTGAAAAGAACACACATGCAATGACACCGGTTGATCCATATGTGGTCTTTGATAATAACACACATGCAATGACACTGGTGGATCCATAGGTGGTATATGAAAAGAACACACATGCAATAACACTGGTGGATCCATATGTGGTCTGTGAAAAGAACACACATGCAATGACTCTAGATGTGGTTAATGAAAGAATGCACATTTTAATGACAATGGTGGTTCCATATGTGGTTTTTGAAAAGAACAGACATACAATGACTCTAGTTGTGGTTAATTAAAAGAACACACATGCAATGACACTAGTGGATCCATAGGTGGATTGTTAAATGAACACACATGCAATGAACTCTGGTGCATCCATATGCAATGACACTGCTGGATCCATATGTGGTCTGTGAAAAGAACACACATTTCAATGACACTGGTGGGGCCATATGTGGTATGTGAAAAGAAAACACATATCAATGACACTGGTGGATCCATATATGGTTTGTGAAAAGAACACACATGCAATGACTCTAGCAGTATCCATTTGTGGTTTGTGAAAAGAACACACATAAAATGACACTGGTGGATCCATGTGGTCCGTGAAAAGAACACACATGCAATGACACTGGTGGATCAATGTGGTATGTGAAAAGAACACACATGTAATGATACTAGATATGGTTAATGAAAGAATACATATTTCAATGACACTGGTGTATCCATATATGGTTTGTGAAAAGAACACACATGCAATGACTCTACCAGTATCCATTTGTGGTTTGTGAAAAGAACACACATACAATGACACTGGTGGATCCATGTGGTCTGTGAAAAGAACACACATGCAATGACACTGGAGATCAATATGGTATGTGAGAAGAACACACATGCAATGACACTAGATGTGGTTAATGAAAGAATACACATTTCAATGACAATGTTGGATCCATATGTGGTTTGTGAAGAGAACACACATGCAATGAACTCTGGTGGATCCATATGTGGTTTGTGAAAAGAACACACATCCACTGAACTCTAGTGAATCCAAATGTGGTCTGTGAAAACAACACACATTTCCATGACACTGGTGGATCCATATATGGTCTGTGAAAAGAACACACATGCAATGAAAATGGTGGATCCATATGTGGTCTGTGAAAAGAACACACATGCAATGACATTGGTGGATCCATATGTGGTCTGTGAAAAGAACACACGTGCAATGACACTAGTGGATCCATAGGTGGACTGTGAAAAGAACGCACATGCAATGAACTCTGGTGGATCCATATGTGGTCCGTGAAAATAACACACATGCAATGACACTTGTGGATCCATATGTGGTCTGTGAAAAGAACACATATTTCATGACACTAGTGGATCCATATATGGTCTGTGAAAAGAACACACATGCAATGAACTCTAATGGATCCATATGTGGTCTGTGAAAAAAAACACATACAATGGCACTGGTTGATCCATATGTGGTCTGTGAAAAGAACACACATGCAATGAACCCTGGTGGATCCATATGTGGTCCATGAAAAAAAATATACAATGGCGCTGGTTGATCCATATGTGGTTTGTGAAAAGAACACACATGCAATGATACTAGTGGCTCAATATGTGGTCTACGAAAAGAACATACATGCAATGACACTGGTGGATCCATGTGGTCTGTGAAAAGAACACACATGCAATGACACTGGTAGATCCATATGTGGTTTGTGAAAATAACACACATGCAATGACACTAGATGTGGTTACTCAAAGAATACACATTTCAATGGCAATGGTGGATCCATATGTGGTTTGTGAAGAGAACACACATGCAATGAAGTCTGGTGGATCCATACGTGGTTTGTGAAAACAACACACATCTAGTGAACTCTGGTGGATCCATATGCAATGACACTAGTGGATCCAAATGTGGTATGTGAAAAGAACACACATTTCAATGACACTGGTGGATCCATATATGGTCGTTGAAAAGAACACACATGCAATGAAAATGGTGGATCCATATGTGGTCTGTGAAAAGAACACATATGCAATGACACTAGTGGATCCATATGTGGTCTATGAAAAGAACACACATGCAATGACACTTGTGGATCCATAGGTGCATTGTGAAAAGAACACAGATGCAATGAACTCTGGTGGATCCATATGTGGTCTGTGAAAATAACACACATGCAATGACACTGGTGGATCCATATGTGGTTTGTGAAAAGAACAGACATGCTATGACTCTAGCTGTGGTTAATGAAAATAACACATATGCAATGACACTAGTGGATCCATAGGTGGATTGTGAAAAGAACACACATGCAATGAACTCTGGTGGATCCATATGCAATAACACTGGTGGGTCCATATGTGGTATCTGAAAAGAACACACATTTCAATGACACTTGTGGATCCATATATGGTTTGTGAAAAGAACACACATTTCACTGACACTGGTGGATCCATTTGTGCTTTGATAAAAGAACACATATCCAGTGAACTCTTGTGGATCCATATGCAATGGCACTGGTGGATCCAAATGCAATGACACTGGTGGGTCCATATGTGGTCTGTGAAAAGAACACACATGCAATGAATTCTAGTAGATCCATATGTAATGACACTGGTGGGTTTATATGTGGTCTGTGAAAATAACACACATTTGAATGACACTGGTGGATCCATATATGGTTTTTGAAAAGAACACACGTTTCAATGACACTGGTGGATCCATATTTGCTTTGATAAAAGAACACATGTCCAGTGAACTCTTGTGGATCCATATGCAATGGCACTGGTGGATCCAAATGTGGTATGTGAAAAGAACACACATTTCAATGACACTGGTGGATCCATATATGGCCTGTGAAAATAACACACATGCAATAAAAATGGTGGATCCATATGTGGTCTGTGAAAAGAACACACATGCAATGACACTTGTGGATCCATATATGGTATGTGAAAAGAACACACATGCAATGACACTAGTGGATCCATAGGTGGACTGTGAAAACAACACACATGCAATGAATTCTGGTGGATCCATATGTGGTCCGTGAAAATAACACACATGCAATGACACTGGTGGATCCATATGTGGTTTGTGAAAATAACACACATTTCAATGACACTAGTGGATCCATATATGGTTTCTGAAAAGAACACACATCTTATGAACTCTGGTGGATCCATATGTGGTCTGTGAAAAGAACACACATACAATGGCACTAGTTGGTCCATATGTGGTCTGTGAAAAGAACACACATGCAATGCCACTGGTGGATCCATATGTGGTCTGTGAAAAGAACGCACATGCAATGAAACTAGTGGATCCATGTAAATTGTGAAAAGAACACACATGCAATGAACTCTGGTGGATCCATATGTGGTCTGTGAAAAGAACACACATGCAATGACACTGGTGGATCCATATGTGGTCTGTGAAAACAAGACACATTTCAATGACACTAGTGGATCCATATATAGTTTGTGAAAATAACACACATGCAATGACTCTAGCTGGATCCATATGTGGTTTGCGAAAAGAACACACATACAATGGCACTGGTTGATCCATATGTGGTCGATGAAAAGAACACACATCCAATGACACTGCTGGATCCATATGTGGTCTATGAAAAGAACACACATTTCAATGACACTGGTGGATCCATATGTGGTTTGTGATAAGAACAGACATCCAGTGACTCTAGATGTGGTTAATAAAAATAACAACATGCAATGACACTGGTGGATCCATATATGTTTGTGAAAAGAACACACATGCAATAACACTGGTGGATCCATATGTGCCCTGTCAAAAGAACACACGTGCAATGACACTTGTGGATCCATATATGGTCTGTGAAAAGAACACACATGCAGTGACACTAGTAGATCCATAGGTGGATTTTGAAAAGAATACACATGCAATGAACTCTCGTGGATCCGTATCTGGTCTATGAAAAGAACACACATGCAATGACACCAGTGGATCCATATGTGGTTGATACATTGCAAATGTATCTATAATTTTTGATGTTCCATGCTTGGTTTTATCCACTTTCTGGTGTTTTGTTCCAACTTCGGAGTACTTTTCTTATGATTTCTTAGACTAACCTATTAACAAGAGCCACAGTGCCAGCTGCCTGTTTTTTGTTGTTTTTGGTTCCAGGAAAGTCAGAAAATGAATATTCTCGGAATTGGATGGGACAAAAGCCAAAGTGCCTATTTTTCCGGAAGTGATCAAGTGCTAGAATACGAGACGGAGAAGGGCCAGGGGCCGGCCCCACAACCTGGCCACGTGGCCAGGCTAGGCCCGCGCCAGGGGGTGGTGTGGTGGCTCTCGGCACCCCCTCGGCCTCTCCTTTCGCCTATATATTGCCCTCGTGATGAAAACCCTAAGTACCCGATCAAAAATCCACGAAAGAGTCTGTAGCCGCCGTCATCTCCATCCCTAGATCGGGAGGGATCTGAAGCTCTTCCCGGCACCCTGCCGGAGAGGGGAATTCACCCTGGAGGCCTTCTTCATCACCATGCAAGCCTCCGGTGTGATGCGTGAGTAGTTCATCCTTGGACTACGTATCCATGTAGTAGCTAGATGGCTGGTTCTCCTCCTTTTGAGGGATCCGATGGATATTGAGATGCTATTTCAGATTGATTATTGATTCTATCATGTCTTTGTTATTTGAGATCTTGCATGCTTTCCGTTGTTAGTAGATATCTTGGCCAAGTAGATGCTAGCAACTCCAAGAGTTAGTATTTATGCTCGATAGTGGGTTCATGCCTCTAGTAATCTGGGGAAGTGACAGAAATATCTAAGGTACTAGATGTGCTATTGCTACTAGGGAGAAAACAACAATCCTTTGTTCATAGAACAATCGTATTGTTTACTTTACACGCAGTTCGTAAAGCAATAATCTGTTGCTTGTAACTTAATACTGGAGGGGGTTCGGATGATAGCCTGAAGGTGGATTATTAGTCATAGATGCAGTTGGATGGCGGTCTATGTATTATGTTGTAATGCCCAATCAAGTCTCAAAGGAGTCAAGATGATTAGTATATGCATGTATTGCTTTCTCGGTGTTTGTCAATTGCCCCGCTGTAATTTGTTCACACAGCATGTTATCTATCTTAAGGAGAGCCACCTCTAGTTAACTATGGATCCCAGTCCTTGTCTTTTACATTCAATCTACAATCTTTTACTGCTTTGTGTTTACTTTCTGCAAACTTTTACTTCTTTCCATTCGATACGTTTAATCCTTTGTTTTCTACAAAACACGGTGAGATTGACAACCTCATCGCAAGTTGGGGACAAAGTTCTGTGGTTGTGTTGTGCAGGTCTCCACGTTGCTACTAGCACCGGTAGTGCGCCCTGCCAAAGCTCAGCTAGTAACACCTTTGAGGTGTTTCCTTGCTCCTACTGGTTCGATTAAACCTTGGTTTCATAACTGGGGGAAACTTGCTGCTGTGCTCATCATACCTTCCTCTTGGGGTTCCCAACAAGCTCTACATCAACCACGAGCCATCAAGCATTTTTCTGGAGCCGTTGCCGGGGATCGAAGAAGAAGAAGAAACTCCCCACGTCAACCACACGCCATTAAAAGACATTTTTCTGGCGCCGTTGCCGGGGAGTCAAGGACATCTTCACAAGGGGAGTCCCTCATAACCAATCTCTTTACTTTGTTGTTTTTGTTTTGCTTAGTTTTCTTTTTTCTTTGTTTGCTTGTTTCTTTATCAAAAACACACAAAAATTAGTTTTACAAGTTTGCTTTCTTATTTCAAAACCCAAAAAATGACTACTCTTGAAAACACTAAGTTGTGTGACTTCACTAGCACCAACAACAATGATTTTATGAGCACACCTATTGCTCCACCTGTGGCTGAAAATACTTTCTTTGAGATAAAACCTGCTTTACTCAATCTTGTTATGAGAGAGCAATTTTCTGGTATTGGTAATGAAGATGCTGCTTCCCATCTAAATAACTTTGTTGAACTTTGTGAGATGCAAAAGCATAGGGATATAGATGGTGATATTATTAAACTGAAATTGTTTCCTTTCTCTTTGAGAGGAAAAGCTAAAGAATGGTTGAATTCCTTAACTAGGAATAGTATTGATTATTGGACTAAGTGCAAAGATGATTTTATTGGAAAATACTATCCTCGTGCTAAGATTATATCCATGAGAAGTGAAATAATGAAGTTTAAACAACTTGATAATGAGCATGTTGCTCAAGCTTGGGAAAGAATGAAATCTTTGGTAAAGAATTGTCCCACTCATGGACTGACTGCTTGGATGATCATCCAAACTTTTTATGCAGGATTGAACTATTCTTCAAGGAACCTATTGGGTTCAGCTGCTGGAGATACCTTTATGACCATCACTTTGGGTGCTGCAACAAAACTTCTGGACAATATGATGGTTAATTATTCTGAATGGCATACTGAGAGAGCTCCACAAGGTAAGAAGGTAAATTCTGTTGAGGAAACCTCCTCCTTGAGTGATAAGATTGATATTATTATGTCTATGCTTGTTAATGGGAAAGCCCATATTGATCCAAATAATGTTCCTTTAGCCTCTTTGGTTGCTCAAGAAGAGCAAGTTGATGTGAACTTCATAAGAAATAACAATTTTGGCAACAATGGTTATGGTAATAATGCTTATAGGAACAATTTTGGTAACAACAATTATAGGCCCTACCCTCCTAGTAATACTTATGGCTATAATGGTAAACCTGAATTACCTAGTGAAGGAAGAATTCTAGAAGTTGAAAGAGCCACTAAAAACTTCATGCAAATGCAATATGTGCAAAATAAACTATTTACTAAAACTATGGAGGAACAATCTATCATTTTGAAGAACATTAGCCATCAACTTGAGAGTCTAAATAGGGAAATTCCTAGTTTACAATTGAAACTCTCTAATTCTAAAAGAAATATATCATCTTTGTCTGAAGCTCAATCTTCATTGATTAATAAAATGGCTGCTAAACCTGAAACTAATGATAATCCCTTTGCAGCTACTAATGCCATACAAGTAAGAATTGATGAAAATGTTAGACTATTAGCTGAATTACATGCTAAGTGGGAATGAGATGATGAATTTGCTAGAAACATTAGTGTTTCTACTATCACCACCACTAGTGTTGAGGCTAGTAATAGTTCTACTACTTTTGATGATAAAGTTGATTTTGATCTTGATGGTTGCAATATCTCTGAAGTTATTAAGTTCCTACAAAAGCTTGCTAAAATTCCTAATGCTAGTGCTATGAACATGGCTTTTACAAAACACATTACTGATGCTCTCATAAAGATTAAAGAAGAAAAGATGAAACATAAAGCTTCTATTCTTATAAAGCAAGAAGATGGTTGGGAACCCATCATTAATATGAAAGTGAATGAGTTTGATTTCAAAGCTTTGTGTGATCTTGATAGTAGTGTTTCTATTATGCCTAGAAGGATTTATGATATGCTTGATTTGGCTCCTCTTGAAGATTGTTATTTGACTGTCCCACTCGATGCCAATGCTAAAAAGAAACTCATGGGGAGTCATAATGATGTTCTTGTTATGGTTAACGATTCCTATGTCCCCGTTGATTTCTATGTTTTGGATGTTGAATACAATGCTTCTTGTCCTATTACTTTGGGAAGACCTTTTCTTAGAACTGTTGGTGCCATCATTGATATGAAAGAAGGCACCATTAAATATCAAATCCCACTCAAGAAAGGTATAGAACACTTCCCTAAAAAGAGAGAAAAGATTTCTTTTGCTTCACCTATGAAAACAAAATTTGATCTTAATGCTTCTTCATTTGAGAACACGTGATTCTTTCTTTGCTTCTTATGCCTAACTTAAAGGCGTTAAAGAAAAGTACTTATTGGGAGATAACCCAGAAGTTTTAGATGAGTCTTGGAAGTTATTACCTCTGTAATAACCTCTCCTTATCCTTTTTATTTGCTTTTTGTGCCAAGAGTAACCTCTAATGAGACAGAAGTAATGATTGGGAAGGTTGCTGTCCCGAAACAGATTTCTGTGTTTCACCGTAAAAATTCGTGAGAGAGATCTGTATGTCGGATTGAGCTGTAATTTGTTTTGCTTCTACCCCAGATTGTTATATAACTTTCGTTAGTTCAACACTTTTTGATTTGAGCAACAAAAGGTCTTCGAAAAAATTCGTCTTTACCTACTGGTCTGTTTTGACAGATTTCTGCCATTTTCTGCATTTGCTTCTTGTTGGTTCCTTCTTGAGTTCTTTTGGGGAATTGAGCTTTATGAGGGAAGTGCTACAGTAGCTAGTGTTCTAATGGAAGTTTATATGGTGTTAGAACTGAACCTTAAGACTTATTTATCTTAAGTGCACTAATGTTGCTAATGAGATTGTGTGAAGTTTTGTATAAAGGAAAAATTTCAGGTGTATGGAAGGAATGAGTAATGAGATGAAGGATGGACTAAATCTCAAGCTTGGGGATGACACGCGTGTCACCCCAAGAAATATCCAAGAAGTACAAGCGTCAAAGCTTGGGGATGCCCAAGACATCCCCTTCTTCATCAATAAAAATCCCAGGTTTCTTCCAAACGCTTCATTTTTATTGTTTCATGCACAGTTGTGTTTTTCTTGGAGCGTCTTCTTTTTCGTTTTCATTTTGGTTTTCGTTTGCCTTGGTTTGCTTAGTTTGCTGAATAAATTGGTTGGACCCCCTCTTTCATACATTGGTTTGCAAATAGTTTGGTTTGGTTTGGAAAAGAGTAGGAAAGTTCATACTTTTGTGGTAAAAAGAGCTTGTTTTTGACTGTGACCTATGCTTTGTCATGCCATGCTTGATATTATTTTGGATTTATGCTTAGTATTCCTTGTTATAGCATGACTTGTTATAAACAATTGAGATTGCTTAATGTGCCTTGGATGAATCATGTGTTGTTTTAGCATATTAAAGCATAGTATAGTGCTATTCTCCTTTGATGCTTTATTTGGGTTGACTTGGCGCATGCTCACACCATGTTATGACTATCCAAAGTCACCATAGCCTTTATGATCCTTTAGTTTTCAACTTGTAGTATCACTTTGTGCTTTGATCAATGATGTTTTGTCGCTCTGCATGATTATGGTCATTATTGCTCTCTTAGTTTGTCGCTCCCAGTCTTTTACTAGCCTCCCCAACAAGTATGAGTTCCACACATGCATCCAACTCCCTAAACCAAGTTATTCCAAAGAGTCCACCATACCTACCTACTAGCTTATGCTATTCCAAGTACATTCATGCTTTTGTTTACCTTCCACTTGTTATGAGAAAACTAGTGATTAAAGCTCTCACGAACTTGATGGTACACTTTACTTTACTTGCCCTTAATAAACTTGAACCATTGTGTCTTCTTTGTTGTATATGCTTGCACTTATTTGTTGGGAACTAGCAGAACCATGCTTTCATGGGGAACGCTTTCAACATTGCACTTGGTACTTGTACCTAGTTGATATCATGCTCTTTTGTATATGGATGTCGTCGGTGTGAAATGAAAGGGGATCTTGTAAGTCCATGGAGTTATGTATATGTGTTAGAGAAACGCCTGGGCCGCTGGTCTAATCCATGCTGACATGGTGGAAACCTGCAGCGTAACCATAATGAGTTGTCTATGAAGCATTCTTCTTATCAAAAAAGAGTCCTATTGAGAAAAAAAAGAAAAGAAAAAGAAAAAAAAGAGATACTATGAAAAGAGGAAAGAGAGAAAAAAGCACCAAATTCCCATGGTAAATAAGAAGAATGCTGAGATGCTCGTTGTCTGCTTGCCTTGTCATTTTGATATGGGGATTCTTCCGTATCATCGGGCAAGGGGTACCCCGTTGCGGTTCTCTATGATACACATGTACTTATGATGACAAGAACTTACCGGTGACTAAACTTGAGTAGCATGAGGAGCGGCCCTCGTATACAAGGGACATGAGATTTATGACTTATACTTCATCAAGCATGTACACCATAGTTTGTTCACTTTAACCTTAATCACTTCAAGATGCTTATGATAGGGGCAATGAGAGCTGAAAGCTATAAGTACCATAAATTTTGGAAGCTCTTTATGAGATTTGAATCCCAACTTCCTTTTACAAAAGGCTTTTCTTCCACCATTATATTGAGTCTCCATCTTCTATCTTTATGCACCTACTTTGAGAGCATAGTGGCCATTCTTAGTTCTATGTGCATTGTCCCAAGACTAGTTGATTGATGCATAACTTGTTATTGCTTGTTTTAAACTATTGTATCTAGTCACTCTTATGAACTTTGAAGGTGTCCTATGCATTTATATTTGCTACTCTATTGAGGGACAAGCTGAATACTATTATGCTATGTTTTCTTTATGTGAAACAAGCAAACGTCTTGCAAAGCATTGTTATTCATGAATCTTTTGTTTGTGCCTTTTCATGTTGCATCATAGTTTCTTTGCTTATTGCTAGAACTTTGTATTTCATGTTATGATTGAAGTATTATGATCCCATCTTTGAATGTTTTGCAAATACTTTGATCAAGTATTTGATGGTGCATGTCACCTCAAAAATTATTCTCTTTTTAACACTTACCTACTGGAGGACGAGCATGAGTTAAGCTTGGGGATGTTGATACATTGCAAATGTATCTATAATTTTTGATGTTCCATGCTTGGTTTTATCTACTTTCTTATGTTTTGTCCACACTTTGGTGTACTTTTCATATGATTTCTTGGACTAACCTATTAACAAGAGCCACAGTGCCAACTGCCTGTTTTCTGCTGTTTTTGGTTCCAGGAAAGTCAGAAAATGAATATTCTCGGAATTGGACGGGACAAAAGCCAAAGTCAGTTTTTCACCGAGGGACACCTAGAGCCAGAATACGAGACAGAGAGGGGCTGGGGCCCTGCCACACCACCTGGCTGCGCGGCTAGGCCTGGCCCGTGCCAGGGGGTGGTCTGGCCGCCCCAGGCACCCCCTCGGCCTCTCCTTCCGCCTATATATTGCCTCTGATACAGAAACCCTAAGTACCCGATCAAAATTCCACAAAAAGGGTCTGTAGCCGTCGTCATCTCCATCCCTAGATTGGGAGGGATCTGAAGCTCTTCCCAGCACCCTTCCAGAGAGGGGAATTCACCCTCGAGGTCTTCTTCATCATCATGCAAGCCTCTGGTGTGATGCCTGAGTGGTTCATCTCTGGACTACGGGTCCATGTAGTAGCTAGATGGCTGGTTCTTCTCCTTTGTGCTTTCATGTCTAGATCGTGTGAGCTCCGTTCATGATCAAGATCATCTATTTGTAATTCTGCATGTTGTGTTTGCGGGGATCCGATGGATATTGAGATGCTATTTCAGATTGATTATTGATTCTATCATGTCTTTGTTATTTGTGATCTTGCATGCTTTCAGATTGATTATTGATTCTCAAAAATTATTCTTTCTTTTTATCACTTACCTACTCGAGGACGAGGAAGAGTTAAGCTTGGGGATGTTGATACATTGCAAATGTATCTATAATTTTTGATGTTCCATGCTTGGTTTTATCCACTTTCTTGTGTTTTGTTCCAACTTCAGAGTACTTTTCTTATGATTTCTTGGACTAACCTATTAACAAGAGCCAAAGTGCCAGTTGCCTGTTTTCTACTGTTTTTGGTTCCAGGAAAGTCAGAAAATGAATATTCTTGAAATTGGACGGGACAAAAGCCAAAGTGCCTATTTTTCCGGAAGTGATCAAGTGCCAGAATACGAGACGGAGAAGGGCCAGAGGCTGGCCACACCACCTGGCCGCGCGGCCAAGCTAGGCCCGCACCAGGGGGTGGTGTGGTGGCTCCCGGCACCCCCTCGGCCTCTCCTTCCGCCTATATATTGCCCTCGGGACAAAAACCCTAAGTACCCGATCAAAAATCCACGAAAGAGTCTGTAGCCGCCGTCATCTCCATCCCTAGATCGGGAGGGATCTGAAGCTCTTCCCGACACCCTACCGGAGAGGGGAATTCACCCTGGAGGCCTTCTTCATCACCATGCAAGCCTCTGGTGTGATGCGTGAGTAGTTCATCCTTGGACTACGGAAGAGTCTGTAGCCGCCGCCATCTCGATCCCCAGATCGAGGGAGATCCGAAGCTCTTCCCGGCACCCTGCCGGAGGGGAGAGATCACCCTAGAGGCCTTCTTCATCACCATGACTGCCTCTGGTGTGATGCGTGAGTAGTTCATCCCTGGACTACGGGTCCATGTAGTAGCTAGATGGCTGGTTCTCCTCCTTTGTGCTTTCATGTTTAGATCTTGTGAGCTCCGTTCATGATCAAGATCATCTATTTGTAATTCTGCATGTTGTGTTTGCGGGGATCCGATGGATATTGAGATGCTATTTCAGATTGATTATTGATGCTATCATGTCTTTGTTATTTGAGATCTTGCATGCTTTCCGTTGTTAGTAGATATCTTGGCCAAGAAGATGCTAGCAACTCCAAGAGTTAATATTTATGCTCGATAGTGGGTTCATGCCTCTGGTAATCTGGGGAAGTGACAGAAATCTCTAAGGTACTAGATGTGTTGTTGCTACTAGGGAGAAAACAACAATCATTTGTTCATAGAACAATCGTATTGTTTACTTTACACGCAGTTCGTAAAGCAATAATCTGTTGCTTGCAACTTAATACTGGAGGGGGTTCGGATGATAACCTGAAGGTGGATTATTAGTCATAGATGCAGTTGGATGGCGGTCTATGTATTATGTTGTAATGCCCAATCAAGTCTCAAAGGAGTCAAGACGATAGTATATGCATGTATTGCTTTCTCGGTGTTTGTCAATTGCCCCGCTGTAATTTGTTCACCCAGCATGTTATCTATCTTAAGGAGAGCCACCTCTAGTGAACTATAGATCCCGGTCCTTGTCTTTTACATTCAATCTACAATCTTTTACTGCTTTGTGTTTACTTTCTGCAAACTTTTACTTCTTTCCATTCGATACATTTAATCCTTTCTTTTCTGCAAAACACGGTGAGATTGACAACCTCATCGCAAGTTGGGGACAAAGTTTTGTGGTTGTGTTGTGCAGGTCTCCGCGTTGCTACTAGCACCGGTAGTGCGCCCTGCCAAAGCTCATCTAGTAACACCTTTGAGGTGTTTCCTTGCTCCTACTAGTTCGATTAAACCTTGGTTTCATAACTGAGGGAAACTTGCTGCTGTGCTCATCATACCTTCCTCTTGGGGTTCCCAACGAGCTCTACATCAACCACGAGCTATCAGTGGTGTGTGAAAAGAACACACATTTCAATGACACTGGTGCATCCATATGTGGTTAATGAAAATAACACACATGCAATGACTCCAGCTGTGGTTAATGAAAAGAACACACATGCAATGATATTGGTGGATCCATATGTGGTTTGTGAAAATAACACACATGCAATGACACTGGTGGATCTATATGTGGTCTGTGAAAAGACCACACATGCAATGACACTGGTGGATCCATATATGGTTTGTGAAAAGAACACACATGCAATGGCACTGGTGGATCCATATGTGGTCTGTGAAAAGAACACACATGCAATGACACCGGTGGATCCATATGTGGTCTTTGAAAATAACACACATGCAATGACACTGGTGGATCCATAGGTGGTCTACGAAAATAACACACATGCAATGACACTAGTGGATCCATATGTGGTCTGTGAAAAGAACACACATGCAATGACTCTAGATGTGGTTAATGAAAGAATTCACATTTTAATGACAATGGTGGTTCCATATGTGGTTTGTGAAAAGAACAGACATGTAATGGCTCTAGCTGTGGTTAATGAAAAGAACACACATGCAATGACACTAGTGGATCCATAGGTGGATTGTTAAAAGAACACACATCCAATGAACTCTGGTGCATCCATATGCAATGACACTGGTGGATCCATATGTGGTCTATGAAAAGAACACACATTTCAATGACACTGGTGGGTCCATATGTGGTCTGTGAAAAGAAAACAGATTTCAATGACACTTGTGGATCCATATATGGTTTGTGAAAAGAAGACACATGCAATGACTCTAGTTGTATCCATTTGTGGTTTGTGAAAAGAACACACATACAATGACACTGGTGGATCCATGTGGTATGTGAAAAGAACACACTTGCAATGACACAGGTGGATCAATGTTGTATGTGAAAAGAACACACATACAATGACACTGGTGGATCCATGTGGTCAGTGAAAAGAACACACATGCAATGACACAGGTGGATCAATGTGGTATGTGAAAAGAACACACATGCAATGACACTAGATGTGGTTAATGAAAGAATACACATTTCAATGACAATGTTAGATCCATATGTGGTTTGTGAAGAGAACACACATGCAATGAACTCTGGTGGATCCATATGTGGTTTGTGAAAAGAACACACATCTAGTGAACTCTGGTGGATCCATATGCAATGACACTGGTGGATCCATATGTGGTCTGTGAAAACAACACACATTTCAATGACACTGGTGGATAAATATATGGTCTGTGAAAAGAACACACATGCAATGAAAATGGTGGATCCATATGTGGTCTGTGAAAATAACACACATGCAATGACACTGGTGGATCCATATGTGGTCTGTGAACAGAACACACATGCAATGACACTAGTGGATCCATAGGTGGACTGTGAAAAGAACGCACATGCAATGAACTTTGGTGGATCCATGTGTGGTCTGTGAAAAGAACACACATGCAATGACACTTATGGATCCATATGTGGTATGTGAAAATAAAACATGTTTCATGACACTAGTGGATCCATATATGGTCTGTGAAAAGAACACACATGCAATGAACTCTGGTGGATCCATATGTGGTCTGTGGAAAAAAAACACATACAATGGCACTGGTTGATCCATATGTGGTCTGTGAAAAAGAACACACATGCAATGAACTCTGGTGGATCCATATGTGGTCCGTGAAAAAAACATACAATGGCACTGGTTGATTCATATGTGGTCTATGAAAACAACACACATGCAATGACACTAGTGGATCAATATGTGGTCTGTGAAAAGAACACACATGCAATGACACTAGTGGATCCATGTGGTCTGTGAAAATAGCACGCATGCAATGACACTGGTAGATCTATGTGGTTTGTGAATAGAACACACATGCAATGACACTAGATGTGGTTAATGAAAGAATACACATTTCAATGGCAATGGTGGATCCATATGTGGTTGGTGAATTGAACACACATGCAATGAACTCTGGTGGATGCACATGTGGTTTGTGAAAAGAACACACATCCAGTGAACTCTGGTGGATCCATATGCAATGGCACTGGTGGATCCAAATGTGGTAAGGGAAAAGAACGAACATTTAAATGACACTGGTGGATCAATATATGGTATGTGAAAAGAACACACATGCAATGAAAATGGTGGATCCATACATGGTCTGTGAAAAGAACACACATGCAATGACACTGGTGGATCCATATGTGGTCTGTGAAAAGAACACACATGCAATGACACTAGTGGATCCATAGGTGGATTGTGAAAAGAACACACATGCAATGAACTGTGATGGATCCATATGTGGTTTGTGAAAATAACACACATGCAATGACACTAGGGCATCCACCTATGGTCTGTGAAAATAACACACATTTCAATGACACTGGTGGATCCATATATGGTTTGTGAAAATAACACACATGCAATGAACTCGGTGGATCCATATGTGGTATGTGAAAAGAACACACATACAATGGCACTGGTTGATCCATATGTGGTCTGTGAAAAGAACACACATGCAATGACACTGGTGGATCCATATATGGTCTTTGAAAAGAACACACATGCAATGACAATGGTGGAACCATATGTGGTCTATGAAAAGAACAGACATGCAATGACTCAAGATGTGGTTAATTAAAGAATACACATTTCAATGAAAATGGTGGTTCCATATGTGGTTTGTGAAAAGAATAGACATGCAATGACTCTAGCTATGGTTAATGAAAAGAACACACATGCAATGAGACTAGTGGATCCATAGGTGGATTGTGAAAAGAACACACATGCAATGAACTCTGGTGGATCCATATGCAATGACACTGGTGGATCCATATGTGGTCTTTGAAAAGAACACACATTTCAATGACACTGTTGGGTCCATATGTGGTTTGTGAAAAGAACACATATTTCAATGACACTAGTGGATCCATATATGGTTTCTGAAACGAACACACATGCAATGACTCTTGCTGTCTGGTGGATCAATGTGGTTTGTGAAAAGAACACACATGCAATGACACAGGTGGATCCGTATGTGGTTTGTGAAAAGAACACACATGCAATGACACTGGTGGATCAATATGTGGTTTGTGTAAAGAACTCACATGCAATGACTCTAGATGTGGTTAATGAAAGAATAGACATTTCATTGACAATGGTGGTTCTATAGGTGGATTGTGAAAAGAACACACATGGAATAAACTCTGATGGATCCATATGTGGATTGTGAAAAGAACACACATGCAATGAACTCTGATGGATCCATATGCAATGACACTGGTGGATCCATAGGTGCTATGTGAAAACAACACATATTTCAATGACACTGGTGGATCCATATATGGTTTGTGAAAACAACACACATGCAATGAACTTTGGTGGATCCATATATGGTCTATGAAAAGAACACACATACAATGACCCTGGTTGATCCATATGTGGTCTATGAAAAGAACACACATGCAATGACACTGCTGGATCCATATGTGGTCTGTGAAAAGAACCCACATGCAATGACACCGGTGGATCAATATGTGGTCTGTGAAAAGAACACACATTTCAATGACACTGGTGGATCCATATGTGGTCTGTGAAAAGAACACACATACAATTACTCTAGGTATGGTCTATGAAAAGAAAACACATGCAATGACACTGGTGGTTCCATAGGTGGTCTGTGAAAACAACACATATGCATGACTCTAGCTGTGGTTAATGAAAAGAACACACATGCAATGACACTAGTGGATCCATAGGTGGATTGTGAAAAGAACACACATGCAATGAACTCAACTGGATGCATATGCAATGACACTGGTGGATCCATATCTGGTTTGTGAAAAGAGCACACATTTCAATGACACAGGTGGATCTATATATGGTTTGTGAAAATAACACACATGCAATTAACTCCGGTGGATCCATGCGTGGTCTGTGAAAATAACACACATACAATGACATTGGCTGATCCATATGTGGTATGTGAAAAGAACACACATGCAATGACACTGGTGGATCCATATATGGTCTGTGAAGAGAACACACATGCAATGACTCTAGCTGTGGTTAATGAAAAGAACACACATGCAATGACACTAGTGGATCCATATGTGGTTTGTGAAAAGAACAGACATGCAATGACACTGGTGGTTCTATATGTGGTCTATGAAAAGAAAACACATGCAATGACACTGGTGGATCTATATGTGGTCTGTGAAAGGAACACACATGCAATGAAAATGGTGGATCCATATGTGGTTTGTGAAGATTACACACATGCAATGAACTCCATTGGATCCATATCTGGTTTGTGAAAAGAACACACATCCAGTGAACTCTGGTCGATCCATATGCAATGACACTAGTGGATCCATGTGTGGTCTATGAAAAGAACACACATTTCAGTGACATCGATGGATCCATATGTGGTATGTGAAAAGAACACACATGCAATGACTCTAGATGTGGTAATTAAAATAACACACATGCAATGAAAATGGTGGATCCATATGTGGTTTGTGAAAAGAACACACATGCAATGACACTGGTGGATCCATATGTGGTCTGTGAAAAGAACACACATGCAATGACTCTAGCTGTGGTTAATGAAAAGAACACACATGAAATGACACTGGTGGATCCATATGTGGTTTGTGAAAAGAACACACATGCAATGACACTGGTGGATCTATATGTGGTATGTGAAAAGAACACACATGCAGTGAAAATGGTGGATCCATATGTGGTTTGTGAAAAACACACACATGCAATGACACTGGTGGATTCATATGTGGTCTGTGAAAAGAACACACATGCAATGACACTGGTGGATCCATGTGGTTTGTGGAAAGAAAACACATGCAATGACACTTGTGGATCCATATGTGGTCTGTGAAAAGAACAGACATGAAATGACTCTAGATGTGGTTAATGAAAGAATACACATTTCAATGAAAATGGTGGTTCCATATGTGGT
This sequence comes from Avena eriantha, assembly GCA_910589775.1. Classification (NCBI taxonomy): domain Eukaryota; kingdom Viridiplantae; phylum Streptophyta; class Magnoliopsida; order Poales; family Poaceae; genus Avena; species Avena eriantha. Next base: position 142,048,577 of record OU342741.1, on the reverse strand, counting down.
TTGTGAAAAGAACAGACATACAATGACTCTAGTTGTGGTTAATGAAAAGAACACACATGCAATGACACTAGTGGATCCATTAGTGGATTGTGAAAAGAACACACATGCAATGAACTCTGGTGGATCCATATGCAATGACACTGGTGGATCCATATATGGTTTGTGAAAAGAACAAACATTTCAATGACATTGGTGGATCCATATATGGTTTGTGAAAAGAACACACATGCAATGACACTGGTGGATCCATAGGTGGATTGTGAAAATAATAGACATGCAATGCCTACTCTTTCTATTTTCTATTTGAATCCCTTATTCTTTCTTGCCCTTGGTTTTCTGATAGTACTAAGATTTCCCCTCCTCTCTCTCTCGATCACAAATCTCACAAAATCCCAAACTTGTGCTTACTCTGGGTGCTACGCCCTGATTGGGTGACACATATGTCACGTGGATCGTCTCCACCAACCGTTGATCCTCTGTGATCCAACGGGCAGGATAACCCATCCCTTCTCCACTTTGTTTATGCATGGTCTATCAGTGCCACCTCTCTATCCGTGCCATCGATACTTTACCTCCATAAAAAATTGAAAATCCATCTATCTAAATAAAATAAATCATCATATTTCAAAGAACTTATCGTCTTCGTCTTCCGGTTCATCCTCGTCTTCGTCAATGCCAGGGTCCTTGCCATCACAGCCGTTGGTGTCCTTCTCTGATGACTCGACACCGACCCCTTCCTTGTATAAGCGCACTATCTCCTCATCGAAGTCCTCCTACTCCTCCTCTTCATAGTCCCATGGGTCCACGTCACTCTCCTCCGCTTCTGCCTCCAACTGATCGATGATAGCCTCCTCGTTGGCCGAGTCAGACTCATCGAAATAGCTGTCTCCTCTCTTCTTCCTAGTCTTCTTCTCGTTCCTCTTCTCGTCCGTACTCGTCGGTGCAACACGCACCCCCGTCCTGGCTGCTGCTTTGCGCTCGTCCGTCGCTACACGTACCCCACGCTCCTCCTGCGTGGCCGGTATGAGCTTCGACGTCGTGATGTCCTCGAGTGCCGATGTCGATGGATCCTAGCGAGGTCAGACACGACGTGCTACCTCAGTAGGCGACTCGCGAGCGCGAACAATGCAGCGAAGAGCCGGGGACGCAGGACGGTCAGTGGACGGCTTGGACCTGCCATTGCCACGGTGAGGGGGCATCGTGCTCGAGGTAGTTGTTTTGAATGGTCGATGGCGGGTACACACAGTGGGGCGCCGATTGATCAAGGACGAGTGATGATTCACAAGTATAGGGGGTGTATCGCAGTATTTTCAATAAGTAAGAGTGTCGAACCCAACGAGGAGCAGAAGGTGTTGGCTAGTGGTTTGGATCAGGAATTCTCTGCAAATACTTAGCAAATAGATTTTTAGGGGTTTTGATAAAGCAAGTAAATAAAGTACGAGTAAATAAAAGACAATAAGAACAAATGCAGCAAGTGGCCCAATCCTTTATTCAGCAAAGGACAAGCGGGTTGTATTACTTAAGATGACCAAACGTTCTCGAGGACACATGAGAAGACTGTCAAGTGCTTTCGCTTGATATAGTTGATTAATATTCTTTAGCTTGCTAAGTGTTGTGTGGGTGAATCTGTGCTAATGTACCGACCTTCCTAGGACTAATACATACTTGTGATTATACCCCTTGCAAACATCCGTAAGTACAAGAAAGTAATTAAGGTAGAAACCTAACCACAACTTTAAACTCTAAGACCCTTATGTCCCTTGTGTAATGGTTTCCTAACGGGGGTTCAGGTTTCTGTCACTCCGGCAACCCCTACGATTAGTAGCCAAATACACAATGCATTACCCTAGGCCCATATAGGTGAAGTGTCATGTAGTCGACGTTCACATGACACCACCAGAAGAAGTACACCACAACTTAAATATCAAACTATTGAATATTTCTCAACACAACTCCACTACTAACAACATGACTTCTCCCATGTCCTCAAGAACAAAATGAACTACTCACAAGACATCATATGGATCATGATCAGAGATGGAATAATCATGTATAACAATCTGAACATAAACAATTCAATGGTTCCACTCATTAGCATCAACTATAAGGAGTAATCAACACCGGGAAAGTTTCCCCTAAGAACTATGCAAGATTCAACCCAATTGTTACAGCAATATGGAGATGGTGATGAGGGTGCTGATGGTGATGATGGTGGTGGTGATGATGATGATCCCGATGAAGTCCATCTTGATGGTGGTGTTGATGGCGACGATCTCCCCTCTTCGGGAAGGAATTCCCCCGGCAGAAATCTGTCTGCCAGAGATATCTTTCTCTCTTGGTGTTTTCCGCCCCGCAGAGGTGGTTGAATCTTTCTGTCGTCCCTCCCGAGTCTTAGGGTTTCGGGAGGAATATATACGCCAGAGGGGAGAGCCAGAGGTGGGCCATGGCAGCCACACCACCTTGTGGCGCGGCGTAGGGTGGCCCGCGCCAGGGGGTGGTGTGGGACCCCTGTGGCCCATCTCCATTCCTCCTTCTAGCAATCTTCGTCTTCTGGAAAAATAGGATTTTCCGTATATTTTCCCAAATTTTCTGATCTTCACGAATTTTGCCTCCAAACAACACCTTTTTCATCAGAATCCTGACTGTAGCGGTCCATGCTCCAAAAGTCATCAACCATGCAAAAATAGATGAAATAACATAATTATCATCTCTTAATATGAAATATTTCAATGAATAACAGTGAATTGTGATATAGAATAGTGATGCAAAATGGACGTATCAACTCCCCTAAGCTTAGACTTCGCTTGTCCCCAAGCGAAACTAAGCTCAAAAAACATGACCTCGGGTTTATGGAGTGAAGAGTCGATAAAAGAATACGGACAAGAAGCATCACATTCATCAATACATAAATCATAATAGAAGACAACTCACTATTATATAACTCAACTTGCAATAAGTAAAGGAAACACAATAAAGATACATAAAGTAAATCATAATTGGTAATGGCAAACTTAGCTCTTGGTCTAAGAATAGTTGATAATTTGCTGGAGTTCACAAATAATTTGTTTTTCAATGATAGCTTTCAAAGTAGTAATCACCAAGATAAGAGCAATGTGCAAAACAAGGAACATAAGAAACATGATTGAATAAATCATCATATGAATGAATGAAACACAACAACTCAAAATGCTTGCTGAGATAGAAGGGAAAAGGTTTACTGACTCAACTGAAAAGTAAAAGAAAGGCCCTTCGCGGAGGGAAGTAGGGATTTCAAGTTTCATAAAGAGCTCCCAAAAATTATGATACTTATTAGTTTTCAGCTCTCATTGCCCCTATCATAGGCATCTTTTGGTGATTAAGGTTAGAGTGATCAAATATGAGGATATGCTTGACAAGTTGTAAATTGAAAATCTCATGTCCCTTGCATACGAGGGCCGCTCCTCATGCTACTCAAGTTTAGTCACCGGTAAGTTCTTGTCATCGTAAGCATATGTGTATCATAGAGAACCGCCAACGGGGTACCCCTTGCCCAATGATATGGAAGAATCCCCATATCAAAATGACAAGGCAAGAAGACAACAAGCATCTCAGCAATCTTCTTATTTACCATGGGAATATGGTGCTTTTTTCTCTCTTTCCTCTTTTCATAATCTTTTTTTTCTTTTTCTCTTTTTTATAAGAAGAATGCTTCATAGACAGCTCATTATGGTTATGTTGCAGGTTTCCACCATGTCAGCATGGATTAGACCAGCGGCCCAGGCGTTTCTCTAACACACATGCATAACTCCATGGACTTACAACCTCCCCTTTCATTTCACACCGACGACATCCATAGACAAAAGAACATGATATCAACTAGGTACAAAGTACCAGTGCAATGTTGAAAGTGTTCCCCATGACAGCATGGTTCTGCTAATTCACAACTTACAAAGCGCAAGCATATACGCAACATAGGTGAGCACAATGGTTCAAGTTTATTAAATGCAAGAAAGTAAAGTGTGCCATCAAGTTCGTGAGAGCTTTAATCACTAATTTTCACATAACAAGTTTAATTTTGGAGGTAGATAAAAACATGAATTTACTTGGAATATCAATAGTGCTAATAGGTAGGTATGGTGGACACAAATGGCATAGGTTTTAGTTTAAGGATTGGATGCATGAGAAGAATTCCCTCTCAGTACAGGTTTTTGGCTAGCAAGGCTGGGTAGAAAGTATAAGAGTTGAAGGAAAAAACAAACATGCAAGTGATAAAGACAAACATGCAATCTTCCTTGGAAGCACAAAAGATCTTAACTAGAGAATACTAAACTTATGAGAAAATCAAGAAAGAAAGATGATGAAATTATTTTTCTTTAGAGTACTTTTATCTTTTCATTCAACTCTCAAAAATAGTGTTGCTACTGACCGAGCCAGGTTTGCCAAAACCAACTAAATTAACTCAATGATCCCAAAGTGATACCAATACTAACAACAAGATCAATCATATAACCACGAATTGAAAACTAATATAAGATATGCAAAAGAGTAAATGATAGAACTTCTCATTAATATTCCATAACGGCAACTCACACCAAGGGATACATATCTAACGAGAGAGGGACACTTCCATAATGCAAACCATCCTACATGATAACTTCTCTATTCATGATATGACTCTACTAAAAGGGTAAAAAGATAGAAGATAGTGATATGATACCGCGGCACTCCCCCAAGCTTGGAATAACCCAAGGGGATGCCAAACCTGATGACGAGTTACTCCTTTGGTGGTGGTGGTATCCTCTTGATGAGCTCTTTGATCAATTTCCCCAACTCCTCAATCTCGAAGGTGAGATTACGAATAAGCTGTGAGTTTTGCTCAATGCGGCTCATGATCATGTCGGGTTGGGAATCCCAGATCTTGTGATTCTTTTTCCACTCTTCCTTCTTGGAGTCTTCTTTCCCTGCATGGCTAGAACGAGGCAAATCCCAATAGGAGGGTAATTTCTCCTTGGGCATATTCTGGTGTTGATGCTTATGGAAAAGATTCTTGGTGCATGGAGGAAGTGACCGTGGAGCTAAACAGTGACGAGGAGTTTTCCCTCCAGTTGACATCCGTGCAGTCCTCCTGACCCTGTCAGATCTTGTTGACACACCGATGCTTGCAATGGTAGTGTCGGTGTGCTTTGCCTCCTCTTCATCTTCACTCTTGATCTCCTTCTCCTGCCCGGGGTCCTGGAGATCTTCCTCCATAGGCTCCTTTCCTTTATCCTTGGCAGACAACATTGTGCTTCAAAGCTTTCAAAGATAGTTCCTGGCAGAAACAGATCGAAACGAAAACACGACGAAAACACGATATACGAACCTCGGGAGATCCGGGGGATTATATATTACAAAGTTTCATATCAAAAGGAAGGTACTAAGAGAAAACGAGTCGGAGGCGGAGTCCGGAGTGGCCACACCACCTGGTGGCGCGGCCAAGGGTGGTCCCGCGCCACAGGGTGGTGTGAGCCACCCTGAATCCGTTTCCGTCCCTCTTTCGCTTCGTAACTTTCCTTGTTGAATAAAAACTGCAAAAATATAGTTGGATAGTATTTTCGTGGAACTTTTCTTACCAAAACTGTTACCTATTTGAAAACGGACACTGCAGGTCTCTGAATTTGGTATATAGTAGATTCTTCCGGAGTCACCACTCGAATAACATCAATATCTTCATCTTCATACACTTATTACTTGAGTCATAAAACCTTTCACTTCCTTATTCCACCATTATCTCCACTACCTGGAAATTTCTTTCACACAAAACTTCACACAATTCTCATTAGCAACATTAGTATAAGTGAAGTGATAAAACCTTTTGAGTTCAACTTCAACTGAAAACCATCAAAACATAAGCTGCTGTAGCAACTCCTTCCGAAAACCCAAAAATAATTCAAAAAGGAAATCAAATAAAGAAGCAAATGCAAGAGTGGCAAAATCTGTCAAAATAGACCAGCAAGTATAGATCAATTTTTTCGAAAATCTTCTGTTGCTCAAATCAAAACATGCAAAACTAACGAAACTAAATAACAATCTGGGGCAAAATCACAAACAATTACAGCTCAATCCGACATACAGAGATCTCTCACGAATTTTTATGGAGAAGCAAAAAAAATCTGTTTTGGGACAGCAACTTCCCCAAATCTTACTTATATCTCATTAGAGGTTGATCTTGACACAAAAACCAAACAAAAGGATAAGGAGTGGTTATTAACGAAGTAATAACTTCCAAAACTCAAAGAAGCAAAAACAAACTGAAAGCAAAAATAAACTGGGTTGTCTCCCAAAAAGCTCTTTCTTTATAGCCATTAAGATGGGCATGATAATTTCAAAGATGCTCACATAAGAATATGAATTGAAGTGAAAGAGAGCATTAAGAAGCAAAAATACACACGTTTAAGTCTAACCCACTTCCTATGCAAGGGAATTTTGTAAACAAACAGGTTATTGAAACCAGAGGCTACTAGCATAGGAAGGCAAAAGAAGTGCAACATAAAAACTTTCAGCATAAAATGAGGAGACTTGATATTATTGAGATGCATAAGAACACTTTTCCCTCTCTCATAGTAACTTTCAGTATCATGCATAAACTTAACAATATAAGTACACAATGACCATCGTAATAATGATCACTTATTCTAACAGAAAACACATGAATACTAGTTCTCATAACACTACTTTGTTAAATAATATTAGAGGTATCCTTACAAAGGATAGTGTGTCCCTCTTCTACATATTTAGTGACAAAGTCTTTCACATTTGCTATAATAGGTTCATCGACGATTTCTTTATCAGGTTCAACAACTTTATTTGTACTTTCATTAAACATACTAGCTATCATAGAATGTTCCTTTATCTTAACTAGGAAAGGCATTTTCTCAATGTAAGGTTCATTTAAAACATGATTAGCAGTATAGACTTCAGTATTTCTTGCAGGAACACTCTTAGCAACATCTTTATAAGGTTCATGATACTTATTCCACTTCTTTTTAGGCACTTCAATGTAGGAAGCAAAAGCCTTAAAATAAGAAGCAATAGCTTGAGAGTCTAGACCATAAGCATTTTTAATATTTTGAAAGTCATCAGTTCCCATAAAAGATTCAATGCATTCATAATCATAATTTATACCCGACTTTCTTCCTTTGTCATTCTCCCATGCTTATTGACTTGAATACGGTCCAGAAGATCCCATTTAGCTTCTTCTTCCATGCGAGTGAATGATCCAGCACAAGAAGCATCCAATAAATCCTTATCATGTAGAGGGAGCCTGGCATAGAAGTTATTGATAATAATATTGTTGGGGAGCTCATGAATGGGACATTTGAGCATTAGTAACTTCAATCTCCCCTAAGCTTGAGTTGTACTCTCTCCATCAAGAGGCCAAAAGTTATATATTTGATTCCGATCTTTATGAATCTCACTAGGAGGATAAAAAAAGAATAAAAGAGGCACTATTTCCTCCCATTCTAGAGCTTGACCATTCTTCAGCAGCTTATACCATTCCTCAGCTCTTCCTTTTAGTGATAATGAGAATAACTTCTTCTTAACTTGATCTGTAGTAATACCTGCACACTTGAACAACCTGCATAATTCGTGTATAAAGAGCAAATGATCACCGGGATGGATAGTTCCATCCCCAACATAGTAGTTACCATAACATGATCAATAATTCTTGTAGGTATTTTAAAAGCATCATTCTCAGCAGGTGGTGGTTCGTCTACTACCTTAGTAGTGGTAGTAGCTTTACCAAATAACAAACTCAACGAATTATCCATAACAAAAATAAAGCAACCAACAGTAGTAAACAATACTCATAGTAGAAGTTTCCTTTACTAGTTCCACTCTCCAATAGCGCTTCACTCCCCGGCAACGGCGCCAGAAAATAGTCTTGATGACCCACAAGTATAGGGGGTGTATCGCAGTATTTTCGATAAGTAAGAGTGTCGAACCCAACGAGGAGCATAAGGTGCTGGCTAGTGGTATGGATCAGGAATTATCTGCAAATACTTAGCAAAGGGATTTTTAGGGGTTTTTGATAAAGGAAGTAAATAAAGTACGAGTAAATAAAAGACAATAAGAACAAATGCAGCAAGTGGCCCAATCCTTTATTCCGCAAAGGACAAGCTGGTTGTATTACTTAAGATGACCAAACGTTCTCGAGGACACATGGGAAGATTGTCCAGTGCTTTCGCTTCATATAGTTGATTAATCTTCTTTAGCTTGCTAAGTGTTGTGTGGGTGAACATGTGCTAATGTACCAACCTTCCTAGGACTAATACATACTTGTGATTATACCCCTTGCAAACATCCGCAAGTACAAGAAATTAATTAAGGTAGAAACCTAACCACAACTTTAAACTCTAAGACCCTTACGTCCCTTGTGCAATGGTTTCCTAACAGGGGTTCAGGTTTCTGTCACTCCGGCAACCCCTATGATTAGTAGCCAAATACACAATGCATTCCCCTAGGCCCATATAGGTGAAGTGTCATGTAGTCAACGTTCACATGACACCACTAGAAGAAGTACACCACAACTTAAATATCAAACTATTGAATCTTTCTCAACACAACTCCACTACTAACAACATGACTTCTCCCATGTCCTCAAGAACAAAACGAACTACTCACAAGACATCATATGGATCATGATCAGAGATGGAATAATCATGTATAACAATCTGAACATAAACAATAATTCGATGGTTACACTCAATAGCATCAACTACAAGGAGTAATCAACACCGGGAAAGTTTCCCCTAAGAACTATGCAAGATTTAACCCAATTGTTACAGCAATATGTGATGGTGATGAGGGTGTTGATGGTGATGATGATAATGATGATGATGATCCCGATGAAGTCCAGCTTGATGGTGGTGTTGATGGCGACGATCTCCCCTCTCCGGGAAGGAATTCCCCCGACAGAAATCTGTCTACCGGAGAGATCTTTCTCTCTCGGTATTTTCCGCCCCGCAGAGGTGGCGGAATCTTTCTGTCATCCCTCCCGAGTCTTAGGGTTTCAGGAGGAATATATATTCCAGAGGTGGGCCAGGGCGGCCACACCACCTGGTGGCGCGGCCTAGGGTGGCCCACGCCAGGGGGTGGTGTGGGCCCCCTATGGCCCATCTCCACTCCTCCTTCTGGCAGTCTTCGTCTTTTGGAAAAATAGGATTTTCCGTATATTTTTCCGGATTTTCTGATCTTCGCGAATTTTGCCTCCAAACATCACCTTTTCCATCAGAATCCTGACTGCAGTGGCCCATGCTACAAAAGTCATCAACCATGCAAAAACAGATGAAATAACATAAGTATCATCTCTTAATATGAAATATATCAATGAATACCAGTGAATTATGATATAGAATAGTGATGCAAAATGGACGTATCAACGAGCAGCGGTTTCGTGCGTCATGTTCATGCATGCATTTGTCGATTATCAAAAAAAGTAATATCTCGCTTACTGAACATAATTTGATCACAACAAAAAGTGGCACAACGTATTCTAGACTTGTAAATATCCCGTGCGTGCCTGTCGACGTGGAGTTCAACGGAGTGTGACGTGCCGACGTGATCGTGCAGTAGTTGCGCGCGTCATTGCCCCATCAACACGTGACACACGCACGCGGGAGGTGCGCGCCGATGCCCGTGATGACCACCCGACTGGCACTCCTCTTATTATATACTGGATTTTAGACGGCGCCGAAGACCATTGAACTGTCCATCGCAATAAAGACAAGTCCCATCGATTCCGTATCCCTGCCTCCCTGGGTTCTTTGAGAAGGTAGACCATACACGGTGGTCTTGTAGAATAGTAGTAGTACTACTAGACTACAGTCTGTACTCTTTGACTCTTCTCCCACACTAATCACTGTCTTCTTCCTCCTGCCGCCGCCATCCTCACCCTGCAAGCTATGGCTCCCCTGAGGAGAGGCCGGTCGATGATGCTCGCGGAGAAAATGGAGAGATCTCGCCGCGAGGCACTTCTTGCTCTACCAGCCCCTTAAGCCCCCCTCTCACCGAGGCCCAATCTCCCCCGACAATGGCGCTGAATGTTCTAGCAGGCGAGGGCTCCTCCTGGTACGGTCTTCTTGTTCTACTTCTTCTCCATCTCCTTCTCCATTATGATCTTATTCTGATTCTTCTTGTTTTTTCTTCTTCTTCTTCTACTTCTTCTTCATCTTCTACGTATTACAGGCTAGCCATGGAGCCATAATCCACCACGACGGAGGCGTTGTAGGACCCGTTCGGTCCCGTTCCACATCTTAGCGAGGGTAGCAAATCTCTAGACAATTATTTCTCTGAGTTGTGGTGTGGATTTCTTAGATCGTGTCTGTCCCGCATTGGTTTTTCTTCTTCTTTTGCGAGTTGTATTAGTTTTCATGAATATGACTAGATCTCTTGGTATTTCCTTAATACCGATGTTCATAGATTCACTGTGGATTTTTTGTGATTAGGATTAGTTTATCGTGGTTATGAATAGATCTCTAGGTCCATTTTTAACACTGTTGTTGATAGATTCAACGGGGATTTTTTGATCTGTATTAGTATTCACCTGGAACCTGAAGTCTAATTATGGAATTTCTATTTCAATTAACATGAACGATGCAATGATCGAAGGCCGAGTACCGTGACAAGGTGGCCGCAATCAGTTCCAAGATTGACAACCAACATGAGCTTGAACGCTCCCTCACCCAAGATAATGAGAGCCTACGCAAGCAATTATCTGTGCAGAAGGAGATCTCGCTAGATTTTGCACGTGACATCGTGCGGCTGCAGAAAGTGCCCGACCGTAACTTGAAGAGGCAAGAACAGGCTATCAAGATAATCAACGAGCTCATGGAGGAGAAGAAGAATCTCGTGGAAAGGTACACTCTCCTGCAGGACAAAGTCACCGAGGCACTCAGAGGACGCATCAAGGAAACCAAGGCTGCCATCCGAGCCTACCATGACAAGAACCGTTGCCTTGATGCAGTGAAAGAGATGAAGGAGGACATGAGCAGAGGGATCACCGTACTCGAGGGTGTTTGTAAAGAGAACGAGTAGCTAAGGGCTTGTCTGGAGGCGTATCGGAGCAATGCCCAAGTCTGATTCCCATTAGAGGGAGCACGAATATTAGTTCGTGCTCCACTCCTTTTGTAATGTTTAGGGTTCAGGGAGCAATGCCCAAGTCCGCTTCCCATTATAGGGTGCAATAAGAATCCTAGGGAAACTCCTTATCTATCTGGACATGTGTTGGTATTCATGTTCATGAATGGACACCGTGTGCTCTTTCCATTATGTATCTGGACATGGGTTTCTGCATTATGAGTTTGCCACTAGCCCACTACTATTTGGTGATATTGGAAAAACACCCACAACACACTAAACTACAGATAAACCTTATTTGTCTTTGAAATTAAAATTATGATAGTGCCACTAGTCGATTCATAAAATGTTGATTAGTCCTAGATTGCTTCTTCCTTGAAATTATGACAGTGCCACTACTCGATTCAGTTAATTATGGAAACTAACCAGCTTGTCCTGGTGAACTGAACAACCCATGCTGTGTATTTTTGTTGCAGGGAAAGAGGCGAAAGCTCGACCACGATCTAGCGACCTAGCTAAATGACAAGATAGCCATCCAAAGGGAGAAGCAGAATTCCCAGAAAGTGGCCTTTGACCACCTGCGTGTTGAACTCACGGTCCTTTCTGACAAGTGCCAGAAAGTGAAGGAGTTAAACGCCGGCTGGGCGAAGCTTCACATGGAAGGTCGCACCTCGGCTAGGAAGCAGACGGAGATCATGAAAGGGATCTTGAAGGAAATCGTATGGCTACAAACCAACTTCTCGAATCCGTGATGGAGCGCTGGAACCTGCGGCTGGCGCACAACAAAGTACTGAAGGAGTTGCCCGATCTTAGGGAGGAAAACAAGCAGCTCGGGGCTAGGCTCGCTTGAACCCAACATATGTCTATTTAGTACTGAACTGCCTGGTTTATCCTCTGTGGTGGTGATTGTGTAAGCGTGAACTTAACTCTGTGCACGATATGTCTGTTCGTCTAAAATTAATTTGCTCGAGGATTGAGTTTGGCTTAGTTAAGAAAGCGCAACTGCAAGTCTTATAGTTGACTAGTATCATGAATTGGCACAACATAAATTATTCATCTCGAATTTCCTTTATCCTCGGTAGTCTGTCCTTGGTCACCCTCACGCGCCTTCTTCAGTTCCTTCAACAGATCCGCAATGCAGTACTCTAGCTTCTTCTTGTCTTCCCTGAGTTGATTCCTCTCCTTTTCTACATTATGAATAAGCAACCTGTGACTATCCTGAAGCTTCTTTGCAGTTCCAATAACCAAACTCCCATTGATTCTGTCACTTAGCTCTGACTGCAAATTCTCGATTTCTTGTTCCAGCTCCTTATTTCGTACCGATAGCTTGTAATTTTTTCAGCTGCATAACAAGCATCAGTGAATCTCCCCGACCTTTCCAACTCATACATCTCCCATAACCGAGCCAAACATTTCTTAAGTGCATCCGGCCACTCAAGATCCATCCACTCTACTGCTTTACACACCGGGCCAACCTAAAAAAACACACACTATAGTGTTATGAACATACATGATACATTTTTCTTCATGTCACCGTTGCACATAATGTAAACAAACCTGATTTGTACAGCCCAAAAACCTTCTCCCAGTGTTACAACCTTCGAATACAACATATCTCCTCAGTTTTAGCCCATGGTCACATGGCACTTCTCCATCGAGATCTAGGCCCTCCCATTCGGAGTCGTAGATCGTCTATGGTACCTATAGGTAAACATAAAGCTGGAATTGAACACGATTGCATGCACATATGGAGTTCAGATCGAGAGATTTACCATTGCCTAACCCTAGTCCAAGAAAACAAAGGAACTCACATCATGGCAGGAATTCTTGATGTCGGAGAGAAGGCTATCACTACTCGACTGGTCATCCTCGTCGTTCCAGGACAACATGGTGAATGCATTGTCACCGGCAACGGCGTCAGCGTCGGTGAAGGGAGAGAGAGAGCAGACCTTCTACCGCTGCAACAATGACTACTGTGGAGAGCAGACCTTCTACTGTCTCCTGCCTAAAATGGATTCTCTTCATACATTCTTATTTCAAATATTAAACCTGTACTCCCTCCATCCCAATTTCATTGCCTAATGAAAACATACCAGTATATTACATCATCTAAAGAAACAAAATCATGTCAACTACAAGGTACTTATGCATCACTTGTTCAGTCATGGTTTCACAAAACATTACATTACAATCTCTCAACAAACATAATCACAGAAACAAGTATATTACATCAACTAAAGAAACAATATCATGTCGTCTACAAGGTACTTACGCATCACTTGTCCAGTCATGGTTTCACAAAACATCAAATTACAATCTCTCAACAAACAGAATCACAAAAACAAGTATATTACATCAACTCAAGAAACAAAATCATGTCGACTACAAGGTACATACGCATCACTTGTCCAATCATGGTTTCACAAAACATTACATTACAATCTCTCAACAAACAAAATAATAGAAACAAGTACAATACATCATCTCAAGAAACATAATAATGTCAACTACAATGTATTTATGCATCACTTGTCTAGTCATGGTTTCACAAAACATTACATTACAATGTCCCAACAAACAAAATAATAGAAACAAGTACGATATGTCATCTTAAGAAACATAATCATGTCAACTACACTGTACTTATGTCTTATTATACCAATGATGGTTTCAGTGAGTGACATGTCCGAAAATCTCAACAGCTCGCACAACATTATATCGCAATCTCTCAACAAACATAATCACAGAAACACGCTCTAAATGCAACGTCAATGTTACAAATACATGCAGGGGAACCCCATGGTCCATATGACAAGCCTAGGGTAGTAGCTCTCATCAAATCTCATCAACGTCGACCACCTCATTCTGTTCAGCCACTACAGGGGCCTCTACGTCCACTATAACCTGTTCAACAACATCAGAAATGGTACCAAGGAAGAACACCTTCCTGGTTCGCTTCTTTTGTCGCATAATCTGCATAACATCTTCAGTATCCAATACAACTATGAATTGCTGCTTCTGATGATACCACCACCGGATTTGTGCCATCTGCTTAGGGCCAATACTGATTTCCTTACCGATCATCTATCTCATTTCATCAAGAGTTATGTTTTTGGAATCGATAGTGATCTCCACAGTACATGACGAAACTGGCTTATTAACTCCCTCATCAAGTTTTGCCATGTATGAATCCACCTCTATGCGTATACTGAACTTATCTAGATCAACATTTATTGGTCCGTATTCTCTAGGAGCCAAAGCTCTGGCAGCAAGATCTCCAGCATCTGCATACATATCATCAATCATCGCTTCAACTTTCACCTTATGATCAGCTGCACAACACTCCCAAACCATCTGAAGCTCATGGGAGGTCTCAATTTGCTGATAGGTATCATTCATGTTGCGCCACACCAATTTTGTCCTATGTCTAGAACCCTAGGGAATCCTAGCGGCAAGCATATCTACCAGCTGCGAAACAAACACAACCTCTTTGCAATTCACAACAAATGCACATCTTGCCTGAACAAAACCTTCTCGCAACCAAAATCAAGTTTTGCAGTCTACTGGCGAACATGAACTGTGAACTCATATAGGTCACTTGTATCAAAGTTGTGCCTAATTTGATTAAAAAGGGGAACTTTTCAGTTCATTTGATTCTATTATGCCGTAACTAATATACTTGTAAGATAAGGCATAGATAAGAAAAAATCACCTCTCGCTCTTCTCCCGGGTTTTTTCTTCGAGATCTGGGTGCCGCATCCACCCACCGGAGCCGAATAATCCGTCGTCGGCCTTGCTTTTCTCTTTAACCCGCTGCTCGTAGGTACCTTCGGAGAAGAATCCTTGCTGACCTCCTCGCTAACCAGGGCTGAAGACCTCGCCGCTGCTTCGCTTGAGCCCCAGACTCTAGCCCCGACGGACCCGAATCAGTCGGCGATGTAGCTACAACTTCACCTTGCAAGACATGCTGGGCCACCGCCGTCTGATTCAGTGTCGGGGGAGGGAGAAAAAAGGTCCTCCATCGCCGGCAGATTCAGAGTCTTGGAAGGTAAAAAAGGGGACCACTGCCGCCGTAGCCGGATTCAGTGTCGAGAGTTAGGAAAGTACAGTAATGGATTTGCCCCTACGACACGTGTAGGGTGGCTAAGAAGAGTGACCGGCGAAGAAGGGACATAGCAGGAACTAGTGTAATGGAATATCCTGACTTAACGAGCACGATTTGAAAATATTGGGTTTGGCCATCATTCACTCGAAATACCCCTCTCAGCAATTTGCGCCCCAACTTTTCGAATCACGTTGATTAAAATCAACTCGGGTACTGAAGTGCACTGGTGTCTGAACTTTCGGGCCGTAAAATGATATTCTCCGCTAGCAGGACAACCCCAAAACACAACAAATGAGGAAGACGATACCCATGGTCTAAAGGCGCAATGTCGATGATTCAGAAAGAGCGACCATCCAACAGGACCCAAAAACTGATCATAAAACAAGTAAATATGGCAGTAACAGCGCCACCACCTACACCCGAATACCTCCACGGCCAGGTCAGTCAGCCAGAGCAAGAAATCATGTTCAGTAGATCCGATCACCCGCTTCGTGTGCCACGACTAGGTCAGTTAGGCTTAATAGTGGAGGCACAAATTGGCAGACTCAACATGAGCAAAGTTTTCTTGGATACATGAAGCAGCATTGACTTAATCTATGCCAAAATCCTGCGGGCAATGAATTGGTCCCTAACAAACTTAGCACCCATGGATACAATCTTCCATGGGATAGTTCTGGGCAAAGCCGAAATTCCTCCAAGAAAAGTCTATCTCGACGTAGTCTTCGGATCAAGGAATAATTTCAGGCGAGAAAAACTCGAGTTTGAGGTCATGGACTAGCCATCACAGTACCACACGATCCTGGGATGACCAGCTTTCGCCAGGTTCATGGCGGTACCTCACTATGCATCCTGGTGCTAAAAAAGCCAGCCCCCAATGGAATCATAACTGTGAGAGGGAGTTTCACTCGGTTAGATAACAGCGACCGGGAATTCAAGAAAATATCAGAATCTTTTGTGATGGAGGTAGAATTTGGCTAGTTGAAAATTGCAGACATGGAACTACTACCCAAAGGGCACGTCCCCTTCAACCAAACTCCAGAAACCTAGGAAAATCCAAAGGCAGCATATCTGGCCTCCAACATTGGTCCCGCATAGGAAGGCGCGCTCGTCGGTTTTCCCCATGAGAATTGGGAGACTCTTGTGGACTCGGTCAATATATAAAAACCCTCAAGAAACCCGATGAGCATGTAGTTAAACTACACACAACCGCCAGTACAAGATCCACCTGACATATCAGATCCGCCAAGCAACAGGCCCTTCGCCTCACCAACTCGTGGAACATCATAGGAATAAAGAAAGCAATGTGGGTGGCAAACTCAGTACTCATCCAAAGAAAAGGACAAGGCTTCGCATGTATGTCGATTTCGCCACTTGAAGCAACCAAGCAAAACACACTCTTCTCTCTCTTGTCCATCACGCAGAACCCCTGCTTCCATTCGAAAGCCCAGAAGAACCCTCCCTGAATCATCGCAGTCAAAGGAAGAAACGAGAAGACAGCAATTGAGTACCTCAAAGCAGAAAGCGTGGATGCTAGAATTTTCTTGTTTTCGCATTTTATATTCAATAAGGCCAACGGCCAGGCGAGTACGCCAAAATATGTATCCACTATGATTCGACAATAAATAAAGATAAGTTCCCAAAACTGGGTCTCAAGCTTTCTTCTGTTCTTTCAATCAACCCAACACTCGGGGGCTATATCAACTGATAACTGACCATCAACCTACTCGATACTCGGGGGCTTCGCCAAGCACGCCATATCAAAAATATGTGGCTACAATACAATGCGCTTTTGACCTCAATAGCTGACTCAGCCTCTAGGTGTCAAGCAAACGAAAAGGTGTCGCGCAATAAACAAAATCTCATATAAATTTATGACCTTTGTTCTACAAACAAAGGAATCATATATTACTCATTGAATACAAAGATACATTGTACATGTAGGAAATATTCAGATAGTGAAATTTAGGAAAAAATCGTCTTCCTCTAGGCACCTACGGACAATCCTGATGGCAGGCATGCGAGCAGCTGTGTAATGAGGTGCCATACTAACCAATCCACCACCAGTAGGTGAAGGTAGTCCTAGTGACACAACATCTAAATCCAGTAGAGGATGGTGCACGTACACCTAGGAAAGCACAAGTTTAGCACCCGCCACAAGATGCAACTTCACAAAATAGTGAATCCTTTCACCTTGCTGAAATTCCACCATTAGATCAGCTAGGCTCTGAGGTTGGGGATCCTGGGGAAACATAGCATTATATACAACAGCCAATGACATGCGGCAGCACTTGACGAACTACTCCACCTCCGGTACACGATCCTGCAACAAGGCCACCGCATACGCACGATGATGAATAGTCCAGAAATCATTTCGGTACCTCGAGAGGCGGCTACCACATCATTCATTCGATTGCGCGGATGTTGGTTTTCCTCCCTCTCGCACAGTCGAATACCTAGAGACAAAGAAGAAGATCAATTACCACGACTGAGCAAGAAAAGGTCCAGAGCATCATGGAAAACTTACATAACATCTTTTCGCTCGCCTTGGAAATTTCCTCCAAGAAATACGCTTCATGATCCAGGACCTTGCGCATCTTTGACTACGACACTTCTACCATCGCCTGCACAACTCGAAGTTTACCTTCCAGTTTTTTCACCTTCTTAATCTTTTCCTCGTACAATGGCGGATCAAAAACATGAACAATGGCATATTCGGATGTGGCCACCTAAAAGAAGATGGTTGCGCATCCGAAGCTCGAATGGGTCTAGAAGAAGCCGCCAAATCAAGGAATACATGGTAGAGTAGATAAATTATAGAAGAATTTCAGACAAGCTGCACGCACAGTAACATATGTACCACTCACACAGATAAACCATATACTTCTTGATAAATGGGGCAATTCGACAAATGGAACCTAGTTCATTACAAAGTAGGATAAAAAGCAGACCTCTATAACTACAAGCTAAAAACTACAGGGCAGTCCTCTCAGCAAACAAGGTGGCACTAACAAATGGAACATTTGCCAAAGGAGGGATAATTGGGGCAACACTCGCCGAAGGAGCGTTGGCTAAATATTTTTTTGGCCCTGCACCTTTGCCCAGAAGAAGCCGAGAATACTTCTTGGCCTTCTTTAGGAAATGTTTTAAGTCAACTGCTTGGCCATCATTGGTGACTAGAATAGAGGAGCTAACCTTATGCCAGTCGACCTTTTCGCCATGCGCCATGGCCAAGGCCAAGGAAGTCTCGGCGCTGCTCTTCGACTGCGTCATGCTGTAGCCCACCAGCAGGTTCGGATCAGCAAGAAAATAGTAACAAGATCGTTCAAATCCACCGGCACCTCCTTGGTCGGAAAAATCTCGGCATGGAGACTCTTTAAGGCGCGACATGAGTGAATAAGAAGATTGCACCCACAAACACCATTGTCTTCTAAAGTACCAACATCATCGGATAAGGGATCAACCCTCTTGTCCTCATCCAACACCACAGACTGACCAGTGAGATCTGCGATACAAAGCCTTATTATAAAAGGCCAAGAACAGAAATAAAATATTAGAGAAAAAATACAAATTTCCTTTTGAAGACAGGAAACTCATGAGTCAAAGAAGTGCTGAGCGTTTCCAATCGCTTCTGAAGATTTTCATCTCATTCGGCAAGAGGAACTATTTGTTTATCCCTCTCTTTGGCGTCAGCCTTAGCCTTCTGTTTTGCCTCCTCCAGAGCTTTCTCGGTGACCCGCAAGTTGGCCTCCAAATCGTCGGCACGCTTTACTGCCTCATCGCGGACAAGCCCAGACTCCTTGGAAGCGGCTGAACATTTGCAAAGGGGCATAAAATCAATAGAAGAAAATGGCGCAAATTTCTTTCAATGGGTGATGGAAACGAACCTTTGGATTCTTCAGCTTAATTTTGGATCTTAATAAAATGAGAGGCCATATCAACCATTTCGCACATCAGCAGTTATAAATACAAAGAACAAGAAGTTAGAAATAGAGAGAATAAGGATAAGCTATGAACAACAGCATCCGAAAAATACTCACATCCTGCATGTCAACCTCTTTATCTGCAAGTCTTCTTATTTTCTGTGGCGGCGGTCTCAGTGGAGCGGCAACATATTTTAGGATCATTTTCCTAGCAGGAGTAGCATGTTCTTTGGATCCGCTGATGGCTCAGGAGACTTGATCGGAGGAGGAGCAACAGAAGTACCAATGGAGGGACACGGGAGGATCTTCTTCTTCATCATCACTACAAAAGCAAGTAAAAAAATGTCTGAAAAACTACCACCCAAAAAATCCAAAGGGAAACAAAGAGTACTTACGAGAACACATCCTGCATCATCCAGAAGATATTCATCTGTGGCAGAGCAGATGAAACAGGAACAACACGCAGAGGCTTCGAGCCAGCTAAATCATCCGAGTCTTCAACTATTTCCATAGCCTCAAAATGTTTCCTTTTTACACACCAGTGGAAACCCTTAGAAAATCTTCAGACCGAGCTAAAGCAACATACTGGGTATGCAAAGCAGATTCAGCGATGGATGACTCCATTTCCTCATCAGCAGCAGTCCCAACCCTAATGTAATCGTTAGATAGAGAGGCACTGGTTGGAAGCTCACCACTTTCAGGAAGAGGAGGAAGTGTAGAGAGGTGATCATAATCCTACACCAGCAAAGAAAAAATAGGGAAATCGCAAGAGACAGAGTACGTTAGCATGAAAAACAAATGGGAAATCAACAGAAACTTACATATGGGAGACAATTCTTCTTGACAAAGGGATCCACCCTACAATCTGAAGGAACTGGTCTTTTCTTGGTTAGTGTGGTGAAGGAAAGAACCCTATTCTCATATATCTTGATAGTAAGATCATGCAGTGAAATCCTCATTGGATCCTTCTTGCTGGTGTAAGCCCACATACTGGATAACCTTGCCTGAAGAGGCTGAATATGCACCCAAAGAAAGTATGTCAGGATCTATAATCCCGACAGCTCCTTGCCAATCTCGGTACACAATTTCTCTATCCATGTTAGCAAGGGTTTGATCTCCATCATTTCTTCAGGAGTTGGGCATTGGTCCCATGAATAAAGTTTTCGGCAAGTCTATTGGGGGTCAAAAGGGGCCAACCCGAAGGTCTGTCCCTTGATTTTTTGGTCCTTGATGTAAAACCATTTGGTTTTCCATCCTTGGACATAATTTGAAACTTTGAAGTCGAAATAATCAACCTTAGAAAAAACATAGAAAATGGCACCACCAACATCGTGAACAAGAGTATCGGTGGCGTTGCGGCAGACATAAAATAAGTACTTCCACAATCCCCAATGGGGATAAATCCCGAGGAAGCACTCGCAAAGAGTGATAAAACAAGCAATATGGAGAATGGAATTGGGCGTGAGCTGGTATAGCTGCACACCGTAGATAAAGAGAAGACCATGGAGGAACTCATGAACGGGAATGGAGAGGCCACGATAGAGGAAGGAAAGGAACATTACCCGCCAGCCGGATTCAGGGGTCCGGGCAGCCTCGAACCCTAGGATCTTGAAGGAGCCCTCCTCAAGGAGACAATTGTTGCATGCTTCGTGCAGATCTTGTGGAGTACACTTCATGGGAGCCCATCCAAGAGCTCTCATCTTCGTGGTCTTGGCTGCAGCAGTGGAAGTTCCAACCTTGCTTTTCCCCATGGTGGCTGGAGGGTGACATAGGTGTGCAAAGAGGAAGGAATAGGTGAAAGCAGCGAACGCAGGTGCGGTGCAAGGAATAAGATGCAGGCATCAATGGGAGGTAGTAAAACAATAAAAGGATTCCCCCATGTTTATAAAGGGAAGAAACACAAAGTTCATCCATTTGATAAAAAATCGAACCGTCAAGACACACAGGATGATGACACATGTCAAAGTTTCACAGAAGGAAAAAATCATGGGGAGTTATTACTATGGTAAAAACGGAGGAAATCTGCACGACGCCTTGATCTCAACGCATAAAGGGGTCATGTAGTCAAAAATCTTAGCTGACACGC
Organism: Avena eriantha; assembly: GCA_910589775.1. Lineage (NCBI taxonomy): Eukaryota > Viridiplantae > Streptophyta > Magnoliopsida > Poales > Poaceae > Avena > Avena eriantha. The sequence goes on along the minus strand of OU342741.1, from coordinate 142,027,369 downwards.
TGCTCAAGCGTCATCATTACTGTAGCATGGGCCCACAATTGAAATGTTCCATCTGGTCTTGTCCTTCCGAAGCCACGACGCAACAACCTTGTCAGCAATGACGTCATAAAAAATAGTGCCAAACTTTGGTTGTTTTTAAGAAAGGACCCAAGAAAATAAATACAAGACCTGAGTTGGAGTAAATTCCTCAGCTGAAATAACTTGAGGCTACAATTGAAGGTTTACGTAGATGATTATAAGATTCGAGCCTATGTCCCGATGTAGGCATCCGAACATAGCCTCAGGGCTACTCCCATCGGGAGCGCTGTCGTGCACCCGATAGAAAACTATGCTAGAAGGTCAAAAATATGACCCAAAGAAATACGATCCTCACCTATGAGTATTACGTCAGTGTATCCTCAAAAGATTACTCCCATCAAGAGTGTTTACACAACAATATCTGAGAAAATAAGAAACTGATAACTTTGGCAATTCTAGCAGCCAAACAAGGTTGTTGATAAAATCATATAAATCTTGGATCGCGCCTGACGTGATAAAAATTTCGAATGCCGTGTCCATGACATGAAGGTAAGACCCCGGGACTTGTTTTGTGTGGCCTAGTAACCGCACACGAATGCGCTCTGCCAGTAAAATATCTGTATCAATGATACGATGAAAAATCCCAATGGACGCGTTGGGTCCCTAATATAATAGAACTAGGATCCAGTATTCGATAAGACCTCAATGGATCTAAATGAATCACACCAGTAAAATTCCGAGTTCATGCACGTGGACTTGAATTTGATGTAGGTCTATAGAGTTTTTGCCCAGGAGCAATTAACTGGTTCCTGATCCGTCGGATGCATCAGGCCTGATGTACCCAAATCTCTACAAAATACAAATACTTCATAAAGAAAACTTCGAATCGTAGATACTAAAATTATCTTTGAGACTCAATCCGAATCTATGATTCGGATGGAGTCTTGGAGGCTACTGACATAGGTATGACTATTCAGGTTCTTATGGTTAGTTGCCTTAGCAGCATAAAGGATCACAAAGCCCATGAAGCCCAGGAAGCATCCGACGGAAGGCATAGATTGGAAATAGAAACCGGCATTATACCGTTGTTGTAATCATAGTCTGTAACCTATCTGAATATGGCTTCGGGACCCAGCCTATTATATATAGGCTGGGAGGAGCCAACGGAGAGGTACGAGAAACACAGCCTTGTGCAATCTATAATCGATTTGATGAGAAGCAACCAGACAACTTCGACTCCCTTGTTTGTCTAATCAGCAGACGAAATCCCTAGAGTTCTCTTTCCCTAAAAACCCTAAGTCCATAACCATGGGAATTTCCGAGGTTACCCCTCGTCACTAGGAAAATATCTAAACCAGCCAAGGACATCCATAGTAGAGTAACTTCTAGGATATGTACTTGAATCTGTAGGTCCTACTTGACAGAAGCACTATCACAATATGCAAGTAATGTGATGTCAGCACTAAAAGGAAGAGAACTAATTCACAGAGGAATTCGATAACCATCACACGTCCACTCTATCATCAGCGTTACTTCACAACACCACATCCACAACTACATCACCACAGAACACAAGAATACTGCCATGACTGTTTCTATTTCCATAGTCCCACAAATAAAATCATCATAGAAATCTTGATCACCTCACCAAGGACTAGCTCCAGCAGCACAAGGAGAAGCAGGCTATCAAGATTAGGAGAGCGAGAGGGAGCAGATGGAGCAACTTAGGTAGTTCAAGCACTACCAGGAAGAACCAGACACCGGTAGAGGTTGATCCAGATCAACACCAGAAGGAGTAATACATATCAACCACTTCATCAGAGAAGGTTGTTACATTAATACCAATAGTAGCATCTGTTCTTACCATTTTACTTAAGAGTATGAGATTTTAGGGGAACAAGATCTCTCAGTGTAGCATAAATATGTCATGCTAAAATCATCTTAGAAATTTTAAGGCAATCATAGTATCTATTTTGAATATACAAACTGGCCTCAGTCTATGCATCATTGGTAGAGACTGATAGAAGTAGATCATGGTGTTTAGATCTACTATTGTGCACACTCCACATGGGAGGAACCATGACAACATATCTCATAGTAGAAAAATCCACTAAGTTGTTTAAACATAAAACATCTAGTACCAAACCTATCGTTATTTAAATAGTGGCCTCACCCTTTGCACCACGGGCAGAAGACAATCTATAGTATACTTGATGCATAAGAATATCCAGATGAAAACCTAACCAATCCAAAATTATTTATCAGCAGCAGATCATAAGGTCATGATCTTGTTACTAGGAACAATCTTAGGAGATACCACAGTAGCAAGTCACAACCATAGTAGGCGTTAGTGTAGTAGAGGCCATCATTGGCAGAGCTCTAAGATGTCCAAGTCTTGAAGAACACAAGGTTCTTTGTAAGAAAATCAACCATAGAGCCCTAAAACATTACCGAACATTTAGAAAAGCATCTATTTGATTTTGAACAAAAATTAAATATACCTGAGTGGTCAAGTGATCCTTAAAAACTCAAGAACACACCATTAGAACTAAATTACAGCAAGTTTACATCTCCATCACTTTTTAAATAATTTTTCTAACTTAATAATTCCATTCCTAGACATAAAGAATTAGGAGAGTATGCAAAATAGTACAGTGTGTCCGTATTCATTAAGGATAGCAAATAAGTAGCACCAAACTATGTTGTCACATATGTATGATAAAGTGTTTGATTTGAAAAATAACTTGGAAACAAACAAGTTGATTCATACACAACACATACCTATTCAAGGTTCTCAAACACATCTCATATACTTCAGTTTAAATCATACACCATAAATTCATCTCAGTAAATGTAATAGAATAAATACCTACTATTTATAAGGAGTCATTAGAGCACTTATTCTCAAACATACTACCAACTATTGCTTAACAAGGAAGATTCACTTACATATTTACAAACATATATGTTAGAAAATTATGTAGCTAGAGCCTAACAAGAATTATGTTTGACAACTCAATCATCAATAACCCGACAATGGATACCCATTCCCTACCATTTATAAGGTCCAGACCGGGAAATTACTTAGAATATAACCATGCCCTAGTACCTGATTATCACTATCATAAGCACAAACAAAATAATAACGAGCACACACACATCCTATCACTGATAGAGGATTACAGTAGCACCACAAAAAAACATTTCAGGTAAACAAAATTCTAATCAATACCACAATAGATCCTCAATATAATAGACTATAGAGATTTGCTAAATCATCTAATTGAACAACTGAATCAGAACAAGATTTGTTCACAAGGGAGCAACATCAAGTAGCCTAATGATATTAGGTTTTTCCTTAGAGGAAGGAGCAGTAGTAATAGGCAGACATGAGGGTGGAGCACCTACCTTTGGCAATATTAGAGCTTGTCAAAGAGGAAGCAGACAATGGAGGTGAGGCAGATGGATGTGAAGGCCACGACATGGTGGCACAGGTGATGACTGCAAGTGCATAAACCGTTTGTAGCTAGTTTCAAAATAAGGATATCGATCCCACATGGAGAGGGAGTCTAAAGTCTAATAATTCTTGAAATAAATATCACAAAAGAAATGCTAGATAAAGTTTTAAGTAACAAGATAAAATGCGAGTAATGTGTAAAAAGGTGTTTTTGGGTTTTGGGTATAAGAGCAATAATAAAGTAAAGAAAAATAACATAATATAGAAAGTAAGTATCACGTATGTAACAGAGATTGGAACTGTAGTAGGGGAAAAAGCGTTCTCAGGGAGTAGCGGATACACCACTAGTGTTGTAAAGATAAGATAAAGATTATCATCATGAACATTATCAACTATATATGTGTGGGAGGAACTTCGTATGTGTACGAATAGGCAAAAACCGCTGCTCACATCATCCTCATAACCACAACAGTCAGCAATCGACATAAATCGAATTACTGCGCTATTAAGGGACGTAATCCCGTGGAACGTATCCCATGGCATGGATAGTGTTCCGTGAGTTTCCTCGATTTCCCAAGTTGATACATAAGGATTGCTAATAGCTTTATAGTCACTGTAAGTGCTAGCACGCCTCCGTCTACCAACAAGTAGTTCCCTCCATCAAGTCTCCACGAGAGGCAAATATTGGGAGGTCGACTTCTCTCAACATCAAGATGTAGAGAATCTAACACATGCTCACAGCGAGGAATATCATAATAGACTTTATCTTATTCCAATTTCATACTAGGGTTTCTCCATCTCCCCAAGAACTAATGATCTACTTAGACATGGAGGCAATCAACATCATGGCAATGATAATGGAAACAGTCATAGATGAATAGTACTTGTATAAATCCACAACGTGTATAGGAATTACAACAAGATCTAGACAAGGTGTAGATGGGATGGATGAAGATATGTGGTGATGCAGTGGTGGATGATGAATATAGATGCCTAAGCCTCCCAAATATGCATAGGGTGAAGATGGATCCCTGGCGGCTGAGTTCCCCCTCAAATTACCTATAGGTAGAAGAGGACGCGTTATCGATGTGAAATGGATCCAGAGGGACCCCCTCGACATAACGATGCGTGCCTGTTTGGAGAGATCATCATAAATTATTAAAGTATGTCGTTCGCGGTACATAAAATACTCAGCCAGGGCTGCTCCTGTATAAGGAGCGACGCCAAAAATATTCACCAGGAGTGCTCGCTCTGCCACAAAATCCAAACCCAAACGCATCAAAACAGATGCCTTCCGGAGGTGAGGTTTCTATGATTTCTGGGTGTTCGGTATGTCGTCTCCTCGAACCAATTGCACGGGGTGAAACTATTTGATGACGCGGAAGCGGTGCCAACTATACGGCCAGAGCTATACGGGCGGAAGAAATTCTCCCGCAATATAGTTGGTCGTTATGCTCTCTGCCTCCTTTGTTCGCTTCTGGTTTTCTTCTGGTATTATTAATATTTCCCAAATAAGAGATTTACGTTGTTTTTTACTCCTTTTCTCCATAGTACAACTGGTTCAATAATTGTATCCATTGGATCCATCATCTGTCCTGGTCCTAGTGAAAACAGACATAAAATATGCACGCGAACACCGTAAAATACCAAAATCCTACATCCCCAATGCAAAATAATAATGTAAAACATGATGCAAATATGCACTCATCAACTTCCCCAAGCTTAGACTCTTGCTTGTCCCGAGCTAGATTTTATCTTAATGGATGTGATCCTCATATTCATGAAGTTGAGTCGATAAAATAAATGAGGCAATTGTAGCATGTGCTTATCATGTACGATACAGGGGAATAAGTTCATGAATAGTATATTACTCGAACCATCTGAATAGTATTGGAAGGCTTCCACACCTTAGTTATCAATATTTCATAAAAGATGAATCTCAACATAATGTAAAAGAATCCGATTCAACCAAATGAGTTAACGAGGTAGTCCCAAGAGTTTTAGGATCAACGTCTTCACTTGGGATTCAAAGTCTCAAAAGTGTCTCGTTGTCATACTACAATACGGTGGCATATGCCTATTTGCTCTTTGCACATTCGCTCTTTTTCTTGTTTCTTTTTCTTTTCTTTTGCATGTATGCTCACACTTTTGTTTAAGTGATGTGCAAAGGAGCTAGCCATATATTCCACTTCATGTAGGAATTCAAAGTTCAACGATCTCAATTATCAAATTCCAACTGTATATGAAGCATTCTTATGACTTGAGATTCTACCACGACTTGTTCTCACTCTATTTAGATAGCACTTCATTTTCCTTTGTTCAAGGTTTTCTTTTTCAACTTAATTTGTATAGATAATTTTTCTTGTGAATCAAACCGTAAACTTACATCATATTGACCAAATTATCTTTATGTGTTCCATTAATACCAATGGTGTGGAAGACTCCTATTGCTATCATCAAGTGCAAGTAAAATCATACTCAAGCCATTCATATATCAATAAAGCAAACACAAACTCAATATTGCTCCATATATAATAATAAACTCGGAATTTCATAAAAGGGATCGACTATTCCTGAAGGGAATTCTAGTTTGAACTAATGCAAGAATAATAAAAACTTATAAGATAGGTTACAAGGTCTTAAATATCTCCCCAAGCTTGGAATCCCTTGCGGTTATTTGATACCGTGATTGTTGTAGATCATTGGAGAGCCATGGTACGTGGTATCTTCTCCTCACAGGCTAGCCTGAGGCAGAGAGATTGATTGACAACTTCTAATTCCTTAACACGCAGCTTGTACAAAAGATTATTCCTCTCAAGCACTTTCACTTGTTCCTTAATGAACTCATTGTTATCTTGGAGTGTTTGTAGCGACTTAAGACTCATGGCAAAACCTGCTTCGGTTGTCCGCTTGATATCTTCATCTAGTTTATCAAGATAAAAGTCGCAGCAATCGAAGGAGTTTGGGTGTCCCTGGATTCTCCTTGTCCAATTCCTCAATCTTCAGCTCCAGGGCCTTCAAGTCCCTCTTCCGACACCCATGGTCGGCGTCGAGGAACTCTATAGGGACGGTCGCGATCTCCTTGCCTTGGTCGTTGTTGTTCCCGATCTCCATGGGAGCCCTTCTTCTTGACTTCTATCCCTTGGTTGAGAGCCCTCTCATGAAATAAGAGGTAGATTGGTTTCTGTAGATTGCGATTAGAGAGATAGACAATGGAAGTATACAAGAGTGGTCATAGGTCGGTAGAACTCGCGAGAAACACCAAATTGTAATCCAAGAAAAGAATCCAAAAAGAACAGAAAAATAAATCATGGATTTGGAAGTAACCTACCGCGTAACGACCAACTATACGGGCGCGACCCGTATAGGTTCGGCCATATAGTTGGTTTCGGGCAGATATTTCCAAATATCTCGAGTCCAGGTCGATTAAATCTCGACTCAGAACCGACAGTAACATTTTTTTTGATTAAAAATAAAGATCGAATAAAAAAGTGTCTGAGAGTTTAACGACCAACTATACGGCCGGAATTTTTTTCCTGGTCGTATAGTTGCGACCGTATAGTTTCAAACACCAAAAATCAAAAGTTCCTAGGAGTTTAATGACCAACTATACGGCCAGAATTTTTTGTCCGATCGTATAGTTGCGACCGTATAAATACAGACATGATAAAGCAGAACTATTTGAGAGTTCAACGACCAACTATACGACCAGAATTTTTGCTTCGGTCGTATAGTTGCAACCGTATAGGCTCAGATATCAAAAATAATTTCACGAAGATGATACAAAGAGTTTAACGACCAACTATACGGCGGGAGCTCCCTCTCCGTTCATATAGCTCTGCCTGTATAGTTGGTAATGTTGGAGATATGCCCAAGAGGCAATAATAAAGTGGTTATTATTATATCTTTATGTTTATGATAAATGTTTACATCCCATGCTATAATTGTATTATTAGGAAACACTAATACATGTGTGTTTTGTAAACATAAAAGAGTCCCTAGTAAGCCTCTTGCTGAACTAGGTTGTTGATTAATTGATGATCATGGTTTTCTGATCATGGACATTGGATGTGATTAATAACAAAGTTATATCATTAGGAGAATGATGTAATGGACACACACCCATAGTAAGCGTAGCATAAAGATCAAGTCATTAAGTTCGTATTGCTATAAGCTTTTAAGTGCATAGTAACCTAATCCTTCGACCATGAGGTTGTGTTAATCACCATCACCGGATGGGTACTTTGATGACATCAAACACCGCTTCATAACTGGGTGGTCATAAAGGTGTCATTGGGTATTCTGAAAGTATGTGTTGAAGCGCATGGACCAAGATTGGGATTTGTCCATCCATATGACGGATAGATATGCTCTGGGCCCTCTCGGTGGAATGTCATCTAGTTAGCTTGCAAGCATGTGACTGGGTCACAAGGGATGACATATCACGGAACGAGTAAAGAGTACTTATCAGTAATGAGGTAGAACTAGGTATGGAGATGCTGACGATCAAACCTCGGATAAGTATAGTATCGCGTGACAAAGGGAATTGGTTTCGTATGTAAATGGTTCAATCGATCACGAAGTCATCGTTGAGTATGTGGGAGCCATTATGGATCTCCAGGTCCCGCTGATGGTTATTGATAGGAGATGTGTCTCTGTCATGTCTGCATATTCACAAATCGTAGGGTGACACACTTAAGGTTCGAAGTTGTTTTAAGTAGATATGGAATATGCGTTGGAGACCGAATGTTGTTCGGAGTCTCGGATTGGATTCGGGACATCACGAGGAGATCCAGAATGGTCCGGAGAATAAGATTCATATATTGGGGATCATTTTCTGAGTTAGGAAATGTTCCGGAGTATTTGTATGAGGGTTCTAGAAGGTTTCGGAATGTTCCGGAAGGTTCTGGAAGGTTTCTTGGAGTTTGCTTGAAAACCAAGGAAGGGATCAAGGAGTCCTGGTGGGTCAAGACTAGGAGTCGTGGGGGAGGAGGACTCCTCCCCCCACTCCCCAATCCGCCGGCCTAGAGGAAGGGGAGTCCTACAAGGACTCCCCCTCCCATGGCGCTCACCCCCTTTAAATAGAGGGGCAGGGCGCCCCCTCCAGCCCTGCTCCCATAACTCCCAATCTCTGCCGCCTCTCTCCTCCACCTTTCTTCTGCACAGGCATAGGCGAAGCCCTGCAGAATTCTCTACTCCACCACCACCACCACGCCGTCGTGCTGCTGGGATTCCGTGGAGAAGATCTACTACCTCAGCTGCTCGCTGGAACGGGGAGAGGAAGGTCTGCTTCGACTCCGCACGTGTGACCGACTGTGGAAGCGCTGCCGAATCGCGGCGCCGGAAGGATCGTCCACTTGACCGACTGCGGAAGCGCTGCCGAATCGCGGCGCCGGAAGGATCGTCCACTTGACCGACTTCGGAAGCGCTGCTGGAACACGACGCCGGAAGGATCGTCCACACGATCTTGAGATCGGCAAGTGATCGACTACATCAACCATGAGATCTAATCTCGTTAACGCTTTCGGATCTACAAGGGTTAGTTCCTTTCTATCTCGTTGCACATGTCTATTAGATTAGATCTTGGTTTTTATCTAGATTAGGTCTGGGTTTTGTCTGTTCTTGCGGTAGAATTTTTTTGTTTTCCATGCTACGAACCCATCAGGTAAAACCCCTCTAAAACTTGAGAAAAACACAAGGAATTCAAAAATAGAAATTTCAAGAGTAACAATTGTGAAGATAAATCACTTATTTGGGTAAGAACACTTACCTTGCACTTACCACTTACTTAATCAGGGATGAAAAGTTCCTTCCACAACAAGGACTCCTTCTCTCTTGGAGGAATTAACTTTAGTTCATCAAATAATTCTTGTAAAAAAAATCACCAGGACTAAAGTTCCTCTCAATAAAATTAGTGTCCTCCTGGGCAAGCATGGACACTGCATCTAACATTTTTATTTCTTGCCTCTGCATAATCTGCAACTCAATTCTTGAAGTGAAAGAATCCAACGGATCAGTCTTGGCTTATGTTCTTTCCTCTCAAGGAGTTCTTTTAAGCCATCACAATTCGTATGAACTCTCACCTTTGCATCAACTATATAAGAACGAAATTTATCACAAGAGAAAAATACAGCAAACAATTCCTTTTCTTCCTTAGGGTAATTCTTTTGGGCTCTATTGAGAGTTCTACTAGCATGATGTATAATATTAAATCTACTACCAATATGTTGTCCAAGAGTTACTCCTACAACATCATCGCTAGATTCACATATTAAGTCAAAGGTTGTGTCCCAGATAGGTGGTTTAATGACTGGAGCATGAGTTAAAGCATTTTTTTAGTTTATCAAAGGCTTCAAGACACTTATCATCAAAATTAAATCTCATTCCCTTTTGCAAGAGGTTAGTCAAAGGTTTAGATATCCCAGAGAAATTTCTAATGAACCTTCTGTAAAAACCCACATGACCAAGAAAGCTTCTTATACCTTTAATATCCCTAGGTGGTGGCATTCTCTCTATTGCTTCAACCTTAGCTCTATCCACTTCAATTCCCTTACCTGATACTTTGTGTCCGAGGACTATACCTTCTTTGACCATAAAGTGGCACTTCTCCTAGTTTAGAACAAGATTAGTTTCTTCACAACGCTGCAAAACTTTCTTGAGATTATCCAAGCAACTAGTAAATGAAGTTCCATAGACAGAAAAGTCATCCATAAATACTTCCATTATAAGTTCTATGAAATCAACAAAAATAGCAGTCATACATCGTTGAAAAGTAGCTGGAGCATTACATAGACCAAAAGGCATGTGTTGGTAAGCATGTAAACCGTAAGGACTTATGGAAGTTGTTTTAAGTTGGTAATCCGGGTGAACAACTATTTGAGAGAAACCAGAGTATCCATCCAAGTAACAAAAATGAGTGTGGTTTTGTAACCTTTCTAAAGTTTGATCTATGAATGGTAATTGATAATGATCTTTTCTAGTTTCTTTATCTAATTTCCTGAAATCTATGCACATCCTGTGCCCAACAACAGTTTTAGTAGGTATTAGTTCATTGTTTTCATTAGGAACAATAATAAAACCGCCCTTCTTAGGAACACAATGAATAGGACTTACCCAATCACTCTCTTTAACATGATAAATTATACATGCATCCAGTAGGCGTACAATTTGTTTTCTTACCACTTCTTTCATTTCAGGCTTCAATCTTCTATTAAATTCCGCAACTGGTTTAGCACCTTCTTCCATGAATATTCGATGGACGACTATCATGGGACTAATGCCCTTCAAGTCATACATTGAGTACCCAAAGGCTTGGTGATGCTGCTTAAGTATCCTCATGAGTTCTTCTTCTTCTCCTGAAAGTTTAACACTAATAATAATAGGAAATTTATTAGTATCATCTAAAAACCTGTAGTTTAGATTATATGGTAGAGTCTTCAACTCTAGGGGTGGTAATTCCTCGTCCCCTCTCTTTTCTGGCTCCTCAAAAGCCTCATCAGTTGGAGGTCCCAAAATAGGAAGTGAATCAAATTCATCTTCTAGTTCTTCTAAGGACTTGTCCTCCATAACTATTTCTTCATAATTTGGATCTTCATTTATTTCTTCTTCTTGATTACCAAAGAAAAGTGCTGCCATTTCCTCAATGGTTCTCTCTTCCTCTTCTTTTTGTACTTGTGGAGGCCTGTCTTTAAATTTGGAAAAATGGAATTCGTTTTCCGTTCCCGCAAGCTTAAGAGTTACAATCTCCTTGTTGAAATTAACATAGGCACCTATATCACCCAAAAAGGTTCTTCCAACTATAATAGGGAAAAAAGTGTCAGCTGGCATATCAACAACTACAAAATCGATAGGAATGTTTTTGTTGACAATTGTGCCAGTTGCATTGTCAACTACTCCCATTGGAATTCTAATATTTTTATTGGCTAACATAATTGTTATATCAGTATTCTCAATCGTAGCCGGTTCTATTTCTTCTTTTATTTCTAGGTAGAAACCGTAAGATATAACATTAACTTCTGTGCCAAGATCACATAAACCGTAATGAGAGGTTTCTTTAAATATGCAGGGAATAATAGGCTTACCCACATCTTTTACCTTTGTTTTACCTTCAACCAATATGGAAGTCTCTACATCAAGTTCAAATATGTTACAGTGTGGGTACATAGCCATAATTGCTTCCTTGGTTACCTCTTCATCTTTGTTTTCCTTCAGATGTACCTTGACTTCAGGCACGCTTTCCTCTTCCCTCTTTTCCTGTACTGCTTTGACCTATTCATATTAAAAAATATGCTTTTGTGCAGTGTTAAGGAAATGCACTTCATATATTGTCTCTACGGAGGCAAGTGTTGCAGTGTTAAGGAAATGCACTTCATATATTGTATCATACTTGACTGGACCCTCCTTTGGAGATTTAATATGTTCTGTAGAAGCTTTAACAACTTGCAACTCAAGATCTGAATCTAGATAAAGTTCTTTAGACAATTCTTTCACATGGCCTTTTTTTATTATAATCATGAATACAATCATGCTCTATTTCTATGCCTCCTTCACTTCCTAGACCAAAATTCCATGAAACTCTATGATCACGAATTCTATTAAGTAAAGCCCAAGCTTTAGGTATAGGAAGATTCATAAAGGCTCCTTCCGCGAAAGAGTCTAGTTCAATTTTATTAGGTTTAATTAACCCGGCATAAAAGATATGTAGTAAATACAATTCAGGCAAATCATGAAGAGGACATAGTCGTAGTAAATCTTTAAATCTAATATAAGCTCTTACTAGTCCTTCATTAGAACGATTCTTCCAAGTCATTATAAGACGCCTGATTTCAAAATATTTTGATAATGGATCATATTTTGATAGAAATTCACAAGCTAAATTATCCTAAGTAGTAGTGGCTTTAGGGAGTAGAGATCTATACCATGAGAGAGCTATATTTGTCAAAGTTTGACTAAAAAGATTAACCCTTACCTCATCGGCAGTATATCAAGGCAATAGAAAAGTGCCACATATATCTTTAAAACATGCAATATGCTCATATGAATCAGGATCTTCTTCATCTCTAGTAAATTCCTTCTTATGTAGAATACTACGTAGTAGAGAATTTATTTCAAACCCCCTTGTCTTCTTATTGGAGTTGTCACTTTTATAAATATCATAGGGCTTCCCAAAGTGGTTGAGTGGGTTAGCACTAGTTATATGCTCCAACTCCATCATGTTGGTGGAAACCTATAACTCAAAACAAAATTTAGCAAGACAAAAATAAATAAGCAAAAACTAAAAGACCTATAGCGCTTAGCACCTTGGCAACGGCGCCAGAAAATAGCTTGATGACTGCAAGTGCACAGATCATTTGTAGCTAGTTTCGAAATAAAGATATTGATCCCAAAGGGAGCAGGAGTCTGAAGTCTAATAATTCTAGAAATAAATATTACGAAAGAAATGCTAGATGAAGTTCTAAGTAACAAGATAAAATACGAGTAATGTGTAAAAAGGTGTTTTTGTGTTTTGGGTATAAGAGCAATAATAAAGTAAAGAAAAATAACTTAATATAGAAAGTAAGTATCGCGTATGTACGAGAGATTGGAACTACAGTAGGGAAAAAGCGTTCTCTGGGAGTAGCGGATACACGACTAGTGTTGTAAAGATATAAGATAAAGATTATCATCATGAATATTCTCAACTATGTATGTGTGGGAGGAACTCCGTATGTGGACGAATAGGCAACAACCGCTGCTCATATCATCCTCATAACCACAACAGTCAGCAATCAACATCAATCGAATTACTGCGCTATTAAGGGACGTAATCCCGTAGAACGTATCCCATGGCATGGATAGTGTTCCGTGAGTTTCCTCGATTTCCCAAGTTAATACGTAAGGATTGCTAATAGCTTTATAGTCACTGTAAGTGCTAGGATGCCTCCGTCTACCAACAAGTAGTTCCCTCCGTCAAGTCCCCACGAGAGGCAAATATTGAGAGGTCGACTTCTCTCAACATCAAGATGTAGAGAATCTAACACATGGTCACAATGATGAATATCATAATAGACTTTATCTTATTTCAATCTCATACTAGGGTTTATCCATCTCCCGAAGAATTAATGATCTACTCAGACATGGAGGCAATCAACATCATGGCAATGATAATGGAAACAATCATAGATGAATATTACATGTATAAATCCACAACGAGTATAGGAATTACAACAACATCTAGACAAGGTGTAGATGGGATGGATGAAGATGGTGGTGATGCAGCGGTGGATGATGAAGATCGATGCCTTAGCCTCCCGAATCTAAGTAGGGTGAAGATGGATCCATGGCGGATGAGTTCCACCTCCAGATGCCTTCCGGAGGTGAGGTTTCTGTGATTTCTGGGTGTTCTATATGTCGTCTCCTCGAACCAATTGCATGGGGTGAAACTATTTGACAAGGCGCAGGCGGCGCCAACTATACGACCGGAGCTATACGGGCGGAAGAAATTCTCCTGCCGTATAGTTGGTCGTTACGCTCTCTGCCTCCTTTGTTCGCTTTTGGTTTTCTTCTGGTATTATTAGTAATTCCCAAATAAGCGATTTACGTTATTTTTTACTCCTTTTCTCCACAGTACAACTTCTTCAATAATTGTATCCATTGGATCCATCATATGTCCTGATCCTGGTGAAAACAAACATAAAGTGTGCGCGTGAATGCCGTAAAATACCAAAATCCTACATCTACAATGCAAAATAATAATGTAAAACATGATGTAAATATGCACTCATCAACAGGGGAGACATCAGTGTTGCACCCGCGCCAAGCCACAACCATCAGCTCACAAGTGTCGAGGAGGGAGCTCCTGAGCTCCTAGCAACCAAGAGGATGGTGGTGCACCATCGCAACCGCATAACCGAAACCCTACTGCCAGTTACAGGAGGGGCGACCAGGATAGGGCGAGCATCACAAATCAAAGTGGTTGGCGAGGTAGAGCATTGCAAGGCACCTCGTTTAGGCAATACGACGGTGGCCATGGTGGCCAGAGTCGGCCAAGATGAGCGGGCAACGGCAGCGACAACCTTTGTTGTAGGCAGAAGGGGAGCAGTGCGAGTGTGTGTGTGGTGTGCATACACGAGGGGTTGGTTGGGCTAGGGTCTAGGGGTTATCCCAACTAGTAGGGCCATGGTGGGCCGAGTCATCCTATGGGCTAGGTTGACTTGTGGGTCAGACCCAATAGAAATAGAAATAGATAAATAAATAAGTAAAGAATATGGAAATTACCAAAATGATCTAGTGAGCATTTCAAGCTCTAGAAAATGAAGAAGGATCATAAAAATACTTATGATATATCAAAATATTCACAAAAATAATATCTACCTAGGAAAAGTATAACATTACTTGTTTGAGTGAAGTAAAATACAACTAAAATTAAATCCAATCAATATCTTAATGAAATGTAGCAAAATAAGGAAAATTCCTAAAATCAAATAAAAATCACTTTTGTGTGTATGAATAAATCTATTATTTTATAAAATACTAGTTATAAGATTTCAAGTCATTTTAGGGTTTAGAAAGATAAAACTATAATTAGCTTTATAAGTCCTTTTCTTCTATTAAATCAAAAGAGACATAATTTTCTTTTATCATTTATAAATCAAATAAAATACTTATTAGCTTTAATAGGCTATTTAGGATATATTGAAACACGGAAATGTAATTCCTTAAAGATGAATCAAGTAGGACTTTTGTGAATCTGTTTCTTTAAGTAATAGAATTAACACTAGTAGGAAAATGCCTATAGCAGTCATTTTTCTAGTGGCGTGCCCTAGAAATCACACGCCGTTGCTAAGAGCCAACATAGTAGTGGCATATCGAATATAGTAATGCCACTACTAGACCTTAATAATGGTGTTCAGTGTACTCCAGATGCCACTACTAAAGCGGACCCACATGTGGAACCGGGCCAAATTTAGGGGTGGCGTTTGGAATTTGCAAACAACACAACCCGGACGCCACTTTCTCGGCCCGCGCCTCCCCGACCCGCATCTCCCATAACTTGCTCCTTCTCTCCCTCTTACCCAACCTCCCCCTCTTCCCAATCGCGTTGGCCACTACTGCACTCCACGTGCACCGCATCGGCCACTGCCGTCCCCTCCTCCACTACATCGGCCACTTCCACCCTCGCATCCGCTCCTCCACCCGTTGCCTCTTCCCCATTTCTGCCCCGTCACCATCTCCCCGTCACCGCCTTGTCCCCGTCGCCGCCTCATCCCCATCTTCCTGTCGCCGCCTCGTCCCCGTTGGCCCATTGCCACCTCGTCCCACTCCCCCATCGTCGCCTCATGCATGTCACCGCTGCGTCCCTGTCCCCCCCTCGCTGCCTTGTCCTCGTACCTGTGACCTCCCGCGTCCACCGCCCGACTACCTTGAGCCACCACCGGTGACCCTCTCTCCCCCTTTTTTATTTGTTTTAGAGTAGATGAATTACTCAAGATTTTAGATGGTTTAGTGTTGATGATTTAGTGTAGATTTTAGATGAATTAGTGTAGATGATTTTAGATGGTTTAGTGTAGATGATTTAGTGTTGATTTTAGATGAATTAGTGTATATGACTTTAGATGGTTTAGTGTAGATGATTGTAGATGGTTTAGAGATATTAAATTTGGTCTCAATTTATAGATATAGAAATGTTAGATTTAGTATATAGTAGCAAAATGTAGATTTAGTATATAGTGTAGATGATTTTTGATGCTTTAGAGATATTAAACTTGATCTCAATTTCTAGATATAGGAATGTTAGATTTAGTATATAGTAGCAAATGTAGATTTAGTATATACTAGCAAATGTACATGATTTTAAGGGTAGAAAATCTAGATAATTTTAGGGATAGATGTAGAAAATGTACATGTATATTCATTTCTTATATGTTGACTAACAATTGTATGAAATGATGTTATTTAACTACTTAATTAGTATCATGTCAAAGGCGGAGCTGAAGTTTCGTTGTGTTCACCAGAAACACACGAGGACCCTGACTTGGGCAGCTCAGATCACAATGGATAATATGAAGATCCAGCTAGGTACTTTAAGGTGCCCGTGGCAGGTAGCACACGCCTACGACTGCACCATGGTCCAGCAGTTTGGGGTGAGAGTGGTCCTCAACTTCGAGGATGAGCATCGTGTGGCGCATTTGTTAGTGCCAGATGGAATAAGGATCGCCAAAAGGGCCGAGGAGAGGGAGAACCGACAGGCAGAGAGGAAGCTGGCATGCCACTGTCGCAAGGAGGATGACCCCTTTGTCAAAGATCTCCTACTTGATCTGTAGGTGATGGCGGTCCAATATGAGGTCCTTAGCGATAACTGGTAGCAATGCGGGCAGGGGGAGGCCCACCCCTCCGGCATACAGTAGCAGGGTCAACCCGGACCCCTCAGGCAGCCTGTCATCCTCTTGCAGCCTCTCGTCCTTTTCTAGGACTGCCCGGATGATGAAGACATCACTAACACTGGGTCTACTCGAGTTTAGGTTGTTCTCATGTGACTGTCATATGCTACCTATCGTATCACTTATATAGACCTATCATGTGATTGTCGTATGCTACTATTGTACTACTTATATATTATGCTAGCTAATCTTACTTATGTGCTATTTTGATATATTGTGCTACTTATGATGCTAATTAAGTTAAAATGGTATATATAACTAAGTTTACATTATCATATATAGGTATAATGAATGATGATCGGTTTGAGTGATGTGGTTACCAACAGTGCAAGGACAACAAGGTTGTCATAGTGCTCCCTTATGACTGTGAAGTTAGTATGGTATGTCCATTCACAAGCAATGAACTTATATATACCCTGTAACTTAATTATGTGCTAATTGTTGCTTTTCTATGATTATATATGTAGAACATACCCTACAAGTTTAGACATGATTTCCTGGACCATTTTGATTGGCTGTTGTGGCAGCAGGGACAACTACACATCGATATACTACCTCTGAAGCAACCTGCACCGACCTACACATTCCAAGTCACGAATAAGGTGAATCGCATATTTTTCGGTGGTCTGAGGTGGACTGAGATGGTTGATGCCTATGAGATGGACGCCTAGGATAAGTTGTCCTTCCATCTGTGTGAAGATCGCATGACCTACTTCTACTACCTAGGCCCTAAAGCATCGACATACTCTGATGTTTCTTCAGATGACGATATTCCTACTGCTGCCATTAGGTATGGCGCGGACATTGTTGGTAATCCTTTTTAGGACTAGTAGTTAGGGCTATGTAGCTAGCTACCTCAACTATATGTATTTGACTGTAATCCTTTTGAGGACTAGTAGTTAGTGCTACCATTTCTATGAATATATATTGTTGTGCTATGAATATTGTTGTGCTATGTTGTGAATATTCAATCTTTTTTTTAATTTTTGAAAATTCACTTGTGGCGTTCATAATAAAAAGAACACCACAAATATGATATGTAATGGTGGTGCTTATAGGAAATGGCACTATTAGGGCATGTAATGGTGGCGCTTATGGTACATGCCACCACTAGAAATCCTAGTAGTGGTGTTCGGTGGAGACGCCACCACTAGGACCTGCCAGTGGCGTGAGGTTGGTGGTGTGAGGATTAAACGCCACGAACCCCCTTTTCCGAACACCACCACTAGGCCTTTTCCTACTAGTGATTCTAAAGGTCATTTAAATACTTGAACCAATAAAAAATTATTTAGGCCATCTATTTATGCTATCATTAAAAGATAAACCTAGTATTTAGGATTATAATAGCAAATCACGTCTTAAAATCATTCACTCACATTGGGAGTGAATGATCTCACATCTTTGATCATGTTTTGGAAAACCCTGGAACTTGGTAATGCCATAAACATTATGTCTTAAATCCATGTATATTTTTATATAGTTAACTTTGTCTAGTATTCAACAAATTATAAGTATAGTAAATCGATATCACTTGTACTATATCAATAACCATAGTCCAAATCCTGGTAATCTTCAGAATTGAATAACTTAACATAAACTACATTTTCCTCAAAACTTATTCTTTTTGCCCTTTCAAGTGTTAACAACTTAAAACTTGAGCTTTCATAAGAGTTACTCCATCCATTTCAAAATATAAGATGTTTTAGCTTTGTGAAACAAGTGTATCTAGGCCCTTTTAGTGTATAGATTAATGTAGGTTTAGAGTGAACCTACACACTAAAATAGGTCTAGATACACTCTTTTCACAAAGCTAAAACATCTTATATTTTGAAACAGGGGGAGTACATTATATAATCAACCCTAATTATATGTTGTTATTGTAATTTATTTTTGTACCTTGCATGTTAACTCTTAAGTTATTTGAAGGTATATTTGCTTGTGAGGTAAATTTGAAGATAAACCAAATTTTAAAGAAATCACCTAAGTTCAACTTATTTACATTGTTGGGGAGGTACTTCGGGTTTTTTACAAAATGCATAGCATTCCTTATGCATAACAGCATATTGCTTCTTTAAATATTAGTCCTTTCCGGACCAATCATGCTGTTTTCAGATGTTGGATTTTATATTGTCACGAAGACCATGATTGCATAATCTTGTAATGACAAAGGCAAGTTCACACTTGCTCATATCCTTTGGTTATTTTCTATCAAGTATTTGCAAACTATTATTGTTATCACCAACATTTCGAAAAGGATGGCAGAAAACACTATTTTTATAATAATATGACTTATCGGTTATCAGCCCAAGTGGTGGTAACCAATGAGTCCAAAATTGAAGCATATTTACCTTTGGTTTCTGGTACATGACAGTCCTCAAGGATGCGACGACTATAAGTGCCACAAAGGGCAGCACCTTCGTAACCGGTCACACGTTCGGTATGCTGACGACCTCCATCCCTTGCTCCATGTTAGGTAGCGGAAGTAGCACATCCTCGAGAACTCCAGCAGCACTATGACATGGTAGTGTTGGTGGTGGAGAAAATCTTGAGCAGGGCTTCGCTTAAGCACTGTACTCGTGGCAATGGACAAGGCTAGCAAGGGGAGGAAGATGCCAACCAAAGGGCATATGAGAGGAGGAAGGAATGAGTGAGATAGAGAGATGCTCCACCCCTCATTTTATAGGGGGAAGGGGGACTGCCCCCTCCATTGGCCAGTGGCCAAGGAGTTCGTCCACCTCTCCCCTCATGATGGCTAGTGGACACTCTACTCAAAAATATGAAGAGCCATTTTCTCCCATTTATTCTCCACTCAAAAATCAAGAGTCATTCCATTAAAACCACTTTTAATTTACTTGATTTAATGCCACTCATTTAATGAACACTTCATTTAATGAGCACTTCATTTAATAAACACATCAACAATTGAATCCCTTGCAATAATCCGATACACCAAAACTATTCTGATAGATTTATCAGAACAATTCCTGCGTTGTCTAGTATTTTCTCCGACGTTCCCTGTCTACTCAAATGTGTCAACTACCCTTAAATGTGTCTCCCTACGGGCTCGAGAATTATGTGGACATGATCGAGACTCTCTCCGATCAAAAATCATTAGCGGGACCTAGAGATCCATAATGAATCCCACTAATTTAACGATGAACTAATGATCGCGTGAACCTTTTTCGTAGTTACCAATTTCTTTTGTCTCATGATATTTTACTTGTCCAAGATCCGATCATTTGGTATCATCCATACCTAGTTCGATCTTGTTACCGACAAGTACTATTTTTTCATTACCGTGATATGACATTCCTAGTGCTCTTATCACTTGCTTGCAAGTTATTTTAATGTGATATCACTGAGAGGGTCCTAAGTATATCTCTCCATCATCAGGATGGAAAAATCCCATTATTGATCCACGAGCCTCAACTAAGACTTTCCAAGTACTTAACGACATCTTTATGATCACCCTATTATGGTGTGACGTTTGATGGAATCAAAGTACTCTTCCAAAGTTAGTGATTGACATGATCTCATGGTCTAAGGATTAGAGTTACTTCGAATGACTTTATACCAATGTAAACATAGTGGCATGATCGTATTACTATACCCTGGGAGATTGTTCATCTTATCGTTCTATCAATGTTGTGACCTCGTCATTAACAACATCCAATGTCATGATTAGAAAACCTTGATCATCTGTTAATCAACAAGCTAGTGTAATGAGAGGCATTACTAGGAACCTTTTCTTTGTTTATTAAACACACATGTATCAACGTTTTTAAATTCCAGTTGATACAATCATAGCATGAGAAATAAACATTTATCATAAACATGGAATAAGATAATAATCTTTTTATTATTGCCTCTCAGGCATATTTCCTTCAAACTATTTAGTTATTTGAAGGTATATTTGCTTGTGAAGTAAACTTGGAGATAAACCAAATTTTAAAGAAATCGCCTAAGTTCAACTCATTTACAATGTTGGGGACTTACTTCGGGTTTTTTACAAAATGCATAGAATTCCTTATGCATAATAGCATATTGCTTCTTTAAATATTAGTCCTTGCCGGACCAATGATGTTGTTTTCAAATGTTGGATTTTATATTGTCTCGAAGACCGTGATTGCATAATATTTTAATCACAAAGAAAAGTTCACACTTTCTCATGTCCTTTGGTTATTTTCTACCAAGTATTTGCAAAATATTATTGTTATCATGTGCACTTAGAAAAGGATGAAAGAAAATACTATTTTCATAATAATATGACTTATTGGTTATCAGCCCGAGTGGTGGTAACCTAATATGGCGAGAAAATGGAACCATGGGTTGGTATGTGCTTGGTGGAGGTTTCATTTGCACAAGAATGTATCATCTAGGACTTAATAACAAATGTCACTATTGATTCTTGTGCCGTATAATACATGTTAACCATGAGATCTATATGGATCTGGGGAAATTAGCTGGATCTTCTTCCTTTCGTATGTTAACGAACAACTTCATAGCAGTGATACATTTAGGCACATGCAAGGGTGGGAACCATCAATTCCCCAATATTTGTTGTCTGCGATTGATTTCTCTCTTTAGGAATGTAAACCAGCTCGGTTGTTGTCCTGAGCTAGAAAAAGGGTGGGCATACGGGTCACGAAGAAGGGCAGTGATTGGATTGGATTTTTATAGTGGGTCCCCCACCAAAGAAATTGTGTATGGGAAGGTACGCCTAGTTGTGCAACATGGATAAGGATCTCTCATGGGTAAAGCAACGCACCTTTGAAGAGTGTAAAAAATATAACATGTTACTCTCTGCTCCGAAAAGGAGCTACGAACGCTACAGGAAAGGAACTCTAAGAAGTTCTAATCAGCCTGTGAAGACTGACAAACATAGCTTTTCAGAATAAAAGCAACCTTTAAAGAAATTTTTACAAAAACCTGCATAACCTAACCTACGATCTTTGGTCTATTCTTGTAGATAGTGCATCAAGCACTCCTTTTTACTCAAATTGCTGAGTACGCTCGTACTCAACCGTACCTTCTTAACCCTTGCTAGATTCTAAAGCTGATGACGACATCGTCAACACCAACTTATGCTCAAAAGAATCATCACCGAAAGCTCAAGTTCTTCAATAAAGTCAATATATACCTCAACTAAAGTGAAAGAAAAGTTCCTCATTAGATAGGAGTTTAATCTTTAGCCATAGAACCTACTTCTGTAGAGTATTGCTATAGCAGCAATCGCAAGCCATAGATATATATTAATAGTAGTATTATTTCTAAAATAGGCTTTGTGTTGCTATTTTTGATTTTCTTTTGTATTATATTTCCTCATTGTTTCGAGGAAGTTTTCTTTGGATCTTTTGTAAAGAGATGAGTTGTAATCTATAGTAATGTCTTGGACCTGTGATATTTCTGTTATACCAATCTGAGGGATGTAATACTAGTGGAATGATGTTTTATTGGTGTTATATCAATGACTATAGTATACTATACCATGCATAGTGGCATATCCAGGGGGGCGAGCGGTGGCCAGGCTCCCTATCAACTGGCCTCTCCCATGATTATTGGTGTTATTAACCGGCTAATTATCAAGAGGCATTAATGAGCAGAAATATATCACTAAACTCTAAGTACCCAACATGCAGCACAACCCAAGTCTGCTAATTAAGTAATTAGCCCATGATACATATGTTCGACTATGGCCTGAGATGGACTACCTGATGCGGTCGGTCCATCAGGTCAGTAATCTTTAAATACACAAATTCGTCGCCGGAGACTATGGAAATCTAGGCGACTATTTCCATCGTGCCGCCGTGCTAGGGTATGGGACCGCCCGGCGCCTCGAGACGTAAGTCATTCTCAAGTTTTGGGTTCCCGACTATTGTCGCATGCTTGCCTAGGACCGCAGGCGTGCAACTGATCTTTCGGATGCCTCAGACCTCATCTAATAGCTCGCAACTGATCTAAGCTATGAGTATGGCATATGTATACCACATTTAATTTTACACTATGCAAACTACACACTAATTGATTTTAGATAATACAAACTACTTAGTAGAGTTCTTGTTTGATTATTAAATATGGCATCCTTGTTTCGTACATCGTAGAGTTTTATAGATCGAGAAATTATTAGAAAACTAGACGTATTTATTATTCACTTTTGTTCATCAATAAAAATAGGAAAGATTGTACCAGTACATATGCTGCCAGTACATAAAAATTCTAAAGTTTGAATATGTGAAATTTGACTACAATTTTTTGTGTTCCTGAAAACTATATCTAGGCTAGTATTGTTTCAAGTCGTATAGTGTTTATAGGGTTATGTTGATCGGTAAAAGCAGATTGCTAATACTTCCGGCCCCCTTCATGCTCAAATCCTGGATTCGCCCTTGATCACAGAGTGGTATGCTGAGTCACCGCATATATATATCAAGTACAATATCCCTTTCCCAGTACTGAAAGTTGCGATCTTTGGAGTAACCTTCCATCATGATTTTTGGGAAGCAAGTAAAAAATTCGAAACCGATTTTTTTAAATCGCTACTACTTTTTGTTGCCATCCCAACCCAAGAATCAAAGTCGTTCCTTTCTATGTACACTAATGTACACAGCTAACGAACACGCCAGAGACAAACACAGAGCCACCATATCATGGCGAGGGTTTCAAGATGGTTGTCGTGAAAGTCACACTTCTAGTTCATTTCGAGGTTTCCGAGTTCAACTTTTCTCAAAATAATTGTACTATAGAACCTTTAAATAAACTAGAAGCGGGACTTCCATGGGATCCGGCTAGCAACCCTAACCATGGCACACGTGCGCAGCACCATCCTATGGATGAGGGAGAGATTAGTTGGCTGGTGAGCGCAGGGTTGCCGAGAGAAATTGCACATAACACCAAGCTTTGGTACCAAAATTGCACAAAACACAAAAACAAAACATTTTTGTAGTTGATCCAGTTTGTTGTCTAATTAGTTGCAGCTAGCCCAAATATAGCATAGAGTGCCTTACAATGCATTTGGACATGTATTTATGTACTCTATACCAACATTATATGGTAAACTGAGGAAAAAGATAGCATAGCTGAGGAGACAGTGAAGGAGAGAGAAGTACACAATTTATTTTACATGTATAGGTCCTGATATTTATTACTACTATAGTACTAGTTTATGAGGAGGATTACACTTAAGGCTACATGACTACCTCGTGTCAGGAACACATTATAACTTTGCTCTAACATTGCACCACCTTCAACTCCTCCTCGTTGCTGCCCTCTCGTGCTGTCGCCCTTTTATTCTCTGATCTCATAATCTCTTCTACAATAGTTCTTCGTTTCCCCTCCATTTTGAGCCATCTTTTTCCTAGTACTACTTTCATTAAAAAAGTATTCATGTTTTCGCAAAAAATCCTCTCACTTTCAAAATTGAGATCGTCTCTTTTCCTAATACTTCTTGAAAACTCCCCTTGGCAACATATTTTTACCAAGCCAGAATGCAGCAATCTACCTAATATGGAAAAAAAAATTCATGAACTATGATGTGGATCACATGATATAACATTGACCTTGGTCGTCCCGCTTGAAATCTGTTCATACATGGCGGGAAAATTTTGTGAAGCTAGTTTTTTAAAAGTTTTCAAAACTCAAGTTTATTATTTTTCATGGCAGGTGATACACGCAAAAGGAAACCATGCAAATGTCTTTTTTTGATTTTTCTTTATTTTCTTCTCTTGATTTCTAAGCTGGGTTTAATTTGTGAGCTCGTAAACTATTAGAGAGATGTGAAATATTTCAAAACTCTCGGTCATTCTCGTATATTGGCTGTCTGGTGGGTACCTTCAAAGATATTTCATAAATTTTTAAGAGAAATCCCCACCATTTACATATAGTTCAAATTAGTTAGACCTAATTTTGATAAATCGATATAAAGTCATTTGAGTAGGCAAAGTTAGCTTGAAAACGCTTAGAACGTGGGAATCATAAGTAAAACATGCACCGTCCACTATGTTTGAAAACATGGGCTTGTGGTATTTCGAGCCATATTATTCTTCTAACTCTCTTTACGGAATAATGTCACTGCATCACTATGAAAACTGAAAATATTTTTTCCTAAATTTTGTAAATTCTCACGAGAAAAATTGCCTACTACACCAAGATGCACACATCTACCAAATTAATGTGGCAACGATACCATAAACTATGATATCGATATGTCCATGACGTTTGGTCGTCGGGGTTGAAATCAAATAATATTCATACATGATGGGATAATATTGTGGAGCTGATTTTTCAATAGTTGTCAAATCCCGTGGTTATCATTTTCCTGGCAGGTAGTACATGTGGCGTGATAGGATGCCATGCATAAATATTTGTTTTCCCGATTTTTCTTTATTACATGTGATTGTTTTAAAATAGTTTCAAAATTGTCAAGATGCAAATTCTTAGCAGGAAGTTGAATCGGTCAAAACTTCCGAATGTTTCCGATATATTAACTACTCGATGGGTACCTCCAAAAGCTTTTTGTAAAACTTCAATAGCAATCTACCACTTACTAGCATGTAGTTCAAATTTTACCTATTTCGTTAAATGAGACGTAAAGTCTTTCGAGTGGGCTGAGTTAGAAAGCTAATAAAACTTCTAAATCATATGTAAAACATGGTCCACTGTCTACAAACATGGCTTGTAGCATTCAGAACCATATTCTTCGTACTTTCTGTTCATAGTATACTCATGGTGCTAAAGGCTAACAATGGAATCTTCTAGATGCTAGACATGACATAATCTAATGTAACTGAATGAGATCCAATGGTCAGGAATATTTGGATTTTCCAATGTATATCCAATTGCCGATGTTCGAAGTTATCCATACACTATATAGTGGTATAGATATTGTGAAGCAACAGAGCAAGTTTTCTTTTGAAAAGAAGTCAAACACATGTTTTTCATTTTTTCATGGAAAGTAATACGCGTAACAGGACGCCACATTAAAGTATTTGATTTATTTTTCTTTGTTTTATTTCAATGTCTTCAAAACATTATCAATTTTTAGGCATGCATATTCTTAGCACAAAATTAGTTACATTTTCAAAACGTGATGGTTCTCGATATATTCACAGCGTTGGTACCTTCAAACAACATCTTAAAATTCAAGAGCAACCTATCACACTTACTTGTAGTTTATATCTGACCTAATTTTGTTAAAGAGACATAAAATCCTCTAAGTGTGTGAAGTTAGCTCGGAAGGTTGAAAATTTTAAACTAGGGAATTGTAAGAAAGCATGAGCCACTTTGTCTGTAATGTGGGTTGGTGGTATTTTTGCAACTAGGGTAGGCACAGAAGGAGCGTGATGCTTTGATTAACAACTAAACACGATCAGTGGAAGTACATGTTACATCAAGGACCTCAAAAAAGATAAAACTACATCCAAGTCCATATATTTAGTACAAAGGGCCCTAAAAATAAGCATGGGGAAAGTTGTCGGGATTGGGTCTTCTTATCCACCCACTAGGTGAGTCATACTCTTCGTACTAGAACTACTACTTGCTTAACAGAGAAAATCGGTGTGGTGCTCACTTTTGCCAGATCTTGCTGATGATGTGCATCTAATACGATGGGACATAGATCTATCAAGTGCAATATCCCTTCTCCACTACTGTGAGTGTCAATCTTTGGAATGAGCTTCCATACCGATGTTTGGAAAGCAAGTAAAAAATTCGAAACCAAAAAAGTTTAATTCGCTACTGCTTTTTGATGCCGCCCCAACCGAAGGCCCAAAGTGTCTCCTTACCACACACACCAACGCTATGTAGCTAACAAACACGCCAAACACAGACATAGAGCCTCCATACCATGGCTAGGGTTACAAGCAGGATCCTACGAAAGTACCGCTTCTAGTTCATTTTGAGGTTTACTAAATATACTATAGAATCTTCAAATAAACTAAAACCAGGACTTTCGCAGGATCCCACTCATAACCCTAACCATGGCACACGTGCTCCGCACAACACTGTGGGCGAGGGAAAGATCAACTAGCAGGTGCACACGGGGTCGCCGAGAAGATACCTACTCTTCCTCTTTGAGTACTACTAGTACTAGTATGTTGTCTGCACGTGACCCTCAGATAATATACGTATGACATATCATCACTAAATAAAATTATAATAGGTAAAGCTCAAAAAATTATAAATTGTATGACATATCATCACTATATAAAATATAAGTATGGGTGTATATTTAGTTCTTGTACTTTGTATCTTGTAGAAGTCAAGATTTATTAGCTACCTAATACTTGAAAATTTTGGTAACATGGTCTAGAGAAACGACAAAGAAGATTTTAGAAAGATGGAGACGTGTGTTTAGAGGTTTGTGCATAGGGTTCATTGTGCTAAATACTACCAGTAGAATCTTCTAGATGCTAGAATGAAAACGAAGATCCAATGGTTGAGAGTGTTGGGATTCACGAGCTTTCTCTAATGATCAATTTTTAAAGTTATTTGTACACTATATAGTGGTAAAGTAAGACTAGTAGTATGAAAATAGAAGGTGTAAATAAAACATGTATCTAGTCAAACTAACGTAACGATACTATACTGCGCTTGGAAGTGACATAGTTAATTTAGTGCAAGGTGGCGTGCTAGTCTATCTAAAATGCTAGTCGGCGTCCTCGATGCAACCACTTCCTACAACAGAAGACGACCGAAGGAACATGGTCTACAAAAACGATAGAGAAGATTCTAGAATTATGGAGAAGTATGTTTTGAAGTTTGTGCATAGCGTTCATTGTCCTAAATACTATCAATAGAGTCTTCTAGATAATAGAATGGAAAATAAGATCATCCAATGGTTGTTAATGTTTTGGGATTTTCTTCAATTGATCCAACGATCAATATTCAAAGTTATCTATACACTATATATATAGTGGTAAGACTAGTAGGTATGAAAATAGAAGTTATAAATACATCATGTGTCTGGTCAAACTGACGTGATGAGACTATACTACGCCAGGAAATGACATGGTAAATTTAGCACACGACATTGTGCTAGTCTATTACAATAGTTGGCATCCTCGATGCAGTCGTGCCCTACAACAGAATACCACCGAAGAAACATGCAAAAGAAAAAACCTTTTTCAAAGAATCATCTCATCTTCCCCATCTCCGTTTAACCCCACTTTCCAACGCTGCCTGGCCGTATTTGGGATCCTTTCCACTGCGTGCTTTACATATTTTCCTCGCCATCTTGCCCGCTGCATCACTCCTTCTAGGCCACCACCCCTCTCCTCCAAAAACCCGCAACAACGCTACGTAGATCCGTCGTCGCCCCTATCCAGACATGATGGCAGATTCGAGGAAGTATGCAATTTGGATAGGTTAGAGGAACATTCATTTGTATAGCAGCTTGAGTAAGGTCAGCGACGATGTATTCAACGAAATTGCTAAGTATTTGGGACTAAAAGCGTCGTACGGCTAGCTGCATGCTCCAAGAAGCTACACTGCCAAGTCGTTAGTGGAAAAGGTTACAGCTGCCCAAACTACAACTGCCCAACAGTAGTCTCCTACATCAAAGTATACACCCACCAGATCTCATGCATCTACATACTGTATATCTACATGGAGCCAAGATGCCTCTTTGTCAGCAAAAATTCCATTTGTATCAACACGTCAAACATTTCCACTTGAAGGAGGTGCATCTAGTCCTCTACAACCAATAATAATTGGAATTGTCTAAGCTGGTGCCTGCACTGGGCTCGCGGCCGGAGGGAAATTTTCATAGACATTGGGAAGGTGGGCATGTTGTTCGTTGCCCAGATTGATGGGCACAACACGGAAACTGTCCTCTCCGCCAGTTGCGTTAGGTTAGTAGTGTGGGAATTACAGTAGTACGAGGTGATGATGTGGTCATTGGTTTGTTTCCATGGGTTCTATAAGATCTCCATCAATCCACACTAGAAGCTCTCAAGTATTACCTATTGAAGTCACGGTATTATTGGCAAGCTCATCATCAATTGTTCATGGAGTTCCCCATGGAGTTACATTATCGAATCTAGGATGATATCATCCAGTAGTGAGATATCACATATTAATCTTCTTGTGATAATCCTAATATGAATGTGAAGAGGTTCTGGGGCAGAAACCAAAAAAAATCCTACTACAAATACACCAACCAAGATCTATCTATGGAGAAGTACAGTAACGAGCGGGGATCGGTGTTCATACCTTTGAAGACCGGAAGCGAGATTACGTTCCTGCACAAATATTGCTGATGAAGCCGAGCATAGTAGACCTCAAGTTACAGAAGTTTTCAAGCGTCGAGCACCACTAATAGCAGTGCCTCCAAAGTTTTACACACATCTGGTGTTAAAGACGTCCCCTAGGCCCTGGTCCAGCAAGGCATGGGAAGAAGAAGAACTGGACCGACTCTGACAACACAATGATGTGCGTTGGGTGGAGAAATATATACCTCGTTGCGCATGTTCCTAACAAAGGGAACATGCATGAGAGGGGGTGAAGGAGAGAAAGAAGGCAAATATCCAACTTAGGATGAGATTGGAGGGCACCCCTATCCCCCTTAATATAGGGAAAAACTGGGCACTCCACCTCTCCATGTCCCGGGGTGGGAGTAATCCAACAGAGAGGTGGGAGGAGGGATGGCTGTAGGCATGGGTGGGCCCCACCCATCCGCCAAGGCCCACCTAGGTGGTCGGCAGGGTGGGAGCCCCTACCCATGCGCCTTGGCCCAGTTGGGACTAGCCGCCTCCCCTCTTGGGCCCTCTCCCCTCTGGGAGGGCTCATGTAGGGGTTTGCCCATTTTATTTTTATTAAATAGATATATTTAATAATTAATTCCACCAGTTAAATATTAAATACCTTTTATTTAATTCCCTATATTCAAAACTCCTTTTGAATATCCTCTGAACACTTCGGTATCTCTCTAGAATGTTTTCGGTTCTATCTTTCCTATTTCTCTTATGGTCATAGATCAACCCGCGGCGTCTCTACTCATAAGTGTGACACCCTTACTATTCGGTAATGATCATACATGATCCAGACAACTCTCGAACCAATAGCCAATAATGGTATCTGGAAACACATGATGGTCCCTTCATATTCCATGAATCTGATTGATCCCTTGAACCTTTCAGACATGGAGGCTAAATCCCTTTGCACTATGATACCTGGTTTGTCTAAGATCTAATCTTTGGTATCAATATACCTAGTTTGGTCTTGATACCAAGAAACATATTTACTTGTTCCCATGTCCTCGTGACTCAGTCACATGCCTGCAAGCTCATTTGGTGTAATCTCAACGAGTGGGCCTAGGGTATCTATCCGTCACTCGGATAGGCAAATCCCTCTCTTGACACACATGCCTAAACCTACTCCTTTGGAGTACCCAATACACACCTTTAGAATGTACTATGTATTTTTTACTCCCTCTATTATTAATTACTTTATGTTAGTGGAAGATTCCCTAGTTGGAATATGTTACTAGAAAGTTATCTGAGTTTTACATCCACGTTGCTGAGGTCCACAGGCCAAATCCTATTTCGAGGATCCACATGCGACGATGAAATGGGAGAAGTGTGCCAGGTGGAAAAGTGAGCTCTACTGTGCCAGGACTTGGACAAGCTGAATCGTTGGCATACAGATCTTGTGGTGATTCTGACCTCACTCTTTTCACTCATGCATGTTTGTATATGATAGGACATGTAGTGGTCCTAGCTAGCTTAAATTAGTTTTACACTTCTACGGAGTATTCTATATGAATTTCTACTACTGCTAATATATATTGTAATAATTTATATGTAATGGGACTTGTTCAAATCGAGTGCAGAATATGGCTTGTACCACTGAACTTTCAAAAGCTATGGAACCTCTCAAATATTCTAACATTGCTATTATTAAAATATTTTGTGGAACTAATACTAATATACTGATACTTGTTTAGATTAATGGTAGTAGATTATCTTGCTTTTCTTTTGAAACATGGCCTTGTCACAATCTAGATGAGACTTGGGGCATTTTGGGTTGCATATGGGGGTCACACAAACATTGATGTGAGAAGAATGTATAGACACAAAAGAAGACTTGATCGTTAGTTTTGCTTGCTCCAATGATTGAGTGTGTTCGGAGTAAGGGCAAACTGATCATGTGTTAAGTTTTTGAGAGCTGAAATAAGAACCGGTTCTCTTTGTATTGCCATTTAATATCAATGTCTATATTGCTGAACTGGTCACTTTGAAATACCATTCTCATTATGTTTTCTTTATATGAAAGAAAGAAATGTCTTTCAAAGTATTGTTATTCATGAATCTTCTGTTTGTACCTTTTCATGTTACATCATAGTTGCTATGTCTTATTGTTAGAACTATATCTTTCATGCTATGTTAAAGTACTATGATCCCAGCTATCAATGTTCTACAAATACTTTGATCAAGTTTATGATGGTGCATGTCACCTCAAAACTTATTCTTTCTTTTTATCACTTACCTACTCGAGGACGAGCAGGAGTTAAGCTTGAGGATGTTGATACGTTGTAAACATATCTATAATTTTTGATGTTCCATTCTTGTTTTATATCTACTTTCTTATGTTTTGTCCACACTTTGGAGTATTTTTATACATTTTTTGGAACTAACCTATTAACAAGTTGCCACAGTGCCAGTTGCTTGTTTTCTTCTGTTTTTGGTTCTAGAAAATCTAGAAAATGAATATTCTCAGAATTGGACGTGACAAAAGCCAAAGTCGATATTTTACCAGAAGACTCATGGAGCCCAAAGTAGAGACGGGGGAGGTCCAGGGCCTAGCCACACCATATGGTGGTGCGGGTCACCCCTAGCCGCGCCACCAGGTGGTGTGGGCCCCTCAGGCCTCCACCGACCTTGCCCTTTCGCCTATAAAATCACCCCGGGAGAAAACCCTAAATCGAAGAGCCTCCAGCCACGAAAAGTTCCGCAGTGCCGCCGCCACCAAATGGGAGATTCGGGGGACAGAAAGTCTTTGTTCCGGCACCCTGTCGGGACGGGGAATTGCCCTCGGAGCCATCTCCATCGATCTCCACCACCATCTCCATCGCCATTGCTGATTCCCATGATGATGAGGGAGTAGTTCTCTCTCGAGGCTAAGGGTTATACAAGTAGCTATGTGTTCATCTCTCTCTATGCATGATCATATTGTGATCATGAGCTTTGTAATCAAGTAGATCTACCTTGCTACTCAAGTGCTTTAATAGATGTCTGCTCTCCCCATGTGTGTGAAAGTGACAGCATGCACACCATGGTGGCACTTAGGCTAGAGATTACAATTACTTGTTATGAGTTATATTTGGAGTTGGATGTTTCTATGAAATTGTGGTGTTTGTTGGAACCATCTAGAGCTCAAGGTGACAGTGTGGGGTTACCTAGATGGGGAAAGAGGACTTTGAGGTGTGTTGTTATATCCCTTCCATGGACTAGAGTGTCCAACCAGAGAGTAGTTAAGAGTAGTATCATAAAGAGAATATATTTATATGAGAGTGTTCACTAGCGAAAGTATGATCCCTAGGCCTTGTTTCTAAGCATTGAAACACCATTTGCAACTAGATCAGTTACATGTTTGCTTGCTTCCATATTTATTTCAGATTGCCTTTAGTCTTTTCCACGTGCCATCAAAGCTTATTTTCTGGCACCGTTGTCTTATATCCATACCACTTGTATTTTACTATCTCTTCGCCGAAGTAGTGCACCTATACACCTGACAAGTGTATTGGGTGTGTTGGGGACACAAGAGACTTCTTGTATCTTGATTGCAGGGTTGCTTGAGAGGGATACCTTTGACCACTTCCTCCCTGAGTTCGATAAACCTTGGGTGATCCACTTAAGGGAAAACTTGCTGCTGTTCTACAAACCTCTACACTTGGAGGCCCAACAACTGTCTAGAAGAATAGAAGTGCGTAGACATCAAGCTATTTTTTGGCGCCGTTGCCGGGGAGGTAAGGTAAAAGGTACTCACATCTTCTGGCTACTAAGCTATCTTCTAGTACTGTTGCTGGTGTGTGAGTGCTCGAAGTTATTTCCTTTAGATTCTGCAATTACATCTTTTTGTTTCTTGTTTTTATTTTCAATAGTTAGGCTTAATGGAAAACAACAACAAAATTAGAGAGCTTTATAGTATTTATATTGAGTTAGGACATGAAGTATTTGAAGAGAAAATTAAAAAACCTATGGAACTTTACTTGCGTGATAATAGCAATGTTAATAGTATGAATTGTGTGAACACCATTATTGCTAATGCTATGGAAAATTCTAAGCTTGGGGAAGCTGGTTTTGATGAGCATGATATTTTTAGTCCCCCAAGCATGAAGGAGAAAATTTACTTTGATGATACTATGCCTCCAATATATGATGATTACAATGATGAATATGATATTTTCATTCCACCTACTATTGAGGAGAAAATTAATTATGATTATAGTACGCCTCCTATATTTGATGATCATGGTGATGAGAATAATAGTGATAGCTATTTTGTTGAATTTGCTCCCACCATAATTAATAAGAATGACTATGTTTATATGGAGAGTGTAACATCCCAATTTCCGCAACCCTGATTAATGGTCCAGAATGCAAAAATCAGGGGGAACAAAAACTTTTTCTTGTTCATTGGTGCAGTGTTTGCTTTTTATTTGTTTGTGCTTGTGCATGTGTTTGTATACCATATGATACCCCTTACCTTACCATCAGTTGGTCTAAAGCTATTTAACAAAACTATCCTGGCTCATTTTACATATTCTCACATGTTCTGGCATTTCATAACATGAGCGAAGATGCTTATGTAACCAAAGCTATTTTAGTAGCTTCTATTGACAAAACTATGGAGAGAGATATAAGATAATCTCCTTATGTTTTCAAGATAGAACCTTCAACTACTCTTACCTTTATGATCTCCAAAACCTTTTAGTAAGCTTTTGAACTCTATTCTTGGTAGAGATACCAAGGACTCTCAACTTATTCAAAATCCAACCTCTTCAAAATGCCTCAACCTTACCTCAAGCTAGGCTTGATGGTAACCCTAGTAGTAGTTGATTTGTTTGTAAGATGAGTTGCCTTGATCTGCTGCTTGATTTGTCTACTTAGGAGATAGTATGAGCTACTCTAGGAGCTCATCACTAGGATCAAGAGGTTTCCAAATCACCACATCCTAAGAACGAATACAAGATGGATCTAATCTCTAGCCACCAGGAGATCATCTAAAACCCTTAACCAGATCAATTCTGAAGTGATCCATTCTAGAAGTTTCCAAGTCAATGAAGACCAATATCAAGCATGGATCCCTTATACTCAATCTACTATTCAACATCATCCACTTGATGATGCTCTGGTACCTTGCAACCCATCAAAATCATCACCACCCACATTCTAGTCAAAAAACCCTAAATCTGCCAAATTTGGCTAAGTCTGAAATATGTTTCAACATCACCTTTTTGGAGGTATCCCTTTCTCTATCCTTGTGCAGTATTGGTAATGCACTTGAACCATCTTGTTTAATACTTGCTTGTCCTTTTCAACAGGTTCACAAGCGATGCCATTATATTCCATAGATGGTGTTGGTTTGTCCTAAGCAACATCATAACTATCCTCTACTGTGTAGTTCATTTGTGGTTTGCTTTCCTTCTCTACAAGTTCTCCTATGATGTCATTATAATTTCTATCTTATTCATTCTTAGATACAATAATAACTGCATTCTATTGTGTAGCTCTCCGCAATCTGAGTCACCCAACATCTTACATTCCAGGATATATAACTCCTTACATATATATTTGTTGAAATGACCTGGGTAGTTCATATTTGCTGAAATTCTAAGCACACACACATTGTTTGATTACTCGTTTCATGGTAGGCACACTTATTTAATGCTTACTAGTCCCGTTTGTTTGACGGGTTGGTCAATAATTGAACCATTGACCAGTAGTAAAATCCAGTTCATAGATCCTGCCATATCATTCAAATGAGTAGTTTAAAATTCTTTAATAATTAAGATGGTTTCTTATTTGCCTTGCTTGTTATATTCACTTGTTATTACTTAGTTTCACACTGTAATTATTGCTATCGCCACCAAAGTGGGGGCTGCAAGATCATGTCTCAAGGCGGTTTCCTAATGTAGCTATCACACTCAAAGGGAGATGTAGTTGATAGATTGAGAAAGCAAATTGAGGACTCTGCTATCCGTGGACTCAATCTTGATTTTCAACTAAAATGCCGAATTTTCTTTCCATTGAGTTTGTTGATATGTAATAATTTTAAGAAGTTTGTAGCTGATGTAATATCTAGGTAAATTGCATAGACCATGAAGGCATTTAGTTGATGTTGTCCCCACCTGACGGTAGGAGGTACCATAAATGGACCAGTCAGGTCTATTAGGGAATAGTGTCGGGCTTTGTTATTGGCCCATCTTGTATTGGGCCGATGATGAACAATAAAAGATGCTCGTGGATTATATACCTTTTGTGATATTGGCATGGGCCTTAGAAAGGCCGAAACTATAAAAGACCATAATAGTAATGGGCCGACCCACATACGGGCTCCAAGAATAGTAACGTACTAGAATAGTAACAACCTATAAACATAGTAGGTCGCATAAACACGAAGGACCAAATAGTTTATGGGCCTGAATAGTAACATGCTTGTACAGTAAAAGGGTAGAAAACTAAAAGGCCTAAAGAGTAAAATCCCAAAAGAGTAAATGGCCAGAATAGTAACAAGCTAGAATAGTAACATGTCAGGATAGTAACAGGCCAGAACAGTAGCGAACCTTCTCACAAAAGGGTCATTAGTGGGCTTCCCGCAAGGGTCTTTAAGAATAGTGATAGGCCCAACGCAGGCCTTAACAACACCGGATCGACATGGCGCAAGCCCCTAAGGGGCTGCATAGTATTGGACTAAGATGGGTCGTATGTAGCCGAAAATAGTAATGGGACGGAAAGTTTACGGGCCATAGTGGACTGCAGTTATGGGCCTATTTCAAACAATGCAAGACGAAACAATATTGGGCTCTCCTAACAGGCCGTCCCACTTAACACTTAGCAGTCCTTGGCTGGGCCTAGGTTATACAACAGTTTTGTGTCTATTAATAGCGGTAACTGGTTGTTAACGGTGTTTGCCACGTGGCAGTTAGCATGACGTAAACAGTCAATGAGGTTGGCGAACAGATCTACGATGGCACAAGTTTCCGTGGCTGAAGGGTGCAATCCTCCATAGTTGCAGAAAAAACTGTGGTAGATTCTTTAGTGATGGGTTATTTACCACGGAGGACATCCATCGTAGAAGACTTTTTAACTACAAAAAACGGGTCTCCAACCACGAAAATTGTCTGTTGTAAAAGCCAAATTTTCTTGTAGTGTAAAACAACTATCATACTACCCTACTGTCACTAGGTTTCACAAGTAGAAGTTGACAACCACTCATCTCACCTATTTAACTATGCCGATCCACAGAATCTTGGGGTACCTGACAAGTCCTTAGACCAAGGCAATAGACAATAATGCAAAGGGTAAATCTAACATTCAATCAAACACAATATCCCATGGAATTAGAAGATCCACATAACGCTGTGAGGCTTCTACCTCATCCCATAGCCCGTTAGGACCACTCAAACATGATTACATAAACAATCATAAACATTTGTAGAGATATTCTTAAGACAAATACCAAATAGTCTTACAATGTCGCCAATCGTGATGAGATCAAGATTACAACTAGAAGGCTATGGCTATGGAGTGGAGATGGGGGAGGGATGGCTATGGTGATGGCGGATGAGATCTCTCCCACATTCAAAATGGCTTTAGACGTGTCGAGTTGCGTTAGGGGTTTTGGTCACTTTATTTCGTTTATTTTATAGGGGCCTTCAGAAAGGTGCTTGTGTTGGACAGGAGGAGGCAGCAACGCATTCTACAAGCACGCGGTACGGGAGGGATGTGCATATACCGGTGCTCGTTAACCATCTATGAGACCTCTTTGTGGCCTCTTTGACTTGGTGTTGTTGGCAACTCGTGATTCTTCCTTAATTGCTCTAGATTTCACTATAAAAGTGTATAATTTTGCAAGGAGAAAGATCAAGCAAAGGATTTGCACATCTATGCAATATTTAGTCATTAGTGGCATGCTAGATATATATTTCATCTCTCGCCTAGTATGCGCCGTTGCACCCTCAATCAATGCCCCTCTCACCGGTCAAACACTCCCATGTCTCCATTAATTCTGGTACGAGCAGATGTGACTACTAAATGTCCCATTCCCTTCACCTTGCATCTGTGCCACCCTTGAACCCCTCTTTCTCTCCTTGTAACCCCATGTCTAGTCCTTTGACCTTTCCATATCTTGCGGTGGCTCCACCCCTGGTAGTGGTGGACGCTCCACCCACCGTCCTGGCGGCAGCTCAAACCGCTGTTGTTGCATCATATATCCATGGTTTCTTGAGATGAGCTTGGGTGCATTGTCACTGCAGTTGGATCCTTTGGGATCGATCAAGACTCCTCTGAGATCGAGAAGAAGGCCCAATTTTATTCGTTGGTTCATGTTCAATGTTGATCCCGTTCCATTTGTTAACATTGATTCCGATAAGGAGGATGATATCATGCATGAGTCTCTAGCCTGGTCTAGGGTCAACAATCATGCCATAGAGCAGGCTAGACATGCCAAAGAGCAGCAACAACTTGAGGAAACTCTGGCAGCATTTGTATCAACCGTAGAACCAAGGCAGGTAATGCATGAGGAGTATCTATGTATGGCTTAGTCCAAGTCGTTGGCATTGGCATCCGAGAAGGGGCACGACAATGGAAAGGCCTCTATGGAGGTGGATGGAAATGGCAAAAACTCGATGGAGGTGTCTGATGAGTCAAAAATTTAGCATATTTACCTCTTGTTTTTGCATAAGTAGAGTAGGGTTTTTGGTATTTTATTGCGTTTGCACACACCTTTTATCCTTGTTTCAATAGGATCCCGAATTACTAAGTCTCTTATGAACATATCAATTGGGACTATCATATTATGTTGTAATATGATACTTTTAAGTGATAAAGTCATTTAATTGATTTTTTCCTCGCACCTGGGAGATTTTCATAGGTGGAGGAGGACACATGGGCCTTAATGACCACTGGTATAGGCGGAACCCACCCGTACCATCTTCCCATACCATACGGTAGCACATCCGCCTTGTCAAATACTTTCACCTTGCAAAGAAGGATCTGATATCTGACATTCATAGAAACTTCTAGCCATGAAAAACCACACCAGAAAGGGATCTGGAGGAGAAACTTGGAGAAGGGAAAATCCTTGCTGCTTCACAGATGATTGGAGGACATCGCATCATCCCTTCACCATCAATCGCTGCATCTCCATCACCATTAATACTCACATCTTACATCCATTGGATCTTGTTGTAATTCCAGATTCAATTGTGGTTTGCACTATATTTATCCCTATATTTTTATCCATCCATTTGATGATGATGATGTTGTTGATTGCTTCCATGTGTGAGTAGTTTCCTTCGTTCTTGGTTAGATGGAGTAACCCTAGCATTATTATGAAATGAAATAAAGATGATCTATTACTTGTGTCCATTATCTATTGATCGATGATGTATGTTTAATCTCTCTCTTTAGATGGTATGTGTAGTCGGCCACATATCATTTGCCTTCGGGTCAAAAGAAAAGAGTGAAATCCTTTGGACGTGTTTGGAAGTATGCCCAGAGCTATTTGTGACTAGAAGCAATGGCTTATAACCTGCACGGTCAAAGGAGGAATAAAGAGTGATTCATTAAGCTAATTACGATATCCATGGGGAGACCATTAATTGCAGTAATCTGCATGGGTGACTGCTCTCAGACATCGCGGTGGTTATTTAGAGATGACCTCATTCCTTGGCTCAACAAAGTGACTACCTACGAGCCTTGCGGTGAATATCTTATTATGAAGCTCTCTCCACACATGTTATGACATAAAAAATAGGTTATCCTAATTATAATTAATTGCAACATGCTAGTGGTATATCCTATATCCCCGAGTACGCTTTAGCCTTATTGAGTTCAACCACCATTCCAAACGCTTTCGTTACTTGTTTTCTTTTACTGATTTTATTTACTTTTCCGCATTCAACCAAAAACCTTTCAAACATACTTTACTTGAAATCAAACACAATTTACAAGTACCCTTTGGTAGATAGTGACGAGGGGCATAAAGACCTTAACCAAATATCTCTCTGTGGGTTCGATACTCTTACTTCGAAACTAGCTACAATCAATATGTGCACTTGGAGTCATCTGTTTCTAACGATGAAGATAACGGCAACTCAACTGACTGAGATACGCTGCATCATGAGAAATAATTGTAGTTGATATATGTATATCTATAATTATGTTATGTAATTCGGTGTGGACTTGTAGTAGTAGTTGGCTTTATGCCTAAATATGTTAGAGTGATTTTATTATGGAAATTTCAAATAATTCAAAATTTAAGACATGGAAGGAGAAAGTCTAACACCCTGTCCCTACAGCTCTTCCTCCGCGTCCTGAGGACAAAGAAGACTAAGTGAAAAGACATGTCATTGTTTTAGAGTGGAAAACACATGCAAATTCAGGCCGCAAGCCTTTTAGGTTGTTAGACCGTATGGTCAATCTATTTATAAGTGAACCCACTAATTACACAAAAGTACATGGTATTGCGATGTGAAAAGTTAGCAGGCCTAGAAACCATTAAATTTTAAAGGGTAGCGTGTTGTTGTTATGTCAAAACAGTTCTACGTGCATGACACAGATCATGCTATGGACACGAACTAGCACACGGTAAACGCACAAGGCACACTCTCAGGATTCCGATCACTAGTGGATGGCCATATACATGGCTCTGTTCGTGATAATGTTCCCTACTTTTGCATAAAGGTACATATTGGCATTGCAAACAAAAGTGCCAAAATGATTTTTTTGTCACAAAAAGTTCATTTTTCTTTTCATCAATGCTAGATGGGAGTTAGTCTATGAAGAACCTACAATAAATAGTTTCAACAATCACACCACTATAATTTTGAAAAAATATTAGAACACGTAGGATGGAAAAAAATCTGGATATAAAGAATTTCTCGATTTCAAACTAATTTTCCCTAACTAAATGAGTTTTGATAGATTTTTCGAAATTAATTCAAATTTGAACTATAGTTGTTTTCAAGGGGATCATCCCCGGATAGGCTAAGCCAGGAAGAATGGCTTCACATAGAAGATCATGCCGGATGGCCACCAAGCTTGAAGACCAAGCCGGTTGGCCTGCTCCGGTCAGACAACCACCAAGAGTACCCGGTTGGCCCGTCTAGCAAGTCAACAAGAAGACCTGGCCAGATGGCTAGCTCCATCCGGTCACCTCAAAATTAGTATCGGTAATCTGGAGCGCGGGATGATAAAACTGTTGCATGCCTTCGGATCCCTGGCTTTGCATCAGATAAAGGAGCGGTTCCACCATACTATTTGATAGGATGTCCATCTAGCGTGGGATAAAGCCATCGCAGCAGGGTGACAAAGCACTACATCGCTGACTATTGCACTAGGGCCCATCGGCTAGCCCCGACCAGCTGGCCATGCATTGTAATCTACACCCCCAGCTAGTATGTAAGTGGGGGCAGCACGTCCATTAGCAAGATCGATCTCTCTTCTGCCTCCAGTTTCCCCCAGTTCATCTAGGATACAGCTCCGAGAGCACTTCTACTAGGTATTTCGCCCCTCATATAGTAGATCTTCCAGGAGTATAGGTGTTACCTCGTCGAGAGGGACCCGAACCTGGGTACGTTGTTGTGTTTATAGTGCTTGTGCCCAATCCCGTTTGCAGAAGGCACTACTAGCCCCTGATTGTCCCCTCTTAATCCATCCCTGATGGTACCGTCGTATTCCACACCATGACAGTTGGCGCCCATCGTGGGGCACAATACAGTGGTTGGGGTCATCTTCCGCATGGGACTTCTGCTTTTCTCCAGCAAACGTCGCCTCTAGCCTCATGCTCACTCTCGACACCTTCGACTTCGTCATCCACAACACGTTGTGCTTCGCGAGGGGAAACTTTCCCTAATGATGGCTCCATTCTCCATTTTGGCGACCACCGCCTCTACATCGCCACTATCGCTAAGGCTTTTCCTTGCAAGGTCTTCACCATCTCCGATGCGTTGCCCGGTTTCATCGCTCCTCGCGTTGATGTGGCCAGCTACAGTGTCAAGGTCACAATGGCTAGATTGGGTGAGAACCGCTGCCCTATCCTTGGGCACCATACGGGAGGCAACAACACCATCTCCCGCGAGCAGGATCCTGACCTGTCGGTGTCTTCCATCCAGCGTTTCTGTGACCCCGTCATCGCCGAGGCAGATCCGGCTGCATCCGCAGCCTCCCTAGAAACTACTTGCCTGAACCTCATGAACGAGGCAAACAGAGTTGTTGCCGCTCATCGCCGGTTGAACGCCACTATACGTGAGTATAACTCCGCACACAGCTTCACCCCTGCTACGCCTAGTACCAGCCGGTACATTCACCACCAAGGCCGCGACCTCAGTGCACAAATGGACCGTGCAGCTGACCCGCGAACTCCTGTAGCTCAGCTAGTCTACAACACTCCCACCAAGAACATGAGGGATGCATAAGCCGCGGCCATAGATTTAGACAATCTCGAGGGGGAAGAGATGCGTCGCTAGCAGCAGCACATCCAACTCGTCCTCAACACTGCCAATCAGATATATGCAGACGTAGGCGCTAGCCTCTAGGCGGGCAACAACAAGAACCTAGATCCCTGCTGGAAGGTGAATCCGCTAGCCCTCAACGGCAACAAGTAGGCTCACCTGGCATCTTCACCAAATGGGCTGAGGCAGAACAACCATACGCATGGTGTCTAGTAGCAAGGGCCAGCATTACCGTGATCCGGCAGCAGTCACTAGCAAGTATCACGTTCTGGTTGGCGGAGCCAGTCAAGGACAATACCACCACGTGTCGGCTAGTGGAGCCGGCCATGTTCACACTCTCTCATGTCCCATCTAACCATATGGCTTGGTCCCCATGAGCCAGAGGCTCCGGATTCCCACAAGAGCATCGACCTGCAGATCCAGTCATGCATCACGAAAGAGGTGAGTCTAACCGGTTCGAAATACTTTTGGCCGCGCATTCAGAATGAGCCATTTCCCTAGGGATTTTGCTCCCCAGAGACACCCCCAAGGGCAATGACATGGCCAAGCCAGAAGATTGGTTGGTGGACTATACCACCGCAGTCGGCATCGCTAATGGTAACAAGCACGTGGTTGTTCGCTATGTCCCTCTCATGCTCCCCGATTCGTCCAGGACATGGTTGAACATCCTCCCAGAGGGTAGCATCAAAGCCTAGTTGGATATCGATAAAGCATTCATCCGCAACTTCACCGACACCTACAAGCGGCCGAGCAGGCCCCGCGAGCTGGACCTCTGCATCCAGGGAAAGGAGGAGTCCGATCGCGCCTACCTCGCCCGATGGACAAGCATGCACAACTTCTGCAAGAGGGTGTGTAAGCACCAGGCGATAGATTTATTCACCAGCGGATACCAAGATGGAACAATGTTGAAGCATAAGCTGAGCTGGGCAGATACCTAGACCATGTCCCACACTATGGACATCATAGACAAGTACGCCACCGTCGACTCGACGATGAAGAAGGCGATAGTGCTGGATGGCCAAGGGCAAATTGCCACCAAGAGTCCGGTTGACGGGCGCTAGCCGACCGATGCCAACCACAACTCCAGGCGACACAATCATGACAACCACCAAGGCAAAAGTAAATATGAGCAACCGGATAACAGGTATGGCTCTAAGCAAGTGGCACCAGTCCAAGAGGATCGGGCTGCAGGAGGCGGCCGCAGGCCCTAGCCAGATGACCGGGTGATTAGGCCCAAGTATACGTTTGAGTCAATGCATGATGGGCTGTAAAAGTACCACAACAACGGCAACAAGTCGGCTACGCACCCGACCTGACAATACAACTAGACACGGAGAATGACCGAGGGGGAGGCCTCCCACCCCCATTACCTCTCCCAGCTGGTGGTCCATCGGACAACCATGATCGCTAGCCCTACCACGATGCGGTCGATGATGATTCCCCCGCTAGGTGGGAAACTACCTCATCTTCACCACCAAGCCAGAGACCAAGCACAGCAAGAGGCACCGTGAGGCTGAAGTGAATGCCATCATCCCTCCCGTCCCCCCATACCTGAACTAGTCGAAGAAGGAGATCACCTGGAACAGGGAAGATCAACTAGCTATGTTACCACACCCAGGAAGCTATGCGATGGTGATCTACCCCATCATTGTCTCCCAAAAGAAATCCTATCGATTCTCGTGCATCCTCATAGACGGTGGCAACAACATCAACATCCTCTACCACAGCTCAATGGACATGCTCAGCATCATCAAGTCCTAGCTTCAGCCTACTAGTACCACATTC
The DNA here is from genome assembly GCA_910589775.1 of Avena eriantha. Lineage (NCBI taxonomy): Eukaryota > Viridiplantae > Streptophyta > Magnoliopsida > Poales > Poaceae > Avena > Avena eriantha. The sequence continues at coordinate 141,984,021 of OU342741.1, read as the reverse complement.
CATGATGTCGTGCCAGGCACCTCACATTCACCAATCGGCAGATGATGCTTTCCATCCCCAAGGCAGTGATTAATATCGCTAGCTGCTACAAGCGGTCAATGGAGTGTGCTTCTGATGGCTCCAAGCTAGCCGAGGTGATGGTCATCGCAGAAGAAACATCATCCAGCAGAACATGGCATAGGCGCAAGCCGATATGCCAGATGGCAGCTCCAAGCTAGCCGGAGAGACGCAATTCAAGCCGGCTAAGGGCACCAAAAAGATTTTGCTTGACGAGGCTGAGTCGGACAAGTTCGTCCTGGTGGGAGCCAATCTCGAAAGCAAATAGGAAAGCGCGCTCGTCGACTTGCTCCGTGAGAATCGGGATATCTTTGCATGGTCCCCAAAGTACATGCCAGGTGTTCTGATGGAGCTCGCCCAGCACTCTCTTCATGGCCGGCTAGATGCAAAGCCGTTCAAGCAGTATCTCCGCCACTTCGCAGAGGAGAAAAGGAAAACAATTGGTGAGAAAATAACCCAGCTCCATGCAACCGGACAACCACCATGAGTACCCTGGCTAGCCCGTCTAGCCGGTCAACCAGAAGACCTGGCCGGATGGCCACCTCTAATCGGTCACCTCGCAATCAATACTGGTAATCCAGAGCGTGTGATGATGAAACCGTTTCCCGCCACCGGATCCCTGGCTTTGTGTCAGATAAAGGAGCAGTGCATCCATACTGTTTAACAGGATGTCCATCTGGTGCGGGATAAAGCCATCGTTGTAAGGCGACAAAGCACTATAGAGTTGACTATTGAATTAGGGCCCACAGGCTGGCCCCCACCAGCCGATCATGCATTGTAACCCGCACCCTTGATATTGAAGGGGGGCAACACCTCCGTTAGCAGGATCAATCTCTCTTCTACCTCCAGTTTCCCCCAGTTCATCACTTGTACTAGGTATTTCGCCCCTCATATAGTAGATCTTGCAAGAGTAAGGGCGTTACCTTGTCGAGAGGGCCCCGAATCTGGGTACGTCGCTATGTTTATAGTGCTTGTGCCTAATCCCGTTTGCAGAAGCCACCGCTAGCCCCTGATTTAATCCATCTCTAATAATGGTAGTGTCGTATTCCATACCACGACAGCTGTGTTCTAGTTTGGTCTAGAAAATTGGGAAAAATCATTTTAAGGTGCCCAAGTAGGTTTCTCATCCATAATCCACAGGTAAATTGGAAATATTCAACCAGTTTCTAGGAATGTCGTCGATTTTGAACTCATTTTTAAAAAATCAAAGAAATTGTGGAATAAAAAATGAAAAAGCAACGCAAATAGTCCTTTTGTGTGACTAGTTGCAAGGAAAAATATTAAACATGATGTATCACAAACTAATAAAAAATCCTTCACAAATATTGCTATCATCTTTGAGTTATATTGGCTTTCAAGGCAAATCACCAGTGGATGACAATATCCATGTCTCTCTTTGTGATAATGTGCCCTACTTTCTCATAAAGGTGCATCTTGGCATTGCAAAGAAAAATGCCAGAATGATTTTCCAACTTGTTGTCACAAAAAGTCATTTTTCTTTTTATTAATGCTAAATGGGAGTTAGTTTGTGAAGAACACAAAATAAATGGTTTGGAAAATCACGCCACTAATTTTTGTAAAAATATTAGAACACATGGGATGGAAAAAACTCGGATATGAATTTTATTTATCAATTTCAAACTAATTTTCCCGTATTAAATGTTTTTTGGCTCATTTTTCGAAATTAATTCAAATTTGAACTACAACTATTCCCTAGGTTGGTCGAAAAATTGGGAAAAATAATTTTAAGATACCCAAGTAGGTTTCTATCCAGCATTCACAAATAAATTGGAAAGATTCAACCATTTGCTATGACTTGTCATTCCGTCAATTTTGACTCCATTTAAAAATATCAAAGATATTATGGATTACAAAATGTAAAACAACAGAAAAAGTTATTTTATATGCACTAGTTTCTGGAAAAAATACTAAATATGATGTATCATAAACTAATAGAAAAACCCTTCACAAATATTACTACCATCTCTATTATCTTGGCTTTCAAGCCAAATCACTAGTGAATGACCATATACATTCCCCACTTAGGGATAATGTGCCATACTTTTGCACAAAGTTGCATATTGGCATTGCAATTAAATGTGCCAAAATGAGTTTCCAACTTTTTTCACAAAAAGTTCATTTTTCTTTTTATTAATGCTATAAATGGGAGTTAGTTTGTGAAGAACATACAATAAATAGTTTGAAAAGTCACAGCACTATAATTTTTAAAAATAATAGAACACATAGGATAGCAAAGTCTCGGATATGAAGAATTTTATCGATTTCGAACTAATTTTCCCCACTTAAATGAGTTGCCGTTGATTTTTCGAAATTAATTCAAGTTTGAACTAAATCTGTGCTCTAGTTTGGTCCATAAAATTCATTTTTAAGGTATCCAAGTAGGTTTCTGTCTAAACCATAAATAAATTGGAAACATTCAACCATTTGCTATGAATTTTCATGCCGCCAATTTTGGCCCCATTTTGAAAAACATCAATAAAGTGTGGAATGATCTAAGAAAAACAACGCAAATATTCCTTTTGTGTGTACTAGTTGCCATAAAAAATACTAAATCTAGGGTATCACAAACTTCTTTGAAATTCAATAATCTTGATTTGACTTCTTTTCATGTTGACACAATCGAACAGGAAATCTACGGTTGTTTGCCTCACGCCTAGCCTATAAAATCCGCCTCACTGTCTCCACCATCTCTTGCATACCTCCCATTCGCTTATTTCCTCCTCTCCCTTATCGGCTTAGTTTGGCACCCTCTTTTGTCTCTGCTATGCTCACCTCGTTGCCGAACCTTCTCGGTTTGGCTGTCTTCGGCCATTTCCGTCAACAATGGGGAGCGGAATGAGTGAATGGGAGGCTTAAGGAGGTAGCCATACCGGGACAGTGTGAAAGGAAGCGAGGACTGAGCGGGGCCAAAGTGATAGCCAAACTAGGAAAGTGGGAAGGAGGGAGGAAGGGCTGAATAGACCACCACCTCTCCCCGTCATCAAGCTTATTCTATTGGCCAACATTTGTCGAAGTCCCTCCGAAGATTATTATGGGAGAGATCTGACGTGTGTTAGATGTGGAATACGCTCCGTCTTGGGCAGTATCACTGTTGTAAGATGGTATACGCCGTCGCCGACATCGAGGACCAAGGCCCGCTGTTTCCGCCACCATGAGTCAATGTAGGAGAAAAAACACCCGAGATAGTTGGATTTTACGGTGCACGGTTGGATGAAAGGTTCCCTTTTTTTATATGGCACATGAGACGTGCCATTATTTTTAAATATAAATATTACCGACTTCTGGAAATCTACGGTTGTTTGCCACACCTATTACTATGTCGGGTTGGTGTATGGTGGTTTTCCATGACTATTAGTGTACGGTTACTTTTGTAGTTTCTTAATTAAAGTCGACCTTAACTCAACTGTTTAATTAAGTTTGGTATGGAGTTTAAGTCTCGTGGAGAGAACGCACCAGAACAGCTGCATCATCAATTGTAAACTGTTTATCTCATCATCGTTGCTAACTTAACTAAAGTTAATTTTGAAGTATGATCTAAATTCTATTAAAGAGGCTAACTTCATACTCCGCTCAGCTTCGGCCTATGGATCGTTGATGATCTAGATTTTCACTGTTATATGTAACAATTGTAAACCGCTCGCTGGGATAAGTTGTATCTGTGAAAAAATTTGGCGCTGTGTAAACACTCCCCGTTATAGTGAAGTTTCGCTGGCTAGCGCCCGTTGTTTTTTCCTCTTGTTGTTGGAGAGGTTTTTCCACATTAAATCTGTCCTTTTGTTGCAATTTTTTTCGTTCTTCGTTATTTGCTTGTCACGAAGCTAACAGTTAATTTAAGAATGAGTTTAGTTCAAGTTTAATTAAGCATGTACAAAATATGAGATATGATTAGCACCTGATTTAATCATCGAAATATTTATACAAAAAAAACTAGAACGTTAAAGACCAGCTATCAATCATGTTTGATATCTTGGTTGCATACTTTTTTATTTTTGGAATTATAAACTCTTTGAACGCGCTCTAAAATTTTGAGGTGGGAATAAACATCGATAGAGACAACGTCTACATATAGCCAAATACAACACATTCAGTTTTGGGCCGAACCATCAAGGATATTGCTCCGGGTCCCACCATCAGTGCACTAATGGTCAAAGGGCCTGACCCGACGGAAACGCTTCGTTCGGGTATTCCTGAGACTGGGCTACAATAAAGAGGAAAAACTGAGGAGTGTTTCAAGCGCTGAGCAAAACTGAATAGCACGGGGCATAGCGCGGCACGGAACCATTTATCCCTTTTTCTTACATGCTAAAAGGATTTAATTTGATAATGGTCTCGCAAAACATACCAGGGATGTTGTGTGCATGCTACAACGCCGCTGCATGGATCTTGAAATCTATAGGGTTGTTTAAAGGACAATAGATCAGTAGTTGGTCAATAAGATACTATCCTGGTGATGTTGTATCGATGGTGACCAAAAAATATAGTATATATTGAGCCTAAAAGGTCATGTACGCGTCTGCTTGCGTATCTTAATCATATCCTACTACTGCCTGCCATGTCTCTCTGGTTCGTACCTAGCTAATGGTACAATGATTCCCTATAAATTATGTTTCACCAATTCCAGTAGCTAACCCATTATTTCGATCGTTTTATTATCTGCATACCCGAGAAGGAAAAGAAAAACAAATTCCTACGTATGTACCATTTTTAAAAGATATGAGATCGAGCGATTAGTCAAGAATTAACTACACGCTTAAGCGTGGTCACATGCGGAGCGCACTTGCCGCGCGCTATGGCTGCTTGCTCCAGCTGCCGAGTAGGACCTTAGTAGTCGGTTTTCTCCATATGAGGTAGTGGGGGTCGCTGGCTCGGAGCCTTCACCACGCCCGACCTCATTCAACTCCTGGTCTCTCTCTGATTTTCCTCCCAAGCAGCCGCGCTAGGGTTCCCGGCCGTCTCTCCCTAGAGCCGGTGATCTGCTCTCCTATGGCTCCTGCTGCGCGGTTCCTCTGCCTCTCCACGCTACAAGAAAATTTTCCTTCCGCAACGACATGTCCCGACGGTCATCGTACAAGACGCGTCTTCCGCGACGATTTTTTCGGCTCGACCGTGGCCGACGGAAAACTTTCTTTTCTGGTTCTACGGCCCTCTACTATGACGGAACCGCTAAAAACATGGAGGAACCTCGGCCAGCGCGTGACAGAAGTAAGATTTTCGTTTTCTCGCGCGATGTTGACTCAACGAAGTCCTTTGAGGCGTGTGAGTTCCGGACGTCAGTGTCTCTAGCGGATCATACTTTTCGGTTCACACCTCTCTGATTTGAACTCGATAACGTTGCTCAATGCGTTTGCCGTTTAGTCAGGCCGCTGGGTCTCAAATGTCAGTCTCTCATTAGAAGAATCGTGTATGATGGAACTTTTTTCCTTCGCTCGCGCTACCCTGTTCTGAACTTGATAGCTTTGCTCGCTGCATCTGCTGTTGGGTCCCACATGTCATACTCTCATTAGAAGAGACATGTGCATGATGGAATTTTTTCCTTGGCTATTGCCTCCCTGATTTCAACTCGATAACGTTGCTCGATCTCTCTGCCGTTTAGTCACGTTGTTGGGTCCCCCGAGTCAGCCTCACATTATAAGAATCGTGTGTATGATGGATTTTTTTCTTCGCTCGCGCTACCCTGTTCCGTATTTGATAGCGTTGCTCGATGCATCTATCGTTTAATCAAACTCCTGGACCCCACATGTCATCCTCTCATTAGAAGAAATGTGTGTATGATAGAATTTTTTCCCTCGGTCACGTCTCTGTGTGCCTATCTTGATAGCATTGCTCGCTGCATCTACCGTTTAATCATGTTGCTGGGCCCCACATGTCGTACACTCATTAGAAGAAATGTGTGTATGATGAAATTTTTTTCCTCGGTTGCGCCTCCGTGTTTCGAACTTGATAGTGTTACTCGATGCATCAGCCATTTTTTCAGACAGCTGGGTCTCCCATGTGAGCCTCTCATTAGAAGAAACGTGCGCATGCTGGACTTTTTTCTCGCCCGCGCCTCCCTGTTTTGAACTTGGGAACGTCGCTCGAGGCAGAACATGTATAACGCCGTGCTACTGGGTCCCACATGCTAGTCTCTCTATAAATGAAATATGCGTATGATGGATTTTTTTTCGGCTGCGTCCACTGTTTTGACCTTGGAAACGTTGCTCGATGTGGCAGCCATGTATGGTCTTGCTGCTGAGGCCCCCATGCCAGCCTCTCTAGTATGTTCTGGCTTGTGGGTCCTAGATGTAGCCTTGTATGTTCTGGCGGGTGGGTCCCTGATGCCAGCCTCTCTGTACAAGTATTTAACTTTTTTTCAAACCCGACCATTAAACTTTTTTTCAAACCCGACCATTAAACTTTTTTTCTGGCTAGTGGATCCGTGATATCAGTCTGTCCATAAAGCAATATTGCTAGAAGAAAAAATGTAAACCCAAGATAATTTTATATCAAGCACAGAGAATCAAACTTAAGACTTGAAAACACATATAAACCATTTGTGTTGTCACTACGACAAACAAATAAGATGAACATTATCATTAAAAGCTTTATAGTACCTATAACTTATATATTAGCCTTCTTAAAAAGATTTTATGTGGCCATATTATCTCTCTTATTAAAATAAAAGGAAAGCGGTCCTGGCGTCTCAATTTATGAAATGCCAGATAATGGAGTAGTTTCTTAAAAAACATGGGCAGGCGGATTTTTTTGTTCTAAAGGGCAATTCCAAAAATGTCGAATTAAAGATTTTGGGCAATTCTACATCTACTATACTCAATGGGATATACTCCATGTGCTATTCTCCATGGGCTTCTTGATAAAAATTTAAATGGGTTGTCGTCAGCAAGTCCCCTGACCCCTAAAAGGCCAAATTAAATTGTTCTAGGCTAAAGAGGGGCCGAATGGGCTTGATTTTACCTTCTCTTTAGTAAAATTTGCATTGTGTTGTGGCTCGGCTGGATTCGGAACACAGACCTCACTACCGGAGAAAAAACGATAATTCTTTTGACAAATATTGGTGTAAAAATATCTAAAGAACAAGGGACACAGACCGCGTGCGCCAAAACTGGAATGGTATCCAATGACTTCACTTAGCACCCTCTCATCTCTGTCCAAAACACATCTAACGGTTCCAATGACACATAGGAAAAAGCTCTAGTGCAAGCAGCCCAGCAGCAACGACAAAACTTTTTTACAAATTCGATAGCATTTAAAAGATCCAGTAGTACAGAACAAGGCAAATAATATCGATAGATTCCTAGTTCATATTCAGCAGCACTTGACCGATTCTGTAGCATTCCAAAGTGACTGTTTCAGCAATACAGAAACTGAAACTCAATAGCAGTACAAAGAGAACCCGTTCATGTTTCAGCTCTAAAAACCTTGTCGCACGATCAGTTTGCCCTTTTCTCCAAACACACTCGGTTATTGGAGCAAGCAAAACTGACTATCAAGTATGCTTTTGTGTGCATACCTCTTCACATCAATACCAGTGTGACCCCCATATATGCATCCCAAAATTCTCAAGCCTCATCTAGATTGTGACAAGGTCAAGTTTAAAAAGGAATGCAAGACCATCTACTGCACTTGATCAAAACAAGTACCAATACATCAGTATTAGTTCTAGAAAATACCTTTATAATAGTAACGACATAACACTTGATAGATTGAGTAGCATTTGAAGATTGAGCAATACAGAATAAGATAGAAAAAATATCTACAAATTTCCAATTCATATTCAGCACCACTTGACAGATTCAGCAGCATTTCAAAGTGACCGATCCAAAAGTACAGAGAATGGCCAAAATAAATGACAGATTCAGCAATGCAGACATTGAAATTCAATAGTTGTAGCAAGGCCATGACTCAGAAGGAAAGAGAGTCCATATTCAGCACTCGATCGGTCGATCTGAATATGAATTACTACAAAATAGATTAGCAGTAGAAAGTTAAGACCTCCACACAAAATACTTGGCATAACGCAACAGTGTGTCAAGTGCTGGCCGGGTAGCGCTTTCTTTCCTGCCTGTTATGCTTTTCTTGTCACGCCGTCGCCTATGGGACCACTATGTCAGCAGCTTACATTGGAAATAGATATACATTGCCGCAATCTTGTTCCATCTCCCCATACAAATTGACTCTGTCACCAATATAAAGTAGTAATTAATTAGTACGACGTTATATATCTTAACATTGGGATCATCACCATAAGATTTAGATGTTTTATCTCACTTTTGAAACATATCCATAAGAAATTTTGACGAATGGTTCAGAAGCTTCTAGATAACACAGCGGCTGCGACAGGTACGACCTGAGCCCTTCTAGGGAGACTTCGGCCGACGACAGCCTGCTCGTCAGCTCAGATGTCGCCACCATTTTGACTACATGCATCTCATGCCACAGAGACAGCGACCAAAGCTTCACCTTGTACCGTGGCGATTCGCACGCCCCTGAACTGGTGTACCTAGCGAATATGATGATGTATGTGGTGTGGTGATACATTGCAAATGTATCTATAATTTTTGATGTTCCATGCTTGGTTTTATCCACTTTCTTGTGTTTTGTTCCAACTTTGGAGTACTTTTCATATGATTTCTTGGGCTAACCTATTAACAAGAGCCACAGTGCCAGCTGCCTGTTTTCTGCTGTTTTTGGTTCCAGGAAAGTCAGAAAATGAATATTCTCGAAATTGGACGGGACAAAAGCCAAAGTGCCTATTTTTCTGGAAGTCATCAAGTGCCAGAATACGAGACGGAGAGGGGCCAGAGGGCCACCACACCACCTGGCCGTGTGGACAGGCCTAGCTCGCGCTAGGGGGTGGTGTGGCCGCTCCCGGCACCCCCTCGGCCTCTCCTTCCGCCTATATATTGCCCTCGGGACGAAAACCCTAAGTACCCGATCAAAAATCCACAAAAGAGTCTGTAGCCACCGTCATCTCCATCCCTAGATCAGGAGGGATCTGAAGCTCTTCCCGGCACCCTGCCGGAGAGGGGAATTCACCCTTGAGGCCTTGTTCATCACCATGCAAGCCTCCGGTGTGATGCGTGAGTAGTTCATCCTTGGACTACGGATCCATGTAGTAGCTAGATGGCTGGTTCTCCTCCTTTGTGCTTTCATGTTTAGATCTTGTGAGCTCCGTTCATGATCAAGATCATCTATTTGTAATTCTGCATGTTGTGTTTGGTTGTGTTTGCAGGGATCCGATGGATATTGACATGCTATTTCAGATTGATTATTGATTCTATCATGTCTTTGTTATTTGTGATCTTGCATGCTTTCCGTTGTTAGTAGCTATCTTGGCCAAGTAGATGCTAGCAACTCCAAGAGTTAGTATTTATGCTCGATAGTGGGTTCATGCCTCTGGTAATCTGGGGAAGTGACAAAAATCTCTAAGGTACTAGATGTGCTGTTGCTACTAGGGAGAAAATAACAATCTTTGGTTCATAGAACAATCGTATTGTTTACTTTACACGTAGTTCGTAAAGCAATAATCTGTTGCTTGCAAGTTAATACTGGAGGGGGTTCGGATGATAACCTGAAGGTGGATTATTAGTCATAGATGCAGTTGGATGGCGGTCTATGTATAATGTTGTAATGCCCAATCAAGTCTCAAAGGAGTCAAAATGATTAGTATATGCATGTATTGCTTTCTCGGTGTTTGTCAATTGCCCCGCTGTAATTTGTTCACCCAGCATGTTATCTATCTTCAGGAGAGCCACCTCTAGTGAACTATGGATCCCGGTCCTTTTTCTTTACATTCAATCTACAATCTTTTACTAGTTTGTGTTTACTTTCTTCAAACTTTTACTTCTTTCCATTCGATACGTTTAATCCTTTGTTTTCCGCAAAACACGGTGAGATTGACAACCTCATCGCAAGTTGGGGACAAAGTTCTGTGGTTGTGTTGTGCAGGTCTCCGCGTTGCTATTAGCACCGGTAGTGCGCCCTACCAAAGCTCAGCTAGTAACACTTTTGTGGTGTTTCCTTGCTCCTACTGGTTCGATTAAACCTTGGTTTCATAACTGAGGGAAACTTGCTGCTATGCTCATCATACCTTCCTCTTGGGGTTCCCAACGAGCTCTACATCAACACTGCACCAGCACTTTTCTGGGCGCCGTGCATTGAGCCATCATGTGGCCATCAATTTGGGCGATGAACACGGTGTCCTCTTTCCCGATGTTGATGATGTCCGCTCTCCACGAGCCTCTTGTGGGCACCGGCTTAGACGGCTCCCAGTGTTTGTGGCTATAGGGTATTATGGGCGCAGTCCTCGAGTGGGAAACTCTGAGGTGGCAGACGAGCTCTACCATAGGTGTTAGCTCTACTGACGAGGTGATGAACTCTCATCTAGGCTCTGTGCAGACTTGCTGGCCATGAAAGCACCAAATTATGTGGTCGTAGACGTCATTGTAGGGGCAAATGTCCCACAGTGGTCGTTGGGGCATCTGCTACCTTTTCCTCCCGTGACTTGGCGGTACAGCTCCTTGGAGCATGCGGCCAGCCGGGCGATGCTGTTAGGGTCCAGACGCATAGCGATTTCGTTGAAAACATCGTCGCCGACCTTGCTCCAAATGTCGTGCAACGGGTTGTGTGTCGATTGCGACATCGGGATGGATTGGGGGAAGAGGTCGGACCAGAGTATGACTGTCAGGAGACTTTTGGAGAGGGGTGGTGCGGCCTGCAAGATCCGGTGCAGCGAGCAAGATGGTGAGAAAAATGTGCGAAGCGCGCACTAGAGACGATCCCAAATGCGGGGTTGATACGTCCATTTTGCATCACTATTCTATGTCATAATTCACTGTTATTCATTGATATATTTCACATTGAGAGGTGATACTTATGTTATTTCATATGTTTTTGCATGGTTGATGACTTTTGGAGCATGGACCGCTGCAGTCAGGATTCTGATGGAAAAGGTGCTGTTTGGAGGCAAAATACGCGAAGATCAGAAAATCCGGGAAAATATACGGAAAATCCTATTTTTCCAGAAGATGAAGGAAGCCAGAAGGGGGCTAGAGATGGGCCACAGGGGGCCCACACCACCCCTTGGCACGGGCCAGCCTAGGCCGCGCCACCAGGTCGTGTGGCTGCCCTGTTCCACCCCTGGCACTCCCCTCTGGCATATATATTCCTCCCGAAACCCTAAGACTCGGGGAGCGACCACAGAAAGATTCCACCGCCTCTGCGGGGCGGAAAACACCGAGAGAGAAAGATCTCTCTAGCAGACAGATTTCTGCCAAGGGAATTCCTTCCTAGAGAGGGGAGATCATCGCCATCAACACCACCATCAAGCTGGACTTCATCGGGATCATCATCATCATCATCACCATCAGCACCCTCATCACCATCTCCATATTGTTGTAACAATTGGGTTGAATCTTGCATTAGTTCTTAGGGGAAACTTTCCTGGTGTTGATTACTCTTTGTAGTTGATGCTATTGAGTGAACCATTGAATTATTGTTTATGTTCAGATTGTTATACATCATTATTCCATCTCTGATCATGATCCGTATGATGTCTTGTGAGTAGTTCGTTTTGTTCTTGAGGACATGGGAGAAGTCATGTTGTTAGTAGTGGCGTTGTGTTGAGAAAGATTCAATAGTTTGATATTTAAGTTGTGGTGTACTTCTTGTCTTGGAAATGGCCACGGCAGTCGCCGCCATAGGCGGCGATTGAGAGTTTCATGAGGAAGAGTTGGCGGCCATCTGCGGTGCGAGATGGGGGTAGGTGCACAAGGGTTTACCCAGGTTCGGCCCCTCGGAGGGTAAAGACCTACTCCTGCTAGGTTAGATTATGAGAGAGCGAATTACAAGGCTGGCGAGCTCGGCGGCTAGGCGGCGAGTCGCTCGAGGGGGTGTATGATGGAACGTAAGTTCCTACGATACCCTAGGGAGGTTTATATATGAAGCACCTCCCCCCGTTTACAAGTTGCCTCCGAACAAGATAGGGATCCGGGAGCCTTTGACCTAATCCGACTGGGCTTCTACTATGCTCCTGGGCTTCCAGTCGCCAGTCAATGGGCCTTTTCCTTCCTCGAAGTCCAGTCGCTGTCCTTCAGGCGTACTCGCGGGCCTTCCGGCCCACTCAAAACCTATTGCTGAGCATACCCCCTTAGGCATATCCCCATCAGTAGTCCCCGAGGCCATTGTTGATGTAGGCGCAGGCGTTCTTTGGTGCTTGAAGTAGGCGAGCCCAATTTAGGCGCCCAGTCGAATCGGCAATGGACTCTATTAATGCCAGGGAGAATTTCTCCACAGCTCCACTCGTCACTTTAATGAGCATCGTCGTTGCCCAGTCGTCATTTCGGCGAGAAGAGAGATTGGTGGGTAGCGAGTGGATCACCGAAGTTGGACCGTCAACTTCAGTCAAACTACCCGTTGGAGCTTCCAACGGTAACTATGGCGCAATTACCGTGGGTAACGGCCATCCCGATTTTGGCGGGTGACCTTTCCCATATAAGGGGAGTGATGGATCTGCTTCGCATTGTTCATCCTTCCTCATTTGCTCTTCCTGCTCGCCCCTGACCTATTCTCCTCGCATCGCGCAACTCCGCTTCCCACTCAATGGCGCCTCCCAAAGGCTCGTGGGGAAAATCCAAGTGCTCCACGACCCAGTTGAAATCCTTCGAGGACGCCGGGGTGCTTCGCAAGGGGAATTGGCGAGTTCCCCCTTCTTCTGAGACCGAGCCGAAGCCGCGGCCCGGCGAATTCATCTGTTTCACCATCCATCTCGAGAGGGGTTTAGGGTTCCCCACTTCGCTCTTCTTCCGCCGCTTCTGCGCGTACTACGCGATCAAGCCCTCAGATCTTGGTCCGCATAGCATCGAGCAGCTGGCGATCTTCGTCGCCTTCTGCGAGTGTTATCTCGGCTGCAGGCCTTACTTCCTGCTATGGCTGGAGCTCTTCCATGGCCGCATCGGGCGCGAGGCGTCCATCGGCTTGATGCTGGCCGCAGGCGGGGTCACCTTCCAGTTGAAGCCGAAGGCCAACTTCGTCAAGCTTCTCCTGCCGAAGAAGGCCGCCAGCGAGTGGAAGAAAAGCGGGTTCTACGTCAAGGAAGCCACTCCCTCCGGTGAGGTTTCACTCCCTGAATTCGTTGCCGAGAGGAGCGAGCCCTGCCGACTGGCGCCAAAGAAGCTCCCTGAAGATCAGCGGATGGCCGTCGCGGAGATGCTGGACCAGATCCAGAAGCTGAAGGACCAGGGGTTGATTCCGATCAACCTCTACAATTGTTGGCTTGGGCGGCGCCTGGTTCTGTTGGCGGCTCGCCATGCTGGATGTACGAGTACAGCGGGAAGCTTGATCCATCTCGCACCAGCACGGAGTCGTGGGAAGCCGAAGACTAGCCCTGAAGAAGATCACCGACACGGAGTTCACGGGCGCGGTGGTCGGAGTCGCTCCGTATACTCCCGTGAAGAATGAAGCCCCTACAGTAAGTCTTCTTTCCAATCGCTCCGTTCGTATTCTAATTCTGTTCTTTTCGCTTGTCGTGTTTCTGACTCGCAATGGTTCTCAGCTTTTTCTGGTATTGGAGGGTTGGCTCCCTCCGCTCGACGAAGAAGTCCCCCAGGAGCTGGAGGAAGATTCCGAGGGGAATCCTTCCGATAGCGACGGGGAAGACGAAGAGGTCGCTCCCCTAGTGCCTGTGGCTCGCAAGACCCGAATGCAGAAGCAGCGAGAGGCCGAAGCGAGCCACGGCCTGGACGAATTCGAAGAAGGCGACGAGGTCGCACAGGAGCAGACGTCCCGACGTACCGCCACGCCTTCGAAGCCCCCACGCCGGCCCAGGTCGCCGGCGAAGAGGCCCGCGTCGCCAGTCAGGTCGTCAGTGGTGTTTGGGTCGGAAGACGACTCCGACGGTGAAGGGTCTCCTGAAGTCTCGCACAAGGCCCCGAGGGCTGCAATCCCGACGAAGGGGTTGGAGAGCATGGACGCGGAGGTAGTCGTAGAGGCGCCCCTGGCTTCGATCGCGCCATCGACCTCGGGGGTCCCAAGCCAAGAAGCCACCAACGTGATGCCGCCCAAGTCGCCATTGCCATCGAAGACAGCGGCGTCGGAGCCGGAGATCCCGGCGACTGCGGCTTCATCGTCAAGGAAGCCATCGGTTTCGTGGGCTTCAGACGTATTCGAGTGGGGGCTTAGTCGCAAGCTTGGTCCTGAGTTGGACAAGCCTGCCCATATCAGTACCGGTCTTCGCGTTCTTCCAGTCGCCAAGTGAGTTTACACTTCCCTGTCCCACTGTGCTTTGCATCTTTCGTGTTGTGGTCGCACTGATTAGGAGGGTTCGTGCAGGTCGGGGGCTAAGAATATTGGGCGCCCTTTGGTGGCCAAGATTCCCCCGGCCACTATCGCGGGAGAAGGTGATCTCCTTAGGAAGAGGAAGGCCTCTGAGGGTGTCGTGACTGCTGAAGTCGCGAAGAAACAGAAGGGCGGTGCTGACGATGCCGCGACCGGGGGAAGGGTCGCGGAGCCGGTTGATGCGCCGCCCGTCGGAGAGGGGGCGGCGACGCGATCGGAGCCAGCGCCGGCTGCATCCGCGCCGGAGGTGCCGGTCCCAACGGTTAGTGCCCTTGCCAGGGCGTCGGCGTCATTTCCTCGCTTTATGGCGAGGGGTTTTCCAGGCGGCGCGGACGCGCAATCTCCGTAGTTCCCTGAAATCGTGGATGTGGAGATTGAGGCCTGCCACGGGCGGACCTCCTTCACGGTCCCATCGACTGACGCTGCTGAACTTCACAAGATGCTCGGCGCTGCCATTCAGGTATGTCCAGTCCCCGAATTCCTAGTCGCTGAATTTTAGCGATTGGGAATTATCTTTATCTTCCTGTATTCTCCAGTCCCCGAGTTCCTAGTCGTTGAATCGCAGCGACTGGGAACTAGTCTTTGTTTTTCCTTCCTTCTCCAGTCCCCGAGTTCCTAGTCGTTGAATCGCTGCAACTCGGAACTGGTCTTGTTTTTTCCTTCCTTCTCCAGTCCCCGAGTTCCTGGTTGCTGAATTTCAGCGACTGGGAACTGGTCTTGTTTTTTTCCTTCCTTCTCCAGGCCGCGAGTTCCTGGTCGCTGAATTTCAGCGACTTAGAACTGGTGATAATTTTCCTCCCGATGCTTAGCTGGTCTTGTTGTTTTGTAGGGGTTGTAGCGGGAGTCGGCTGATCGGCAGGCTGCACGAGAGCGCCTGGAGCGTGACTTGCGCGAGGCGCAGGAGGTTAACCGGCGGCTTCAGGAGAGGATCGGTGAGTGTTTGGCGTTTGTTCTTCTTTGCTTGTTGTGAGATGTTTTTTATGCGATACTTGAACATGTCCACTTGCAGACGGTTTCCCGGCTGAGGTCTCCAAGGCCCGTGAGGGGTATGTCCCACTCGCGGAGCTGGACGCGGCGAATGAGCGAGTGGCCTTCTTGGTCAAGGAGTTGGAGGATGCTAAGGCGGCCTCAATTTCTTCGAAAGAACGAGCGAAGGCTGCCGTCGCTGTCGCTGAAGAGGAACGCAAAGCCGCGGACTCCATCATCGTGGCACTGCATAACGACCAGGCCGCCTTGGAGAAGCACGTCAAGGAGAGTTGCCATAAGCTGCTTGGTGAGTTTCTATCATTGCTTTAGCCTTTTTTCCGGTCCCCGCTTTGGGGGTTTCATTGTTTCGCTGATACCTGACTTTGCAGCTGTGGTAGGCCAAAGCGACCCAGTGGTGCAGACTTATACTGCTTCGCAGTGCGTAACTGATGTGGTGAATGTGGCCACAGCCTCGGCGTTGTGTGTCCAGGCGGCTCTCCAAGGCATGTCTCCCACCGAAGTCATCCCCGGGGGGCTCACGGAGGTGTGGCGCTACCTGGAGGAGGTGCCCGCGGTTGTGGACTAGATGACGCGCTCGGCGTTCAGACGCGGGGCCGCCACAGCGTTGAGCTTGGGTCTCGCGCATTTCCCCAACGACTTCGACCTTGACGATGTCACGAGTGGCTATCCCTCGGCGACCGGCGCGGTGGAGATGTCGGAGGTGCTGAAGCTTACCGCGAAGGCCGCTCCTTATGCTGATCGTGTCTTGGCGATGGGGGATCTTCTGCCGTACCAAGAGACGGTGTTGGCGCCTGGCGACCCCGAGCCGGAGCACCGCGACATGAAGTCGGAGCGGCCCTTCCGGTCGTCATTGGCGAAGTCGCTGACCACGTATCCGACGAACCTGTGGCAGCCCTTTGTGCGCGTCAGGGGTGGTGGTGCTTCTTCTTCGTCAGGGCCTGTGTAATGAGCAAATGTAGAAGTTGTAATAGATGCCAGGTGGCGAACATTTGTATGATTTTTGTGACCCGTGCTGCAGGAACCTGGTCGGCTTGTGTTTTATTAAAGCAGTATTTTGTTCAACAATTTGAGCGAGTCCCCGAGCGCGTCCGCCCTTTAATGGGGTATAACTCGACTATGTATTTCTATGTGTTTGCCTTGTTTTTGCGTTTGTTGTTGCTCTCGCGTCTCCTGAACGGCGAGTCCCCGAGTGCGGGTGAGGTTCATTTGTGAATGAATCCCTGAGCATTGTGCTAGACCGTATTGGTCGTGATCCTGTTGCAGGTTACGGATGCGTTGTTTGTAACGCGTCTCCTCCCCTGGCCCGGAGAGCCAGTCGCTTGGCGAGCCCTAGGCAGCTCTCTTACTGGGTGTGTTCCCGAGCCGCGTGGGGTCCCCGTTTCGCGGGGTCCCTGTGCGTGGTACTTAACCGTTCGAGTCGCTTTGCGCGAGGGTGGGGGGACAGGTCGCTGTTAGAAGCGTTTGTCGGATGTCTTGGCCCGGCGGGCCAGTCGGGCTAGGCGACTCCAATGGCGGCTTCGGGTTGGCGTTTTTCGTGGACGACCCAAGGCCCGGATTTTTCCGGTGCCCTTGTGCCGCACTACTTGGCCGTGCCGGTCGCTCGACCAGAGGTTGACTTCCGTAGGTAGCATATTGCTAGTATGTACGAGTGCGAGTGGCACAAGAATATGGCGAGTGGACACAATTTGTGCGATCCGAATGAATTTCATTATATATGCCGATGGAGTACAGTGTGAGGTTCTAAGCGTAGAACTTTCTGAGAAGGTTTATATTCCATGGCCTCCCGACCTCCAGTTGGCCGTCACCCCGTATGTCAATGAGGTAGTAAGCGTCGTTGCCAAGGACTCGACCTATGGCGAATGGCCCCTCCCATGGGGGGGATAGCTTGTGCTTGCCCGTTTTATCTTGGACCAGTCGTAGGACCAGGTCGCCTTCCTGGAATGTGCGAGTGCGCACTCGGCGGCTGTGATAGCGGCGAAGTCCCTGCTGGTATATGGCGGTGCGGGAGTGAGCCAGGTCGCGTGCTTCGTCGAGTTGATCAACGCTGTCTTGGCGGGCGGTTTCGTTGGCCGCCTCGACGTAGTTGGCGACTCGAGGGGAGTCGTGCTCTAGGTCTGTTGGCATTACGGCTTCGGCGCCGTACACCATGAAGAAAGGCGTGAATCCTGTTGATCGGTTGACGGAGGTGCGGATCCCCCATATCACAGAGGGGAGCTCGTCGACCCAGCATCCTGGGGTGCGCTCGAGGGGCACCTGTAGTCGCGGTTTGATACTATGGAGGACGCTCTGGTTGGTGCGTTCTACTTGGCCGTTTGACTCCGGGTGGGCGACTGATGCGAGGTCGAGTCGTATGTCGTGCTCCTCACAGAATTCCGCCATGGCCCCCTTGGCGAAGTTGGTGCCGTTGTCTGTGATGATGCTGTGTGGGTAGCCGTACCGTTAGATGAGTGCGCGGAGGAACTTGGTAGCCGTCTTGCCATCGCACTTCTTGATCGGCTTGGCCTCCACCCATTTGGTGAACTTGTCGACTGCGACCAAGAGGTGAGTGAAGCCCGATGGGGCCTTCTTGAACGGGTCGACCATGTCCATGCCCCATACGGCGAATGGCCACGTGATGGGGATTGTCTTGAGCGCCAAACCAGGGAGGTGCGTCTGGTTGGCGTACTTCTGGCATCCGACGCATCTTTGGACAACGTCGGTGGCGTCAGCGTGTGCGGTGAGCCAGTAGAAGCCATGCCGCATGGCCTTGGCGACTAGCGACTTGGCGCCGGTGTGATGGCCGCAGTCGCCAGCATGGATGTCCTGGAGGATCTTGCGGCCTTCCTCTGGCTGTACGCAGCGCTGGAACACGCCGGTCACGCTGCGCTTGTGGAGCTCGCCGTTGATGATGACGAAGGATTTGCAACGGCGTACGATCATTCGTGCCTCTGTCTCGTTGCTCGGTAGGAGTTTGTGTTCCAGGAAGGCGACGTATGGTGCTGTCCAGTCGTTAGGTTCTACAACCATAGCGACTAGGGCCGGTTCTGGTTGTAGTGGAATCCCGACGTCGATCTCCCTTGGTGGGCTGATGGAAGGCTTGTGGATGATGTCGAGGAAGATGCCTACTGGTGGTGTCTATCGAGCCGACCCGATGCGGGAAAGTGCGTCCGCCTCCTCGTTTTTGTGCCTGTCGATCCACACGACGGAGTAGCCGTCGAAGTGTCCTCCTAGTTGGTCGACAGCCTGGCGGTATGCTATCATTGTTGGAGAAACAGTGTCGCATGTCCCGGCCACTTGGCCGGCGACTAGGTCGGATTCACCGTAGCATCGTAGGTGATTGATGTTCATCTCCTTGGGGGCCTTGAAGTTGGCGGGGTATTTTTCCCCGCGGATCATGGGTCCAAAGCATTGTGGCCCGACTCGACTGAGTGAGCCTCTTGGCTCCGGGTCGCCGCGGTTGGTGAGGGTGTGTCGCAAGTCGTAGGGCTGGCGCGACCGGTACGCTTGATTGTTGATGATGTGTGTTCGGGCAGTGGTTACCCGTTTGCAGCGACGGTGTTGTTCACAGGTCGCGGCTCGTTGGTCGACAATGCGGGGTTGGTGGCTCGTGGTTGGTTTGCTAGTGGTTGGGGTGGTGGGCAAACTATCGTGTTGGCCACGGTTGGGTGGCCGCTCGATGCTGCCCTGCTTGCTGACGAGCAGGAATACATCCGCCCACGCGGATCTACTCCCGCGGCTTGCTGCTCGACGGCCCTGACGAGTAGGGCTTTGGCGTACTGGATCTGCAGCACGTCGTCGCCTTGGACATCAAGGTTGGCGATCGCGGCGTCGGCCGCGACGACGTTGTCCATCGGGGTGGAGTAGAGTGGTAGCCCATTGGCGTCTCGGGCTTGAGGCGAGATGATGATGTGTGGTTGGTCGGGTGGGGGCGCATGGCCCATGGGTGGTGGAGGGGCCGCATTCGCCGGTGCTCTAGGTGGTGGTCTTGTGGGGTTGCCTCCTCCTGGCGGCGCGTTCTCGCCGTGTTCGCGTTCGGCGGCGCGTGTGGGGTCGGGCAGGTCCTGATGCGGCGCTGGTGATAGAGTGACAGCTCCTTCGCTGTTTCTCGTTCGAGGCGGTATTTCTCGCGCTCAGCGAGTTCGTTGCGCTGCGCCTCCTGGAGCCACAGGCGGGCTTGTTCCACCTCTGTGGCCATCGCAGTCGGTGGAATCAGTGTGGAGAACGGATCTGGCGGGGTGGCCGCGCTTCCCGCCATGTAAATCGCGTTGAAGCGATTGGATCTGGCGCGAAGGTCCTTGCAGGATTCCAAGCCGGAATCGGAGTTGAAGATCCCCAGTATGGAGGGATCCTTGAAATCTTCGGGGTTGGAGACCCTCGTGATGGAGTCTTCCCGCGACGCGGCGGTGATGGATCCGTTAGCCGATGCGGGGGTCGCGAAGTCGGCGTCATCGTTTAAGGCGTCGTCGTTGGTGGCGACGTTGGTCTCGACCGCGTCGCTAGCAGCCAAGTCATACTCGGTGACGAGGCCCCTGATGGAACGGACCTGCTCCTCCGAGAGCAGATCGCGGTGTGGAGGCGATCCACCGACGATCATGGTCGCACCTGGCTCGACCGCGCCGGTAAAGTCGACGAAGAGGTTGATGGAACTGATCGGCATCACCGCGGCGTGTGTGATCGGGTGCGACGTCGGGATGTAGCTGTTGGGCAGGATCTGCAAGATCCCGCCGAAGGCGATCATGCGGCCGGTGGTGAGCGGCCGCTCGATCGGCGAGTAGGGTCTCGCCGCAGAACTCAGGCCAGTCCCACTAGGCCCCACGGTGGGCGCCAGTGTCGTGGAAATGGGCACGGCAGTCGCCGCCATAGGCGGCGATTGAGAGTTTCATGAGGAAGAGTTGGCGGCCATCTGCGGTGCGAGATGGGGGCAGGTGCACAAGGGTTTACCCAGGTTTGGCCCCCCGGAGGGTAAAGACCTACTCCTGCTAGGTTAGATTATGAGAGAGCGAATTACAAGGGTGGCGAGCTCGGCGGCTGGGCGGCGAGTCGTTCGAGGGGGTGTATGATGGAACGTAAGTGCCTACGATACCCTAGGGAGGTTTATATATGAAGCACCTCCCCGGGTTTACAAGTTGCCTCCGAACAAGATAGGGATCCGGGAGCCTTTGAGCTAATCCGACTGGGCTTCTGCTACGCTCATGGGCTTCCAGTCGCTAGTCGATGGGCCTTTTCCTTCCTCGAAGTCCAGTCGCTGTCCTTCAGGCATACTCGCGGGCCTTCTGGCCCACTCAAAACCTATTGTTGAGCATACCCCCTTAGGCATATCCCCATCACTTCTAGTGGTGTCATGTGAACGTCGACTACATGACACTTCACCTATATGGGCCTAGGGGAATGCATTGTGTATTTGGCTACTAATCGTAGGGGTTGCCGGAGTGACAGGAACCTGAACCCCCGTTAGGAAACCATTGCACAAGGGACGTAAGGGTCTTAGAGTTTAAAGTTGTGGTTAGGTTTCTACCTTAATTACTTTCTTGTACTTACAGATGTTTGCAAAGGGTATAATCACAAGTATGTATTAGTCCTAGGAAGGTCAGTACATTAGCACAGGTTCACCCACACAACACTTAGCAAGCTAAAGAAGATTAATCAACTATATGAAACGGAAGCACTTGACAGTCTTCCCATGTGTCCTCGAGAACGTTTGGTCATCTTAAGTAATACAACCGGCTTGTCCTTTGCTGCATAAAGGATTGGGCCACTTGCTGCATTTATTCCTACTGTCTTTTATTTACTCGCACTTTGTTTACTTGCTTTATCAAAAAACCCTAAAAATCCGGTTGCTAAGTATTTGCAGAGAATTCCTGATTCATACCACTAGCCAGCACCTTCTGCTCCTCGTTGGGTTCGACACTCTTACTTATCGAAAATACTGCGATACATCCCCTATACTTGTGGGTCATCAAGACTACTTTTTGGCGTCGTTGCTGGGTAGTGAAGCGCTATTGGAGAGTGGAACTAGTAAAGGAAACTTCTACTGTGCGTATTGTTTACTTCTGTTTGTTGCTTTATTTTCGTTATGGGTAATTCGCTGAGTTTCTTATTTGGTAATGCTACTACAACTGCTAAGGTAGTAGATAAGCCACCACCTGCTGAAATTGATGCTTTCAAAATACCTACAAGAATTATTGATCGTGTTATGGATAACTACTATGTTGGGGATGCAACTGTCCATCCCGGTGATCATTTGCTCTTTATACACGAATTATGCGGGTTGTTCAAGTGTGCAGGTATTACTACAGATCAAGTTAAGAAGAAGTTATTCTCATTATCACTGAAAGGAAGAGCCGAGGAATGGTATAAGCTTCTGAAGAATGGTCAAGCTCTGGAATGGGAGGAAATAGTGCCTCTCTTTTATTCAAACTTTTATCCTCCTAGTGAGATTCATAAAGATTAGAATCAAATATACAACTGTTGGCCTCTTGATTGAGAGAGTACAGCTCAAGCTTGGGGGAGATTGAAGTTACTAATGATCAAATGTCCCATTCATGAGCTCCCCAACAATATTATTATCAATAACTTTTATGCAAGGCTTTCTCTTCATGATAAAGATTTATTTGGACGCTTCTTATGCTGGATCATTCACTCGCATGGAAGAAGAAGCTAAATGGGACCTCCTAGATGATACGTCCAAAACGTATCTACTTTCCCGAACACTTTTGCTATTGTTTCTCCTCTATACTTGTGTGATTTATACAACTAATGCGGACTGACGCTGTTTTCAGCAGAATTGCCTTGGTGTCTACTTTTTATGCAGAAAACCAACTATCAGGAAAAATCCCTGAAAATATGCCAAAAATCTTATTTCACTCGAAGACTCCAGGAGCCAGAATACGAGACGGAGAAGAGCCAGGGGGTGGCCACACCACCTGGTGGCGCAAGCCAGGCCAGGCCGCACCAGGGGGTGGTGTGGGCCCCCAGGCACCCCCTCGGCCTCTCTCTTCGCCTATAAGGAGCCTTCTGACCTAAAAACTTTGAGGGGTTCGACGTTTTTGCAGAAGGAGTTTCGCTCCGCCGCCACCACCAGATTCCACGATACAGCACTAGAAACTCCGTTCTGGCACCCTGCCGGGACGGGGAATTGGAGGAGATCATCGCCATCATCATCACCATCGCTTCTCCATCGACCATCCATGTTTCCCCCATCTATGAGTGAGTTATCCCCCGTTGTAGGCTATGGGGATGGTAGGGATTGGATGAGATCGTTCATGTAATGGCATCAGATTGTTAGGGCATGGTGCCTAGTATCTTTTATTAGTGCTTTACGACTTTGTTGCGACTTGTTGTGCTTAATGCTTGTCACTAGGGCCCGAGTGCCATGATTTCAGATCTCAACATGTTATTGATTCATTATGATAGTATTGTTTTTGGTCTTATCTGCAAGTTGTATACACACGTTGTTGTCCGGAACCAATGGCCCCGAAGTGACAGAAATCAGGATAACCGGAAGGGAAAGGCTTTGATGTGAGGATCACATGTGTTCACGGAGTGTTAATGCTTTGCTCCGATGCTCTATTAAAAGGAGCACCTTAATTGCCAGTAGTTCCCTAGAGGCCCCGCTGCAAACGGGCTGGCAGGACAAAAGATGTTGTGCAAGTTCTCATTGCGAGCACGTATGACTATATATGGAACACATGCCTAGGATTGTCTAGTACTTAGATGCTTTATCTTATTGATCTGAAATTGCCCTATGTTCTGATTGCTATGTGAATTGTCTTGTCCATTTAACGCCCGTCCATCCATCCCTATGCCTACCGCACTCGAATCCCACTGTTTACTGCTTTTGTTACTACTGTCCTTGCTTTACTACTGCTGTTACTTTACTATTCCTACTACAAAACTGTTGCTACTGATAAACTGCTGTGAGCAAGATTGTTTCTAGGTGTAGCTGAATTGACAACTCAGTTGTTAAGGCTTATAAATATGCTTTGGCTCCCCTTGTGTCGAGTCAATAAATTAGGTTTCACTTCCCTCGAAAATACTGCGATACACCCCCTATACTTGTGGGTCATCAAGACTATTTTCTGGCGCCGTTGCCGGGGAGCATATCTTTATTTATCAAGTTCACTTGGATTCTCTATTGTTCGCTGCTATCCATCCATCATCGGTAAGTCTCGTGATGGCAAGGTTCCTATTTTACCATCCACTACAAGAAGAGGTACGGTTCTGAACACCTCTGCTGCTCTTGATTCACCGTCTGTTTTGAGTAAGTTCCTTACACCACCACACACACATGCTACACACACTGCTACTACTGCTGAATCTGAAACTTCTGATGCTTATGATGTTGCTTCTACTGTGCTTGATAAGAGTGGTTCATTAGGTCCTTTCCTAGATGCTACGATTGCTAGAACTATAGTTGGAAATACCGAAACTCCTAATGAAGACACTACCACACCTGTTAGCTCACCTGAGTCTAGTGAGAGTTATGATATTGAAGATGGTTATGTTGAGATGACCGATGAGTTTATTAAAGAATGTAAGAACACCCATGATAGGAGCGCTGCTAAGAGTCTCCTTGAGAGGCGTACTATTAGACCCAAATTGTCTCCTATTGCTAAGTTTGCTGCTTCTCCCATAAACATTACAGATGAAGATTATGATTTCTCTCTTGATCTATCTTACATAGCTATTGTAGAGAGAGAACCTTTTTGTGGGACTAAGAATGAAAGTGCGGTAGCACATATGAATGAACTTTCTACCATGATTGGCTTGTTTTCTGATGATATTAAGATGCATACTTACTTTGTTGCTAAGAGTTTTCCCTTTTCACTGAAAGGAGAAGCTAAAACTTGGTTTAGTAATTTACCTCCTGGATCTATTGATAGCCCTGAGTGCTTGATTAGTACTTTCCTGCAGAAATATTTTCCTCCCAGTGCTAGACATGTTATTTTGCAGGAACTTTTTGATTTTAAACAGGGAGAAAAAGAGGTATTGCCTGAATCTTGGGCAAGGTTTTGTGCTTTGATTCATGCACAGGTTGGAAGTCCATTGCCTAAGAATGAGCTTCTTGATATATTTTATAATGGACTAACCGAAGAATCTAGGACATACCTAGATAGTTGTGCTGATTGTGTTTTCAGGAATAGGACTCCTAAGGAAGCTGAGGAATTAATGGCGAAAATAAGCAAGAATTATGAAGATTGGACTCCTCCTAAACAAGCTATACCTGAAGTAATTGTAACTGAACCATCTATTCCTGTGCCTATTCCAACATCAAAGAAGAGGGGAGTTATTGAATTAAATGATGAAATGATGAAGGAAGCTAAGAAATGTCTTAAGGAGAAGGGAATTAAAGCTGTAGATGTCAAGAATCTACCTCCTATAGAAGAATTATGTAAGCCTATTCCCTACTCATCCACTATTGAGGTACACTCTCTCCAACACTTTGATGAAGGTGATATCCCTTACTCTAAACCTCCTGATCAATGCTTAGAAGAATTTGATATATTTATTGTTAAGCAAGATAACTTTAATAAAAGGGTGCAAAATCATCTAATGGAAAACACTAGAGCTATTGTTGAGTTGAAAGATATTGTGGAAAGAACCTCTAATGATGTTAAAATGATTGTTAAACACTTTCAAATGGTTCAAACTCAAATAGATCAACTCGTTAAAGTGCAAGACGACTTGCTAGTTAATGCTGCTAAAGAAAAACATGCTTATGAAATTAGAACTAGAAGTGGTGCTGCTACCCAGGATCCTTTATATCCTGAGGGGCATCCCAAAAGAATTGAGCAGGATTCTCAACAAGCTGAAAATAGTGGTTATACTCGTAAGAAAAGGAAAAAGAAAGATAAAACTATTGTAGAACCCTCTGAACCTGCTATAGATCCTAATAGTATATCTATCTCTGATGCTGAAACTGAAAGTGGTAATGAAGAAAATGAAGTTCCTAATGAAGAAAAAGTTGAAGAAGAACCTGAGAACCACACTAAGACTACTAAATACACTAAAGAAGATTTTATTGCTAAGAAACATGGTAGTGAAAGAGAGCCTTGGGTCCAAAAACCTATGCCTTTCCCTGTTAAGAAACACAAGTCAAAGGAAGATGAACATTATAATAAGTTTTGTGAGTGGATGAAACATTTAGTCCTGCAAATTCCTTTAACTGATGCTATTAAATTGCCTCCTTACTCAAAGTATATGAAGGATATTGTCTCGAATAAAAGGAAGATCCCTAATGAAGAAATTTATACTTTACTTGCTAATTATTCCTTCAATGGTAAGGTTCCTAAGAAACTTGGAGACCCAAGAATTCCAACTATCCCTTGCTCTATTAAGAACAGTTATGTTAGAACTGCTTTGTGTGATTTGGGAGCTGGAGTTAGTGTTATGCCTTTCTCTCTATATAAGAGGCTTCAGCTTGAAAAATTAATACCAACTGATATATCTTTGCAAATGGCTGATAAATCTACCACTATTCCTGTGGGTATATGTGAGGATGTACTTGTTCAGGTGGCTCACAATTGCTTGATATTAACTGATTTTGTTGTGCTTGAAATGCTGGAAGATGATAATATGTCTATTATTCTTGGGAGACCTTTTCTTAATACTGCAGGAGTTGTTATTAATTGTAATCAAGGAAAGGTGACCTTCAATGTTAATGACAAAGAACACATTGTCTATTTCCCCAAGAAGATTGAAAGGACTTATGGTTTGAATTCAATTGAACATATTGAAGGCATTCAAGTTGGAGAAATATATTGTCCCATACCAAGAGAAAAATTTGAAACTATTATGATTGGGACCATTGCTATCAAGGTTGAGGTAACATAATCATTAGTGGAATACAAAGTTTTGTCTGATATGCAATTGTTTTGATAGAAAGACTTGATCAACCTTGTTAACAAAAGGATTCCATTGAACAAAACAATGTTTTCGTTATGATTATCTCCGTTTATTTTATCCTTTGTATTTTAGTTTTTGCTTTCGTTTAGTTTTCTTTTTGTTGTTAGTTGCTTGCATGTTAGAACTTCTGTAGTTCTCGCCTTGTTTTGTCCTTGCATCATGTTTCCAAAAGAAAAAAAATATGTCTGTCAGAAAAATCATTCTTCTATTTATGAAAATTGCCCAAAAATAAAGTGTCTCAAAAAATTCCAGAAAATTCATATTAAATTTTTACGTGAAAAAAGGGGCAGAGGGGTACCTGGGAGGTACCAGGGGGCCCACCAGGCAGGCACACCACATGGTGGCGCGGCCAGCGTTGGGTGGCGCCATGCCTTGGTGTGGGCCACCCCTGGCCCCCCACTAACTCTCTCACCTGCCACTTTCTTCTCTCTCCCGAGTAAGCTCCAGTTCATTGCTCAAAATCGCGTTCTTGTTGTGCTTGCTGTCGATTTTTTCGATCTCCTTGCTCAGCCCATCTTTCTTGCTGAAATTTGGAGCATTTGTTCCCTGGTATGTGACTCCTCCCCTTGTCCAAGTAGATTTGTGTTTAGTGGATTATATATTGAGTATTTTGCCGCTGTAGGTGACTGGTTATGAGAGCTTGTAAGCTTGTTTGATGCTTAGAGATATAGTTCTGATGGATGTTTAGGCCTCTTGCAAGTCCCTATGAGTAGAATCCTTCATTATATTTACTTTGCAATCACTTGTTTAATAGGTGTTTAAATTTCAGAATAGAAGATGAGTGAACACCACCTAAACCAACATGAGCTTTGGGTGCCTGAGGTCATGAAGGTCCACCGGGAGGAGGAAGTTTTTCCCTCCATTTATCCATGCTCTGAGTTCATGAGAGCTACAGGAATTCTACAAGATTTCCACACTTTGGTTTCTAATGCAGGGTTAGAGCACTTTTTGGAAGATGAACCTTGTCAATTTGTGAAGCTAACCATGTCTGTGGTGCAGGACTTCCAATTTAGTCACTCTTTGCCTAACCCATGGTCCATTACAAAATTTATAATATAGTTGTCGACCTTTCTCTTAATGATTTTTGTGCAGCTATTAAGGTACCTCAATGGGGATCATGTAGGAGGATTAAGGAGAGACCTGAACCACTCATGGATTTATATGCAGAAATTTGCCAAGGGAGTAGCTTCTCGAAGGAGAGTGGAAAAATCCGTAACATTCATCTTCCCTCCATTCGCTACTTTGCCTAGTTTATTGCCAAGTGTGTTCTTGCTAGGAAAACTGCCAATAAGTTATCTTCGTTTGATCTAGCATTTATCTCTGCTGCTCTTAGACGAGATAGGTCTTACAACTTGGGTGCTTTGATAGCTTTCCGTCTTGCTGCTAACCGTGAGAAAGGTGGAATTTTTGGAGGCCTCATTGCTTCTCGTTTACTAGCATTGCATGGTTTAGTGCCTCATTATCTAGACCTACAATTTCCCATAGAAAGGCTTGATCTTAATTCCATGATACAGCATAAATTTGTTTCCTCGTGGGCTAGTATGAGTGAGTTATCTTATGAAATAACCTTTCTCAAAGTTGGTTGGAAAAAGAGCAAGTCCAAGCGTGTTGTTCTTTTTCCTGCACATGTTTTGTTTAACCTTGATAACAGGGAATGATGGTCCCTCACTGAGGAGGAGCTTGACACGTACTTGGGAGAGCTCTCCCAACAGGAGTAGGACACTAGAAGGGAGGTAACGGATGATTCGGTCCAGCCCTCGAATGAGGGAGAATCCTCATATCAATAGCCCTCTTATGATTGGGGAGCTTCTTCTTCTCATTGGCCCAGCTACAACCATTCTTGCCAAGATCCGCCCGCCTGGAACCCCTATTCGTACATGGATTGATACCCACTTAGGCCAAAAGCCTAAGCTTGGGGGGAGGTACGCCGACACCACACTCATCTCCATATCATTTTGTGTCGATACTTTGTATATTCATGTTTTCGTTCTCTTTTTAGTTTTTGTTTTTCTTTTGCTTTTGCTTTCTAAAACACAAAAAGACCAAAAATACTTTTGTTGTTTCTCTTTGGTTTGCTTCTTCTTTTTGCCTTGGTTTGTTTTTCCCTTTTTTCTTTGTTTGAACTATTCGAAAAACCCAAAAATATTTTTCTTTGCTTGTTTTTCCCTTTTGGTTCTTATTTAAAAATCGAAAAGACCAAAAATATTTGTCGTTCTTCTTTGGTTTTGTGAGTTTGCTACAGGGTGCAGCAGTCCTCAGTGGAATATTGGTTTCATATTATTATTCAAGCCACACAAGTGAAGAGCAATAATGAGGATTAATGACAACTTGAGGCATGGTAAGCGGCTGGTAACGAACTCTATTTGTCTTCATTTTTGTACATATACTCATCACTGTGAGCATGCTTAGTCTGTTCATGTAGAGTGTATGTTTTCTTTGGATGCTTAGTAGTTCTTGCTTTCTTATGATTAGCTCCAGCTCGCTAATAGTTTGTAGCAAGTCTTATAAATGTTTGCTTGCATTGGTCTATTCATAAATTGGTATGACACTGTGATATCCTCCTCTGAATGTTTCATTTGAATTGACTTGGCACATGCTCACGCATGCACATGACTGTAATAATCAGTTAAGCCTTGATGAATTATTTTTCCTTGAGGATCTTGAATCACTTTCATGCCATGAGTAGTCCTGTTTTGTTGCAATCATGATAATGACAACTATTGCTCTCTCGTTTGTCGCTCCCTTACTATTGCTAGCCTTCACTTTCACTGAGTATGTTTTACTCAAGTTCCCAACTCCCTAAACCAAATATTTCCAAAGTGTCCACCATACCTACCCATTAGCATCATTTGCTACCTCCGTGCATATTCAATATGCCTTGTTTTCTTCTGAATAAAATGTTTGCTTGTTATGAGAAAGTTAGTTAGTAAAGCTCTCACGAACTTGATGGCACACTTTATTTTCTTGCACTTAATAAACCTAAACCATTGCGTCCTTGTTTGTTGCGCATATGCTTGCGCTTTATGAGTTGAAGTTAGTAGAACCATGTATCATGGGGACCGCTTTCAACGCTTCATAGGTACTTTGTACCTAGTTGATATCATGTTCTTTTTCTTATGGATCCCGGCGGTGTGAAATAAAAGTGGAACTTGTAAGATCATGGAGTTTGTATGTATGTTAGAGAAACGCCTGGGCCGCTAGCCTAAGCCATGCCTAATCATGGTGGAAACTTGCAGCGTAACCATAATGAGCATTCTATGAAGCATCCTCAATAAAAAATCTATGCACATAGTAAATAAAAAGATCGTCGAGATGCTCATTCTCTGCTTGCCTTGTTATTTTGATTATGGGATAGCTCCCGTGTCATGTGCAAGGGGTACCCCGTTGGCGGTTCTCTATGATACGTATATACTTACAATGACAAGAGCTTAGTCGTGACTGAAGTTGAGTAGCATGAGGATCAGTCTTCGTAAGTAAGGGGCATGAGACTTTTATTTATAACTTGTCAAGCATATCCTCTTAGTTGTGTCACTTTCACCTTAACCACATTAAAGATGCTTATGATAGGGGCAATGAGAGCTCAAAGCTAACGAGTACCATACTTTCAGCATTTGGAAGCCTTTCAAATTATTCAAACCTTTTTCTTCTACTTGTTGAGTCTCCACATATTCTCCGAGCACCTTCTTGAGAGCATAGTTGTCATTCTTTGTGCTTGTTTCATTACTTGATTATTTGTGTTATGACTTTGATGCTTGTATCCTTGATATCTTTACTTCTAGTCATCAGCTGAACTTCAGAGATGCATCGAATCAAAGGCAAGCGAGATACCACTCTATCGTACCTTTCTATGAGCATTGCAATGTTGCTTATGTTTGTGCCTCATGCTACTTATTATTCTTGAGTTGGAATCTCTTCATAGCTTGCAAAGACTATTAAGTAGACTCAGTTGCATACTCTTTATTATGAACTGTCTAAGTAGTTGATCACATTGCTGAGAATATTTACATCATATGAAGCAAATGTGTTCGTGAAAGTTCTTGTATCGCACTCAGTTTTCAACTGAATTGCTTACGGACAAGCAATAAGCTAATCTTGGGGGCAGTTGATACGTCCAAAACGTATCTACTTTCCCAAACACTTTTGCTATTGTTTCTCCTCTATACTTGTGTGATTTGGATACTACTAATGCGGACTGACACTGTTTTCAGCAGAATTGCCTTGGTGTCTACTTTTTATGTAGAAAACCAACTATCAGGAAAAATCCCTGAAAATATGCCAAAAATCTTATTTCACTCGAAGACTCCAGGAGCCAGAATACGAGACGGAGAAGAGCCAGGGGGTGGCCACACCACCTGGTGGCGCAAGCCAGGCCAGGCCGCGCCAGGGGTTGGTGTGGGCCCCCAGGCACCCCCTCGGCCTCTCTCTTCGCCTATAAGGAGCCTTCTGACCTAAAAACTTCGAGGGGTTCGACGTTTTTGCAGAAGGAGTTCCGCTCCGCCGTCACCACCAGATTCCACGATACAGCACCAGAAACTCCGTTCTGGCACCCTGCCGGGACGGGGAATTAGAGGAGATCATCGCCATCATCATCACCATCGCTTCTCCATCGACCATCCATGTTTCCCCTATCTATGAGTGAGTAATCCCCCGCTGTAGGCTATGGGGATGGTAGGGATTGGATGAGATCGTTCATGTAATGGCATCAGATTGTTAGTGCATGGTGCCTAGTATCTTTTATTAGTGCTTTACGACTTTGTTGCGACTTGTTGTGCTTAGTGGCATCAGACTCTCAAGCTATTGCTTCTTATTTTAAGGCTTTTGCTTCCTATATTGAAGTGCCTAAAAAGAAGTGGAATAAGTATCATGAACCTTATAAAGATGTTGCTAAGAGTGTTCCTACAAGAAATACTGAAGTTTATACTGCTAATCATGTTTTACCTAAACCTTACATTGAATAAATGCATTTCCCAGTTAAGATAAAAAAAACATTCTATGATAGCTAGTATGGTTAATGAAAGTGCAAATAAAGCTGTTGAACCTGATAAACAAATGGTTGATGAACCTATAATAGCAAATGTGAAAGACTTTGTTACTAGATATGAAGAAGGGGGTCACACTATCCTTTGTAAGGATACCTCTAATATTATTTCACATAGTAGTGCTATGAGAGCTAGTATTCCGGTGTTTTCTGTTAGAATAAGTGATCATTGTTATGATGGACCTTGTGATAGTTATATTGTTAAGTTTATGCATGATACTGAAAGTTACTATGAGAGAGGGAAAAGTGTTCTTATTCATCTCAATAATATCAAGTTTCCTCGTTTTATGCTGAAAGTTTTTATGTTGCACTTCTTTTGCCTTCCTATGCAAGTAGCCTCTGGTTTCAACAACTTGATTGTTTACAAAATTCCTTTGCATAGGAAGTGGGTTAGACTTAAATGTGTGTATTTTTGCTTCTTAATGCTCTCTTTCACCTCAATTCATATTCTTATGTGAGTATCTTCAAAATTATCATGCCCATCTTAATGGCTATAAACAAAGAGCTTTTTTGGGAGACAACCCAATTTGTTTTTTCTTTCAGTTTGTTTTTGTTTCTTTGAGTCTTGGAAGTTATTACTTCGGTAATAACCTCTCCTTATCCGTTTTGTTTGGTTTTTGTGTCAAGATCAACCTCTAATGAGAGAGAAATAATATTTGGGGAAGTTGTTGTCCTGAAACAGATTTTTGTGCTTCACCGTAAACATTCGTGAGAGATCTCTGTATGTCGGATTGAGCTATAATTTTTTGGCTTCTGTCCTAGGTTGTTATTTAACTTTCGTTAGTTTTGCACTTCTTGATTTGAGCAACAGACGATTTTATAAAAAATTAATCTTTACCTGCTGGTCTGTTTTGACAGATTTTGCCACTCTTGCATTTGCTTCTTTATTCGATTTCCTTTTTGAATTCTTTTTGGGTTTTCGGAAAGAGTTGCTACAGTAGCTCATGTTTTTATGGTTTTCAGTTGAAGTTGGACACAAAAGGTTTTATCACTTCATATATACTAATGTTGCTAATGAGAATTGTGTGAAGTTTTGTGTGAAAGAAATTTCTAGGTAGTGGAGATAATGGTGTAATGAGAAAGTGAAAGGTTTCATGACTCAAGTAATAAGTGTATGAAGATGAAGATATTGATGCTATTCAAGTGGTGACTCCGAAAGAATCTACTAGATACCAAATTCAGAGACTTGTAGAGTTCGCTTTCAAATAGGTAACAGTTCTGGTAAGAAAAGTTCCGTGAAAATACTATCCAATTATATTTTTGCAGTTTTTAGTGAATAAGGAAAGCTACGAAGCGAAAAAGGGACGGAAATGGAGCCAGGGTGGCTCACACCACCCTATGGCGCGGGCCCTCCCCTGGCCGTGCCACCAGGTGGTGAGTCCACCCCAGACTCCGCCTCCGACCTGTTTTCTCCCAGTACCTTCCTTTCGTCATGAAACTTCGTAATATATAATCCCCCGGATCTCCCGAGGTTCGTATATCGTGTTTTCGTCGTGTTTTCGTTTCGATCTATTTCTGACAGGTAGAGTCCCAGATTTGGAGCTACAATGTCTTCCTCTGGACCAGCCAAGGAAGATTCTTTAGAGGATATCATCAACCCATACATGAGAGAGTTGAAGATTCATCCCAAGGAGTTGTTGCTTGAAGATGGGGAACTCCGGATAAAAGAGGTGTTGGGTTCCGCGCATAAAAACAATAAATTTTACTCTACGTCCCTGAACCCCCGAAGCTGCCAGGACCTATCTATTAGTAATATAGTAATGGGAGGGGCTTTTCACGAACTTACCCTTGAAGACCGAAAATCGTTGTCAACGCTCAGGAGAGCGTGGTTGATGTAGACGAGCCGAAGCTGACCTCAAGGTCGTGATGAAGTCCTTGCGCTCCTTCTGGCACCAACGACTTGAGTGCCTCAAGTGCGACACCTCGCGTGGAGTTACACACGTCCGGTGCATGACGATGACTCCCGCTTCCCCGATCCAGCAGCAGTAGCGGAAGTAGAGCTCCCGGATCCGAATCCCGCAGCACGACGACGCTCCGCGGTGAAGATGTCTCTCGCTCGCACAGTCCAGACTTGGGACCACGGTCACGATAGAGAGAGGGGGAGAGAGAAAATATCAATTAGAGGTCCTCCCAAAAGTGGGGAGACCTTTATTGATTATTGGGTGTGTTTTTCTAGGCCAAATACCCCACTTTATATAGGGGGGGGGGAGGTACTACCTCCCCTCAAGTCCCGGGGTGGGACTAAAGGAGAGGAGGGGTTGGGGTGGCCGCCGGCCAGCCCCTAGTGGGCCCCGTGGGGGGGGGGGGCAAGGCCCAGCCGGCCTCCCCCTTTGGCCCCTCTCCCCTTTCTCCTTTCCCCTAATGGGCCCTCTCCCTCCGGAATTGGCCCATTAAGCCTTTTTGACCTTTAATTGATTTTCTCTTTATTAGATAATTATGAATAAATGATTAAATCAATATTTAACATTCATTCACATATTATTCAACCTCCGTGGCCATGGAACACCTTCCACCTCCACTCCGGACTTACCAAAACCTTTCCGGTTTTCTCTCTACTATTCTCTAGCGATTCTTCCACCTCCACTCCGGACATGGAACACCTTCCACCTCCACTCCGGACATCCTCCGGACTTACCGAAACCCTTCCGGTTTTCTCTCTTCTTTTCTTCGGTGATTCTACCGATCCTATAAACACTCTCTAAGCATCATCAAGCCCTTAAGCGTGATACCCCACGGTTCGGGAACACTCCAGACATGGTCGGGACACTCCCGCACCAATGATCAACAGAGGGACCTAGATGGCCATGTGACCCCTGTGCGTTCCACGAAGATCTTTCGTCATTTGAACCGGGACAGTCGTGTCTTATTCCCTTTGTCTCTCGATACTTGCATTGCCCGAGATCTGATCAATGACATCACCATGTCGTGTTCAATCTCGTTACTGAACAATGCTATTTGACTCGTTCCGACAAGTGATATCCCCGTGATCTAATCACACGCTACGCAGCTATTGGATATAACTTCTCCGAGTGGGCCCTTGAGTATCTTCCTGTCACATGGATGGACAAATCCTGCTCTTGACATATATTACCTCTATGGTTTCCTCCGAATACCTGAACACACCTTTATAACCACCGTTTTACCAGATGGCGTTTGATGCTACCTAAGTACTCTTGGGAGACACTGATTGATATAGCCTCACGGTCTAAGGAATAGTCTACGAGGGTCCTATTCTAATCATCGTAACTT
The DNA here is from genome assembly GCA_910589775.1 of Avena eriantha. Classification (NCBI taxonomy): domain Eukaryota; kingdom Viridiplantae; phylum Streptophyta; class Magnoliopsida; order Poales; family Poaceae; genus Avena; species Avena eriantha. The sequence goes on along the minus strand of OU342741.1, from coordinate 141,949,454 downwards.
GAACTTCGTGACATGATCGAATCACGATGTTTATGTTTGGTATTGGTTCATCATCTCATTCTCAGAATGAGATGACCTCATTTCCAACTGGCATAAATGCCACACGATCAGGAAACATGATCATTTGTTGACCAATGAACCAGTGACTAGAGTTTCACTGGGAACCCCTGGTTTGTTTGTATATCACACGTGTATTGATGTTTCCACTCAACACAGTTATAGCATGATATAAAACTTAATCATAAACTATATGAAATATGATAATAGTCCTTACTATTATTTGTCTCTAGGGCATATTTCCAACAAGAGTTTTGAGGCCCTAAAGGTGAAGGAAGTCTGGAGGACAGGATGGAAGCACTAGAGCAAGAAGTCTTTAGGTACAAGAAGATGGCGGAGTGTGAAGTGGATATCATCCATAAGATTTGTTCTGAACTCATAGCCGAGCACCAAAAGGAGACTACTGAACTCAAGGATGAACTCCTCTCACTCCGCCAAACAACCAACAAACTGCAAGCACAGTTCTGTGACATTCAAAATCAAAACTGTGAGTATGAGGTTAGGTTTAAATGCATAAGTGCTGCTGCAAGTTTCAGGATGCTGGAAACCACGATGTACTTTGTTGATGGGAATCCCTTACCCTGGAAGTCGGACGAAGATGAGAGGATACCACCACCACCGAAGGAGTAATTCTTCATCAGGTTTGGCATCCCCTTGGTTTGTTCCAAGCTTGGGGGAGTGCCGCGGTATCACATCACTATCTTCTTAGTAGAGTCATATCATGAATAGAGAAGTTATTATGTAGGATGGTTTGCATTATGGAAGTTTCCCCTCTCTTGTTAGATATGTATCCCTTAGTGTGAGTTATCGTTATGGAATATTAATGAGAAGTTCTCTCATTTACTCTTTTGCATAGCTTATATTAGTTTTCAATTCGTGGTTATATGATTGATCTTGTCGTTAGTATTGGTATCACTTTGGGATCATTGAGTTAATTTAGTTGGTTTTGGCAAACCTGGCTCGGTCAGTAGCACACTATTTTTGAGAGTTGAATGAAAAGATAAAAGTGCCTCTAAAGAAAAATAATTTCATCATCTTTCTTTCTCGATTTGCTCATAAGTCTAGTATTCTCTGGTTAAGATCTTTTGTGCTTCCAAGGAAGATTGCATGTTTGTCTTTATCACTTGCATGTTTGTTTGTTTCCTTCAACTCTTGTACTTGCTACCCAGCCTTGCTAGCCAAAAACCCGTACTGAGAGGAAATTCTTCTCGTCCATCCACTCCTTTAAACCAAAACCCATGCCATTTGTGTCCACCATACCTACCAATTAGCACCATTGCTATTCCAAGTAAATTCTTGTTTTATCTACCTCCCAAATTAAACTTGTTATGTGAAAATTAGTGATTAAAGCTCTCACGAACTTGATGGCACACTTTACTTTCTTGCACTTAATAAACTTGAACCATTGTGCTCACCTATGTTGCGTATATGCTTGCGCTTTGTAAGTTGTGAGTTAGCAGAACCTTGTTGTCATGGGGAACGCTTTCAACATTGCACTGGTACTTTGTACCTAGTTGATATCATGTTCTTTTGTCTATGTATGTCGTCGGTGTGAAATGAAAGGGGAGCTTGTAAGTCCATGGAGTTATGCATGTGTGTTAGAGAAACGCCTGGGCCGCTGGTCTAATCCATGTTGACATGGTGGAAACCTGCAGCGTAACCATAATGAGTATCTATGAAGCATGCTTCTTATAAAAAGAGATAGAGATTGAGAAAAAAGAGAAAAAGAAAAAAAAGATACTATGAAAAGAGGAAAGAGAGAAAAAGGTACCATATTCCCATGGTAAATAAGAAGATTGCTGAGATGCTTGTTGTCTGCTTGCCTTGTCATTTTGATATGGGGATTCTTCCGTATCATCGGGCAAGGGGTACCCCGTTGGCGGTTCTCTATGATACACATGTGCTTACGATGACAAGAACTTACCGGGGACTAAACTTGAGTAGCATGAGGAGCGGCCCTCGTATTCAAGGGACATGAGATTCTCAACTTACAACTTGTCAATGCATATCCTCATATTTGATCACTTTAACCTTAATCACCTAAAGATGCCTATGATAGGGCAATGAGAGCTGAAAGCTAGTAACTATCATAATTTTTGGGAGCTCTTTATGAGACTTGCAATCCCTGCTTCCCTCTACGAAGGGCCCTTCTCTTTTACTTTGTAGTTGAGTCAGTAAACCTATTCCCTTCTATCTCAGCAAGTATTTTGAGTTGCTGTGTTCCATTCATTCATATGATGATTTATTCAATCATGTTTCTTATGTTCCTTGTTTTGCACATTGCTCTTATCTTGATGTTTACTACTTTAAAAGCTATCTTTGAAAACCAATTATTTGTGAACTCCAGCAAATTATCAACTATTCTTCGACCAAGAGCTAAGTTTGCCTTTACCAATTATGATTCACTTTATGTATCTTTATTGTGTTTCCTTTGCTCATTGCAAGTTAAGTTATATAATAATGAGTTGTCTTCTATTATGATCTATGTATTGATGAATGTGATGCTTCTTGTCCATATTATTTTATCGACACTTCACTCCATAAACCTGAGGTCATATTTATTGAGCTCAGTTTCGCTTACGACAAGCGAAGTCTAAGCTTGGGGGGAGTTGATACGTCCATTTTGCATCACTATTCTATGTCATAATTCACTGTTATTCATTAATATATTTCGTATTGAGAGGTGATACTTATGTTATTTCATCTGTTTTTGCATGGTTGATGACTTTTGGAGCATGGACCGCTGCAGTCAGGATTATGATGGAAAATGTGATGTTTGGAGGCAAAATTCGTGAAGATCAGAAAATCCGGGAAAATATATGGAAAATCCTATTTTTCCAGAAGACAAAGGAAGCCAGAAGGGGGGCTGGAGATGGGCCACAAGGAGGGCCACACCACCCACTGGCGCGGGCCAGCCTAGGTGACGCCACCAGGTGGTGTGGCCTCCCTGGTCCACCCCTGGCACTCCCCTCTGGAGTATATATTCCTCCCGAAACCCTAAGACTCGGGGAGCGACCACAGAAATATTCCGCCGCCTCTGCGGGGCGGAAAACACCGAGAGAGAAAGATCTCTCCGGCAGACAGATTTCTGCTAAGGGAATTCCTTCCCGGAGAGGGGAGATCGTCGCCATCAACACCACCATCAAGCTGGACTTTATCGGGATCATCATCATCACCACCACCATCATCACCATCAGCACCCTCATCACCATCTCCATATTGCTGTAACAATTGGGTTGAATCTTGCATTAGTTCTTAGGGGAAACTTTCCTGGTGTTGATTACTCTTTGTAGTTGATAATATTGAGTGAACCATTTAATTATTGTTTATGTGAAGATTGTTATACATCATTATTCCATCTTTGATCATGATCCGTATGATGTCTTGTGAGTAGTTCGTTTTGTTCTTGAGGACATGGGAGAAGTCATGTTGTTAGTAGTGGAGTTCTGTTGAGAAAGATTCAATAGTTTGATATTTAAGTTGTGGTGTACTTCTTCTAGTGGTGTCACGTGAACGTCGACTACATGACACTTCACCTATATGGGCCTAGGGGAATGCATTGTGTATTTGGCTACTAATCGTAGGGGTTGCCAGATTGACAGAAACCTAAACCCCCGTTAGGAAACCGTTGCACAAGGGACGTAAGGGTCTTAGAGTTTAAAGCTATGGTTAGGTTTCTACCTTAATTACTTTCTTGTATTTACGGATGTTTACAAGGGGTATAATCAGAAGTATGTATTAGTACTAGGTAGGTCGGTACATTAGCACAGGTTCACCCACACAACACTTAGCAAGCTAAAGAAGATTAATCAACTATATGAAGCGAAAGCACTTGACATTCTTCCCATGTGTCATCGGGAACGTTTGGTCATCTTAAGTAATACAACCGGCTTATCCTTTGCTGCATAAAGGATTGGGCCACTTGCTGTATTTATTCCTACTGTCTTTTATTTACTCGTACTTTGTTTACTTGCTTTATCAAAAAACCTTAAAAATCCGTTTGCTAAGTATTTGTTGAGAATTCCTGATCCATACCACTAGCCAGCACCTTCTGCTCCTCGTTGGGTTTGACACTCTTACTTATCGAAAATACTGCGATACACCCCCTATACTTGTGGGTCATCAGGGGTCAGGCGGCGTTGGCGAGTGGGGATAGAAACAGCTAAGATAGGGAAGATGGGATGGCTCTTTGAATGAGGTTTTTTTGCAAAGCCTCTGGAGCTGTATCCAGGACACCGACTAGCTTGGCTGGCACGCTGCAGTGCACTAAATTAACCATCTAAAATCCTGGTGTATTTTATAGCTAGGCTGGCATGCTGTTGTTCACTAAATTAACCATGTCACAACCTGGGCCATTACATCTAGGCCGGCACGCTACCGTGTACACCGACTAGAGTTACTACTACTGTCATATTTGACTAGATGATGTTTATTTATAGCTTCTATTTTCGTAAAAAATAGTACTCCTACCTAGTAGTAATACACTTATAGTAGTACAATATTTACTACTACTAGCAGTAGAGTACAACGAATAATCCTCACGTTAGTTCCGCTGCATAGAGTTGTACTACACCTACCCACTTGATTGTTAGGTATACCAACACGGCACAACTCTTGTATGCGGCCAAACTAACAAGTTGATTGTTTAGTTTGCTAAAAAAGGATTATACTATGGAACAGAGGTAGTACAATACTAGCAGTAGTATACTAGATGTTTGTTTTGCAGTTCTGTTGTAAACATAGTACAATAAATACCTCCACATTAGAGCCTAGCACGATCAAGTACCACGGTGTTCCAACACGTTGCATGATAACAGAAGGTGTTCAAACACCTCTTTACAAAATAGTTATAATTAGAAGCGAACAATCACTACATTAATACACCTATGTTATAGTAAATTGTCCACCAAATGATGGGTGATAACCTGCACATCTGATCACCTTCTTGCAATTATCATCATCAAATACTATCACCTTAAAGGAAGTGGTGTCAAGCTTCTTGAATACCAGAAAGTATCCTACCTTCAAGTCATGTGCTTTGACAAAATCTAGTCATCCTTTGTCAAGGATTACCTTGCCATCTTGCTTCTTCAGGTCAACATCCCAGTTGTAGGCTTTGCATATCTTCAGCTTGATGGCATCTGGATACTCACCACCAAACATTGGCAAAAATACCCTTCCGGTATTAATAGCATCTTGCAGAACTAATCACAGGTGTTCTCCACATGGGTGTTCCTGGCTCGCCCCTCCATCTAGACTGCACAGGGCTCTCTTGTCTTCTTCGATGATGAGTCCCTCCAATCTTGAGCTTTTTGCATGAACACTGCAAAAAAAACCCTGCACAGATAATGTCTCTACCAGCTGTCATAATTGTGAAATAGTACAGTTAGCTGATAGAGTACAATACAAGATCAACTAAGAAAGTAAAGTGGAGCAATTTTCTTATCGAAGTACACAAATTAAAGTCTTAACTCTACCTAGCATGAACATCGGTTATATTAGTACTACTTTCAAGGTCTAGGCATCACATTAGTGCAGTTCATTATCAAGCAGTATAGATACCGAACACCCAAGAACAGACGAATAGGATGAGCTCTATCTGTTGCCGATGCTATAGATGCATACATATACTTGAAATTTGGGCAAAAACCAGGGTAGGGCAGCAACTACCCTAACTTGCCCAAATTAGAGGGACCTCCTCCCCTGAGACCAATCAAACAAAACATGTTGAGTGGCCTCCCAAATCATCATCAACCGTGGATCAATCAATACAAAATTTGAACTTATTATTACAGTTCACTGTAGATCTAGCTCCGGAACTAGCTTGCATGTGTAAAACTGAATTGTAGTATACAAACGGGTTAAATGCACTAGATGAGAACTATACTCAACACCAACCAAATGTTAACCAAGTGATAATAAAAGCTTGACTGCATCTCATCATCAAGATCAAGGGTTCCGGGGATTATGTACATACCGCACTGCCACCGTGATGTCTCAGGGATGCGACGACTCTATAGATGAGGTTGCAGTGCCTGCCACCCATCGTCGACCCGCCTAAGATGAGTTAGTTGCGGCCGTGGTGGTCGTCAATGGAGGGAAGTGTAGGGTTCCGTAGTAGAAAATAAAAAATTCTATCTACTCGAACACTACTACCAGGATCTATACTATGTAGACATAAGTAACGGAGAAGGGATTCGATATTCATACCTTTGAAGAACGAGGCACGCCTTACGCATGAAGGCGTATATTGATGAAGACGAGCAGCACCCCAAAGTGGTGCCTCCGAAGTTCATCACACGTCCGGTGTAGGAGACGCCAGCCGGACTCCGATCCAGCCGAGCAGTGGAAGAAGTAGATGTCGGATCGCAAATCACACGACGGTAGTGTGAAGGTGGAGAACTCACCCATGAGGTCCTCCCCATTGAGAAGTCCTTAGTGGATGAGAGAGAGAGAATGAGAGGGAATGGGGTGATTCCAAAGGGGGAGGGGAGACCCCTATATACAATGGGAGGGGGCGCACCACCCAGGGGCCAGGCGGTGTGGGACTAAACCCCACACCCCTCGGCCAACTAGGGGCAGCCGCCGACCCTAGGTGGGCCCCATTAGGGCGGCCCACCAAGCCTAGGCCGGTTGGCCCCCACTCCCTAGGTACCATGCCCTATTGGACCTCCCTTCGGGTGAGGTCCATTAGCATTAGGATGCCTTTAATAATAAAATAAAATATATATTTAATATTAATTCTCCAATTAACATTCAAATACACATACTATATTATTCCTTTACTCCGGAACACCTTCCGGACCCCTTCTGATCTCCATCGGATGTTACCCGGAACTGTTCCGGTTTCTCTTTCTCTACTTCTCCTACGATACCTCATCTACCCTAAGCGTCCCTACCCTTAAGCGTGACATCCTTCGGTTCAGCAACACTCCGGACATGATTGAGACTACTCTCACATCAATGATCAACAGAGGACCTGGATGGCCATGTGACTCTCGTGCGTTTCACGAATACAATCGCTCGAACCATGAGATATTCGTTTCCCGTTCCCTTTGTCATTCGATACCTAGTTCATCGGAGACTTGATCTTTGGTATCTCCATACCTTAGTTCAATCTCGTTACTAATGAACTTGTTTTATCGTTCTCATGTTGTTGCATTCCATGACCTATCCACATGCTTGCAAGCTTCATTAATGCAACGTCACCGAGATGGCCACATGTATCTGTCTATTATATGGAATAGACAAATCCTGGTCTTGATATGTACTCCTCAACACATCCCTTCGGAAAACCCGAGTGGCACCTTTTTGATCACCCTTTTATAAGATAATTCTTGATAACCATCAAAGCTTCTTCCGGAAATGGTGATTTGCATTACCTCACAGTCAAAGGATTAGGTTGCGAGGTTCTCTGTGTTTTATCATCAATGGTGAACTTTGTAACTAGATCTCATTAAGATATAACAGTCAGATGTTTGTATATCATGTTATTCAACTAATAACATGACCTCATTGTCAGTTGGCATAAATGCCCATGATCTTGAAATTCAGACCATCCTCATGACTAATGAACTAGTTTGCTAGAGGTAACTACGGACACAGTTTGTTTACATACCTCACGTGTATTAACGTTTCGTATTAACACAGTTATAGCACAGTATGAAATATATTATGAACATATAGGAGATATATCGAATAATACACTATTATTTGCCTCTAGGGCATAACTCCTCTAGTCTCCCACTTGCACTAGAGTATAAAGAAAACTAGTTTACAATAGGCAGGAACCTAACACCAATGGAATCTCGGTGTTGTTCGTGCTTTTCCTGATGGAGAGCTTTAGTCAAAGAGCTTTAGTCAGTTCCGTATCTACTTTGCAAATCTTGACGTCACCTTCGTCAACGTTCTGATGGATGATGTGAAATCTAAGCTTGATGTGTTTGGCCATGGAATGAGTCCTTGGTTCCTTTGCGTTTGCAATAGCTCCCGTGTTATCACAATAGATCGTCACGGGGTCTTGCACATTTGGAAAAACTCCTAGTTTGATGACAAAATTCCTTAGCCAAACAGCTTCATTTGCTGCATCAGCCGCAACAATGTATTCAGACTCCATTGAAGACTGTGCCACCACCGGCTGCTTCTTACTCTTCCAGCTTACCGCCCCACCATTCACTAGGAACACAAATCCTGTTTGAGACTTTGAGTCATCATGATCTGAGTTCCAGCTCACATCCACGTAACCCATTATGTTTAGAGCTTCATCACTTCCTCCATAGATTAGGAACATATCCTTCATTCTTTTTAGATACTTTAGGATATTCTTGACAGTTGTCCAGTGATCCGGTCCTGGATTACTTTGGTATCGGCTCGTCAAACTAAGAGCCAATGCCACATCAGGTCACATACTTAACATTGCATACATGATAGACCCTATGGCTGAGGCATAGGGTGTGAAAGCCATCTTCTTTCTATCATTGTCTGTTACAGGACATTGAGTCATACTCAATTTGCAATTCTTCATCATGGGTGTAAAACCCTTTTTGGTGTTCTCCATTTGGAACCTCTTCAAAATCTTTTCGATGTAAGTACTTTGACTTAATGCTATTAGGTGCCTTGATCTATCTCTATAGATCTTGATTCCTAATATGTATGCAGCTTCACCTAGATCCTTAATGGAAAATTGGTTACTCAAATATGTTTTCACGCTTTTCATAAGATCCACATCGTTTCCCATGAGTAATATGTCATCCACATATACTACTAAGAAAACAACTGAGCTCCCACTCGCTTTCTTGTAAACACAGAACTCTTGTTGATTTTGGACAAATCCAAAACTCTTGATCACTTGATCAAAACGTTGGTTCCAGCTCCGAGATGCTTGCTTCAATCCATAGATGGACCGTTGAAGCTTGCACACCTTTCCAGCATTCTTAGGATTAACAAAACCTTCTGGTTGCATCATATACAACTCTTCATCAATGTGACCATTGAGGAATGCGGTCTTGACATCCATCTACCAAATTTAATAGTCGAAATGTGCAGCAATTGCTATTAAAATCCTGACAGCCTTAAGCATTACTACGGGAGAGTAAGTCTCGTCGTAGTCAACTCCTTGAATTTGGCTAAACCCCTTTACGACAAGTCAAGCTTTGTGAACGATCACATTACCATTCGCATCTATCTTTTTCTTAAAGATCCATTTATTTTCCACGGCCTTGCGGCCTTCTGGAAGATCCACCAAGGTCCAAACTTGGTTTTCATGCATGGATCCTATTTCGTATTTCATGGCTTCTAGCCATTTCACGGAGTCAGCACTATCCATAGCTTCTTTGTAGTTTGTAGGTTCTTCCTGTTCATCTAGGATGACAGACATTACAAGGCTACTGTACCAATCAGGAGTGGCACGAACCCTTGTAGACCTACAAACCTCAGGAGTCTCGATGTCATTGTTTTGATCATCATCAATGGGCTCTTCCTCCATGTTGGAGAGCAGTTTTGGAACAGCTTCCGTTGCGCTACTTGGAATTTGGAGAGAAGGGTCAAGAATTTCATCTAACTCAATCTTCCTTCCACTTACTCCTTTTGCAAGAAATTCTTTCTCGAGAAAAGTGCCGGTTCTTGCGACAAACGTTTTGCCTTCGGCTTGGTTGTAGAAAGTATATCCAGCGGTTTCCCTTGGATATCCTACAAAGATACATTTTTCCAATTTGGGTTCGAGTTTGTCAGGCTGCAGTTTCTTAACATACGCCTCACAACCCCAAACTTTCAGAAACAACAACTTCGGCTTCTTCCCATACCATATCTCATATGGGGTTGTCTCCACAGATTTGGATGGTCCTCAGTTTAAAATAAAAGCGGCGGTTTCTAACGCGTATCCCCAGAAAGACACAGACAAATCAGTTAAAGACATCATGGATCGCACACTATCCAATAGGGTTCGGTTACGACATTCCGACACACCATTACGCTATGGTGTTCCGGCTAGCGTAAGTTGTGGGATAATCCCACAGACCTTCAAGTGCATGTTAAACTCATAACTCAAATACTCGCCTCCTCGATCTGATCGAAGGTGCTTGATTTTCTTGTTAAGTTGATTCTCTACCTCTTTCTGAAATTCCTTGAACTTTTCAAAGGTTTCAGACATGTGCTTCATTAAGTAGATATATCCATATCTTCATAAGTCGTCAGTAAAGGTAACAAAGTAACGATAACCATTGCATGTTGAGACACTCATTGGTCCACATACATCCGTATGTATGATCCCAAGTATGTCTACAGCTCTCTCCACTATTCCGGAGAATGGTGTCCTAGTCATCTTGCCCATGAGGCATGGCTCACATGTATCAAGGGATTCGAAATCCAATGATCCAAGAAGCCCTTCTGAATGAAGCTTCTTCATGCGCTTTACACCAATGTGACCAAGACGGCAATGCCACATGAACATGGAATTATCGTCACTGTGCTTACAACGTTTAGCATCAACACTATGGATGTGTGAATCACAATCAAGATCAAGTAAGAATAAACCATCACACACAGGAGCATGAACATAGAAAACATCATTCATATAAATTGAACAACCATTTGTTCCTGATTTAAACGAATAACGGTCTTGCAACAAGCAAGACCCACTTACAATATTCATACTCAATGCGGGTACATAATAGCATTTATTCAAAACCAACAATAATCCTGACGTTAGACGGAGATGTAGGGTGCCGACGGCCATCACTTCGACTCTCAAACCATTGCCTACGCGTATCGTCACTTCGTCCTTCCTCAGGCGCCTCCTACTCTGCAGATTGTAACACCCTTGAATCGGCCCTATGCAAGTTTCAGTGCTTCCCGCCAAACCCGCATAGAAACGATTCAAGGACACCCACCAGGCACTTTCGTGCGGGTGGAAAATGAAGTAATAGCATTACACAATAGTCCACGATGGAACCGACAGAACAGATATATATACAACAGCGACTCAGCGAGTCAAAAATACAGATATACAATACAAAGACTCAAACCACCTTGAAAACGATAGAGCGTCCGACTACGGACAAGATGCAAATGGGGCTAAGAGCCCTGAAGAATAACCAATGGCGTCCATAACCCTGCCCAGGCCAAACCGGAAGGGTAACCCTGCTAACGACATCGATCTCAAACCTGCTAAAACAAAAGGGGTGCCGACAAAGGGCAAAGGAAAAAGAGGAGCGTCAGTACTGAGGCCAGTACACAGTGAGGCTAGAATTCGGCGGCTCTCGCCTACATAGGTATGGTGGACTGAAGCGCCAGCGCAGCATGCACTAAACAAACTATAGAGACTCGATACATCTGTCGGCTATTAGAGAGGGGTAAGAAAGACCTATTCAAATCCAACCTGAGACTAACACCAATCATACCCATCCTAGTATTCCCCCTCGAGACCAAACGAGGAAGTCAAACCGAGGAACTCACACAGTTGGCAGTTTTATTCATTCGATTATAGTTGAAGCACTTACTAGTCAGATATATATAGCATGAGTCATCCTGATAGCATAAGTAGTGGGCAGTTTTAATCACCATTCGTTGTAGTTGGAACATTTACTAGTCAGATATAATTGTCCCGAGGAATCCCAAAACCCGGCAGTTGTTGGCACTTTTATCACATTCCATTGGAGTTGCAATACTTACTAGGCAGGTACAGCATGTCATAAAACAACCCCAGATCCACCAGTTGTTGGCACTTTTATTATCCATTCCGTGGTAGTTGAATCTGATTACTAGTCATATATTAAGTCAAGTTTATAACACTACTTTAGTTATGCTTGTCTATGATCGAGATACTATGCTCCAAGTCGTCCATAACCGCGGACACGGCTTTCAGAAAGATTTACCCTGCAGGGGTGCACAAATAGCAACACACACACGATCAACCTCAGAAAAACCAAATCAAAACCCAACTAGGCTTTCACGACAAAGCAATCACAGGATTCATAGATTATTTCAGGGGGGCACCCCATTAAGCTACCCGCAACAAAGTTGGTTGGCTCCGAGACGGACCCAAGGTTTGCGCCAATGGCTGTAAACGACTGGGAACCCGAAAGTGTGACTGGGCTTGTCGATACCGCGAAAACACTCCGCAATCCTAAACAGTACAGGTGCTCCACGCACAATCTTTAAATAAAACAGTAAAGCATGGCATAAGTACAGGATAGTAAATAAAACCCCAAACTAGTTTGTGGCCCCAAGAAATAAGAAATGAATCAAGCTCTGGCTAAGGGGGATTCATAGAGTCTCTCGTATGTGGATAGTGCGAATAGTCAAGGAACAGGTATCAGGTACTCGGGGCCTACGGGACACAAGTGGGCATAAAAACCAAATAGCATATATTGCCCACCGGTGCCTCTTTCATTAGTTATCACAGCAATTTAATAGTTGTAATTAAAGACATGATCATCTCCACCATAAACATCGGCCAGCATTCCAACCACTGTGGTACTTGACAACACGAGATCGCACTTGAGCAAGCAACTATGACTCGCAAGGCCAGCTATCTACCAAGCATAGGTAATAGGAGGTGTCCAAGGCAATATAGAGGCTGCACGGGATATAACTGGTGCACGGAAACTAAAGCATCGTGACACAGATAGCAATAGATCAATAGGAGGAAATAAAGACTATAAATGCAAAATAGGTAGAAAGGGGGAGAATGCTCGCCTGGGAAACATTGCCGAAGGTACATATCCAGAGAACTTGTCGATACTCGCATCCACTCATCGGCCTAGTCCGCGAAGAAGCAAACACTAGAAGAAACACCGGATGCAATATTTAATGCTACGACAGAAGAATCGGCATGTTCATGGTATGATGCATGGCATGGCAAAAGTGCGGTGCAATTAGGCAATATTAAGTGGAACCGGGGTCCCGACAAATAATTATATGGTTCAAGTTATTTATCTACCCTGCAAATTAAATGTTGGATTAACAAGGCGAAACAGGGCATCGGTTCGCTACACAAATTTAAATGGAGTCCAGAATAAGACAAAAATATCCCGCATAGAGGCTCCATATTTAATTATGAGGTGAATCGGCATAATGCCCCCAAACCACAGACAAGTATGCATGCATGAACAATTAATATGCAACAAGTTTTATATACAACATTTATAAAATAGGGGCTCGGGAAAAGGTTCACACATCTGGGTTCCGGGGGGTTCGGGGTCGGACTCAGGGTCCGGATCTGGGGTTCGGTTCGACGGGATCGTTCTCGGACAATGGAATGAGAGCTTGGCGTTCCGGGAAGAAGGACTTGATTCAGTGTCGGTGGCTCATCGGGTTCGCCCTGGTCGGTGTCGATCTTGTCGTCTCGAAGATCTTGTCGGGTCCACATACAGGGTCAGTCTTGGCGTTCGGGATGAAGAACTTGGCGTTCCGTGTCGGCGACCTTGGTGTCCGGGTTCTCGGGCATCGCATCCGGGAAGAAGTACTTGCCGCATCTGTGGTCTTCGGATCCGGGGGAAGAACTTGGCGTTCCATGCGGTAGATCTTTTCGGTTCCACCCCGAAGGCCTTGTTGTTCCGTGGCGGAGATCTTGGTATCCAGCATCATCACCATCGGGTTATGATTTCAATGGTCTTGGTGTCCTTCGGGGTCGGGTCAGTCTTGGCTAGATCCTTGCATCCTCGAGGCAGTAGTAGGGTCTCAACTACCTTGCCAACTTGCGGTGCCTGAGATCTTGTGGGTGATGGTCTTGTGTCGTTGCGACAGGATGCAGAACTTGATGTCGAGTCGATTGTAGCCAGGAAAAGAACACTCGAAAACATGAGAAACTCGGAAGTATCTTGGCAGATCACAGCTGCAGCAAACGCCACACGCGTGAGGCATTGGTTATTGATGTTGCGTCACAGCGGGCGAACGCCAAACAGTTGACGTGCACCTATGCGAGCACACATGGGGACGGAGGTGAGCACATAGCAACCATGGGATGCCGAGACCCTGGAGATCGACGAGGCAGGCCACTAGCAGGACGGCCAGAGGAGGGCCGAGCCCTGGCCGTGGTACAGGGCGGCGGAGCGGCTCGGTGTCGCAGAGAAACAGCACGGCAAGGTGGGTCTGAGCCGCGACGGCTTGTAGAGGCGCGAGCGGCACGATCCGCGACAGGGAGAGGCGCGAAGGGAGGGGCACATGCGGGTCAGGGTCAAGGTCTAGGCCACGAGGGAGCCCCTGGCGACAGACGCCAGGGTGGAGGCCCCATGGCTCCGTCGAGGAAGCGATGGCGCACGGGGAGCCGTGGAACCGGGGAACCGGACGGTGGCGCAGGCAGCGCCGGAGGAGGCCGTGGTCGGCGAGAGTGACGCGTGGCCAAGGCGGGACGAGGTGGTGGCGGCGCACGGCGTCGGGTGCGGCGCTCGGTGAGCAGCGGAGAGAGGCGGGCTCCGGCGAGGTCGTCCGGCAGAGCGGCGGTCGGGCGAGCGAGGACAGCAGGCCAGAGAGAAGGTGGCGGAGAGGGAGGCCGTTGGTAGCGGGGCGGGCGCGGCCGGCTTTGCTCGTAGCGCAGCTGCTGGCGACGCAAGGTGCAGAAGAGGGGCGGCGGCGGTGGTTGCAGGGGAGCGAGTGGGAGGGCGTTCGCGAGCAGAGAGGTGAAAGGAGGGATCGCGTGGGGGGTTGGTGGCGAGAGGATCGAGGGAGCGGGGTCGTGCGGGGTGGGACCGGGAATCGGGGGTTGGTGGAAAGAGCGATGGAGTCTGTGGTGGGAGTCGCGCGGGCGGGGTGGACAGGCGCGGGATCCGGAGGTAGGGCCAGGGGTGGGGGACTAGCCAGGGTGGCGGGTGGAGGCTGGGGTTGTCGGTGGGAGTGGGTCAGGTGGGGACAGCGGGGTGACGTGGCGCGCTGCGAGTGGAGGGAGTGAGGTGGCAGGGTGGTGTGGAGTGCGTGGGGGTTGGCGAGCGGGAGAAGGTGGGGAGGCGGGGCCAGGCGCGTGCAGGCGCGGAAGGAGGAGTTTGGGCGGCTGGGTGGAGGGAGAAAAAGAGGGTTAGGTTGGGGGATGGGTTTGGGTCTAGAGATTAGGGTTTGGGATTTTCTTGTGGGGTTGTAGGCTACTGCTAACCAGGCCGTTGGGCCTGGCCAGTGGCGGCCTCCCCAGAAAACATTTATTTGTTTGTTTTAGTTTTAATAGACTTTTGCAAATAATTTTTAGACAAACAAAATAATCTGGAAGAGACCAGAGTTTCATTTGAACTAGAGAGGGGAATATCTAGAAAACAAAATTAGGCTTTTAGAAAATAGTTTTAGACAAAACCATGCATGATGATGACGATGCTCAAATGCAATGTGGCATGATGACATGAGCATGCGGTCATGATGATGCAATGCACAAAAACACAGCGATTTTCTAGTAGTGGTTTTTGCGGGATGCCACACAGATCCTGCTGAGAGTTACAATTCTGAGCAATAGATCCGGTATCAAATACCTAGGTGTTACTCCTGGTGCTTGTAAGAAATACATCAATAACATGTATATCATATATACCTTTGTCCGGGGTGGCTATCTTGCCAGCTCCCTTGTCTTCAAGGTACTTGGGGCAATTGCGTTTCCAGTGCCCATCCCCTTTGCAGTAGAAGCACGAAGTGCCGGGCTTAGGGTCAGGCTTGGCAGTCTTTGAGGTGCTGGGAACAAACCTGCCATCCCCCTTAGACTTCTTACCCTTGCCTTTCCTCTTTTGCCCCGGTTTCTTAAAGTTGGTGGTCTTGTTGACCATCAACACCGTGTGCTCCTTCTTGATTTCAACCTCAGCAGTTTTGAGCATGGTGAACACCTTAGCAAGGGTCTTAGTCATCCCTTGCATGTTGTAGTTCATCACAAAGCTCTTATAGCTAGGGGCAGCGAGTGCAGCACCCTATCAATTGCGACCTCCTCCGGGATTTTGCAATCCAAGGTGTTTAAGCGCTTAACGTATCCAGACATTTTGACCACGTGCTCACCAATATTGTTGTGCTCTTCCATTTTAGCAGAGAAGAAGAGCTCGGAAGCATCATACCTCTCTGCACGAGCCTTTGGAGGAAAGACGGCCTCAAAGGCATTCATCTTCTCAAAACGCTTTTGAAGCTCTGGCTCCATGGCATAGAGCATTCCACTTTGGATGAGGAAGAAATCGTCCGCCTTGGACTGCCAGACATTATTTTCGTCCTGGGAGGCGGAATCTGCAGGCTTAGCCGGAAGCTCAGCCTCGATGACATAAGTCAACTTGTAGGGGACTAGGAGGATCCTAAGATTGCGGAACCATGCGGTGAAGTTGGTTCCATCAGTTTTCAGCTTGTCCTTCTCGAGGAAAGTGCTAAGGTTGAAGGTGGGTGGGCGAGACATCTACAAAGGATTTGCAAAGTGTTTGGAATATGTTCATAATAATGAGTTCAAGTTTTAACTAAAGGAACTCCCACTTAAACGAACATCCCTCTACTCGTGTAGTGATCACATGATCCCAATCCCCTGCGCCTCCCCTGATTAACACTACCATCAGTGCAGTATCAAAGGTAGACATTCCCAAATGTCGATCACATCAACTATGTGATTCATGCTCGACCTTTCGGTCTCTTGTATTCCGAGGCCACATCTATGTAACGTGCTAGGCTCGACAGTTCTAACTCGTGTGTATTCATAGTGCAACATGGCTTACACCCACTGTATGCGAACGTAGATATGTCTGACCCCTACTCACCGCAGGGCGCCTCATACCGAAGAACTTTCTTGGTGGTGCACACACAAGGGGAATACGATAACTGGAATACTACAAGGGATTATCTTATTATGCTACCGTCTAATAAGTATACCAGCATAATAAGTAATACTTCAAAAGTAAAGTGTTATGACATGGTTATAGCTTTATGATCATCATCAATAGCTTCAATGAAAGTTTCACAAACTTGTCATTGCAATGTTATAATACTCGCCCCTATGCAATATTGAAGATAGACGCTTCTATATTAACTATTGCGTGTTTTACGTGGCTTTAGGGCTTTCACAGTAGAACGCCTTCCCACCTATGAACGTCGAGCCACAACATGGATTCAATGATTGCCACTCTTCTTCCCTTTTCAGGGCCCTCCAATGTCAATGCCATATCAACTACTATAGAGACACAAACACCCCCCCCCCCCTAAGCCACTTTCATTTGTGGACCAGTCTCGTGAATCACCATGTGAGGTCAGTTGGGGGCCGCTTCATCAAATAGTGTCGCGATATGAACAATAACATTAAAGAGGGTAGCAAATAGAGAATCAATGCCCACATGTTGCTATGTGTTCTATCCGTATGACATGTCTACCCATAAACCCGCTCTGATACCACTGTAGGGTTCCGTAGCAGAAAACAAACAAAAAAATCTATCTACTCGAACACTAATACCAGGATCTAACTATGTGGACATAAGTAACGGAGAAGGGATTTGATATTCATACCTTTGAATACAGAGGCACGCCTTATGTAGGAAGGCATATATTGATGAAGACGAGCAGTACCCCAAGTGTGGTGCCTCCAAAGTTCGTCACACGTCCGGTGTAGGAGACGTCAACCGGACTCCGATCCAGCCGAGCAGCGGAAGAAGTAGATGTTGGATCGCAGATCACACGACGGTAGTGTGAAGGTGGAGAAATCACCCACGAGGTCCTCCCCAATATTACGAAGAAGTCCTGAGTGGATGAGAGAGAGAGAGAATGAGGGAATGGGGTGATTCCAAAGGGGGAGGGGAGAACCCTATATATAGTGGGAGGAGGGGCGCACCACCTAGGGGCCAGGCGGTGTGGGACTAAACCCCACACCCGCTGGCCACCTAGGGGCAGCCGCCGGCCCTAGGTGGGCCCCATTGGGGCGGCCCACCAAGCCTAGGCCGGCTGACCCCCACTCCATAGGCGCCATGCCCTATTGGGCCTCCCTTCGGGTGAGGCCCATTAGCATTAGGATGCCTTTAATAATAAAATAAAATATATATTTAATATTAATTCTCCAATTAACATTAAAATACACATACTATGTTATTCCTTTACTCCGGAACACCTTCCGGACCCCTTCCGATCTCCATCGGATGTTACCCGGAACTGTTCCGGTTTCTCTTTCTCTATTTCTCCTACGATACCTCATCTTCCCTAAGCGCCCCTACCCTTAAGCGTGAGATCCTTCGGTTCGGAAACACTCCGGACATGATTGATACTACTCTCACATCAATGATAAACAGAGGGACCTGGATGGCCATGTGACCCCCGTGCGTTTCACGAATACAATCGCTCGAACCGTGAGATAGTCGTTTCCCGTTCCCTTTGTCATTCGATACTTAGTTCATCCGAGAATTGATCTTTGGTATCTCCATAACTTAGTTCGATCTTGTTACTGATGAACTTGTTTTCTCATTCTCATGTCGTTGCATTCCGTTACCTAGTCACATGCTTGCAAGCTTCATTAATGTAACATCACCGAGATGGCCACATGTATCTGTCCGTTACATGGACTAGAAAAATCCTAGTCTTGATATGTACTCCTCAACACATCCCTTCGAAAAACCTGAGTGGCACCTTTTTGATCACCCTTTTACGAGATGATTCTTGATAACCATCAAAGCTTCTTCTGGAAATGGTGATTTGCATTACCTCATAGTCAAAGGATCAGGTTGCGAGGTTCTCTGTGTTTTATCATCAATGGTGAACTTTGTAACTAGATCTCATTAAGATATAACGGTCAGATGTTTGTCTATCATGTTATTCAACTAATAACATGACCTCATTGTCAGTTGGCATAAATGCCCATGATCTTGAAACTCAGACCATCCTCATGACCAATGAACTAGTTCGCTAGAGGTAACTAGAGACTCGGTTTGTTTACATACCACACATGTATTAACGTTTCGTATTAACACAGTTATAGCACAGTATGAAACATATTATGAACATATAGGAGATATATCAAATAATACACTTTATTATTTGCCTCTAGGGGATAACTCCTTGAGGAAGCGCAATGGCGATTGAGGAGTCTTGTGTGTGAGAGAGAGAGCTGGGGTTGGGGCTGGGTTTGGTTAGATAATTGACCAAGCATAGCATCATGGTTATCCGTAATTTTAACTAAAATATTATTTTGTTCATTTTGTGAGTCTATGAAAGACTTAAGCGTTTCTTGGAGACTACCATTACTAGTTCCCATATTATTATTAGAGTTATTTGTAGGACTAGCATAATGTTTTTGAAAGTTAGGATTGTAACTCTTCTTCCAAGCAGGATTATAATCATTACGAGCTGTGAAGTCTATTTCTTCTATGTTTGTTTCGGGAGTGGCTCTTACCTGAGTTTCCTCACCTTTTACGGCTAGTATGAGCTCATCCAACTTAGCATTGAGATCTTCGTTTTCTTGTGGAGAGAGAGAGTTCACCTTCTTCGTGTTTGATCTTTCCACATGCCATTGGGCATGGTTGTCTTGCATATTGTCTAGCAGCTGCTTTGCTTTGGTAATTTGTTTACCCATAAATGTTCCTCCAGCTTCAGTATCAAGCATAGACTTAGACACAGGATTTAGAGCTTTATAAAATAAATGGAGGATTAACCAATCTTCCATCCCATGACTATGACAGTTTCTTAGGCATTCTTTCATCCTTTCCCATGCAAGCGCTAGTGGCTCATGCTCTTCCTGTCTAAAACCAGTAATATTAGATCGGAGTTGCATAGTCTTTGCAGGTGGAAAAAATTTAGTAATAAATAAAGAAGTACGTCCCACCCATGATGTAATAGTATTTTAAGCAAAGATAGCAACCATTCTTTAGCTCTTCCTCTTAAAGAGAAAGGAAATATACATAATTTGACCGCATTAGGTTCAACGTCTTTTATACGCATCATATCACATATTTCAGTGAAAGTATTTAAGTCCATACCCGTGTCTTCAACAGTAGAGCCTCCAAATTGATTCTGTTGAACCAAACTTAAGTAATGGGGCTTAATTTCATAGTCAACAGCAACAATTGTTGGCTGAGTAATAGGAGTACGCAAATAGTCATTATTCGGAGTAGCAAACTCCCCAAGCTTCTTTTTAGCCATACTTCCTATGTTTTTGGGTTTTCTTAGATTAAAAATTATAAAAGTAAAACCAAGAATTTAAAGACTAACTAATTTTTGGTTTATCAAATAAAGACTGAAAGCAAACTAACAAAATTAAAAACAAGAATTAAAACTAGCAAGGTTCCTAATAACCTCACTAGGGTAGCTATTGCTTCCCTGTCAACAGCGCCAGAAAAAGGGTTGATACCTTCGATCCGGATTACGGATGTAGTATAGCTCTTTTTCCCTAGTAGACCTAGGTTATCGAATCCACGGGAAGCGAATGAGTAGTGAAGTTACTTTAACGGACCTTCGGGAGTTTTAGAACTCCTTTTGTATTTTTATCGGACCAGTAGCTTGCGTCTTTATGTTGTTGTCGATGATGGAGAGAGAGAGGGCCTAGGGCGTTCGGTTTCACCTATAGCGTGCAAAAACATCTCATGGAAATAAAAAATAGAAATAAAGTATGCGTGTACATGTTAGAGCAAGATAAATTATATGTGGGTAGTGCATCCATAATTTTTATTGCCTCCGCAACGACTTATAGCAATAACCTACTAGTCATATCAAAAGAAGAAAGAGAACTAATGATATTCATAGTGATGTCACCGTTAGTCCCAAGCAAATCCCTCACATACATCCGTACTACCCCTTCTATCACTAGGGTTCCCAACCTGCAGATCAGTCGTCACTCATACTCCCTATATCTGGCTCAACCCTCGGGGTCTTGGGTACCTGACAAGTCCTTGGATTGAGGTAAGAGAGGATACAATAATCATCACGTCATACAAACTAATGCACTATCCCATCTATGATAAATCACATGCACAATTGCTACATGGCTAGGCCAAAGCCCTTAGCCCAAGGAGAATTACTCACACATAGAGATGAGATCAACAATCACAAACATTGTAATAAAAATCATAAGATTGATAGCAATAGTCTTACAATGTTGTCAATCGGAGAAGAGATCTACTATTACAAGTAGTGGAAGATGGCTATGGAGATGGAGAGGGGTTTGGAGATCTGAGGCAACTTTTTGGCGGAGTCTGGCTTCTTCGGGGGGAGGTGAGCATTCTAGGTCAATTTTCCCGTCACCTGAGGCTTCTTTATATAGGGGTCCCTTCACGAAAGTTGTTTTGCTTGACCTAACGGTGGTGGCGCCAACTATACGACTGGAGCTATACGGTCAAATTTTTTGCTCCGGTCGTATAGTTGGTCGTTACGGGGTCTGCCTCCGTGGGACGGCTCCTGGTTTCTTCTGGTTAAAGGAAATCTCGTATCTTTAACTTTAATGTAGTGATTCCCTCCTTTAAACGACATCATCTGCACAGGAAAAATACAAGAACAAAGGATTGCATACCCCTCTAAATATTAGCATTAGCGGCAGGGTTTAGAGAGATATTTCATCAAAAATATGATTAATATCCAGTTTAAATGTGGACGTAGATGGCTATATTTCAGAGCCATCAACCTCCCCAAGATTAAACTTGATCATCCCAAGCAAGGAAACCAAAATCAAAAAGGAACTTAGCATTTAAACTAAAATAATGAGATGGTGATCTTACTCATGATTAATAGTCTCATATTTCCTCCAGTTCATAAATCTGAAAAACTTCAGCATAGATAGAGTAATGGCAAGCATATCATACGGGTTTCATGCATCCTTATAGCGGAGCAAAATTATTGTAAACATGGATGATTCAAATGAGTAAACTTTATTCGATGTCAAGTAATCTTGCCTTTGAACAGTAAAGTATAATCATGTAAATTAAGAGTGTGAGAGTTGTCATGAAAAGCATATATACTAGAGTATCTCAATTCTCCCACATCAATGAATCAAGACTTTGCAAGCACTACTTTTCTATTCATTGCCCTTCAAGAATTTCAGTTTTTAAGTAATTCAGAGCATGCCAAAGTTTTTTATTAGTTTATCGGTTTGTGATAGACACTCGTGTCATCACTAAGGTTTTTGTTCCTTTTGCATAATGATTACTCATAATAGCCAGAGGAGTGATTCCATCATGATTATAGCTACCCGGGAGTGCCAAGAATCTTACCCACTATAGCATTGCTGCTACAAGTGTTGAATCAACTCATAGCCGGAATCTAGGAGTTTACTCCATGAAGATCGTTCGTAGGCCAGCGGAGTTTTTGGCATCCCATGAAGTTTGACACGCATAAAGCTATATCATTCTTATGATTAACAAGTCAAACTTTGGCATGCTCACAAAAACCGCTAAACATTAATTCAATTTAACAAATCCTTTCAAAGAGAGCTATAAAGTCAATCAACATTTTCAGTGGTGTCAAGTGTCTCTCGAAATAAACCTTCAAGACTAAGCACTACAACACCCAAACCTTCAATTGTGAGACTTTTCTTATTACAATTGTTTAGCAAATTTTAGGCAAGACTTGGTTAACTACGAGAGCTGGAACAAAATGAGCCAAATTAAATACGCATGCAAATGACAATCTTACTGTGAAACAAAGACTCACTACACAAATATAATATCTCAACATTCACTACTAACTAGCATGGGTTTCTCAAACTTCAAAAGTGGGGAGTCATAAGGCATACCTCTCATGTTTGGTTCCACTTCTTTCTTCCTTTTTTATTTGTTTCTTGGAAACTAGAAGTCAATCACTCTCCTGTAAATATATGGAGACCTTGAGGCGGAAAGAAAAGAAAGAGGGAAAATAAGGAAAAATGGAGAAATCTTTTTGTGATTTTCAAGAGAGAGAATTTAAAGAATATAAAATTGGCGCCAAAGCTCGGCTAGAAAATTTCGAAAATAAAATAGAAAGAACTAAAGATAAAGTGTTGGGGAAACCAACACGAGTGCTTATAAACTCAAATAAAAATGTAACCTTGAAATAAAATAAAATAAAATAAATGCCAACTAAAGATACATGAGGAAACTTCCCCAAGCTTAGGCTTTTGCAAGCCCTTCAAATCATTGTGGTGGCGGGAAAAAGTCGTTACTCCAGTTCGCAAATTGAGTTAAGAGGTTACTTGTTGATTCTCGGAGGTTCAAAGAGAGGTTGTGCATCCTCTCCATAGTCCCTCCAAGTCCTTGGAAATCTTGGTATGTGGCGAACCGGGTTTGTGGTTGCTCCTCTTGATGAGGAACTTCTTGCTCCTCCTCTTGGTCCTCATCCTCTTCAGGAATCTCCTCCTCGGGTTGGTGCTGCTCAACCTGCACATCATATAGCAAACGTCCTTCCTCGATAGAGAAAAGACCATTAGGCAAAGGAGCATGGTAGATATGCCTAGCTCCAGCAATATGCAGGTAATAAACACCACCTCTCCTAGTGAGCATCCCACGGGCCCTCAAGGTGGAGAAACCAACACGTGTCTCACCTAGTACGGGTTGCAAATCACCTAGATCAATGTCTAGGGAAGTGGCAAGCACGGTGATGACGCCTCCTCCTGTGATTGGCCCTTGGCTTTGGGAGGCTTGGTTCTCTAGGTAGCGCACAAGGATGGTGCCCAAGTTGAGTGGCAGGTTGCAGTTGATGTAAGCAGCTTTTGCAAGGACTAGGATGTCCTCCTTGTTGAGTCTCGTGAACTCATTATGTGCCTGCAAGGTGTTAGCAATAATATAGAACAAATAGCGAATTGTAGGATGTTGAATATTCTTCCCCTTGTTCACTCTACTAGTGAAGCTCATTCCATTATAGTATTTATCGGGGGAAAGAATTAAGCCAGTAAAGGATGCGCGTAAAGCATGAACATCATTGTTAGGAAAATTAAAGCATGCACACCATTCATCTAATGTTAAAGTGTAGTTGTTGTTCATCAGGTGGAAAGAAATAGTATCCTTTCCTTGCCATTGTTTAATGGTGCTTCGCAACGAACTTAGGAATTCAATGGTTAAGCAGCGATAAGTAGGTACATCATTGTACACAAAGCTTTGCAGGCCAACTCTATTGCAAAGTAAATTAAAGTCATCAGAAATACCGATTTGGTTCAATACAATAGGGCAAGCCCACTTAGTGGCCTTCACTTCGTGGTTCTTGATCTTGTTGAAGTGTTCACGATGGGACTCATCCCTGAACCATATCCCGATGCGTTCTTGAATGGCAGCCCGAGAAGCGCTAGCGGTGGCTTGAGTACGAGTTCGGCTCCTTGTGTTCATCATCTAAAACATTGAAGGAAGGCAAAAATAAAACTTTTTGATCCAACAACAATAAGTAAAATATATTCCTCGTCTAAACACGCTAAAGAATCTCCTCAAGATAATAATCTAGGCAAGAAAATCATGGCAATTGGTTCATAGTAGGTCTCACCCTAGATTGATAATGACAATAGATCGAAGATGAATATGCAAAAAGTAATTGGAGGATCCGAGGATAAACATACCGTAGATCACTTGTGTGCGAGGAAATCGAACCAAACTGAGTAGAGATGAAGATCCCTTGAGGTTTTGAGAGAGTTTGGAGGTAGAAGAAAGAAAAAGGATTGAAATTTTGGAGTTGGGAGTACCTTCCTGTGCGATTTTATGGTCGGACGCAACTATACGGGCGCAACTATACGAGCGGAACATGCGTTCCGGCCATATAGTTGGTGTTCTGTCAAAATATTAGGTCTTCCTCCTAGCGACGTAGCTATGCGGGCATAACTATATGGGCAAAACAAAATGTTCTGGCTGTATAGTTGGTCATTAAACTGTCTATCCGTGCAAAAGAAAATTTGCAAAGGCATAGATATCTATACGACTGGAACTATATGACCGGAAATTTTTAGTCCTGCCGTATAGTTGGTCGTTGAACTCTCAGTACATTTGAAAATAAATTATACAGAGGCATTGATATCTATATGACCGGAAATATAAGGCCGGAATTTTTATTCCCGCCATATAGTTGGTCATTAAACACTTAGTACAAATTGCAGAAAAAAATTCGATGGCAAAGATAACTATACGACTAGAACTATACGGCCGAAATTTTTATTCCAGCCGTATAGTTGGTCGTTAAACTCTATGTGTGCATAAAAAAATTATGTTTCTTCATAAACTATTTCTTTTCTTGTAACTTGGTGATATACCTTGTTTTTGATAGAAAATTGACAGTAAATATTATCGACCAACAATAGCATGAACAAAGCAGAATTTCAAGTACTACCAAATTTCTTCTCCTCAAATGGAGTTTTCTAGCACTCTTTATTAAACATAAACTTAAACAAAAACTAAAATCTTAACTCAAACCTTTATTTAACATGGGTTGCCTCCCATGGAGCGCTCTTTTTTGGTCAATAGCTTGACCTTGATGATACTCAGTTGGTCCAGATGAGTGGAAAATCCACTCCAAAGTAATTGGCCTTCAAAGTGATGGCCTCCTTATCGTCATGTTTGTCTTTCTTTTTCCTGGGGAAATGAATAACAAAAGGATCCCACAAAGGCAATTGCAACTTCATGTTCCCTTTATGAAGGTTAATTAAAGCCTTTATAGTTCTCAATAAAGGATGGCCTAGTATTATAGGAGCAATAGTATCTTCAGGCATGTCAACAATAACAAAATCAATGAGACCAGGACAACCTTTGATATAAACTAAAGTGTTCTCCTTAATCTCTATAGCTTGTTTGTAGGTAGAATCTGCTAAATGCAATTTTAATTCAGTAATTTCAAAGGAGCCAAGATTTAACTTGTTAAAAAGACTCTTGGGAATTGTTGAGACGCTTGCACCTAGATCACAAAGTGCAGCTATCTCATTGGTTCCAATATTTATCTTAATAGTAGGCTCAAATATGTCCTCTAGTGTAACTTTTCAACGATTTTCTTGTATTCCTCTTCAAGCTCACGTACCTTAATTGCTACTTGATCACCAAAGTGTTGATACATGGCTTCATTATTACCTTCACTTACCGGAATTTTGACGTTGATCCTTTTTACGAGATCTTTGATGGTGTAGCTTGGTGAATGGGCATTACTATAATCAAGTTCTTCAGGCTCCTTCCTTTGGATCCGCATAATTTTGAGTTCTTCGACAGGATTGGGCTCAACTTTACCTGCAAATTTAGCTAGAATGAGAGTTTGACTCATGGTTATCTTACCTAGTTGTGCCTCAATGATCCTTGTTCTTTCTTGAAGGGCCTGCAAATCATTTCTTAAACTAACAGTTTGGTTAGATAATTTACCAATCATAGCATCATGGTTCTCCGTAATTTTAACTAAAATATTATTGTGTTCATTTTGTGAGTCTATGAAAGACTTAAGCGTTTCTTGGAGACTACCATTACTAGTTCCCATATTATTACTAGAGTTATTTGCAGGACTAGCATAATGTTTCTGAAAGTTAGGATTGTAACTCTTCTTCCAAGCAGGATTGCAATTATTATGAGATACGAAGTCTATTTCTTCTACGTTTGTTTCGGGAGTGGCTCTTACCTGAGTTTCCTTATCTTTTACGGCTAGTATGAGCTAATCCAACTTAGCATTGAGATCTTTGTTCTCTTGTGGAGAGACAGAGTTCACCTTCTTCGTGTTTGATCTTTCCACATGCCATTGGGCATGGTTGTCTTACATATTGTTTAGCAGCTGCTTTGCTTCGGTAATATGTTTACCCATAAATGTTCCTCCAGGTGCAGTATCAAGCATATACTTAGACACAAGATTAAGAGCATTATAAAATAAATGGAGGATTAACCAATCTTCCATCCCATGACTAGGATAGTTTCTTAGGCATTCTTTCATCATTTCCCATGCAAGCGCTAGTGGCTCATGCTCTTCCTGTCTAAAACCAGTAATATTAGATCGGGGTTGCATAGTCTTTGCAGGTGGGAAAAATTTAGTCATAAATAAAGAAGTACATCACACCCATGATGTAATAGTATTTTTAGGCAAAGATAGCAACCATTCTTTAGCTCTTCCTCTTAGAGAGAAAGGAAATAGACGTAATTTGACCGTATTCGGGTCAACGTCTTTTGTACGCATCATATCACATATTTCAGTGGAAGTACTTAAGTCCATACCTACGTCTTCAACAGTAGAGCCTCCAAATTGATTCTGTTGAACCAAACTTAAGTAATGGGGCTTAATTTCATAGTCAACAGCAACAATTGTTGGTTGAGTAATAGGTGTACACAAATAGTTATTATTGGGAGTAGCAAACTCCCCACGCTTCTTTTCAGCCATGCTTCCTATGTTTTTGCGTTTTCTTAGATTAAAAATTATAACAGTAAAAACAATAATTTAAAGACTAACTAAATTTTTTTGGTTTATCAAATAAAGACTGAAAGCAAACTAACAAAATTAAAAACAAGAATTAAAACTACGAAGGTTCCTAATAACCTCACCAGGGTAGCTATTGCTTCCCCAGCAACGGTGCTAGAAAAAGGGTTGATACTTTCGATCCGGATTACGAATGTAGTATAGCTCTTTTTCCCTAGTAGACCTAGGTTATCGAATCCACGAGAAGCGAATGCGTAGTAAAGTTACTGTAACGGACCTTCGAGAGTTTTAGAATTCCTTTTGTACTTTTACCTAACCAGTAGCTTGCGTCTTTTTGTTGTTGTCGATGATGGAGAGAGAGGGCCTAGGGTGTTCGGTTTCACCTGTAGCTGTGCAAAAACATCTGATGGAAGTAAAATATAGAAATAAAGTATGCGTGTACTTGTTAGAGCAAGATACATTATATGTGGGTAGTGCATCCATAATTTCTATTGCCTCCACAACCGCTGATAGCAATAACCTACAAGTCTCATCCATAGAAGAAAGATAACTAATGATATGCATAGTGATGTCACTGTTAATCCCAAGAAAATCCCTCACATACAACCGTACTACCCCTTCTGTCACTGGGGTTCCCAACCTGCAGATCTGTCATCACTCATACTCCCTAGCTCAACCCTCGGGGTCTTGGGTACCTGACAAGTCCTTGGATTGAGGCAAGAGGGGATACAATAATCATCATGTCATACAAACTAATACACGACCCCATCTATGATAAATCACATGCACAATTGCTACATGGCTAGGCCGAAGCCCTTAGCCCAAGGAGAATTACTCACACATAGAGATGAGGTAAACAATCACAAACATTGTAATAAAAATCTTAAGATTGATAGAAATAGTCTTATAATGTCACAAATAGGAGAAGAGATCTACTATTAAGAGTGGTGGAAGATGGCTATGGAGATGGAGAAGGGTTTGGAGATCTGAGGCAGCTTTTTGGCGGAGTCTGGCTTCTTTGGGGGGAGGTGAGCATTCTAGGTCAATTTTCCCGTCACCTGAGGCTTCTTTATATAGGGGTCCCTTCACGAAAGTTGTTTTGCTTGACCTAACGTTGGTGGCGCCAACTATACGACTGGAGCTATACGGTCGGAATTTTTGCTTCGGTCGTATAGTTGGTCGTTACGGGGTCTGCCTCCGTGGGACGGCTCCTGGTTTCTTCTGGTTAAAGGAAATCTCGTATCTTTAACTTTAATGTAGTGATTCCCTCCTTTAAACGACATCATCTGCACAGGAAAAATACAAGAACAAAGGATTGCATACCCCTCTGAATATTAGCATTAGCGGCAGGGTTTAGAGATTTCATCAAAAATATGATTAATATCCAGTTTAAATGTGGACGTAGATTGCTATATTTCAGATCCATCAGCAGGGTTGGCACGAACCACATTGCGCTTCGAACATTTGCTCCCTATGTTCCACTCCAGTGTAGTTAAGTGATGAACCTATGGTAGCCCCCCATTGATGTGCTTGCGGCTCCAATCTGGAACTGGTTGTGGGCGATGTTCGCAGCGCACATGTGTAGCAAACACAAAGTCTCCTATGAACACTGGCAGAGCTTCTTCAACATCGGCAGCACCATGTTCGGGGTTTGTGGGGGGCTCGAGGATGAATGGATGGTTGATTCTCACAAACACTGACCTTCCTTCAAGATTATCCATTCTGATACAGTCTGGTGTTACAGGGTCATCCAATTTAAGGGCCCTCTAGAAAATGCGGCAGCGGAGCGATGGATAAGAGAGCATTTCTCTACCCATGTATGATACAGGATCACCATGGCTACTGGTTTGTGCACCCCTGGTGTGAATCCACAGGATATGCCAACCAAGCTCTGCCAAGTACCAGCTATGTAATGCAATATCTTCAGCCTTGGCATCATCACTGGCTTGGACGTTTGTCAGCTCTTCAATTACTGGAGCATGTATGACACGCGGGCCGGCAAGTATACCTGTGTGTGCATTTCAGTTAGAAAAATTATCACGAATAATGCAGTTGTAAGTAATTTATAAATTTTACTTTTAAATAACGGGACTCACTCCACTTGTTTGGTTCCCAGACAAGAACATCTCCTCGCGGTTCTGTTACCGCGTATATGCGATTAATAGAACCACTTATTAGACTCGTGGCAATGGCATCGACATACGTTGCTAGTGCAAGATAGTCATTTCGAAGGATAATCCAGTCCCTATCAGTAGGAAAATCTATGGTAGCAATGAATTTGCCAAACTCCGCCATCGCGTTGTAGTGCCATTGGTTGTCAAATTGATACGGTTTCTTTGCTATTTGTATCTTCAGCAGCTCGATGATCGCGTGCTTGTAGCTGTAAGTTCATGGGGGCCGGGGAAACACTGGTTACCCGATGGATAAATATCAACATCATGCACATGTGGCAGCTCGGTACATGCCATACTGTAGACGTTTTGGAGGTACCAGCGCCTCGGGTGCTTTGCAATCACAATCCATTCTCTATTGGCACCAAACCAGCGACCCTTGTTTTCAAATCCTTCATCATCCCATGTTCCGGGTATGTCATCATCAGCTAGTACAAATGCTTCTACTGTTGGATTGTCTAGTGGTATCAACAACGCGTCAATGCCCTGCAACAGATTTTCTTCATATCTAGGGCCATGCAAGGTGTTTCAAAAAGGGGGAGTGCTAGCTAGCTTTGTGGAAAAACTACTATCTAAAAGATGCATAAACATGATGAATAAATCATGAATGCATGCAGACAAACACACCAAGGAATAAGGTCTTGTTTGTATTAAACAAAAATTGTAGTAATAGTTAAGTTTCATATGCTAACATTGTTCAGCCGTTTGGTTCAGAGGAATGGACCAGAGGAGAAAACGTAGGCAATTTTCCTATGATTGATTAACAATATTAGGCGCCTATTTTGATCAATGGTTTTTAAAAAACATAAGAATAGTAAAAACACGGGATTGACATGGTAGGAACAGTAAATTCATATTAGGAATTAAAAATGCAAGAATTTTATAACAAGTGTCTTTGGATGGTGAATAGGAAACAAACATAGAAGTTTTGCAGGAATATAGTGTGAGCACACTAGACTTCTCAAAGGAGAAATAGAATGAGGTTGGAGCTCATGTTTAGATTCTTATAGAATGGAGGGCATAGGAACTAAGAAGGCACTCCATAGGAATTTGATATCTTCCAAAATCCTATGTGTTAGAATCCTCCAAAACTCATATGCAATTCTTTATATCCAACTTGGACCTCATTTTCAAATTCCTACGCGCCCAAAGAGCAAGAATGAGGTCCCTAGAGACATGGTAACATCATAAATATACTCTCCCGTGAGGTTTGACTTTGATTTTACCAGGTTTTAAAGTAATCCTATGTTTTTGTATTCATGTAAACCAAACAGCCAACTTTTTATAGAAATCTTGTGTTTGTAAAACACATGAAACTTAAAATATAATGCCAACCTTGATTGGCCAATACACCTTCCCTTAGAGGTATCAACAATCCTGGTCATTCTTGTGTTTTCAGATTAGTATATTTGGAGGAGAGGGGGACACTAAAGCAAAAGTCTTGGGCCTCTTTGGATCACAGGATTGAGAACATAGGAATTTCATAGGTTTGCTGGTGAAAACATGCGATTATAAAACATAGAAAAAATATCTACGTGAAATGGCATGTTTCGATCCTACACACGCGATGAGAGTTGAGGCTCAAGTAGATGTTACAATTCCTACGGGATTTAAGCATGGTTGGAGGGTTGCAGTTCAAAAGAATTTGGGTACCACGATTCCTTTGATCCAAATGCTATCCATAGGAAAGAATCTAAGGATTCAAATCCTACAAAAATTATGCAAAACTGATTTTTACTTGCTCGTCACAGTCTAGTGGCCATGTCTGTGGGTTAGAGTGAAGTAGGGAGGGCAAACCAAATGGGAGACCAGGATCTTCCGCTATCCCTCGACACATGCCAACTATACCCCAAGCTAGGTGAGCGATGCTCAGAAGATTGGCGTGGCCGGTGATGTTGCTCAGCGATCCGTAGTGGAGGTTGCCAACTCCCATTGTCTGGTTGTAGCGCTCAGATATCTTACGCTTCATCACTCTAGATGTCATTCTGGGGAAGAGTACTATGGTAGTTAGTCAAGATGGGTTGGCGGTTTCTACCTTTTTGCAATGGTGGAGAGGGGCTACGATGGTGCACAAGCGGCCGGAGCGGTAGAGGAAGACAATGATGGACGTGTGGTTTTTAAGCCAAAAAAGATGGGGGTGGGTGGTTATCCTCCGGTTGGCGGATCGACTCCTCCGACCCGGTATATTAGGGCAAAACTAACATGGGACGTTAACGTAGCCTCTTATGCAAAAAGGCATAATAACATAAAATTAGATATATTTCTTAAACACTCCAGTCCGCAACGCTAGCCCCTATTTGAGGCGCTACTTTTTTCCTGTCGGTAGCTAAGGATAGCAAATCACACCGTGCCAGAGAAAAAAGTTCAAAATATCCTCAAATTTGTTTTGCATGTGGGGATGGTGATGTGGCACTGAAGGAGAGAGAAAACACAATTTGTTTTGAATGCATATATACTATTCCCTACGATCCATATAATGTTCTCACATTTATCTAGATTATGTATATAGTCATGTTTTAGTGCTAGATTTATCTAATGGTTAGAAACTCCAAGTGGCAACATTCTTACCATGCCATTATTCAACCATTTACTCCCAAATATGGGAATATCACGGACGATGGGTGTACAATTTACATCAAGGACCTAAAAATGGAGAAAATTACATAGAGGTCCTTACATTTAGCATGAAGCATCCTAAAATTAAGCAAGGGAAATAGTCTGGTCCAGCTCCTTCTCAAGAGAGCAGCTGATCAAGCCATACTATTCATACGACATTCTCTTCGTTTGTTTTAAAAATATATGGCCAAATTTGGTGGCATGAAAATTCATGGACATGGGATCATCATTAGCATAAAGTATGATGAAGAGATGGCCATGACCTTGGTCGTACGACTTGACATCCAAGAATGTTCATACTCATCGACCACTAATAATCTTAAATACGCTTAAATTTTACCACTTGCTTTTCGGTTCAATTTTACATGTACGGACAATGGGAGTACATTTTACATCAAGGACCTAAAAAGGTAAAATTACATCGAGGTCCATATATTTAGCACGAAGCATCCTAAAATTAATCTGGAAACAGTCATGTTTTGCTCCTTCTCGTGAGAGAAGCTGATCGAGCCATTCACTTTATACTACTTCCTCTTCATTTGTTTTCAAAATATGGCCAACTTTGGCAGTATGCAAATTCTTGGATATGGGATCACGAATCATCAACATAAAGTATGATGTAGATATGGACATGACCTTGGTCGTTCGTCTTGAAATCCAAGAATGTTCACTCATCGACAAGTAATAATCTTAAATACGTCTAAATTTTACAACTTGCTTTTAGGTTCGAATTTTACACTGATGGCGGGAGTACATTTTACATCAAGGACCTAAAAAAGGTAAAATTACATCGAGGTCCATATATTTAGCACGAAGCACCCTACAATTAAATAGGGAAAAGTCATGTTTTGCCCCTTCTAGAGAGAATTGATCGAGCCATACTCTTCATACTACTTCCTATTTGTTTGTTTTCAAAATATGGCCAAATTTAGCATGCAAATTCTTCGATATGGGATCATGAATCATCGGCATAAAGTATGATGTAGATATGTCCATGACTCTGGTCGTTCGGCTTGAAATGCAAGAATTTTCATATTCATTGACAACATGACCCTGGTCGTTCGGCTTGAAATACATTTAAATTTTACCACTTGCTTTTATGTTTGAATTTTACACAAACGGTGGGAGTAAATTTTACAGCAAGGACCTAAAAAGGTAAAATTACATCGAGGTCCATACATTTAGCATGAAGTACCCTAAAATTAAGCAAATAAAGTAGTCGGGTTCGGCTCCTTCTCGAGACAGCAGTTGATCGAGCCGTACTCTTCATAGTACTTCATCTTCATTTGTTTTCATCAAGGACCTAAAAGGATAAAATTACATCGAGGTACATAAATTTAGCATGAATCACGCCTTAAAATTAAGCAAAGGAAAATAGTCGGGTTCGGCTCCTTCTCAAGAAAGAACGTGACCAAGCCATACTCTTCATACTATTTCCTCTTTGTTTGTTTTCAAAATATGGCCAAATTTTGAGGCATGCAAATTCTTCGATATGGGATCATGAATCATAGGCATAAAGTATGATGTAGATATTGCCATGACCTTGGTCGTTCATCTTGAAATCCAAGAATGTTCATACTCATAGATAATTAATAATCTTAAATACGTTTAAATCTTACCACTTGCTTTTAGGTTCGAATTTTACACGGACGGATGGTGGGAGAATATTTTACATCAAGGGCCTAAAAAGGTAAAATTATATCGAGGTCCATACATTTAGCACGAATTGCCCTAAAATTAAGCAGGAAAAACAGTCATGTTTTGCTCCTTCTCAAGTGAAAAGCTGATCGAGCCATATTCTTCATACTACTTCCTCTTCGTTTGTTTTCAAAATATGGCCAAATTTGGTGGCATGCAAATTTTGGGATATGGGATCAAGAATCATGAGCATAACGTATGATGTAGATATGGCCATGACCTTGGTCATTTGGCTTGAAATGCAACAATGTCCATACTCATCGACAAATAATAATCATAATTTGTTTAAATTTTACCACTTGCTTTTAGGTTCGACTTTTTCGCAGACGGTGGGAGTATATTTTACATCAAGGACCTAAAAAAGGTAAAATTACATTGATGTCCATACATTTAGCACGAATGAAGCACCCTAAAAGTAAGCAAGGAAAAGAGTCAGGTTTGGCTCCTTCTCGAGAGAGAAGCTGACCGAGCCATACTCTTCATACTACTTCATCTTTGTTTGTTTTCAAAATATGGTCAAATTTGGCAGCATGTAAATTCTTGGATATGGGATCATCAACATAAAGTATTATCGAAAGCAAAGAATAATTAATAATGTTTGTATTATACTTTTTATAACGCATGTTTTCGGATACATGTAACATGATGCCACAAAAAAATATCATACTTTTTATTCTTTATTTGAAATGTTACCAAAACCATGTCAACTTTGTTGGGATGCGGATGCATAGCAAGAATATTATTTTTTTAGAACTTACGGTGGTTTTTCGATGTACCAAATTCTTACTTAGCTTCAAAAGATTTTTGGAAAATTTTAAGAGCAATCTATCGCGCTTACATTTAGTTAAAATTTGAGAAGGTCGGTGGGAGTACAGTTTACATCGAAGACCTCAAAAAATAGAAAATTACACAGAGGTCCATACATTTAGCACAAAGCTCCCTAAAAAGAAGCAATGAAAAGTAGTCAGGTGTGGGTCCTTCTCGAGCGAGTGGCCGAGCCATACCCTTTGTACTACTCCTATTGTACTTTCGATCCAGCGTGTTCTAGGTGTGCTTGGTGGCTTCCTCTTCACAGGGTGTGAAATGGAACGACAATGGAGTACTACGGGGTAGTGGTAAAGCTGGGCAGATCATAATGAAGTGCATCGAATGTGATGGGACGTAATGCAGATAGTATAAACAATCTCTTGTGCACCACTATCTTTTGAATAACCTTCCCTCCGGATGTTTGGGAAGGAAGTGAAAATTTCGAAACTGTGAAAGTTTGAACTCTGACTCTAATAATAGTATGAGTATTGTATATTTTGTCACCAAGCCCCAAAATATTTCTTTCTTATGCACACCAACACAGCACGCCTGATACTGACATGGAGCCGACGACAAGGTAAGTCGACACATGTGCGTAGCACCACATTTTGGATGAGGGAGAGATCAACTAGCTGGGGTGTAGGGATAGTGATGAGGTAGTGAGGGAGAGAGAACACAATTTGTTTTGAGTACATACAGTAATTAGTAAAGGTCCTGAAATTTACTAGTACTAGTTTTGTACTACTAGTACTACTAGGTGACTGTACCCTGTACCTCGTGTCAGGAAGCCATTACATTTTTGCTCTGATATCGCACCGCCTTCAACACCTCCTCTTTGTTGCTCTCTCGAGTTGCTTCCTCTGTGCTCATAGTTTCTCTTCTTTCTGTTTATTTCTTCTCTACAAAAAATACATATTCTTCCTACTTGCTTTACAGAAAATACACTCCTGTCACTTGGAAAATTGATTTTTTCACTTTCCTAATGGTTGGAAATTCCGAGTGGCAACATTATTACCATGCCATGATTCACACCCATTTACTCTCAAATACTATACTATAATAGAGCAGTTTTGAATTGGATCCATAGCACCAGTGCTGACCCTTTGGTTGTTAGATCCAACGGTTCAGAGAAGCTGGATTCGTGTTGAATAGTACCTAGAGCAAAGTCCACCATGTTCTAGAACCATGTCACCACCACCAAAATTTCATAGCACAGTAGGTTGTATTCTCAATATGTGTAGATAGTTATTATTAATAGACTAAATATATGAATTGTTTTCTCTAATAAGACTATTGGTTAGTAACAACTTAATGTTGGTTAAATTACATTTCATATAGTACTAGTACTCCCAAATATGGGAACATCACGGACGATGCGAGTAAAATTTACATCAAGGACCTAAAAATGGAGGAAATTACATAGAGGTCGTTACATTTAGCATGAAGCACCCTAAAATTAAGCAAGGGAAATAGTCGGATGCGGCTCCTTCTCGAGAGAGAAGCTGATTGAGTCATACTCTTCGTACTACTTTCTCTTTGTTTGTTTTCAAAATATATGGCCAAATTTGGCAGCATGAAAATTCCTTGACATGGGATCATCATCAGCATAAAGTATGATATAGATATGGCCATGACCTTGGTCGTTTGGCTTGAAATCCAAGAATGTTTATACTCATCGACAACTAATAATCTCAAATACGTTTAAATGATATCATTTGCTTTTAGGTTCGAATTTTACACATACGGGCGGTGGGAGTACATTTTACATCAAGGAACTAAAAAGGGTAAAACTACATCGAGGTCCATACATTTAGCACAAAGCACCCTAAAATTAAGTAGGGAAAATATTCATGTTTTGCTCCTTCTCGAGAGAAAAGTTAATCAAGCCATACTCTTCATACTACTTCATCTTTGTTTGTTTTCAAAATATGGCCAAATTTGGCGGCATGGAAATTATTGAAAATGGGATCATGAATCATCAACATAAAGTATGATGTAGATATGTCCATGATCTTGGTCGTTCGGGTTGAAATCCAAGAATGTTCATACTCATTGACAACTAATAATCTTAAATACATTTAAATGTTACCACTTGCTTTTAGGTTCGAATTTTACACGTACGAACGGTGGGAGTACATTTTACACCAAGGACCTATAAAGGTAAAATTACATCGAGGTCCATACATTTAGCACGAAGCACCCTAAAATTAAGTAGGGAAAACATTCATGTTTTGCTCCTTCTTGAGAGAAAAGTTGATCGAGCCATACTCTTCATACTACTTTCTCTTTTTTTGTTTTCAAAATATGGCCAAATTTGGCGCCATGCAAATTCTTCGATATGGGAACATGAATCATCAGCATAAAGTATGATGTAGATATGGCCATGACCTTGGTCGTTCGTCTTGAAATCCAAGAATGTTTATACCCATAGATAATTAATAATCTTAAATACGTTTAAATTTTACCACTTGCTTTTAGGTTTGAATTTTACACATACGATTGATGGGAGTACATTTTACATCCACGGCCTAAAAAGGTAAAATTACACCGAGGTCCATAAATTTAGCACGAAGTACCCTAAAATTAAGTAGGGAAAACAGTCATGTTTTGCTCCTTATCGAGAGAAAAGTTGATCGAGCCATACTCTTCATACTACTCCCTCTTTGTTTGTTTTCAAAATAGCAAAATTTGGCGGCATGCAAATTCTTTGATATGGGATCAAGAATCATTAGCATAAAGTATGATGTAGATATTTCCATGCCCCTGGTCATTCGGCTTGAAATGCAAGAGTGTTCATACTCATTGACAACTAATAAGCTTAAATATGTTTAAATTTTACTACTTGTTTTTAGTTCGAATTTTACACGAACGCTAGGAGTACATTTTACAGCAAGGACCTAAAAAAGGTAAAATTACATCGAGGTCCATACATTTAGCACGAAGCACCCTAAAATTAAGCAAGGAAAACAGTTGGGTTCGGCTCCTTCTCGAGAGAGCAGCTGGTCGAGCCATACTCTTCATACTACTTTCTCTTTGTTTGTTGTCAAAATATGGCCCAATTTGGTGGTATGCAAATTCTTGGATATGGGATCATGAATCATCAACATAAAGTATGATGTAGATATGTCCATCACCTTGGTCGTTCGGTTTGAAATCCAAGATTGTTCATACTCATTTACAACTAAGCTTAAATACGTTTAAATTTTACCACTTGCTTTTATGTTCGAATTTTACGCGGATGGTGGGAGTACATTTTACATCAAGGACCTAAAAAGGGGGAAATTACATTGAGGTCAATACATTTAGCACGAAGCACCCTAAAATTAAGTAGGTAAAACAGTCATGTTTGGCTCCTTCTCGAGAGAGAAGCTGATTGAGCCATACTCTTCATACTACTTCCTCTTCATTTGTTTTGAAAATATGGCCAAATTTGGCGGCATGAAAATTCTTGGATATGTGATCATCATCAGCATAAAGTATGACGTAGATATGGCCATGATCTTGGTCGTTCTTCTTGAAATCCAAAAACGTTCATACTCATCAACAACTAATAATCTTAAATATGTCTAAATTTTACCACTTGCTTTTAGGTTCAAATTTTACACGGATAGTGAGAGTACATTTTATATCAAGGACCTAAAAAGGTAAAATTACATCGAGGTCCATACATTTAGCATGAAGCACCCTAAAATTAAGCAGGGGAAACAGTCATATTTTTGCTCCTTCTCGTGAGAGAAGCTGATCGAGCCATAATCTTCATACTACTTCCTCTTGGTTTGTTTTCAAAATATGGCCAAATTTGGCGGCATGCAAATTCTTGGATATGGGATCACGAATCATCAACGTAAAGTATGATGTAGATATGGCCATGACCTTGGTCATTCGGCTTGAAAGCCAAGAATGTTCATACTCATAGGGAGAGTGGAGATGGGCCACAGGGGGCCCACACCACCCCCTGGCGCGGGCAGCCCTAGGTCGCGCCAGCAGGTGGTGTGAGCACCCTGGCCCACTCCAGCCTCTCCCCTCTGGCGTATATCATCCTCCCGAAATCCTAAGACTCGGGGGGCGACCATAGAAAGATTCCGCCGCCTCTGTGGGGCGAAAAACACACAGAGAGAAAGATCTCTCCGGCAGACAGATTTCTGCCGGGGGAATTCCTTCCCGGAGAGGGGAGATCGTCGCCATCAACACCATCATCAATCTGGACTTCATCAGGATCCTCCTCATCATCAGCACCCTCATCACCATCTCCATATAGCTGCAACAATTGGGTTGAATCTTGCATAGTTCATAGGGGAAACTTTCCTGGTGTTGATTACTCTTCGTAGTTGATGTTATTGAGTGAACCATTGAATTATTGTTTATGTTTAGATTGTTATACATCATTATTCCATCTCTGATCATGATCCATATGATGTCTTGTGAGTAGTTCGTTTTGTTCTTGAGGACATGGGAGAAGTCATGTTGTTAGTAGTGGAGTTGTGTTGAGAAATATTCAATAGTTTGATATTTAAGTTGTGGTGTACTTCTTCTAGTGGTGCCATGTGAATGTCGACTACATGACACTTCACCTATATGGGCCTAGGAGAATGCATTGTGTATTTGGCTACTAATCGTAAGGGTTGCCGGAGTGACAGAAACCTGAACCCCCATTAGGAAACCATTGCACAAGGGACGTAAGGGTCTTAGAGTTTAAAGCTGTGGTTAGGTTTCTACCTTGATTACTTTCTTGTACTTACGGATGTTTGCAAGGGGTATAATCACAAGTATGTATTAGTCCTAGGAAGATCGGTACATTAGCACAGGTTCACCAACACAACACTTAGCAAGCTAAAGAAGATTAATCAACTATATGAAGCGAAAGCACTTGACAGTCTTCCCATGTGTCCTCGAGAACGTTTGGTCATCTTAAGTAATACAACCGGCTTGTCCTTTGCTGCATAAAGGATTGGGCCACTTGCTGCATTTATTCCTAATGTCTTTTATTTACTCGTACTTTATTTACTTGCTTTATCAAAAAAACCTAAAAATCTGTTTGCTAAGTATTTGCAGAGAATTCCTGATCCAAGCCACTAGCCAGCACCTTCTGCTCCTCGTTGGGTTCGACACTCTTTCTTATCGAAAATACTGCGATACACCCCCTATACTTGTGGGTCATCAAGTTTATATTGCTAATCATGTCTTACCTAAACCTTACATTGAGAAAATCTCTTTCCCAGTTAGGATAAAGGAACATTCTATGATAGCTAGTATGGTTAATGAAAGTACAAGTAAAGCTGTTGAACCTGATAAAGAAATGGATGATGAACCTATAATAGCAAATGTGAAAGACTTTGTCACTAAATATGTACAAGAGGGACACACTATCCTTTGTAAGGATACCTCTAATATTGTTTCACAAAGTAGTGCTATGAGAGCTAGTATTCCTGTGTTTTCTGTTAGATAAGTGATCATTGTTACGATGGCCCTTGTGATAGTTATATTGTTAAGTTTATGAATGATACTGAAAGTTACTATGAGAGAGGGAAAACTGTTCTTATGCATCTCAATAATATCAAGTTTCCTCGTTTTATGCTGAAAGTTTTTATGTTGCACTTCTTTTGCCTTCCTATGCTAGTAGCCTCTGGTTTCAACAACCTGTTTGTTTACAAAATTCCCTTGCATAGGAAGTGGGTTAGACTTAAATGTGTGTATTTTTTCTACTTAATTCTCTCTTTCACTTCAATTCAAATTCCTATGTGAGCATCTTCAAAATTATCATGTCCATCTTAATGGCTATAAAGAAAGAGCTTTTTGGGAGACAACCCAATTTATTTTTGGCTTTCAGTTTGTTTTGTTTCTTTGAGTCTTGGAAGTTATTACTTTGGTAATAACCACTCCTTATCCTTTTTGTTTGGTTTTTTTGTCAAGATCAACCTCTAATGAGAGAGAAGTAAGATTTGGCGAAGTTGCTGTCCCGAAACAGATTTTTGTGCTTCACCGTAAAAATTCTTGAGAGATCTCTGTATGTCGGATTGAGCTGTAATGTTTTGTGCCTTTTCCCCAGGATGTTATTTAACTTTCGTTAGTTTTGCACTTTTTGATTTGAGCAACATAAGATTTTCAAAAAAATTGATCTTTACCTGCTGGTCTGTTTTGACAGATTTTTGCCATTCTTGCATTTGCTTCTTTATTCAATTTCCTTTTGAATTTTTTTGGGTTTTCAGAAGGAGTTGCTACAGTTGATCATGTTTTGATGGTTTTCAGTTGAAGTTGAACTCAAAAGGTTTTATCACTTCACTTATACTAATGTTGCTAACGAGAATTGTGTGAAGTTTTGTGTGAAAGAAATTTCCAGGTAGTGGAGATAATGGTGTAATAAGGACGTGAAGGGTTTCTTGACTCGAGTAATAAGTGTATGAAGATGAAGATATTGATGTTATTCAAGTGGTGATTCTGAAAGAACCCAATAAATACCAAATTCAGAGACCTACAGAGTCCGTTTTCAAATAGGTAACAGTTCAGGTAAGAAAAGTTCCACGAAAATACTATCCAACTATATTTTTGAAGTTTTTCGTCAATAAGGAAAGTTATGAAGTGAAAGAGGGACGGAAATGGAGCCAGGGTGGCTCACACCACCCTGTGGCGCAGGCCCACCCCTGGCCGCGCCACCAGGTGGTGTGTCCACTCAAGACTCCGCCTCCGACTCGTTTTCTCCTAGTACCTTCCTTTTGTTGTGAAACTTCGTAATATATAATCCCCCGGATCTCTCGAGGTTCATATATCGTGTTTTCGTCATGTTTTTTTTTTGATCTGTTTCTGCCAGGAACTATCTTTGAAAGCTTAGAAGCACAATGATGTCTGCCAAGGATCAAGGAAAGGAGCCTATGGAGGAAGATCTCCAAGACCCCGGGCAGGAGAGGGAGATCAAGAGTGAAGATGAAGAGGAGGCAAAGCATGTTGGGTCCACAGCATAGAAAACAAAAAATTTCCAACGATGTGAACTACACACCAAGATCTATCTACTAGGTACAAAGCAACGGGTGGACATACATCCAACGAGAACTTTTCCTCGAAGACAATGAGTTTTGTTAACGAGTAGGAACTCGTGGTTGATGTAGTCGTACGCTTGCCGGTCTCAAGATCGTGAGGAAGTCCAGCAGGTCCGGCTCCAGCACGTCCATCAGATCCAGCTCCAGCAACACCAAGTCCAGCACCGCAAAGCAGCGGTGCATCCGTGATCGCACACACGTCCGGTACCCGACAACCTCCGTCCCTCGCTCTAGCAAAGCAGCGGAAGTAGCAACTCCTTTCCAGATAAAGCCACCGGGAACATGTATCTCGCTAATCTGAGACCATGGGGAAATAATACTAGAGGGGGAGAGAGATCCTTCACAAGGAGGTGTGAGTGAGAAGTGAGGAGAGGGTGGCCTTTTATAGGAGGAGGGGGGTGCCCCTCCTTCATGGCCGGCGCATGGAGGAGGTGCCTCTTCAGCTCCTCCATTCATGTGGTGGTAACCCCTCCACATTAAAATGCCTCTTCACATTCCCTTTTAAAGTCTCCACTTTAAATGCATTAAATTTCTCAAATTTAATGCTCTCTCATTTAATAAAACTCCTTTATTATTTTATTCAGGATTTTGTTAATTACTTTAATTAACAAACATTCACATAAAACCCCCTGCAACATTTCAATATTACATGCAGAACCAATTGAAATAATTTCAGCGCTTTCTTAAATCTTTATCTGAAACATATTTGCTCCAAATGGTGTCGGTATCCCTTAAGTGTGTCACCCTACGGTTCACGAATAATGCAGACATGATCGAGACCCCTCTCCAATCAATAATCAGCAGCGGGACCTGGAGATCCATACTGACTCCTACACATTCACGATGACTTCCGTGATCGTGAGAACCTTTAACGCTAGTAACTAAATCCCTTTGTCTCGCGATATATTACATGTCCGATATTCTATCATCGGTATCTATATACCTAGTTTGATCTCGTTTCCAACATGCACTCTTTTCTCGTTCCCGTGATATAACATTCTAGTGATCACATCACTTGCTTGCAAGCTATCTTAATGTGATATCACCGAGAGGGCCCAGAGTATATCTATCCGTCATCGAGATTCACAAATTCCACTCTTGATCCATGAGCCTCAACATAACACCTTCGTAGCACTGAACCCATCTTTATAGTCACCCTGTTATGGTGTGACGTTTGATGTTATCAAGATAGTCTTCCGGTGTTAGCAATTAACATGATCTCATGGTCTAAGGATAAAGATGACTTCGTATGATGTTATAGCAATATAAACATAATGACTTTGATCATAATGCTATACTTCGGATGAATGTTCATCACATCATTCCACCAATGTTGTGACCTCGTTATTAACAACATCCAGTGTCCATGATCAGGAAACCTTGATCATCTTGTTAATCAACGAGCTAGTCTATAAGAGAGGCATAACTAGGAACCCTTTTTGTTTATTAAACACACATGTATTTACGTTTCTGATCAATACAATTATAGCATGCAAAATAAACATTTATCATAAACATGGAATAAGATAATAACCACTTTATTATTGCCTCTCGGGCATAATCCCTTCAGTCTCCCACTGGCACTAGATTCAATAATCTAGTTTGAAAAACTTTGCGTATTGAACACCAATGGCTTTCTTGTGTTGCATATATGATATTGCTAGTCGTTAACATAATCATTGGATCTGACAGTTTCAGGTCCGTGTGTATTTGCATGTCTTTGCGTCTCTACGCATCACTCATTCTCAAATGAGATGGCATTGTATAAATTTGGTCCTTTGGTGAGACCTTTAGTTCGTTCAGCTCAAAATATGTTGATATTATTGTCACACAATATATCTTCATAGTATTAGCCCACTTTGAACCACACCTAGTTTGATAACAAGCTACTTAACACAAATTGTTGGGGGGATACGCCCGAGTAGGGTCACGCTGGGG
Organism: Avena eriantha; assembly: GCA_910589775.1. Lineage (NCBI taxonomy): Eukaryota > Viridiplantae > Streptophyta > Magnoliopsida > Poales > Poaceae > Avena > Avena eriantha. Next base: position 141,905,917 of record OU342741.1, on the reverse strand, counting down.
TATAAAGGCCGAGTTAGCCGAGGTTCGGCAAGGCCAAAGCAGATGCTGGCCGGATCACCTCAAGGCAGGCCGAGTCACAGGGTAATCTGGACCTGGGGGCGTTCGCCTAACTAGGTCTCATCCGACTTAAGCAGTAAGTCGGAAGTGTATGTCTAACCTGTATGCAGGAAAAGGGTGTGGCCGGATGAACCATCGTCCGGGTCGCAGTAACCTTCTAGGAGAAGGAAGGAATCTTGCTGGTCAAAAGGAGCCCCGGTACGCACTGCCTGAGCGAAGCGAGCAAGGACTGGACCACCGGGGCGTGGCCGACAAGTGTGATGACGCCCGTGTCAGCTGACGAGCTAAAGCGTAGCTGACGAGGGGCGGGGCGTAACTCACGTAGCTAAAGCATAGCTGACGAGGGGGAAAAAGCACCCCGGTTGGTTTTCCACTTTGGGAGGAGGCATATTCTTAGGAATATGCCTCCACGTATGCCCTAGGCAGGAACCGAGCCTCCTCTATAAAAGGGGGGCTAGGGCTTCTGTAGTGGAGGTTGAGTTCTCTACGATTCAGTTTTGGGCTAGGGTTTTCAGGTGTGATCTGTGGGTGAGAGTAAGAGAGCCCCTTCTTCCTCCTCTCACCAATACAGCTCTAGGAGCACTTGTAACCTTGGAAGAAAATCAATACAAGCTCTTGTGTGGAGAATCACTTCACTATCCCTCCCTGGATTCCCCTAGCGAGTATTAGTCCCCACCTTTAGCCTATACATGGCATCTGCCGTGACACCACCACGACAGTTGGCACCCACCGTGGGGCTAGCGGCGCTAGCAGGGGTCAAGATCCGGACGGGAAACTTCATCGTCACTGGAGAGCGCATCGTCTCCGGGCTCGTCCATCGCTTTGAAGCGCGGGACTTCGTCAGCGACAACGCAGGCTGCTTCGGCACGCGCCCTCTCCCGCGCAACAGCGTTTTTCTCAAGCTCGGCACACACAAGGTCTACATCACGGTGGACGTGTCAGGCGTTCATCCGCGCCATGTTGTCGAAGCAGGCGAACCACCCCTCACTGCGGCTCGCGGGGGACGTACCGCTCGTTCCCCGGACCGTGCGGAGGTAATGATGACAGCGCCAGGAGCTGTTACGAGCAAGGATCTGGCACCAGATCCGGAGGTGACACCCAAGGCACCAAGGAAAGGTAGGGGTCCTCCACTAGAGAGGCCGGAGAACGTGCTGAGAGAGGCAATAGATAGCCTGGCAAACCCTGTAGTAGCAGCGATAGATCCGGCTCGCGCACAGGCCGAGCTGGAAGAAACTCGGCAGAAAATACTTGAGGGCGCAAAGAAAATAGCCGAGGCCCAGCGGTCGTTGAACATGACGCTGCATGAGTACGCAAAGGCGAACAAAGTTGATGCTGTAAAAGTTAAAGGGAGGAATCTCATGAGTGAAATGAACAGAGAAGGTGATGTTGAAATCGAGGAATCAGAAAACTGTTTTTCCGTGGGGCTGCCGAGGTATAGTACACCGGCCAAGAACCTCAGAGCGGCGGATGCGGCTGCGTCCGAGTTAGAGGTACTGACGGGTGAAGCCTGGCAAAAGCAGCAAAACCGGGTTAACGAGCTGGTTCGGATTGCGAACAGGCAAAACGAGGAACTGCTCAGGGCGAACCCGGAGAGAGCTGGGGCCTCCAAGATCGTCCATTCGGCGATGGATAACCCGGAGAAATCCGCTGGAGCTGCGTCGTCCCCTCATGGCGATCCAAGGAGAGAGGAGGTGGTAACCTCAACCAGACGGAACAAACAGATTGTCCCGTATGACCCGACACAGGAAGGGAAAGAAAAAGAAGCGCAGAAAAATGATGATCGACAGAGTGTGAGCCGAGGCGAAGCTGGCCGAGGTAACCGTGACCAAGGCAATGCCGGTCGGAGGAACGTTGTCAACGGCAATGCCGGGCAGCAAAACTCAGCAGGGGCAAGACAACCGCAGCAGCGGAACATGCCGAGGCAAGAGCACAGTGCCGGCCGAGGTATGCAACAGAAAGGTGCGCCGCAAGAATGAAACCGGTATAACGACAGTGATTCGGAGATGGCAAATGCGGGATATCCGAGACCGGACTATCATGTGATAGGTTCGAGACTAGGAAGCAGGGATTTGATGCCGGACGATGCAAGGTTGAAACTGGATTGACTATATAGGTCGGAACAGATAGAATGTCAGGGTCCACCGGGTCCAGCATGTTTTGGACCCCGGATCATGAAAGAGCCACCAGTCCCGAACTTTCAATTACCCAGGGGGACCAAGACCTATGATGGTAGTACCAAGCCAGAGGATTGGCTGATAAACTATGCTAGTGCTGTAAAAATTGCCACGGGCAACCTGAGATGGGCCGTACGATATGTACCCCAGATGTTGGAAGGCCCGACAAGGGTGTGGTTGAACAACTTGCCGCCAGGAAGCATCAACTGCTGGATTGATTTCGAGGAAATGTTCATCAGCAATTTTTCGAGTACGTATCAAAGGCCAAATAGGCCAAAAACCCTAGCTATGTGCAAACAGCGACCCAATGAGACGGACCGGGAGTTCTTGACCCGGTGGTGTACCATGAGAAATTCGTGTGAGGGCGTGATAGAATCACAGGCCATAGCATGGTTTGCATAGGGGTGCAGGTATGGAAGCGAGTTATGGATGAAGTTGCAACGGAAAATGCCGGCAACATTATCAGAGATGATCCAGATCGCAGATTCGTATGCATTGGGTGACCCGACCCAACCGAGGCTCGCCTCAAACGAGTCAAGCGATGAGTACTATCAGAGGGATGGATCCGGATCGTCCCGAAGAAATGATTATAGAGGAAAAAGGATAGATGATCGACCGGACCATCGGTACGGTTCGCACCAAGTAGCGACCGTGAGTCAAGATCAACCCGGAGCAGGGGGTAGTCAGCGCCAGAAAACTGGAGGTCAGTGGACCCCAAGGAACGATGGGAAGAAAACTTGGACACCGGAGCAAAAGAAGCAATGGCAAGAAAGGAAAGACCGTCCGAGGTATACTTACGAGTCGATGTTGGACCAGCCGTGTAAGTTTCACACGCCAAATCCGAACAGCCCAGCGGGTCATACGACGAGGCAATGCGAGTGGATGCGCAAGATCGAGCAAGGTGGTTCGGGGAATGCTCAGGCACCCCGGAACGATCAGCCTCGGCAAGAATTACCTCGGCAGCAATTACTCTCTGGAGCGAACACGCAACAGCTAATGTTACCTCCCCCTCCGCCGAGGTATGATAACAATGAAAGAAGGGATGCAGTGCATCAAGTAGAAAATCAGCAGCAGCCGGATCAGAGGCACCCCGGAAATGAGGGGAGAAACGAGTACAGGGAGCATCACCAGAGCTACTGTGTATTTACCACAGAAGAAACTGATAGAAAAAGCTTGCAGCGTAGACATATGGAGGTGAATGCGGTAATGCCGACGGTGACGAGGTACATGCCTTGGTCTGATCAGGAAATCACTTGGAGCATTAGGGATCATCCCAAGCTCATGCCGAGCCCTGGTTCATATGCATTGGTGCTAGATCCTACATTCATTGGGCCTAACATTAACGTGAGATTCTCAAAGGTACTGATCGACAACGGCAGTAGCATAAACATCATGTACGCGGACACAATGCGCAAGTTGGGTATCTCGGAGAACATGCTCCAGGCCACGAGGACAACTTTCCATGGCATTGTGCCCGACATCTCTTGCGAGCCCATAGGCAAGGTCCGGGTCGACGTCTTGTTCGGCACAAGGGACAATTGCCGAACTGAAAATCTGGAGTTCGAAGTAGTGAACTTGGAAAGCGCGTATCACGCGTTGCTCGGAAGGCCAGCGCTGAACAAGTTCATGACAAGTTGTCATATAAGCTATTTGAAAATGAAATTGCCCGGACCAAACGAAGTAATTACGATTGCTGGGGACTTCCGACGTTCCATGGAGTGTGCGTCGGCCGGATCAAACTTAGCCGAGTCACTTGTGATCGCACAGGAAAAAAGGAAAATTCAAGAGGTGGCAGCGTTGGCTCAGTCCGTGCAACAGTGTATGCCGACACTGAGTAACCCGCATGGAACTGTCTCCTTCTAGGCCGCGAAAGATACCAAGAAGGTCCCTGTTGCTGACATGTTCCCAGAGCGCACCATAACAATTGGTGCTGGGCTAAGTGATAAATAGGAAAGCATGCTCGTCAGCTTCCTCCGTGAGAATCGGGACATTTTTGCTTGGTCTACACAGGACATGCAAGGTGTTCCGCGGGAGTTGGCCGAGCACTCTTTAAATGTGAGACCCGGAGCTAAGCCGGTGAAGCAACCTCTCCGCCGCTTCGCCGAAGATAGGAGAAAAGTCATTGGGGATGAGATAGGTCAGTTGCTAGCTGCAGGATTTATCATGGAAGTTCTTTACCCGGATTGGTTGTCTAATCCAGTGCTGGTGGAAAAGAAGAAAGATGATCCGAATGTGGCAGTGGTTTGGCGCATGTGTATCGACTACACGAACCTGAACAAGGCGTGTACGAAAGATCCATTTCCGCTGCCAAGAATAGATCAGGTCATAGACTCAACTGCGGGATGTGAACTGTTGTCATTCATTGATGCTTACTCCGGTTTCCACCAGATACCTTTGAATCCGGATGATCAAATAAAGACTGCGTTTATTACCCCATATGGGGCTTATTGCTATCGCACCATGCCATTTGGTTTACGTAATGCAGGTGCAACGTACCAGAGATGTATGCAGAAATGTTTGCATGACCAAATAGGTCGAAATGTACAGGTATACGTGGATGATTTGGTTATCAAGACCAAGGAAAACAAAACACTCCTTGATGATATCAGGCAAACATTTGCAAACCTAAGGAGGTTCCGGATGAAACTTAATCCGGAAAAATGCACCTTCGGTGTCCCGACTAGAAAATTGCTCGGCTTTCTGGATTCCAGCCGAGGTATCGAAGTTAATCCAACCAAGATCCGAGCCATCGAACGAATGGAGCTGCCGAAGTGTCTTAATGATGTCCAGAAGTTTACAGGTTGCCTGGCCTCGTTAAGTCGGTTTGTATGTCGGTTAGGAGAAAAGGCATTGCCTCTCTATCAACTCATGAAAAAGTTGGATAAGTTCATTTGGACGCCGCAGGCGGATGAGGCATTTACCCACCTAAAGAAAATGTTAGCCATGGCGCCAGTGCTAGCCTCCCCACTATCAAAAGAGCCAATGTTGCTCTATATAGCCGCAACCAACCGAGTTGTAAGTGCAGTGATAGTGGTGGAGCGTGATGAGGAAGGAAAATCCGTGCAAAGGCCGGTGTATTATTTGAGTGAAGTGTTGTCAACCTCAAAGCAGAACTACCCACACTATCAAAAAGTGGCATATGGCGTGTACATGGCCGCCAAGAAATTGAAGCATTACTTTGAAGAGCATCCCATCCGGGTCATATGTGAGGCCCCTATATCCGAGATAATGAGTAACAAGGATGCAAGTGGCAGAATTGCAAAATGGGCAATTGAGCTAGCTCCTTATGCCCCGAAGTATGACCGGAGAGAAGCCGTAAAGTCTTAGGCTGTGGCGGACTTTTTCGTGGACTGGGCCGAGGTACAGTACGAACCACCACTTCCAGATCCGAACTATTGGCGGATGCACTTTGACGGATCAAAAACCAAAACCGGGCTAGGTGCCAGAGTCGTACTCACGTCGCCAAAGAAGGACCAGCTGAAATACGTGCTGCAGATCCACTTCACCGCATCAAATAATGTCGCTGAGTATGAAGCACTTGTGCATGGGCTCAAGGTAGCAAAGGAAATTGGTATACGTCGGATTATATGCTTTGGCGACTCGGATTTAGTGGTGCAGCAAGTGTCCAGAGTATGGGATGCTCTTTAAGGTGTGGTGTACTTCTTCTAGTGGTGTCATGTGAACGTCGACTACATGACACTTCACCTATATGGGCCTAGGGGAATGCATTGTGTATTTGGCTACTAATCGTAGGGGTTTGCGGAGTGACAGAAACCTGAACCCCCGTTAGGAAACCATTGCACAAGGGACGTAAGGGTCTTAGAGTTTAAAGCTGTGGTTAGGTTTATACCTTAATTACTTTCTTGTACTTACGGATGTTTGCAAGGGGTATAATCACAAGTATGTATTAGTCCTGGATGGGTCGGTACATTAGCACAGGTTCACCCACACAACACTTAGCAAGCTAAAGAAGATTAATCAACTATATGAAGCGAAAGCACTTGACAGTCTTCCCATGTGTCCTCGAGAACGTTTGGTCATCTTAAGTAATACAACCGGCTTGTCCTTTGCTGCATAAAGGATTGGGCCACTTGCTACATTTATTCCTACTATCTTTTATTTACTCGTACTTTGTTTACTTGCTTTATCAAAAAACCCTAAAAATCCGTTTGCTAAGTATTTGTAGAGAATTCCTGATCCATACCACTAGCCAGCACCTTCTGCTCCTCGTTGGGTTCGACACTCTTACTTATCGAAAATACTGCGATACACCCCCTATACTTGTGGGTCATCAAGACTATTTTCTGCCGCCGATGCCGGGGAGTGAAGCGCTATTGGAGAGTGGAACTAGTAGAGGAAACTTCTACTGTGAGTATTGTTTCCTTCTGTTAGTTGCTTTATTTTCATTATGGATAATTCGCTGAGTTTCGTATTTGGTAATGCTACTACCACTTCTAAGGTAGTAGATAAGCCACCACCTGCTGAAAATGATGTTTTCAAAATACCTACAAGAATTATTGATCGTGTTATGGATAACTACTATGTTGGGGATGGAACTGTCCATCCTGGTGATCATTTACTCTTTATACACGAATTATCCGGGTTGTTCAAGTGTGTAGGTATTACTACAGATCAAGTTAAGAAGAAGTTATTCTCATTATCACTGAAAGGAAGAGCTGAGGAATGGTATAAGCTGTTGAAGAATGGTCAAGCTCTAGAATGGGAGGAAATAGTGCCTCTCTTTTATTCAAAGTTTTATCCTCCTAGTGAGGTTCATAAAGATCGGAATCAAATATACAACTTTTGGCCTCTTGATGGAGAGAGTACAACTCAAGCTTGGGGGAGATTGAAGTTACTAATGCTCAAATGTCCCATTCATGAGCTTCCCAACAATATTATTATCAATAACTTTTATGCAAGACTCCCTCTACATGACAAGGATTTATTGGACGCTTCTTGTGCTAGATCATTCACTCGTATGGAAGAAGAAGCTAAATGGGATCTTCTGGACCGTATTCAAGACAATGCTGAAGCTTGGGAGAATGACAAAGGTAGAAAGTCAGGTATAAATTGTGATTATGAATGCATTGAATCTTTTATGGGAACTGATGACTTTAAAAATATTAAAAAAGCTTATGGTCTAGATTCTCAAGCTATTGCTTCTTATTTTAAGGCTTTTGCTTCCTATATTGAAGTGCCTAAAAAGAAGTGGAGTAAGTATCATGAACCTTATAAAGATATTGTGGAGAGTGTTCCTGCAAGAAATACTGAAGTTTATACTGCTTATCATGTTTTACCTAAACCTTACATTGAGAAAATGCCTTTCCCAGTTAAGATTAAGGAACATTCTATGATAGCTAGTATGGTTAATGAAAGTATAATCAAAGCTGTTGAACCTGATAAACAAATGGTTGATGAACCTATAATAGCAAATGTGAAAGACTTTGTTACTAATTATGAAAAAGAGGGCCACACTATCCTTTGTAAGGATACCTCTAATATTGTTTCACAAAGTAGTGTTATGAGAGCTACTATTCCTGTGTTTTCTGTTAGAATAAGTGATCATTGCTATGATGGCCCTTGTGATGGCTATATTGTTAAGTTTATGCATGATACTGAAAGTTATTATGAGAGAGGGAAATGTGTTCTTATGCATCTCAATAATATCAAGTTTCCTCGTTTTATGCTGAAAGTTTTTATTTTGCACTTCTTTTGCCTTCCTATGCAAGTAGCCTCTGGTTTTAACAACTTGTTTGTTTACAAAATTCCCTTGCATAGGAAGTGGGTTAGACTTAAATGTGTGTATTTTTGCTTCTTAATGCTCTCTTTCACCTCAATTCATATTCCTGAGTGAGCATCTTCAAAATTATCATGCCCATCTTAATGGCTATAAAGAAAGAGCTTTATGGGAGACAACCCAATTTGTTGTTGCTTTCAGTTTGTTTTTGTTTCTTTGAGTCTTGGAAGTTATTACTTCGGTAATAACCACTCCTTTTTGTTTGGTTTTTGTGTCAAGATCAACCTCTAATGAGAGAGAAGTAATATTTGGGGAAGTTGTTGTCCCGAAACAGATTTTTGATTTTTTTGTGCTTCTGCCCCAGGTTATTATTTAACTTTAGTTAGTTTTGCACTGTTTGATTTGAGCAACAGAAGATTTTCGAAAAAAAACGATCTTTACATGATGGTCTGTTTTAACAGGTTTTGCCACTCTTGCATTTGCTTCTTTATTCGATTTCCTTTTTGAATTCTTTTTGGGTTTTCGGAAGGAGTTGCTATAGTATCTTATGTTTGATGGTTTTCAGTTGAAGTTGGACCCAAAAGGTTTTATCACTTCACTTACACTAATGTTGCTAATGAGAACTGTGTGGAGTTTTGTGTGAAAGAAATTTCTAGGTAGTGGAGATGATGGTGTAATAAGGAAGAGAAGGGTTTTATGACTCAAGTAATAAGTGTATGAAGATGAAGATATCGATGATATTCAAGTGGTGACTCCAGAAGAATCTACTAGACACCAAATTCAGAGACCTGTAGAGTTTGTTTCCAAATAGGTAACAGTTCTGGTAAGGAAAGTTCCGCGAAAATACAATCCAACTATATTTTTATAGTTTTCAGTCAATAAGGAAAGCTACGAAGCGAAAGAGAGACGGAAACAGAGCCAGGGTGGCTCACACCACCCTGTGGCACGGGCCCACCCCTGGCCGCGCCACCAGGTGGTGAGTCCACCCCGGACTCCGCCTCCGACCCGTTTTCTTCTAGTACCTTCCTTTTGATACGAAACTTCATAATATATAATCCCTCGGATCCCCCGAGGTTCGTATATCGTGTTTTCGTCGTGTTTTTGTTTCGATCTGTTTTTGCCAGGACATACTCTTGGAAGGTTTAGAAGCACAATGGTGTCCGCCAAGGATAAAGGGAAGGAGCCTATGGAGGAGGATTCTCAAGACCCCAAGCAGGGGCTGGCACCTTTAGTCTCTTGCCCCACATCAACGGAAGCTCTACGAGTCACTAATGAGTTATGCGATAAGTACCGAGACTTGAGAAGGAAGGTGGACCTGCTTCAATGGGAGAATAATAGGCTTCGCAAGATGCTGGAAGATTTCCTCACGTCAACAAAGAAAATATTACCACCACCACCAAAGGAGTAATTCATCATCAGGTTTGGCATCCCCTTGGTTGTTCCAAGCTTGGGGAGTGCCGCGGTATCATATCACTATCTTCTATCTTTTTACCTTATTAGTAGAGTCATATCATGAATTGAGGAGTTATTATGTAGTATGGTTTGCATTATGGAAGTGTCCCCTCTATTGTTAGATATGTATCCCTTGGTGTGAGTTGCCGTTATGGAATATTAATGAGAAGTTCTATCATTTACTCTTTTTGCATAGCTTATATGAGTTTTCAATTCGTGGTTATATGATTGATCTTGTTGTTAGTATTGGTATCACTTTGGGATCATCGAGTTAATTTAGTTGGTTTTGGCAAACCTGGCTCGGTCAGTAGCAACACTATTTTTGAGAGTTGAATGAAAAAGATAAAAGTACTCTAAAGAAAAATAATCTCATCATCTTTCTTTCTTGATTTGCTCATAAGTCTAGTATTCCCTAGTTAAGATCTTTTGTGCTTCCAAGGAAGATTACATGTTTGTTTTTATCACTTGTATGTTTGTTTGTTTCCTTCAACTCTTATACTTGCTACCCAGCCTTGCTAGCCAACAACCTGTACTGAGAGGGAATTCTTCTCGTGCATCCACTCCTTTAAACCAAAACCCATGCCATTTGTGTCCACCATACCTACCTAGTAGCATTATTGCTATTCCAAGTAAATTCTTGTTTTGCCTACCTCCCAAGTTAAACCTGTTATGTGAAAATTAGTGATTAAAGCTCTCACGAACTTGATGGCACACTTTATTTTCTTGCATTTAATAAACTTGAACCATTGTGCTCACCTATGTTGCGTATATGCTTGCGCTTTGTAAGTTGTGAATTAGAAGAACCATGCTGTCATGGGGAATGCTTTCAACATTGCACTGGTACTTTGTACCAAGTTGATTTCATGTTATTTTGTCTATGGATGTCGTCGGTGTGAAATAAAAGGGGAGCTTGTAAGTCCATGGAGTTATGCATATGTGTTAGAGAAATGCCTAGGCCACTGGTCTAATCCATGCTTACATGGTGGAAACCTGCAGCGTAACCATAACGAGTATCTATGAAGCATTCTTCTTATAAAAAAAGAGATAGAGATTGAGAAAAAGAGAAAAAAAAGGGAGAGATATTATGAAAAGAGGAAAGAGAGAAAAAGCACCATATTCCCATGGTAAATAAGAAGATTGCTGAGATGCTTGTTGTCTGCTTGCCTTGTCATTTTGATATGGGGATTCTTCCGTATCATCGGGCAAGGGGTACCCTGTTGGCGGTTCTCTATGATACACATATGCTTACGATGACAAGAACTTACCGGTGACTAAACTTGAGTAGCATGAGGAGCGGCCCTCATATTCAAGGGACATGAGATTCTCAACTTACAACTTGTCAATGCATATCCTCATATTTGATCACTTTAACCTTAATCACCTAAAGATGCCTATGATAGGGGAATGAGAGCTGAAAGCTAGTAAGTATCATAATTTTTGGGAGATCTTTATGAGACTTGCAATCCCTGCTTCCCTCTGCGAAGGGCCCTTCTCTTTTACTTTGTAGTTGAGTCAGTAAACCTACCCCCTTCTATCTCAGCAAGTATTTTGAGTTGTTGTGTTCCATTCATTCATATGATGATTTATTCAATCATGTTTATTATGTTCCTTGTTTTGCACTTTGCTCTTATCTTGATGTTTACTACTTTGAAAGCTATCATTGAAAACCAGTTATTTGTGAACTCCAACAAATTACCAACTATTCTTCGACCAAGAGCTAAGTTTGCCATTACCAATTATGATTTACTTTATGTATCTTTATTGTGTTTCCTTTACTTATTACAAGTTGAGTTATATAATAGTGAGTTGTCTTCTATTATGATCTATGTATTTGATGAATGTGATGCTTCTTGTCCGTATTCTTTTATCGACTCTTCACTCCATAAACCTGAGGTCATGTTTATTGAGCTCAGTTTCGCTTGGGGACAAGCGAAGTCTAAGCTTGGGGGGAGTTGATACGTCCATTTTGCATCACTATTCTATGTCTTAATTCACTATTATTCATCGATATATTTTGTATTGAGAGGTGATACTTATGTTATTTTATCTGTTTTTGCATGGTTGATGACTTTTGGAGCATGGACCGCTGCAGTCAGGATTCTGATGGAAAAGGTGCTGTTTGGAGGCAAAATTCGCGAAGATTAGAAAATTCGGGAAAATATACGAAAAATCATATTTTTCGAGAAGACAAAGGATGCCAGAAGACGGAGTGGAGATGGGCCACGGGGGGCCCACACCACCCCCTGGCGCGGGCAGCCCTAGGTCGCGCCAGCAGGTGGTGTGAGCACCCTGGCCCACTCCAGCCTCTCCCCTCTGGCGTATATCATCCTCCCGAAATCCTAAGACTCGGGGGGCGACCATAGAAAGATTCCGCCGCCTCTGCGGGGCAGAAAACACCGAGAGAGAAAGATCTCTCCGGCAGACAGATTTCTGCCGGGGGAATTCCTTCCCGGAGAGGGGAGATCGTCGCCATCAACACCATCATCAAGCTGGACTTCATCGGGATCATCATCAGCAGCAGCAGCACCCTCATCACCATCTCCATATTTCTGTAATAATTGGGTTGAATCTTGCATAGTTCATAGGGGAAACTTTCCCGGTGTTGATTACTCTTCGTAGTTGATGCTATTGAGTGAACCGTTGAATTATTGTTTATGTTCAGATTGTTATACATCATTATTCCATCTCTGATCGTGATCCATATGATGTTTTGTGAGTAGTTCGTTTTGTTCTTGAGGACATGGGAGAAGTCATGTTGTTAGTAGTGGAGTTGTGTTGAGAAAGATTCAATAGTTTGATATTTAAGTTGTGGTGTACTTCTTCTAGTGGTGTCATGGAACATCGACTACATGACACTTAACCTATATGGGCCTAGGGGAATGCATTGTGTATTTGGCTACTAATCGTAGGGGTTGCCGGAGTGACAGAAACCTGAACCCCCGTTAGGAAACCATTGCACAAGGGACGTAAGGGTCTTACAGTTTAAAGTTGTGGTTAGGTTTCTACCTTAATTACTTTCTTGTACTTACGGATGTTTGCAAGGGGTATAATCACAAGTATGTATTAGTCCTGGATGGGTCGGTACATTAGCACAGGTTCACCCACACAACACTTAGCAAGCTAAAGAAGATTAATCAACTATATGAAGCGAAAGCACTTGACAGTCTTCCCATGTGTCCTCGAGAACATTTGGTCATCTTAAGTAATATAACCGGCTTGTCCTTTGCTGCATAAAGGATTGGGCCACTTTCTGCATTTATTCCTACTGTCTTTTATTTACTCGTACTTTGTTTACTTGCTTTATCAAAAAACCCTAAAAATCCGTTTGCTAAGTATTTGCAGAGAATTCCTGATCCATACCACTAGCCAGCACCTTCTGCTCCTCGTTGGGTTCGACACTCTTACTTATCGAAAATACTGCGATACACCCCCTATACTTGTGGGTCATCAGCGGGTACCCATCGGGTTTGCGGGTTTCAGGGCCCCATTGCCATCGCTAACTAGGAAGCTTGAGAACTCATAAAACTTGGTAATCAATCGAAGTGTATCAAGGTCCACGCTTTGTATAAAAACTAGGGTTGTTGTTGTGGTACTCTGAGCCATTTTTCTTCGTACTTGCTTACAGAAAAAATCTTGTTGCTTCGAAAACTGAAAAAGTTTTATTGTTCCTATAAGTTGGAAAATGTGGTTGTCACCATTTTTTACCTTGCCAAATATGGGAACATTAAAATACAATATGATGTGCATATGGTTGTTACCTTTGTCGTTCGGCTTGAAATCCAAGAGTGTTCATACAGCATGGGCCATATATTGTGTAACTATTTTTTTGTAATTTATGATGGCTTACGGTTATTACTTATTTTTCAGTGCAAATAGTAGTACACGCAAGAGGACGCCATGAAGAAAGCTTCATTTTTAGGGTTTTTATTATTTCGGTCCATAACTAGTGAGGATCAAATTGTCAACATGCATATTCGTAGCAAGAACTTTAATCCTACAGAACTCTCATTGGTTTTAGAAGTATTGACCGCCTCGGTACCATAAAGACTCAAAGGATGTTTGTAACTTTTTAAAAGCATTCTATCATGTTTACTGGTAGTTTGAATTTGAAAATGATTTTTTTATTCCTAAATTTTGGAAACTCCCAGTACTGGTAGCATTATTGTTCACCATGCCAAGATGCACTCATCTACCAAATATGGAAACATTACCATAAAGTATGTTGTATATATAAGGCCATTTAGCTTGTCTTTCGGCCTGAAGCCTATGGATATGTTCATACATGGCATGCCATATTTTCAATAAGTTTGTTTTTTATATGTTAACTCTCTTGATAATAATCATTTTTCACAGCAAGAAGTATAAGTCAGAGGTCATCGTGCAATGTTTTTATTATTTTCAAATAAAAGTCAAATTTTGCACATGCAAATTCTTAGCAAGAAGTTGAATTCAACAAATTCATTGGTTTCCGATATATTGACAGTCTAGGTGGGTACCTTCAAAAGATACTTGTATAACTTTAAGAGCAATCTACTACTTACTCATAGTTCAAATTTTATCTAATAGTTCAAATTTTATCTAACATTGATAAATCAACTGTAATTAGTTTAAGAGTGTGAAGTTTGCTAGGAAACCTTGAGAACTCAATAAACTTCGTAATCGTAAGTGAAACATGTATAAACTTTGTCTAGAAACTGGGATTATGGCATTCCAAGGCATATTCACCGTTCTTGCTCTCAAGAAAATAAATCCCGGGAAAATAATTATCTGCTTAAAGTTTATGATAAATCAGTGTGATTTTTGTATGAGGTGTAATAAACATACATATATCGCTTGTCTGACACTTTAAAAGAAACTCTTCGATGGACATTTGGTTATGTGAATAAAACTTCAAATCTTATGTACAAACAAGTTATGTTCAAAAACAAGTTTATTACGACCAAATAAAGCCTTCACAAATTCAATGTGCGACGGACTAATATGTTGGTACCTTTGTATAAACATTGACGTTTCATATGAAATAAGTATCTTACATCCCAGCTACATGCATCCAAAAAGTATTGTGGGTGATAAATATCGCTAGTATCCAGATTTTAACACCATTCAATCTTTGTGTGTGAATGGGAGCAATGACATTTGGGGACCACTAGTCAGCATTTCTACCAATGAGGTTAAATCGGTCATTACAAGACTAACTGGCCAAATTTGTGCATATTAGGCCAAAAAGTGTTAAAATGTGCAAAAATGATGTCCACCAAGTGTTTTGTGCAAAAGTCTGATGAAAAGATGGTGGATCGTGCAATTTTATCTATCTAAAAAATGTTTTATACTACCATGCAGGGTAATACAAAGTATTTTACTATACTTACTACTAGCAAAACGAGTACCAGATGGAAGTTAGAAACCTAAAGGGTACCCACTATTTTAGTCGGTTCAAAGAAATGAACTAGTTTGTCAAAAAGTGATGATATGTGAAATGTAGTTTTTTGTAGTGCAGTACTACTAAAGCGGATAGAGGGTTACCCACTCCCATTCTCTAACTCCTCCCCCACCATTCCCTCTCTCGCTGTCACATTCCCACACTCACCTCACAACTCTCAGTCGTTAACCCAGTCGTTGCTTCGATGAAACCAATGCCAAAACCTTTCTCTATGGTTGAGCTGGGGTCCTCATCAAACTCTACTTCGGAGCTGTAGGTGGCTTGTTTGATTATGTCGGCTGCAACACCCTCTTTGAAGCGTCCTTTGCCTTTCGCGTGTGTGCGGGTCGTGCTCAAGGTGAGGCGTCTGTCGCCCTTAGGGTTTTGATAGGCCGCGCTGAAACCCTCATCGCCCGCCGAGTGGTCATCCAAGCCTCCGACGCCGCGTTCGTTGGGACCGAATGCTCGTGCATCGACGGACGCGTCCTTTTCGTCTGCAGGTTGGACTCTCATTCCCAATGTGCCAAATTTCAGAGTGTACGCGGTGAAACCCCTATCGGTGGCTCCCCATTCATCAGCGATTGTCTGTGCTTGTTTGGTGTATGTGGCTAGTTCTTCGTCAGTGGCGCCTTGTTCATCCGCTCAACCCATCGACCCCTATGCAAGTTTTCGTCCCCCCTCTACTGCAACGAGGTTAGATCTGGAGGATTGGGGCTTTAACCCAACTTTGACGTGCATCTAGTCAGATTTTTGCAATGTGTACTGCAGGTCCTTTGTTGAATTGCTTAGTTATATGTCATATTCTTGATAATTGTCTTTTGTGTTGTTCTTTATATGTCATATTCCTTATAATTGTCTTTTTGTTGTTCTGCTTAGTTATGGAATATTCTTGATGATGAGGATGATGCAGGGTTCTATTTTGGTACTTAGATGATGCATTGTGTTCTTTAGGAATTGTCCATGACGCGTTGTGCTATTTTGGTATTTTTATATGATGCATTGTATCATGTGTCCTCACTGTGTTGTTTCGTCCATTTTGATCTGTGTTCTACTGTTTAGGATTAAATGATATGCCTTCTAGTGATGTGGGAGAATTGAGATACTGTAGTATATATGCTTTTCATGACAACTCTCACACTCTCAATTTACATGATTATACTTTATTGTTCAAAGGCAAGCCTGTGAGTTGATTACATGACATGGAATAAAGTTTACTCATTTGAATCATCCATGTTAACAATAATTTTTCTATGCTATGGGAATGCATAAAACCCATATGATATGCTTGCCATTACTCTATCTATGCTAAAGTTTTTCAGATTTATGAAGTGGAGGAAACATGAGACTACCAATCATAAGTAAGATCATCATCTCGTTATTTCAGTTTAAATGCTGAGTTCCTTTTTGATTTTGGTTTTCTTGCTCGAGGACGATCAAGTTTAATCTTGGGGAGGTTGATGGATCTGAAATATAGCCATCCACATCCACACTGAAACTTGATATTATTCATATTTTTATGAAATATCTCTCTAAACCTTGCCACTAATGCCTAATAATCAAAGGGGTATGCAATCCTTTCTTTCTATTTTTTCCTATGCAGATAATTATGTTTTATGATGGGAATCACTACATTAAAGTCAAAGATACGAGATTTCCAACAACCAGAAGAAACCAGGAGTCGTGGGTCGGAGGCAGACGCTTTAACGACCAACTATACGACCGGAATAAAATTCTGGCTGTATAGTTCCGGTCGTATAGTTGCCAACGACGTCGCTAGGTCAAACAGAACAACTTTCGTGAAGGGACCCCTATATAAAGAAGCCTCGGGTGACGAGAAAAGGGTCGCTCCAGAAAACCATCAGCCACCCCCCAAATCTCCATCCACAACACCAATGAGCCGCCAGAGGAATAGACTTAGATCTAATCTCTCCACCACCATAGCCATATTCCACCACTTGTAATAGTAGATCTCTTCTTTGGTTAGCGACATTGTAAGACTATTTGCTATCAATCTCATGATTTCCACTGCAATATTTATGATCTTTGATCTCATCTCTATGTGTGAGTAATTCTCCTTGGGCTAAGGGCTTTGGCCTAGCCATGTAGCTTTTTATGCATGTTATTTATCATAGATGGGATCATGTATTAGTTTGTATGACATGATGATTATTATATCCTCTCTTGCCTCAATCTAAGGACTTGTCAGGTACCCAAGACCCCGAGGATTGAGCCAGGTATAGGGAGTATGAGTAATGACTAATCTGCGGATTGGGAACCCTAGTGACAGAAGGGGTAGTACGGCTATATGAGGGATTCACTTGGGATTAACGGTGACATCACTATGCATATCATTAGTTCTCTTTCTTCTATGGACGAGACTAGTAGGTTATTGCTATAAGGGGTTGGGGAGGCAATAGCAATTATGGATGCAAATCTTGTTCTAACAATTACATGCATACTTTATCTTTATCTTGTATTCCCATCAGATGTTTTGCACATCTAAAGGTGAAACCGAGCGCCCTAGGCCCTCTCTCTCCATCATCGACAACAACAAAAAGACGCAAACTCTTGTTCCAGTAAAAACACAAAAGGAATTCTAAAACTCCCAAAGGTCCGTTAAAGTAACTTCACTACGCATCTGCTTCCCGAGGATTCGATAACCTAGGTCTACTAGGAAAAAAGAAGCTATACTACATCTGCAATCCGGATTGAAGGTATCAGTAGGTAATTTAATTTACCTGATACCTTGTGTTGTTTAGGTAATTTTGATGGTGTAATGCACTGTGATCTTTATTCAATTTATACAATGCATTGTGGTGTTTTGGTAATTCCAAAGGACTAATGCAATGGTAATTTTCATGTAGGACGACCCAGTTGTAATGCCGAACTTAGACTACATTCTTGACCGGACTGCTCCAGCTCCAGGTGGCTATGAAGATGGTCTCTCCATCATACCAAGAGAGTTGAAACTGTCGGGCAGGAGAGTGGAGGCCTTGGCAAGCGCAACTGTTGCTAGGTCGGTCGCTAGTTTTGCCAAACTGAGAAGACACCCTAGGTCGGTTGGACACCATGCCACCACGCATTATCGTAGGCGCTTTTACATCCAGTTAGTCTAGCATGACTTGTATATGCTTATCATCCCGACTTACTTCAAGCCTTATGTGAAGGGACGCCCCTACCCAACACTAGTGGTGGTCCAAGCATGTGAGGAATGCAAGTGGGTTGTCCATGCCAACCGCAATAAAGACCAGATCGTCCTGGACAAAGAGTGGGCTACCTTTGCTGCTTTCCATGAGTTGAAGGAGGGTGACTAATGTCTACGCACTTCTATTCTTGTAGATAGTTGTTGGGCTTCCAAGTGTAGAGGTTTGTAGAACAACAGCAAGTTTTCCCTTAAGTGGATCACCCAAGGTTTATCGAACTCAAGGAGGAAGTGGTCTAAGGTATCCCCTCTCAAGCAACCCTGCAATCAAGATACAAGAAGTCTCTTGTGTCCCCAACACACCCAATACACTTGTCAGGTGTATAGGTGCACTAGTTCAGCGAAGAGATAGTGAAATACAAGTGGTATAGATAATTATAAGTGGCAACGGTGCTAGTAAATAGCTTGATGGCATGGAAGAGACTAAAGGCAAACTGAAATAAAGATGGAAACATGTAACAAATCTAGTTGCAAATGGTGTTTCAAAGCTTAGAAACAAGGCCTAGGGATCATACTTTCACTAGTTAACACTCTCATATAAATATCATCTCTTTATGATACTACTCTCCGGTTGGACACTCTAATCCCTGGTAGGGCTATAACAGCACACCTCAAAGTAAGCATTTCTCATCTAGATAACCCCACACTGTCACCTTGAGCACTAGATGGTTCCAACAAACACCACAATTTCATAGAAACATCCAACTCCAAATATAACTCATAACAAGTATTTGTAATCTCTAGCCTAAGTGCCACCATGGTGTGCACGCTGTCACTTTCACACACATGGGGAGAGCAGAGATCTATTAAAGCACTTGAGTAGCAAGGTAGATCTACTTGATTACAAAGCTCATGATCACAATATGATCATGCATAGAGAGAGAGATGAACACATAGCTACCGGTAGAACCCTTAGCCTTGAGGAAGAACTACTCCCTCATCATCATGGGAATCCGCAATGGCGATGGAGATGGTGGTGGAGATCGATGGAGATGGCTCCGGGGACACTTCCCCATCCCGGCAGGGTGCCGGAATAGAGACTTTTGTCCCCCGAATCTCCTCTTCGGTGGAGGTGGCACTGCGGAACTTTTTGTGGCTGGAGGTTGTTCGATTTAGGGTTTTCTCATCGGAGGCTTCTTATAGGCGAAGGGGCAAGGTCGGTGGAGTGCCAAGGGGCCCACACCACCTGGTGGTGCAGGCAGGGCTAGCCCGCGCCACCGTATGATGTGCCCACCCTGGTGCCCTACTCCGTCTCTACTTTGTGTTTCCATGTTGCTCCGTGAAAAATAGGCTTATTGGCTTTTGTCCCATCCAATTCCGAGAATATTGATTTTCCGACTTTCCTGGAACCAAAAACAGCAGAAAACAGGAAACTGGCACGGTGGCATCTTGTTAATAGGTTAGTCCCAAAAGGTGTATAAAAATACTCCAAAGTGTGGACAAAACATAAGAAAGTAGATATAAAACAAGCATGGAACACCAAAAATTATAGATACATTAGCAACGTATCAACATCCCCAAGCCTAATTCCTACTTGTCCTCGAGTAGGTAAGTGATAAAAAGAAAGAATAATTTTTGAGGTGACATGCACCATCATAAACTTGATCAAAGAATTTGTAAAATATTGATAGCTGGGATCATAGTACTTTAACATAGCATGAAAGATATAGTTCTAACAATAAGACATAGCAACTATGTTGCAACATGAAAAGGCACAAACAAAAGTTTCATGAATTACAATGCTTTGCAAGACGTTTGTTTGTTTCACATAAAGAAAACATAGCATAGTGGCATTCAGCTTGTCCCTCATAGAGTAGCAAACATAGATGCATAGGACACCTTCAAAGTTCATAAGAGTGACTAGATACAAATAGTTTACGAACAAGCAATATCAAAATTATGCATCAATCAACAAGTCTTGGGACAATGCACATAGAACTAAGAATGGCCACTATGCTCTCAAAATAGGTGCATAAAGATAGAAGGTGGAGACTCAACATAAAAGTAAAAGAATGGCCTTCACAGAAGGAAGCAGGGATTCAAGTTTCATAAAGAGCTTCCAAAAATTATGGTACTTATTAGCATTCAGCTCTCATTGCCCCTATCATAAGCATCTTGAAGTGATTAGGGTTAAAGTGAACAAACTATGGAGTATATGCTTGATAAAGTATAAGTTGGAAATCTCATGTCCCTTGAATACGAGGGCCGCTCCTCATGCTACTCAAGTTTAGTTACCGGTAAGTTCTTGTCATAGTAAGTACATGTGTATCATAGAGAACCGCCAACGATGTACCCCTTGCCCAATGATAAGGAAAAATCCCCATATAAAAATGACAAGGCAAGCAGACAACGAGCATCTCAGCAATCTTATTATTTACCATGGGAAAATTGTGCTTTTTTATCTCTTTCCTCATTTTTCATATCTCTTTTTTTTCTTTTTCTCTTTTTTCTCAATATCTATCTCTTTTTTTATAAGAAGAATGCTTCATAGATAGCTCATTATGGTTACGCTGCAGGTTTCCACCATGATTAGGCATGGATTAGACCGACGGCCCAGGCGTTTCTCTAACACACATACATAACTCCATGGATTTACAAGCTCCCCTTTCATTTCACACCGACGACATCCATAGACAAAAGAGCATGATATCAACTAGGTACAAAGTACAAGTGCAATGTTGAAAGTGTTCCCCATGACAGCATGGTTCTGCTAATCCCCAACATATAAGTGCAAGCATATACAACATAGATGACACAATGGTTCAAGTTTATTAAGGGCAAGAAAAGTAAAGTGTGCCATCAAGTTCGTGAGAGCTTTAATCACTAGTTTTCTCATAACAAGTTTAATTCGGAAGGTAGATAAAAACATGAATATACTTGGAATAGCAAATGCTAATAGGTAGGTATGGTGGACTCTTTGTAATAACTTGGTTTTATTTGGAGTTGGATGCATGAGTGGAACTCATACTTGGTTATGGAGGCTAGCAAAAGACTGGGAGCGACCAACTAAGAGAGCAATAATGGCCATAATCATGCAGAGCGACAAAACATCATTAATTAAAGCATAAAGTGATATTACAAGTCGAAAACTAAAGGATCATAAAAGCTATGGTGACTTGGGATAGTCATAACATGGTGTGAGCATGTGCCAAGTCAACCCAAATAAAGCATCAAAGGAGAATACCACAGTACTATGTTTTAATATGCTAAAACAACGCATGATTCTTTCAAGGCACATTAAGCAATCTCAATTTTTATAACATGTCATGCTACAGCAAAAATCACTAAGCATCAAGCCAAAACAATATCAAGCATGACATGACAAAGCATAGGCCACAGTCAAAAACATGCTCCTTTTATACCACTTAAGCATGAACTTTTCCTACTCTCTTCCAACACCAATCGACTTATTTGAAACAACTCACAAAGATAATAATAAATAAAGATCAGTGAGATTATATCACAAATCCACAAAGAAGAACTAAAAAGTTCTAAGCTGAAATCACAAGAATCCTAAGGCTAAACATAGTGCTAGCAAAAGAGAACACTCACAAAACAATAAGAATGAAAACTTGAGTGTTCTAGGCAATGAATAACGGGGAGTGTCTCTCTCCAAAAGAAGTGTGTTGGGATCCAACCAACTTATTCAAGCAAACTAAGCAAATTAAAACTAAAAACAAAAACGAAGATGCTCCAAGAACAACACAATTGTGCATAAAACAATAAAAATGAAGTGTTTGGAAGAAACCTGGGATTTTTATTGATGAAGAAGGAGATGCCTTGGGAATCCCCAAGCTTTGATGCTTGTACTTCTTGGATATTTCTTGGGGTGACACGGGGTGGCATCCCCAAGCTTGAGATTTAGTCCATTCTTGATCTCATTACATCATTCTCTCCATACACCTGGATTTTTTCCTTCATACAAAACTTCACACAATCTTTATTAGCAACATTAGTGCACTCAAGATAATAAGTCTTTGGGTTCAGTTTCAACACCAATAAAACTTCCATTAAAACACAAGCTACTGTAGCACTTCTCTCAAAAATCTCAATTCCCCAAAGAGAACTCAAAAAGGAATCAACAAGAAGCAAATGCAAATAATGGCAGAAATCTGTTAAAACAGACTAGCAGGTAAAAACCAATTTTTTCGAAGACCTTCTAATGCTCAAATCGAAAAGTGTTGAACTAATGAAAGTTAGATAACAACCTAGGGCAGAAGCAATAAAATTCACGCCTCAAAAAGACGTACAGAGATTTTACACGAATGTTTATAGCGAAGCACAAAAATCTGTTTCGGGACAGCAACTTTCCCAAGCATTACTTCTCTCTCATTAGAGCCTTAGAGGTTATTCTTCGCACAAAAAACAAATAAAAAGGATAAAGAGATGTTATTACTGAAGCAATAACTTCCAAGACTCATCTAAAACTTTTGGGTTATCTCCCAATAAGTACTTTTCTTTAACGCCTTTAAGTTAGGCATGATAGTTTGAGAAGATGCTCACATAGGAAATATGAATTGAAGTAAAAGAGAGTATCGAAAAGCAAATTAAAAACACATTTAAGTCTAACCCACTTCCTATGCATAGGGATCTTGTAAAGAAACAAGTCATGAAAGCACAAAGCAACAAGCATACGAAAGCAAAACAAGTGCAACTTCAAAATTTTCAACATAAAGAGGGGAAACTTAATATTATTGAGATGCATAAAACCATGTTTCCCTCTATCATAATAACTTTCAGTAGCATCATGAATAAAATTAACAATATAACTATCACATAAAACATTCTTATCATAAGCCACATGCATATAATCATTATTACTCCCCACATAAGCATAGTTATTCTTATTAATTGTAGTGGGAGCAAATTCAACAAAATAGCTATCATTATTATTCTCATCACCATAATCATCAAATATAGGAGGCATATTGTAATCATAATTAATTTTCTCCTCAATAGTAGGTGGACTGAAAATATCATATTCATCATTGTAATCATCATATATTGGAGGCATAGTATCATCAAAGTAAATTTTCTCCTCCGTGCTTAGGGGACTAAAAATATCATTTTCATAAAAACTAGCTTCCCCAAGCTTAGACTTTTCCATAGCATTAGCAATAATGGTGTTCAAAGAATTCATACTAATAACATTGCTATTAGCACGCAAAATAAGTGCCATGGGTTTTTTAATTTTCTCTTCAAACACTTCATGTCCTAACTCAAGATAAATACTATAAAGCTCTCTAATTTTGTTGTTGTTTTCCATTAAGCCTAACTAGTGAAAACATGAAACAAAAAGACAAAATTGCAGAATCTAAAGGAAATAACTTCGAGCACTCACACCGGAGGATGTGAGTACATTTTACCTTACCTCCCCGGCAACAACGCCAGAAAATAGCTTGATGTCTACACACTTCTATTCTTGTAGACAGTTGTTGGGCCTCCAAGAGCAAAGGTTTGTAGAATAGCAGTAAGTTTTCCCTTAAGTGGATCACCCAAGGTTTATCGAACTCGGGGAGCAAGTGGTCTAATGTATCCCCTCTCAAGCAACCCTGCAATCAAGATACAAGAAGTCTCTTGTGTCCCCAACACACCCAATACACTTGTCAGGTGTACAGGTGCACTAGTTCGGTGAAGAGATAGTGAAATACAAGTGGTATAGATAATTATAAGTGGTAACGGTGACAGAAAATAGCTTTATGGCATGGAAGAGACTAAAGGCAAACTGAAATAAAGATGGAAGCAAGCAAACATGTAAGAGATCTAGTTGTAAACGGTGTTTCAATGCTTAGAGACAAGGCCTAGGGATCATACTTTAACTAGTGAACACTCTCATGCAAATATCTTCTCTTTATGATACTACTCTGATCTACTCTCCGGTTGGACACTCTAATCCATGGTAGGGCTATAACAGCACACCTCAAAGTAAGCCTTTCCCATCTAGATAACCCCACACTATCACCTTGAGCACTAGATGGTTCCAACAAACACCACAATTTCATAGAAACATCCAACACCAAATATAACTCATAACAAGTATTTGTAATCTCTAGCCTAAGTTCTACCATGGTGTGCACGCTGTCACTTTCACACACATGGGGAGAGCAGAGATCTATTAAAGCACTTGATTAGCAAGGTAGATCTACTTGATTACAAAGCTCATGATCACAATATGATTATGCATAGAGAGAGAGATGAACACATAGCTACCGGTAGAACCCTTAGCCTCGAGGAAGAACTACTCCCTCATCATCATGGGAATTAGCAATATCGATGGAGATGGTGGTGGAGATCGATGGAGATGGCTCCGGGGGCACTTCCCCGTCCCGGCAGGGTGCCGGAATGGAGACTTCTGTCCCCTGAATCCCCTCTTCGGTAGCGATGGTGTTGTGGAACTTTTCGTGGCTGGAGGCTGTTCGAATTAGGATTTTCTCATCGGAGGCTTCTTATAGGTGAAGGGGCAAGGTCGATGGAGTGCCAAGGGGGCCACACCACCTAGTGGCGCGGCCAGGGCTAGCCCGCGCCACCATATGGTGTGCCCACCCTGGTGCCCTACTCCGTCTCTGCTTCGTGTTTCCGTGTTGCTCTAGGAAAAATAGGTATATTGGCTTTTGTCCCGTCCAATTCTAAGAATATTGATTTTCTGACTTTCCTGGAACCAAAAACAGCAGAAAACAGGCAACTAGCACTATGGCATCTTGTTAATAGGTTAGTCTCAGAAAGTGTATAAAAATACTCCAAAGTGTGGACAAAACATAAGAAAGTAGATATAAAACAAGCATGGAACATCAAAAATTATAGATACGTTAGCAACGTATCAGTGACTGCCTTATGTTCAAGGTCACCGTAGACGGGTTCAAGATGAAAATCTACGACCGCATCACCTCCTGCCGAAAGGTGTTTGTCTGTCATCAGCACGCACATCTTGATTAAGGGCCTCTTTGGATCGAAGGATTTTCAAAGGAATTTTGGACGAATTCGACCCATAGGATTTGTTTTCCATAAGGAAGCCCTTTGGATGAAAGGGATCATACCTCCAAAATTCATATGGATTGAATTTATACACCCCAATCCCATAGGAATTTCAACATCCACATTTTACACTCATTCGCGTAGGATTTTGGCAATTTTCCTACGCGTTTCCTGTGTTTCATCGAAATGACTTTAAGCCTGCAAATTTCCTCTGTTTTTGTACCTCTGTCCCTGTTATCCTGTGTTTTGAAATTCTATGATCCAAAGAGAGCTATTTCCTCTGTGTTGCAATCCATTGTTTTGTACCTGTGACCGAGTCAAATTTCTATGTTTTTAAATCCTGTTATCCAAAGAAGCCCTAAGTTATCTTTAAGCTTGTCATTTAATCTTTTGGTGACCGTTTGTGATGCTTATGCGTCAAGCCCTAAGTATATTCAATGTGACTACTACTACTACGAGCAAGCACAGCGTGAGCCATTACTAGACGTGGTTAAGAAATGTACGTACTAGACTTTTTTTCCAAATCTACTAGAAATTTACTAGACTGGTCGGTGAAAACCAATCCTAAAGATGAGACCCACTCAGTACAACATAAGCCAATTGATTGCACCACTATGTATCTAGCCAAATTTGTCCATAAGTTAGGACCCAGCTGCCATCTCACATACTGTTGTGATTGGAATTTGTTTCTATTTCTATTTATACCTAATAATTATATTTTAATGCTTATGGACTACCCTTAAGGGTCACCTTTAAGTTTTTAAATTCTTGCTTTTACTACTATAATTCTCTGTTTAATAAAACTCAAAAACATAGGAACTATGGCTGAAAAGAAGCTTGGGAGTTTGCTACTCCTAACTATGATTATTTGCGTACTCCTATTATTTAGCCAGCAATTGCTGCTGATGACTATGAAATTAAGCCCCATTATTTAAGTTTGGTTCAACATAATCAATTTGGAGGCTCTGCTATTGAAGACGCAGGTATGCACTTGAATACTTTCATTGAAATATGTGATATGATGCGTATAAAAATATTGACCCCTATGCAGTCAAATTGCGTTTACTTCCTTTCTCTCTTAGAGGAAGAGCAAAAGAATGGTTGCTATCTTTGCCTAGAAATACTATTACATCATGGGTGGAATGCACTTCTTTATTCATGACTAAATTTTTCCCACCTGCAAAGACTATGCAACGCAGATCTAATATTACTGGTTTTAGACAGAAAGAGCGTGAGCCACTAGCGCTTGCATGGGAGAGGATGAAAGAATGCATGAGAAACTGTCCTAGTCATGGGATGGAAGACTAGTTAATTCTCCATCTATTTTATAATGCTCTTAACCTTGTGTCTAAGTCTATACTTGATACTGCAGCTAGAGGAACATTTATGGGTAACATATTACCGAAGCAAAGCAACTACTAGATAATATGCAAGACAACCATGCCCAATGGCATGTGGATAGATCAAACACGAAGAAGGTGAACTCCGTCTCACCACAAGAAAATGAAGAGCTCAATGCTAAGTTGGATGAGCTCATACTAGCCGTGAAAGGTAAGGACACCTAGGTAAGAGCTATCCCAGAAACAATTATTGAAGAGATAGACTTCATAGCTCATAATGATTATAACCCTGCTTGGAAGAAGAATTATAATCCTAATTTTCAGAAACACTATTCTAGTCCTGCAGATAATTCTAATAATAATATGGGAACTATTAATGGTAGTCTCCAAGAAACACTTAAGTATTTTATAGACTCACAAAATGAACAAAACAATATTCTTGTTAAAATAATGGAGAACCATGAGGCTATGCTTGGTACATTGTCTAACCAAACTGTAAGTTTGAGAAATGATTTGCATGCCCTCCAAGGAAGAACGAGGATCGTTGAGGCACAACTAGGTAAGATAACCGAGAGTCAAACTCTCATTCTAGCTAAATTTGCAGGTTGTACCCCGAGCCCACCAGAGTTGAAACACCAGGTTTGACACTGTGTGTTGCATAAAAGGTGGAATATTCTTTGAGCCGAAGGCGGCGTTCCCGTCAACGGCGAGGCGCCCATGGTGACTTCGTCAATCTCAAGACCCGATCAGCTGGCTCAGTCTCTCGGAGGTGTTCATGGGGTAGGGTGTGCATGTGTGTGCATTCATAGGGGTGGGTGCATATACATGTTGTGAGTGTCTATGATTGTATTGTGTTTCTTAAAAAAATCTGAAGTGTTAGTAAGTGTATATTTTCTCCTGTGGTATAATTTAGGATAATACTTTCCATGAAAGGCATTATGGTCATCCAGTGCATGTTCCTACTTTTTTTTGAAATGGAGGTTGTACCTCTGGTCTCTACATCAAAACTATGCACACAACTTGCTTTTATTACTTATTCATCGAAGCATTACAAGATACTACAATGATCAATGCGAAGCCACCCTTTTAGTGAATAGAATCACTACACTCACGAAGGGGGTGCCAGAATCAGGGTCGTGTGCCCTAAACTTCCACCAACGCATATCATCAAAACCGGTGCACCGGTCCAGCAGACCCCGAGCGAGCACCATATGCACTTTCTACAGAGTTTATCGTCGCCATCTTTCACGAAACATCTTCAGGACAAGGATCAACACAATGACCCTATGAGGCCTGATACATTGCAAATGTATCTATAATTTTTTATGTTCCATGCTTGGTTTTATCTACTTTCTTATGTTTTGTCCACACTTTGGAGTACTTTTCATATGATTTCTTGGACTAACCTATTAACAAGAGCCATAGTGCCAGCTGCCTGTTTTCTGCTGTTTTTGGTTCCAGGAAAGTCAGAAAATGAATATTCTCGGAATTGGATGGGACAAAAGCCAAAGTGGGTTTTTCACCGAGGGACACCGAGAGACGGAGAGGGGATGGGGCCCAGCCACACCACCTGGCCGCACGACTAGGCCTGACCCGCGCCAGGGGGTGGTCTGGCCGCCCCAGGCACCCCATCGGCCTTTCCTTCCGCCTATATATTGCCTCTGATACGAAAACTCTAAGTACCCGATCAAAATTCCACGAAAGAGTCTGTAGCCGTCGTCATCTCCATCCCTAGATCGGGAGGGATCTGAAGCTCTTCCCGGCACCCTGCCGGAGAGGGGAATTCACCCTCGAGGTCTTCTTCATCATCATGCAAGCCTTCGGTGTGATGCGTGAGTAGTTCATCTCTGGACTACGGGTCCATGTAGTAGCTAGATGGCTGGTTCTCCTCCTTTGTGCTTTCATGTCTAGATCTTGTGAGCTCCGTTCATGCTCAAGATCATCTATTTGTAATTCTGCATGTTGTGTTTGCGGGGATCCGATGGATATTGAGATGCTATTTCAGATTAATTATTGATTCTATCATGTCTTTGTTATTTGTGATCTTGCATGCTTTCCGTTGTTAGTAGCTATCTTGGCCAAGTAGATGCTAGCAACTCCAAGAGTTAGTATTTATGCTTGATAGTGGGTTCATGCCTCTGGTAATCTGGGGAAGTGACAGAAATCTCTAAGGTACTAGATGTGATGTTGCTACTAGGGAGAAAACAACAATCCTTTGTTCATATAACAATCGTATTATTTACATTACAGCAATTCGTAATGCAATTATATGTTGCTTGTAACTTAATACTGGAGGGGGTCGGATGATAACCTGAAGGTGGATTATTAGTCATAGATGCAGTTGGATGGCGGTCTATGTATAATGTTGTAATGCCCAATCGAATCTCAAAGGAGTCAAGATGAGTATTATATGCTTGTATGCTTTCTTGATGTTTGTCAATTGCCCCGCTGTAATTTGTTCACCCAGCATGTTATCTATCTTAAGGAGAGCCACCTCTAGTGAACTATGGACCCCGGTCCTTTCTTTTACTTTCAATCTACAATCAACTATTTACTGCTTTGTGTTCACTTTCTGCAAACTATTACTTTCTTCCATTCGATACGTTTATCCTTTATTTTCAGCAAAACCGGTGAGATTGACAACCTCATCGCAAGTTGGGGACAAAGTTTTGTGGTTGTATTGTGCAAGTCTCCACGTTGCTGCTGGCACCGGTAGTGCGCCCTGCCAAGGCTCAGCTAGCTACACCTTTGGGGTGTTTCCTTGCTCCTACTAGTTCGATTAAACCTTGGTTTCATACTGAGGGAAAACTTGTTGTTGTGCTCATCATACCTTCCTCTTGGGGTTCCCCAACGAGCTCGATATATTTTGGGCCATCAAGCTACTTTTCTGGCGCCGTTGCCAGGGTCAAGGACATCTTCACAAGGGGAGTCCCTCATAACCAATCTCTTTACTTTATTGTTTTTGTTTTGCTTAGTTTATTTTTGTTTTGTTTGCTTATTTCTTTATTAAAAACACACACAAAAATTAGTTCCTATCTTAAGTTACCTCTATGTCTAGCATTGCTGCAATCACTATGTCACCTGAGGAAATGATTTTCACTTTTAAACAAGGAATTGAAGATAGTTTCAAAGAAGCTTGGTTTAGAATCTCTGATCTACATGAGAAAACTGAACCTAAAATGACCCAAAGCTTGTTCCTTAGCAGTTTTTACCTTGGAATTGCTCTTTGCTATAGATATGCTTTGGATGCTGTTGTGGGAGGAGATTTCCTCCAATGTAATGAGGATGATGATGTTAATACCATAAAGAAGTTGATCTTTACTTATAACTTTCCTAGCAAATCTGATTCCTCTTTCATAAACATATTTGCTAGATTGAATACTATTGAGACCAGCACTGCTAGATTGAAAGATTGTTATAATACGCTTAGAGAGCATCATAACTATGTTCCAATAAACTCTGAACCCTCCAAATGGCTTCCCACAGTAAAGATTGCTATAAACAATGAAACTTTTCATGCTCGCTGTGATATCATGTATGAATTTTGTCTTATGCCCAAAGATATTTATGAATCCTTGAATCTTTGGGGGCTTTCTGAAGTAGGAGAAGAAATTTTTCTTGCTAATAATGCCAAAATATTACCCATTGGAATAGCTGAAGGAGTGTTTACAAAGATCCTAGGGAAAATGGTTTCTACTGATTATCTTGTTATTGAATGTGTAGGAAAAGGACAAATCACACTTGGAAGATCCCTATTGAAGCTCCTTGGAGCAATAATAGATGTGGAAAAGGGCACCATGTGCTTTGTTTCTCCACCAAGCATCCACAAGTTCCCCAAGGTTAAGAATAAAAGTAAGAGAGGTAAGGGCAAGAAATTTAGTTTTAATGCTTCTTCATCCGAGAACACTTGATTCTTTTTCTTGCTTCTTATGCCTAACTTAAAGGCGTTAAAGAAAAGTACTTATTGGGAGATAACTCAAAAGTTTTAGATGAGTCTTGGAAGTTATTAGTTCAGTAATAACCGCTCCTTATCTTTTTTATTAGCTTTTTGTGCCAAGAGTAACCTCTATTGAGAGAGAAGTAATGATTAGAAAAGTTGCTGTCCCAAAACAGATTTCTGTGCTTCACCGTAAACATTCGTCTAAAATCTCTGTACGTCATTTTGAGGCGTGAATTTTTGTGCTTCTGCCCCAGGTTGTTATCTAACTTTCGTTAGTTCAACACTTTTCGATTTGAGCAACAGAAGGTCTTTGAAAAAATTCTTCTTTACCTGTTAGTCTGTTTTAAAAGATTTCTGCCATTATTTGCATTTGCTTCTTGTTGGTTCCTTTTTTAGTTCTTTTGGGGAATTGAGATTTTTGAGTGAAGTCCTACTGTAGCTTGTGTTTTAATGGAAGTTTTATGGGTGTTAGAACTGAACCTAAAAGACTTATTATCTTGAGTGCACTAATGTTGCTAATAAAGATTGTGTGAAGTTTTGTATGAAGGAAAAATTTCAGGTGTATGGAAGAACTCAGTAATGAGATGAAGGATGGACTAAAGCTCAAGATTGGGTATGCCACACGTGTCACCCCAAGAAATATCCAAAAAGTACAAGTGTCAAAGCTTGGGGATTCCCAAGGCACCCCCCTCTTCATCAATAAAAATCCCAGGTTTCTTCCAAACGCTTCATTTTTATTGTTTCATGCACAGTTGTGTTGTTCTTGGAGCGTCTTCTTTTTCGTTTTTGTTTTGGTTTTTTGTTTGCTTTGTTTGCTTAGTTTTCTGAATAAATTGGTTGGACCCCCTCTTTCATACATTGGTTTTCAAATAGTTTGGTTTGGATTGGAAAAGAGTAGGAAAGTTCATGCTTAAGTGGTAAAGAGAGTTTCTTTTTGACTGTGGCCTATGATTTGTCATGCCATGCTTGATATTGTTTTGGATTTAAGCTTAGTATTATTTGCTGTAGCATGACATGTTATAAACAATTAATATTCCTTAATGTGCATTTGAAGAATCATGCGTTGTTTTAGCATATTAAAGCATAGTATTGTGGTATTCTCCTTTGATGCTTTATTTGGGTTGACTTGGCGCATGCTCACACCATGTTATGACTATCCCAAGTCACCATAGCCTTTATGATCCTTTCGTTTTCAACTTTTAGTATCACTTTATGCTTTGATCAATGATGTTTTGTCGCTCTGCATGATTATGGCCATTATTTCTCTCTTAGTTTGTCGCTCCCAGTCTTTTGCTAGCCTCCGCAACCAAGTATGAGTTCCACTCATGCATCCAACTCCTTAAACCAAGTTATTCCAAAGAGTCCACCATACCTACCTACTAGCATATGATATTCCAAGTATATTAATGTTTTGTCTACCTTCCAAATTAAACTTGTTATGAGAAAACTAGTGATTAAAGCTCTCACGAACTTGATGGCACACTTTACTTCTCTTGCACTTAATAAACTTGAACCATTGGGTCCTTCTTTGTTGCGTATATGCTTGCGCTTTATAAGTTGAAATTAGCAGAACCATGTATCATGGGGAACGCTTTCAACATTGCACCTGTACTTTGTACCCCATTGATATCATGTTCTTTTGCTTATGGATCCCGACGGTGTGAAATAAAAGTGGAACTTGTAAGATCATGGAGTTTGTATGTGTGTTAGATAAACGCTTGGGCCGCTAGCCTAAGCCATGCCTAATCATGGTGGAAACTTGCAGAATCACCACAATGAGCACTCTATGAAGCATCCTCAATAAAGACCTATGCAAATATCAAATAAAAAGATTGCTGAGATGCTCATTGTCTGCTTGCCTTGTCATTTTGATTATGGGATAGCTCCTGTATCATGTGCAAGGGGTACCACATTGGCGGTTCTTTATGATACATATCTACTTACAATGACAAGAGCTTACTTGTGACTAAAGTTGAGTAGCATGAGGTTCGGTCTTCGTAAGTAAGGGGCATGAGATTTCGGTTTATAACTTTTCAAGCATATCCTCTTAGTTGTGTCACTTTAACCTTAATCACCTTCAAGATGCTTATGATAGGGGCAATAAGAGCTGAAAGCTAATAAGTACCATAATTTTTGGAAGATCTTTATGAGACTTGAATCCCTACTTCTTTCTATAAAGGCCTTTCTTTTACTTTTATGTTGAGTCTCCACCTTCTATATTTATGCACCTACTTTGAGAGCATAGTGGACATTCTTAGTTCTATGTGCATTGTCCCAAGACTTGTTGATTGATGCATAGCTTTGATATTTCTTGTTTTAAACTATTTGTATCTAGTCACTCTTATGAACTTTGAAGGTGTCCTATGCATTTATGTTTGCTACTCTATGAGGACAAGTTGAATACTACTATGCTATGTTTTCTTTATGTGAAACAAACAAACGTCTTGCAAAGCATTGTTATTCATGAATCTTTTGTTTGTGCATTTTCATGTTGCAACATAGTTTCTTTGTCTTATTGCTAGAACTTTGTCTTTCATGTTATGATTGAAGTACTATGATCCCATCTTTGAATGTTTTACAAATACTTTGATCAAGTTTGTGATGGTGCATGTCACCTCAAAAATTATTCTCTTTTTAACACTTACCTACTCGAGGACGAGCATGAGTTAAGCTTGGGGATGTTGATACATTGCAAATGTATCTATAATTTTTGATGTTCCATGCTTGGTTTTATCTACTTTCTTATGTTTTGTCCACACTTTGGTGTACTTTTCATATGATTTCTTGGACTAACCTATTAACAAGAGCCACAGTGCCAACTGCTTGTTTTCTGCTGTTTTTGGTTCCAGGAAAGTCAGAAAATGAATATTCTCGGAATTGGACGGGACAAAAGCCAAAGTCAGTTTTTCACCGAGGGACACCTAGAGCCAGAATACGAGACAGAGAGGGGCTGGGGCCCTGCCACACCACCTGGCTGCGCGGCTAGGCCTGGCCCGTGCCAGGGGGTGGTCTGGCCGCCCCAGGCACCCCCTCGGCCTCTCCTTCCGCCTATATATTGCCTCTGATACAGAAACCCTAAGTACCGATCAAAATTCCACAAAAAGGGTCTGTAGCCGTCGTCATCTCCATCCCTAGATTGGGAGGGATCTGAAGCTCTTCCCAGCACCCTTCCAGAGAGGGGAATTCACCCTCGAGGTCTTCTTCATCATCATGCAAGCCTCTGGTGTGATGCGTGAGTGGTTCATCTCTGGACTACGGGTCCATGTAGTAGCTAGATGGCTGGTTCTTCTCCTTTGTGCTTTCATGTCTAGATCTTGTGAGCTCCGTTCATGATCAAGATCATCTATTTGTAATTCTGCATGTTGTGTTTGCGGGGATCCGATGGATATTGAGATGTTATTTCAGATTGATTATTGATTCTATCATGTCTTTGTTATTTGTGATCTTGCATGCTTTCCGTTGTTAGTAGCTATCTTGGCCAAGTAGATGCTAACAACTCCAAGAGTTAGTATTTATGCTCGATAGTGGGTTCATGCCTCTGGTAATCTGGGGAAGTGATAGAAATCTCTAAGGTACTAGATGTGTTGTTGCTACTAGGGAGAAAACAACAATCCTTTGTTCATAGAACAATCGTATTGTTTTCATTACACGCAATTCGTAATGCAATTATCTGTTGCTTGCAACTTAATACTGGAGGGGGTTTGGATGATAACCTGAAGGTGGATTATTAGTCATAGATGCAGTTGGATGGCGGTCTATGTATAATGTTGTAATGCCCAATCGAATCTCAAAGGAGTCAAGATGAGTAGTATATGCTTGTATGCTTTCTCGATGTTTATCAATTGCCCCGCTGTAATTTGTTCACCTAGCATGTTATCTATCTTAAGGAGAGCCACCTCTAGTGAACTATGGACCCTGGTCCTTTCTTTTACTTTCGATCTACAATCAACTGTTTACTGCTTTGTGTTCACTTTCTGCAAACTATTACTTTCTTCATTCGATACGTTTAATTATTTGTTTTCAGCAAAACCGGTGAGATTGACAACCTCATCGCAAGTTGGGGACAAAGTTCTGTGGTTGTGTTGTGCAGGTCTCCACGTTGTTGCTGGCACCGGTAGTGTGCCCTGCCAAGGCTCAGCTAGCTACACCTTTGGGGTGTTTCCTTACTCCTACTAGTTCGATTAAACCTTGGTTTCATAGTGAGGGAAAACTTGTTCCCCAACGAGCTCGATATATTTTGGGCCATCAAGGCCTTCCATCGATGCCACCACGACGCCAAATAGTGCCATCGCCTGCACACTCGTCCATCAAACACATTCGCTGCCAAGTCCCTACTGCACCATGCCCGCGAAACTCGACGACGTCGAAGCGGAAGAAGCCACGCCGCTCCACCTTCTGACCTCTTTGACCAATAGCAACTCCAAAATGATGCCTCAAGAGGGAAAACAGCGTGTAACAACACCATCTTCTGATCCAGGAGACCTAGATCCTGGAGTTGCTCGGTGAAGACACGAGAGCTGCATCGATGATGTCTCAACAAGAACATGACGCAGAGACACCGCCATTACCCACCATGACCGGAGTCGGTCAGACTTTCATCGGCAGTCTCACATCCCACCATCTGATCCGCGATGCAGCCGCCGAGAGACCTAATGTACATGCACGACGAACAAGGGCTCAGGCCCAAACAGGCCCCAGCAATCCCCGTCGCCACGCATACCATGGACGCCATAGGCACCGTCGAAGCCTGCACCGCCCGCCGCCTGTGCCACCCGAAGATTGGTGCACTGGCCTCCATGGTGCAGACCACCAGATCGCCATCCTCCGGGCTGCTAGAGGCCATGCCATTCCCCGGTCTGAGGTCATCGTCCCGCGTCGACGCCCACCATGCGATGGGACGAGAGGGCCCCGTCAGCACCAACGCTGACCAGGCTTTGCCTAGCCGTGCCCGCTGGTGGTGGCATAGGATGGCACAAGATTTTGCCGAGGACACTAGATATGGTGAGGAACATCAATGAAGAATGAAGGCCGGATCTACTAGACATGTTGTAGTAGACTTTCGGTGCCCCTAGTGCTTGGTGCACCACCGCCATCGTCTCCCCCCTCCACACCGTGCACACACACACCCCTCTCAATGGGTAGTGGGAGGTTGTGACGATGATGTTGATTGTGCCGACGTGCCGTGCCATGGGCTCTGGCAGTAGCAGACCTAGGTACTTTTGGAAGCCTGGACAAACAAGTTCAAGAGACCAATTTTCATACTAAAAATGTGTACAAAGTCTAACAACGCAAGGCGTCGCACACCGGAGCCTAGGCGACTGCCTGGGCTGGAGGGGCGGACGCCCCTAGGCTCGGGCATAGTTGCACAAATGCGAGGGAGGCGGGGGCACACGCTAGTGCACATTTGAGAAAGAGAGAGGAGGGAGCGTAAAGGGTGGTGTGAAAGTGGCCTTATGAGCCTAGAGCGACGCACAAATTCGAATATAAAGATTCAAAAAAAAGGGGGAAATACCAGCATGTAGGTAATATTATATATTACGATGCGTGCCAAACATTGGGTAGAAATACATTGAATTTTGGTCCTAGCAAAAAATTGAAATTTTTAGATCTAAGATGTGAATAGTAGACAAACGAAATTTGATAAATTTGTCTTTTTTCTGCCGAAAATACATGGGGGGTTTAATTGAAATTTTGCAGATGTGTAGGCGGAACGTTAGTTATATGCCAGTTTGTTTCGAATTTTTTTAAGCTTTTTTGAAAATTCTAAAATCGACCTAAATTGGATTGGAGAGGGATAACGAGCGCCGTGTCGGCGTGTCGCTAGTACACTGACACGCGCATTTCGCCTATGAGCCGGGTTACTTTAGTTGGGTTAGAAAAAGGAGATGTGTTTAAAAAAAACTCCTCGGATGCCTATACATATGGGATAGATCAGGGTTGCATGTCCGCCTAGGAAGGATTGTTTGATATCAAGAAGTCGCTTTCGAGCTCGGGCTACATGGATCTTGTTTTTCTAAATTTCCAAAATCACATCTAAGGTTTCATTTTTTTTAAAGATCCTAGGTCTAGACAATGATGTACTCTATCAATGTGAAAAATCTCAACTCGAAATGCCTTGTACTCTAGGCTGCACAAAATGAAAATATCTAGAAAAAATTGGAGGTTTGAAAACTTGCACCATTAAGTACTTGAGATGGCAATTTTTTATTTTTGTGCAGTTTAAAATATAATATTAAAATTATTTTTAGCCAATCTGCCAAATTTTTATTAATCATTTGGGGCATTACTACATTCGTTTTGCACAAAATGAGAAATGCTAAATTTTATTTAGCCGATCTACCCAGATTTTATTAGTTAAAACTATACTATTTATTGTGAATGAAATTGCAGATGCATGTGCTGATGTGCATTATATTTAAGACAATATTTGGAACATCTATGGAGAAAATATTATGGAAAAAATAAAAAGAGTAAATATTGATTTGAAGAATTTAAACACCTACGGAAGGAAAATATAATGACAACTTTTTCAGTTGCTATTGCTCTTGTTAAATCTCATGTAACAATGATGGGCGATTTTGCAGACTCATATAACCAAACCAATCCCGTAGGTGTGTCATATTTTTTCCTCTATTTATGTTTTCATTAACAGATACACTGAATATAAAGAAGAATGAAAGAAATTGATTTATACTCAAATACATTCATGTAGACCGTAATATACAAACATGCGTACAAGAAGCCTAAAATCAATAAAATAAATGAAGGGCAAATGATGGTGCTCATTTCAAGCCTAGGAAATGATGACGGAGAATTAGACTTTCATGGTTATCTCACAGAATCTAACTACTTTTTGAAGGTGGGCTAGCCCAACTGCACCACCCTATTTATCAGAGTATGTGTTTGAGACTCAAAAACAACTCAGGGTCTTCTGCATCTAAAATAGAATTTGATTTTCGATTCAGTCAAGTCAAATATCATACACCATTTGTTCTGAATTATAAGATGTTCTGGATAGTTTAATATGGATTACATACGGACTGAAATAAGTGAATATACACACTAGGCATCTATATTCTATATACTTGTGATTCAGAAAAATGTTAAAACTTTTTAATACTCGGAACCGAGGGTGTATTTCTGAAGTATATCTCTTCTTAAGCTAATCCAAAGGTCATAGCGTGTTCATGCAAAAAAAAAAAAACTCGGATAATTGCTATAGCTATCTACTCCATATGTCATGTAATATAAGATGCCATTATACTCATAAATATATTAGGTATAATAATATCTTATATTATGAAATAAAGGGAGCAGTATTTTGTAGAGAGGCATCAATTTCATACTACTTAATTAAGAACCATACAAGTGCTAAACACTCCTACTAGCACTACAAAACAACCTCAAATTCAACATGCAGGCACACATTCTCTCTTGTAATTGTACTCTACTAGTTAACTAGCTAGAGTTGCCTTTGCAAAAGGAACTTACTTTGTTGATTTACAAATGAAGTATGCGTTAGGCCTTTCACAATGGGGTGTATCTTAGCACGCTATCCTAAGAGAAATAGATGATTAAGAGACAACTTCTCTAATGCATTGTTTTTTAAGTGGTGTCTCTACATTTAATGATTTAGATGACATGCATGCATATGATTGGTCTAACCATGCTTTTTTGCCTATGGTTTTGTGCAAGGGGTGTTTCTTAGCTAAGATACAACCACAATCTCTTTCCTCATTAACTATAGTGCCACATAGGCAAAGTGTCTAGGATACACCGCTAAGATACACCCATTGTGAAAGGCCTTAGGGAGAGTTGGTTTCTAGGATCTACTAGCTGGTTGAGCTTAGGTGGCCCGGGACAATATATACATGTCAAACCTACAAGTCCGGCCCACATCAGATATTTATTAGCATATAGTAGTAATGCTTTTACATAAATTTTATTATATTATTTCAACCGGTATTATTCTGAGATATGCTACTACATCCTATAGCGCAACTGAGTTAGAAGGGACTACAAAGCCTGAAAGGCTGAAAACATGATAATGAGGTCTATCAAAAGGATGCCCAAATGCCTGAAAGTCTCTTTCTTGTCCAGTTTGTTTATATGCAGCTTGACTAAACTAATGCCAGGGGGTGGAACAATGTAATCTGGATCTAATATTTTGTGATCTCCGTGTCTACTTTATTGGGCCCAAGGGATGTATTTTATACCTGGGATCATGTCTCTAGGTTGAGATTTCCTAAACCCCAAGGTGACATGAACAAGCAACCCAATGTTGCCACATCCCACTAGAGGTTGAATCACACTAGCTAGCTTGGTGGCACATTATTAAAAAGGGGTAATTTTTTAACTGAATGATCGGTGCAAGATATTATTATGTTCACCACTAGATACAATATTGTTGGTGGGCCAATTATTTATTTAGTGCAAGTGCATGGCCCGGGATGCTTTGTTTGACTAGTACAATTATAGCTATGAGCACACGTCTGAACCATTTGTATATGGTGATATATAATTAGGTAATGGCTTGTTCCGCATACAAGCATTTTTTTATGTCCAGCCATTTCTTTTGTATGACAATATTATCCGCAGCACTAAACAAATGCTCTCTTGTTGCCAATCTGTTATTAGATCGGTATCATGGCGATTACTTTACCGGTAAGTACGTGAGAGTGACTACTGATTGCAGACGTATTCTCATGGATATAAATATGGTTTTAAACGGATCTGATTGACTATATAAAATTAACAAGATTAGCGAAGCAGGAAGGAGGGGAAGACTAGAATTGCTCGTCATTAGTGGCTAAGAAAGTCAATAAACTACACATATTGTACTTTGAGAGAGAAGTTGGTGTATGTAGATAATAAACATATAGCGATAAACATGAATACAAATACTATAGACATACAAAACAATGAAGGATGCTCATGCCTTTCCTCATTCATGGTTCAATAATCACAAGAACTTTGCGGTAGTACTTGCTCATAGGTCCTAGCCGTCCGTTGACCAAGGGGTAAGTTTGACTGTACAAGGTTTTTAGTTATGGCAATTTTGGTCATCTGTTGGAAAGAAAAGAATTTACGCCCTTCCTAGATCAACCAATGACTCTCATATATGTCAAAACATAACTTTTCTCTTTCATACGACATGAAATGATTTGGAAAGATATTAGTTTTTGATTAATTAGGAGTCCTCATACACATTAAACATATACTAGAACACGATTAATTAGGACCTTCATATCTTTCGATTATTTTCCTTTTTATCATCTTTGTAAGTTGTATAAAGAGAAAGTTAATGTTAGCCTTGAGTACTCATTGTCAGTCTGCCCGCCAAAAGGTAATAATATTGTAAGTTGTTGGATCACCTTGAATAAATGGCCCATATCAATGGGGTACATCGTATATTTCTTCTTACATGTATAAAAATCTAGGGATTTTATATATGCCAACTGAAGCATCAATGTAAGAAAAGAAAGGGTAAGGGTGCATTTTTGTTTTCAGGACTTTGAGGGTGTTTCTTTTCAAAATGAGCATATGTGGTGGGTAATGTGACAAAGCATGCATACGCATCTATATTTTTGTGCAGTTAGTCGTCTGCTATTAAAAATGATCCATAAGAGCAAATACAATAAGTCATAGTCAGCTGGCTATAAGGACTAAAATAATATTTCCTTGCCTAGTTGGAAGAGAGAGAAGAGGAGAGAGAAGAAGAGTGAGCTCTCATGCAATAGCCAGCTCTAGCACGTGCTCCTATGCACTTTGAGAGAGTAAAAGGTGGATCATATAGTGCAAAAATACTATATTTTTGTAGCTCACTATTGTACATGCTAACTCTAAATTGACTATAGATAACATGGCACTTGGCTCATAGCCAACAGCTGGCTATACTATTGTCCTTGCTCCAATGTAAAAACTATGCATAAAAAGTTGGTTTTCTCGAACATCTCAAACCAACATCAAGTGTTCTTCAAAATACTCCATCTGTTTCAAATTACTCCGTCGGCACGCTTATGTAGGTGGACTAGTAGTCTCTTATTTTTTATTCAAAAAAATTCTGAAAATTTTGAAATAGATAGTATAAAATGTGTACTACGTATATCAAAAATCTTAGAATTATTTTGGATAAAAAATAAAAGAGTACTAAACCACCTAGGTAAAGTGCGCGCGGAGTAATTTGAAACAGAGAGTATTCAACAATGCACGTGCCGTAGTATATATAATACTGAACGGATTGTCAAATCCCTAAGCACGCCCATAAAATATCTCCTAGGAGTACTATTCTGATTTGATGCCTGACCAGCTTGCAGTAGAGTAGCAGCAGTGCTATGATATTCCGTTGGCTTTGTAGTTCAGAGCCCCCTAGCTCAGCTGGCTAGCTGATAGGATCAGAGAGGTAGATTTACATTGCTGTAGCAGGCGTAGGTGGCCAGTAGGAGTAGGCCATTGTAGGGAAAATAGCAAACGCGTAGGATAGGTTGGGTCAGTGCATGTGCATTTATCAGTTACCGCATGCTGTACCTTTCAGGCCTCTTGCTCAGGTGATGCGATCTACTGCCTGTACTGGTAATAGTATGTCGAATAATATAATTGAAAGATGACTTGTATGATATTACAAACGATGTACTCTCACACGGTGGTAAAAGTATAGTATATTTTCATGAGTGGAGATTTCTGGCTCCCAAACTGGAGCGATCTTGTTATTTAAAAGAAATCGAAAATCGTATTTACGAGTATTAATTTTTTTAATAAAAAACCCTAGGATGTAGGCAACGGTATATCCCGCAAACATGCACAAAAAAAATTAAATATTTTATATTATGAGCTACACAAATATAACCAAAGTTTAGATCCGAGTATGAATATTTTAAAATCTTGGAATTTTATCAGATTTTTTGTTTTTATGTAGCCCACAATACAAAAAAATCGCATTATGATGCATGATTGTAGGATCGTACATCATTGGCTGTGTCTAGATTTTTTCAGATTATTTTGAAACTTGTAGATATGATTTTTGAATTTTTTAAATAAAGGGATCACTGATGCTCGGGAGTCAAAGACACTTTTCTATATTCTCAACTTTGACATAGATTTTTTGTGCAAGTTTTTTTATATGGTTATGAAAAAATTGCAGGAAAATGATTTTAAATATCAACCTGATTGTGTATATCAATGGTGTGTTAACACAATTCACAGTCAAAATACACCATACAATTTGAAACAAAGTGTATACATCATATCACTGGTTGGTTTTTCTACCAACCCTCTCCGATCCTTGAATTGTAATAATTTGCTGAACAAACTAAGTAATAAAAGGATGTGTACATCGCTTGATGCAGATGCCGGGTGTTTATCCCCCGTTTTAAAAAAAAATTACTCATATGGTAGTTACTCCAAGACAGGCTTATGTACTTAAGTAACTGAAAGGATGAAATAATTCTTGATGCAATCAATTGTGCGTCTCTCGATTCCTACGGACAATTTTTTTTGTATATTAGGTTTTTCTCACTAAGAGTTTTGGAGTAGCTCATTTGATCATAACATCAAGATTCTCAAATTCCTCTAAAATGCACCACATGGCTATAGCTCCATACAAATATCAGCATCGGTTCAAATCTTACAGTACTTTTTTAGAAGTCTGTCCTTCCCTCCATCTTTGTGCGTGTGACAACCCAGATTCGGGACTTCTATTGTATGGAAAGGATTCAGATTTGCCTTTTTTTTTTACCGGAAAAGGATTCAGAACACCTTTTGCACCAAACGCACTCCCGTCCTAAAGAGTATGCAAATAAAGTGAACATCTCAGCCTCAGACCTTCACCTCTAACCAATAATTTAGTGACCGCAGGGTGGCTCAATCTAGTAGGTGCTTAGTACTTAGTCACTAATAATCTACCTCAATAAGTTCATTACATAAGAAACATAGGCAGATAAAAAACAAACACGCTGCAAAGTCTACAAGATTGAGTGCGCAGTCTGTCAAGCTGAAAGAGTTCAAAGCACGCTTCAGCCTCCAAATCAGGCGGAGGACAAGATTTCCCAGTTCACCCAACACTTGTTCCCATCTTTTAACTTAATCGTTTCCTGCCAAGTTACGTCGTAAGATTTTCTGGCGGTACACTACAAAACTGCAAGAGTCGCCAACTGCAAACGTCACTGAAAAGGTAACGCAGCTGATAAAAACATGGGGGTTCTTTTTTTCTTCATGCCAACCGGCATGTGTTATGCACTCACAGCAACACAAATCTGTCTCGTCACGTAGCCATCAGAATTCAGAAAGAAATGGCGGATCTTGACAGATCATAGAGAAAATAACCAGCAAGATAGGAGGCATAGACATTATGTTTCCTTGTGTAACTGATGGAGATGTCTTTGGTTGTGCTATATACAAGGCCCACATTACACTCCAGCACTAGTCAAACTCCTTTTGCTCCTCTCTTTTTTTGTGTGTGGCTTTCTACTAAGTACTGTAGTCAATAACTAGCGCTCCACAAGAATACATGTGTCCTTAGTCTTGCGGTCACGGGTAGTGGCTTGATGGGATGGATTATGTACAGTCGTATCGATGTGATATCTTGGAGAATAATGCCAGAAGTCCAGGGCATAGTAAATGACCAGACATGGAATCAATCGCATGGCATAAATATAAATTGAATGTGTTCCTCTATGATCCCGACCGGATGAAATGCCCTGGCTCGGCTAATTTGATGTCCCAGCACAAGGTTCAGAAGCAGAACCCGTTGTTGCTGATGACTTCTTACTGATCTCAAGCTCTTGTTGTTTCTTCAGATAGCTCTGTGCTGTGGAAGTGACTATCTGAGCGATGAAATTCATGATCATCAGCCAAACCACCGTATTCCAGATGGAAGAGAGTGACAGATTCCACTTCTTTCCCTGTACAAGGATAAATTCAGACCTTTAGGGGAAATGGCAACTTTCTGGAAAACAAGATGATGGCAACCTATACAAAGACTCAATCAAAGCTAAAGTTAGGTTACGTTTCCAACGCCTCCATCAGTCCACCCGAACCAATCAAACTGATCGATTATGCAGACTATACTTATCGACTTGGTTAAACAATATATTTATCTGTTGGAAAATATAGGAGAATACAAAACATTTCTTTCACAACATTGGCAGCAATTATCACTAAAGACATACTATTCCATGATAACATATGAAACTTCTCAGGTTATTACATTGTAACCAACAATTTAATACTAGAAATTTGAAAAAATACATGAAATAATGATAGAGAATTAGAGGTCATTTAATGAAATGAAACATATACAGCTGATGTATGCGCACAATTTTAAATGCTGAAAATAGCTTCCAAATGTAAGAAAAATCTGTACCTTTGCAGCACTAGAAGCTGATGCAGCAACGCTGGCCATTAAAAACTTATCCTTGGCTGTCTTCAACTTGGTCACTAAAGATGGAAGGATGGATGATACTCCAGGAAAATTGCTAAATACCCACACAAGCCTTTCCTCCACCAGTTCAAGGAGTTGGTTGTTGCAGAGAGTAATTACCAACGTTGTCTACATAAGTAATTTGTACAATATGTGATTATAAATATGCCAATATAACAATTAGAAATTAATGCATCATATGAAGAGTTGTACCAAAAAAGGTTAAAAGAAGCAAACCTGCATATAAACCTTGATAAAAGCCTTTCCAATTAAAGTTGCCAGAAAGAACTTCCAGAAGGGGATGTTAAATTGTCCACACAAAATACCAGCAAGATCAAAAAGAGGGTTTGGCACCTGATGGAAGTTTAAGTTAGAGTCTCTCCACCTGTCATATTTAACAATCTACATGTTTCCTTTTCTTTGTAATTATTAAATTTTACTATCAGGGCCTCCACTACAGTTTTCAGTTCAAGTAAAAAATATTAAAGGAATAATATGCCAAAGATAACTGCTCTACATTTGCAATATTGCTCCACTGATCACAAGGAAAGCCATAGCCGCATTTTACATATAGCAACTATCATTCAAGTGGGGAGAGAATGAGTTTCTCAAGCAATGTGAATTGAGTTCAGCTAACAGCTTAAGCAGTTAAGGAGCCAGTACAAGGCAACTGCAAGTATGGTAACATAATCAAACATGTATATAAGCAAATAAATGTCAACAAGAAAGAGACTAACCGAAGCAAGTAGCAATATTGTTGGGAAGTTTAGATATTGTGAGTGAGACATAAGCCAGCGCTTGGCCTGGTATAGAGTTGATGATATAAAACCCTCTTTTGAGATAGAAGCATCCAATTCTGCTAACTCTTCGACTTTTTGGCCTGACATGCTAGCTGCGGTTCATTTGTAGTAACCTGAGTCAGTTGCTTCAAGTAACATTTCCTAATTAAGTACAGGAACTTATAGCTATTACGCTAATTTAAGTTAAAGTCTAAGATCAAGGATTGTTTAGCCTGAACTTACGTTAATCTTATATCAACGCTTATTGTGGTCAGGATACTCAACTTATAAGCTAGATAACTCAGCTCATCATAACTGAGAAATGGGAATGAAAAAAAAAATGTAATTTAAGATACCCTTGTAGATACCTATACTTCGTAACACTGCAA
Organism: Avena eriantha; assembly: GCA_910589775.1. Lineage (NCBI taxonomy): Eukaryota > Viridiplantae > Streptophyta > Magnoliopsida > Poales > Poaceae > Avena > Avena eriantha. The sequence continues at coordinate 141,861,039 of OU342741.1, read as the reverse complement.
ATACCCATACTGAAAATAACAGGACAAGACTCGCCGAAGACTTCATGGGAGCATGGATGGAAGTTAAATGCATTCTAGATCTAACATCTGAGCGAGACCAAGAAACTGAACTTGATAACTACTCTGCTCTGCACACAGGTTAACGATATTTCTAGCTAAAGGCAATACTGGAAGACGTAGCATAAATAATCAACAGTTGAGTAAAAAATTGATGGTCATCCTCATCAAAGCATGCTACAAGTGTTCGCTTAATTTGTAATTGGTCAAGAAGCTTTTATTAAAAAGACTATGCAGCTCTTTCAAATGCACAAATTCCACATCAAAGTAACTATGATGTGCTCATGCAAATTTAGGCCCAGTGAAACATTTATACATAACTTTATGGATGCGCGACTAATGCTCTAAAGTAATAATATTAAGGGAAAATTTGCTACAAGACACCGTTATTATGAGATGTTTGTCAAAACACACTGTAAATTTATGCCTTTGCTAGGTACCATTATTATTTTGTGTATGTTTGCTGTGACACACCGTGCGACCTAAAACGGAAAGCTGCCGTAACGTCCCTAAAATTCAGACTCGGTCCAAGGAAAGGCATCTAAAAAAAGAGGTAGAAGGAAAGGAACCGCTTGTTCCGATCCATCTCACTCGCAGCCCAGCTTCCATCACCCCGTCCGGCGTCGCCCGCCAGCCCGTCCTGTCCCCATCCCTGTCTACGGCCGGCGTTGACCCATCTGCGTCGCCCTCCCGTCAGCCCGTCCCAGCCCCTGCTCTCATCCAGGTCCGGCGTCGCCCCGTCTCCGCCAGCACGTCCCTGTCTCGGCTTCACTCACCGGCGTCCTCCTGCTGGACCAAGTTGTCCGGTGGCCATGGACAGCGGCTTCTCCTGGGTGCCTAAGGGGTTCTCCAAATCTGGTTCACGTTGAGGCTAAATGCTATCCGATTGTCATATTTTTTTTGGCATTTGTGTCCAATGTTGCTACGTACAGCCTACATTGGCGCCAAAGATTTATTACAGAAAGAAAAACTGTTTTACTGTTTAAAACGATGCTCATTGCTAAACTTTCCGTTTCGGGACGGTCGGTGTGTTGTGGCAAATGTACACAAAATTATAATGGTACCCAACAAAGCCATAATTAAGTGGTGTGTTTTGGCAAACGCCGCAAAATAACGGTGTCCTATAGCAAATTTTCCCTAATATTAAAGAATGATAAAGTATAGCATGAGACGTAAAAGAAAAGAAAAACAACGATCAAATGAGCGAACATAGAACTATGTAAATTATTTTCCATCTGGCAAGAGCAAAGCAGTAAAAGCGTAACCTGCTCTAGAGATAAAATATGGAGGAAGTTCTCCAAGTGCAGTTCCAATGCCCCAAAGAACAGCTTCAAGATGAACTTCATGAAGTATTTTGCCAAACGGGATTGTTTCCTGATATATTGGAGGTCCAAATTCTAGACAGTCTTTCTCCAACCATGAAGGCATCCTTTTAAGAAGAATAGTGTCATAAGGAGCACTCTTTAGATCAACCCGACCACACTGAACCGCTTTCATTGTAAAAAGGGCTATATGAGGCCCTAAATACAATACAAATGTGTGCAAACCAGAGCCTGCGAAATAAAATGATGACTAAGGATCAAACTACAAGTATAGTCTTACTAAAAATGGCTTAGCTGTGATGGTAAAAAAAATGTATTCAGCAGATTACTTCTCACACAAATGCAACTGAACTTTGGGCTTTACCTAATCCAATGGATGAAGCCACCCCTAGTATGACCCACCATAATCCAAATCTGGCATACCAAAGCAGTTCCTGCATATGCTGCATTGAAGAAAAATACAATGTTTTATCCATGATGTGCATGCCCGACACCCCATCAAATATATGAAAGGAAGAAAGAACATATGGTCATAGGTACAACTGGAGCAGCCAGGAAACTACACACTTATGAACTAACGTGGACAAGCTATTGCTATTGAAATGAAGCTTTCTTCATGCATATCTAGAAACCTGCTTCTAGAGACTGTAAAAGTAGTGCTCTATATCATGCATAGACTGTAAAAGTAGTGCTCTGTATAAATTTGTATACTTGTCATTCAATTCAGCGTATCGCCATTCGGCTTGTCTAATCTTGAAATATAGAAATGTGCTAACTAAAAGATGATGATACCTTCTCGTGAGGGCCATCGATAACCAAGAGAAGCACCCAGGTAGTAACAACCAAAAGAACCAGGAACTTCAACCGAGCACCTTCTTTCAGAACACACGAACATGTGCTTTTGATACTCTGTCCAATGGCTATCACAAACAATGAGAGTGTTTTGAAGGGCTGTGATGTCAACGTTAACTTTTCCAGGTCCATACGATGCTTCTCATGAAGGTCTGAAAGATATGGTAAATCTATTAGATCATCAACGCACAGAGTAGTCTTGCTTTTATCTCATTAAGAAAACAAGGATTTCAGAGAATTCTAAGTTCATCTGATGTTACAATGAAGGTGGCATAGACTGTGAAGGATCCAATGGGCAATGGACGACACATACTCCTAATTTGTTGCCTTTCATGACACTTCGACCAATAAATACACACGTTGAGCTGTGCATTGAAATAAAATAATTGCAGCTATCTTCCATAACATAGTTTTGAATATAACGATAAGTAGCATTTCTATGTATATAAAAATCATAGTAGAAAACTGAATTTATATTGGGGAATTCCAAAGTACACTGCAAGAAACTGAAACTGAAAAGATATCACTCCTAGTCAATCTTTCCAGGAACAAATCTATTGGAGGTTACGAAGTAAATGTTACTTATTGCAAACTCCAGCTGCCCTAACATTAAAACGAAATTTAATTTAAATACTCAACTGTAACCTTCCAAAAGTGGAGTAAATAACTCGACTCAATGCTTGAAAGGCAAACAATTAGCATGATCGTCTTTCTAGGTCCAATAGAAAATAGATGAAAGAAACCAAAGCCACTAATTCACGAAAGATTGAATCATTGTACTCTTCTCAGACGAAAACAGAAAATCACAATTAACGTGTACGTATGTTTTAAGAGAAAAGCTAACTTGTACGTAAGAGAAAACAAACAAAATGCTCCAGTTTTCCAGTAAACCCTCAATGGGACGCATCCGCAACCCCATAGCGCAAACAAGTTAACAAACGCCTCCGGAACCATATGAATCTGAGGGGAGAAACTTATTGGCTTTACATGATACTACTAATTTCTACAAGTTCGAAAGCCCAAAGAACCAAACCGGACAGCCATCTCGAAGAACAGAGCGAGACCAAACAACGCGATGCCTGACGCAAGGCCGGCATCGACTCACTCACCGGAGACAGCCTGGTCCTCGCCGACGGCGGCGCGCTCCATCTCGTGCCCCCGTTCCCCACCTCTGCCGTGGTAGATCTGAGCTGAGCAGCACCTGTCGGAGCTATGCAAACCAAGGGGACGAAAGAAAACGCGCGAGCTTTGCTGCTCGTTTGGCGCGGAAACGCCTCGCCGCTTCCACCGGTCCGGTGGGGGAGGGGGGATCACGAGCTCCGCGAGTCGGAGGGTACAGAGGAATCGCTCGTTTCTTTTTTCCCGTGGAAAGCTGGGTGCTTTTGGGCGAGCGCAAGGGGCGAGGAAAACAAAAGCTTCGGTTTTGTTACGGTTTACGTGCTCGCGGCTTTCTGGTTTTCCTTCTCAAAAACAAACGTTAGAATTGATTGTCTTTGCCAAGGCGTTTTTGTTTCTTGAGCTGGAGAGAAGGTAACTTGTGTAGTACTACTGTAATAGATTCGTGTACTTATTATTTATGAATTTCGTTTCTCAAGCTAACTTCTCTTTTTTCCCAAGAAAGAATATTTTAAATAAGCAACCATGGAGTGTAATTTTTGTACCCAGATCCCGTTGAGCTCTGTATTTTTAGAAAATAGAAAATGTGTATCTAAAAGTTTCATTGAAATGATTATGTTCAAAACAAAAAATAAAGACGAAAAGATTTTGTCCAACTTTTAGATATAAACCCCCAAACGGATCGACCAAACAAGACTCACATCAACACAATCACACACAGGCGCACCATACCACGGAGCACGTTGAGTAGATCCATTAGGGCTTACAAACTAAAACAGCGAAATAGCAACAAGTAGGAAACTAAAGTTTCACTTGTTTGCCGGTCTTAAGTCGATCGTTGGCACGCTAAATGACGAGTGGAGAGAATTGATCGCCCCCATCATGGACGCTAGAGGAGCTCAGTCCCTCATCTCTCACTAATGGCATCTAAAGCTGCCTAAAGATGTGTTTTTTAAAAGGCAGTGAGTTGGTCGTCAAGGGATAATCAAATCGATGGTTAGCTTATATTCATAATGTGCAAAAGAGGCCAACATTGAGTGCACAAAGCAAAAGAAATAAGGCGGCGAGATTGCCCTGAAATTCCTTGAAGAAGAGCAAAATAAAACATCCAAACAAGATGGGCTCCATCGGCACCGAAGAAATTCGCTAGCTCAACCCCACATAAGTTCAGCTAAAGGAGCAAGAGAAAAGGAGGTGGTTCATATATTTTGGGTCACACCATAGAGCACAAAAAAGGTTGTCTCTGCTTGAGGATTTGGTTGCTTAGAAATTCAAGAGAAACCAACCATTATTCCATGAAAATTTAATTATGTCATTTCCTAATTTAAAAAAATCATTATACACAAACATTTATTAGACGTCATAGATTTGTCTAGATATAAATGAATCTAAACAATGTTTTTTTTAGATGATCTAAACAATGTTGTATAGGAACATGTGTAAATCGGCGACACCTAAGTCAGGACAGGGACACAGGGTACTATTTAGTCTAGACTTACACCACTTTCGCATGCCTATTATGGTCATTCTAATCAAACAGTTTATCACGTATTTTCAATCATGTTTTTTTAGTTCCCATTTTAATCGCGTGTCAGAGCATCTCCACTTGGGGCTCTAAAGCCCCCCTAAAGGGTTATCGGCGCCGGCGGTCAAATTGACGCCCAACCCACCCTCAAATTAGTTTTGGCGCCGGTGAGGTCCGTTTTGTTATCCGGTGCCCCAGGCCGAACCCAACCCACAGGGGAAGGGGGGCTAGCGAAGGTGTCGGATGCCACGTTTCTGGCGGGAAGGAGTAGGGAAGCTGGCGCGTAAAACGGCTGGTCGTCGCGGGCCACCCCTGTCAGCGTCAGCGGCCAACGCGATCGGTCTGTCTTCCTCCTCGCATGCCGCGCACCAGTAATGGAGTTGCTGCCCGCCGATCAGCCTTTTGCAGGCGAGTAGCCGATGCGTCCCGTCCGCCACGCCTCCCACCTCGCCTGCCGCGCATAAAAACCCCCTCCTTCCCCGCGGATCCTCCACAACCTAGTTCCATCCTCGCATCTCATCTCCCATCTTTCCCAACCACCCAAACCGCCGGCCATGAAGAGATACCCTGGAGACGGAGCCGCTGTAAACGTGTTTGGTGTCGTTCTCTGGGCGTCCACAAGGCACGCGCGTTGTGGGAGGCGGGGTACCCACCGCCGCTGGACGTGCGCTGACCACGCGGCCGATTCCTCAGTGTCGGTGGCTGTCCCGTCCCGTCAGTCCCCGTGGGCAGGCACGACAAGCGGAGATCTACTGCCACTACTGGGAGGTCCTCTCGCCGGAGGAGTGGATGATCCTGCCTGGGATCCCGATAACGCGCAGGCGTGGACCGCGTTTTTCGAGGCCCAGCACCAGGACCGCCTCGGCGCCTACGACGGCAACGACCCCCCACCACTGGACAAGAACATCGAAGGGCGGACCCGGTGGTGGAGCGCGCCCGGTCGGACGCTAGCCTGGGTCCTCGATTACATCGCCACCGGTAACCACCTGACGTTGACGATGCCTCCTGATGGCTCTGAGTATGGCGCCCAGAAAAATGCTGGAGCAATGATGATGTAGAGCTCGTTGGGAACCCCAAGAGGAAGGTATGATGAGCACAGCAGCAAGTTTCCCTCAGTTATGAAACCAAGGTTTAATCGAACCAGTAGGAGCAAGGAAACACCCCAAAGGTGTTACTAGCTGAGCTTTGGTAGGGCGCACTACCGGTGCTAGTAGCAACGTGGATATCTGCACAACACAACCACAGAACTTTGTCCCCAACTTGCGATAAGGTTGTCAATCTCACCGTGTTTTGCTGAAAACAAAGGATTAAACGTATCGAATGGAAAGAAGTAATAGTTTGCAGAAAGTAAACACAAAGAAGTAAACAATTTGTAGATTGTATGTAAAAGACAAGGACCGGGATCCATAATTCACTAGAGGTGGCTCTCCTTAAGATAGATAACATGCTGGGTGAATAAATTACAGCGGGACAATTGACAAACATCGAGAAAGCAATACATGCATATATTAATCATCTTGACTCCTTTGAGACTTGATTGGACATTACAACATTATACATAGACCACCATCCAACTTCATCTATGACTAACAATCCACCTTCAGGTTATCATCCGAATCCCCTCCAGTATTAAGTTGCAAGCAACAGATTATTGCTTTATGAACTGCGTGTAAAGTAAACCATACGATTGTTTTATGAACAAAGGATTGTTGTTTTCTCCTTAGTAGCAACAACACATCTAGTACCTTAGAGATTTCTGTCACTTCCCCAGATTACCAGAGGCATGAACCCACTATCGAGCATAAATACTAACTCTTGGAGTTGCTAGCATCTACTTGGCCAAGATAGCTACTAACAATGGAAAGCATGCAAGATCACAAATAACAAAGACATGATAGAATCAATAATCAATCTGAAATAGCATCTCAATATCCATCGGATCCCCGCAAACACAACATGCAGAATTACAAATAGATGATCTTGATCATGAACGGAGATCACAAGATCTAAACATGAAAGGACAAAGGAGGAGAACCGGCCATCTAGCTACTACATAGATCCGTAGTCCAAGGATGAACTACTCACGCATCACACCGGAGGCTTGCATGGTGATGAAGAAGGCCTCCAGGGTGAATTCCCCTCTCCAGCAGGGTGCCGGGAAGAGCTTCAGATCCCTCCCGATCTAGGGATGGAGATGACTGCGGCTACTCGTGGATTTTTGATCGGATACTTAGGGTTTACGTCCCGAGGGCATCTTATAGTCGGAAGGGGAGGCCGAGGGGGTGCCGGGAGCGGCCACACCACCCCCTGGCGCGGGCCAGGCTAGGCCGCGCGGCCAGGTGGTGTGGTGGCCCCCTGGCCCCTCTCCGTCTCGTATTCTGGCACTTGATGCCTTCCGAAAAAATAGGCACTTTGGCTTTTGTCCGTCCAATTCTGAGAATATTCATTTTCTGACTTTCCTAGAACCAAAAACAGCAGAAAACAGGCAGCTGGCACTGTGGCTCTTGTTAATAGGTTAGTCCAAGAAATCATATGAAAAGTACTCCAAAGTTGGAACAAAACGCAAGAAATTGGATAAAACTAAGCATGGAACATCAAAAATTATAGATACATTTGCAATGTATCAACATCTCCAAGCTTAACTCCTGCTTGTCCTCGAGTAGGTAAGTGATAAAAAGAAAGAATAATTTTTAAGGTGACATGCACCATCAAAGACTTGATGAAAGTATTTGTAAAACATTCAAAGCTAGGATCATAGTACTTCAATCATAACATGAAAGACAAAGTTCTAGCAATAAGCAAAGAAACTATGTTGCAACATGAAAATGCACAAACAAAAGATTCATGAATAACAATACTTTGCAAGACGTTTGTTTGTTTCACATAAAGAAAACATAGCATACTAGTATTCAGCTTGTCCCTCAATAGAGTAGCAAATATAATTGCATAGGACACCTTCAAAGTTCATAAGAGTGACTAGATACAAATAGTTTAAAACAAGCAATATCAAAGTATGTATCAATCAACTAGTCTTGGGACAATGCACATAAAACTAAGAATGGCCACTATGCTCTCAAAGTAGGTGCATAAAGATAGAAGGTGGAGACTCAGTATAATGGTGGAAGAAAGGCCTTTATAAAAGGAAGTAGGGATTCAAGTCTCATAAAGAGCTTCCAAAAATTATGGTACTTATAGCTTTCAGCTCTCATTGCCCCTATCATAAGCATCTTGAAGTGATTAAGGTTAAAGTGAACAAACTATGGTGTACATGCTTGACGAAGTATAATTCAGAAATCTCATGTCCCTTATATACGAGGGGCGCTCCTTATTCTACTCAAGTTTAGTCACCGGTAAGTTCTTGTCATTGTAAGTACATGTGTATCATAGAGAACCGCCAACGGGGTACCCCTTTCCCGATGATATAGAAGAATCCCCATATCAAAATGACAAGGCAAGCAGACAACGAGCATCTCAGCAATCTTCTTATTTACCATGGGAATATGGTGATTTTTCTCTCTTTCCTCTTTTCATAATCTCTTTTTTTCCTTTTCTCTTTTTTTCCTCAATATAGGACTTTTTTTATAAGAAGAATGTTTCATAGACAGCTCATTATGGTTACGCTGCAGGTTTCCACCATGTCAGCATGGATTAGACCAGCGGCCCAGACGTTTCTCTAACACATATACATAACTCCATGGACTTACAAGCTCCCCTTTCATTTCACACCGATGACATCCATATACAAACGAGCATGATATCAACTAGGTACAAGTACCAAGTGCAATGTTGAAAGCGTTCCCCATGAAAGCATGGTTCTGCTAATTTTCAACAAATAAGTGCAAGCATATACAACATAGAAGACACAATGGTTCAAGTTTATTAAGGGCAAGAAAAGTAAAGTGTGCCATCAAGTTCGTGAGAGCTTTAATCACTAGTTTTCCCATAACAAGTTTAATTTGGAAGGTAAACAAAAGCATGAATATACTTGGAATAGCATAAGCTAGTAGGTAGGTATGGTGGACTCTTTGAAATAACTTGGTTTAGGGAGTTGGATGCATGAGTGGAACTCATACTTGGTGGTGGAGGCTAGCAAAAGACTGGGAGCGACAAACTAAGAGAGCAATAATGGCCATAATCATACAGAGCGACAAAACATCATTGATCAAAGCATAAAGTGATACTACAAGTTGAAAACTAAAGGATCATAAAGGCTATGGTGACTTGAGATAGTCATAACATGGTGTGAGCATGCGCCAAGTCAACCCAAATAAAGCATCAAAGGAGAATACCAGTATACTATGCTTTAATATGCTAAAACAACGCATGATTCATCCAAGACACATTAAGAAATCTCAATTATTTATAACAAGTCATGCTACATCAAAGAATACTTAGAAAAAGGATAAAACAATATCAAGCATGGCATGACAAAGCATAGGCCATAGTCAAAAACGAGCTCTTTTTACGACATAAGTATGAACTTTCCTACTCTTTTCCAAACCAAATCAAACTATTTGCAAACCAATGTATGAAAGAGGGGGTCCAACCAATTTATTCAGAAAACTAAGCAAATCAAAGCAAACTAAAAACCAAAACGAAAACGAAAAAGAAGACGCTCCAAGAACAACACAACTGTGCATGAAATAATAAAAATGAAGCGTTTGCAAGAAACCTGGAATTTTTATTGATGAAGAAGGGGATGCCTTGGGCATCCCCAAGCTTTGACGCTTGTACTTCTTGGATATTTCTTGGGGTGACACGCATGGCATCCCAAGCTTGAGCTTTAGTCCATCCTTCATCTCATTACTCATTCCTTCCATACACCTGAAATTTTTCTTTCATACAAAACTTCACACAATCTCATTAGTAACATTAGTGCACTCAAGATAAATAAGTCCTAAGGTTCAGTTCTAACACCAAATAAACTTCCATTAGAACACTAGCTACTGCAGCACTTCCCTCAAAAAGCTCAATTCCCTAAAAGAACTCAAGAAGGAACCAACAAGAAGCAAATGCAGAAAATGGCAGATATCTGTCAAAACAGACCAGCAGGTAAAGACGAATTTTTTCGAAGACCTTATGTTGCTCAAATCAAAAAGTGATAACTAACGAAAGTTAGATAACAACCTGGGGCAGAAGCACAAAAATTCACGCCTCAAAAATACGTTCAGAGATTTTACACGAATTTTTACGATGAAGCACAGAAATCTGTTTCGGGACAACAACTTTCCCAATCATTACTTCTCTATCATTAGAGGTTACTCTTGGCACAAAAAGCAAATAAAAAGGATAAGTAGAGGTTATTACAGAGGTAATAACTTCCAAGACTCATCTAAAACTTTTGGGTTATCTCCCAATAAGTACTTTTCTTTAACGCCTTTAAGTTAGGCATAAGAAGCAAAGAAAGAATCAAGTATTCTCAAATGAAGAAGCATTAAAAACCAAATTTCTTGTCCTTACCTCTCTTATTTTTATTCTTAACCTTGGGGAAAATATGATTGTTTGGTGGAGAAGAAAGGTGCATGGTCCCCTTTCCCACATCTATTATTGCTCCAAGGAGTTATAATAGGGACCTTCCAAGTGTAATTTGTCTTTTTCCTGCACGTTTAATAACAAGATAATCAGTAGAAATCATTTTCCCAAGGATCTTTGTAAATACTCCTTCAGCTATTCCAAGAGGTAATATGGTAGTATTATTAGGAAGAGATATTTCTTTTCCTCCTTCAGTAAGTCCCTAAGTATTTAGAGATTTATAAATATCTTTGGGCATAAGGCAAAATTCAGACATGATATCACAACGAGCTTGAAAAGTTTCAGTATTTATCTCAATTTTTACTGTAGGAAGCCACTTTGATGGTTCAGAATTTATTGGAACATAATTGTGATGCTCCCTAAGCGTATTATAGCAATCTTTTAAGCTAGCAGTGCCAGTCTCAAGAGGGTTCAATCTAGCAAATATTTTTACAGAAGAAACATCAGTTTGGCTAGGCAAGTTGTAGGTGAGGATCAATTTATTTATAGCATTAATAGCATCATCCTCATTACATTGGAGGAAATCTCCTTCCACAATAGCATCTAAAACATATCTATAACAAAGAGCAATCCCAAGGTAAAAACTGCTAAGTCACAAGCTTTGAGTCATTTTAGGCTCAGTTTTTTCATGTAGATCAGAGATTCTAGACCAAGCTTCCTTAAATCTTTCCTCAATTTCTTGTTTAAAAGTGAAAATCATTTCCTCGGGTGACATAGTTATTGAAGCAAGGCTAGACATAGTGGCAACTTTAAGATATGAACTAATTTTTTTGTGTTTTTGAAATAAGAAAGCAAACTAGTAAAACTAATTTTTTTGTGTTTTTGATAACAAAACAAGCAAACAAAGCAAAAACAAACTAAGCAAAACAAAAATAACAAAGTAAAGAGATTGGTTATGAGAAACTCCCCTTGTGAAGATGTCCTTGACTCCCCGGCAACGGCGCCAGAAAAATGCTTGATGGCTCTGAGTATAGCGCCTAGAAAAATGCTGGAGCAATGATGATGTAGAGCTCGTTGGGAACCCCAAAAGGAAGGTATGATGAGCACATCAGCAAGTTTCTCTTAGTTATAAAACCAAGGTTTAATCGAATCAGTAGGAGCAAGGAAACACCCCAAAGGTGTTACTAGCTGAGCTTTGGCAGGACGCACTACCGGTGCTAGTAGCAACGCGGAGACCTACACAACACAACCACAGAACTTTGTCCCCAACTTGCGATGAGGTTGTCAATCTCACCGTGTTTTGCTGAAAACAAAGGATTAAACGTATCGAATGGAAAGAAGTAATAGTTTGCAGAAAGTAAACACAAAGAAGTAAACAATTTGTAGATTGTATGTAAAAGACAAGGACCGGGATCCATAATTCACTAGAGGTGGCTCTCCTTAAGATAGATAACATGCTGGGTGAATAAATTACAGCGGGACAATTGACAAACATCGAGAAAGCAATACATGCATATATTAATCATCTTGACTCCTTTGAGACTTGATTGGACATTACAACATTATACATAGACCACCATCCAACTGCATCTATGACTAACAATCCACCTTCAGGTTATCATCCGAATCCCCTCCAGTATTAAGTTGCAAGCAACAGATTATTGATTTATGAACTGCGTGTAAAGTAAACAATACGATTATTCTATGAACAAAGAATTGTTGTTTTCTCCTTAGTAGCAACAACACATCTAGTACCTTAGAGATTTCTGTCACTTCCCCAGATTACCAGAGGCATGAACCCACTATCGAGCATAAATACTAACTCTTGGAGTTGCTAGCATCTACTTGGCCAAGATAGCTACTAACAACGGAAAGCATGCAAGATTACAAATAACAAAGACATGATAGAATCAATAATCAATCTGAAATAGCATCTCAATATCCATCGGATCCCCACAAACACAACATGTAGAATTACAAATAGATAATCTTGATCATGAACAGAGCTCACAAGATCTAAACATGAAAGCACAAAGGAGGAGAACCGGCCATCTAGCTACTACATGGATCCGTAGTCCAAGGATGAACTACTCACGCATCACACCGGAGGCTTGCATGGTGATGAAGAAGGCCTCCGGGGTGAATTCCCCTCTCCGGCAGGGTGCCGGGAAGAGCTTCAGATCCCTCCCGATCTAGGGTTGGAGATGACGGCGCCTACAGATTCTTTCATGGATTTTTGATCGGATACTTAGGGTTTACGTCCCGAGGGCATCTTATAGTCGGAAGGGGAGGCCGAGGGGGTGCCGGGAGCGGCCACACCATCCCCTGGCACGGGCTAGGCTGGGCCCCGCGGCCAGGTGGTGTGGTGGCCCCCTGGCCCCTCTCCGTCTCGTATTCTGGCACTTGATGACTTCCGGAAAAATAGGCACTTTTGGCTTTTGTCCCGTCTAATTTCGAGAATATTCATTTTCTGACTTTCCTAGAACCAAAAACAGCAGAAAACAGACAGCTGGCACTGTGGGTCTTGTTAATAGGTTAGTCCAAGAAATCATATGAAAAGTACTCCAACATTGGAACAAAACACAAGAAAGTGGATAAAACTAAGCATGGAACATCAAAAATTATAGATACATTTGTAATGTATCACCTCCTCGGCACTCAGCGCCACGCCGCCTGCTCTTCCTCCACCTCTTCCTCGTCGAGGTCTTCGTCGCCTTCGACCCGCTACTCCCCGTACTCCATGTCGTTGTCGCGCTTCTCGGCTATCATCGCGCCAGTGAAGGACGAGTACGAGGAGGCTCCTCTGTCGCGCCGGTGCCCCGGCGGCGCCGCGGTTAGAGGCCGACGCGAGCGATCACCTCCACATGGTCGCCAGCGCCTCGCCGCGCCCCAGCGCCAAGTGAAGAAGGATTGGACGTCGGCGCCGGAGTACAAGACAGCCGCCCTCCAGCTAAAGATCGACGAGGACCCGAAGGAGTTTCCGGGCCAGTGCGTCACCGAGCGCGCCTCCTACGAGGTCGTGCCGGCAGCGACAGACGACTTCGAAGAAGCGTGGTCCGCGAAGGAGTACCGACGCGAGCAGGCAGAGTACCGCGCCGCCTCGACCTATTCATCGACCTTGAGGGTGACGATGGCGGGGCGGGTTGTTCGAGCTAGGGCGGCGATCCGGGCCAGGGCTGCAGCACCATGCCGTCGTCGAAGCAGGAGCCCAACGCCGAGGACGGCGGCGACGAGTACCGTCGCCTTGGACTGGGCGGCCGTGGCCGGTGCCACCACTAGGGTTTAGTTTTTTTCTAAAATTTTGTACAAACATGTTTGAACTGCAGTGATATCGACGTGTTTTTGTACCCCTACGGCCCAAAATCAGACCGCGTCGGACGCCGTATGGGAGACGAGTGGAGATGCTCGTGGAATCCTATTATGAATTCCTCCAGGTTATGAAAAACATATGTTCGACAAAAAAAAAGAATGTGAAGACTCCAAGAACGGGCAGTTATGCCGATCAGCCTACCAAGACTCCAAGAACAAAAGGTGGTGCCCTTTCGGCAGTTCCTTCACCATATGCCGTCTGCCCAGGTGTTCTAGAACACCATCCGCGCAAAGAAACCACCGAGCCCAACCGCAACCAGGGCATATACGGAGATTTCGCGTGCACGGGAGGCGGGCGGGAGGGTACAAAAGACGCTTCGCATGACGCTGCTTCTTCCCCGGTCGCCCGCCACCTCCTCCTCTCGGATACGCGAAGGAATCGGTCGGAGACGACGCGTCAGAGTTCCTTGCACACCTAACCCAACCAGGTTAAAACGTGTCCCTGGAAGCAACAGCGGGCGTGGTACGCGTCGCCACTCGCCACGCATCATCAGCGGCAAGAAGCAACATGGAATGAAACATACATAGGCTACGTACGGGCGACCCGACCAACGAAGTAACGTGCATAAGCTAACGTCCGACGTGGGTGAAAGAAACATGGGACACGTACGTCAAACAACAGAAAGCCAGTTCTAGAACGTTTTCGGACATGAACGTCGTCGTTGGTGCTTTAAACTACAAAATTGGGCCAAGTTTTAAACTACAAATCGCAAGTTTGGGCCAAGTTCTAAACTACAAATCGCAAAATAAATCATAAGTGGGATTTTGTGGGGGCCCCGCTCGCATCTCTAGCGTCTGGGTTTATATGGTCTATCGTAGAGTAAACCATTCTGGCGGTTGAACAGTTTTGACACGTTTTGTTGTTGCCCTATCTGCTTTTGGTATATTCCTCATGAAGGAATTTTAATAATATCACTTACTATCTAGCAGAAAGGGAAAATGAATCTTTCGAGGGTCGCTCTCGAGCGACCGGGGGGCGGAAAACCTAATCCCCCGTCTCCCTCCCTTCTCCACCCTCCCTCCCCCCGGCCACCGCCGGGCAAAGCCCGCGCGGTGCCGGCGGCGGCTGGATCTCCTCTCCCCGGCACGCGGAGGATCGTGCGGGACGGCGCCCTCCCTGGCGGCGGTGAACCTAGGCAGGGGCGGTCGGGATCTGACGTGGTGGCGGCTGGCGGACCGCGGCAGGGACGGCCCTTACACCTAGAGACGACGGTGGTCTTGGGGCTTGCAGCGGCGGCCATTCCTCGGCAGTTCTCAGCGGCGACGGCGTGCTCCGCTGGCTGGGCGGCGGGTGACGCCGGAGCGACGGGGGCGGCCCATGGGGTGGCCTCCTCTCTCGGCTGCGAGGACAGCCCGGGCGGTGCGAGTTCCCGGCGAGCTCTGCCAGAGCTCCGGTGGCAGCCATGGCGATCTGGTAGTGGTGGCGGATCTGGTCCCTCTCGGGATGCACGTGTCCGTGGGTGGCGACGGCACGACTATAGCAGCGCTGCGGCGGAGCTGATGGGGCCGATCGGGCCTCGATCTGGCCTAGCCGACAGGCCGGGCCTGCTCCAGCCCTAACTGGATCTGTTGCGGCGTCTGGACGGCACTCACCTCAGGTGATGGAGGGAAGTTCCCCTCCCTCCACGCCGTCGTGTGGCTTGAGGCCTACATGTCCGTGAGACCTAACCGTCCCTCTCTCCGGCATTGCGATGTGCCGCTGTTCGGAGCGGTGGCTAGAACTCGAGGATGCCGGGGTGGCGGCCCCGGAAGGTGGTCTGCGTGGGCGGCTCTTCGGCGAGCGCCGTGATAGTGGTGGTGTCTTTTCCCCTCAGTCATGTGGATGGCGAGGAGAGGGCGGCGGGAGGCTTTGGTGTTGGCGGCGCTTCGGCTTCGGCAGCTCCCAGATCGTGTGCTGGAGGCCTATCTTGGGGACAACGGGCGTGGCGGAAGACGGGAAGCGATACGAAGGTTTTTCCGGGCGAAAGCTCAGTGCTTCGGCACCATCGGCGACGATGCCTGCGGGTACCGTTACCCTCCTGGGGGTGCCGATGCGGCTACCTCCCTCGCGACAGGGCTCCGGGTGAAAACCCTTGAGCGTTAGTCTCGGTGGCGACGACGCGGTGTGTCGTTACCCTCTTGGGGGCGTCGTCGTGGAGCCCTGGCTCATCCCGGTCTCGGCTCCTTGTCTTCGGTGGCAAGTTTAGGTTCTCCGCGGTTGTCTTGCTTATTTTGATCTGCTTTGTAAAAGGGGTCTCCCCTCCACCTTGTATCTGTTCGGCCGATGTGGTTTTATTCTATAAAGCGGGACAAAAGCCTATTTCGAGGATCTAGCAGAAAAAAAAACAGGACAATAATGCACGATGTTGATTTATGTGTACTTCAGGGTTGATTGGTTAAATTATACTCGCCCAAATCCAAATTAGCTGAAGTTCTAGCTCTGTTCTAAGTCAAATATTCTTTAAGATCGACCAAATGTATACCGCTAATAACGACAAAATTTTGCGAAAATAATACCTACATCACTAAATATATACTCTATACATTATGAAACTATGTCTTATGATGAACTAATGACACTTATTGGTACAAGTGTATTGTTATATTTTCCTATAGGATTGGACAAACTTAAGACAAAGGTATAACTTCATTTTTTTTAACATGAGAACTTCATCCAATTTGGAATGGAGCGTGCAATCTGTTTTGCTAAACAATAATCAGATTTCTTTGCAACTACTTCTCCATAACAATTATAAATAAGTTGCGCCTCAGCTACCTAAGTTTAAAAGTAATCATTCATGTCCCTGAAAATAAGAAAGGGTAATCACTATAGCAAAAGATGAACATCAAAGTCAAAAGCAAGGCTATGAGATAAATAAAACTGTTAGCAGAAAATCGATCCATCCCAGCCAGTATTCAGGCATACCGGTTAAAGCAGTTATAGATCCGTTCGTGATCATGGTATGTTAACGGCAAACTGAGTGAAGTCATTTCTAGCCATAATCCATAATGTCAAGCACAATCTAGGTCAGCATACTTTATTCCCCTTTGACTGAAAGGAAGCTAAGGCTAGACGGAAATCGTTCATCCCACACAAGTTTGAACAGACATAACATTGCTCTTGGACCTAAAATGTCGAATTCATGAGAAGAAGTTATGTGATGAATTTAAATTCAAGCACAACTTCTAAGCTTTAAGAATGCTGGCCAAGCTTCCTTGGATGTTGTCTTTCGCACTTCGGTCGAATGGGTCATCTCCAATGTAAAGATCTAGAATAGATTGGCACAGGAGCTTGTTCTGGATACTCCCCACTTCCTCTCCTTGGACTACAAGGAGACAAGAGCTTATTAATAAAGATTCCTGAGCACCTTCAATAAATATCGGAAACTCATAGATGACCGGAAGGAATGTGTATGTAACATGACCATGACTATTGTCATTGCATACAATTGCCACACAAGTGGCATCCCTGTTTCCCAAGAATGGACCGAGTGATGACTTTCTGCTCCACACAACACTTGAATCTATCAACCTATAGATAGAGCTTTTAGGAGACAAAGTTTACTACTGTAAGTGGTTGCCATGCTCTGTTTTTTTCCAAAGTATTAGCTACGATGAAACTGTATCAGTTATTACCTACAAAGTTCAAATAATCCTGCAGTCTCCATGTTAAACATATGAACCAAATGTGTGAAGAAAACTAAGCGTGCCCTGCCTGGTACTTAGATACTGATTGTGGTCATTCATTGTAAATAATCAACATATTTTTCTGACTCTTAAGAGCCTGCCTTTTTTTCCATCAGCATGATTACATAAATCACATGCTCAAAACAGCTAAAAGAAAGGGAAGCAAAAGGAAAATGAACTTACTGCATATTTTAAGCACATGATTTGATTCCCTCGAAAGCTCAATTACAGAACCCTTTGGTAATTTGTATTCGTCCTTGAAAAGTGAAACAAAACTGCAGAAGATCAAGGTGTAAAAATCAGATGACACAGTTAGATACTGATACTGAATTTGCTGAACATAGCATATGCTTAAGACTGGAACATTATGCTTGAACACAACGATGAAGCAGCATCATTCAGTTAAACCGCCACTGGCGCTGGTACACTTCAGTAAATATAACCTGAATTTTCAGGACTAAATTAGCGGATTATAATAGACACCGGTTAGCTAACAATGGTGGCAAGTAACAACTGAAGCTCCTTAGTTGTAGCACCAGAATAGGAAATTTTCAACAGTGTGAAACCAAACTCTTTCAGGGCCTGTTTCATTCAAAGGATTTTAAAAGCATAGGAATAGGAAAAACGCAGGAACAGTATGTCACGGCATGTGAAATCCTACAGCAATAAAAAACGCAGAACTTAGTTGCAGAAGTCGTCTGGTTGCACCACAAGAAAAACGCAGGAAATTTCTACTCCCTCCGGTCCATATTAATGGCCTCAACTTTGTCTAGATAGGAATGCATCTAGTCTAAATACTTAACTAGATACATACGAATCTAGATAAAGTTGAGGCCATTAATATGGAACGGAGGGAGTATAGAGATTGAGTACATGTCATAGGCACATAGGAAATTTTCCAAGAGATCCAACCTCTTGATAGAAATCCTATGGGATTGTAGTATAGGAAAGCAATCCATAGGAATTTTGGAGGGTTCAATCCTTTGAATCAAATGGCCTCTATAGGAAAACTTCATATCAGTAAGAATCCTACAAAATTTCTTTGGAAATCCTTTGAATCAAACAGGCCCTCAGGTCTCTAACAACCCTGCACTCTCTTTTTTTCTATAAGGGGAAGCCCCGGCCTCTGCATCGTCACTGCATAACAACCCGGCACTCCAGATGGATTACTAATACCAGCTGCTATGGTCAAGTCCCAACATTGTTCAGTTCAATGCATTTAGTATGCATCCTAACATCTTTCTAGATCCAGCATGAAACTGAAAGCATTATAGACGATCTATTTCGTCCGTCAGTCCTAATTCGAACTTGATAACAACACTAAACAGAATTGTGATGAAAAATACAATTGAATCGAATGTGGGATGAAGACGTCATCACAGCCAACTAGTCTGCAACCACAAACCGGTATGAAAGAGGTGGCCTTTGCTTGTCACATGAAAAGCACAATAGCAAGAACCAGAATTGCAGTTACCTCTGAAGCAACTCCTTGGTGTCTGATCCTCCAAACTTCTGAAGTCTGCTTCCTACACTCTTCTCGAAAGCGCTCCGAACCGAGCCAATGCTCAGCCTCCCGTAAACTATCTGAAGCCTAACCGTCATACGTATGTCGCGCTCCAGCGCATCGTTGATTAGCTCAGCATTTTCCTTCAGTTCAGAGACAGGCAGCTTCTGGTACTTCTCCCTCAGCTGCTTCATATCGCTGTCATCCGCGTACACGCCTGCACAGAGCAACATTTCACATTCTCCTCCTCATGCCATTGCAGTTTACAACGCTGCACAGTTTTTTGTTTTCTTTTGTAATTGCAGTTTTCTTTCGAGTTTGAACCGAGGGATTGAATATGTGACTGGAACTCGTCTAAATGAAGAAGAAGATACGGTTAGTGGGTTACCGAACGCGTAGACGTCGATGGACTTGAGGCCGAGGATGGTGGTCTTGCGGAGCCCGACGCCGAGAAGGCGGCGCCCGCCGGCGGTCTCGGCGGGGAATGTGGCGCCGGTGCGGGGCTCGACGTTGCCAGGGGTGGCGCCGTCGGATAGGGAGAGGGAGGCCCAGAGAGGTGCGGAGTGCGCCGGGTGCGGGAGTGGCCGACCGGCAGATTTGGCGGTGAGAGTGAAGCTGGCCGCGGCTGCTGCCGCGGCGGCGGCGGCAATTGCGGCCGCGATGGCAGCGCGATGCGGAGGCGGGGGAGGGGGCAGGTTGGCGAAGGTGGCTGTGGGGAAGCGGAGGGAGACCATGGCTGAGGCGATGCGGAGGCAGGAGGACGGTGCGCTGTGTCTCTGGACTGTGGTGTGGCCGCGTGAGGGGGGCGGAGAAGGCAATGTGGACGAGCGGCAGTTGCGCGTGGCGACGGCAGAGGAGGTGGGAGCCTCGGAGGTGGAATCTGAGAGTTTCCTTAAAAGCACAGCCAGAGTCTGAACTTTTTCGAATTATTTGGGATGAAATTCTTTTATATTAATACCAACATGATACCAATTACATTTAGCTGTCCGTATAACAACATGATGTCTAGAAAAATACTCTCTCCATTCGGAAATATAACATATTTTAGCTTTATGAATCGAGTGTATTTAGACGGTTTTCAGTGTATAGCTTCATAGTAGTTGGGAGTGAACCTATACACTAAAAAGCGTCTAGATACATTTATTTTACAAAGCTAAAATGTTTTATATTTCCGAACGGACTGAGTATCACGGAAGCACACAGCCGGATAAAAAAGTCCCTTTGAAACAATCAGAGACTCACAGTAAGAGATACCAGACTCTAGAAAAATTCTCCAAAACGATGTCAGAAAGTTAACAGTGCATCGACACTGTCATTGTCTATTCTAAGCAGTGCGGCTAGAACCTAAGTTTTCACCTTGGAGAAGGTTCAATCTCTAAACATTGTCTTAAACAAGGAAACGACTAAGAAGCTATCATTTCCAGGCACAAACGCCAAAGGTCGGCTAGAGGGGTTTCACCCTGGGAATTGAGACCTCAAAAAATAAAGTTTGCCAAGTGTCGTCTCCTCCACTGGTCGAGAACACTAATGCAAAACACCCTAATTCAGACTAGCCCCTCTGTTGTAAAAACAATGGAGTTGTGGCAAACAACCTTTACCCAAACTGCTGGCCAGGGTCAGTTTATATAATAAGATTAACAGAGTTTCGTTACAATAGTTTACACATAGGACTCCTACTCCTTATCGTATACAGAGCCTAACACCCTTCCTCAATCTCAACCTCTCTTAGGATCCATAAGATTGAGATTGCGCCTACAACCTACAAACTGCGGTTGCGGAAGAGGCTTCGTGATGAGTAGCTTCATTGCAACATGTTCCCTGATAAAGTGATAGTCAACTTCAATTTGTTTCGTTCGGGCATGGAATACCGGATTATATGAAAAGTATGTAGCACCGATGTTGTCACACCAAAGGACTGGAGGATGATCTTAAGACACTCCCAACTCTCTCAGTAAGGATTGCACCCATATCAGCTCAACTATGGCATTAGCAATCGCCTTGTATTCTGCTTCAGTACTACTGCGAATGTAGCTTGTTTGCGAGCATTCCAGTCGATGAAGTTAGGATCAAAGAATACTACATAGCCCCTCGTGGATCGCCTGTTATCAAGACTACCAGCCCAATCTGCATCTGAAAAGGCTAAGAGATCACAAGACGGTGCAGGTTGGAGAAGCAAACCATACGAGACAGTGAAACAGATGTAGCGTAGAATACGCTTCACATCTGACCAATGAGATGTCCTGGGCACATGAAGATACTAACACACACGATGGAATGCATAAGAGATATCTGGTCTAGTGATAGTGAGGTATTGCAGACCACCAACAAGACTGTAGTACTCAGTAGCATCATCAGGCGAAAGAGGATCTCCATCAAAAGCAGACAACCGATCAGTAGCAGACATAGGAGTGGTAGCATGTTTGCACTTCAACATACTAGGACGGCGCAACAAGCCCAGAGAATACTTGTGCTGAGTGAGAGCCAATCCAGCAGAAGACCGTGAGACCTCCAGACAGGGCCGGTACTGATATTTCGGGGGTCCGGGACGAAACTAAAATCTAGGGCATCTAGTGTAGTTATTTTTTCTTAATATCTATATTTATGAATGATAAAAGTAAATATTCAAGTGTATCCAATTGCAGTATTCATATGAAAATAACAAAGTGTATTAGGCAAAGTGAACAAAATAACAATTACTCAGAAATAAGATCATTTAACTCCACATCAGATGTACCAGATGAGCCAGGTCAGTTTCTGCAAATTTGTCGCAAGAGTCTAGTTTAGAACCATCGAATGCCTTCAAATATGTTGAACTCGTTAAATCCCCCAAAAGAGCTAACACCAATGCATTTGAATTCCTAAAGATCCTCGTGTTACTCGTTAAAAAATTATAAAGAAATCCTCTTTGTGATTCGGTCAAATTGTGTGATTCGATTACCAGTTAACCACAACTATTACTAATGAGAACTAGAATAAGAGCATCAGAAACTAGCGAACCAAATCCAAAGAAAATTGAGACATCAAGCCTTCTACGCAGGCGCAAGCAAGGGTTGGATAAACGGCCATCCTTGAGAACTGGGAAATGACCGGATGGATTTGATATCTACAAGCCACTTGCGATCGACCAACGAGAGTTTAGAGGAGACGGCAGTACAAGGGGCGCTGTGATTCCTGCTTTCGGCCGGGAACTCGAGTCGAGATAAGGAGAAGGCGTTACTGAAGGGTTGATCCTCGCACGATCGCTAGATCCATCGATCAAGTTTTTTTATCGCTAGATCGATCAGTATTCACGTGGAACCTCGCTCCCTGGCTGTAGGTACGTGTCAAGAAAAGAAATAGGTCCAATCTAGCCCAATAATAAACACAGAACTGCAGTCTCATTTTTTCCTGTGATTATATTGGGTCATATATACACATAGCTAGGGAGGACCCCTTGAAAGGATAAGGATGTCGCCTAGAGCGGGTGAATAGGCAGTTTATAACTTTTATGAGAGGGGCTTAACAAAATCAGAATTAAACTAGTGTTTACTTTGTCAAGCACAAAACCTAGAACAACTAGGGTTCACCTATGTGCACCAACAACTTATACTAAGCAAGTCAAGCAACTAAGTGATAGTAAGATATAGACTTCAAGCACACAAAGTAAGGTGTATAAATAAGTGCTCGGGTATAGAGATAACCGAAGCATGCGAAGACGACGATGTTTTATCGAATTCCTCCCAACAATGGAGTACATCTCGTTTGGAGAGGGGGTGATTTCAAACCACCAACACCACAAAAGGCTTTCCTTGTTATTGTAGCATCCCATCTGTCTAACATATGTAATGCTACTTGGTCTAGTAATATAATGGCTACTTTCTACATATAATTGTTGCATCATAATTATATCATGCTCATGTCATCATGCCACCTTGCATTTGAGCATCATATAAAACCTTTTCCCTTTTTGGTTCTTCTCTCATATGCACTATTAGTTGTATTTGGCTCTTAATATATTGTATTTGAATCTTGATAAATGCTTGATGCGCAAGTTGAGTTGGGGGCATATCTTTTATTCCACTCCACCACCTTTCTTGGTCACCACCTTATAATTCCACCATCCTTATTTACCCATGAGTTTTTATTTTTCTTTTGCCATTTAATCTAGCTCATGTGGGTTGGGATGGATCCAACTCTTTTTCCTTTAGCTTGGCCTTACTCCATATTTTGGGATGCATGTGTATAATGCCATGTTACATTATTATTGTTTTCACAAGAATAAAACATGGCATTTAATGCCCATGCATGGGCCATGCAAATCTCCACAATTCCAACCTTTGGTTTTTACTTGGATTTGTGAGTGGAGCTTGGTTCTTTGGGATTCTTTTCTTGTAGCTCTAATCTATGGCTCTTGCTAAACCTCATAATCTTGATCATGCACTTGATCATGCTTCAACAAAACCACCTCTCCATTCCTTTTCACTTCTTGGCTTGATCTTGCATATGACCATGTTAAAAACCCCTTAACATTTGTTCTCTCACTCTCTCTTCAAACCCTAACCTTCTAACCCCTCTCTCTAACCCTAGCTCTAGTCTAAACCCTAACCCCTTACCCTAACACTCACCTCACCACCTCCTCTCACCATGCCGTGGCACATTCCTCTCTCTCTGCCAGCATGGGCCCACCTAGCCTCTCTACCCATGCGAGCTACCTCACCCTATAACCTAAACCTAGCCGAGCCCCTTTGCTCTATCACCCGATCCTCCCTCTCTCTGTTTCACTCTCTCTCGCTGCCAGCCCGGCTCCACCCGACCTCACCGGCGCCCCTGACCCAGCTACCGACGCTGTAGCCCCACCTGACGGCGCCCTAGCCCGCTACACCCCCACATGCCCGAGAGAGAAGAAGAAAAAGGTGGTATCACCTTTACCACCCCGAGCTACCCCTGTGCGCACGCCTCCTTCCCTCCTTATCCACCTCCTCTCCTGCGCCTCTCCCAGATCCCCAGATCCCCAGGGCCTCGCCCTTCTCCTCCCCAACCCCGCGCTCCGCTTCTTCTCCAACGTCGGCCGCCACTCTCGGCCGCGTCTGCCACCTGCAGATCGAGGAAGCGCGCGTGTTGCCGCGGTTGTCGAGGAAGCCCAGAGGGAACCTCTGCTTCGCTCCGTGCACAGCAACGACGAGGAGGAGATCCAGGACCACCAGAACCACCGCCGCTCCGCCGCAAACCCTAGCTCCAGTCCGCCAGCTCCGTCAACGATCTGCCGCGCCTCTCTCCGTTCCACCACCACCGACGCCCCCACGGTGAGCGCCCGGTCCTCCCAGACATCTCCCCTCGCCGATCTGCACCCTAGTCGCGTCGCGCGAATCGACGAACACTCTCGGTGCACCGCACTCGCGCTCGCCACCCCGACGTTGCGCTGCAGATGCTACACCTGGCCGCGCAGCAGAAACACAACATCAACCCCCCCTTAGCCGCAGTGGCTGCCGCCTCCGCGCGCGTGCCCCAGGTCCCCGGTTCGAGCCCCGCTGCGCTGCGCCGCGCCGCGCGTCCGTCAGATCGACAGACAGCGCGAGAAGATCCACAGTAGCCGCCGCGCGCTTTGCACTTACCCCCCCACACACACACTCTTTTTGCCTCAACCCGCGCTCCACCGGCCCCACCAGACAGTCTCCCATGGCGTTTTCACAAAAAGGCACCCCGGTTTTCGTAAACCTCAACCCTCGCTCCAGCACGTCCCCACCTGTGAGCCTCTGCGGGTTCAGCCACTGGCACATGGACCATAATCCGCTGGCCCACCTGGCAGTCACATAGGCTAGGTAAACCGTGGTGTAAAAAGTTTTCTGCGTGTTGCGCCGCCCAGTTACCGCTGGCCCACCCGTCAGTGACTTGGGCTAGATCTGGCATGGTGTAAAAAATCCTGACGATTTTCTGTTTAAATAAAATAATTTCAGTAAATGTTTAAATACAAATTCAAATCTGTTTTTAAATAACTTTTAAATTATAAATCCAAATAATACAAATGATATATGTTTTTGAATCAGAAAAATGTGAGGAATTCAAATATGCTATTCAAAATAATGTTTGATCACTTTAAATTTTCGAGATGATTAAAATTACAATAAAATGCCCTTTTCTTAATAAATTAATAACTTTAAATCTATAACTCCAAATTTGACAAATAATATGTCTAAATCGATCAGCGCGACGAACCCGTTCTATCTATGCATTCCTTGTTCTGAATTGAAGCATGCATCCTGCCATATTTAAAAATCAGAACTGTTTATGGCAATAAAATTTGACTAAACAAATAATAAAATGCTTTATTCTTGTGCCCCACACCTCACCATGCCATGCTACTTTAAAACCATGTAAATTGTGCATCATTCATCATGGCATGCTTGTTTGATTGTCGCATTATAATTCATATGCTTATGCACTTTATTTATGTTGGCCCTTATTTGTTTGGTTCTTCTTCGAATAGACGCCCAGCAGGAGAATTATCAGGAATCACAGGAGTTCTACCCAGATCTATCTCTCGCTTCAACTGAGCTGCTAGGCAAGCACTACCACATGCTTGCATACATATAGTACCTATTGCCTCTATCTTATTCTTGCATCATTGAGTCGCGATTGCATTAAATTGAATCCCAAGTACTGCATAGCCTTTACTTTTAAACCCCACCGAAGCCTGTTCCTCCATCCCATGAGCCATTACTACAGGAGTTGTTTGAGCCATGCGAGTCGTAGCAAAGAATGTGTAGGGTATGTGAGTGTTTGATGGATAACGAGGTACCTAAACAACTTAACCTGAGTAGTAATGGGATAACTAATGAAAGAGGCACCGGTGAGCAATATCTGCTATTTGGTTTTTCATGCTCACTTGTGTCCCGTAGGACCACGAGTACTTGATTCCTGTTCCTTGACTATTCGCACTATCCACATCCGGGAGGCCTTATGGACCCCCTGAGCCAGAGCTTGACTCATTTCTATTTCTTGGGGCCACAAAGTAGTTTGGGGCTTTGTTACTATTCTGTACTTATTCCATGCTTATCGTTTTATTTAAGATTGTGCGTGGAGCACCTGTACTGTTTGGATCGCGCCACGTTTTCGTGGTATCGACAAGCCCAGTCATATTTTCGGGTTCCCAGTCGTTTACAGCCGTCGTCGCAAACCCTGGGTCCGTTCCAGAGCTGGCCAACTTCGTTGCGGGTAGCTTAGTGGGGTGGCCCCCTGAAATATTTCTGAATCCTGTGATCGCTTTGTCGAGAATGCCTCGTTGGGTTTTGAGTTGGTTTTTCCGAGGTTGATCGAGTGTGTGTTGCTATTTGTGCACCCCTGCAGGGTAAATCTTTCTGAAAGCCGTGTCCGCGGTTATGGATGACTTGAAGCACAGTTTCTCGATCATAGACAAGTGTAACGAAAGTACCGCTTTTAAATTGACTAAGTACCTGACTAGTAAATAGTACAATACTCATGGAATGGTTAATAAAAATGCCAACGGATGGGGGTTGTTCGTCCGCTTTCTCGTTGGTAAGCAAGGAGGAGGATGGATCTGATAATTATACTGTTATAACTGTTATTCTTAATTCACGGACATCCGTCTATCATTGGTTAGGCGGATGGTTAGCGAATATCTATAGACTTGTTAGTTATTATCTTTTGCTGCAATTGCGTCACCCCAGGTTGTGTCCCCTTTAGAGGCATAAAGACTTGCTGAGTACCCCTAGAGTCTCACACGATAAATTGTTTGATTCAGATGAACAAGTGTACTCGCAAGATGGATACTGGGTGGAGGAGACGGATGATGTTGGCAACGATCACTCGGTGTAGAGATTCCGGGAATGGGGATCCGTGAGATCTGTGGGCGGGATGTGTTTCTTTATGTGGCATCTTATGCCGATTTGCTTCTTATCCGTACTCGGATCTTGTTTTCCACTTCCGCCTGATACTCTGATGTTTGATGTATGAGGAGCTATCCTAAAATATTATCTCTATCTAGGATATTTGAATCTTGCCGTATGGCGTTGCAATATTTTTATTTCTTTTAGATGGAATGGCTCTGAGGACTGTTGTATGTGGCTTGCATACATACTCATTTGTGTATGTAGTTGATCCCTTCGCCTGCCGATTACGCCGCTCGTTCTTGTCCCGATGATCTGAAAGTGGTTAGGACGGCCGAAAGGTCTACCGCGAGTGGCCCCGGGCCCCACCGTACTATTTTAACCACTTTCGTTCATCCAGGCATGTAACTAAGAGCGTAATTCACCGAGGTAGTTACAGTTATCCGGTGAATCTCACCCCAACGGGATCGATCCACACTTCCACTATCGGTGCACTTGTCGGTGGCAATCCGAAACCTCTCACAAGGTTAGGGCACTTCTCCACGACTCAACTGGAGGCTCCCAACAAACAAGCTTGGGGAAATCTCCACAACTTAATTGGAGGCCCTAAGTAATCCACAAACCTGCAATACAACCAAATCGTCTAGGGTTCCAAGAACCCAAGAGTAAAAAGCTTCTCACCTTTCACCCAATCGAGTCCTCATCGAGAATTCAAACCGATGCACCAAATGCAATGGAAAGCAAGAAGTGCTCAAGTCCTTCTCTCTCAAATTCCACCGAAGCTACAAAAGCTTATGGGGAAATAAGAGAGGAAGAATATTGGAGGAAATTCACAAAAGACTCTGAGATCTAGATCCCAAGATGTTCCCCTCACTTAGAGGAGAGATTGACTGATGGAGTTGTAGATCTAGATCTCCTCTTTCAAATCCCTCAAGAATATGCAAAAATCATGCGAGGGATTGAGGGATAGCAAGCTTGAAGAGGTCAACAATGGTGGGGAAAACTTGCAAGAGAGCTAGGGAACCATTGGGGAATAAGAGCCCCTTAAATAGGTCCCTAGAAATCCAACTGGCGAGGGGTAACCACGGCAATGCTGATGAAGAAGGACTTAGGGTTTTGCGGAAAAGAGAACGCTAGGGATTTCGTCGGATGTCAGGAGAACAATGGAATCAAAGTTGCCTGAATATTTGGTGAATAGCACTATTACAAATCGCTTGGGGATTGTTCGGTCAATCCTCACCTAAGCCTCTCCCGTCCTATATATATTAGGCCAGGTCTCAAAGCTATATTCGGATAGGTTACATATACATGATTACAATACCAACTCGATGTCGGTGCTTTCTCTTCTTTCCTAATACAACTACAGCCTTTGTCGGTTGCTCCCTTCTGGCTATCATATTGACTCTTCATTGGTCGTAAACATTTCTTCAGTCCTAGGTAGGAAATCATAGGTACCCAAGTAAGCATACCTATGTTAGTAGCCCCAGAGACTCTACTTGAATCATAGATTCGGGTTGAGTCTCAAAGATATGTTCAGTTCTTTTCCTTTGTTCTTATTTTTGATTTCATAGGGATTTGGTACAACGAGCCTAATGCATCCGACGGATCGGGAATCAGTTAATTGCGCCTGGGAAAAAATAAAATTGTCCTACATCAAATTCAAGTCCCCAGGCCTGAACTCGGAATTTATTACTAGCGTAATTCAGTTCGAGCCGCTGAGGTCTTACCGAATACTGAATCCCAATTCTATTTTATCGGGTATCCAACGCATCCGTCAGGATTTTTCATCGCATCGTAAATACGTATATTTTACTGGTAGAGCGCATTCTTGTGCGATTACCAGGACACACAGGACAAATCTCGGGGTCTTACCTTCATATTTTTGAACACGACATTCGGAGTTTTGTCACGTTTGAGTGGAATCCGAGGTTTTCTTATGTTTTGATTTTTTCAGCTGTCCTACTAGGTTGCCAATAGTTCTGAATTTTATCAGATATTTTGATACTTTGTGAGAGCTCCCGATGGGAGTAGCCCTTTGAGGATACATTAATGTGAAACTCATAAATTTTTAATCGATGATCGTCTTTGATTGTCATACATGATTTTTCTATCGGGTGCGCGCCAGCGCTCCTGATGGGAGTAGCCCCCGAGGCTATGTTCGGATACCTGTATCTGGACATAGGCTCATAATTGCTTGTCAATATTATCAAAAGGATAGAAAATCCTCTAAATTGATATGAACTAGAACTGAAGGTACGAAAAACTTATCTTCATATATTTATATGGCGCAACCGATGATACACTATTTTGGCGAATTGCTGCCTGGCCGTTGGCGGAGATATTCTGGCTTTACAAGTCGGGCCGTAGGCCTTATTTTATTGTAAGTAAACATACAATCTTAAGTGTAAAAGCGTCGTGGCTGTGTGAATTTCCATGGATTGGAATATTTGACTCCCGTCTTCTTGTCTTGTAGACGATATGCTCCTCCGGGAATAACTTCTATAACAATGTAGGGTCCTTCCCAAGGTGATTCTAGTTTTCGGTGGCCATCTTGCTTGAGGCGCAGAACTAGATCCCCTACGGCGAAGGATCTTGGACGTAATCGTCGCCCATGATAATTGTGCAAGTTTTCATGATATATAGTAGCTATTTGTAGGGCTTTATCTCGAGCTTCGTTGAGTGCATCAATGTCATCTTCGAGCACTTCTCTTAATTCCTCTTCATCATATGCAGCTACTCTGGGAGATCCATGTGAAACTTCGACTGGAAGGACGGCTTCAGCGCAATGGACCAGAAATAAAGGTGTTTCTTGTGTTTCAGTACTAGGGGTGGTTCACAAACTCCATAAAACATATGGTAACTCATCAACCCATGATCCTTTTGCTTTGTTGAGTGGTGCAAGCAATATTTTATTGAGGCCGACAGTTATTAAGCCATTGGCTTTTTCCACTTGTCCATTAGTTTGCGGATGAGACACTGAAGCGTAGCTTACCTTGATTCCCATCTCCTCGTAGTATTCCTTAAATTCATTGGAAGTAAAGTTGGTTCCATTATCTGTAATGATGTTGTTTGGCATGCTGAACCGAAATACTATGGATTGTATAAAATTCACAATCGAAGCTCCATCTTGAGTTGTGACTGGCATTGCTTCTATCCATTTAATAAATTTGTCGACTGCTACTAGCAGAAAGACGTGTCCTCCTAGAGATGACTTGTGAAGTTTACCTACTGACATGGGTGTACCCTGCAGTTACTCGAGTTTGGTATATACGGTCCAGATATGGTGGAAGCCCACGGTGTTGCCACGGCCCGATGAAGACTTCGAGTGACCCACGGACTCTCGATGACTTGTGAGACAAGAAGAAGTTTAAAGATAGAAAGTTTAAAGGGAAAACCCTAATCTGTAACCGACTCGACCTACTACCCGAGACCTGGCCTATCTATATAAAGGCTAGGAGGGGGCGGCGAGGAGGACACACGCAACCCTAGTTTCTACAACTCTCGCCAGATTGCATCTGCGCGCCCCTGTAATCTTCAATTCCTCCGATAATTCCAAGAGCAACAAGCAGGAGTAGGGACCTCTATGAGGCTTGAACCTGGGTAAACCTTGCGTCCATGTGTGCTTGTTTGCTAGCCAATTGATGCTTCCAGCGCTCCCTCCTTCTCCAAAATCCAAGTCCATAACAATGGGCATTGACGAGTTAAACCCTCGTCAATTGGGGCCGTCTGTGGGAATTGGGAGTGCTGATGTTGCGGCTTCTTCGGCCCCATCAACCGCGATCTACAACTCCACAATAGTGGAGATTCACCAGCTCTTCGATGCGTTTGACTTCACCGTCCACATGCCAGCCACTCACCCGACTTTCGAGTCCGTAGGCGATGGAATCAGCCTGGCGATCGGGAGCTTCCGCTTCCAAGTTGGTCAGATGGGCATGCTTCGCATGCCTGACCAGCCAGCAGCATCCGCGATTGCTCCAGCATCATGGTTCCCGCCACCAATCAGCGCCCTCAGCGAGCTCAACACCTCGGCAGTAGCTAAGAGCACGGACAGCGACATCAGTCGCGGATCCGATCTGGGTGGCCTAGCGACAGAAGATGGGGTCTACGGCTCTGGATCCGAAAGTTGCGGAAGCAACAGCTTTGTGGGCTCCCTCAATTATCAGTCCGAGAAATCCCTGTTATGCATATATCCACGTTCCCATGATCAGTGAGCCGTGGAACATAACCGACAAGTATCATTACAACATCCGAAACATAACGAATTACAAGACTTACATAATTTCCATACTGGCCACAACATCCTTAGCAGTGGAACATTTCCAAGCGTAGAGCCCAATCATGCCTCAACCTACAGGCAGCTGACTGGGAAGACGACCTAGCTCGCTAGACGTCACCTGAATCTTCCGAAGTCGAATCTCTGAAAGTCTGGCCAACTAAATAGCCAGGGACAAAGCCATGAGTACATTGAATGTACTTGATACATTGCAAATGTATCTATAATTTTTGATGCTCCATGCTTAGTTTTATCCACTTTCTTGTGTTTTGTCCACACTTTGGAGTACTTTTCATATGATTTCTTGGACTAACCTATTAACAAGAGCCACAGTGCCAGCTGCCTGTTTTCTGCTGTTTTTGGTTCCAGGAAAGTCAGAAAATGAATATTCTCGGAATTGGACGGGACAAAAGCCAAAGTGCCTATTTTTCTAGAAGACTCATGGAGCCAGAATACGAGACGGAGGAGGGCCAGAGCCTGGCCCCAGGCACCCCCTCGGTCTCCCTCTTCGCCTATAAGAAGCCTTCTGACCTAAAAACTTCGGGGAGTTTGACGTTTTTCCACAAAAAGTTCCGCTGCGCCGCTGCCACCGAAGGGGAGATTCGGGGGACAGAAAGTCACTGTTCCAGCACCCTGCCGGGACGGGGAAGTGCCCCCGGAGCCATCTCCATAGATCTCCACCATCATCTCCATCAACCATCCATGTTTCCCCCATGTATGAGTGGGTAATCCCCCGTTGTAGGCTATGGGGATGGTAGGGATTGGATGAGATCGTTCATGTAATGGCATCAGATTGTTAGGGCATGGTGCCTAGTATCTTTTATTAGTGATTTATGACTTTGTTGCAACTTGTTGTGCTTAATGCTTGTCACTAGGGCCCGAGTGCCATGATTTCAGATCTGAACTTATTATTGATTCATTATGATAGTATTGTTCTTGGTCTTATCTGCAAGTTGTATACACACGTTGTTGTCCGGAACCTATGGCCCCGAAGTGACAAAAATCGGGATAACCGGAAGGGAAAGGCTTTGCTGAGGATCACATGTGTTCATGGAGTGTTAATGCTTTGCTCCGGTGCTCTACTAAAAGGAGCACCTTAATTGCTAGTAGTTCCCTAGAGGCCCCGCTGCAAACGGGCTGGCAGGACAAAAGATGTTGTGCAAGTTCTCATTGCAAACACGTATGACTATATATGGAACACATGCCTAGGATTGTCTAGTACTTGGATGATTTATCTTATTTATCTGCAATTGCCCTATGTTCTGATTGCTATGTGAATTGTCTTGTCCATGCAATGCCCATCCATCCATCCCTATGCCTACCGCACTCGAATCCCACTATTTACTGCTTTTGTTACTACTGTCTTTGCTTTACTACTGCTGTCACTTTACTATTCCTACTACAAAACTGTTGCTACTAATAAACTGCTGTGAGCAAGATTGTTTCGAGGTGCAGCTGAATTGACAACTCAGTTGTTAAGGCTGATAAATATTCTTTGGCTCCCCTTGTGTCGAATCAATAAATTGGGTTTCACTTCCCTCGAAAATACTGCGATACACCCCCTATACTTGTGGGTCATCAAGACTATTTTCTGGCGCCGTTGCCAGGGAGCATAGCTTTATTTATCAAGTTCACTTGGATTCACTATTGTTCAAGCTAAGTTTATTTTCTCCTTGTTTGCTTGTTTCTTTATCAAAAATACAAAAAAAATTGGTTCCTACTCTAGTTGTTATTTTCGTTGGTCTGTTATTGTTTTGCTTTATCATGCTTGTTGTCAATGGTTGGTTTCTTTGAAATTGAATCTTATTGGCAAGGTGGGTTCACGGAAGATGAAGAATATTATTATAAGGAACACCGCTTGTCACAAAAAGGGAAACACTTATGGGGACAAATTGATAGATTGTATACCATTGCTAGAAACATGTGCTCTACTTATAATGTTACTTATTGCTTTGATAAATCTTGGTGCTGCAGGAGGTACAAACACCTCCCTTTTCAATGTGAGTATAATGATAATGTTACCATATCTTCTTATGTTAAGGGGAATTATGACTTTTATGATGTGGAACAAATTGAGGAATTTATTGCTTGGAAGGGTGCATTTGAACTTGCTAGTTTGCTTGAAAATATTGATGATTCACCTTATAAGTATGAGGTTTATGGTATACATAAATTTTGCTTTGATAATTACAAGGATGAAAATGGCTACATTCTTGAATATTTTAATAGATACTTTTGCACAAATGGAAGAGACTAATGCCTTGCAGGATCCTATGGAAGAAGAAATTGATGAACCTGAAATCTCATTAGATGAAAAAGAGAAGGAGAGTGATGAACAAAAGGAGAAGAATGGATTAGCTACCCATGCCTACCTTCTAATGAGAATAACTCTTTATCCCTTACATTATTTGATTGTCCCCCATGCTTACTAAAGAAGGATGAATGTTATGTTCCTGAGGATTCTTTTGAAGATGTTTATGATAAAGCTCTGGTGCTTGTAGATCATGAAAAGCATGCTTTATGTGATAGTTATATTGTTGAGTTTATTCATGCGGCTACTAAAAATTATTATGAGAGAGGAAAATATGGTTGTAGAAGTTTTCATGGTATTGAAACACCTCTCTATGTGCTGAAAGTTTTGAAGTTACTCTTGTTTTATCTTCCTATGCCTGTCACTTTGTTCTTTGCGAATTTATTTGCATACACGATTCCTATGCATAGGAAGTGGGTTAGACTTAAATGTGTTTTGGATTTGCTCCTTGATGCTCTCTTTTACTTCACTTCATATTTCTTATGAGAGCATCCTCTCAAACTATTATGCCTGAAGATGATAATATGTCTATTATTCTTGGGAGACCTTTTCTTAAATACTGCAGGAGCTATTATTAATTGTAATCAAGGGAAGGTGACCTTCAATGTCAATGACAAGGAACATACTATCTATTTCCCCAAGAAGATTGAAGAGACTTATGGTTTGAATTCAATTGAACATGTTGAGGGCATTCAAGTTGGAGAGATATATTGTCCCATACTAAGAGAAAAATTTGAAACTATTATGATTGGGACCATTGCTATCAAGGTTGAGGTAACATAATCATTAGTGGAATACAAAGTTTTGTCTCATATGAAATTGTTTTGGTAACAAGACCTGATCAACCTTGTTAACAAAAGGATTTCATTAAACAAAACAATGTTTTCACCATGATTATCTCTGCTTACTTTTATTCTATCCATTTTAGTTTTTCCTTATGCCTAACTTAAAGGCGTTAAAGAAAAATACTTATTGGGAGATAACCCAAAAGTTTTAGATGAGTCTTGGAAGTTATTACTTCAGTAATAACCGCTCCTTATCCTTTTTATTTGCTTTTTGTGCCAACAATAACCTCTAATGAGAGAGAAGTAATGATTGGGAAAGTTGCTGTCCCGAAACAGATTTCTGTGCTTCACCGTAAAAATTCGTGAGAGAGATTTGTATGACAGATTGAGCTGTAATTTTTTGTTCTTCTGCCCAGGTTGTTATCTAACTTTCGTTAGTTCAACACGTTTTGATTTGAGCAACATAAGGTCTTCGAAAAAATTCGTCTTTACCTACTGGTCTGTTTTGACAGATTTCTGCCATTATTTGCATTTGCTTCTTGTTGGTTCCTTGTTGAGTTCTTTTGGGGAATTGAGCTTTTTGAGGGAAGTGCTTCAGTAGCTAGTGTTCTAATGAAAGTTTATTTGGTGTTAAAACTGAACCTTAAGACTTATTTATCTTGACTGCACTAATATTGCTAATAAAGATGTGTGAAGTTTTGTATGAAGGAAAAAATTTCAGGTGTATGAAAGGAATGAGTAATGAGATGAAGCATGGACTAAAGCTCAAGCTTGGGGATGCCACGCGTGTCACCCCGAGAAATATTCAAGAAGTACAAGCGTCAAAGCTTGGGGATGCCCAATGCATCCCCTTCTTCATCAGAAAAAATCCCAGGTTTCTTCCAGACACTTCATTTTATTGTTTCATGCACAATTGTGTTGTTCTTGGAGCGTCTTCTTTTTCGTTTTAGTTTTGGTTTTTAGTTTGTGTGGTTTGCTTAGTTTGCTGAATAAATTGGTTGGACCTCCCCTCTTTCATACATTGGTGTTCAAATGGTTTGGTTTGGTTTGGAAAAGAGTAGGAAAGCTCATGCTTAAGAGGTAAAGAGAGCTTTTTTTTGACTGTGGCCTATGCTTTGTCATGCCATGCTTGATATTGTTTTGGCTGTATGCTTAGTATTCTTTCCTGTAGCATGACTTTTTATAAACAATTGAGATTGCTTAATGTGCCTTGGATGAATCATGCGTTGTTTTAGCATATTAAAGCATAATATAGTGGTATTCTCCTTTGATGCTTTATTTGGGTTGACTTGGCGCATGCTCACACCATGTTATGACTATCCAAAGTCACCATAGCCTTTATGATCCTTTAGTTTTCAACTTGTAGTATCACTTTATGCTTTTATCAATGATGTTTTGTCGCTCTGCATGATTATGGCCATTATTGCTCTCTTAGTTTGTCGCTCCCAGTCTTTTGCTAGCCTCCACAACCAAGTATGAGTTCCACTCATGCATCCAACTCCCTAAACCAAGTTATGCCAAAGAGTCAACCATACCTACCTACTAGCTCATGCTATTCCAAGTATATTCATGCTTTTGTTTACCTTTCACTTGTTATGAGAAAACTAGTGATTAAAGCTCTCACGAACTTGCTGGCACACTTTACTTTACTTGCCCTTAATAAATTTGAACCATTGTGTCGTCTATGTTGTATATGCATATCCTCTTAGTTGTGTCACTTTAACCTTAATCACTTCAAGATGCTTATGATAGGGGCAATGAGAGCTGAAAGCTATAAGTACCATAATTTTTGGAAGCTCTTTATGAGACTTGAATCCCTACTTCCTTTTACAAAGGCCTTTCTTCCACCATTATATTGAGTCTCCACCTTCTATCTTTATGCACCTACTTTGAGAGCTTAATGGCCATGCTTAGTTCTATGTGCATTGTCCCAAGACTAGTTGATTGATGCATACTTTGATATTGCTTGTTTTAAACTATTGTATCTAGTCACTCTTATGAACTTTGAAGGTGTCTTATGCATTTATATTTGCTACTCTATTGAGGGACAAGCTGAATACTATTATGCTATGTTTTCTTTATGTGAAACAAACAAACGTCTTGCAAAGCATTGTTATTCATGAATCTTTTGTTTGTGCCTTTTCATGTTGCATCATAGTTTCTTTGCTTATTGCTAGAACTTTGTGTTTCATGTTATGATTGAAGTACTATGATCCCAGCTTTGAATGTTTTGCAAATACTTTGATCAAAGTCTTTGATGGTGCATGTCACCTAAAAAAATATTCTTTCTTTTTATCACTTACCTACTTGAGGACGAGCATGAGTTAAGCTTGGGGATGTTGATACATTGCAAATGTATCTATAATTGTTGATGCTCCATGCTTGGTTTTATCCACTTTCTTGTGTTTTGTCCACACTTTGGAGTACTTTTCATATGATTTCTTGGACTAACCTATTAACAAGAGCCACAATGCCAGCTGCCTGTTTTCTGCTGTTTTTGGTTCCAGGAAAGTCAGAAAATGAATATTCTCGGAATTGGACGGGACAAAAGCCAAAGTGCCTATTTTTCCAGAAGACTCACGGAGCCAGAATACGAGACGGAGGAGGGCTAGGGCCTGGCCCTAGGCACCCCCTCGGTCTCCCTCTTCGCCTATAAGAAGCCTTCTGGCCTAAAAACTTCGGAGAGTTCAATGTTTTTCCACGAAAAGTTCCGCTGCGCCGCCGCCACCGAAGGGGAGATTCGGGGGTGATACATTGCAAATGTATCTATAATTTTTGATGTTCCATGCTTGGTTTTATCCACTTTCTTGTGTTTTGTTCCAACTTTGGAGTACTTTTATTATGATTTCTTGGACTAACCTATTAACAAGAGCCACAGCTGCCTGTTTTCTGCTGTTTTTGGTTCCAGGAAAGTTAGAAAATGAATATTCTCGGAATTGGACGGGACAAAAGCCAAAGTGTCTATTTTTCCGGAAGGGATCAAGTGCCAGAATACGAGACGGAGAAGGGCTGGG
Organism: Avena eriantha; assembly: GCA_910589775.1. Classification (NCBI taxonomy): domain Eukaryota; kingdom Viridiplantae; phylum Streptophyta; class Magnoliopsida; order Poales; family Poaceae; genus Avena; species Avena eriantha. The sequence continues at coordinate 141,823,950 of OU342741.1, read as the reverse complement.
GGCTGGCCACACCACCTGGCCACGCGGCCAGGCCTGGCCCGCGCCAGGGGGTGGTCTGGCCGACCCAGCACCCCCTCGGCCTCTCCTTCCGCCTATAAGTTGCCCTCGGGACGAAAACCCTAGGCACCCGATCAAAAATCCATGAAAGAGCCTGTAGCCTCCGTCATCTCTATCCCTAGATCGGGGGGATGTGAAGCTCTTCCCGGCACCCTGCCGGAGAGGGGAATTCACCCTGGAGGCCTTCTTCATCACCATGCAAGCCTCCGGTGTGATGCGTGAGTAGTTCATCCTTGGACTACAGATCCATGTAGTAGCTAGATGGCTGGTTTCTCCTCCTTTATGCTTTCATGTTTAGATCTTGTGATCTCCGTTCATGATCAAGATCATATATTTGTAATTCATACATGTTGTGTTTGCGGGGATCCGATGGATATTGAGATGCTATTTCAGATTGATTATTGATTCTATCATGTCTTTGTTATTTGAGATCTTGCATGCTTTCCGTTGTTAGTAGCTATCTTGGCCAAGTAGATGCTAGCAACTCCAAGAGTTAGTATTTATGCTCGATAGTGGGTTCATGCCTCTGGTAATCTGGGGAAGTGACAGAAATCTCTAAGGTACTAGATGTGCTGTTGCTACCAGGGAGAAAACAACGATCCTTTGTTCATAGAACAATTGTATTGTTTACTTTACACGCAGTTCGTAAAGCAATAATCTATTGCTTGCAACTTAATACTGGAGGGGGTTCGGATGATAACCTGAAAGTGGATTGTTAGTCATAGATGCAGTTGAATGGCGGTCTATGTATTATGTTGTAATGCCCAATCAAGTCTCAAAGGAGTCAAGATGATTAGTATATGCATGTATTGCTTTCTCGGTGTTTGTCAATTGCCCCGCTGTAATTTGTTCACCCAGCATGTTATCTATCTAAGGAGAGCCACCTCTAGTGAACTATGGATCCCAGTCCTTTTACTTTACATACAATCTACAACTGTTTACTGCTTTGTGTTTATTTTCTGCAAACTTTTACTTCTTTCCATTCGATACGTTTAATCCTTTGTTTTCCGCAAAACACGGTGAGATTGACAACCTCATCGCAAGTTGGGGACAAAGTTCTGTGGTTGTGTTGTGCAGGTCTCCATGTTGCTACTAGCACCGGTAGTGCGCCCTGCCAAAGCTCAGCTAGTAACACCTTTGGGATGTTTTCTTGCTCCTACTGGTTCGATTAAACCTTGGTTTCATAATTGAGGGAAAACTTACTGCTGTGCTCATCGTACCTTCCTCTTGGGGTTCCTAACGAGCTCTACATCAAAAGTCGAGCGCGTCAAGATATTTTCTGGCGCCGTGACCCGGAGATCAAAAGAAGAAGAGACTCCCACGTCTACGACGAGCACATCAAGATTTTCTGGTGCTGGGGAGTCAAGGACTTCTTCACAAGGGGAGTCCATCATAACCAATCTCTTTACTTTGTTGTTTTTTTTTGCTTAGTTTTCTTTTTTGCTTTGTTTGCTTGTTTGTTCTTCAAAAAAAATTCCAAAAAAAATAGTTCTACAAGTTTGCTTTCTTATTTCAAAAACACAAAAAAATAGTTCCTTTCTTAAGTTGCCTTTATGACTAGCTCTGCTCCAATCACTATTTCATTATGGATAGGTCACTCAGTTTCCTATTTGGGAACAGTATTATGACTGCTAAGGTAATAGATGAACCACCGCCTGCTAGAATCTCCATGGAAGAAGAAATTGCTGAACCTGAAAGCTCATTAGATGAAAAAGAGGAGGAGAGTGATGGACAAAAGGAGGAAGAATGGATCTACCCATGCCTACCTTCTAATGAGAGTAACTCTTTATCCCTTACATTATTTTATTGTCCCCCATGCTTATCAAAGGAGGGTTAATGTTATGTTCCCGAGGATTCTTTTGAAAATGTTTATAATAAAGCTCTAGTGCTTGTAGATCATGAAAAGCATGCCTTATGTGATAGTTATATTGTTGAGTTTATTCATGAGGCTACTAAAAATTATTATGAGAGAGGAAAATATGGTTGTAGAAGGTTTTATGGTAATGAAACACCTCTCTATGTGCTGAAAGTTTTGAAGTTACTTTTGATTTATCTTCCTATGCCTGTCACTTTGTTCTTTGTGAATTTATTTGCATACAAGATTCCTATGCATAGGAAGTGGGTTAGACTTAAATGTGTTTTGAATTTGCTTCTTGATACTCTCTTTTACTTCAATTCATATTTCCTATGAGAGCTTCTTCTCAAATTTTCATGCCTAACTTAAAGGCGTTAAAGAAAAGTACTTGTTGGGAGATAACCCAAGAGTTTCAGTTGAGTCTTGGAATAACCTCTCCTTATCCTTTTTATTTGCTTTTTGTGCCAAGAGTAACCTCTAATGAGAGTGAAGTAATGATTGGGAAAGTTGCTGTCCCGAAATAGATTTCTGTGCTTCACCGTAAAATTCCTGAGAGAGCTCTGTACGTCGGAATGAGCTGTAATTTTTTGTGCTTCTGACCCATGTTGTTTTCCTAACTTTTGTTAGTTCAACACTTTTCGATTTGAGCAACAGAAGGTCTTCGAAAAAATTCGTCTTTACCTGCTGGTCTGTTTTGACAGATTTCTGCCATTTTCTGCATTTGCTTCTTGTTAGTTCCTTCTTGAGTTCCTTTGGGGAATTGAGATTTTTGAGGGAAGTGCTACAGTAGCTAGTGTTCTAATGGAAGTTTATTTGGTGTTAGAACTGAACCTTGAGACTTATTTATCTTAAGTGCACTAATGTTGCTAATGAGATTGTGTGAAGTTTTGTATGAAGGAAAAATTTCAGGTGTATGGAAGGAATGAGTAAAAGATGAAGGATGGACTAAAGCTCAAGCTTGGGGATGCCACGTGTGTCACCCCAAGAAATATCCAAGAATTACAAGCGTCAAAGCTTGGGGATGCCCAAGGCATCCCCCTTCTTCATCAATAAAAATTCCAGATTTCTTGCAAACGCTTCATTTTATTTGTTTCATGCACAGTTGTGTTTTTCTTGGAGTGTCTTCTTTTTGATTTTTATTTTGGTTTCCGTTTGCTTGGTTTGATTAGTTTTCTGAATAAATTGGTTGGACCCCCTCTTCCATACATTGGTTTGCATATAGTTTGGTTTGGTTTGGAAAAGAGTAGGAAAGTTCATGCTTATGTGGTAAAAAGAGCTCGTTTTTGACTGTGGCCATGCTTTGTCATGCCATGCTTGATATTGTTTTGGCTTTATGCTTAGTATTCTTTCCTGTAGCATGACTTTTTATAAACAATTGAGATTGCTTAATGTGCATTGGATGAATCATGCGTTGTTTTAGCATATTAAAGCATAATATAGTGGTATTCTCCTTTGATGCTTTATTTGGGTTGACTTGGCGCATGCTCACACCATGTTATGACTATCCAAAGTCACCATAGCCTTTATGATCCTTTAGTTTTCAACTTGTAGTATCACTTTATGCTTTTATCAATGATGTTTTGTCGCTCTGCATGATTATGGCCATTATTGCTCTCTTAGTTTGTTGCTCCCAGTCTTTTGCTAGCCTCCACAACCAAGTATGAGTTCCACTCATGCATCCAACTCCCTAAACCAAGTTATTACAAAGAGTCAACCATACCTACCTACTAGCTCATGCTATTCCAAGTATATTCATGCTTTTTTTTACCTTTCACTTGTTATGAGAAAACTAGTGATTAAAGCTCTCACGAACTTGATGGCACACTTTACTTTACTTGCTCTTAATAAACTGGGGATGTTGATACATTGCAAATGTATCTATAATTGTTGATGCTCCATGCTTGGTTTTATCTACTTTCTTGTATTTTGTTCCAACTTTGGAGTACTTTTATTATGATTTCTTGGACTAACCTATTAACAAGAGCCACAGTGCCAGCTGCCTGTTTTCTGTTGTTTTTTGTTCTAGGAAAGTCAGAAAATGAATATTCTCGGAATTGGACGGGACAAAAGCCAAAGTGCCTATTTTTCCGGGAGGGATCAAGTGCCAGAATACGAGACGGAGAAGGGCTGGGGGCCGGCCACACCACCTGGCCGCGCGGCCAGGCCGGGCCCGCGCCAGGGGGTGGTCTAGCCGACCCCAACACGCCCTCGGCCTCTCCTTCCGCCTATAAGTTGCCCTCGGGACGAAAACCCTAGGCACCCGATCAAAAATCCACGAAAGAGTCTGTAGCCGCCGTCATCTCCATCCCTAGATCGGGGGGGATGTGAAGCTCTTCCCGGCACCCTGCCGGAGAGGGGAATTCACCCTGGAGGCCTTCTTCATCACCATGCAAGCCTCCAGTGTGATGCGTGAGTAGTTCATCCTTGGACTACAGATCCATGTAGTAGCTAGATGGCTGGTTCCTCCTCCTCTGTGCTTTCATGTTTAGATCTTGTGAGCTCCGTTCATGATCAAGATCATCTATTTGTAATTCATACATGTTGTGTTTGCGGGGATCTGATGGATATTGAGATGCTATTTCAGATTGATTATTGATTCTATCATGTCTTTGTTATTTGAGATCTTGCATGCTTTCCGTGGTTAGTAGCTATCTTGGCCAAGTAGATGCTAGCAACTCCAAGAGTTAGTATTTATGCTCGATAGTGGGTTCATGCCTCTGGTAATCTGGGGAAGTGACAGAAATCTCTAAGGTACTAGATGTGCTGTTGCTACGAGGGAGAAAACAACGATCCTTTGTTCATAGAACAATTGTATTGTTTACTTTACACGCAGTTCGTAAAGCAATAATCTATTGCTTGCAACTTAATACTAGAGGGGGTTCGGATGATAACCTGAAGGTGGATTATTAGTCATAGATGCAGTTGGATGGCGGTCTATGTATTATGTTGTAATGCCCAATCAAGTCTCAAAGGATTCAAGATGATTAGTATATGCATGTATTGCTTTCTCGGTGTTTGTCAATTGCCCCGTTGTAATTTGTTCACCCAGCATGTTATCTATCTAAGGAGAGCCACCTCTAGTGAACTATGGATCCCTGTCCTTTTACTTCTTTGTGTTTACTTTCTGCAAACTTTTACTTCTTTCCATTCGATACGTTTAATCCTTTTTTTCCGCAAAACACGGTGAGATTGACAACCTCATCGCAAGTTGGGGACAAAGTTCTGTGGTTGTGTTGTGCAGGTCTCCACGTTGCTATTAGCACCGGTAGTGCACCTTGCCAAAGCTCAGCTAGTAACACCTTTGGGGTGTTTGCTTGCTCCTACTGGTTCGATTAAATCTTGGTTTCATAATTTAGGGAAAACTTACTGCTGTGCTCATCGTACCTACTCTTGGGGTTCCCAACGAGCTCTACGTCGAAAGTCGAGCGCGTCAAGTTTTTTTCTAGCGCCGTGACCGGAGATCAAAAGAAGAAGAGACTCCCACATCTACGACGAGCACATCAGGGGGATAGAAAGTCTCTATTCCGGCACCCTGCCGGGACGGGGAAGTGCCCCCGGAGCCATCTCCATCGATCTCCACCATCATCTCCATCAACCATCCATGTTTCCCCCATCTATGAGTGAGTAATCCCCTGCTGTAGGCTATGGGGATGGTAGGGATTGGATGAGATCGTTCATGTAATGGCATCAGATTGTTAGGGCATGGTGCCTAGTATCTTTTGTTAGTGCTTTATGACTTTGTTGCAACTTGTTGTGCTTAATGCTTATCACTAGGGCTCGAGTGCCATGATTTCAGATCTGAACTTATTATTGATTCATTATGATAGTATTGTTCTTCGTCTTATCTGCAAGTTCTATACACACATTGTTGTCCGGAACCTATGGCCCCGAAGCGATAGAAATCGGGATAACCGGAAGGGAAAGGCTTTGATGTGAGGATCACATGTGTTCACGGAGTGTTAATGCTTTGCTCTGGTGCTCTATTAAAAGGAGCACCTTAATTGCCAGTAGTTCCCTAGAGGCCCCGCTACAAATGGGTTGGCGGGACAAAAGATGTTGTGCAAGTTCTCATTGCGAGCACGTATGACTATATATGGAAAACATGCCTAGGATTGTCTAGTACTTGGATGCTTTATCTTATTTATCTGCAATTCCCCTATGTTGTGATTGCTATGTGAATTGTCTTGTCCATGCAACGCCCATCCATCCATCCCTATGCCTACCGCACTCGAATCCCACTGTTTACTGCTTTTGTTACTACTGTATTTGCTTTACTACTGCTGTTACTTTACTATTCCTACTACAAAACTGTTGCTAACAATAAACTGCTAAGCAAGATTGTTTCTAGGTGCAGCTGAATTGACAACTCAGTTGTTAAGGCTGATAAATATTCTTTGTCTCCCATTGTGTCGAATCAATAAATTGGGTTTCACTTCCCTCGAAAATACTACGATACACCCCCTATACTTGTGGGTCATCAGTACTCACAAACCACCAAGATAAGTGAAGCAAGGAAATGCAATTTTTGGCTATGGCGAGATAGCTTTATCTGGGGTTGCTTCTGAAAAGCCTAGACTAACTTTTGGAGTCATGGCATCTCCATATCTTTGTTGAAAAAGAGTTTTGAAAACATGCTTCTGTTCTATAAATCAAAACATCTCCATATCTTTGTTGATAAAGAGTTTCGAAAATAGTTTTGGAGTATAAACGCTTTTTAAACCTTTTTGACCACCTCGGGTCAAATCAAAACTTCCGAACTCGGGTTCCCCCGGAACCTTCGTCCTCTTTGTCCTTGTTTCCCAAACAAGCACAGTTTGGGTACTCCTAGCCAACACCTTTGCAACCGTCCTTGACCGTGGACACATCTATTCGAATAGGTTATACTCTGCAGAGTTTGCGCACTTTCCCCACAAGAATCAATACATCCGCCGGGATACAACCACGGCCCACTACCAACTGTAGATGGGGGTCCGGATAATCAAACCTAACTTTTCGCTTGTCGACCCTAGCAAAGGCATGCTCTTCCTTTTGGGTTTGTTCTCCCTGGCAACGAGTATGTGGCTCCCAGCCATAGTCCTGCCTTCCATACACGCGCATACCCAAGCCGCAACCTGGCGTAAACCTTAAATCTGGTGACTCCACTTCCTTCCGTACTCCAAATCATACCGTCCGCGGGAGACCCAATTGTTGCACCGGCCTCCTGCCAGTTCAGGCTCACTCTTGCCGAAACAAGCAACAGGCTTCAGATCCGTGATCTGGTGGCGCCTGCCCAGAATTCCAGGGATCTCTCCCTATAAGCATGGTAGAAGTTTCCTCGGCTAATGCAGACAAACTACGAGTTAAGCCCCAACACCTGGGGTAATGTGGTTACGCGAATAAAAATTGTTCCGGTAAAGGCATCGAACATCCCATCACCTTCTTATTGCTCATCATCACCATTCCTTTTGTTAAAACATCCGCTTGGAACGATGCCTCTTACCAAGGGTTTTACAAAACAGTTTTAAAACGTTAGTAGTGGGGTAACTCCCCAAAATAGTTTATTTTTCTCAAAACCGGGGTTTACAACGGGGTAGGATGATAACCATCATACCCTCGATCTAAAGGGATAAAATGGTAGGTACATCGGGGTGGTGCCTCGAAGGACACGAAGTCATAACTTGGAGGAGCCAAGTTACCGTCGTAGTATTTGTAACACAAAACATGTAGGTAGATAATGCAATTTATAAAGAAGATATAAAACAGGTAAAAGAGAATAGGACATATATCAGAGTTCAGGAATGGTGGCTTGCCTGTGATCAGCAATAAGTCCCTAGACTTCTTCAGATGACCAAGAATACCCAAATATATAATAATAAGAAGTCCCTTCCTTCTGGTCGTCAGACACTCACACTACCGTCGTCATCGGGTATACATGCAAGCAGACAAGTCCACAATCAAAACAAGGCATACAAACATCAAACCATACAGCAAACACACATAATAATACTACTGAACTTGGGAGTTTTGGGAGGTGTTGGTTATTGATAGTGGAATTTACTAGATTACCACTATAGTGTTTTCTCTTGGAAGATAGTTGTCAAGGCTAGATATAATGCATTTGGATTAGGGTTCTATGGTCAGTAGGCTACCAAGGGGTATCCATGGTATCCTCAGATAGGTCTTGACAAGACAAAACCACTACAAGTGGTTTCACTTGAATATCAATTTCCTAGATTTAATTATGATTTTTAAAGTGGAATAAACTCTAGTTTAAGGAAATAATTCACCAGAAGTTATCTGGAGCTCCAAAAATTATTTCCTTGGGTGGTTAAGTCTTGTTTTGTGTACTGAACCACCTAGAGTTGGAATCAAGTCAAAATAATTACCAGAATGCCCTCAGGAAATTCCCAAAGGCAGTTCTGTACAGTTCTTCTCTTTTTCCCAAAGGCTATTGAGTTGGTTCCAAGGGAATGTGATAGGCACTTGGAATACCTTTTTGCAGAAATTGGATTCACTCAATTTGGAGTTGCCAAACTCCTGGAGTGATTTATTTAGTGAAAATACCACTTATAGACGTATTTAAATCACTAAAATTCAACCAGACCTCAGTAAATTCTGCGATGCTGGGGTTGGATAGATATTGATCCTAGGAGGTACTGGGAATTGGAATCAGGTCAATATCATATTTGGTTAGACCTGGGGAATTCATCCAAGACAAAAAGTTGTTGTTTTTGTTATTTTTCTCAAGGGCACACATCTATTCTCCTTGGCATAGGACCTATGCTAGATGATAGGTAGTTCAGATACCTTCCAGAGGAGCCTTGGTTCATCTAAAATGGATATGTGAAACTCTCTAAGGGGATTAATTAGTGTAAAGTGTACTTGATAGCAGAATAATTACCAGTAATTAAAGAAAATTATTTTGAACTTGGGGTTGCCTCTACATGTTTGAGAAAACATCAAGGAACAACCAGAAATTTAGATCTTGACAAAAATTGGTGGTTTACATTTTTATTTGGATTTAATACTAGCAGGAAGTTTTCTGGAAATAATGGATCTACTAAAAGAAAAAAAATAAAAGGGTGCAGTGGGCCGGATCTGGGGAGGTACTAGGCTGCAGGGGAGGATTCAGCCCACGGCGCACGGGGCGACGCACGGGAGGGCGCGGTTCGAACCTGGCTGGCAGGGCCCGCCAGTTAGCGGGAGGGGGCAGCCAAAATGGTACCAGCGGATCCCAGCCGTCTGCTTAAGTGGCGATGGACGGCACAGCGTCGTCGTCCACCTGGGCTCGCCTGCAACGTGAGCTAACCCTAGCAGAGGGTGGCGCGGGGCGGGGAGCTCACCTGAGGGCTCGAGGAGGGTCAGGGAGGCTACAGGGCGACGCGGTCGATGATGCTGAGCAGATCGAGGGGCGGCACAACAACGGAGGTCCACTAGAAGCAGCTCGCACAACGGCGGCCGAGAGCGACCTCGTCGGAGCTCAACTCCAATGACGGAGGAGTAGGTCTTGGGCCAAAAGAAAAGTACTGTCAGGTAGAGGAGGAGGAGGGGAACACATGAGCTGACATGCAGAGGGAATGGAGTAGCGGAGAAGGAGCCTTGCTCGATTTTTGTTGAGGGCCGAAGCTCTCCTTCTTCTTCTTTCGAGCAGCTCAGAGCAGGGGCGAGGTAGTGGAGCTAGGGGATGGTGAGTGGAGGTGAAACGGAGGAAATGAGGGGTGAAGGGCTGGCTGGGGAGGGCTGCTGGTCTTTATACCAAGAGGGGGGTAGATGGTGTAAATTACCACTTTGGACAAGGGGGAGAGTATTGCTGGCCAGAGATTGGTCCAGGGGTCGGTGGGGAGGGGTAAGATGGGTATTTGGGTCGTGCTAGATCAGATAGGGAGGGGTGGCATCCGTGGTAATTAATTAGAGTAGATCCTTGTAAGATTGTGTTGTCTCTCTCTCTCCTTCTAATAGTACAAGGGCAAAACGGGAATTGCTAAGGTAGAGCTACAGTGGTGGTCGATCAGTGGTGTGTCCTGGTGCTGAGGATGAGCATTGAACAAGTTTTGATGGAATTTGGAAAAGGTTGGAGTAGTGGATTTGCTTGATTAGGAAATTTGATCCAATTGATGGTTGTGAAGGAAGTCCAAAATCTTGCATTGGACCAGAGGAGGAAATGGTGCTGGTAGATAGATGAGATAAAGTTAGACTCCTAGGATTTGATTTAGATTTTTCAGAGGGGTTGTAGTCCACTTAAATCCAATTATTTAAAAAGGACAAAAGGGATTTCTAGAAGATTATTTAATATTTTTACATTGATCAAGGATGGTTTCTGGTTGGAGAGGGTCCCAAATGTGAATACACACCTAAGGAAATTATCCCAAGATTTATTGGGGTATAAAAGTATTTAAAACATTTATTATTCCAATTCAGCCATTTTAGAAAATGGGCAAAAAGAAATAATAAAGCTTCTAAAAAATATTTATTTTTGAGATGGAAAGATAGGGTAGGATATATAGAACTCACTTGAGCCAAAAGTTGGGGAAGTGTTTTGGTAAAAACCAAACTTTCCATTATGAAGGGAGTTTTGGAGATTTTATCTTTTAAAGGAATTTAATAGATTTGGTGCCCTAATAATTATGGATAATTATTGATAAATCTTGTTGAGCAGAGTAGATGATGTTGACAAGGTGTATCAAGCATTTGCAACCTTGTGGAATGAAATTCCAACTTGAATAAGATAGAAAGCAAGGAGTTGGTGATCTAGGGTGATGTTATTTTTATAGCACCAAAGCATGCTTGCATCTTGGAGCTCAGAGCTCACCTTGGTGCAAGGGATAGATGGGCAGGTAGTCCAAGTCATATAGATGAACATGGCAGAAGGGCTTTGACTTAACTGCATTTGAGGTGATCTAGAATTGATGGCAAACTTTGTTGAAAATAAGGCTGCCATGCAGAAGGAGTCATGAAGCCTTCTAAACCATGTGGGTTTAAGCAGCACAGAGATCCATTTGGGGCAAGTGAAGTAGGTTTTGATAGACATCAATGAGTAGATCACAACCATGTAGAGAGTTGGTCCATAGGAGGTTGGATGATGGTGTGAGCTTCTACCAAAGTAGGCATGATGACTAGTTTTGTAGGAAATGTTATTTTCTTATCTGCAAAACCAACAAGTACAAGTGGGTTGGAGGAGGATCTATCCAAGGACAAATGTGTACCCTGGGTAGTCCTTAGGATGGTTAACAATATGGTTCAAGTGCATTTCCAAAAATGCACATGGTTTGAGAAAGAGGGGCATTCAAAAAGGTGATGTTGAAACTGTTTCCAGACTTAGTCAAATTTGGCAGTTTTGGCGGATTTGACTAGAGTTTGAAAGGGAATGTTCTTAGAGGAGTTGCAAGGTATCAGGGCATTAGCAAGTGGATGACATTGAAGTGTAGATTTATTAGAAGAGATCCATGCTTGATATTGGTCTTCAAGGGCTTGGAAACTTCTGGAATGGAAATCTTCAGAATGGATCTGGTTAAGGGTTTTAGATGATCACCTAAGGGCTAGGGATCACATCTAAGTTTGCATTCTTGCTTAGGGATTAGAGGATTTGGAAACATCTGGATCCTAGTGATGAGCTCCTAAAGTAACTCATACTACTTCCTAAGCAATCAAGTCAATCAACAGATCAAGGCAACTCATCTTATAAACTACTCAACTACTACTAGAGTTACCATCAAGCTTAGCTTGAGGTAAGGTTGGGGCATTTTGAGGAGGTTGGTTTTTGAATCAGATGAGAATCCTTGGTACCTCTACCAAGAGTAGAATTCAAATGCTTTGAAAAGAACTTTTGGGAAAAACTAGAGATAAGGGTAGTTGAGGGTTCTGTCTTGAAAACATAAGGAGATTGTATTATATATCTCTCCATAGTTTTGTCAATAGAAGCTACAAAAATAGTTTTGGTTGCATAAGCATCTTGGCTCATGTTTTGAATTGTCAGAACGTTTGAGAATATGTAAAATGAGCCAGGATAGTTTTGGTTAAATAGCTTTTGTCAACTGAGGGTGAGGTAAGGAGTATCATAAGATATACTCTCATATGCACAGACACAAACAAACAACAAGCAAACACTGCACCTAGGAACAAGAAAAAGTTTTTGTTCCCCCTGATTTTTGCATTCTTGACAACAAATCAGGGTTGCTGAAATTGGGATGTTACAGACCTTTCCCCCTTAAAAGAATCTCGTCCCGAGATTCAGGAGAGTAAGGTTGGGGGGATTTTCTTTGGAGGTAGTGCTAGGTGTTTCTTGCGTACTAACTTGCCGACTTTGTCTTCGAATCGAAACACCTTGACAGCGAGGTTGAACTTCAATCTTCTTGAAACTCGGGGGTCGAGCTGGCTTCAACCATAGTTGCGGGGAGGGAGCGTCCTTCTAGGAGGTTCTACGGTGTTTCTCTTAAGTGGGTTATTGTATCAAAGTACCAAGTCTGTGTCTTAAGATCTGTGTCTTTGGGTCCCACAGTTGGATTTTCTTTTGGCAGAGGGGTAATAGGTTTTGCAGGAAAGACGCGTTCTTTCCCCCTTATGATTGGACCTGGATAGGTCGGAGAGTTACAAGTTGGGGCATCCTTATAAGGGTGGCAAAAGACGGTTCTTAAGGGTAGCGGACATCGACTTAAGAGAGGGTAGCATCATACTGTCTTTCCAGGGGGACATGGGCTAGTTTATTACAGGTTGTACTTGCTGACGTTCGTGGGATTCCTAGGGTGAGTTAAGGGACTTCTCTCTTGGCCTTTACTTCCACGGGTTGTTGTCGTCTGTAGATGCACAGGTAATCTTCAGTCTTGAGTTGAGGGGCAGCGAGCGGAAGGGTGACCATCTTTTTAGAAGATAAGAGCCCTGGGTGCCTTCGGGATTCTCAGTCGCGGACGTCTTGGCGGGTTTACCCTCGGGGCATTCGCGGCTGAAGTGACCGGGTAGTCCACACGTGAAGCGGGTACCTATACTTCGGCGCAATTGTTTTGACGACTTGCCTTTGCTGGTACCGGGAGGTTGACAGGCCTTGCCAATGAGGGGATATATTGGGCAATTGACAGGGACATGATCTTGGCCTTCACAAAGGAAACAAGTGATAATCCGAGTTGGGCAAACTTTGGGCGAATGAGGTTCTCCGCAGTTTGGGCAGTGGCCGGAGCATCGGTCGGCTAGATGTCTTCCATCTCCGCAACGGCTACATGCCTTCTTCGAGCTTCCTAACTCCATGGCCATCCTGGGGAAGGTCCTGTTGGTGGTACGCGTTTTTGGGTTGGGTTTGATGCAACGTCTTGGGTAAAACACTCAAGAAGGAAACAACTAAACAAGCATCGCAATCCAAGGAAGTTATTACACAAACAACCAGTCTGCACCCGAGGGTGCTATTAGTACTTAGGCATTACAAAACGCGTTTTAGGGACGATACATGACTCTACCCTATTGCTAGACGAGCGAGTACCGCAACGCGGGTGATTACTCGCAGGGTGCATCTGCGGGGTTGTTGCCGACTTCTGGAGGTCTTAAGCTACTAGAGATCCTCTGGGGTATGCAGGATATTCAGCTCGTCTTCAGTGAAGGTGAGAGTGGTGCCTTCCCATGGTGTAGGGTTGGATGTTGACTCGGTCGGAGCAGGTGACTGTACGATAGGGTGGTACTCATTGAGGAAGGAGAGTTCGTCGTCAGTCTTGGGGTTCTCGTCTTCAGGGGCTGGGGGTACTTCAATGATCAGCTTCTTTGCCAAATGGGAATTGGTGGCTTGAAGACTTCTTTCGCGCTTACGGAGTAGGATAATATCCATCTTTAGTAGCAGATTCTCGCGTCTGGCCTTGTCCAGATCTTCCTGGGAGCGTTGGAGTAGGTATTCCATATTATCCAGCTGATTCCCGATGGAGCAGGTGAGGAAAGACTCCGTAGGTAATCCATCTTCATCTCGCTTTCCAAACAAGTGGTAGGGAGTATCTTTCAACTCATCTTCGTGGATCTTGCAGAGGCGCGCCATGATCTATTGTATGGCTCGCACCACGCCATCTACCCAGTTGCTGTCGAGGAAGGTGAATATTGTGGAAGCAGTGTCCTCATCGGGGGAAGGAATAACAACCTTAATGACCCATTGCATCACATTGGTGTTACTGCGAGGAAGTTCGGTTCCTTCAATAGTTGCCGCGGGCCTCTTGACTATCTTTAGTAGGTTGTGAAGCTGCTCTTCAAAGGGCCAGAAACTGTCTCCAACGATGATGCTCTCTGAGCGGAAAGAGGCCATCTACAGCAGATTTGTAAGATGGGGTTGGGTTAGTGACAGTGTGCAGGATTTTAAGCTTATGAAATCATATTAATACAAGTAGTTTTTAAAATTAGAGGGGGAAAGGACATAAGCACTTTTGCAAATAGTCATCTTTTCTCCCTTGTATTTTAGGAAATAGGGTTGTCGTTTTCCTGTCTAACGTCCGTGCTAACTAAGGTCTCCTACAGTCAGGATGGCTCTGATACCAAGTATGTGGGCTCTCCGGATTATCCATCCGAGAAATCCCAGTTATGCATATATCCACGTTCCCATGATCAGTGAGCCGTGGAACATAACCGACATGTATCATTACAACATCCAAAACATAACGAATTACAAGACTTACATAATTTCCATATTGGCTACAACATCCTTAGCAGTGGAACATTGCCAAGCGCAGAGCCCAATCGTGCCTCAACCTACAGGCAGCTGACTGGGAAGATGGCCTAGCTCACTGGACGTCACCTGAATCTTCCGAAGTCGAATCTCTGAAAGTCTAGCCAAGTAAATAGCCAGGGACAAAGCCGTGAGTACATTGAATGTACTCGCAAACCACCAAGATAAGTGAAGCAAGGAAATGCAATTTTTGGCTGTGGCGAGATAGCTTTATCCGGGGTTGTTTCTAAAAAGCCTAGACTAACTTTTGGAGTCATGGCATCTCCATATCTTTTTTGAAAAAGAGTTTTGAAAACATGCTTCTGTTCTATAAATCAAAACATCTCCATATCTTTGTTGAAAAAGAGTTTCGAAAACAGTTTTGGAGTAAAAACCCTTTTTAAACCTTTTTGACCACCTCGGGTCAAATCAAAACTTCCGAACTCGGGTTCCCTCGGAACCTTCGTCCTCTTTGTCCTTGTTTCCCAAACAAGCACAGTTTGGGTACTCCTAGCCAACACCTTTGCAACCATCCTTGACCATGGACACGGCGATTCGAATAGGTTATACTCTGTAGAGTTTGCGCACTTTCCCCACAAGAATCAATACATCCGCCGGGATACAACCACGGCCCACTACCAACTGTAGATGGGGGTCCGGATAATCAAACCTAACTTTTCGCTTGTCGACCCTAGCAAAGGCATGCTCTTCCTTTTGGGTTTGTTCTCCCCGGCAATGAGTATGTGGCTCCCAGCCATAGTCCTACCTTCCGTACACACGCATACCCAAGCCGCAACCTGTCGTATACCTTAAATCTGGTGACTCCACTTCCTTCTGTACTCCAAATCATACCGTCCGCGGGAGACCCAATTGTTGCACTGGCCTCCTGCTAGTTCAGGCTCACTCTTGCCGAAACAAGCAACAAGCTTCAGATCCGTGATCTGGTGGCGCCTGCCTGGAATTCTAGGGATCTCTCCCTATAAGCATGGTAGAAGTTGCCTCGGCTAATGCGGACAAACTACGAGTTAAGCCCCAGCACCTAGGGTAATGTGGTTGCGCGGATAAAATTGTTCCGGTAAAGGCGTAGAACATCACATCACCTTCTTATTTCTCATCATCACCATTCCTTTCGTTAAAACATCTGCTTGGAACAATGCCTCTTCCCAAGGGTTTTACAAAACAGTTTTAAGACCTTGGTAGTGGGGTAACTCCCCAAAAATAGTTTATTTTTCTCAAAACTGGGGTTTACAACGGGGTAGGCCAATAACCATCATACCCTCGATCTAAAGGGATAAAATGGTAGGTACATCGGGGTGGTGCCTCAAAGGACACGAAGTCATAACTTGGAGGAGCCAAGTTACTATCGTAGTATTTGTAACACAAAACATGTAGGTAGATAATGCAATTTATAAAGAAGATATAAAACAGGTAAAAGAGAATAGGACATATATCAGAGTTCAGGAATGGTGGCTTGCCTGTGATCAGCAATAAGTCCCTGGACTTCTTCAGATGACCAAGAATACCCAAATATATAATAATAAGAAGTCCCTTCCTTCTGGTCGTCAGACACTCACACTAACGTCGTCACCGGGTATACATGCAAGCAGACAAGTCCACAGTCAAAACAAGGCATACAAACACCAAACCATACATCAAACACACATAAGAATACTACTGAACTTGGGAGTTTTGGGAGGTGTTGGTTATTGATAGTGGAATTTACTAGATTGCCACTTTAGTGTTTTCTCTTGGAAGATAGTTGTCAAGGCTAGATATAATGCATTTGGATTAGGGTTCTATGGTCAGTAGGCTACCAAGGGGTATCCATGGTATCCTCAGATAGGTCTTGACAAGACAAAACCACTACAAGTGGTTTCACTTGAATATCAATTTCCTAGATTTAATTATGATTTTTAAAGTGGAATAAACTCTAGTTTAAGGAAATAATTCACCAGAAGTTATATGGAGCTCCAAAAATTATTTCCTTGGGTTGTTAAGTCGTGTTTGGTGTACTGAACTACCTAAAGTTGGAATCAAGTCAAAATAATTAACAGAATGCCCTCAGGAAATTCCCAAAGGCAGTTCTTTACAGTTCTTCTCTTTTTCACCAGATTAATTATACAGAAGCTATTGAGTTGGTTCCTGCGGAATGTGACAGGCACTTGGAATACCTTTCTGCATAAATTGGATTCACTCAATTTGGAGTTGCCAAACTCCTAGAGTGATTTATTTAGTGAAAATACTACTTATAGAAGTATTTAAATCACTAAAATTCAACCAGAGCTCAGTAAATTCTGAGATGCTGGGTTTGGACAGATACTGATCCTAGGAGGTACAGGGAATTGGAATCAGGTCAATACCATATTTGGTTAGACCTGGGGAATTTATCCAAGACAGAAAGTGGCTATTTTGTTTATTTTTCTCCAGGGCACACCTCTGTTCTCCTTGGCATAGGACCTATGCTACATGATAGGTAGTTCAAATACCTTCCAGAGGAGCCTTGGTTCATCTCAAATGGAGATGTGAAGCTCTCTGAGGGGATTAATTACTGTAAAGTGTACTTGATAGCAGAATAATTACCAGTAATTAAAGAAAATTATTTTGAACTTGGGGTTGCCTCTGCATGTTTGAGAAAACATCAAGGAACAACCAGAAATTTAGATCTTGACAAAATGTGGTGGTTTCCATTTTTATTTGGATTTAATCCTAGCAGGAAGTTTTCTAGAAATAATGGATCTGCTGTAAGAAAAAAATAAAAGGGTGCAGTGGGCCGGATCTGGGGAGGTACTGGGCTGCAGGGGAGGATTCAGCCCACGGTGCACGGGGCGACGCGCGAGAGGGCGCGGTTTGAACCTGACTGGCAGGGCCCGCCAGTCAGCGAGAGGGGGCAGCCAAAACGGTACCGGCGAATCCCGGCCGTCTGCTTAAGTGGCGATGGACGGCGCAGCGTCGTCGTCCACCTGGGCTCGCCTGCAACGTGAGCTAACCCTAGAAGAGGGTGGCGCGGGGCGGGGAGCTCACCTTAGGGCTCGAGGAGGGTCAGGGAGGCTGCAGGGCGACGCGGTCGATGATGCTGAAGATCGAGGGGCGGCACGGCAACAGAGGTCCACTAGAAGCAGCTCGCACGACGGCGGCCGAGAGCGACCTCGTCGGAGCTCAACGGCGATGACGGAGGAGTAGGTCCTGGGCCAAAAGAAGAGTACTGTCAGGTAGAGGAGGAGGAGGGGAACACATGAGCTGACATGCAGAGGGAATGGAGTAGGGGAGAAGGAGCCTTGCTCGATTTTTGTTGAAGGCCGAAGCTCTCCTTCTTCTTCTTTCGAGCAGCTCGGAGCAGGGGCGAGGTAGTGGAGCTAGGGGAGGGTGATTGGAGGTGAGAGGGAGGAAATGAGGGGCAGAGGGCTGGCTGGGGAGGGCTGCTGGTCTTTATACCAAGAGGGGGGTAGATGGTGTAAATTACCACTTTGGACAAGGGGAGAGGATTGCTGGCCAAAGATTGGTCCAGGGGTCGGTAGGGAGGGGTAAGATGGGTATTTGGGTCGTGCTGGATCAGAGAGGGAGGGGTGGCATCAGTGGTAATTAATTAGAGTAGATCCTTGTAAGATTGTGTTGTCTCTCTCTCTCCTTCTAATAATTAATTAGAGTCGACAGACAACTGTCTGCCTCCCCTGAGCCGGCCAAGTTCACCCAACCAGTCCTTCGACTCGTCGGTGCACACGAAGAAAGTCCAGGTCCACCCATCGGACCCAACAAAGACGACCCTCATCGCCAACAACTTGAGTTCCGCATAGGAACTCGCGCTCGTCGAATTCCTCCGTGAGCACTGGGAAATCTTTGCCTGGTGTCCAGCAGACATGCCAGGGGTTCCTAGGGAATTCGCCGAGCATGCACTCAATGTCAACCCAGACGTAAGGCCAATCAAACAGACATTTCGGCGACTGTCAGAACCAAGGGCAAAGGCGGTTGGAATGGAGATCAATAGACTCCTCGACGCCAAGTTCATACGCGAGATCAAGGAGAGCACTTGGCTCGCCAACACGGTGCTGGTACCTAAAAAAGACACAGATATCCTGCGGATGTGCGTGGACTTTACCTCCCTAAACAAGCACTGCCCAAAGGATCACTTCCCGCTTCCGCGAATCGACCAAATTATCAACTCCACCACGGGATGTGAGCGCCTCTGCTTCCTCGACGCCTATTCAGGCTATAATCAGATTCGAATGAAGGAGGAAGATCAAGAGAAAACGGCGTTTACAACGCCTTTCGGTGTGTTCTGCTACAACACAATGCCCTTCAGGCTTAAAAACGCAGGAGCCACCTATCAACGGTGCATGCAGGCTTGCCTCAAGGATCAACTTGGTCGCAACATCCAAGTCTACGTCGACGACATCGTCATCAAAACAAAGGAGGAAGCCTCGCTAATCGATGATTTACGTGAAACCTTCGCCAACCTCGACCACTACCAGATCAAGCTCAATCCAGATAAGTGCGCCTTCGGTGTAGCATCTGGGCAGTTACTTGGGTATCTCATCTCCGCGAGGGGGATTGAGGCGAACTCGAAGAAAATAAAAGCCATATTGGCCATGGAGAAGCCGAACAATATAAGAGGCGTCCAACAGCTGGCTGGGCGAATCGCGGCTCTCAGTCGATTCATCAGTCGAATGGGCGAAAAGGCACTACCCTTCTACCAACTTCTCCACAAAACCGACAAGTTCGAGTGGACAGACGAGGCGCAGGAAGCATTCGAAGACCTCAAGCGTCTACTATGTACCTCACAAGTACTGGTGACCCCACGAGAAAGAGAACCATTGCTGCTATATATCTCCGCCACCAACCAGGTGGTCAGCACAGTACTCGTGGTGGAACGAGCCGAAGAAAACAAAATCCACGGGGTGCAACGCCCAGTCTACTACCTCAGCGAGGTGCTCACGCCAACAAAGCAGTGGTACCCACACTACCAGAAGCTGGCATATGGCGTCTTCATGACCGCCAGGCGACTGCGCCACAACTTCTAGGAGCACCCAATCATAGTGGTCAATGATGCCCCACTTGGACATATTCTCAACAACCCCGACGCCACCGGACGAGTTGCGCTCTAGGGAATCGAGTTGTCTCCACGAGACATTACATACGAGAAGCGCGACGCGATCAAGTCGCAAGTCCTCCTTGATTTCCTTGTACACTGGATGGAGAACCAGCTCCCCGAAAAACCAGATATGTCTTACCTCTGGACGATGCACTTCAACAGATCCAAGCGTAAGGATGGAGCTGGCGCGGGTGTCATACTAACATCGCCCCAAGGAGACAAGTTGAAATACATTCTGCGAATGCAGTTCACCGCCTCCAACAACGAAGTTGAATATGATGCCCTATTGCACAGGATGCAGATGGCAAAGGCCTGCGGCGCCAAGAGGCTCATCATCTACGGCGACTCCAAGCTGGTTGTCAACCAGACGATGCAGGAGTGCAACGCACTGAATGAAAATATGATCGCCTACCGCGACCTCTACGACACACTCGAAGGGGACTTCGATGGCTGCGAGCTGCGGCACGTAGGCCATGAAAGCAATGAAGAGGCGAACGCACTCGCCAACATTGGCTCCACCTGCGCCCCCATACCACCTAGGGTATTTCTCGAGCGTATCTGCAAACGCTCCATCAAGCCAAAGGCCACAGAGAAGAAAACAAGCGCAACAATAGACTCGGGGGCTACGCCACCCAATGAGCCAATGGCACTCGTCGATATGGAGCTTGACACAGGACTCGAGGGACCAATGGGGGTCATGATGATCGAACCATCTTGGACTCAACCGTACATAACATATCTTCTCAGCAAGAGGCTGCCTGACGACCCGACTGACGCGCGACACATCGCACGGCGATCCAAGGCATTTGCCATCATCAACGGCGAACTATACAAGCACAGCATCACAGGAGTACTCCAACGGTGCGTCTCCAACGCGGACGGAAGGGCCGTCCTCCTCGACATACATGAAGGGACTTGCGGACACCATGCCGGCAGTCGTGCCCTCGTTGCCCAAGCTCTACGAGCTGGATTTTACTGGCCCACGGCCATGCGTGACGCCAAGAACATAGTCCAGAGATGCAACGCTTGTCAGCGATTCGCGGACAAACCGCACTCACCTGGCGTGGAACTCCGGCCAATACCATTGGCTTGGCCCTTCGTGCAATGGGGACTCGACATGGTCGGCAAGCTCCCAAAGTCCTCACGAGGAGGCTATGTCTACCTCTTGGTCGCAGTCGACAAATTCACCAAGTGGATAGAGGCCATGCCAGTAACAAACCAGTTAGGAGCCAGTGCCGTCAAGTTCTTCGAGTCCATTGTCTATCGCTTCGGAGTGCCACACAGCATCATCACGGACAATGGAACAAACTTCACCTCTAAGGAGTTCCAGGGTTTCTGCGAAAACCTGGGAATCAACATAAGTTATGCCTCCGTAGCTCATCCACAGACCAATGGTCAAGTCGAAAAGGCCAACAGCCACGTCTGCGGCGGAATCAAGAAGAGACTCCTCCGACCACTCGAACAAGCCGCCGAATGTTGTCCAGACGAGCCGCAATCCGTGCTCTGGAGCTTACGCACAACTCCAAACAGTACCACGGGATACACTCCGTTCTTCATGGTGCATGGTCCTGAAGCAGTACTACCCGCAGAAGTATGCTACAAAGCACCATGAGTAGTCGCTTACAGTGAGCAGGATTCAACTCTTGCACTCGAAGACTCTGTCGATCCCCTTGACGAGGCACGGGACATCGCAGTAGAAAGATCGATGATCTACCAGCAGAACCTGCGTAACTACCAAAGCAGAAGGCTACGCCCCAGATCCTTCATCGAAGGAGACCTGGTCCTGCGACTGAGGCAGAAAGGACACCTCAAGCTCGAGTCCCCTTGGGAAGGACCATACGTGATTACATAAGTAACCCAGGGGGCGCCTATCGCCTCAAAGATTTCGAGATAGGAGTCGCATACTCCAACCCATGAACGTCGCGCAGCTGCGGTGCTTCTACCCTTAGTCATCTTTTTTTCTTACATTGCAAATAAGGCTATTCAGCTAGGCTACTCAGCCACACATTGTACCTCGTACTGATTCTGCGAATAAATAAAGCTAAGTTCCCCGAAACTCATGTTTTTCTAGCAATTATATCACTCGAGGGCTACGCCACCCTTTACACCCTGGTTCTACGAACAATACGCAGTATCCCGAGTAGCTGACACAACAACAATCGAACCCTTGATACACCAACCCAGTTGCAATGCACCTGACAGGTTGGCAAGGCGCTGAGATATGATACGTCAGGCTAACGAAAAGGAACTGCAGAGTACAAATACACTCACAAAACATACGAGCTAGCAAGCTCTTTACATATCAATATCAATCAATTATATACAGCATACATATACGAAATTTACAATACTGGTACATTTATGTGCAGGATACAAGTTAAACTATTGTTGCAACAGAAGAACGTTTGTCTGTTCCTTGAAGAAGTCGACAATTTCCTCCGTTGGGCGATCCACCGCCTGGTAATGAGGAACCATATTCCAGGTCGAACCTACCGGTGGAGTCGGCGGACCAGCAACAATAGCTGCAATATCCACATCAGGCCTATGCAGTCGCACCAGCGACAATGCAGCCTTGGCACCAGCCACTAACTGTTGCCGCACATAGTCGCGAACTGCACTCAAATCCTGAAACTTAGCCAGGAGAGCCAACAAGCTCGAAGGGATGGCGTCCAACGGAAATATCGTCTGGTAGATATTTCTCAAGCACGACTGTGATTTCTTCAGAAAGTGGAGCACTCACGAGGCACGATCCTGCAGGGTCGCAAGTGCGATTGCGCGATCATGATCCACCCAGAAGTACCCATTGCCTGAAGCTTTTCCCGGGTCAGGTCGTTCATACGAGTGGCGATCCTATCTTTTTCATCCTGCGGATGACGTGCGCCGACAACTATACCAAGCAAGAGGCAAAAGTATAAAGACAATGAACTACAAGATAAGATAAGGGGGCAGAAAGCTAACACTTGAACTGATCACCCAGTTGTGCCACCTCCTCTAGTAGATATTACTCTCGGGTGGTGGCCTTCTCCGCCCTCGACTTCCATACATCCGCGTTACCGCGGAGGACGGGTAGTTCGCGTTCCAATTGAAGGAGATATGCCCTAGAGGCAAATAATAAATAGGTTTTTATTGTCATATCTCAATTAGTTTATAATAGTTTCATATTGTGTTATAACTGTGCCAAGTAGAAACATTGGTACAGGTGTGGTATGAAACAACCAAGTCCCTAGTAGCCTCTATTCATACTAGTTCATTGGTCATGAGGATGATCTGGGTTTCAAGATCATGGGCATTTATGCCGACTGACAACGAGATCATATCATTGGAGAATGATGTGATTGGACATTCCTCTAAGGGTTGCAACACGATCAAGTCATATAGTTCATTGTTGCAACAGCTATACCTAGACTCCTTCTCCTTAGACCATGAGATGACATCAATCATAGTCTCCCGAGAGTGCTTAGATAGCATCAAGCGCCACTTGGTAATACAGTGGTTATAAAGGTGTGCTCAGGTACTCGGAGGAACCGTAGAGGCAATATATGTCAAGAGCGGGATTTCTTCACCCACATGACGGGTAAAGATACATACGGCCGGCTTGGTGAGATTACATCCATAAATGTTGCAACATGTGACTAGGTCACGGGATGTAATATCATGGTAATAAGAAAATAGAACTTGTTGTGAACGAGATTGAACAAGGTATGGGATACCAATGATCGGATCTCGGACAAGTTGTATCGAGAAACAAAAGGAAGAGGATGCTACATTTAGCGGTTCAAACGACATTGTCATCAGGAATGCATAGGGGTCACATGGATATCCCTGGTCCCTCTGTTGATCATTGATACAGATCATGTCTAGAGCATTCCCGAGCTGTGAGAGGATACACTTAAGGGTATGATGAGAGCGATCATTCGTAAGACGGAATCACAGTAGAGAAAGAGAGAAAGCCAGAATTGTTCCGCAGAGAGATCCGAAGTTGTTCGGAGAAAGAATAAAGGGCCGGAATCATTCCAGGAAAGATCCAAAGTTGTTCGGAGGAAATCGAAAGGGAACCGAAAGGTGTTTTGGGTCAAGACGGATTTTGTAATATGTATTTACATATTAATTAATGTAATTAATATTAAATATAATATTAAAATCTAATTTGAATGGGTATTCCACTAATGGGCCAAACTTCCTAGGGAAAAAGGGCCCATGAGGGAAAACCGAAGGAGGGAAGGGCCAAGGGCCAAGGCCCAGGCGCCTCAAGGGGGCCCACCCGGCTAGCCTAGGGCTGTGCACGGGGTGGGGCCCACCCCTAGCCGGCTGGCCCATGAGGCCCATGCGCCTCCCCCCTCTCCCTTGAATAGTCCCACATGGGAAACCCAAAGGGGAGGGCACACCCCCTCCCCCTATATAAAGGGGTGCCCATGGGTGGGATTGAACACACCAATATTTGGAGAAGTCCTTTGGTTGACTTCCTCCTCCCCCCCTCTCTCTATACCTTGTGACCATGGCCCCAAGTCTGGGTTGTGCGATCGAGGCACACCTGCACTATGCCGTTGCGCTGCAGGGATTCCTAGACGGATATCAACTTCCGCACTCCCGGCGGGATCGGGGAGCCGAAGGTCTCATCGTGCATCGGATGTGTACGAAGACAGGAGGCGCAACACTTGGGGCGCTTAAATGTCGTGAGCCGGAGCTGTTGCACGATGAAGATCAAGAAGGAGCAAGGGGTGACCTGCGAGGAGCTTTGCGACCTTGAGGTCGGCTAAGAGTACGACTACTTCAACCACGTTCCCCGCGGAACGTTAACCGCGTATGGTCTATAAGGGTATGTATTCTATACGCATTGGCTGTTACCGCATTACTACATAGATAGATCCTAGGCAGTTTTGGGGTTGCATCGTAGGAATTTTTTTTGTTTTATGCTGCAATCCCCAACACCAGTTGCTTAACGCGATCGCGCAGTCGCGAAAGCAAGGACAGCTCATCCACCCTTGAGTGCGACTATGCTAAAGTATCACCAGCGGACGGAGGATCCCGAGGCTCACTCGAAGGACCACTCGATGTACCCTATCACAAGCCAAGCAAGATAAAATAAGGGACCAAGAAACACATGGACAAAAACTCAAGTGCATTCAAACATAGAAAAAGTATTCAACAGAGACACTCAGCCAGCGGCATGTTTTCAACAAAAGGAGTCGAGCTATTAACTATTACAAATATAACTACTGAGGAGCAGCTTGCTTCTTTGATTTGGACTTCGGCTTCGGGGGCCGCATCGAGTCTGTGGCAGTACCAGACGCCACAGACTTCCCACCGGCCCCTGACGCCGTAGCCTTCACCGCCTTATTGGCTCGCTGCAGCTCCTCAGAATACTTGGCAATTGTGTTGATGAGTTGCGGCCCGTACTTGCCGCAGACAGTTGCAAAGGGAGCAAAAACTACCTGTTGACCATCTGCTCCGACGGGCATCGCCTTGGAGACCGCGGCTGGATCCATCTCCACTCCATGGGCCTGCACCATGGCGAGTGCCATGGAGGCGCCGACCGCACGGTGCGATTTCCTGAAGTCCGAGGGGATACCTCCAGGAAGGGACTCCACCAGGTCATCCAAGTTCTCAATCAGCTCAACCTTGGGCGCCAGCTCCTCGCGGATGCGACTGAGCACACCCTTAGCTTTGATCAGCATTCTTTGAATGGAAGCATTGCGGTCTTCGACTGCCGCGACAGCGCCTTCCAAGGCATCATCGCGACGAAGCGCTTGGGCATCAAAGCTCAAACCGCCAGCATCTACACAGAGCAAAGCATTGACACAAATAGCAAGACATCGAAGAAAGAAGCAATCAAGACCCAGAAAAAAAATACCCGAAAGAGACTTGGCAATCGAGAAGAGTTGTTCTTCGAACAACTTCTCCCTCGCAGCGATGGAGGTGCGCAAATCCTCTTCACATTTCTGCGATTCATCAAGCGCATCAATTGCCTCATCGCGACTCTTCACCGTTGTGGCGAGCGTCTTTTCAAGAGAAGCAGCTTTGCGAAGAAGTTCGTTATGCTCAGCTGCAAAAATACAAGATGGATCGTCAGTCGAATGTATAAAAACATCACAAGGACAAAGAAGAAGAGGCAAAAAATACTAACTTTCAACCATGCGATGGCGATTGTCCAGCAATGCGTGCTGTCGACCCATTGCAAGTACATGCTCCTCCAGACGAGCAGCTTCTTTCACAATAAGCTGCCATAGACGAAAAATAAAAGGATCAGCAGATAGCATGGACGACTAATTCGACTGCAAAAAGCAACATCACACATACGTGCTCCTCTAGAGACTCCGAAGTTGATTGCCGCGCAGTCGTCCGAACAACCATCTGGTGCTCCACAACGTGTGAACTCGATGAATTGTGCCTGGAGTGGGCCGCCAATGGAGGATAAGAAGATCGCTCAGCCACTTCCTTGGCCTTGGAGTCCGCGACTCTAGATTCCTTAAAAAATTGGACGTCGCCAGAAGACGACGACGCCGGTTGACTACGGAACAAAAACCAGCATCAGGAAATGCAACTCCAAAAGGAACCAAGATAATAATTGTAGACTTACCAGTCAAACTTATCAAAATCAAAGGTTTGGTCCTCCGACTCCGATGACTCCTTTGGCAGCCGCATCTTCTTGCGAGCATATGGCGCCATGGAGCTCACAGGAACAACAGGAATCGGTGACTCCGCACCAATAGTTGGGCCTTCTGGAGTCGAAGGAGACGACACATCTGAATCTTCGCTGCGCGAACGCTTGTGAGTGTCCGGACTGCTAGACTCAGGGGCTTCCTCCTCCTCTTCAAGTGGGACGGTCGATTCCGACTCTTCCTCTTCATCTACTTCGCGAGGAATAACCCCCTCAGGAAGAGGGGGAAAACTAGGAGACACCTTCCAATCCTGCGTACAGAAAACAAGTCAGCACATGTTAATAAAATCAGAAGCACTCAACAAATAAAGCTACTTCGTAGCACAATCATACCTCAGGGCAAGGGTTAGAGGCATCAAATGGAGGCACGACTGGTTCACTAGGGAGGACATCCTTGGCGGTGTACTTGGTCAATAGTCGCACCCTCTTATCTACTTCACCCGCGGAAATGCCATCGGCAGATACGCGAGTGACATCGTCCGCATCATCCCATTGGAACATGGGGTGGATTCTGGCCTGCAGAGGCTGGATGCGACGACGCAACCATGTGCGAATGAGGCTGCAGCCTCCCTCTTCTTTACCCATGCGATTCTCGAGGTCGCAGACGCGCTCGTACATCACTTCTGTCTCCTCAGACTCGCCAGGCATCACCACGTTCTTCCAAGAACGCCTCCTCCTGCACGGCCTCACGGGATCGAAGGACGCGAGTCCGTAGTGCTCTCCGTCGGCCTTCTGGTCGCGGATGTAGAACCACTTGTCCCTCCACCCTTGGACGGACACCATGAGCTTGATATCGAAGTATGTGACGGAGGAGTCGACATGGATCATGCAGCCTCCTACGTCATAGACTATGGAACCAGATGCCGACTGACGCTTCATCTTGAAAAGCCGTTTGAAGAGACCAAAGTGTGGCTCGACTCTGAGCCAGCACTCGCAAAGTGTATATAGCAGGCGATGTGGAGAATAGAGTTTGGGGACAGCTGATGCAGCTGGAGCCCATAGAAGCAAAGGAGGCCCCTGAATAAAGGATGCAAGGGCAGAGACAGACCGCGGATGATGAACGCTAGGAACATCACTCGGAAACCAGCAGGAGGACAAGGAGTTACCTCGCCACCTGGCACTCGCGAGTCACCGACCACGGGAGACAGAACTCCATCTTGACGAAGAAGACGGAGCTCGGATGATTTGATGATGGATGCGCACCACACACCATTGGTGACGCGGGTACTCGCGCTCTTCTTCTTCCCAGCGCTGGCGGTGTTGGTGCCCACAGCGGTGGAGCCGCCCTTCTTCTTGGCAGCGGCAATGGCGGCGGCGGACGCAGCGGCGGCGCCTCCTTTCTTCTTCCCCATCTTGCGGTGACGGTGCGAGCGGAGAAAATAGCTCGAAAACACGCGGATTTGGTCCAGCGCCGCGAAGGGGATGAACTCTAGGAAGCAGAGAGCAGCAGCAATGGCGATGGAGGCACAAGCAGAGAAAGAGCAGATGGGAAATTACTGTAGTTGCGCTGCTACTTAACCCCCTGGCGGATGCAATCCAACGGCCAGCAGAAACCCTATTGGATGCATGGCGCACATCGCGATCGACACGTGGAGAGGCTAAAACACGAACCGTCCCCCACTACCTCCATTACACGTGGAAATCGAGGAGGCGCAGTTAAAACGAAAGATTACACACGCCCGGTCAAGTCAGGGTCAGAAAATGGGACCCACCGCTCGTCACGTCCCATCAAAGCCGCTCACGCGAGCAACTGAGGTCATCACATCGTCATCACTGATGTCATCAAATTGAGCACTAGAAGACTTCGACTACTTAAGTCCTTGCTCGAGTCTTTGACTCCACCAAGCACTCGGGGGCTACTCCCATAGGGAGCGCTGGTCGCGCACCCTACGATTTTCTTCTTATGCAGGAATATGGACATTCAAAGCTTACCCAACCACTCGAATCTACGATTCAACGATGGATCATGGGTTACTCCCATAGGGAGCGCTGGAAACAAATTTGACTGAAACAAGCAAACAAAAGACGACAGTAGTCGCGAAAGTTCTTTAGTCCCTGCCTGAGTCTTCGACTCAACCAGGCACTCGGGGGCTACTCCCATCGGGAGAGCTGGTCGCGCACCCTATGATTATTTATACATCATACTGTGTGTTGATAACATCTACACTCGAAGTCTATAGCGACACCGCCTCATATTTTTCCCTACAAAGAGACTGCGTCTCCTAGGTCACCTGAATCATCTCCGCGATGACAAAAAATTCGGATGCCACGCTTGCAGCATGAAGATAAGACCTGAATAAGGCCTGCCAACGCATTTGCTGCGCGCTACCAGAATTATATCCGTGCCTATAGGTACGATGAACATACCTTGACAGACGCGTCGAGTGCTCACACCCTTATACTGGAATTCGCCTCCTGTAAGACCTCCGCGGCTTGAGTCGAAATACACCAGCACTTTTCCGAATTCGAGCCCGGGGACTCGAGTTCGAGTAGATTGCGTTGTTTTGCCCTAAGGCGGTTAACTGATACCGATACATCGGTTAAATCAGGCAAGCATATCAATAATCCCTATGATATAGACAGAACACTCAAAAAATACTCAGTCATGCACTCGAAAGGCTTCATAAAGTCCCTAGTTGAATCTACGATTCCACTGGACACTCAGGGGCTACTGACATGGGTGTACCCTGCAGTTACTCGAGTTTGGTATATACGGTCCAGATACGGTGGAAGCCCATGGCGTTGCCATGGCCTGATGAAGACTTCGAGTGGCCCACGGACTCTCGATGACTTGCGAGACAAGAAGAAGTTTAACGATAGAAAGTTTAAAGGGAAAACCCTAATCTGTAACCGACTCGACCTACTACCCGAGACCTGGCCTATCTATATAAAGGCTAGGAGGGGGCGGCGAGGAGGACACATGCAACCCTAGTTTCTACAACTCTCGCCAGATTGCATCTGCGCGCCCCTGTAATCTTCGATTCCTATGATAATTCCAAGAGCAATAAGCAGGAGTAGGGACCTCTACGAGGCCTGAACCTGGGTAAACCTTGCGTCCCTATGTGCTTGTTTGCTAGCCGATTGATGCTTCCAGCGCTCCCTCCTTCTCCAAAACCCAAGTCCATAACAATGGGCATTGACGAGTTAAATCCTCGTCACCTACCATATCAAGTCCCCATTGAGCGAAGGTCCAAGCCAAAAGTATAGGGTTTAATTCAGCTCCAGGTGCTCCAGGTTTTGTTGCGAATCATTGGCATACTTCACATGTTTTAACTATGTCTTTTGCATCTTGAACTGCTGTGAACCAATAAAATCCTGTCATGAATGCTTTGGCCGCAATTTCTTGGCTACTAGTGTGATGGCCACACATTCCTTCATGTATTTCCTTGAGTATAGTTTTCCCTTCTTCGGGTGTGACGCATCGCTGCAACACTCCCGAAATACTTCTTTTATATAACTCTCCTTTAATTATCCTAAAGGCTTTCGATCTCCGAGTGATTCGTCGGGCTTCTGTCACATCTTCGGGTAGTTCTCCCTGAGTCATATATGTTATGTATGGATGCATCCATGTAGGTTCGATTATCATGACCTCATCATTTTTGGTTCTTCTTCAAGGGTCTCCTCTATGCTTGTACTAGCTGATGAAGCCCCCGTGTCTCTTCTTGGCTTATTCTTTTTTCCTATCTTAGGAGCTATGACCTCGGAAACTCTTTTTGCTTTGATAGAACGCTCAGATATATCTTCCCAAAAAACCCTGGGTGGCACTGGTAAGCATAAGGACCCGATGTTTGCCAAATTGCCGGCTTCTTCATTACTTGTTATTCCTATGTGAGATACTTTACATTCATCGAACAGAGCTTCCATGATGCTATAGAGATCTAAGTAAGAAATCATGTTGTCGCTGACAGCATCACACTTGTTCATTGCTTGCTGTGCTACAAGATTAGAATCACCAAAAAAATTAGACGAATTGCACCACAGGCTTTAGCCATCCGCATGCCGTGCAACAAGGCCTCGTATTCAGCTTCATTATTGGATCCAGTTGCAAAGCTTATCCGAAGTATATATCGCATTGTGTCGCCCTGCGGTGATATCAATATGACTCATTCTCCTGCTTCTTCCGTTCTTTATGATCCGTCAAAGTACATTGTCCAGGTGCTAGAAAGATCAGGTGGACCCACACATTGCAGCTTAGTCCATTCCGTAATGAAGTCAGGCATAACTTGTGATTTAATCATTTTATGTTTCTCGTACATGATGTCTCGAGGGGATAATTCGATGCCTCATAGAGAGACATGCCCAGTTGCTTCTGGATTATTGAGAATGTTAGACAGAGGTGCTTCATTGACCACTATGATCGGATGTTCCGAATAATGGCGTAACTTTCGTGTTGTCATAAATACTCCATACGCTAATTTTTGATAATGCGGGTAGCTTTGTTTGGATGGCGAGAGGACTTTGCTCAAGAAATAGACTGGCCTCTGAACACCATGGGTTTTTCCTTCTTCGGATCGCTCTATGACTAGGACTGTGCTGACCACCTGATTTGTGGAGGCAATGTAAACAAGTAGTGGCTCCTTTTCTCGTGGAGACACGATGACAGGGGCACCGAAAGTGTCTTTCTGAGGTCTTCAAAAGCGTGTTGAGCTTCTTCGGTCCATTCGAACTTATCTGACTTCCTCATTACAGTGTAGAATGGTAGTGTGTTTTCTCCTAATCAAGCAATGAAGTGGCTGAGCGCTGCCACTCTCCCAGCCAACTATTGTACTCATAAATTTGTTGGTTTTTTCATTGTCAAAATTTCCTGTCTTTTCTCCGGATTGGCTTCGATTCCTCTTGTTGATACCAGATATCCGAGGAGTTTCCCTACTGGGACTCCAAAGGAACACTTTGTCGGGTTTAATTTGATGCAATACTTATCGAGATTTTTGAATGTTTCTTCGAGATCTTTGATAAGTGATGATTCTTGTTTTGTTGTCACTATGACATCATCAGTATATACTTGTATGTTTGTGCCGATTTGACTTCCCAGGAAATTCTGCATCATCCGTTGATATGTTGCTCCGGTGTTCTTGAGGCCAAAAGGCATTGTTGTGTAACAAAATACACCATAAGGTGTGATGAATGTTGTTTTCTCCTGATCTTCCTCCTTCATCCGAATCTGGTGGTATCCTAAATATGCATCCAAAAAGGAAAGATGTTCGCACCCCGCAGTTTCATCGATTATTTGATTGATTGGCGGCAGTGGGAAATGATCCTTTGGACATTGTTTACTTAATGCAGTGAAGTCGATGCACATCCGCAGATCTTTGGTGTTTTTCTTCTGGACGCATACTGGGTTTGTGAGCCATTATGCTTTCTTCAGTTCCTTTATGAAGTTAGCGTTAATGAGGCGATGTAGTTCTTTCCCAATAGCTTTGCGCTTGGGTTCCACAGAGCGACGAAGCGATTGCTTTACCGGTTTTGCTTTTGGATCTAAATTTAAAGCGTGCTCAGCGAGTTCCCTGGGAATTCCCGGCATGTCAGAAGGTAGCCATGCAAAGATTTCCCAGTGCTCACGGAGGAACTTGATGAGCGTGCTATGCGGGACCAAGGTTGGAGTCCACAAATATTGTTTTCTTAGGGTCGGTGGGATGGATCTGTACTTCTTTTGTGTCATTCGTAGTGTCAAAGGTCTTGTCGGGATTGACACGTGCTACTGCCAGAGGTTCTACTGTTGTTGTCTTTTTAAGCTGCTCAAACTCTATTGCCATCCCGAAAGATTCGAAGCTTTCGTTGAACTCCTTGTCGCAATTGTCAGAACATGTGAAACTTCCTTTTACTATTATGATTCCCTTTGGTGCTGGCATCTTCATGAATAAGTAGGCATAGTGCGAGACTGCCATAAATCGTGCGAAAGCCGGGCGTCCCAGGATCGCGTGATACTGCGATGGCCAGTCCATGACTTCGAACTCAAGTTTTTCCCGCCTGAAATTTTCTTTGGATCCAACAACGATGTCAGGGAAAATTTTACCTAAAGGATTTTCAGCTTTACCTGGTACAATGCCGTGGAAAGATATTTCTATTGGTGCCAGATTTGTCAAGGGGTAGTTCATTGCCCTTAGTGTTTTGGCGTAGATCAAGTTTATGTTTCTTCCTGCATCCATGAAGACCCTGCTCATGTCGAACCCGCCAATTCGTGCTTCTACTATCAAGGCTGAATGACCCGGTCTTGGTACTCGGTGTGGGTGATCAGCTTTGCTGAATGTGATTTTTTGTTCTAACCAATGGAGATACTCGGGTGTGGCTGGTGGATCCACCTCCGCCATATTGACTTATCGTGTGATTAGCTTTTGAATTCTGTTGGATGGACGCCCTTTTTGAATCATTGACATTGCCCCCTTGGACCTAGGGTATTTGGTGTTCTCATCAGTTGTGTTTTGTGGTTGTCCTACTGGCGGAGGTGGCGTACTGATAGCTAACATGCCAGGTGTTGATGCATATCCTTGTCTTGCTGCTTCAGTTGCTTTTGCATTGCATATATGCAGTTTTAAGAACGTTCGGCAGTCTATTGGATTGTCTTCTTCCTGTCGAGTCAACATAAAAGTGCATGTTGCAGGGACCTTCCAACATTTGTGTTGCGGACATGGGTGCATCCCGAGATTTTGGTTGATATCGCTGTGTTGACTAGCTTCCTCCGCCTTCATCTCTGTTGTGGCGGTGTCCGCTATTGTAGTCGTTGTTCCTATTGTTGCCTTCACCCAAAAAACTTGCTGCGACATAACTTGGTCCCGTGTTACCGTCATTGTTTCGTCGCCTCCTGTCATTGCCGCGCTTGTCTCTGTCTTCCTCGGGTGATCATGTTTGTTTGTTGTACAACGCGTCTTCGCCATCAGCCCAATGGTTTGCTATGTCCATTAACTTTGAAATTATCTTGGGTTTGACTCGACCCAATTCTTCTATGAATTCTTGGCGGACGGCGACGGAGGCCGTCGTTGAAAGC
The DNA here is from genome assembly GCA_910589775.1 of Avena eriantha. Taxonomy (NCBI): domain Eukaryota; kingdom Viridiplantae; phylum Streptophyta; class Magnoliopsida; order Poales; family Poaceae; genus Avena; species Avena eriantha. The sequence continues at coordinate 141,790,672 of OU342741.1, read as the reverse complement.
ATCAATGGCTCTTTCATCGGATATGGATTTTGCTGTATTTTTGATGATGTTCCATCGCTGGATAAATGCTCATATTGACTCTCCAGGTTTTTGTTTGCATGCTCGCAATTGCCTAAGGACGAGGGTCGTTTGAATATGGACTGAAAATGTCGAATGAACTTATCTTTGAGATCGTTCCAGCTACTACTAGAATTTTCGGGCTGTTGTCTGAGACATGACCTTGCAGTGTCGGTGAGGTGCAATTGTAAACTTTGCATTGTGGTGGCTGTTGAGCCGCCTTGTAATTTGACAGTAGCCAAATAATCTGCCAGCCAATCTTCGGGTTCTTGGAGTCCATCATATTTTTGGAGGTCATGCGGAAGTTTGAAGTCTTTGGGTACTGAAGTTTTCTAAATCCACTGAGTAAAGCAACTGGCTCCGCAGAGTTCATAGTCATGTTCGTCGTTGTGGTATCTTTGGTTGTGATTTTCATCTCTTGTGTTACTTCGCGGCTCCAGTCCTGAGAGATGTTCCTGATGCGGGAATCGCGATCGTCGGGTGCACCCTGCTTGCCGAGGGTTGCTGCGATGGCGTGGCGATCTATCGGGTTGATGCGTAATTCCTCGTTCTGCTTGTGCGAGAGTTGCTTCTACCGTGCCGAGGTTCATCAGGGCGGAACGGTGGAGAGCTGCACGAGGATTGTCATGTGCGGGTTGAGTTGTGATCAGGTATTTTGTGCGGCCACAATAGCTGCTTGAGCTATTTTTGCTTTGATGTTTCCTGCTTGATCTACTGACATAAACGATAGATCAAGATCCTGGATCAAAGAGTTCCTGTCTGTTTTGGGGATGTTATGCAGTCGAGATGTTCCCCTTCCTAGCGGTGCCCCTCCTGTTACACTTCTAGACCTTCGGGTAGAGCTTAGTTGTGCCCGTTGTAAGCTGGATTCATCGGCTAGCCTCTTTCTTTCGTCGAGTTGCCTCTGCATCCTTAGTAGGTCTCTCTTCTTGTGGTGAATCAAGTATTGGTATGCTAATAAATCGTCGTGTGAGGCGTCGAATGTCATTGGAACCACACCCGAAATTGCTTCCCGAGCCTTTTGCCATGCCGACGCTGGTAGCCGAAGAGTTCACCTTTCTTCCCCGTTTGGTTATGTCCTTCCTCCTGGGACTATGTGGTTGTTCACTGTTTCTCCCATGTTTCCGTGATCTCATTCGTTCCTGTGGTTTCCTGCATTGTCATCTGATAAAATATCACTAGGATTGAGGATAGGGTTACCGTTAGAATCGCGTGGTGTCGAGGTATTCCCATTGACCATGCACACTTGATGGCCCGTCATGTATTGGCTCTTATCTTTGTCATCTAAATTGATGGAGACACTATCGGGTGGATCGGGGAAGTCCATTAACTTCTGTTCTGGGTAAATTTCTGCCATCCTTATCCCGAAGTCGATGTTTTCGCTGTTTTCCTTGCGTTCATAGTTTGGTGGGTTCGTTTCACGTGGTGGAGTTAGTGGGGACTCTTATCCGAAGGAGAGATTGTCGTAAACACCATCAAGGTCCCCCAAATCTGCCTTATCTTGCTTGTTTTCCTCCGGTGCCTAGATTTCTATTGTGACCTCCATTGAGGATCTGACAGATAATGTTGGTATTGCTATAAGCATGGTCTTTTCCACCGATGGTTCTAATGTAATCAGTGTTGAAGGGTGTGATTCTTGGCGGTCTTCTACTTGGAAGTGGAAACTTCCGATGATTAGATCGATCCACCATTGAATTCGGCTGGTACTATCACAGGGGTGGGCGGGTGTGGAGCCGCTTTTGTTGGGTTGCTATTTGAAAAAGAGGGTTCCGCCGAATCCATGGTTCCAACGTTTAAGTTTCCCATAGATGGTGCCAATTGACAAGGGGTAACCTCGGCAATGTCCATGAAGAAGGACTTAGGGTTTCGCGGAAAAGAGAATGCTGGGGATTTCGTTGGATGTCAGGAGAACAATGGAATCAAAGTCGCCTGAATATTTGGTGAATAGCACTATTACAAATCGCTTGGGGATTGTTCGGTCAATCCTCGCCTAAGCCTCTCCCGTCCTATATATAATAGGTCGGGTCTCAAAGTTGTATTCGGATAGGTTACATATACATGATTACAATACCAACTCGATGTCGGTGCTTTCTATTCTTTCCTAATACAACTATAGCCTTTGTTGGTTGCTCCCTTCTGGCTATCATCTTGACTCTTCATGGGTCGTAAACCTTTCTTCAGGCCTAGGTAGCAAATTATAGGTACCCAAGTAATCATACATATGTCACCAATCGTTAGGCCTAGGAATCATCCAGTCCGGAGTCTCCGGACTAGGACCGGAGTCTCCGGTGTACCCAAGCCAAATGGGGACAAACTAGAGGACAATCTGTATGTAGTTCGGAGAGAGACCAGAGATTTAGTCTGGAATCTCTGGTCTTACAAAAACTGGCAGAAAGACCAATACGAAAACAACCATAACTTTTGGATCCGAACTCCGATTTTGATGATCTTGGGCTCGTTTTAAAGAGGTCAATAAGCTATAAAAGATCATACAGAAAACCATCATAGTCCAAAAAGGTAGGATAGAACCAAATGATGAAAGTTTTGACCTCTCTCAAAAAGATGAACCGGTAAAACCTCCAACATAAAAATCGAAATAGAGAACGCATATGGAATCCGTTTTCGATGAACTTGAGCTTGTCATGAAGATTAACACAAGATATAAATCCTCTTATGGATAAGAACCAAATAAGAACCAAGAAAAATGATGCCAAGTATGCAAAGGTTTGATCTCTCTCCGAAGGATATGATCAAGTTACTCACTCGAGAGCCCCTCTTGATAGTATGGTTACCTATCCTATAAACCGGTCTCCCCAACTAACACCATGAAACCGGTAAGAAAGAAACCCTATCAAGAACATACCTTTTCTTTAAGAATATTCCACTTGAGCTTGATGATAACGATCTTGTCCACCTCAAGATGGAACACTTTCTTGATTGCGCTAGCTTGGTGAAGTCTTGCAAATTGCTCCCCCATACTCACTATGGGAGAGCTTCTATTTTGGGCATATCATCTTACCATATCCATGATTACCATAGGATGGAAAGCTTCAAGCAAATGATATCTTCGAGATGGATCATCTTGATCTTGCACATCATTTCTTCTTCAACATTATGTTGGTGTCTTGAAGGTACATAAGAGATATCACTCCAATTTTATTCTTCAAGACACACTTGCCATAGGCTCAACTTTCACATGACCAATCTTTGGATCTCTCCTTGAACACCTTGATCATCACTTGATCTTCTTTACTTTCTTCTTCTCCCAACCTTGAAGCCAACATATGGTTCAAGCATTGCCTATGGACAGATCCTACAAATAAAAACTCAATGCACACATAAGTCCATAAAGATTGTCATGAATTATCAAAACCACACATGGGGGCACACATGCACTTTCAATCTCCCCCATTTTGGTAATTGATGAAAATCCCTTTGAGAGGGTTTATATAAGGAATTAACTGAACAAAATGTTGTGCTAACATCAAATACTACATAAGTATGTGATGTTAGTACAACCACAATATAGAGCAAACTCCCCCAAAATCTATGCACGTGTGGATGAACTTGAATTTTATTGCATATATCGCCAACCATTACCGGTGGTGGAGTTTTCTCTATATATATTCAAGATGCCTTGCAACACACTAAGATGAAAGAACACGCGGAAAGTATTTAAGTACAAAAATCAAAACACACAACCAAATTCCCTTAAACCCTCTAAAACTTCTCCCCCATTGGCATCGATTGCCGAAATGGGCGAAAAACTTTAAAAGGCCAATTTAGTGAGAGTTCCTCCATATGGTATGCATTTCTCATAATATGAGTAGAATAAAATGCACGTATCCAATGAAGAATACCAGGACGAAATCAAACTAAACTGAGGATCCAAAGATTGCAAAGAAATAAAATGGTGAAGAAGCATCAACGAATGAAGCAAGCAATCAAAAGATCCAAATAACCACTTCACAAAAGGAAGATACCAAAATAAGATATATATTATGATAAGATCGACAGGAGAGTGATTTAAATAATATGAGGAGACTCCCCAAAGTTTGTGCACAAATTATAATTTGCATTTGAATACAATACGCATAACATGGCATCCGCGTTCCCTCTATATCATTTAAACCATGAGCATGATCAAGAGAGAAGATATTATGATGAGAGCAAATGAGTGTTTAGATAAAAATAGTAAGCTCCCCAAAGTTCATACACAACAAAGTGCACAATTATGGAATCCTAACTCCCTATAATCAAACAAAACACCAAACAAGAACAAGAAAGAAAATGCATGTTCTTAGGTAAATTAGGAAAGCTCCCCAAGGTTTATGCAATAAAAATAATAATTGCTTTGAATGCATAGTGCATAAACATGGTATCCTTGCTCCCCCAAAATTACATAACAACACAAATGCATGAGAGATCAACTTTCTTAACACCAGTGAGTGCCAAAAGATGCAAATGAAGAGGTCAAGTACTCAAAGTAAAACTTTTGGAGCCACCAAAGAATAAACAGGAGCACAAGGTGGACTCCAAAGCAAAAGGATATCAACTAGAGAATTTAGCCATAATCATGTGTATAAGTTTCTAGGTAAACAACAATCACCAAGATACACACCCACAAAGAAATATGTACACACAAAATGGATACTCAAGAATGAACAAGATATCCAAACGAAATTCATAGATAATACCAATAAGATTTTTGCTAGAAAGCATGGCTAAAGGCTCAAAATTATCTTATTGTATTGAACATCAATGACCTTCAAACACCAACAAATACATCACAACTATCACCAGGGAACAAGAGATAGTTGGAATGTATTAGGAAAGGCAACAAGTATCATAAAGAACAAATAAACCTTACAAATTCATCCATATAGTACATGAGAGAAATTGAGAAAATGATTGGCAATAGAATTGCTAGATTGGCATATGTGGGGTGAATCATAAACATGATTTTTATATACTCCCCAAAATATGCATTCATCTCAACTTACTCATATAACAATAATGATGATACAATAAAATCTTGCAAGAACCATAATAAAAGTAACTGAAGGAAATCATGCCATGATGCAACCACAAAGGTTGGATGCTAGAAAAGTATGCATGAGAGGGATACTTGTTACCGAGATACCATTAGTAGGATGTAGTAGATATGAGTTTGTTGACCATCCTAGCTTGCATACAATTATCATTTAGTCACCACATCTTCTTATTACTGAGACAAGCATCCAATGTATCTCCAATGTACCTAAAACACATTTAAGTACACAATGGTCCCAAAACTCATTGGGTACAAAGTAGTTAGATACACTACAATATTTAGGACAAAATCCACAAAAACATGTGCATATTGATATGAAATTGAATTTCATGCACAACTTAGACGATGGGATATGGTGGAATTTCCCTTATATATCAGATCAAAGAAAGCAAGCATGCCATAATATAAACATGTAGTAAATATGCATGCACAGGGCTTTCAAGAACCAAAAGGAGATATAGTTTGAAAAAAAACACCAAGAAAGCCAAGAAGGCACACATCAGTGTGACATGACTAATGGTTGTCCAAAATATATCAAAGACCAAATCAACACATAATAGACCCTGAGTTCAACAAATGAACGAGGCAAAAGCCAATGAGCAAAAAGGATACACAAATACAAATGTTCAACGATTTATCTCATTTAAATGCTTAAATAGAAATCATGGAATGAGAAAATCAACTCCCAAAAAGTACCAATTGAAATAAAATGGTTCCAACAAAAGAACCAAACACTCAACACTTTTCAAGATGGCACAAAGTACCAAAGAAAAGATTTATCTTCCTAAGACATAAAACATGGTAGGGACCAAAACATATCATGAAGAAGCATAAAAGGAGTGTTCTAAATAATATAGGAGAACTCACCCATGATTACTGCATTATTTAAGATTTTGCATTTGAATACGAAATGCACACTCATGGGATCATCATTCCTACATACATCAACTAGAGCACAAAATGATTTCAAGACAAAGACATATCCATATGGATTGAGGAAGACATGGGATACAAAACACAACAAATTCTTGGCAAGAGATAAGGCAACTAAAGCAAAAGCCAATGTGAAAATGATCAAGAAGATCTACCACATATTATAGTACCGATTGTCCGAGGACAAGGGACTTGCAAATATCTCCTGGTGGTAGATAGAAAATATATCAAATATCATATTCACAACGAGAAAGCAAATGTCAAAAAGATAGGAATTAAAACCAAGACATGAAAGATATTCTTGAGGGTTTCAACTAGTTAAAACAATCACGCAAAGCAATGATTAGGATAACTAGAGGCAAAATTCTTGCCAACTTAGATAAGAATTAATATATGATGAAACTCATACCAAGTAATCTCTCATAAACAAGATACAAAAGATAAGGAATAAAAGCATTATACCGAAAAAGGACTTGTTTGAGCACACGTGCCACATAGGAACTAGATAATTTCCAATATCAATTTTATGTGACACAACTTCAACTATTCACATTTTCTTGGTTTGTAATATGCACAAAGTATATTACTCCCCCATAATGTGATAAAACATTTATTTTAACAAGAGGCAAATAAAATACAACTAAAGAACATTAATAGATATTATAGAATTTGAATTTCTGATGAGCATGACATACCACGTAGAGACTAGATAATCTTGAAATATCAATTCTAAGTGGTATTCCTCATGTACACACATTTAGGGTTGTGAGGTGCCCCAAAGGAAAACACACTCCCCCAAAATGGGATAGTCCATTAATCTCCCGCAAGAGCTAACTAAGATATAAACAAGATGCAGTTGGCTCAAACACAAAACACATACATGGTGTGCAAGCCAACATACACAAACTTGATTTCTCAAGTTAAGCAAGTAGGAAGCACAACATATACAAGACACATGCAAGGTACAGAACTAACACATGCACAAGGGGCAAGTAACTTTCAATGTAAATGAGTTTGGAACATGTTACCGCAAGGAGGAGCAATGGGTATATGATAGAGATATGATAATCTAAATGACTTGGCTTGAGAGAATATAATTGAAGTTCCCTTAATTCTTTATGATGTAGCCAAGTCTCCAATGCCCTCCAACAAACACCTATTGATCAAGTTTTAGCTTGATGGTCCCCAACCAAGTTGGGTCCTAAGAGGTTAGTCACAATAGGCTTGGCAACCCAAATGGTTCTTTTATTGACACCACTTTGAGCACCAACATATTTTGCAAATACATTGCCAACCTCATCCTTCCTAAGAGAATAAACATCATCAATCATGATTGGGTTGGATGAGGAGTTACCAATAGTGCAAGAGGAAGAGATGTGACCCTTCTCATGACATAAGTAGCAAGTTATTCTCTTCCCATTATTTTCACTTGATTTCTCCAAAATGGGAGCATTAGCTTGAATCTTCTTGGGAAGTAGCCTTTATCCAACTTAAGATTGGCCAAGACCTTGAACTAGAGGCCACTTCCCTTTTTTCTTTTTACCAAGAGGCTTCTTCTTCAAAGGGCAAGATCTAACATGGTGCCCTTCAATTTTGCACTTGAAGCAAACAATCTTGGACAAATTCTTGACTTGTTCTTGGCCCTTTTTATTGTTGCTCTTGGACTTATTCTTGTTAGTGAACTTGTTCTTGACATTGGATTTGAATCCAAGCCCACTCTTGTCATTGGGAGATTTTTGCACGCTCAAGATATTATTGAGTGTGGTCTTCACTTTATGACCCTTTTTCAAGTCATTCTTCAAAGAAGTGACTTGAGCTCTTTGATTTCCTATACATGGTTAGTGATAGCACATATACTAGGGGAAGTAGAGATTTCATTGCTAGAACAACAAGGCAAAGAATGTAAGTCATCACAAGATTTAGCAATAATGTGAGTGGACGAATTACAAGTAATAGCACATGGAAATATATCATTATTAGTAGAGATTTTGCTAGTGACCACATGAGGCTCACAAGATGTTACCTTTGTATAGCTAGCCTTATGAGCTAATTTTAGCCTATCATTGGAGGCTAGAAGATCCTCATAAGATCTTTATAGCTTACCATGACTTTCTTACAATATCCCATACTTGCTAGTTAGCAAAGCAAGTTGAGTCTTTATCTCAACATTCTCCTTCAAAATAGATGTTTCACAAGAAATAGAGTTAGTAGCAGAAGCATCATAATTAATTGCAAGAGGTGAGGGCAACTTTGTAAGCTCTTTTGAGTAAGAGGCTTTAAGTTGCTCATGTGATTCAGTGAGTTTGATGAGCTCACCCTTGATGACCTTAGAGCCATTTTTGAGGTGCTCAAAATCCTTAAGGAGTTTAGCATAAGCAACTTGAAGCTCATCATTTTTACTTTTGAGATCACTTGCCACCTCAAGATCTCTATCATGAGATTCCTTCACTCTAGACATCTCTAGAGCAAAAGCCTCCTCAAGATATTCCTTAGTGGTTTGTTCATCTTAAAGAGCTTCTAAATTATCAATATGTTCCTTGTTCTTAATAGCAAAATCCAATATTTCCACGAAATTAGAGCAAGCAATATTATTCTGAATAAGAGCACGATAAACAATCTTACCCTTTTCATATAACGAATCAACATCTATCTCTTCTTCCTCATTATCCTCATCATCATCATAATAAGAGGTATTCGGTTCCAAGGTAGGAGTTACCTTTGAATCCCTAGCCATAAGGCATAGGTAGGAACCATGAGATGATGATGATGATGAATAATTACTTGAAACTCTATTCGATATCTTGTCTTGGCCCATAGAATTTTCATTTTCCTCTACATTGTTAGACACACAACAACTAGAGGAAATAGAAGCATTTATATCATGGCAATAAGGCAAAGCAAGCATATCATCATGATATTTGTTCAAACAACTTACACATGATATGCAAGGACTATCAACACGAGCATGTAAATCATATATAGTTCTAGACGTGTTTAAGTCCAAAGATGAAGCATTGCAATGAGATAGAGAAGAAGGATCATCAAGAGTAAGCTTACTATCAACATTTCAATATTCATCACCACTCACCATATCATCAACTTGTGTCTTGCCACACTTTGGTGAAGTGGAACAAGATGAGAACTCATCACGGCCGGAAGTGGAAGCAATACAATCATCCTCAATAATGTTGGACATATTATATTTTATCTTGAAGTTTTGTCCATAACTCATGAGCGCTCCAAAAAGGTATGATTGAAGAAGTAACTACATAGCTCAAAGCATTAACAAGCACATTAGAAGCTTGAGCATCGAGATATAAGTTTTTCTCATCCTCACACGATAGATTCCGAAAATCCATTGGAGGAGAAAAACCTATATCTACAATCCTCTCCAAATTTGGGTCCATGGACCAAAAATGCATAAGCATACGAGACTTCCAAACATCATAATTTGTGCCATCGAATATGAAAATGTCATCATGCACTAATCCTCTATCCGATATCTTTGCTCTCAAGGCGGTGAAGCCTAAAATGAGAGACAGGGCTCTGATACCAATTGAAAGGACAAGGATGTCGCCTAGAGGGGGGTGAATAGGCAGTTTAAAACTTTTATAGAGGGGCTCAACAAAGACGGAATTAAACTAGCATTTACTTTGTCAAGCACAAAACCTAGAATAGCTAGGGTTCACCTATGTGCACCAACAACTTATGCAAAGAAAGACAAGCAACTAAGTGATAGCAAGATATAGACTTCAAACACGAAGGCTATCACAAAGTAAGGTGCATTTGAAGTCTATCACAAAGTAAGGTGCATAAGTAAGAGCTCGGGTATAGAGATAACCGAGGCACGCGGAGACGACGATGTTTTACTGAGTTCCTCCCAACAATGGAGTACGTCTCATTTGGAGAGGGGGTGGTTTCAAACCACCAATGCCACAAAAGGCCTCCCTTGTTCTCCGGTGAATCTCGCCCCAACGGGATCGATCCACACTTCCACTATCAATGCACTTGTCGGTGGCAATCCGGAACCTCTCACAAGGTTGGGGAACTTCTCCACAACTCAATTGGAGGCTCCCAACAAACAAGCTTGGGGAAATCTCCACAACTTAATTGGAGGCCCCAAGTAATACACAAACCTGCAATACAACCAAACCGTTTAGGGTTCCAAGAACCCAAGAGTAAAAAGCTTCTCACCTTTCGCCCAATCGAATCCTCACCGAGAACTCAAACCGATGCACCAAATGCAATGGAAAGAACACAAGAAGTGCTCAAGTCCTTCTCTCTCAAATACTTCCAAAGCTACAAAAGCTTATGGGGAATAAGAGAGGAAGAACAATGGAGGAAATCCACAAAAGACTCCAAGATCTAGATCCCAAGATGTTCTCCTCACTTAGAGGAGAGATTGATTGGTGGAGTTGTAGATCTAGATCTCCTCTTTCAAATCCCTCAAGAATATGCAAGAATTATAGGATGGATTGAGGGATATCAAGCTTCAAGAGGTCAACAATGGTGGGGAAAACTTGCAAGAGAGCTAGGGAACCATTGGGGAAGAAGGGCCCCTTAAAATTGGTCCCTAGAAATTCAACCGTTAGGCCTAGGAATCGCCCGATCTGGAGTCTCCGGTGTACCCAAGCCAAACGGGGACAAACTGGAGGACAGTCTGTACGCGGTCTAGAGATTTAGTCTGGAATCTCCAGTCTTACAAAAACTGGTAGAAAGATCAATATGAAAATAACCATAACTTTTGCATCCAGACTCCGATTTTGATGATCTTGGGCTCGTTTTAAAGAGGACAATAAGCTCTACAAGATCATACAAAAAACCATCATAGTAAAGCAAGGGAGGATATAACCAAATGAAGAAAGGTTTGGCCTCTCTCAAAAAGACGAACTGGTAAAACCTCAAACATCAAAAACACAATAGAGAATGCATATGAAATCCGTTTTCGATGAACTTGAGCTTCTCATGAAGATTAACACAAGATCTAAATCCTATCATGGATACAAACCAAATAAGAACTAAGAAAGATGATGCCAAGTATGCAAAGGTCTGAGCTCTCTCCGAAGGATATGATCAAGTTACCCAGTCGAGAGCCCTCTTGATAGTACAGTTACCTATCCTATAAACTGGTCTCGCCAACTAACACCATGAGACCGGTAAGAAAGAAACCCTATCAAGAATATACCTTTTCTTTAAGAATATTCCACTTGAGCTTGATGATAACGATCTTGTCCACCTCAAGATGGAACACTTTCTTGATTGCGCTAGCTTGGTGAAGTCTTGCAAATTGCTCCCCCATACTCACTATGGGGGAGAATCTCTTTTGGGCATATCATCTTCCCATATCCATGATCACCATAGGATGGAAGCTTCAAGCAAATGATCTCTTAGAGATGGATCATCTTGAACTTGCACATCATTTCTTATTTCATCATTATGTTGGTATCTTGAAGGTACATAAGAGATATCACTCCAATTTTATTCTTCAAGACACACTTGCCATAGGATAAACTTTCACATGACCAATCTTTGGATCTCTCCTTGAACACCTTGGTCATCACTTGATCTTCTTTACTTTCTTCTTCTCCCAACCTTGAAGCCAACATATGATTCAAGCATTTCCTATGGATAAATCCTACAAGTAAAAACTCAAAGCACACATAAGTCCATAAAGATTGTCATTAATTACCAAAACCACACATGGGGGCACACATGCACTTTCATCCCTAATTTTCCTGGGCCGGGGCGGCCGCCCCTCTAGACCCTCCCCAGGGCCGGCCCTGCCTCCAGACCAAGGAATTAGTGCAGGGCACCCAAGTCCTTGACAACAAAATCACCACTCAGCATAGACAAGAGACGATCAGCAGCAGCATCAGAGGAGCTGATGAGGATGATATCATCAACATAAACCAGCAGATACATCGTGACCTTAGGACGCTGAAGAAGGAACAAGGACGTGTCAAGAGTGGATGGAACAAACCCATGAGCTCGAAGGATAGATCCAAGACGGGCATGCCACACACTAGGAGCCTGCTTAAGTCCATACAGAGCCTTAACAAGGCGGCAGAGATGCTGAGGACGTGCAAGATCAACAAAACCTATGGACTGACGCATATAAACCTCCTCCTCTAGAACCCCATGCATAAAGGCATTCTACACATCAAGCTAACGAAGAGACCATCCTCGAGTAACAGCCAAAAAGAGCAGCAAACGAATGGTAGTAGGCTTGACAACTGGGCTGAACGTGTCTTCATAATCAAGACCATACCTCTGTTTGAAGCCTTTAGCAACTAATCGTGCCTTGTAGCATTCAATAGAACCATCAACATGCTTCTTAACCTTGAATACCCACTTGGAATCAATAATATTGACACCAGAAACAGGAGGAATGAGTTGCCAAATATCATTCTTTAGAAGTGTCTGAAATTCCTGCTCCATCGCAACACACCAGTGAGGAATACCAAGAGCAGCCTGAAAGTGTCGGGGCTCAGCTATGGGATCAGCAACAACATGGGCCACGTAAGCAGCAATCCACGTAGTGGTCCCATCTGTGCGCTTATTTGGACGAAAAATTCCAGCCTGACTGTGTGTGCGAGGGTGAAGAGCCTCAGCAGCAGGTGGTGCTGGTGGCGATGAGCCAGACATAGGTGACAGAGGTGACGCTAAGTCGGGCGCAGGTGACGCCGAGGTCGGCGATGCTAGGGCCAGACAAGGAGGACCCTAGCGATGGGGAGCCAGACGGTGTCGGGCCAATCAAAGACGTCCCACTAGGAGCCGGAGTAGAGGCGGTCGGCGTGGGCACTAGGCCGGGTGAAGCCGCCACAAGTGGGGCTGCAGCGGGCGTAGTTGTCGTGGGCGAGGTAGCAGCAGGCTGTCGGACTAGACCCGGCGTGCATGGCGCATGCATGGGATCGATGTCTTGTACGTGATCATCATCCGTCGCCTGATCATCGAGGAGCTCGAGGCGAGCACCACGTCCGATACCTGTAGCATGGTTAGGAAGCAACGCAGGAGTATATGCAACATCTACAAATTGACCAGGTGAAGGAATAATGGGGTGCACATGTGGTGTAGGAGTGGTGGAGTTGTTAAGTGCAGAAAAAGGGAACATGTTCTCATCAAACACGATATCACGGGATACGTAAACGCGATTAGTGGGAACATGTAGGCACTTATACCCTTCATGAAGGGAACTATACCTAAAAAAGACACACTTTTTAGATCAAAACTCTAGTTTATGCTTGTTTATATGGATGAAGGTGAGGCCAACATGCGCATCCAAAAACCTTAAGGAACATCTGGGATGTCACTAAGCAAGAGTCAAGAGGAGTTTTCATTTGCAGAAGTCGTGAAGGAAGCCTATTTATCAAAAAACAGGCAATGGAAAAAAACATCACTCCAAAATCGAAACAAAAATGGAGGAATGAGCTAGTAAGGTAAAGACAATCTCTACAAGATGACAGTGCTTATGTTCAATGCTGCCATTCTACTGATGTGTGTGAGGACAAGACACACGGTGTGAGATCCCAAACTTGTTAAAAATGAATTTAGGTTGTGATATTCACCCCCAGTCGGATTGAACATGAAAAATTTTATGCTTAAGGAGACACTCAACATGTGCTTGAAATTAAATAAAAACGCCAAACACATCAGATTTACGCTTAATAAGATAAAGTCAAGTGAATTGACTATAAGCATCAATAAAACTGACATAATAATTATGGCCACTAATAGACATTTGGGCAAGACCCCATACATCAGAAAACACAAGCTCAATAGGATGTTTAACGACATGACTCGACTCTGAAAACAGAAGCTCATGACTCTTGCCTTGCTGACAAGCATCATAGATAGTTTCAGCAATTTTATTGGACACAAATGGAAGTACATGATGATGTAGAACATGACGAACTATGGGAACAGCAGGGTGACCAAGGCACGCATGCCAGTGTGTAGATGAAACACAAACACCACTGAACACTTGGGGAGCCTGCGGCAAAGACAGTGCAGACGATGAATCAAGCACATATATGCCATGGCGAAGACGACCTCTAAGCAGAACGGCTCTCGTGTCCCAATCCTTGATGAAAAAATAGAAACAGTGAAATTCAGCGAGGACATTATTATCACGAGTAAGTTGAGGAACAGACAACAAACTACGTGTAGCAGAAGGAACCCGAAAGACATTGAGAAGATGTAGTTTTCTAGAGTTATGTGCAAGAAGAGAGGCCTGACCAACATGTGAGATGCGCATACCTGCTCCATTGGCGGTGCGAACCTAATCATGACCACGATATGGCTCTTGGGTGGAGAGCTTTTCCATCTCACTCGTCAGGTGATTGGTAGCCCCCATGTCCATATACCACGCCGGATCAATGGAGTAGGATGCAGTGTACCCGTGATCGTTACCCGCCATGGAAACGACGGCCTGCTTGTCATTGCCGTTGTCATTGTTGCCAATGCCGAGGAAGTCCTGCCAATGCGGGAGGCGATATGGCCCTCAAGGCCACACAACTGGCATGCTTACTGGTGCCGCAACAGGGCAGCAGGCGCGTGGACGACCACCGCCCGTGATGGGGGCGCGGCCGGCCCCTAGGCCTACTGAGGTACGGGCACCGGCTTGCCACCAGCCGATGACGGCTTCTGGGGTTTACCGTGAGCTGCGGCATTGGCGGAGGAGAAGCTCAGGGAGGCATGGCGCGCCTTGACACGTTGTTCGCGACCGAGGAGGCGCGAGTAGAGTTCACGAGGCTGAAGCGGAGTGTCGCAACCATTGACGTTCTCTACGATATTATCATAGTCGTCGTCCAGGCCGTTCAGGATGTAGGTGGTGAAGTCCTCGGGGCGAAGCGGCTGACCAATGGAGGCCAGTATGTCGGAGAGGCCAATCATCTTGTTGAAGTAGTCCGTGATGCTGAGGTCACGGAGCTTGGTCTCGCCCAGCTCGGTGCGAATAGCATGAGCACACGCCTGAGACTGAGAGGCGAAGCTGGTGTGAAGCGCCATCCACGCATCCCAAGACGTAGCGGAGAAGAGGACCAACGACGAGACGCTCGGCGTGAGCGAAGATTGGATAGCATAGAGGATGGCCTGATCCTGGGCCACCCACGTGTGATATGCCGGATGATACGTCGGTGGCATGACAGTGAGCCGTCGACGTACCCCTGCAAGTAGCGGCTCCGGAGGAGCGGCAGCAACTATGCACGTCAAGACAAGTAATTGTCCAGCGTGAGCTTCATCGGGATGAGGTGCGAGAAGTAGAAGGGCGACGACGCCGCAACATGATTAGCGTGAGCCAACGGCTGTGACGCGTAGAAGCCCATCGGCGGGGCCGTCTCCAGAGACGGGGCAGGGGCAGCGGTCGCCGAGGAGGTCACGTAGGCAGGCGCGACACTGTCGTACACCAACGACGGGTAGGCGCCATAGGGAACGGCGGCCGGGGCACCGTAGATCGATGCAGTCGGGGCCCCATAGGGCGATGCGGACGTGGCCCCGTAGTGCAGCGCCGGAGGCACCACGTAGGGCTGCGGAGGCGGCGCACCGTAGGGTGGCGCCAGCCAGGCAGACAGCGGCGTCGACAGGGCGCCGTAGGTCGGTGCAGGGGCGCCGTACATGGGCGCGGACGGGAAGCCATAGTTCAGCGCAGGTGGGGCGCCGTAGGTTGGTGCCGAGTAGGCACCGTAGGGCGCAGGTGCGGGGCCACCATAGGGTGGCGGCGCAGCCACGTAGGTTGAGGAAGAAGGGCCATTGTAGGAGACCGGCGGCGGCAAATCGTCTTCTAGGCCAGGGCCGGCGGCAGATGATGGAGGAGCCGATCCGACCGGGGGCGATTGCGGGACAGGACCCTAAGGCGCGACCCTAGAGGACCGGGCTTGCCACCACGCTAAAGGCTGTGAGGCGAGGCAGGGGCAGGGGCCAGGGCCGGCACAGCAGCAGGAGCCGGCGGCGACAGGGGCAGCGGAAGCCATCGTAACCTACCTTGACCCAGACTGCTGGCCTGGATCAGTTTATACAATAGGATTAACAGAGTTTCGTTATAATAAGTTTACACATAACACATAGGTAATACGTTTACACATAGGACTCCTACTTCTTATCGTATATACAGAGTCTAACATCTGTAATTGCTGATGCAGAATCATCCGAAACTTTGTTCAGAGTCAAGAAAAGTCCATAGTCTACATTGTGTAACTGGATATCTTCAGTATTAACAACAGAAGAAAATAATATGAACCAACCTCCTGAGGCGTCCATTTCCATGTGTTCTGCATTTTCAACATCTGGATCAACAGAACTGAATAAGCTTCTTCTCTTCTCCCTAGTTTCTAGCTCAGGTTATGTACCACTTCTCTTCTTCAGAGCCTCGTTCTGCTCGAACTTCTTGATGGCCATCTTTTTTCCTAATCCATTCAGGAGAGCTTCTTTTTACCCAATGATCGTCTCTCAACTGCCGTTGACCTTTCAAGCCAGATGACAAGTGAAACTTTTGAGCGAGAGCTCACAGGTCCAGGAGCTGGTATATATACTGGAACTGGATCATATCCCAAGTGCTTTAAGGATAAACAGTAACCCTTCGGACATGACTGATCTTCTTAAGATATTCATAGCATTCATTTGTCTTTTCTTTATTCTGAAGTTTCTTCGTGAGCTCTTTGGAAGCTCCCCGCACATATAACTTCTCAAGTGTTATAAGATGCTCAATGCCATCAGGGAGGGCCTTTAGCTCTGGACAATCCGTGAGAGTCAGGTGAACAAGGCTTTGCAATGCACTTTGTTCTACTACGACATCGTTGAGCTGTGGAGCATCTGAGATTTCTAGTAGCCGGAGTTCTGGAAATGCCATGGCATTGAAGTGCAGCCTCTTCCCTTCGTAGGCCTTGTCAAGCCAAAGTGCGCGTAGACAAGGTAGCTCCAAGAGGCATGAAAATGAGTCTTCATCAAGTTTGGAGAAGGCTAAGGCCAACAAGGTAATGTTATTAAGGTCTGAGAAGGATGAGACAATCTGAGGCATCCGTTTCTTGTCTAGCTGCCCTCCTATTTCAAGCTTGGAAAGTGTAGGGGGCAAGTAGAGCTCTTCCAGTTCCAGTGTCTCCTCCTCGTTTATAGCCATAATTGCAAGACTAACAAGATGGCTCATGTTCATGATAGCATTGCACAGATCAGCACACTGTTCTCTCCTCACTTTGGTGATGGCAAAAGTCCTCAACTCTGTCAAGGCACCAAGATGACACAAAGTGTCTGAGCATGCCTCAACAAGTTGCAAGGCTTGCAAGCCTGTCAAGTGCCTTATGCCGTTAGGCACCTGGAATCCAGTCCAGACAACAACTCCTTTAATACCTGTCTTTGGACTGGTAGCTACATATAGATATCTCAACTTCCCAAGTGTCGCCACACTCTCTGGCAAACTAGACAGCTTAGCATTGTAAGCATCCAAAACTTCCAATTTCTGTAGTCTTCCAACTGATTTCGGAAGCTCCTCAACCTCAGTATCTCTAAAACCCAGAAACCGCAGATTAAACATGTTGAAAACCTCATTTGGTACCCTCGTAATTTTGGTTCCTTGGAGATCTAAAGTTGATAGCAACATGAAAGATTTCAAGAAAGACTTCAGTGGATCAATAGTCAGACTATTCTCGAATACATAGATTGAACGGAGATGAACTTCACTTGAAAGAGTCAACTGCTCAATATTTGCACTTTGGATAGATAGGCGGCGTGTATTTTCTGCTGACGAACTCCCTGAGCCATCATAAACTCTACAAAATCCTTCTTCATTTGATTTAGTCAGAGCAAGAAGTCGAATGATATCATGCATTCGACAACTCCGCACACGTCCACTTTCATTCCTCTCCACGACCTGTAACAGGCTTCGATTTACAAGTTCATACAAATAGCCCCCTGCCACTTCCTCCATCGTCTTGTGCTCTG
This sequence comes from Avena eriantha, assembly GCA_910589775.1. NCBI lineage: Eukaryota > Viridiplantae > Streptophyta > Magnoliopsida > Poales > Poaceae > Avena > Avena eriantha. The sequence goes on along the minus strand of OU342741.1, from coordinate 141,772,701 downwards.
TTTCCCTGATGAATCCTGCTGTCACCCAATGCCTAATTAGTCTTTTCCTTTTGATCAAGTAATCCTCTGGAAATATTGTACAATGCAGAAAGCAGTTCTTCAAAATATATGGAAGATCCCCCAGACTGACCATTAGAACTATATTAAGATCAAGAACTATATTGTTTGTCAACTGTGCTTCTAATTCCTTGTACAATTTTTCCCATTCAGAATGGATTTGTTTTTTGCAGGACAATAAGCAACCTATGCATGCAATAGCAATCGGCAACCCATTGCACTTATCCACAAATTTTTGTGCCAAACTTTCTAGCTCCTGTGGACATATTCTGTTTTCATTTTTCCAAAATGCCTCTTTGCAAAACAATTCCCGTGAGTGGTGCTCTTCTAGTGGTTTCAACTCAACTATACAATTCCTAGTAGCCAGCAGCGCTACTTCATGGATTCTTGACGTTATTACAAACCGACTGGTGCTGTTAGCAGGAAAAACATCTCTTATCTTGAACCAGATGTCAACACCCCAGACATCATCCAAAACCAGAAGATACTTCTTACCACGCAAGAAATCACGGATGATCTCAACTAGGCTTCTATTTTCCATGTCAACAATATCAACGCGAAGTTCACCCTTCAAGTCACTCTTCTGTAACTCCCTGATAATCTGCTTTAACAAGTCCTGAACTTGGTATGCTTTGGATACAGTTATCCATGCAGCACTGTCGAAGTCTATCTTCAGAGTGTTGTAAACATGGGCAACCAAAGTGGTCTTGCCAACTCCTCCCATACCCCATACTGTGCTAATAACACTCTCCTGTTGTAGATCACATGTCAACCAATTAATCAGCAGGTTCCTACTCTCATCAATGCCGACAAGATTTTCTTCTGTTGGGAAGTACGAAGTCTGGTCTGTAGATCTGCAATGAGCATCACTGCTTCTAGCTTCCATTGCAATTCCTCTCATGTCATACCGGGCCTTTCTCCTGTCAAGATCCTCTAATTTCAGTTTGATGTCTGCCAGCTTCAGCGACAGACGGCGCCATGTCCTGATTCGCCTAAACCGCCGCTTCATCTTCACAGAAAAGCCACCATGTTTATCCTCCAACTTGTAGGTGAACTCATCAACAACATCCTCGATCTGAAAAGCAAGGCCTCGAATCTTCTTGATGAAGCCGGCAGTGGTCTTGTCAGTATCCTTGAACCTCTCGGCTTCTTGTAGAAAGGACTGCATGCTCTCCAGCTCCTCCTTGATATCACGGACCTGACCAAACAGCCTGTCAAGAGAAGAAGCTTTAGCTTCAAGGCACAGATTCCTTGTGCCGGCCTTCACCGCCTCCATGGCCAAGGCTGAACCAAGCTTCAGAATCAGTATGCCTACAACACCCTCTGCCATGTTACTATATCTTGGCTATCTGATCTTTTATGTCTTATCCTGAAGATCAAAGGCAAATATACAAACAAACAAACAGGAGGTAAGAACCAATTCGATGTCTTGGATGAACAATCTGTCGGACTGAATATATGCAGATAGCCAACCAAAGAAGTGCATTGCAAAGGACACATCATCAAGTCGCATGTAGGTCTCTGTACATACAGTCCAACGATCAGCAACAAATTCACCTTAGCTCCCAGCTCCACTTTTGGGATGGTACCACAGAAGCTTATTAAATTATAAGTGGAGGTCAGTTATTCCGATAACACATACGATTCACTAGCCCAAGAATGCATAAGCTTAGATCATGTGAGGAACGAATCTGTTGTTTTTTCCGAATTAGTTTATTATTATAGATCGAAAGGTACCTAGCTAGCAGCAGATCGGAACTGAACTACGGAAGCAAGAAATATTGACAAAAATTACTTCAAAAAAAAATATTGACAAAACAATTAGAGTGAGCGTGGTAAGATCTTATCCACGGGGGATCTAATAACACTCACCACAGCCAAATTTCAGGTCTGGAAGCCGTTCTGGCGGCGAGGAGGAGGGCTTCGGGGTTCTGCGCCGGCAATGCTGAAATGGGGAAGGAGGAGCGAGTCTTCGTTTTGCTTGTTGCCTTGTTGGAATATAAATCACCCGTACTGTACCTCCGAGCTCGGAACCGCGTAAGCCTAATCCTAGACGGCCGACGAAGAAGAAGAAAATATCTGACGCGTTAGCGGTTAGCTTATAGTAATACGTTTTTTCATGACTAGCAAAATGACCACGTGTTGCAGCGGAAGAAAAACAATATATTTATATAATTTTTTCTCTAATAAAACACATATTCGTCGCGTGCCGGAGACCGAACTCGTTTTCGGACGTATCTACTCCCCCCCTCCCTCCCCCGAATAGCCTCTTGACGATCTTTAGATCACCATTATTGCCCCATCTAGACTTGCAACGCTAAAACAAATCTCAAACGAATCAAAACCCAATTCTCTCATTCCTACTACCAAATCCCGATTCCCACGCTGAGCAGCCCGTTCCCGAATTGTTCTACTGCTATTCATCTCTCCCAGATGAACCACAAGATGGTAATCGACTAATTGTGCACAACATTACAAGCAGTCTAGTCCATGTGCTGACTTGCAGCGAGTGCACATGACTAATTTCGCCACAGCCAACAGGGCAAGCAGATGGGGCGTTCGCCAGTGGTTCCGTGAGCCACGGCGTCGAGGTTGTGTACTCGAACCAACAAGACGTGCTTCGTGGAAAAAATTGCGTTTTACCATTGAGAAAGATGGTCTTGGCCTCCATGATCGATTTTACTTTCCCAAACACGCACGTGTGAGTTTAATGCTTGACGTCTCCGGCCGCTCCTCGTGGAAAATATTAAATCCTTAATATTTCGTTGTATTGATTTGAAGTACAAGATGATCGATTTTACTTTCCCAAACACGCACGTGTGAGTTTAATGCTTGACGTCTCCGGCCGCTCCTTGTGGAAAATATTAAATTCTTAATATTTCGTTGTATTGATTTGAGTTACAAGGGGTAAGTACTTGAAGTACAAGATGATCTTAGAGTCCTAGTTTATCTCATATACGTATATGTATCCGTACTCTAACATCCCCTCTTAGTCGTAACGGCAGTGAAACGGACGCTTGCGACTGGATTTGAAGTCTTGCGTTTCTGTCGTCTTCACCTCCTTATCATCATCACCTGCGTGGACATGATCATGACTGGCACCTAGGGGCGGTGACTGCGTCCCCTTCTGGTGCCTCTCTTCCCTCCCGCAGTCACAGCGGGAGTGGCGTGAATGCAAGTGACGACGCGGACGCTGTTGACTGGAGTTCTTGAGTTGCTGTAGACATTGTTCTTGATGTCGATGTCGAGGTATCCGATCGTGATATAGCCGTGGTCGAGGTGGATGTGGTCGATGTCATAGTCATCGTATGTTGTGTGGCCGCCATTGGCGGAGGCGTAAAAAAAATTGCGCATTTTTTATTGTTGTTGTTGACGGAGCTGCGGTTGTGGACGTTTTGCACCTCGTAGAGGTACCGTCAGGGCGTCTCTTGGACGCGGTCATAAGTGAGACCATCGGTTTTGCCAGGACCAGAGGAATCCACCAAGCACACACGGTTTTGCCAGAACCGTATGCGCGGTCGTAGGGGCATCACAATTGTGACGCCGGTTTGTTGATGCAGTCGTCGGTGTCATGGACGCGGCCGATGCCGTCGTCGGGGTCGTGGACGCGGCCATGCCGTCGTTGTGCCTTGCAGTACATGTACTGTCAGAGGGCGTCATAGTTGTATGTCCATCGTGTGGACGATGTAGCGGCGGCGGTGTGTCGGCGAAGATGATGATGAAGACCACGTTGATGTAGACCTTGGCGATGATGTCTCGGCGATGAAGGAGTAGGCGTGTCGGTAATGATCGTCCGCTCGAAGGCGTCCCTTGTGGCGGCGATGATGTCGAAGCCTTGCTCCTAGTTTGATGGTGTCGTACAGCTTGATGTAGTTGTTCGGGTGGTTGTAGTCCGGCTTGGTGCAGTGTAGATCGGTACGTATGTCGATGTAGATGGCGCGCCGATGCGTGGTGTGTAGTCGATTTAGTCGGCGGAGATCGGGTTCGACCGCGTATTCCGTAATCGGTGAAGACGCATGGGCCCTCCCGGTGTCCCACGCCGCAAACCGGCGGCGGACTGGTGAGCCGACGACTGTCCGCGTACGGGGCTGCCGCTGATCGCCTGGAGGAGTAAATAGGGTGTGCATCGCAAGTACTTGATTTTTTACTAGTACCTGTGCATGCACGTACGCTGCATGCACGTTGCGCTTGCAGCTTATGGAGTCGTGGAGATCGGCTAGGATGATGGCCCTGATGGGACTGACGTGCTGCCTCCACGCGCATGACGGCTTGAACGCCGCCGGTGCCAATGCTCCTTATGTTCCATGCGCCTGTCATGATCGATTTCTTTGATGAAATTCTACACTGATTTGCGCCGGACAAGAGTAGATGTAAGGTTTAGGGATTTTATTTGTGGCTAACTGGATCTAGTCTAAGGAGAGGAACTTCGAAAATTGAATCTAATCTATATAATTGGGAATTGAAATTGAATCTAATCTAGTCTAAAGAACTGATCCGATCTTTGATCGAGACCGGGTGCCGCGCCCCCAAGGAGAAGATTAATCTCCCCGGGGGCGACACAATGCGGAAGTGTTGGAAGAACCTAGGGTCGGCGCCGTGAGGCTAACCGCTCTGATACCATGTGGAAAATATTGAATCTCTAATATTTCGTTGTATTGATTTGACCCTCGTGAGGGGTATATATAGAGTTACAAGGGATAGGTAGACTTGGAGTACAAGATAATCTTAGAGTCCTAGTCTATCTCATATACGTATATGTATTCGTACTCTAACACTCCTGACTTGCTTTTGCCTATTTCCGACAGCTCTCCCTATCACTATCAGATGTCATCACCTTCCTCTTCCTAGCTTCTGTCTTTAATATTAGGTACAGATATAGATTGTCCATTGGTACTGGTTATTAGATACTGAATCCCTCAGCAGGGAGAAAATTGATCAGCTTTGCTAAATCAGTAAGCTTCAGATAGCAGAATCGATCAGCCCATCGATATGGGTTATGTGGCCATCATTTCTATAGGTCATAATCATCACTCATCAGGGAGCAATTGGATCAGCTTTCAAAAATCAATCAGCTTCACATTGTAGATCACATTAGCCCTATTTAATTAGCTCGTGCTAGCTAGCTATTTGTCCCTCACGTCTGAAAGCGCTTGACCATACAGGGTCGAGTCTACTGCTAGTAGGCATCGGAAGCAGAGGGGATTCGAGGAGTCCGTGACCTTCGCCGTTTCCCACTCAATCGGCTGCGCGAGCTCGCAGTATCGGCGCCATGACAAGCGCGTACATGCCATCGGCCGGTCGGCCGTATTCGTCTTGCAGACCTATGGACCCTCGGATGTACCCGCCATGAAGAACGTGTACGGACCCTAGGCTACATACATGCGACGTACGGAGATGACAGTCTTGCCGGAGCCGGTCTTGACGTGGACGACGTCGCGCTCCCGGAGGTCAAGGGGCAGGTAGGCCATCTGCAACTACGTCGGAGAAAGGACATTTACTGTCATAATCACTTTTGGTGTTTGTTAACAACTAGTAGACCTTTTTATAGTTTGTTATTGTCTACAGGTTGATATTCTACAAAGGAAAAATGACCATTGGCCTGCAGATTATTCCATGCATGTCCTCTTACATCTTGGGGATTCCAGACCGGAGTCTCTGGTGTGGTCCGGAGTTTCCCCAAGAGTCTCCGGTGTGGCCTCTGTTTCCTTGCCTAGGTCAGTATGAGAGGTGGTCTGGAGTCTCCGGTCTCTATCTCAGGCCGGAGTCTCCGGTGTAGAGGGACCGGAGTCTCCGGTGTGGTGACCGGAGTCTCCGTTCTGCTTCTTCTCCAACGGTCAGAAAAACGGTTCGCTGACAGAAGGGCTATAAATAGGGGACCTTATCCCCTTGTCCCAGCTGCTCGTCCACCTCAAGAACACCATGTCCATTTGAGCCACCAAATCAACAAGATCTCTTCATCCAACCATCCAAAGTTCTTGATCTTTGGAGAATCGAAGGAGGAGGCCTTGATCTACAGCTTCACAAAGAGAGATCTTCATTTCCCTCTCATTCACTTGAGGGCCCCCATGCTCTAGTGTTTCATTGGAAATCCTAGGTTTTGATTTGGTTCTTACAAGCTTGTCTTTGATTGTTTGACAGCTTGCTTGTATTTGGGAGCCTCCAATTAAGTTGTGGATGTGTGCCCCGAACTCGTTGTAAAGGTGCCGGCTTCCACCTCGAAGGTTGCCGTATAGTGGAAGAGGTGAATCGAACCCGTTGGGGTGAGGTTCATCGGAGAACAAGGGAGGCCTCTTGTGGCGTTGGTGGTTTGAAACCACCCCCTCTCCAAACGTAGACGTACTTCCCCTCAAAAGGAAGGAACTACAGGAAACAAATCCTTGTGTCCCCGTGTGCTCCACTTTGGTTCCTTCTATCCTTTACCTCACTTTACTTATCTAATTATTGTTTAGTTTATGCTTGTCTGGCATATAGGTAAATTCACCTTAGTTGCATAATCTACAGAATTTACCTTTCTTGTCAAAACCTAATTTGAAAAAGGAGTAAAATTGAAGTAGCACCTATTCACCCCCTCCTCTAGGTGCCCATACGATCCTTTCAATTGGTATCAGAGCCTCGACTCTTTATTCGGGCTTAACCGCCTAAGAGATGACGGACAACCCAGAGGAGGGAGAAAGTGAGGCTAGCCATTCGGTGACCATGGTAGATCTCAAAATTTTGGAAACAAGCTTGAGCTCTACCTTGGGCAACGAAATCCTACAATTGCGTCAACTCGTTGAGCAACTTGTTAAGGATAAGCAAACCTCACCTCCTCCCTCTCCAGTGGAAACACCACCAAACCCAAAGGCTAATGCTCTGGCAAAGCCTTTGGAGGAAGTGGTAGGGGATGAACATAATTCCACTAACTCCGCCACCAAAAGGGGTGATAGGAAGGAAGAGTTCCATACGGTTCCCGGATGGTACTCTCCCGACCCTCCTATCCCTCATCCACATATAAACAATAGAGGAGACCCACCTAAGTTAGCTGCACATACTTTTGCTCAATGGCAAGTGTTAATGAAATCTCATGTGCGCAGCTCTTGCATTGATTTTTGGAATATTATCGAAGATGGACTCAAAATTGAGGATCCAACCAACTTGACGAGAAGAGAAGTGGTCAATAGCCAACTCAATGCAACTGCCTTGCACATGATCCAACTTGGGGTGGGGCCAAAGGATTTTCCCCACATTGAGCACTACAACACCGCCAAGGAAGCTTGGGATGCTCTCATTGACTTGTTTGTTGGCAATGAGAGTATGAGGAGAAATAGATATAATGCCTTAAGCAATGAGGCCGAAGGTTTCTTTATGAAGGATGGTGAGGATCATGAAGACATCTATCGAAGACTCAAATCCACAGCCACCGCCTTCAGGAATGTTGGCGCCTCTCACATTGATGACGCTTGGATCAAAAGGAAGTATGTGAGTGCTCTCATGCCCTTCGAGCCTACTGACTTGAAGAGTCTCCAAGGAAGACACAACTACCATCTCATGACCTCCAATGAAGTGATGCAAGAGATGGCTGCCTTCAAGGTTGCTGCCAAGAATGCCAAAGACACCTGTGCTCGTGCCATTGGAATGAGTAGTGGTGTCAATCTTGCCTTGAAGGCCAAGGTTGTGGAGTATGATGAAGATGAAGGAAGTGATGAGGGGCCCTCAATGAGCTACCCGGACGATGTCAAGACTGCCCATGGTGAATACATGGCCTTCTATGCAAGAAACTTTTGGAAAGACCCCGCCAAGGCCAAGATGGAAATGCAACGTAGAAGCAACCCCAATGGGAGAAGAGACAATGGGTCCAAGTTGAGAACTTGTTTCAATTGTGGTGACCGTTATCACTTCGTTGTAGCCTGTCCCTATGAGAAAAGAGAAGATAATGGGGGTAAACTTGTGTTGAAGAAGACCTCCAAGGTTCCATACAAGAAACCCTTCATCAAAAGAAGCCCAACCAACAAGAAGCCGGGAGAAATTGTCTTGATCACACATGAAGAGTACTCCTCCGATGATGATGATGAAGAGGAAGAAGAGGATACACCAGGTGGTGTGGCGGCTCTTGCCACTACCTCTACTCCTTCATTCTCACTCTTCGCCTCTCCAAATGAGAATATTTCCAACAAGAATGTCACTTGCCTTATGGCAAGAGGAACGGAGGTATTATCATCATCACACCCCACTTCCTTAATCAATGATGATTTTGATGATGAGTTATCTCTTGAGGTCAAAAAGGAACTAGTTGCTTTTGATGTGTTTATGAATAACTTGCAAGGGGAACACAAGAAACATGTTGTGGACCTCCTAAATCAACTTTCACACACACAAGAACTTCTAGATGAGAGGTGCCAATTAGGAAGAGAGCTCATGATTGAGGTAGAAGCTCTTAGTAATGCTCTAGAAGAAGAACAAGAAACTAGAATATCTCTTGAAACTAAACTAGAGGGCCTTGATGAAGCTAATGACCTCATTATTAATAAACTCATCAAGGAACGTGATCATGCTATTGCTAAATACAAAAAGGCTAAAAAGGATAAGATTGAGTTTGATGTTGTTCATAAAAAACTTGTCGAGGACTTTAGGACACTTGACAAGGCTCACAAGGCCTTGGAAAGTGAACTATTGTCCCTCACAAAGTCTCGTGAAAAGCTTCAAACTCAATTGATCAATACTCCATCACCTAGTACATTCATTCCTTCTAGTTGTACAAATATTCTTGAAGAACATGCTAGGTTGAAGGGGGAGCTAGCTCAGACTTCCTTTCCCAAAGGAAACAAGTCTATTGATGACCTCTTAAACAAGCAAAGGTCAAATGGTGAAAAAGGGGGTTAGGCTTTGTCTCTAAAGCCAAGAAGAAAAAGAATAACAAGAAGAAGAAGGCCAATCCCGCTCAAGAAAAGAACAAGGTCATTGTGGGAAGTAAGACCACAAGTGGCAAAACTATGTCTCATGATGACTTTGCAGGCAGTGTTAACCCTCACTATGTCTTAATGCGTGATTACTATGGTGATGTGTATGCACAATATGTTGGCCCTTTTGATGGTTATATTGCATGGTCGATTTGGGTTCCCAAGACCCTTGTTGCTAACAAAAGAGGACCCATTGAGAAATGGGTACCTAAAAACTAGTTTGATCTTTTGTAGACCTATGCTTCCGGAGGGTCAAAATGGGTGCTTGATAGTGGATGCACAAGTCATATGACCGGAAGCGCTTCTAGTGTCAAGGAATTAAGACCAAATGTTGATCAAATATTTTGTGACATATGCTGACAAATCAAAGTCTAAGGTAATGGGTTTCGGCAAAGTTGTGGTGGCACACGATATCACTCTCGTGGACGTCATGCTTGTTGAGACCCTTGGCTATAATTTACTTTCAGTCCGTGCTCTAGGAAAGATGGGTTTTGCTGTCTTCATTGATGTTGATATTGTGATCCTCTTATGGAGCAAGACTCTAAAGGTTGCTTTCGTTGGGTATGTCGAGGATGACTTGTATGTGGTGGACTTCTCCGAAAAACCACTATAGGTCCGATGTGCCTATTCGGAAAGGCCGATGTGGGTTGGCTATGGCACCGCCGTCTAGCCCATGTCAACATGAGAACTTTGCAAAGCCTCCATAAGGATGGTCATATTGTTGGACTAAAAGAAAATGTTTGCTTTGCCAAAGATCGTGTTTGCAGGGCATGTGTTGAAGGAAAGATGCATGATTCTCCTCACAAACCAAAGAACTACATCAAGTCCAAGAGGATCTTGGAGCTTCTTCATGTGGATCTCTTTGGTCCCCCGTCTCATGCAAGTCTTGGTGGGAAGAAATATTGTTTGGTGATTGTTGATGATTACTCAAGATACACCTGGGTATATTTCTTCAAGTTAAAAAGTGAGACCCAAGAGAACTTCATCGACTTCATCAACATGGCTCAACGTCAACACAATGTCCCTGTACTAGCAATAAGGAGTGACAATGGTACCGAGTTCAAGAACTACACATTAAATGGATTTCTTAGTGATGAGGGAATAAAACATCAATATTCCGCTGCATATACCCCTCAACAAAATGGTGTAGCTGAGAGGAAGAACCGGACTCTCATTGATAGGGCCAGGACTATGTTGGCAGAATTCAAATCTCCTTACAATTTTTGGGCTGAAGCTATCTCCACCACATGTCATGCATCAAACCGTCTCTACCTCCACAAAGAATTGATCAAGACTCCATATGAGATCCTTACGGGTAACAAGCCTAATGTTTCTTACTTTCGAGTATTCGGTTGCAAGTGCTTCTATCGCATTAAGGGCATTCGTTTATCCAAGTTTGATTACAAAGCATTAGAGGGTATTTTTGTTGGTTATGGTCTCGAATCCCACACTTATAGAATCTATGACAAGCTCTCAGGGATTGTCATAGAATCTTGTAGTGTGGTGTTTGAAGAATATGATGGTCCCCAGGCGGGGCATGTTGATGTTTGTGATGTAGATGATGAAATGCCTCAGGATGCCATAGGAAGAATGGGTGCGGGTTTCATCCGCCCTGTTGAGGAACCCCTTATGGGGGATCGAGAAGAACTATGCTCTACTCACGTGGAGCCCTCATCTTCACAACTTCAACAAGCTACTGTCGAGGTGGACAATGACCCATGCCAAAGACAAGTTGTGGACCCTCAACCTACTGATCAAGAAGATGCCTCTAGCCAAGAGGTGATTGAGTCTCCGTTTGCCAGGATGTCCAGTGGTGCTAAGGCCATTACACAAGCAAGATCTATACAAACTGCCATAAGAACAGCTGAATATCTGGCCAGTTGTGGGACTGATCAAGACCGAGGTCAATCCTCTCCTCCTATAGAAGAGAATATTTCCAATAATGATCAAGGTCAAGTTAATGGTCAAGACGAGGACCAAAATGATGAAGTGATCCCACCAAGAAACAACAAGGAGATCGAAACTCGACGCCAATCTAGAATGGATAGAATATTGGAATTAAGGGACCACACTCTCGAGAATGTGGTTGGAGATCTAAGAAGAGGGATATCTACTCAAGCTCAATTGAAGAAGTTTGGTGAGCACCAAGCACACATTTCCATGGTGGAACCAAAGAAAGTATGGGAAGCTCTTGAAGATTCAGATTGGTTGGATGCAATGCACAAAGAGCTCAACAACTTTGATAGAAACAAAGTATGGAAGTTAGTGGAAAAGCCAAAAGAGTGCCACAATGTTATAGGCACCAAGTGGATTTTCAAGAACAAGCAAGACGAGCATGGAATTGTGATAAGGAACAAGGCAAGATTGGTTGCACAAGGGTTCTCTCAAATTGAAGGCATTGATTATGGAGAGACTTATGCTCCCGTGGCCTGCCTTGAGTCCATCTGTATCCTTCTTGCTTATGCGGCACATCATAATTTAAATTACAACAAATGGATGTAGAAAGTGCATTTCTCAATGGTCCATTGCATGAGTTGGTATATGTGAAACAACCCCCGGGATTTGAGGATCCCAACTTTCCAAACCATGTCTACAAACTTGATAAGGCTCTCTATGGGCTCAAGCAAGCCCCACGCACGTGGTATGAGCACCTTAGAGAGTTGTTGTTAGATCGTGGTTTTGAGGTTGGGAAAATCGATCCCACTCTTTTTACCAAGAGGGTCAATGGGGAACTTTTTGTATGCCAAATTTATGTAGATGACATTATCTTTGGCTCTTCTAACAAAGCGTTTAATGATGAATTCTCTAAGCTAATGACTGACAGGTTCAGGATGTCTATGATGGGAGAATTAAGAGTATTTCTTGGTTTTGAGATCAAGCAAGTGAGAGGTGGTACATACTTCAACCAAGCCAAGTATACTCAAGATATGCTCAAAAGATTTAACATGAAATATCTCAATGGAGCTCCCACTCCCATGGCAACAAAGACTCATCTTGAACTAAACCCAAATGGTAAAGATGTGGACCAAAAGGTATACCGGTCCATGATTGGCTCTTTGCTTTACCTTTGTGCATCTAGACCCGATATTGTGTTGAGTGTAGGAGTATGTGCAAGATATCAAGAGGCTCCTAAAGAAATCCATTTGATGGCAGTCAAGTGAATCTTTCGATATTTGGTTCATACCCCAAACTATGGTATTTGGTATCCTAGGGGCTCTACTTTCTCTCTTTGTGGGTACACGGATTCAGATTGGGCTGGTGACAAGGATGATAGAAAATCAACCTCCGGGGCTTGCCAATTCCTTGGGAGGTCCTTGGTGTGTTGGTCGTCCAAGAAGCAAAACTGCATATCTCTTTCCACGGCTGAAGCCGAGTATGTAGTTGCTGCTAGTGCCTGTACACAATTGCTATGGATGAGGCAAACTTTAAAGGAATACAGTGTCCATTGTGACAAAGTGCCTCTTCTATGTGACAATGAAAGTGCTATCAAGATTGCTTATAACCCAGTGGATCATACAAGGACAAAGCACATTGAGATTCGTCATCACTTCATTAGAGATCATGTTGCCCGAGGTGATATTGAGCTTTCATATGTGTCAACCAAAGACCAACTTGCCGATATCTTCACGAAGCCACTTGATGAAGCAAGGTTTTGTTATTTGAGGAATGAACTAAATATCGTGGATTCTAGGAGCTTGACTTGATTGCCTTGCATACTCACCTATGTCTTGACCCATATTTGGTGTAGGTGTAGGCATGGAAATAGGGGGAGTGCGGTTCTATTTCATTGGACTATCCCTCCCCCCATAATGCCAACATTAAGAAATTAAATTCTCGTAGTATCATTTAGTGATATGTGAGAATCATTGATGAGTAGTGGCTATGAACCCAAGGATAATTCTTCGCGGTTTCATGCCACAAACTCCTACAAGGTGGCTTCGGCCACCACCCTCTCCTCATTTGAAGAATTGGCTCTTAGCTCAGATTTATTTGGCACTTTGATGAACTTTTGGAGAGTTTTCCATGGTTTTCTTGAGTTTTCACAGTATGTCATCTTAACCCAAGCCCTCTCTCAGTCCTGAAAACCCTCTATATCTAATATATGTCCCCATACACACACCCTAGAAGTAGTTGGTCGAGGAGGACCGGAGTCTCCGATGTAGACCGGAGTCTCCGGTCTGGGCGGTTTCTGTCCACTTTAAGGGAGGACGGGGTGAACTGAAACAACAGTTTCATTCATCCACCCCCGTCCTCCCCGCTCTGCCCCCGTCGCCTCCTCTCCCAAATCTTCTCCCCGGAGGTCAAGAAGCCCCCGGGATCCGCCGTGCCGCCGGCCAATCATCTCCTTTCCACCATTGGGTGATTCCCACCAGTGGAATCTCCTCCATGGACAGATCTGGTACCTCTCCTCCTCTTCTTCACATAGGGTTCTTCCCTTACCTTGTTTATGAGGATTGGTACTAGTCTTGACCACTGGAATTCCTTATTTGCGTGCACCTGAGTAGTTTATCATTGTTACCATGCCCGATCTGCTAGATTCCACCCCATTGGAGCCTCCCTAATCTTCCCCCGAGTCTCTAGACTGGAGACTTCGGCCCGCAGGCCGGAGACTCTGGTCCAGACTGGAGACTCCGGTCCCGTGAACCGGAGACTCCGGTGTGGACCACAGAGACTCCGGTGTGGTTTGAATCTAACACATTTTTTCATGGTCTCAATGATTCTATGCTGCCTCAATGGGACATATATACTTACCTTCATGATATCTCCCTCGCTGCTGTTCACGGGCTCTGGCTCTCGTCGTCCTCCTCGCACCAAGGCTAAGATGAAGAGGGGGGATCCTCGCTATGAGGAGTCTGAGGGCCAGTACATTGTGCCCCCATCCAACCGCAGACAGCTAGCCCGTGATGCAGCCTATATGCAGCGAGAGCAGGAAAGGGATGAGGAAGAGAAACGTGCCAAGAGGGCAAAATATGACAACATTCAGTCGTTGGCTCGCATGTCTAAGCAGGAGTACCGTGAGCTGCGGAAGACCAATTTCTATGAATTGCCTCGCACTAGTGATGACCCCTGTTATTGGAGGAAGGAGCAACGTGTCTTCATGAAAGACATTTACGGCGTGCTCAAGAGATCTCCTGTATGTCCCCAGAAGTACTTGAGTGTTGAGCAGATGAGAAAGAGCCCCTACTTCTCTGATGCTCTGTGGATTTGTGAGAAGTTGGGGCTGTTCAACTTGATGGAGATTCATGAAGACTACAACATCACCCTTGTGCAGCAGTTCTATGCCACAGTTGTGTTTGGAACTGACCAAGCCAGGACTATGACTTGGATGACTGGTGACCACCGCTATTCTGCAACGTTATATGACTTTGCTGAGGCCATCTTCGAGACTTTTCAGGGGGTATCTACTCATGTTGGAGTTCGCATGCACTCAACAGCTCTTGGGGTGAACAAGAACAAGCTTGCCCCTCTATATGGTAGTGAGGGTGTTGTGGGTGGGTCCAAGGGACTCAAGCCTCTCTACAATCTGATGTTGAGGATCTTCCACCAGACCATTTCCCCTAGTGCTGGGAATGATGATGCCATCGGATGTGGTTTGGTAAACTTGCTGTATCACACCCAGAAGACTTACATGGTTGGCCCCGACACTTATGCTGATCCTATTGATGTGATGGACTACATATTTGAGGATATGTATCATGCCATCTTGTACAGGAAGGCCCCTCCATATGCACCTCTGGTCATGAGACTCATCAACACTCAGCCACATGGTTCGCCACTTGCTATGCCTTCCAATCTTACTGAGCACACTCTCGTATCTCTGCAGCAGAAAGGGGCTATGAGGGCTCCTCCTAGACGCTCCCATGCACATGAGGAAGAGGATATGTCAGAGACTGACCGGCCCCCCTCACCTCCTAGGGCTCGAAGGAAGAATGCTTCCAATGCACCTCTTCCACCCATGACACATGACTATGTCCAAGAGAAGGTCAAGAAGGCCTCATTCTGGGAGAGGACCTTGTGTTGCATGAATGTGGACATCCGCAAGCAACAGCATGATTCCTACAAGAGCAATCGCCACATCGAGAAATTACTCAAGGAGATCAAGGCCCAAGGTGAAGCGTATGATGAGGAAGGTGAGGATGAGTACACTGATGAGCATGGCGCTCAACCCTCCACTAAGTCAGATCACACTCTTTCGTTTGGGGCATGGAATGCCCATCAGGATAGCTTGGTGGATTGGAAGACCTTCTGTGATGTCACATCTGGGTTTGCATCTCAAGGTACTTCATCCTCTCGCCCTCACAGCAAAGGGCCTACAGCTCCAGATGGTGATGAGGACCATGATGGTGATGATGAGGATCAGGATTTGGATGAGGAGGACGAGGAGGATGATGACGAGGACTACTGATCCGTTGGGACGCTAGCTTAGGTCTTTTCCCTTTTCGGTGTTTCGATGCCAAAGGGGGAGAAGACATTGTCATCAGGATTTGCATGGGTTTGGGCTATTTGATTCGCATTTGCCTTATCGTTTCTATTTGCCTTATGTTATTGTGGGACACTGTTTGCTATTTGTGTGTCTGTGTGACTCTGTGGGTGCTCCAACTTTATTGTAACTCATGTGTGAACCATGTGTTTTATCCATGCTCTATCTACCTTGCCTGCTTTACTTGTTTACCTTTATGCACCTAAACAGGGGAGCATGTCATAAGTAATTGCGTAGTTTTGTTCATGCAAATTCACTAGTTGTCATCGAACACCAAAAAGAGGGAGATTGAAAGGACATTTACTGTCATAATCACTTTTGGTGTTCGTTAACAACTAGTAGACCCTTTTTACAGTTTGCTATTGTCTACAGGTTGATAATCTACAAAGGAAAAAGGACCATTGGCCTGCGGATCATTCCATGCATGTCCTCTTACATCTTGGGGAATCCAGACCGGAGTCTCCGGTCTTCACAGACCGGAGTCTCCGGTGTGGTCCGGAGTTTCCCCAAGAGTCTCTGGTGTGGCCTCTGTTTCCTTGCCTGGGTCAATCTGAAAGGTGGTCCGGAGGTTGGTCCGGAGTCTCTGGTCTCTATCTCAGGCCGGAGTCTCCGGTGTGGAGGGACCGGAGTCTCCGGTCCACTTGGCTCCCAACTGAGCTGGGTCATTCTGTCAAGGGGTCCGGAGGCTGGTCCGGAGATGGACCAGAGTCTCCGGTGTAGACCGGAGTCTCCGGTCTGCTTCTTCTCCAACGGTCAGAAAAACGGTTCACTGACAGAAGGGCTATAAATAGGGGACCTTATCCCCTTGTCCCAGCTGCTCGTCCACCTCAAGAACACCATGTCCATTTGAGCCACCAAATCAACAAGATCTCTTCATCCAACCATCCAAAGTTCTTGATCTTTGGAGAATCGAAGGAGGAGGCCTTGATCTACAGCTTCACCAAGAGAGATCTTCATTTCCCCCTCATTCACTTGAGGGCCCCCATGCTCTAGTGTTTCATTGGAAACCCTAGGTTTTGATTTGGTTCTTACAAGCTTGTCTTTGATTGTTTGACAGCTTGCTTGTATTTGGGAGCCTCCAATTAAGTTGTGGATGTGTGCCCCGAACTCGTTGTAAAGGTGCCGGCTTCCACCTCGAAGGTTGCCGTATAGTGGAAGAGGTGAATCGAACCCGTTGGGGTGAGGTTCATCGGAGAACAAGGGAGGCCTCTTGTGGCGTTGGTGGTTTGAAACCACCCCCTCTCCAAACGTAGATGTATGTCCCCTCAAAAGGAAGGAACTACGGGAAACAAATCCTTGTGTCTCCGTGTGCTCCACTTTGGTTCCTTCTATCCTTTACCTAACTTTACTTATCTAGTTATTGTTTAGTTTATGCTTGTGTGTCATATAGGTAAATTCACCTTAGTTGCATAATCTAGAGAATTTACCTTTCTTGTCAAACCCTAATTTGAAAAAGGAGTAAAACTGAAGTAGCACCTATTCAACCCCCCTCTAGGTGCCCATACGATCCTTTTAGTCGGCCTTCTGTACGAGGTCTTGTCAACGATTAGGTTCAGCTCGTCTAGTTACACAGACTATCTCCGCATCGGCTGTCATCTCGTCCACTACCAGCTTTGTCGCAGCGGTCATGGCATTGGAGGTCTCGGCCGCTGGCAACACTTGATGGAGGATCAGGTTAACACGGCCACACGGGAGTTGTCTCCATAGCGTCCATCGAGATTCTGATAGCTAGCGGCGGCGCTGTTTGGGGCGACATCCATGATTTTAAGGATACGTCTTGGGAGACGTATATTTTTCATAGAAGGAAAAGGCCAAGAGGCCCAAGTACAACGCGCGGTGGCACAGGCAACACGGGCGCAACTCCCAGCCGTCACAAGGACAGCACACACACCCTAGCTAACTACTCGCGACATCTCCACCTATCCACCTACCCCAGGCAGTCACGGAAAAGCCCTGCCGTCCTCCACAGGTCCGCCTCCACGGAAATCTTGCGGATGACCTCTACAGGGGATGGCCTGGCCCCCTCAAAGACAATATCGTTCATGTGGCGCCAGAGCGTCCAACAGACGAGAGAGATCCCAGTCCAGATGTCACGCTCCCGACCTTTGCCGCCCCGCCTGCCCTGAAGCCAATCTACCAGTTTGGAGTCGTGGTCCGGGAGCCAATGGCCTTTGTTCCACCAGCTCAGGCAAGTTGCCCAAACCTCACGTGCGAGGACACACCCCATTAGCAGGTGATCAATGGTCTCTCCACTTTGATCACAAAAGGGACATGCTGCCGGGTGTTGGAGGCCCCGTCGACTTAGCATGTCGGCTGTCCAACATCTGTTCCTGATGGCAAGCCAGAGCGCGATCTTACAGCTGGCAGGAGCGCGAGAGCACCAGATCTGCAGAGCTCCAGCCATCGAGGTTCGCCCCGAAAAAGGGCTTGATAACAGGAACGGGCAGTGTAGCAGTTGCTTGAGTCCCAGTTCCACTTGAAGACATCTTGTGCTCCCTCCGTTAGGGTGACCACCTCCAGCCGATCAGAAACTTCGAGGAGCTCTCTAATGGCTGCAGCGCCTAGATCAGGGGGCACATCAGGCAGCCATCCTCCTGCCAGCCCCTCACGAACTCGGCGTGTAGCTATCGCGCTCGCTAGGATTGCCGCGAAAAGGTTCGGCGCTATATCTCGGATCCGTCCACACTGCATCCACCTATCTGTCTAGAAGAAAGTGGTGGCTCCGTCCCCTAGCACCGAGAAAGTTGCCGCCTCGAAGAGTTGCCTCGTTAGCTTTGGAACCCGGATGTCGAGGTCCTGCCATGGCTTGTCCACCTCAGTTCGTTGCAGCCACAGCCATCTAGCCCTTAGTGCAATGTTCATAAGGCGCAGGTTAGGGATCCCGAGTCCCCCCATCTCCTTGGGCATACACACCCTGTCCCATGCCACTAGGTAGTGCCCACCATGCACATCTTTCCTTCCTTTCCATAAGAAACCACGGATGATCTTGTCGATGGCGGTGATGATCTCAGTTCTTCTTCCTTCCCACAGACGGGACCCGGGGGGATTTTGCTTGCCTGGCAGTCCAGCATAGGCTCTATCACCCACCCCCATTATTCCAACAATGCAATCACGGCCCGTATCTCTACGGGCGTGGATCATAGTTGGTGGTTCACAAGAGTGTATGGGCCCCAGAGTGATGAGGACAAGCGCGCTTTCCTCTAGGAGTTATAGGATATTCGGGATTTGCATGTTGGGCCATGGATGGTGGCGAGTGATTTCAATCTCATATTGGACCTGGAGGATAAAAACCAGGGAGTCCTGCATCGCCGCATGATGGCCAAGTTCAGGCGGACTCTTTCGGTGCTCGAGCTCAAGGAGCTTTACCTCAATGGTCGTAGATACACTTGGACCAATGAGTGGGCACGTCCCACGCTTGAGAAGCTTGACAGGGTCTTCACAATGGTGGACTGGGAAGCGCGTTACCCCGATGCGTTCCTCTCGGCCCTATCTTCTAGACCTTCAGATCACTGTCCTCTTTTGTTGAATCTAGCCCCGGACCTGCAATGAGGGCGTAGATTCTAGTTCCAGTCCTTCTGGCCCAAAGTTGATGGCTTCATGGAAGTGGTGCAGGGAGTGTGGACGACGCAACAGAGGGAGCCCAACCCCTTTAAAAGGCTGGATGCAAAGCTTCGGGTCGTGGCTAAAGAGCTCTCCCGCTGGAGCTCCAAATTCATCGGGAGCGTCAAGTTGCAGATACTTTTGGCCACTGAGATGATCCTTCGTTTTGACTCTACCATGGATATTAGACAGCTCTCCCCTGAGGAGCGTGGACTGAGATGCCTTCTCAAGAAGAAGCTCCTAGGGCTGGCCTCCCTAGAGAGAACCCTTGCACGACAGCGATCGAGGCTCCTATGGCTGCGAGAGGGTGATGCATGCATGCGCTTTTTCCATACACATGCCAGCCATCGTAGATGGAAGAACTTCACTAGTCATCTTCTGGTGGAAAATGTCTGTGTTTCGGAGCATGCAGACAAGGCTGAAGCCATGGACTCCTTCTTTGAGAAACTTCTAGGGGTGGCTGAGGATCGCCCCTTCTCTCTTGACCTGGACTTCCTGGGCCTGCAGTCGACAGACCTCCAGCACATTGACGGGGTATTTACTGAGGAGGAAGTCCTGGCCGCCATCAGAAGCATGCCGCTAGACAAATGCCCCGGGCCAGATGGTTTTTCCAACCGATTCTTTGTCTCTTGCTGGGGTATCATCAAGGATGATGTTATGGACGCCTTTCACTCACTCTCTAGGCTGGACTGTCGTGGATTTGTGGCAGTGAATAGTATGTTGGTCATGCTGTTGCCCAAGAAGCCAGGTGCGGAGGAGGTGAAGGACTTTCGGCCAATCAGCCTAATCCATGGGATCGCCAAATGGGTGGCCAAGGTGATTGTGAGCTGCGTGGCGCCGATCCTACCACAGATGGTAGGGGTTCACCAGAGTGCATTCATGCGTGGATGTTGCCTGCATGACAACTTTATGATGGTCCAAGGAACAACCCGGAAACTTCACACCAACAAAACCCCAGCCGTACTCCTCAAGTTGGACATCACCAAAGCTTTTTACATAGTGGATTGGGCCTTCCTGCTGGAAGTCCTCAGGAAATTGGGCTTCGGTAATCGTATCCTCACATGCATCTGTGCACTCGTTTCCACAGCCTCCACGATAATCTTGATGAACAGATGCCCAGGGAAAAAGATAGCCAACATGCATGGATTACGGCAAGGAGACCCGCTATCGCCACAACTTTTCGTCCTGATGATGGAGGTCTTCCACCTAATGATAGTCAAAGCCGAAGACCGAGGGCTCCTCACCCAACTTGCGACGACAGGTCTCCGACACCGCACTTCTATCTATGCGGACGATGTGGTCACCTTCCTGTGACCCTCAGTGGTGGACTTCCAGATGATCTCCAGGATCATCGAGGACTTCGGGGGGCATCTGGCTTGCGGACTAACTTTGACAAGTGCTCGGCCAACCTGATCAGGTGCTCTGAGGCGGACAGGGATCTGGTGGCCCAGGAGCTCCGCTGTCCCATCACACTGTTCCCCCTTCGTTACCTAGGGCTTCCACTTTGCCTATGGAAACCCTCAGCGGTGCAGCTCCAAGACCTTGTCGATCTGGTGGCCGCCATGCTACCGCCGTGGAAAGCAATCTTGCTCAACAGGGGAGGGCGTCTCGAGCTAGTGAGGACGAACCTGTCAGCCATACCGATCTATGCCATGATGTCCCTCGAGCGACATCCATGATGATCGGAATAGATTGGTTTGGAGAGGACGGGTGGGGTTGGTACTTTATAAAGGTTGGACTCACGACTCATAGTAAGTTTCTGGGAAGGACTCTGAAGGACTCGATCTGGTTACGTTGGCCTCGACGGTACGAATCAGTTTTTTTAACTTACCGGTGGCGTTGGTGGTATTATGTACTTTAGTGCGAGGGTAAAAGGGTCTAAAAAAGTGTTGGACCAGAAGAAACAATCGTCCTTTATTATTAGGTGTAGATAAGGGAATAAATATTATTCACATTTAGTAAAAAATTAGATCTCTTGGTCCACACTAAGGGCGTGTTTGGTAGCCTGCATGTGTTTCTTGGCCTAGTCTGGCAGTGCTGAGTTGGGCAATATCACACTGAGACACCCTCTATGCCAGCTTTTGCAGCATGTTTGGTAGTCTGCATACATTTTTTTTGCGTGAGTAGAGAACATCGGCCCATCGGTTTGATAGCTTACATCGGCCCATTGAGAACACAAACACATCTATTTGGTTGCAAACTATGCAGTCGTTGTGGTAACCTCCCACATTGGAGTGGTGAGCATACCCATAAGCAGTTCATCACAATCACAACACACAAAAGCAGTTCATCCTATCATATGACACACAAACAGTTAAGCAGAAGCAGATAGCACATAAGTAGTTAATCATAAGCAGTTCATCATTAGAGGGTCTACTATGTACCACCTCCGACCATAGTTTCATCAACCCTAGCTAATGGAGTGGATGTTTCACCACCTCTCAAAATATACACAGTTCTTGTTCAATCGGATCAGCCACACCATCATCATACAACTAAGATAGGTAAGTAGTACGAGTAACAAAGAAGCATAGGCAGGCCCTCCTCTCAGACGTAGTTCCTGCAAAGCCAGCACCTCAGTCATTCCCTCCTATCACGTATAGACATAGAAGCGTACAACCAACCTTGTATTTTGCTATCAGCAAGTTGGTCCATATCACGGATCAACTGTTGGCTGGTGTACAGATGCTTCTCAATGAGAGTTTTGGGCGTGAATATGAGCTCCATCTGAGCATAGTTCTCTACTAGATTAGAAAGGAGATCCACCGGGAAAGTCTGAGATAAAACAAAACTTTGTTACTTAAGAAGCGGAGAAAAATCTTGAAACAAGTAAACATGAATTGAACAATTCATCACAACTTTTGATAGCTCCATCTTCCTGGTGTTGTCCAAATTGAATGACGTGGTGTCCGGACACCATTCGACACCGACCAAACCCTGGAGGTTGCGCACATGAGCCCACTTATTCTTCCACTTCCTCATATGGTTGTACACCTGACTTGAGGTGACTACCTTTCCAGTGAAGTCAAGAACATCATTGTACACACGTTGCAGGCAAACCTCTTTGAATCCCTAGTCACACCTAACCCCTTCTTTGACGAACTCACAAAGCCTGTTCAAAACGAACAAAGATAGGGAAGGCTCTCACAACATTGGTTTTGGCACGTACATAGCTCGAATGGGGATAACATTCTCAGGCTCCATAGTTAAAACAACCACCTTAGGAAATTGTTTTGACATGTCCAGTGAATTGTCCTACATTAATGAATAAGACACTGAGCATGATGGTCTACAAAAAGTAAGTACGAACAAGCAGAGCATTCACACAACAACGAAGAACATAGTATGATCACACTAACTCACACATCATGAACTGATCTATGAGCATCAGAGGTAACATCGAAGAATGGATTATACATGCTCATAGATCTATGTACAACTAGCCCAAGGTGAGAGGTTTCTTACAACATCTTCCAGAGGATGCATCACAGAGGTAGGATACGAAGGATATGCCGGTATGCAGACCGTCACTATGGTCGATGGAGTTGACGGCAAGCTCACCATCTCCATGGTCGACTTTGTTGACGATAAGATTACTGTGGCCACCTTCGCCGGAGTACCCGAAAGGACTGCCATCAACGAGCTCCAAGGCGAAGCAGGACAACCAACATATGCCGTGCTCGCTGGCGAAGAAGGCAGGACTACCATCTTCATGTTGGAGGCATAAGAATCAAACCGTCGATCTAGATCTGATGGGTGAAAAGCTCGAGGGAGAGGTGGAATGGTGGATTTGGATTTTAGGGGTGGAATACCGTCCTATGTAAATAGGGAGGAGAGCAAGAGGACGGTGAACGAATTCCCCCCACCAAAATTTTGAGGTCGGGCCTCCCGCTAACTCCTTGCCTACACGAGCTAGGTCGCTGCGTTTCCCTTTTTGCATGCAGCGAGGGTGGCTCCAGGAAAATGGCCGATTCAAGCGTTGTCCCTGGGCCTGGCTAAGGGGTTCTTTAAGGTTCAGACTCATGCGGGCCAAAAGGTCATGCGGGGAACCAATCATCCCATTTTCATTGCCCTGGCCTAGCTAGACCATCTGTAGGCTACCAAATGTTCTCTAACAAAATTGTGAAGCACATATTGGGTTGATAGTGGTCGATATGCTTTGGTGCCGCACATATGTCGCCCTAGGTGCACCGCCAACTAAAAGGCGAGTACTAGGCGTCCCCTGGACGATGGGGAGTTCCCCTCGTCCTGCTCCCCTACGCGACATGTGTCCCCCAAAATCGCCCCAAATCCCGTTTTTGCTGCAATAGCAAAAAAGCCCCGTTTTTTGCTGCAGTAGCAAAACATGATTCGGTCCATAAAATAGAAAAACTGTCCCCAATCCCATTTTTGCTGCAGTAGCCAAAAAGACCCACTTTTGCTGCAGTAGCAAAAAACAGTTCGACCCTGAAAACTCGCTGGAAAAAACCTCGCAGGAGACGAAGGAGCAAAAAATTAACCTATTGTAGCAAACCCAGTAAACAGTGGTAGCGGATTTTTTTGTTAATGTAGAAAAAAACCTACTTCGCTGGAGACTTTTCTGTAGCAAGACTATCGCGTCTCTATAGCAGCGTCGCCGTGCATGTGTAGAAGATCTGCCGCTCCTCTGTAGCGGGGTCACCGCCTGATGTAGCAGCATTGCAACACCTCCACGGTGCACCCCGACGTTGAAGGCCCGAGGAAGCTCCATGGCTCGAAAATCACAGGAGAAAAAACTCCATGGCAGCCTCTCCATGGAGACCTCGACGTTGGGGAGCGCGACAGCGCAAGCTATAGGGGCGGGCGATGTAGCGGCATGACCTGTGGAAGAGGTGGTCGGCTGGCTTGCAGGATCCTAGGGTGGGGGCCGGCAGCGAGAAGCTGAGTGGCGGCACGCTGGCGATCAGATGGAGCGGAGGTCATGGTGAGCACCAGTAGTAGTTGGCTCAGGAGAGCCTCCACGGAGGAGGATAATATGCACGGGGCCCACCCATGATGTGGTGTGTGAGAGGCCACGTGACCCGAACGATGGGCGTCGCATGATCCCTTGGGGGAAGGTAATTGACGAGGGGTGATCCCGGAAATGCCCATGATTATGGACTTGTGTTTTGTGGAAAAGAAGAGCGTTGGGGATTTCGTCGGCTTAACAGACAAACAAGGGAGGCGATTTACCCAGGTTCGGGCCCTCGTAGAGGAAACCCTACTTCCTGCTTGTTTGCTCGTATTATCATTACAGAGTACTGATACGTTGCAAACGTATCTATAATTTTTGATGTTCCATGCTTGTTTAGTATCTACTTTCTTATGTTTTGTTCATACTTTGAGATACTTTTATGCATTTTCTGGGACTAACCTATTAAAAAGAAGCCACAGTGCCAGCTGCCTCTTTTCTGCTGTTTTTGGTTCCAAGAAAGTCAGAAAATGAATATTCTCGGAATTGGACTGGACAAAAGCCAAAGTGGATATTTTACCGGAATACACATGGAGTCCGAAGGAGAGACAAAGGGGGGGCACAGGGTGGCCAAACCACCCCTTGGAGCGGGCAGCCCTAGGCCACGCCAGGGCATGGTGTGGGCCCCCTGGCCGGCCACCGACCTTGCCCCTTCACCTATAAGAAGCCCCCAGGACGAAAACCCTAAATCGAACAGCCTCCAGCCACGAAAAGTTCTGCAACGCCGCAACCACCGAAGGGGAGATTCAGGGGATAGAAAGTCTCTGTTCTAGCACCCTGCCGGGATAGGGAAGTGCCCCCGGAGCCATCTCCGTCGATCTACACCACCATCTCCATCGCCGTTGCTGATTCCCATGATGAGGAGGTAGTAGTTCTCTCTTGAGGCTAAGAGTTCTACCGGTAGCTACGTGTTCATCTCTCTCTCTATCCATGATCATATTGTGATCATGAGCTTTGTAATCAAGTAGATCTACCTTGCTACTCAAGTGCTTTAATAGATCTCTGCTCTCCCCATGTATGTGAAAGTGACAGCGTGCACACCATGGTGGCACTTAGGCTAGAGATTACAATTACTTGTTATGAGTTATATTTGGAGTTGGATGTTTCTATGAAATTGTGGTGTTTGTTGGAACCATCTAGAGCTCAAGGTGATAGTGTGGGGTTATCTAGATGGGGACAACGAACTTTGAGGAGTGCTGTTATAGCCCTACCATGGATTAGCGTATCCAACCGGAGAGTAGTTAAGAGTAGTACCATAAAGAGAAGATATTTATATGAGAGTATTCACTAGTGAAAGTATGATCCCTAGGCCTTGTTTCTAAGCATTGAAACACCGTTTGCAACTAGATCTGTACATGTTTGCTTGCTTCCATCTTTATTTTAGTTTGCCTTTAGTGTCTTCCACGCCATCAAGCTATTTTCTGGCACCGTTGTCTTATATCCATACCACTTGTATTTCACTATCTCTTCGCCGAACTAGTGCACCTATACACCTGACAAGTGTATTGGGTGTGTTGGGGACACAAGAAACTTCTTGTATCTTGATTGCAGGGTTGCTTGAGAGGGGATACCTTTGACCACTTCATCCCTGAGTTTGATAAACCTTGGGCGATCCACTTAAGGGAAACTTGCTGCTATTCTACAAACCTCTGCACTTGTAGGCCCAACAACTGTCTACAAGAATAGAAGTGCTTAGACATCAAGCTATTTTCTGGCGCCGTTGGCGGGGAGGTAAGGTAAAAGGTACTCACATCCTCTGATGTGAGTGCTCAAAGTTATTTCCTTTAGATTCTGCAATTTTGTCTTTTTATTTCTTGTTTTCACTAGTTAGGCTTAATGGAAAACAACAACAAAATTAGAGAGCTTTATAGTATTTATCTTGAGTTAGGACAT
This sequence comes from Avena eriantha, assembly GCA_910589775.1. Taxonomy (NCBI): domain Eukaryota; kingdom Viridiplantae; phylum Streptophyta; class Magnoliopsida; order Poales; family Poaceae; genus Avena; species Avena eriantha. The sequence continues at coordinate 141,746,765 of OU342741.1, read as the reverse complement.
GAAGTGTTTGAAGAGAAAATTCAAAAAACTATGGAACTTTATTTGCATGCTAATAGCAATGTTGTTAGTATGAATTCTTTGGACACCATTATTGCTAATGCTATGGAAAAGTCTAAGCTTGGGGAAGCTGGTTTTTATGAAAATGATCTTTTTCGTTCCCTAGCTTTGGAAGATACCTATTATATTGCTTATGATGATACAAAACCTCCAATATATGATGATTACATTGATGAATATGATATTTTCAGTCCACCTACTATTGAGGAGAAAATTAATTATGATTCCAATATGCCTCCTATATTTGATGATTATGTTGATGAGAATAATAATGATAGGTATTTTGTTGATTTTTCTCCCACCACAATTAATAAGAATGACTATGCTTATGTGGAGAGTAATAATCATTTTATGCATGTGGCTCATGATAAGAATATTTCATGTGATAGTTATATTTTTAATTTTATTCATGATGCTACTGAAAGTTATTATGAGAGAGGGAAACATGGTTTTATGCATCTCAATAATATTAAGTTTCCCCTCTTTATGTTGAAAGTCTTGAAGTTGCACTTGTTTTGCTTTCCTATGCTTGTTGCTTCATGCTTTCATGACTTGTTTTTTTACAAGATCCCTATGCATAGGAAGTGGGTTAGACTTAAATGTGCTTTGAATTTGCTTCTTGATGCTCTCTTTTACTTCAATTCATATTTCTTATGTGAGCATCTTCTCAAACTATCATGCCTAACTTAAAGGCGTTAAAGAAAAGTACTTATTGGGAGATAACCCAAAAGGTTTAGTTGAGTCTTGGAAGGTATTGCTTCAGTAATAACCTCTCCTTATCCTTTTTATTTGCTTTTTGTGCCAAGAGTAACCTCTAATGAGAGAGAAGTAATGCTTGGGAAAGTTGTTGTCCGGAAACAGATTTTTGTAATGCTTGAGAAGTAATAACCTTGGAAGGTATTGCTTCAGTAATAACCTCTCCTTATCCTTTTTATTTGCTTTTTGTGCCAAGAGTAACCTCTAATGAGAGAGAAGTAATGCTTGGGAAAGTTGTTGTCCGGAAACAGATTTGTGTGCTTCGCTGTAAAAATTTGTGTAACATCTCTGTACGTCGGTTTGAGCTGTCATTTTTTGTGCTTCTTCCCTAGGTTGTTACCCAACTTTCGTTAGTTCAACACAATTCGATTTGAGCAACATAAGGTCTTCGAAAAAATTGGATTTACCCGCTGGTTTGTTTTGACAGATTTCTACCATTATTTGCATTTGCCTCTTATTCTCTTTCTCTTTGAGTTCTTTTTGATCATTTGAACTTTTTAAAGGAAGTGCTACAGTAGCATGTGTTTTAATGGAAGTTTTACTTGTGTTGGAACTGAACCAAAGGTTTATTATCTTTTGAATGCACTAATGTTGCTAATGAAGATTGTGTGAAGTTTTGTATGAAGGAAAAACATTTAGGTGTATGGAGAGAATGATGTAATGAGATGAAGAATGGACTAAAGCTCAAGCTTGGGGATGCCACGCATGTCACCCCAATAAATATCCAAGAAGTACAAGCTTGTTTTTGACTGTGGCCTATGCTTTGTCATGTCATGCTTGATATTGTTTTGGTTTTATGCTTAGTGATTATTGTTGTAGCATGACATGTTATAAACAATTGAGATTGCTTAATGTGCCTTTGAAGAATCATGCGTTGTTTTAGCATATTAAAGCATAGTATTGTGGTGTTCTCCTATGATGCTTTATTTGGGTTGACTTGGTGCATGCTCACACCGTGTTGTGACTATCCCAAGTCACCATAAGCCTTTATGATCCTTTAGTTTTCGACTTGTAGTATCACTTTATGCTTTGATTAATGATGTTTTGTCGCTCTGCATGATTATGGCCATTATTGCTCTCTTAGTTGGTCGCTCCCAGTCTTTTGCTAGCCTCCATAACCAAGTATGAGTTCCACTCATGCATCCAACTCCAAATAAAACCAAGTTATCCCAAAGAGTCCACCATACCTACCTATAAGCATTTGCTATTCCAAGTATATTCATGCTTTTATCTACCTTCCAAATTAAACTTGTTTTGTGAAAATTAGTGATTAAAGCTCTCACGAACTTGATGGCACATTTTTTTTCTTGCACTTAATAAACTTGAACCATCGTGTCCATCTTTGTTGTGTAAATGCTTGCGCTTTATAAGTTGAAGTTAGCAGAACCATGTATCATGGGGAACACTTTCAACATTGCACTTGTATTCCATTGATATCATGATTCTTTTGCTTATGGATCCCGACGGTGTGAAATAAAAGGGGAACTTCTAAGATCATGGAGTTTGTATGTGTGTTAGAGAAACGCCCGAGCCGCTAGCCTAAGCCATGCCTAATCATGGTGGAAACTTGCAGCATAACCATAATGAGCACTCTATGAAGCATCCTCAATAAAAACCTATGCAAATAGCAAATAAAAAGATCGCTGAGATGCTCATTGTCTACTTGCCTTGTCATTTTGACTATGGGATAGCTCCTGTATCATGTGAAAGGGGTACCTCGTTAGCGGTTCTCTATGACACATATGTACTTACAATGACAAGAGCTTACTTGTGACTTAAGTTGAGTAGCATGAGGTTCGGTACTCGTAAGTAAGGGGCATGAGATTTCAACTTATAACTTGTCAAGCATATCCTCTTAGTTGTGTCACTTTAACCTTAATCACCTAAAGATGCTTATGATAGGGGAAATGAGAGTTGAAAGCTAATAAGTACCATAATTTTTGGAAGCTCTTTATGAGACTTGAATCCCTACTTCCTTCTATGAAGGACTTTCTTTTACTTTTATGTTGAGTCTCCATCTTCTATCTTTATGCACATATTGAGAGAGCATAGTGGCCATTCTTAGTTTAATGTGCATTGTCCCAAAACTTGTTGATTGATTCATAATGTTTATATTGCTTGTTCTTGAACTATTTGTATCTAGTCACCCTTATAAACTCTGAAGGTGTCCTATGCATTTATGTTTGCTGCTCTATGAGGGACAAGCTGAATGCCACTTTGCTATGTTCTCTTTATATGAAACAAACATCTTGCAAAACATTGTTATTCATGAATCTTTTGTTTGTGCCTTTTCATTTTGCAACATAGTTGCTATGTCTTATTGTTAGAACTTTGATCAAGTCGTTGCTTGATGAAGAGGGAGCCACCGAATCCATGGTTCCAGCGCTCAATGTTCCCACAGACGGTGCCAATTGACGAGGGGTGATCTCGGCAATGCCCATGATTATGGACTTGTGTTTCGTGGAAAAAGAGAGTGCTGGGGATTTCTTTGGCTTAACAGACAAACAAGGGAGGTGATTTACCCAGGTTCGGGCCCTCGTAGAGGAAACCCTACTTCCTGCTTGTCTGCTTGTATTATCATTGGAGAGTACAAACTCGTTGAGTCTAGATGCAATCTCGCCGAGAGAGAGAGAGAGAGAGAGGTGTATTTTAAGATTGGTTGCCCTCCTCGTTGGCCCCTCCTAGCCTTTATATATGGGTAGGCTAGGTCTCGGGTACCAATACGAGTTGGTTTACAAGTTAGAGTTCGTATCTAGTCTAGTCTTGTACTTTCCTTGTCTTGTTACGCCAAGAGTCTGTGTCCTTGTAGGCTTTGTATTAGCCAAACCATCATGGGCTTCATGGATCTTGGCACATCTTCGGATGAGGCTTTCACTGGGCCGCACCATATATATCAATAATAGGCACCCGAAAGGTTATGCCCATGTCAGTAATCATTTTTCCAACTGAAAGCCTTTTAAGGATACCGGAAAGATGATGTGGGGTATCGCGCTGGCACCACCGGAACAGATCCGGTAAACTTGTACCATGAAATTTTATGGTATGTATTTGGGGGATCTACTCTAGCGGAACCTACACGACCATACCCCATAATGTATGCAATTGCAAATAGATATCAACAATTGTAGTTTCTAGGTTTAACTTAGCTAATAGTTTCTAATCTAAAAGTATGTGCAACTCATAAAATAATAAGTATCTATCATGACCAAAAGTAAGTAGAATCAACAGATGATGAATTCAAGCAACATCGTCGTTGCCATGACCGCCCGCGGCAACATCACCAACACCAACATCACTAGACGAGGCGCCACCACAAACATCGGCCAAAGTACCACCACCACTCGCTTTCCTCCTAGGTTGCAAAGATCACAATTCTTTTCATCTCCCATCACTCTCGTGTCATTGTGTCCGTTCCATTCGGATCCATCATCATCACCTTGCTCTCCTCGCTCCTGGGCAATGTTTTCTGTTGCAACCTTGTTCTATTCGAGAAGGATTCTTCACTCCTCGATTGCGGACTTAGCTTTTCATCTTCTTGGATTTCTTGCCATCTTGTCTTATTTCTTCTCGCCATCGCCATTTTTACTTGTATTTTTTAGACCATCTCTAGCAGACATTGAAAATGCACACGACCTGAGAAATAACCGCCAATTTTCGGTTTTGAATGCTAAAAGTGTCTGGAATAGACATCGTAAACAGGGTCGAATCCACAAAAAATTCTCGGGCCACTGAGAAAACGCCCCCCACAACCCCATATCGCCAGGTTTTGATGCTGACCCAAGGGTGTCCCATATAGTGTAGTAGGTTTGGCGGGAGGGAAGTTTCACCGCCGCTAGTTCTCGCCTGCCCACTTCCACCGCCGTAGATCTACCTCCCCCGTCGCTGTCCTGCCTCACCAGGCCCAGGATTCGCCCGTAATGGACCCTGTCGACCTCTCTACTATCACCGGAGATGCAGCCACATCGGCCTTTGCGCCGCCCCAAATTGACCCTGCCCTCTCCGTCGCCGCCTCTACCTCCGTGTCCTCTAGGCGTGGGGCTTTCCAAGCCGGACTCTATCGGGAGGAGAGCAAGCATGCGGGCCAGCACTTGATCCATGGAGGAGCGACGGCCTCGTCTTCTCCCACGGTGGCCACGCCCTCACCCTCCTCTATCGGGCATGCTCCAAAAAGGCGAGGAAGAATCCCGACATGAAGCGCATCCCTGCATCGAAGAAGATGGTGGCTAGCCGCTGCCGCTCTCTTTCCATGCCCCCGCGACACTGCCTCCATGGCGAGCACCCGCCTTCGCCGACCCATCGCCCTCCGCCGGCACCCAAGAGGTGTTTGTGCAAACATCTGATAAGTATGAAATCGAATTTTCTTTTTATTTTGTTTTCAATCACCAATTGACCATAGTTCTCGTTCTAGCTACGATGCTCACCATGCTCCGGGATCATTCACTAATTTGTTGAATGAAAATGCGGTTGATGTTGAGGGTTCGACACTTGGGGCGTTCGATGATGATGTTGAGGGGGACAAGAAGAGTGACTACAGGGACTATGTGGATGATGATGATGACGAGGTCAAGGAGATAGAGCAGGGGCTCTTCGAAGAAGCACAAGGAAAGAAACCGAGGCCACGTGCAGCAAACTACACGGACGTGGAGGATGTCACCTTGGTATGGGCATGGGAGATGATTTCTCTCGATGGCGGCATCGAAGGGAAAACCATTCATATATCAACATTTCTACAAGTTACTAGAGAAGAGTGAGAAATGGAGACTACGAGATCGAGAAGCACCACCAAAGAGAGGGGAAATGATCCAATTGGATGATGATGATAGTGATAACAGTGGAAGGAACAAGAACAGGCCCGAGTGAAACAAGAAGGCAAAGGATAGGATAAGGATCACGGTCGAAGGAACAAATTTTAGTGACAAACTTGATGAGATGGTGAATGATGACCCACAAGTATAGGGGGTGTATCGCATTATTTTTGAGGGAAGTGAAACCCAATTTATTGATTCCACACAAGGGGAGCCAAAGAATATTTATAGGCCTTAACAACTGAGTTGTCAATTCAGCTGCACCTGGAAACAATCTTGCTCACAGCAGTTTATCAGTAGCAATAGTTTTGTAGTAGCAATAGTAAAGTAATAGCGGTAGTAAAAAAGATAGTAGTAACAATTGCAGTAAACAGTAGGATTAAAGCGCGGTAGGCATAGGGATGGATGGACGGGCGTTGCATGGACAAGACAATTCATATAGCAATCAAGATATAGGGCATTTGCAGATAAATAAGATAAAGCATCCAAGTACTAAATAATCATAGGCATGTGTTCCATATTTAGTCATACGTGCTCGCAATAATAACTTGCCAAACATCTTTTGTCCTGCCAGCCCATTTGCAACGGGGCCTTAAGGGAACTACTGGCAATTAAGGTGCTCCTTTTAATAGAGCACCGAAGAAAAGCATTAACACTTCGTGAACACATGTGATCCTCACATCGAATCCATTCCCTCCGATTATCCCGATTGTTGTCACTTCGGGGCCTTTGGTTCCAGACAACAATATGTGTATACAACTTGCAGGTAAGACCAAAAACAATACTATCATAATGAATCAATAACATGTTCAGATCTGAAATCATGGCACTCGGGCCCTAGTGACAAGCATTAAGCATAATAAGTTGCAACAAAGTCAAAAAGCACTAATAATAGATACTAGGCACCATGCCCTAACAATCTGATGCCATTACAATAATGATCTCATCCAATCCCTACCATCCCCATAGCCTATAGCGGGGGATTACTCACTCATGGATGGGGGAAACATGGATGGTTGATGGAGAAGCGTTGGTGATGATTATGGCGATGATCTCCTCCAATTCCCCGTCCCAGCAGGGTGCCAGAACGGAGTTTCTGGTTCCGATTCACGGAATCTGGTGGTGGCAGCGCAGCGAAACTCTTTCTAGAAAAATGTCGAACCCCCCTTGGTTTTTAGGTCAAGAGGCAACTTATAGGCGAAGAGGGAGGCCGGGGGGGTGACCGAGGCAGCCACACCACCCCCAGGCATGGCCTGGCCTGGCCCGCACGGCCAGGTTGTGTGGGCCCCTCGTGGCCCTCTTCCGTCTCGTCTTCTGGCTCCGTGAGTCTTCTGGTGAAATAGGATTTTTTGCATATTTTCCGGAATTTTTCATGATAGTTGATTTTCTGCACACAAAAACTAGACACCAAGGTAATTCTACTGAAAACAACGTTAGTTCGTGTTAGTTGTATCCAAATCACACAAGTTTATAGGAAAAACAATAGCAAAAGTGTTCGGGAAAGTAGATACATTTTGGACGTATCAGTGAAGTCCACCAAGACCTTGGAAGCCAAGATGATCTTGGCAAGGGAGAAGCAAGAGATGAAATAAGCTAGATGGCTTGCAATTCGAGACGATTCCAAGCGCAAAGCTAAGTGGGAGGAGAGGAAAATTAAGATCGAGGAGGAGAAGGCTAGGAGGAAACTCTACCTAAGAAAACAAGATAATAATGATGGATTCATATCAATTGGAATGGTGGAAAATTACAAGGATCGGGATCTTAGAGAGGTGGAAGCTAGATCTTCTTCTTGGTGGTGGTGATGGTGGTGGTTCGGCGAGTGGTGGTGGTGATGGGGGTGACACAAGTGGAGGTGGTGGCATTGGTGGTGTCCCCGGTGGTCTCAACACCTATGTTGCTTGATGCCATGTGTGCTAAAGTTTGACGTGATGATGTCACATATTTTTTTGGTGGGTTAGGATGATTGCAAACATGCTGTAAAACTATGAACTGTGGCATCTTTTTTGCTCGTGTTTGAAAAAACTGTGCAACACGTGGTTAACACGTCAATGCTCATAGTTCATGGACTTGGGTTTTGAGGAAGAGGGGAGCGCTGGAGACCTCGTTCGGCTAACAGACAAGCAACTCAAGCACACGATGTTTGCCCAGGTTCAGGCCCCCGGAGGGAAAACGCTACTCTTGTCTGTCTACTCTTGATTGATGAATGAACCGAAGGTTTGCAATGGTGCCTTGATGGCGATGGTGCGTACATGTAATCTGGCACGTGTATGTCCTAGGGTTTGCGAAGATCCTTCTCTTTATTCTGTCCGGGCCTTTATATGAGGAGGATAGGTCTCAGGATACAACCAAGTCAGTTACAAGTTAGGGTTAATTCTTTAAACTTTTTATCTAAAGCTTGTCGTATCCATCAAGGAATTACATCCGTCATGGGCCTAGGGCCACCCGAATCTTCATGGGCTTCACCATTTGCGGCAGATCATCGCATGGACTTCTGCTGGGCCGAATCGGGTAGGCCAATCTTAGGCACCCATAGGGCATACCTATGTCAGTATCCCCTCAGTGTCCATTCAAATCATAGATTCAGATGGATACTTTGAAGTCTCCATTCATCAAAAACAAATTCTTATCACCCAAAAGTTTATCGGGTCATATTGTGCAATTTATAGGGATGATTGATGCATGCCCCTGGCTCATCCGATAGATTGGGACCAGCTAATTGCTCTTGGGAAAAAATGACATCATCTACTCAAAATCGAGTCCCTAGACTCGAATTCGTAAATTGCTGGTGTAACTCGATTCATGCCACGGAGGCCTTACTGAGTTGAATCCCAGTGGTAATAGTTATGCACACAATGTGTCTATCAGGATTTCATCGCACCTATTGGTACGGTATTTATCTAGTAGAGTGTAGCGGATGCGATTGCCAGGTCAGGAGATGCGTAGGTCACGGGGATGGCATAGCTCGGAACGAGTAAAGTTGTACATGTTGGTAACGAGATTGAACCCGACATGGCAATGTCGTTGATCAGGTCTCGGACAAGGAAAGTACCAAGTAACAAAGGATATAGGACTCTATATTTAATGGTTCAACGACAAAGGTTCTTGTGGAATGCACATGGGTCATAATGGGCATCTAGGTCCTACTGATGATCATTGGTACGAGATGGGTCTCGACCATGTCTGGAGTGTTCCCGAACTATTAGGGTAGCACACTTAAGGGTTTGACAACGCTCGGAGATCGTTTTGGTATCATAGGAGTCACCAAAGAAAAGAGAAGAGGAAACCAGAAGGGTTCTTGGAAAGTCTGGTGGATGTCCAGAGTTGACCGAGAGGAGTCCTGGTGCAACAGGAATTAAATAAATATGTAAATATATGTTAATTATTGAATTATACATTTCTTTATATTTATTTATGATGGGTTCGTAGCATGGAAAACAAAAAAATTCTACCGCAAGAACGAACAAAACCCAGATCTAATCTAGATAAAAGCCAAGATCTAATCTATTAGACATGTGCAACGAGATAGATAGGAACTAACCCTCGTAGATCCGAAAGCGTTAACGAGATTAGATCTCGTGGTTGATGTAGTCGATCACTTGCCGATCTCAAGATCATGTGGACGATCCTTCCAGCGTCGTGTTCCGGCAGCGCTTCCATAGTCGGTCAAGTGGACGATCCTTCCGGCGCCGCGTTTCGGCAGCGCTTCCGCAGTCGGTCACACGTGCGGAGTCGAAGCAGACCTTCCTCTCCTCGTTCCAGCGAGCAGCGGAGGTAGTAGATCTTCTCCACGGAATCCCAGCAGCACGACGGCGTGGTGGTGGTGGTGGAGTAGAGAATTCCGCAGGGCTTCGCCTATGCCTGTGCAGAAGAAAGGAGGAGGAGAGAGGCGGCAGAGATTGGAGTTGTGGGAGAGGGCTTGGAGGGGGCGCCCCTACCCCTCTATTTAAAGGGGGGAGGGCGCCTTGGGGAGGGGGAGTCCTAGTAGGACTCCCCACCTCCTAGGCCGACGGATTGGGGAGGGGGGAGGAGTCCTCCTCCCCCACGACTCCTTGTCTTGACCCACCAGGACTCCTTGATCCCTATCTTGATTTTGAAGCAAACTCCAAGAAATCTTCTAGAACCTTCCGGAACATTCCGAAACCTTCTAGAATCCTCATACAAATACTCTGGAACATTTCCTAACTCAGAAAATGATCCCCTATATATGAATCTTATTCTCCGGACAATTCCGGATCTCCTCATGATGTCCCGGATCTAATCCGAGACTCCGAACAACCTTCGGTCTCCAACGCACATTCCATATCTACTTTAAAACAACTTCGAACCTTAAGTGTGTTACCCTACGGTTCGTGAATATGTAGACATGACAGAGACACATCTCCTATCAATAACCATCAACGGGACCTGGAGATCCATAATGGCTCCCACATACTCAACGATGACTTCGCGATCGATTGAACCATTTACATACAAAACTAATTCCCTTTGTCTCGCGATACTATACTTATCCGAGGTTTGATCGTCGGTATCTCCATACCTAGTTCTACCTCGTTACTGATAAGTACTCTTTACTCGTTTCGTGATATGTCATCCCTTGTGACCTAGTCACATGCTTGCAAGCTAACTAGATGACATTCCACCGAGAGGACCCAGAGCATATCTATCCATCATATGGATGGACAAATCCCAATCTTGGTTCATGCGCTTCAACACATACTTTCAGAATACCCAATGACACCTTTATAACCACCCAGTTACGAAGCGGCGTTTGATGTCATCAAAGTATCCATCCGGTGATGGTGATTAACGTAACCTCATGGTCGAAGGATTAGGTTACTATGTATTTGAAAGCTTATAGCAATACGAACTTAATGACTTGATCTTATGCTACGCTTACTATGGGTGTGTGTCCATCACATCATTCTCCCAATGACATAACCTTGTTATTAATCACATCCTAATGTCCATGATCAGGAAACCATGATCATCAATTAATCAACAAGCTAGTTCAACAAGAGGCTTACTAGGGACTCTTATATGTTTACAAAACACACATGTATTAGTGTTTCCTAATAATACAATTATAGCATGGGATGTAAACATTCATCATCAACACAAAGATATAATAATAATCACTTTTATTATTGCCTCTTGGGCATATCTCCAACAGTCTCCCACTTGCACTAGAGTCAATAATCTAGATTACATGGTAATATACCGAACACCCATGGCGTTCTGGTGTTGGTCATGCTTTTCCCTAGGGAGAGGTTTAGTCAACGGATCTACCACATTCAGATCAGTGTGTACTTTGCAAATCTTTATGTCACCATCTCGGACATACTCGCGAATAGCGTGGAAACGTAGCTTGATGTGCTTCAGCTTGCTATGTGACCTTGGCTCCTGTGCATTAGCTATGGCACCTGTGTTGTCACAGTAGATGGCCATCGGGTCCAACGCACTGGGAACCACGCCAAGTTCAGTAATGAATTCCTTCATCCAAACGGCTTCTTGTGCAGCCTCCGAAGCAGCTATGTATTCCGATTCAGTTGAAGATTTCGCCACAACGCTTTGCTTTGCACTCCTCCAGCTCACTGCAGCACCATTCAAAATAAATACGTATCCCGATTGTGACTTCGAGTCATCCGGATCGATGTTCCAACTAGCATCGGTGTAACCGTTTACAACAAGCTGTTCATCACCTCCATAAGAAAGAACCATATCCTTAGTCCTATTTAGGTACTTTAGGATATTCTTGACCGCTGTCCAGTGCTCCATTCCAGGATCACTTTGATATCTGCTAGTCAAACTAACAGCATGTGCTATATCCGGTCTTGTACACAGCATGGCATACATGATAGAACCTATGGCCGAGGCATAGGGAATATTATTCATTTTCACTCTATCTTCTGCCATAGCTGGACTTTGAGTCTTACTCAAGGTCTTACCTGACAACATGGGCACGAACCCTTTCTTGCTATCTTCCATTCTAAACTTCTTTGGAACTTTGTCCAAGTATGTACTTTGTGAAAGCGCTATTAGGCGTCTTGATCTATCTCTATAAATCTTGATGCCTAGAATGTATGCCGCTTCACCAAGATCCTTCATTGAAAAACTATTATTCAAATAGGTTTTGACGCTATTAAGAAGTTCTATATCATTACCAATCAACAATATGTCATCTACATATAGTACTAGGAATGCTACAGAGCTCCCACTCACTTTCTTGTAAATACAAGCTTCTCCATAAGTTTGTATAAATCCAAAGTTTTTGATTACTTTATCAAAACGTTGATTCCAACTCCGGGATGCTTGCTTCAGTCCATAAATGGAGCGCTGAAGTTTGCATACCTTGTCAGCATCTTTAGGATCGACAAAACCCTTGGGTTGTACCATATACAACTCTTCCTCAATGTCACCATTAAGGAATGCCGTTTTGACATCCATCTGCCAAATCTCATAATCGAAATATGCAGCAATTGCTAACAAAATCCACACAGACTTTAGCTTCGCTACTGGTGAGAAAGTCTCATCATAGTCAACTCCTTGAATTTGTCGGAACCCTTTCGCGACAAGTCGAGCTTTATAGACGGTAACATTACCATCAGCATCTGTTTTTCTCTTGAAAATCCATTTGTTCTCGACAGCCTTACGGCCATCCGGTAAGTCCACCAAAGTCCACACTTGGTTTTCGTACATGGATCCCATTTCGGATTTCATGGCTTCTAGCCATTTGTCGGAATCTGGGCTCACCATAGCGTCTTCATACGTCGCAGGGTCATCATCGTTGTCCACCAACATGACGTTCAAGGAAGAGTTATACCAATCAGGAGTGGTACCAAGCCTTGTTGACCTACGAGGTTCAGCAGTAACTTCGTTTGAAGTTTCGTGATCATTATCATTAGCTTCCTCTCCAATTGGTGCAGGCGGCACAAAAACATCTTCCGGTGCTGCGCTACTCTCAAATCCGAGAGAAGGTTCAATAACCTCATCGAGTTCTACTTTCCTTCCAGTCACCTCCTTCGAGAGAAACTCCTTCTCAAGAAAGGATCCATTCTTGGCAATGAAAACTTTGCCTTCGGATCTATGATAGAAGGTATACCCAATTGTTTCTTTAGGGTATCCTACGAAGACGCATTTATCCGCTTTGGGTTCTAGCTTATCAGGTTGTAACTTCTTTACATATGCCTCGCAACCCCAAACTTTAAGGAACGACAACTTAGGTTTCTTACCAAACCACAATTCGTACGGTGTCGTTTCAACGGATTTAGATGGTGCCCTATTTAAAGTGAATGCGGCTGTCTCTAATGCATAGCCCCAAAACGATAGCGGTAAATCTGTAAGAGACATCATAGACCAAACCATATCTAAGAGAGTTCGATTACGACGTTCGGACACACCATTACGCTGTGGTGTTCTCGGCGGTGTCAACTGCGAAAGTATTCCACATTTCTTTAAATGCATGCCAAACTCATAACTCAGATATTCACCTCCGCGGTCAGAACGCAGAAACTTAATCTTCTTGTTACGATGATTTTCCACTTCACTTTGAAATTCCTTAAACTTCTCGAAAGTTTCGGATTTATGTTTCATAAAGTAAACATACCCATATCTACTTAAGTCATCCATGAAAGTGAGAACATAACGATATCCACCACGCGATGCTACACTCATTGGACCGCACACATCGGTATGTATTATTTCCAATAAGTCTGTAGCTCGCTCCATTATTCCAGAGAATGGAGTCTTAGTCATTTTTTCCATTAGACATGCTTCGCATCTTTCAAGTGATTCAAAATCAAGTGATTCAAGAAGTCCATCAGAATGGAGATTCTTCATACGCTTCACTCCAATGTGACCAAGACGACATTGCCACATGTATGTAGAATTATCATTCAATTTTATTCGTTTAGCATCTATGTTGTGAACATGTGTATCACTACTATCGAGATTCAGTAAGAATAAACCATTCATCTCAGGTGCATTACCATAAAAGATATTACTCATATAAATCGAACAACCTTTATTCTCGGACTTAAAAGAGTAACCGTCTCGCAATAAACAGGATCTAGATATAATGTTCATGCTTAACGCAGGCACCAAATAACAATTATTTAAATTTAAAACTAATCCCGAAGGTAGATGTAGAGGGAGCGTGCCGACGGCGATCACATCAACCTTGGAGCCATTTCCAACGCGCATCGTCACCTCGTCTCTTGCTAGTCTTCGTTTATTCCGCAGCTCCTGTTTCGAGTTACAAATATGAGCAACCGAACCAGTATCAAATACCCAGGCACTACTACGATTACTAGTAAGATACACATCTATAACACATATATCAAATATACCTTTCTTCTTGATGTTGCCGTTCTTCAGATCCGCCAGGTACTTGGGGCAGTTACGCTTTCAGTGACCAGCACCCTTGCAGTAGAAGCACTCAGTTTTAGGCTTGGGACCAGCCTTGGGCTTCTTTGCAGGTGCGGCAGCTTTCTTGCCGTCCTTCTTGAAGTTGCCCTTGTTCTTAGGCTTGCCCTGTCTCTTGAAATTGGTGGTCTTATTGACCATCAACACTTGGTGCTCCTTCTTGATTTCAGCATGGACGATAGTTCAGGCAACGTCTTGTTCATGCAGTGCATATTGTAGTTCATCACAAAGTTCTTGTAACTTGGTGGCAGTGATTGGAGGAGACGGTGAATCCCCAATTCATTAGGAATCGATATCCCCAATTCTTGGAGTTTGTTTGCGTACCCAGACATGGTGAGCACGTGCTTGCTAACGGAGCTTCCCTCTTCCATCTTACAGTTAAAGAACTTTTCAGAGACCTCATAGCTCTCCATGGCCACGCGAGTCTCAAAAATTAGCCTGAGCTCCTTAATGATCTCGAATGGGTCGTGGTGCTCAAAACGCTTTTGGAGCTCCGCTTCTAAACCGTACAGGATGGCTCACTGAACTGTGGAGTAATGATTTTTCCGAGTGGCGTAAACATTCTTCACGTCATTGGTAGCATCATCTGCAGGTGGGTCACCTAGCGGTGCTTCGAGCACATAGGTCAACTGACCAGCCCTGAGGACGATCTTCAGTCCACGGAACCAGTCCGTGAAATTGCTTCCATTGTTCTTAAGCTTTTCTTTCTCTAGGAACACATTGAATTGATGGAGGGGGTCGCCATAATCTACAACAATTTGCAAGTAGTTTAGACTAAGTTTATGACAAATTGAGTTCAAATTTAATTCTTAAACTAACTAGGTGAACTCCCACTCAAAACAACATCCCTCACATTGTCTTAGTGATTACACGAACCAAGTCCACTACACCAAGTCCGATCTTCACGAGAGAAGATGTAGTTTCATCGGCGAACAATCTTCATGTTCATCATATCATTTATATGACTCATGCTCTACCTTTCGGTATTCCGTGTTCCGAGACCATGTCTGTACATACTAGGCTCGTCAAGATAACCTTAGTTTCCGCATGTGTAAATCTGGCTTGCACCCGTTGTATGCGCACGTAGAATCTATCACATCCGATCATCACGAGGTGCTTCGAAACGACGAGTCTTAGCAACGGTGCCAACTAAGGGTGAACACTTTATTACTTGATATTTAGTGAGAGGGATCATCTTATAATGCTACCGTCGCGATCTAAGCAATACAAGATGCATAAAGGATTAACATCACAGGCAATTCATAATTAGTGTGATATGATATGGCATTTTCTTCTTGCGCCTTTGATCTCCATCTCCAAAGCACGAACATGATCTCCATCATCACCAGTATTGCGTCACGGTCAGTGGCACCGCTTCATGGTTGTCCATCATCACGAGCAACTATTACAACTACTTGGAATAAAGCTATTACAAGATGAATAGACACGCAGGTCTTAACAGAATTAAAGACAACCATTAGGCTCCTGCCGGTTGCCATATTACAACACGGATCATTGCATACATCAAATACAATCACAATCACATGATGGCCATATCACATCACAAAACCCCTGCAAAAACAAGTTAGACGCCTCTAATTTTCTTTGCATGTTTTACATGGTTTGGGGCTTTCGCATAAGACCGATCTTACCTACGAACAAGAACCACAACGTTGATACAAGTGTTGTCAAGATGCTCATTGTAAATTGAATCTTAACTATGGTGGGAGAGACAGACACCCGCAAAGCCACTTGTGCAAAGCAAGTTGCACGTCAAGCGTGGAGCAAGTCTCATGTGCGATGACATGTAATGTTAGCCCGAGCCGCTTCATCCCACCATGCCGCAAGATGCAAATTACACGCTAAGACACCCACAACAAAAGCATCATCGCCCACAAAAACATTGTGTTCTACTCGTGCAACAGATCTACGCATAGATACGGCTCTGATACCACTGATGGGTTCGTAGCATGGAAAACAAAAAATTTCTACCGCAAGAACGAACAAAACCCAGATCTAATCTAGATAAAAGCCAAGATATAATCTATTAGACATGTGCAACGAGATAGATAGGAACTAACCCTCGTAGATCTGAAAGCGTTAACGAGATTAGATTTCGTGGTTGATGTAGTTAATCACTTGCCGATCCCAAGATCGTGTGGACGATCCTTCCGGCGTCGCGTTCCGGCAGCGCTTCCATAGTCGGTCAAGTGGACGATCCTTCCGGCGCCGCGTTTCGGCAGCGCTTCCGCAGTCGGTCACACGTGCGGAGTCGAAGCAGACCTTCCTCTCCTCGTTCCAGTGAGCAGCGGAGGTAGTATATCTTCTCCACGGAATCCCAGTAGCACGACGGCGTGGTGGTGGTGGTGGAGTAGAGAATTCTGCAGGGCTTTGCCTATGCCTGTGCAGAAGAAAGGAGGAGGAGAGAGGCGGCAGAGATTGGAGTTATGGGAGAGGGCTTGGAGGGGGCGCCCCTGCCCCTCTATTTAAAGGGGGGAGGGCGCCTTGGGGAGGGGGAGTCCTAGTAGGACTCCCCACCTCCTAGGCCGGCGGATTGGGGAGGGGGGAGGAGTCCTCCTACCCCACGACTCCTTGTCTTGACCCACCAGGACTCCTTGATCCCTATCTTGATTTTCAAGCAAACTCCAAGAAATCTTCTAGAACCTTCTGGAACATTCCGAAACCTTCTAGAATCCTCATACAAATACTCCGGAACATTTCCTAACTCAGAAAATGATCCCCTATATATGAATCTTATTCTCCGGATAATTCCGGATCTCCTCGTGATGTCCCGAATCCAATCCGAGACTCCGAACAACCTTCGGTCTCCAACGCACATTCCATATCTACTTTAAAACAACTTCAAACCTTAAGTGTGTCACCCTACGGTTCGTGAATATGTAGACATGACAGAGACACATCTCCTATCAATAACCATCAGCGGGACCTGGAGATCCATAATGGCTCCCACATACTCAACGATGACTTCGCGATCGATTGAACCATTTACATACGAAACTAATTCCCTTTGTCTCGCGATACTATACTTATCCGAGGTTTGATCGTCGGTATCTCCATACCTAGTTCTACCTCGTTACTGATAAGTACTCTTTACTCGTTCCGTGATATGTCATCCCTTGTGACCTAGTCACATGCTTGCAAGCTAACTAGATGACATTCCACCGAGAGGGCCCAGAGCATATCTATCCGTCATATGGATGGACAAATCCCAATCTTGGTTCATGCGCTCCAACACATACTTTCAGAATACCCAATGACACCTTTATAACCACCCAGTTACAAAGCGGCGTTTGATGTCATCAAAGTATCCATCCGGTGATGGTGATTAACATAACCTCATGGTCGAAGGATTAGGTTACTATGTATTTGAAAGCTTATAGCAATACAAACTTAATGACTTGATCTTATGCTACGCTTACTATGGGTGTGTGTCCATCACATCATTCTCCCAATGACATAACCTTGTTATTAATCACATCCTAATGTCCATGATCAGGAAACCATGATCATCAATTAATCAACAAGCTAGTTCAACAAGAGGCTTACTAGGGACTCTTATATGTTTACAAAACACACATGTATTAGTGTTTCCTAATAATACAATTATAGCTTGGGATGTAAACATTCATCATAAACACAAAGATATAATAATAATCACTTTTATTATTGCCTCTTGGGCATATCTCCAACAATTTAATGATTTAAATATGATTTAAATGGCAGTCATGCCTAATGGGCAACCTTCCTAAGGGAAAGGGGCCATGAGAGAAAACCCCCCAAAGGGGAAAAGGAGGGAGTGGCCAGCTGGACCAGTTGGTGGACAGCTAGGCCATAGGTGGCATGCCAGGCCCATGTAGGCTGGCTGTCCATCCCCCTCCCCTCCTCCCCTTGATGCGGCCTCCCTGGCCACCGCCTCCACCATCTCCTTGGCGGCGACGTGGTGAATCCCGTACACCGCCCATTGGGCGGCCTCCCTTGAAGCCGCCTCCACCACCTGCTCCAGCGCTTCCTCGGCCACATTGCCTTTGTCCTCAAAGGCATCCACCTCCTCCTTGCCCATGCATTGGGCTATCAATGTGGCCTAAAGCTTGAGTGCTTGACAGCATCCTCGGAGCACTGTGGGAAGCGGTTGCGGCACAACTCCTTGATCCTAGTCCAATTGACTATCTTGCGGCGAGGCATGGCGGGTGGTGGTTGTCGCTTTTTTCGGTGGTGTTTGCTCTTACTTGGGCTTGTTGTCTCTGCCGCACCAGCGATCGTCTTTTATAGACCGCGACGAACGGCCAGCCAGCTAGGGCAGGAGGCACGCGTGGTAAACGAAACGCAACAATGGCAGGAAACATTAGTCGCATGGAAGTTGCCGATGCTGATAGCCGATGTCGTGTCACTATTGACGTGCCCCCGCCGAGGACATCAAACGGTGACAACAGGTAAGACGAACAAGCTGCGTCGGGCCGTTGTGCGCAGCCCCTCGATTAGGCCGAACCTCAACCCAAATCCCCCATGACCGACACATCCAGACGTTTTGGACATATCAACTCCCCCCAAGCTTAGCTTATTGCTTGTCCTCGAAAAATTCAGTTGAAAACTGAGTGCGATAAAAGAAACTTTGACGAACACATTTGCTTCATAAGATGTATATATTCTCAACATATGATCAACTACTTAGGCAATTCATAATTAAGAGTATGCAACTAAGTTTACTTAATAATCAATGCAAGCTATGAAGAGATTCTAACTCAAAAAATTGTAAGTAGCATGAAGCATAAACATAAGCAACATTGCAATGATCATAAAAAGGTATGATAGAGTGGTATCTCGCTTGCCTTTGATTGTAGAGCAAACATAAATGCCAAGGCACCTTCTGAAATTCAAGTGAAGACTAGAAGTAAAGATATCAATGATACAAGCATCAAAGTCATGACACAATTAATCAAGTTTTGAGACAAGCATATTACACTAAGAATGACAACTATGGTCTCAAGAAAGTGCTCATAGAATAGGTGGTGACTCAACAAGAAAATGAAAAGGTTTTGAAAAGTTTGAAAGGCTTCCAAATGCTGAAAGTATGATACTCATTAGCTTTGAGCTCTCATTGTCTCTATCATAAGCATCTTTAAATGGTTAAGGTGAAAGTGAGGTCCAATACGAGTTATATGCTTGACATACCATAAACTGGAAATCTCATGTCCCTTGAGTATGAGGGCCGCTCCTCATGCTACTCAACTTTAGTTACTGGTAAGTTCTTGTCATAGTAAATACATGCGTATCATAGAGAACCGCCAACGGGGTACCCCTTGCCCGATGATATGAAATAATCCCCATATCAAAATGACAAGGCAAGTAGACAACAAGCATCTCAGCAATCTTCTTATTTACCATGGAAAAATGGTGCTTTTTCTCTCTTTCATCTTTTCTCATCATATTTTTTTTCCTTGTTCTCAATAACTATCTCTCTTTTTTTATAAGAAGAATGCTTCATAGATTGCTCATTATGGTTACGCTACAGGTTTCCACCATGATTAGGCATGGATTATACCAGCCGCCCAGGCGTTTCTCTAACACACGTACATAACTCCATGGACTTACAAGCTCCCCTTTTATTTCACACCGACGACATCCGTAAGCAAAAGAGCATGATATCAACTGGGTATATATTTACAGGTGTTGAAAGCGTTCCCCGTGACAGTACGGTTCTGCTAATCCCCAGCCTATAATTTGCAAGCATATAACTTTCATGGGAAATCACAATGGTTCAGGTTTAGTAAGTGCAAGAAATAAAGTGTGCCATCAAGTTCATGAGAGCTTTACTAACTAACTTTCTCATAACAAGCAAACACTTTATTCGGAAGAAAACAAGGCATACTGAAAATGCACGGAAAAGCAAATGATGCTAATAGGTAGGTATGGTGGACACTTTTGGAAATATTGGTTTTGGGGAATTGGAAACACGAGTAGAGCTCATACTCAGTGCAAGTGAAGGCTAGCAATAGTAAGGGAGCGACAAACGAGAGAGCAATAACTGTCATAATCATGCTTGCAACACAACAGACTAATCATGGCATGAAAGTGATTCAAGACCCCTGAGTCAAAATAATTCATTGATGCTTAACTGATTATTTTTTCAGTCATATGCATGCGTGAGCATGTGCCAAGTCAATTCAAGTGAAACATTCAGAGGAGGATACCACAGTGTCATACCAAGTTATGAATAGAGGAATGCAAGCAAACATTCATATGACATGCTACAAACTATTAGCAAGCTGGAGCTAATCATAAGAAAGGAAGATCTACTAAGCATCCATAAATAACATACACCCTATATTCGGGTTGAAAATGGAACGGAAACATGCGTTATCATTTCCGTTTCTTCTTGTGTCGTCGGAATAAAAACGAAACGGAATACTCTGGAAACGAACACGGAATCAGAAATCATCAGAGAGGGATATGGAAGGGATACGGGACGGATATGATACGAAAACGGACATTTGTCGGAATATAGTACTGACATAATATCATGGTCTGTACAATAAAAGAAACATATCATATACAAGGAATAGCTCACAACTTCAATAAGTAACACACATAATTCAACACTTTGACAAGTACATAAGTTCACATAAATAGCTTCATATAAATACTAATACACTCACTTGATTAGTATGTAGACTGGTGGTATATGTATTACGTAGACCTAGCATATATTCTATGGCCCGACAAGAGCAATGGAAATTAATAATGCAAAGTACTATTTCATACATGGGCATGGATGGTTATATTACCGGAAAGTTTCCGTATTTGTTTATACGGAATTTCCTTACCATTTTCGTTTCCGCCGGTAATGGCTCCGTTGTTTCCTTTTCCGTTTCCGTTTAAAAGTTTCAGTTTCCATTCCTTTTCCGCAAAATACCGTTTCCGTTTCCTTTTTAGCTCTTCATTTCCTTTTTTTTGGAAGCGGACGAAAAGTTTCCTTACCGTTTTCAACCCTACCCTACATGAACAGACTAAGCATGCCCATAATGATGAGTATATGTACAAAAATGAAAACAAATAGAGTTCGTTACCAGCCTCTTACCACACCTCAAGTTGTCATTAATCCTCATTATTGCCCTTCACTTGTGTGGCTTGAATAATAACATAAAACCAAATTCCACTAAGGACTGCTGAACCCTACAACAAACTTCACAAAACCAAAGAAGAACAATAAATATTTTTGGTGTTTTTGATTTTTAAAGGCAAGAACAAAAAGGAAGAACGAGCGAAGCGAAGTCTTTTTGGGTTTTTCGAATAATCCAAACAAAGCAAAAAGGAAGAAGCAAACCAAGGCTAAAAAGACAAAGAAGCAAATAAAGAGAAACAAAAAAAATATTTTTGGTCTTTTTGTGTTTTAGAAAGCAAAAGTAAAGAAAGAACGAAAGCTAAAAGAGAACGAAACATGGATATACAAAGTACCGACTAAACATGATATGTACATGAGTGCGATGTCGGTGTACCTCCCCCCAAGCTTAGGCTTTTGGCCTAAGTGGGTATCAATACCAAGCTGGCCAAGATGGAGCGCCTCCGTAGTACGGAGAGGAGGTGCCCTCGTCCTGATACGAGCTCGAGGACGCCCTAGCGTAGTGTGCAGAATAGTCGTAAGAGGGCACATCCCCCTGGTGCTGCCCGTGGAAACCAAGCAAGCAGATCTTCTCGTCCACCTCCTCCTTGGAACGCGACCATGGCATCTTGTAAATACTAAACAAAGTAGATTGTGGCAAAGGAATTTCCCTCTCGTCTCCGTCAGTAAACAACATCCTGTATACTAAAATCTTCGTACTAGAGTTAGTAGTGACAAAGTGATGTGTTTTGATAGCAGCAAGATCAAGCCTTTGTGGTGTCAAGACAATATCACTAGGATCAACAGAAAGTTCCAAAGCAGCAACCATGTGTGAGGCAATAATTCCCCCATAAATAGGTCCTCTAGCGGCTAGGCGGCGAGCAATGAGAGAACAAAGAGTATACTTGGTATTATTATTAAGTGCAGCAGCAAGGAAGGCCAAATGATAATTAGAAATATTACTAGTGTTCTCCCTACCAAGAATGCTAGTGGCAAGATAATAAGCAAAATATCTAAGAGTTGGGAGTTGAATGTTCCTTATCTTCCCGCGCTGAGCTACGCGGTCATCGTCATTTGTCACACTTCAGTAGAGCTCCAGCAAATCTGCGGGTCGACCTTGGATCTTCTTCACTGTCCTAGTCATGCCTATGCCTATAATGCTGCAAAATCTTTCCAATGACATGGTAATAGGCTGATTATAGATTCTGAACAAAACAGTTGACTGATAAGGGGTGTTAGTGAAAACAAAACTCTCAACGAAAGTTTTGGTGAGCACGGCATATTGCTCACTCTCATCTTCCATGTAAGTGGTCAGACCAACCCTCTGAACCAGTTGTAAGAAATCATTGAGGATCCCTGCTGCTTGCAAAAAGGTAAAACAAGGGAAGGTAGATGGGTGAGCATCTCCCTCATCTCCTTCATTGCCAAAGGGTGGTGCAATAAGATCTTCATTATATGATGGCCTAAACTGAGAGGCTGATCTTGAAGGCCTTGCCCTCCTAGGTGTGTCCCTCTCAAATATTTCTCCAAAAGTGTGGTTGTTCATCTTTGATATTCTGAAATTTAAACATCCATTATACAAGTGATTGCAAAGTGAATACATAATGAAGGGAACTACTCATAGGGACTTGTAATAGGCCAAAGCATGCATCAAAACAATATCTCTAAGCATTGAACAAGCTTACAAGCTCACATAACCTGTCACCTACAGCAGCAAAATACTCAAGATATAAACCACTAAACACAAATCTACTTGGACAAGCGGAGGAGTCACATACCGAGAACAAATGCTCCAAATTTCAGCAGCAAAGATGGGCTGAGCAGGGAGATCGAAAAATCGTGGACAAGAATAGCAAGAACGCGATTTCGAGCAATGGACTGGTGTTTTCTCGGGAGAGAGAAGGCAGTGGGCAGTGAGAGAGTGAGTGGAGGGCCAGGGGTGGCCCACACCATGGCCAGGCGTGCCCCTGGGGTGGCCGTGCCACTAGGTGGTGTGCCTGCCTGGTGGCCTCCCTAGGTCACTCTAGGCACTTCTCTGTCCCTTTTTTCACGTAAAAATTTAATATGAATTTTTGGAATTTTTCGAGACACCTTATTTTTGAGCAGTTTTCAGGTATAGATGAATGATTTTCTGATAGAGAGATGTTTTTTGGAATGATGCAAAAACAAAACTAAACTAAAACTTCAGAAGTTCTAATACACTCTAATATGCAAGCAACTAGCAACAACAAAGTAAACTAAGCGAAAGCAAAAACTAAAAATGGGTAAAAATAAAAGTAAACAAAGATAATCATGGTGAAAACATTGTTTTGTTCATTAAAATCCCTTTGTTAACAAGGTTGATCAGGCCTTGTTACCAAAACAATTTTATATGAAACAAAACTTTGTATTCCACTAATGATTATGTTACCTCAACCTTGATAGCAATGGTCCCAATCATAATAGTTTCATATTTTTCTCGTGGTATGAGACAATATATTTCTCCAACTTGAATGCCCTGAACATATTCAATTGAGTTTAAACCATAAGTCCTATCAATCTTCTTTGGGAAATAGATAGTATGCTCATTGTCATTAACATTAAAAGTCACCTTTCCTTGATTACAATTAATAACAGCTCTTGCAGTATTAAGAAAATGTCTCCTAAGAATAATAGACATATTGTCATCTTCAGGCATTTCAAGCACAACAAAATTAGTTAATATCAAGCAATTATGAGCCACTTGAACAAGTACATCCTCACATATACCAACAGGAATGGTAGTAGATTTATCAGCCATTTGCAAAGATATATCCATTGGTATTAGTTTTTCCAATTGAAGTCTCTTATAGAGAGAAAAAGGCATAACACTAACTCCTGCTCCCAAATCACACAAAGCAGTTCTAACATAACTATTTTTAATAGAGCATGGAATAGTTGGAATCCCTGGGTCTCCAAGTTTCTTTGGAACCTTACCATTAAAGGAATAATTACCAAGCAAAGTAGAAATTTCTTCATTAAGGATCTTCCTTTTATTAGAGACAATATCCTTTATATACTTTGAATAAGGAGGCAATTTAATAGCATCAGTCAAAGGTATTTGCAAAAATAAAGGTTTCATCCACTCACAAAACTTATTATAGTGTTCATCTTCCATTGACTTGTGTTTATTATCAGGGGAAGGCATAGGTTTTTGGACCCAAGGCTCTATTTCACTACCATGTTTCTTAGCAACAAAATCTTCTTTAGTGTATTTAGTATCTTAGTGTGCCTTTCAGTTTCTTCTTCAACTTTTTCTTTATCAGGAGCATCATTTTCCTCATTACCACTTTCAGTTTCAACATTAGAGACAGATATAATATTAGGATCTTTAGCAGGTTCAGAGGATTCTACAATAGATATAATATTAGGATCTTTAGCAGGTTCAGAGGAAAGTACTAATCAAGCAATCAGGGCTATCAATAGATCTAGGAGGTAAATTATTAAACCAAGTTTTAGCTTCTCCTTTTAGTGAAAAAGGGAAAATTTTAGCAACAAAGTAGGTGTGCGTCTTAATATCATCAGAAAACAGGCCACTCATGGTAGAAAGCTCAGTCATATGTGCTACAACACTTTGATTCTTAGTCCCACAAAAAGGTTCTTTCTCAACAATAGTTATGTAAGATAAATCAAGAGAGAAATCATAATCCTTATCTTTAATGTTTATGGGAGATGCAGCAAACTTAGCATTAGGAGACAATTTGGGTTTTATAGTACGCCTCTCAAGGAGACTCTTAATAGCACTCCTATCATGGGTGTTTTGACATTCTTTAATAAATTCATCGATCATCTTTATATAACCATCTTCAATATCATAGCTCTCTCTAGACTCAGGTGAACTAACAGGTGTAGTAGTGTCTTCATTAGGAGTTTCAGTATTTCCAGCTATAGTTCTAGAAATTGTAGCATCTAGGAAAGGACCTAATGAACCACTTTTATCAAGCACAGTAGAAGCAGCATCATAAGTATCAGAAGTTTCAGATTCAGCAGTAGTAGCAGTGTGTGCAGCATGTGTATGTGGTGGTGTAAGGAACTTACTCATAACAGATGGTGACTCAAGAGCAACAGAGGTGTTCAAAACCGTACCTCTTCTTGTAGTGGATGGTAATATAGGAACATTTCCATCACGAGATTTACCCATGATGAATGGAGGGCAGCGAACAATATTGATTCCAAGTGAACTTGTGATGACCCACAAGTATAGGGGGTGTATCGTAGTATTTTCGATAAGTAAGAGTGTCGAACCCAACAAGGATCAGAAGGTGTTGGCTAGTGGTATGGATCAAGAGTTCTCTGCAAATACTTAGCAAACAGATTTTTAGGGGTTTTTGATAATGCAAGTAAATAAACTACGAGTAAATAAAAGACAGTAAGAATACATGCAGCAAGTGGACCAATCCTTTATGCAGCAAAGGACAAGCCGGTTGTATTACTTAATATGACCAAACGTTCTCGAGGACACACGGGAATATCGTCAAGTGCTTTCGCTTCATATAGTTGATTGATCTTCTTTAGTTTGCTAAGTGTTGTGTGGGTGAACCTGTGCTAATGTACCGACCTTCCTAGGACTAATACATACTTGTGATTATACCCCTTGCAAACATCCGTAAGTACAACAAAGTAATTAAGGTAGAAACCTAACCACAGCTTTAAACTCTAAGACCCTGACGTCTCTTGTGCAATGGTTTCCTAACAGGGGTTCAGGTTTCTGTCACTCTGCCAACCCCTATGATTAGTAGCCAAATACACAATGCATTCCCCTAGGCCCATATAGGTGAAGTGTCATGTAGTCGACTTTCACATGACACCACTAGAAGAAGTACACCACAACTTAAATATCAAACTATTGAATCTTTCTCAACACAATTCCACTACTAACAACATGACTTCTCCCATGTCCTCAAGAACAAAACGAACTACTCACAAGACATCATATGGATCATGATCAGAGATGGAATAATGATGTATATCAATCTGAACATAAACAATAATTCAACGGTTCACTCAATAGCATCAATTACAAAGAGTAATCAACACCAGGAAAGATTCTCCTAAGAACTATGCAAGATTCAACCCAATTGTTACAGCAATATGGAGATGGTGATGAGGGTGCTGGTGGTGATGAAGGTGGTGATGATGATGATGATGATCTCGATGAAGTCCAGCTTGATGGTGGTGTTGATGGCGATGATCTCCCCTCTCCGGGAAGGAATTCCACTGGCAGAATCTATCTGCCGGAGAGGGGACACTTTCATAATGCAAACCATCCTACATGATAACTTCTCTATTCATGATATGACTCTACTAAAAAGGTAAAAAGATAGAAGATAGTGATGTGATACCGCGACACTCCCCCAAGCTTGGAACAAACCAAGGGGATGCCAAACCTGATGACGAATTACTCCTTTGGTGGTGGTGGTATTCTCTCGATTGGCGCGAGGAAATCTTCCAGCATCTTGCGACGCCTGTTATTCTCCTCTTGAAGCATATCCACCTTCCTCCTCAAGACTCGGTACTTGTCGCAGAACTCATCAGTGACTCGTAGAGCTTCCACTGCTGCAGGGCAAGAAATGAGATCTAGAGTCGGAGGTATCAGTGTAGCACCCCAATTGTCTAACAATTGGAATGCTACTTGTCCTAGTAAGATATTGGCTACTCTATATATATATTATTGTTGCATCATAATGATATCATGCTCATGTCATCATGCCACCTTGCATTTGAGCATCATATAAAACCCTTTTTCTTTTGGCTCTTCTCTCACATGCATTATTAATTGTATTTGGCTATTGATATATTGTCTAAATGCCCAAGTTGGGTTGGGGGCATATCTTTTATTTCAATTCCACCACCTTTCTTTTCCATCACTTTATAATTCCACCATCCTACTAGATCATGAGCTTGTTTGTTTTCTTTTGGGGTTTTATTGGCTCATGGGCAATAGGTTGGATCTAGTCCTTTAAGGATTCCTTTGCTTGGCTTTATTCCATTTCTTGGGAATTATTTGCATGGGCCATGCAAAAGTGCAACCACCTTTAGCCTTTTGGCTTTCTTTTGGTCTTAGGGATTCTTGTCTTGTGTATCATCACCATCTCTTTTCTCTCATCAGCTTTTATCATTTTAATCATCTACATTCATGTTTATATGAAGGATTCCTCCCATACTCCTTTCTTTCCTTTTCATGATTATTATCCTCCACCTCATCTTAGCCTAATCCAAGCCTTCTCTCTCACCCCTAGCTAGCCCTGTTCCATTTTCCAATATGCCAAAAACTTCCAAAAAGATGAATTCTTGGGCTAGTTTAAATCTGAAACAAATCAAAAATATAAATCAAATCAGATGAGAAAACAAAAAGAAAGAAATAAAGAAATAAAAAAAGGGAGAGAACCTTACCTGCAGCGCAGCCAGCAGCCCACCAGTGGCCTCGCCATCACGGCCCATCTCTCGGCCCACCTCCCCAGCCCGTACCGTTTCGCCCCGTCCTGCTCCTCTTCCCCATCTGCCTAACGCCGTCGCCCTCCCTCTCTCTCGCAGCCGCTGACGGAAAGCAGCCCCGGGCAGGTGGCCGTCTGCCGCGTCAGCCACGCCGCCCGCCTGCCAGCCTCCTCCTTATCCTCGCGCCGAGCCGCCCTCCTTTTCCCTAACCCTAGCTCTGCTCCGCTCCCTCTCCCTCTTCCCCGCGTGCCGCCGCCAGACCGTGCGCCGCGACGTCACTTCCGTCCTCGCCGGTGACCGGGGACACACCGGGAAGCATCGCCGCGGACCGTGGACTCGACCCCGCCCGCTGGAAGTCGCCAAGCTCGCCGTAGCCGCCCCCTCGCCGACGAGCAGTACACCCCCGCAGCAGCTCCGCCGTTACCCTCCGCTCCGACCGTCCCTGTCTCCGATTGCCGCGGGAATCGGACGAGGTGAGCTCACCCCTCGCCCCTTCCGCTATTTTCCCCCCTCTGCGTGCCTAGCGCCGCCAGTATTTGGTCCCCGCCGGCGAGGTGCTCCGCCGTAGTGCAGACCGAGGCCTTGTTTTCCCCTCTGTTCGCCGACGAGCCCCGACCAGCACAGCCCGCCACCGCCGACCCTCCCTAAACAAAACCTGTAGCCGAGACCTTCCTCTACAACTTTTGTTTTGGCGGCCAGAGCTATCTCGCCGCGGACGCGATGCCACCTTCGCCGGAAGTCCACGCCGTCGTCAGGCGTCATCGAGATTCAGAGAAGACAGCGTCAGTTTAGACAGCGCTCGCGTGACCATTTTTGCAAAAAGGACCCCCGCGCTATTTGGCGATCACGCCCAGGTCCCCCAGTAGCCCTAGTGTCCCTACCTGTCAGCCGCCTAGCACATTGCAGAAAACCCCCCAGCAAACCCGGTTCTCAACCCGCGCTCCGTCCCCGCTGCGCGACAGACTCACCCACGCCCCTCGCTGACTCGTGGGGCCAGCTTCGCCGTCGGGCCCGCTTGTCAGTGCCTGGGCTAGCCTCTGCCCGGTGCAACACGTTTTCTCGCGCGCGCGTGGCCCCAGTCCGCTTTGTCCCCACCTGTCAATGTCTGGGGTCAATTTTGCCTGGGTATAAAAACTTTTTCCCTGAGTCTGTTTTATTCAAATCTTTTTCAAATTAATATAAATTCAAATTCTTTTCAGATTCAAATAATTTTTAAAATACAAATCCAAATAATACAAATAATATATGTTTTGGAATCAGAAAAATGAGAGGAATTCAAATATTCCCTTAAAAATATATTTTGCACACTTTAAATTTCGAGTTGATTAAAATTACAAGGAAATGCCCTTTTACTTGATTAATTGATAACTTTTGTTTTATAATTCCAAATTTGGCAAATAATATGTCTAAATCGATCAGCGCGACGAGCCCGTTCTATTTATGCAATCCTTGTTCTGAATTGAAGCATGCGTCATGTGACCATTTAAAATCTGAACCGTTTATGACAATAAAACTTGGGCAAATAAATGATAAAGTGCTTTATTTCTTGTATCCACACCTCACCTTTGCCATGCTACTTTAATGCCATGTAAATTGTGCATCATTCATCATGGCATGCTTGGTTGCTTGTTGCATTTCAATCTATATGCTTGCGCACTTTATTTATGTTGGCCCTTGTTTGTTTGGTTCTTCTTCGAATAGACGCCCAGCAGGAGAATTACCAGGGATCACAGGAGTATTATCCAGATCCATCTCTCGCTTCAACTGAGCTGCCAGGCAAGCACTACCACATGATTGCATACATACAGTACCTATTGCCTCTATCTTATTCTTGCATCATTGAGTCGCGATTGCATTAAATTGAATCCCAAGTACTGCATGGCCTTTACTTTTAAACCACACTAAACTTGTTCCGGTCCCATGAGCCATTACTACAGGAGTTGTTTGAGCCATGCGAGTCGTAGAAAAGCATGAGTAGGGTATGTGAGTGTCTGATGGATAATGAGGTACCTAAACAACATAACCTGAGTAGTAATGGGATAACTAATGAAAGAGGCACCGGTGAGCAATATCTGCTATTTGGTTTTTCCTGCTCACTTGTGTCCCGTAGGACCCCGAGTACTTGATTCCTGTTCCTTGACTATTTGCACTATCCACATCCGGGAGGCCTTATGGACCCCCCTGAGCCAGTGCTTGATTCATTCTTATTTCTTGGGGCCACAAGTAGTTTGGGGCTTTATTACTATTCTGTACTTATGCCATGTTACTGCTTTATTTAAGATTGTGCGTGGAGCACCTGTACTGTTTTGGATCGTGGAATGTTTTCGCGGTATCGACAAGCCCAGTCACAATTTCGGGTTCCCAGTCGTTTACAGCCATTGACACAAACCTTGGGTCCGTCTCGGAGCCGGCCAGCTTCGTAGCGGGTAGCTTAATGGGGTGGCCCCCTGAAATATTTCTGAATCCTGTGATTGCTTTGTCGTGAATGCCTCGTTGGGTTTTGATTTGGTTTTTCCGAGGTTGATCAAGTGTGTGTTGCTATTCGTGCACCCCTGCAGGGTAAATCTTTCTGAAAGCCGTGTCCGCGGTTATGGACGACTTGGAGCACAGTTTCTCGATCATAGACCAGTATAACTAAAGTGTCGCTTTTAATTTGACTAAGTACTTGACTAGTAAATAGTGCAATACTCATGGAATGGTTAATAAAACTGCCAACGGATGATGGGGGTTGTTCGTCCGCTTCCTCGTTGGTAAGCGAGGAGGAGGATGGATCTGTTAATTATACTGTTATAATTGTTGTTCTTAATTCACGGACTTCCGTCTATCATTGGTTAGGCGGAAGGTTAGCGAGTCTCTATAGAATTGTTAGGTATTATCTTCTGCTGCAATTGTGTCACCCCAGGTTGTGTCCCCTTTAGTGGCATAAAGACTTGTTGAGTACCCCTAGGGTCTCACATGATAAATTGTTTGATTCAGATGAACAGGTGTACCCGCAAGATGGATACTGGGTGGAAGAGACAGATGATGTTGGCAACGATCATTCGGTGTAGAGATTCCGGGAACGGGGATCCGTGTGATCTGTGGGCGGGATGTGTTTATTTATGGGGCATCTTATGCCAATTTGCTTCTTATCCGTACTCGGATCTTGTTTTCCGCTTCCGCCTGATACTCTGATGTGTGGTGTATGAGGAGCTATCCTAAATTATTATATCTATCTAGGATGTTTGGATCTTGCCGTATGGCGTTGCACTATTTCTATTTCTTTTAGATGGAATGGCTCTGATGTACTGTTGTATGTGGCTTGCATACATACTCACTTGTGTATGTAGTTGATCCCTTCGCCTGCCGATTACGCCGCTCGTTCTTGTCCCGTTGTCTGAAAATGGTTAGGACGGCCGAAAGGTCTACCGTGAGTGGCCCTGGGCCCCACCCTACTATTTTAACCACTTTCGTTCATCCAGGCATTAACTAAGAGCGTAATTCACCGAGGTAGTTACAATTGGTATCAGAGCCATCCCGCCCTTCAGGGTCTCAGCCAAAATGGTCGTTGTCAGTCTAGCAAATATTTTGGTAGTTATGTATACTAGGGAAAAACAAACGTGAGAGTAAGATTGCTTCCATTTTTCTTCTTACCCACCCACCCACCCTTGTTCTGGTAAGGAAGTGTAACGTTTTCAATCCTCTTCTAAACTTCAAACCAGGATTCACGTGTTTTGGGTTCCGTAGTACCATAGGTTATGTTTGTGTGTGTGTGTGTGTCAACTCCTTGTCTATCTGTTGCATCCAAATGTTATCACTATCTGCCTTTTGGTTATCAACTGTTGGTACATTCCCTACCGACAGCCCTTTGTAAACCGACGCGATCTATTCTGATTCATTGTACACCGATGCGATCTATCTTACTCTTTGTTATCCTACGTTATCTTGTTGGGGTGTTCTTTTCCGTAGTTACCAATCTTTAGGTTCACCTTAAGAAGAAGTTGTTGGGATATGTGTTTTACTGATTCATGTGCGGAGTAATGATTTGAGTGCGGGATGGAGTCGCGACCATACCACTACTTTTGTCATTTGCTTTTGTATATTGAAATAGTAGAGTTACTAATCTTGATTCATTAAGTGGTTTTGCGCATTTAGTGGTATTTTAATGCCAAAAATTGCGGAATTTTTTTCTTTGTTAGTTGTGTACCACACTCCTTGTTCAGTCGTGTGCGTTATGCTTTATATCTTCTAGTTGCCTTGAACTTTGTTGATATTTTAATATCACCTCAGTGTATTGCATTCTTTAATCTTGATTAATTCCATTTTGGTACTATTTTGGATTATTATCATTCTCCATTATAGTACTGACTTGTGTTTTATATCAATCATAGGATGGCACCACCACGCCGTTCTGAGGAGGATATACCACCTGAACTCGGGGCTGCTTTGGCAAGTATTGCAAATGCTTTGGGCACTATGCAGCAGAACCAGCAGCGCTTCGAGGAAAGTGTGAGGAGGAATGAGTTTGATCCGCTACCTCCACCTCCCAAGCGAGGAGACATCAAGGGTTTTCTCAAGTTCAACCCACGCCAATTTGAAGTGTCTGATCAGCCACTTGATGCGGATGATTGGCTTCGTGAAGTGTCAAGGTTGCTCATGACTGCGGATGTTCCCGAGCAAGAATGGGTCAAGTGTGCTACTCACCTTCTGAAGGGAGATGCAGCTCTCTGGTGGGAAAATTACCTCAAGGCAGATCTTTCTGGTTTTCAGCCTACTTGGGAGCGGTTCACTGCTGCTTTCAAAGAGCAATATCTGTCAGAAATTGTGATGGAAAGGATGAAGGAAGTGTTTCTCAACCTCAAGCAGGGCACTGACAATGTCAACACCTACATCAGAAACTTCATGAACCTGTCTCGTTATGGTGGCAATGAGATCTCTGATGACAAGAAGAAGCAAAAGAGGTTTCGGCAAGGCCTCAATGCTTCCATCAAATATGCAATCACTCATGCAAGACCAGCATCTTTCCTGGAACTTCAGCACACAGCTCTGCCGGAAGAAGCAAGTAGGCAAGTGTTTGAGGAGTCAAAGAAACACAGCCGTGATTCAGCAAGCTCTTCTGCTATGACAGCTCCTTCTAAGCGTCGTGTCTGGGTTCCTAACACCCCACCGTCCCTCCCTGCTCCACCAAGACCTTCAAGCTACGCCCCAAGGCCACCAAACTCCTTCACTGCGGCTCCCAGGGGCTACAACCACAACTACCCTGGAGCGCCTGGCGGAGTCCCTGGCTACGTTGCCCCACGTCCACCCGGTGCTTGCTATACTTGTGGAAACACTGGGCATCAGCAATGGAATTGTCCAATGAACAACAAAGCTCTTCCACCACCACCTCCAAGACCTGCGGCAAGTGCTCCTATGATTCGTGCACCTCCACCTCAGGCTCTCAACATCAACACTAAGCCGGGATCTACGGTTGCTCGTGCCAACTGTATCAACGCCGCTCAAGCTGAGCATGCACCTGGAGTTGTCATGGGTATGCTTCCTGTTAACTCAGTTCCTGCACAAGTTTTGTTTGATTCTGGTGCTTCGCATTCTTTCGTTTCTCACAAATTTGCAAATGAGCATGAGCTTGTTATCGACCAGCTGGATATAAAGTTAATGGTTCTTTCTCCCGGGGCAAGATTGTTATCTACTAAGATCAGCCATGGCAATCAAATTGAGATTGGTGGTTCTTCTTTTCCGGCTTCCTTAATTGTTCTTGGCAATTCTGATATTGATGTTATCTTGGGCATGGATTGGTTGACAACAAATGCAGCTGTGATTGATTGTGCTGAACGTTCGGTTTCTCTGAAAATTCCTGAAGGCCATATAGTCTATTCTCCAAGTCTGACTCCTGCAATTCAGCTTTATTCTTTGGCAGCTCTGAATGATGATGCTATGGAAGGTATTCAGAGTGTTCCTGTAGTTTGTGAGTTTCCAGATGTTTTTCCTGAAGAGTTGCCAGGTATGCCTCCGGATCGTGAGGTTGAGTTTGTCATTGAACTTGAACCTGGCACCGCTCCTATCTCCAAGCGGCCTTATAAAATGGGTCCTGCTGAGTTGGCTGAACTTAAGCGTCAGTTGGATGAACAAGAGAAGTTGGGTTTCATTCAGCACAGTACTTCTTCTTGGGGTAATCCAACAATCTTTGTGAAGAAGCGAGACAAGACTGATAGACTTTGTGTTGACTATCGGGCACTCAATGCTAAAACAATCAAGAATAAATATCCCCTTCCGCGGATTAATGATCTCTTCGATCAGCTGGCCGGAGCTGTGGTATTCTCTAAGCTTGATTTGAGAAGTGGTTATCATCAAATCAAGATCCGCAAGGAAGATGTTCCCAAAACAGCTTTCACCACTCGCTATGGCCTGTATGAGTACACGGTCATGTCTTTCGGTCTCACCAATGCACCTGCCACTTTCTCGAGGCTTATGAACTCGGTTTTCATGGAGTATCTTGATAAGTTCGTTGTGGTCTATCTGGATGACATTCTAGTCTATTCTAAGTCAAAAGAAGAACATGAAGAACACCTTCGGTGTGTCCTAAACAAGCTTCGTGAGAACCGCCTGTATGCAAAGTTCTCCAAGTGTGAATTCTGGCTGCCTCAAGTCACCTACCTTGGTCATGTCATCTCTGCCAAAGGCATCGCCGTCAACCCAGAAACTATTAAGACAATTATGGACTGGCTTCCACCCATAAATGTTAAAGAAGTCCGAAGTTTCCTTGGTTTGGCCAGTTACTGTCGTCGTTTCGTTCAAAACTTCTCAAAGATTGCGAAGCCTCTTACCGATCTCCTCAAGAAAGGCAAGAAATATCTGTGGACTCCTGCATGTCAAGCAAGCTTTGAAACACTCAAAGAGAAGCTCACTTCCACACCAATCTTAGTTCCTCCAGATACATCAAAGCCTTTCCAGATTTTCTGTGATGCTTCATTGCAAGGATTGGGTGCGGTCCTGATGCAAGAAAAGCAAGTTGTTGCTTATGCCTCTCGTCAGTTGAAGACGCATGAGATCAACTATCCTACACATGACCTCGAACTCGCAGCAGTTGTCTTTGCTTTGAAAGTATGGAGGCATTACTTGCTGGGCAACCGTTGTGAGATCTTTTCTGATCACAAGAGTCTGAAGTATATCTTCACACAGCCTGATCTCAACCTTCGTCAGAGGAGGTGGATTGAAACAATCAATGACTTTGATTTGACCATCAACTACACTCCGGGCAAAGCTAATGTCATGGCAGATGCTCTCAGCCGAAAAGCTTATGTCAATAACCTCATGTTGGAAGAACAACAGCCTCTCTTGTGTGAGGAATTCCGCAAGCTCAACCTTGAAATTGTGGATCAAGGTTACGTTCTGAATCTTCTAGCAACACCTCTCTTGGAAGAAAAGGTCCGTTCCATTCAGCTTGGGGATCCTTACACTAAAAAGATCATCTCCAACATTCAACTTCCGAAGTATGAGTCTTTTCACGTAGATGACCAAGGCACTATTTTCTTTGAACACCGGATGTTTGTTCCGAACTACCCGGGTTTAAGGGAGCAAGTTCTCAAGGAGGCGCATGATTCTTTCCTTTCTATCCACCCTGGCAGCACTAAGATGTACATGGACTTGAAAACACAATATTGGTGGCCTGGTTTGAAACGATATTGTGCCAAGTATGTCTCAGAGTGTGATGTGTGTCGCAGAGTTAAAGCTGTCCAACAGAAACCTTCCGGTCTTCTACAGCCATTGAAGCCTCCAGAATGGAAATGGGAGAAAGTAGAGATGGACTTCATCACTGGTTTTCCAAGGTCGTAGAAAGGCAACAATGCAATCTTTGTTGTCATTGACAGGCTTTCCAAAGTAGCTCACTTCTTTCCAGTCAAGGAAACAATTTCTGCAATTCAGTTGGCTGAGCTCTATATCAATAGAATTGTCTCTCTGTATGGAGTTCCTCTTGAGATCAGTTCAGACCGTGGAAGCATCTTCACTTCCAAGTTCTGGGGAAGTTTCCAAAATGCTTTGGGAACAAAGTTAAACTTCAGCACAGCTTACCACCCGCAGTCGCAAGGACAAGTTGAAAGGATCAATCAGATTCTAGAAGATATGCTTCGTGCTTGCGTTATCTCTTTCGGCATGAAGTGGGAAGAATGTCTTCCTTATGCTGAATTCTCTTACAACAACAGTTTCCAGAAAAGTTTAAAGATGGCACCATTTGAAGCTCTCTATGGTCGCAAATGCAGAACTCCGATTGGTTGGTCGGGCGCAGGTGAAAGACATTGTTTGGTCCCGACATTGTAACTCAAGCGGAGGAGAAAGTTCATATCATTCTTGAAAATCTGAAGATTGCTCAAAGTCGCCAGAAGAGCAATTATGACAGAAAGCACACGGACATGGAGTATGTCCCTGGTGATCTCGTTTACCTTCGTGTCACTCCCATGAGAGGTACGCATCGCTTTGGTATCAAAGGAAAGCTGGCTCCTAGATACATCAGTCCTTTCAAAATTCGTGGAAGAAGAGGAGAAGTTGCTT
The DNA here is from genome assembly GCA_910589775.1 of Avena eriantha. NCBI lineage: Eukaryota > Viridiplantae > Streptophyta > Magnoliopsida > Poales > Poaceae > Avena > Avena eriantha. The sequence goes on along the minus strand of OU342741.1, from coordinate 141,710,630 downwards.
ATGTTCTTGAGCTCCCTGAACAACTCAAAGTCCATGATGTTTTTCACATCTCTCAACTCAAGAAGTGCTTCAAGGATCCCGGTAGGACCGTGGACCATGAACTCATTAATCTCCAAGAAGACCTTTCTTATCAAGAACACCCCACAAAAATTCTTGAAGTCGTAGAAAGAAGGACTCGCAACAAGTCCATCAAGTTCTGCAAGGTGCAGTGGTCGCACCATTCCGTTGATGAAGCCACCTGGGAACGTGAAGATGAGCTCCGTGCCAAGTATCCTACCCTCTTTAAGTCTTCTTCTTCCTAGAATCTCGGGGCGAGATTCCTGTTTAGTGGGGGAGAGTTGTAGCACCCCAATTGTCTAACAGTTGGAATGCTACTTGTCCTAGTAAGATATTGGCTACTCTATATATATATTATTGTTGCATCATAATGATATCATGCTCATGTCATCATGCCACCTTGAATTTGAGCATCATATAAAACCCTTTTTCTTTTGGATCTTCTCTCACATGCATTATTAATTGTATTTGGCTATTGATATATTGTCTAAATGCCCAAGTTGGGTTGGGGGCATATCTTTTATTTCAATTCCACCACCTTTCTTTTCCATCACTTTATAATTCCACCATCCTACTAGATCATGAGCTTGTTTGTTTTCTTTTGGGGATTTATTGGCTCATGGGCAATAGGTTGGATCTAGTCCTTTAAGGATTCCTTTGCTTGGCTTTATTCCATTTCTTGGGAATTATTTGCATGGGCCATGCAAAAGTGCAACCACCTTTAGCCTTTTGGCTTTCTTTTGGTCTTAGGGATTCTTGTCTTGTGTATCATCACCATCTCTTTTCTCTCATCAGCTTTTATCATTTTAATCATCTACATTCATGTTTATATGAAGGATTCCTCCCATACTCCTTTCTTTCCTTTTCATGATTATTATCCTCCACCTCATCTTAGCCTAATCCAAGCCTTCTCTCTCACCCCTAGCTAGCCCTGTTCCATTTTCCAATATGCCAAAAACTTCCAAAAAGATGAATTCTTGGGCTGGTTTAAATCTGAAACAAATCAAAAATATAAATCAAATCAGATGAGAAAACAAAAAGAAAGAAATAAAGAAATAAAAAAGGGAGAGAACCTTACCTGCAGCGCAGCCTGCAGCCCACCAGTGGCCTCGCCATCGCGGCCCATCTCTCGGCCCACCTCCCCAGCCCGTACCGTTTCGCCCCGTCCTACTCCTCTTCCCCATCTGCCTAACGCCGTCGCCCTCCCTCTCTCTCGCAGCCGCTGACGGAAAGCAGCCCCGGGCAGGTGGCCGTCTGCCGCGTCAGCCACGCCGCCCGCCCGCCAGCCTCCTCCTTATCCTCGCGCCGAGCCGCCCTCCTTTTCCCTAACCCTAGCTCTGCTCCGCTCCCTCTCCCTCTTCCCCGCGTGCCGCCGCCAGACCGTGCGCCGCGACGTCACTTCCGTCCTCGCCGGTGACCGGGGACACACCGGGAAGCATCGCCGCGGACCGTGGACTCGACCCCGCCCGCTGGAAGTCGCCAAGCTCGCCGTAGCCGCCCCCTCGCCGACGAGCAGTACACCCCCGCAGCAGCTCCGCCGTTCCCCTCTGCTCCGACCATCCCTGTCTGCGATTGCCGCGGGAATCGGACGAGGTGAGCTCACCCCTCGCCCCTTCCGCTATTTTTCCCCCTCTGCGTGCCTAGCGCCGCCAGTATTTGGTCCCCGCCGGCGAGGTGCTCCGCCGTAGTGCAGACCGAGGCCTTGTTTTCCCCTCTGTTCGCCGACGAGCCCCGACCAGCACAGCCCGCCACCGCCGACCCTCCCTAAACAAAACCCGTAGCCGAGACCTTCCTCTACAACTTTTGTTTTGGCGGCCAGAGCTATCTCGCCGCGGACGCGACGCCACCTTCGCCGGACGTCCACGCCGTCGTCAGGCGTCATCGAGATTCAGAGAAGACAGCGTCAGTTCAGACAGCGCTCGCGCGACCATTTTTGCAAAAAGGATCCCCGCGCTATTTGGCAATCACGCCTAGGTCCCCCAGTAGCCCTAGTGTCCCTACCTGTCAGCCGCCTAGCACATTGCAGAAAACCCCCCAGCAAACCCGGTTCTCAACCCGCGCTCCGTCCCCGCTGCGCGACAGACTCACCCACGCCCCTCGCTGACTCGTGGGGCCAGCTTCGCCGTCGGGCCCGCTTGTCAGTGCCTGGGCTAGCCTCTGCCCGGTGCAACACGTTTTCTCGCGCGCGCGTGGCCCCAGTCCGCTTTGTCCCCACCTGTCAATGTCTGGGGTCAATTTTGCCTGGGTATAAAAACTTTTTCCCTGAGTCTGTTTTATTCAAATCTTTTTCAAATTAATATAAATTCAAATTCTTTTCAGATTCAAATAATTTTTAAAATACAAATCCAAATAATACAAATAATATATGTTTTGGAATCAGAAAAATGAGAGGAATTCAAATATGCCCTTAAAAATATATTTTGCACACTTTAAATTTCGAGTTGATTAAAATTACAAGGAAATGCCCTTTTACTTGATTAATTAATAACTTTTGTTTTATAATTCCAAATTTGGCAAATAATATGTCTAAATCGATCAGCGCGACGAGCCCGTTCTATTTATGCAATCCTTGTTCTGAATTGAAGCATGCGTCATGTCATCATTTAAAATCTGAACCGTTTATGACAATAAAACTTGGGCAAATAAATGATAAAGTGCTTTATTTCTTGTTTCCACACCTCACCTTTGCCATGCTACTTTAATGCCATGTAAATTGTGCACCATTCATCATGGCATGCTTGGTTGCTTGTTGCATTTCAATCTATATGCTTGCGCACTTTATTTATGTTGGCCCTTGTTTGTTTGGTTCTTCTTCGAATAGACGCCCAGCAGGAGAATTACCAGGGATCACAGGAGTATTATCCAGATCCATCTCTCGCTTCAACTGAGCTGCTAGGCAAGCACTACCACATGCTTGCATACATACAGTACCTATTGCCTCTATCTTATTCTTGCATCATTGAGTCGCGATTGCATTAAATTGAATCCCAAGTACTGCATGGCCTTTACTTTTAAACCACACTAAGCTTGTTCCGGTCCCATGAGCCATTACTACAGGAGTTGTTTGAGCCATGCGAGTCGTAGAAAAGCATGAGTAGGGTATGTGAGTGTCTGATGGATAATGAGGTACCTAAACAACATAACCTGAGTAGTAATGGGATAACTAATGAAAGAGGCACCGGTGAGCAATATCTGCTATTTGGTTTTTCCTGCTCACTTGTGTCCCGTAGGACCCCGAGTACTTGATTCCTGTTCCTTGACTATTCGCACTATCCACATCCGGGAGGCCTTATGGACCCCCCTGAGCCAGAGCTTGATTCATTCTTATTTCTTGGGGCCACAAGTAGTTTGGGGCTTTATTACTATTCTGTACTTATGCCATGTTACTGCTTTATTTAAGATTGTGTGTGGAGCACCTGTACTGTTTTGGATCGTGGAATGTTTTCGCGGTATCGACAAGCCCAGTCACAATTTCGGGTTCCCAGTCGTTTACAGCCATTGACACAAACCTTGGGTCCGTCTCGGAGCCGGCCAGCTTCATAGCGGGTAGCTTAATGGGGTGGCCCCCTGAAATATTTCTGAATCCTGTGATTGCTTTGTCGTGAATGCCTCGTTGGGTTTTGATTTGGTTTTTCCGAGGTTGATCGAGTGTGTGTTGCTATTCGTGCACCCCTGCAGGGTAAATCTTTCTGAAAGCCGTGTCCGCGGTTATGGACGACTTGGAGCACAGTTTCTCGATCATAGACAAGTATAACTAAAGTGCCGCTTTTAATTTGACTAAGTACTTGACTAGTAAATAGTGCAATACTCATGGAATGGTTAATAAAACAGCCAACGGATGATGGGGGTTGTTCGTCCGCTTCCTCGTTGGTAAGCGAGGAGGAGGATGGATCTGTTAATTATACTGTTATAATTGTTGTTCTTAATTCACGGACTTCCGTCTATCATTGGTTAGGCGGAAGATTAGCGAGTCTCTATAGAATTGTTAGGTATTATCTTCTGCTGCAATTGCGTCACCCCATGTTGTGTCCCCTTTAGTGGCATAAAGACTTGCTGAGTACCCCTAGGGTCTCACACGATAAATTGTTTGATTCAGATGAACAGGTGTACCCACAAGATGGATACTGGGTGGAAGAGACAGATGATGTTGGCAACGATCATTCGGTGTAGAGATTCCGGGAACGGGGATCCGTGTGATCTGTGGGCGGGATGTGTTTATTTATGGGGCATGTTATGCCAATTTGCTTCTTATACGTACTCGGATCTTGTTTTCCGCTTCCGCCTGATACTCTGATGTGTGGTATATGAGGAGCTATCCTAAATTATTATATCTATCTAGGATGTTTGGATCTTGCCGTATGGCGTTGCACTATTTCTATTTCTTTTAGATGGAATGGCTCTGATGTACTGTTGTATGTGGCTTGCATACATACTCACTTGTGTATGTAGTTGATCCCTTCGCCTGCCGATTACGCCGCTCGTTCTTGTCCCGTTGTCTGAAAATGGTTAGGACGGCCGAAAGGTCTACCGTGAGTGGCCCTGGGCCCCACCGTACTATTTTAACCACTTTCGTTCATCCAGGCATTAACTAAGAGCGTAATTCACCGAGGTAGTTACAATCAGCCCCTTCATGCCTGTTGTCATGTCATTTACTTCCTCCATGCCGTTCTGATCCATGTCTTCGCGCTCAATATTGTGATGGAGCTCGCGACGGTGTCGCAGCTCGAAATCCTTTGAAGATGAACCCCTGAATGACACCTGAACAAAACAGAGCGAAAGAAAAACATGACGAGAACACGATATACGAACCTCGGGGGATCTGGGGGATTATATATTATGAAGTTTTACAACAAAAGGCAGGTACAGGGAGAAAACGGGTCGGAGACGGAGGCTGAGATGGCCACACCAGCTGGCGGCGCGGCCATGGGTGGGCCCGCGCCACAGGGTGGTGTGAGCCACCCTGGCTCCGTTTCCGTCCCTCTTTCACTTCGTAGCTATCCTTATTGGCTAAAAACTGTAAAAATATAACTGGACAGATCGTTCGTCGAATTTTTCTTACCAGAATTGTTACCTATTCGAAAACAGACTCTGTAGGTCTCTAAATTTGGTCTTTGATAGATTCTTCCGGAGTCACCACTTGAATAACATCAATATCTTCATCTTCATACACTTATTACTCGAGCCAAGAAACCTTTCACTTCCTTATTACACCATTATCTCCACTAACCCTGAAACTTCTTTCACACAAAGCTTCACACAGTTCTCATTAGCAACATTAGTATAAGTGAAGTGATAAAACCTTTTAAGTCAAATTTCAACTGAAAACCATCAAAACAAGAGCTTCTATAGCAAATCCTTCCAAAAACCCAAAAATAAATCAAAAGGAAATCGATTAAAGAAGCAAATGCAAGAGTGGCAAAATCTGTCAAAACAGACTAGCAGGTCAAGATCAAATTTTTCGAAAATCTTCTGTTGCTCAAATAAAAAAGTGGAAAACAAACGAAAGTTAAATAACAACCTGGGGCAGAAGCACAAAACATTACAGCTCAATCCGACATACAGAGGTCTCTCACGAATTTTTACAGTGAAGCACAGAAATCTGTTTCAGGACAGCAACTTCCCCAAATATTACTTCTCTCTCATTAGAGGTTGATCTTGACACAAAAACCAAACAAAAGGGATAAGGAGAGGTCATTACCAAAGAAATAACTTCCAATACTCAAAGAAAAAGAAAAAGAAACTAAAAACACAAATAAATTGGGTTGCCTCCCAAAAAGCTCTTTCTTTATAGCCATTAAGATGGGCATGAAAATTTTGATGATGCTTACTTAGGAATATGAATTGAAGTGAAAGAGAGAATTATAAAGCAAAAATACACACGTTGAAGTCTAACACACTTTCTATACAAGGGAATTTTGAAAGCAAGCAAGTTGTTGAAACCAGAGGATGCAAGCACAGGAAGGCAAAACAAGTGTAACATAAAGACTTTAAGCATAAAACGAGGAAACTTGATATTATTGAGATGCATAAGAACACTTTTCCCTCTCTCATAGTAGCTTTTAGTATCATGCATAAACTTAACAATATAACTATCACACGGACCATCGTAACAATGAACACTTATTCTAACAGAAAACACAGGAATACTAGTTCTCATAACACTACTTTGTGAGACAACATTAGAGGTATCCTTTACAAAGGATAGTGTGTCCCTCTTCTTCATATTTAGTAACAAAGTCTTTCACATTTTCTATAATAGGTTCATCAACCATTTCTTTATCAGGTTCAACAACTTTATTTGCACTTTCATTAAACATACTAGCTATCATAGAATGTTCCTTTATCTTAACTGGAAAATGCATTTTCTCAATGTAAGGTTCAGGTAAAACATGATTAGCAGTATAAACTTCAGTATTTCTTGTAGGAACACTCTTAGCAATATCTTTTTATGGTTCATGATACTTATTCCACTTCTTTTAGGCACTTCAATGTAGGAAGCAAAAGCCTTAAAATAAGAAGCAATAACTTGAGAGTCTAGATCATAAGCATTTTTAATATTTTGAAAGTCATCAGTTCCCATAAAAGATTCAATGCATTCATAATCATAATTTATACCTGACTTTCTACCTTTGTTATTCTCCCATGCTTCAGCATTGTCTTGAATATGGTCTAGGAGATCCCATTTAGCTTCTTCTTCCATACGGGTGAATGATCCAGCACAAGAAGCATCCAATAAATCCTTATCATGAAGAGGGAGCCTTGCATAAAAGTTATTGATAATAATATTGTTGGGGAGCTCATGAATGGGACATTTGAGCATTAGTAACTTCAATCTCCCCCAAGCTTGAGTTGTACTCTCTCCATCAAGAGGCCAAAAGTTGTATATTTGATTCTGATCTTTATGAATCTCACTGGGAGGATAAAACTTTGAATAAAAGAGAGGTACTATTTCCTCCCATTCAAGAGCTTGACCATTCTTCAGCAGCTTATACCATTCCTCAGCTCTTCCTTTCAGTGATAATGAGAATAACTTCTTCTTGACTTGATCTGTAGTAATACCTGCACACTTGAACAACCCGCATAATTCGTGTATAAAGAGCAAATAATCACCGGGATGGACAGTTCCATCCCCAACATAGTAGTTATCCATAACATGATCAATAATTCTTGTAGGTATTTTAAAAGCATCATTCTCAGCAGATGGTGGTTCATCTACTACCTTAGCAGTGGTAGTAGCATTACCAAATAAGAAACCCAGCGAATTATCCATAACAAAAATAAAGCAACTAACAGAAGTAAACAATACTCACAGTAGAAGTTTCCTTTACCAGTTCCACTCTCCAATAGCGCTTCACTCCCCGGCAACGGCGCCAGAAAATAGTCTTGATGACCCACAAGTATAGGGGGTGTATCGCAGTATTTTTGATAAGTAAGAGTGTCGAACCCAACGAGGAGCAGAAGGTGTTGGCTAGTGGTATGGCTCAGGAATTCTCTGCAAATACTTAGCAAACAGATTTATAGGGGGTTTTGATAATGCAAGTAAATAAAGTACAAGTAAATAAAAGACAGTAAGAATACATGCAGCAAGTGGCCCAATCCTTTATGCAGCAAAGGACAAGCCGGTTGTATTATTTAAGATGACCAAATGTTCTCGAGGACACACGGGAATATCGTCAAGTGTTTTTACTTCATATAGTTGATTAATATTCTTTAGTTTGCTAAGTGTTGTGTGGGTGAACCTGTGGTAATGTACCGATCTTCCTAGGACTAATACATACTTGTGGTTATACCCCTTGCAAACATCTGTAAGTACAAGAAAGTAATTAAGGTAGAAACCTAACCACAGCTTTAGACTCTAAGACCCTGACGTCCCTTGTGCAATGGTTTCCTAATGGGGGTTCAGGTTTCTATCACTCCGGCAACCCCTACGATTAGTAGCCAAATACACAATGCATTCCCCTAGGCCCATATAGGTGAAGTGTCATGTAGTCGACGTTCACATGACACCACTAGAAGAAGTACACCACAACTTAAATATCAAACTATTGAATCTTTCTCAACACAATTCCACTACTAACAACATGACTTCTCCCATGTCCTTAAGAACAAAACAAACTACTCACGAGACATCATATGGATCATGATCAGAGATGGAATAATGATGTATAACAATCTGAACATAAACAATAATTCAACGGTTCACTCAATAGCATCAACTACAAAGAGTAATCAACACCGGAAAAGTTTCCCCTAAGAACTATGCAAGATTCAACCCAATTGTTACAGCAATATGGAGATGGTGATGAGGGTGCTAGTGGTGATGAAGGTGGTTATGATGATGATCCCGATGAAGTCCAGCTTGATGGTGGTGTTGATGGCGATGATATCCCCTCTCCGGGAAGGAATTCCCCTGGCAGAAATCTATCTGCCGGAGAGATCTGTCTCTCTCGGTGTTTTCTACCCCACAAAGGCGGCGGAATCTTTATGTGGTCACTCCCTGAGTATTAGGGTTTCGGGAGGATTATATACGCCAGAGGGGAGAGCTGGAGGTGGGCCAGGGCAGCCACACCACCTGGTGGAGCGACCTAGGCTGGCCCGCGCCAGGGGGTGGTGTGGGCCCCCTGTGGCCCATCTCCACTCCTCCTTCTGGCTTCCTTCGGCTTCTGGAAAAATAGGATTTCCCGTATATTTTCCTCGGTTTTCTGATCTTTGCGAGTTTTGCCTCCAAACAGCACCTTTTCCATCAGAATCCTGACTGCAGCGGTCCATGCTCCAAAAGTCATCAACCATGCAAAAACAGATGAAATTACATAAGTATCACCTCTTAATATGAAATATATCAATGAATAACAGTGAATTATGATATAGAATAGTGATGCAAAATGGACGTATCAACTTGATAAATAGAGCTATGCTCCGCGGCAACGGCGCCAGAAAATAGTCTTGATGACCCACAAGTATAGGGGGTGTATCGCAGTATTTTCGAGGGAAGTGAAACCCAATTTATTGATTCGACACAAGGGGAGCCAGAGAATATTTATAAGTCTTAACAACTAAGTTGTCAATTCAGCTGCACCTGAAAACAATCTTGCTCACAGCAGTTTATCAATAGCAACCGTTTTGTAGTAGCAATAGTAAAGTAATAGCAGTAGTATAAATAAAGACAGTAGTAACAATTGCAGTAAATAGTAGGATTAAAGCGCGGTAGGCATATGGATGGATGGACGGGCGTTGCATGGACAAGACAATTCATATGACAATCAAGACATAGGGCATTTGCAGATAAATAAGATAAAGCATCCAAGTACTAAATAATCATAGGCATGTGTTCTATATTTAGTCATACGTGCTCGCAATGAGAACTTGCACAACATCTTTTGTCCTGCCAGCCCGTTTGCAGCGGGGCCTCAAGGGAACTACTGGCAATTAAGGTGCTCATTTTAATAGAGCACCGGAGCAAAGCATTAACACTCTGTGAACACATGTGATCCTCACATCAAAACCATTCCTTCCGGTTATCCCGATTTCTGTCACTTCGGGGCCTTTGGTTCCGGACAACAATATGTGTACACAACTTGCAGGTAAGACCAAAAACAATACTATCATAGTGAATCAATAACATGTTCAGATCTGAAATCATGGCATTCGGGCCCTAGTGACAAGCATTAAGCATAGCAAGTTGCAACAAAGTCAAAAAGCACTAATAATAGATACTAGGCACCATGCCCTAACAATCTGATGCCATTACATGAACGATCTCATCCAATTCCTACCATCCCCATAGCCTACAGCGGGGGATTACTCACTCATGGATGGGGAAACATGGATGGTTGATGGAGACGTGATGGTGATGATGATGGCGATGATCTCCTCCAATTCCCCGTCCCGGCAGGCTGCCCGAACGGAGTTTCTGGTTCCAATTTGCGGAATCTGGTAGTGGCGGCGCATCGGAACTCTTTCTGGAAAAACGTCGAACCCTCCTTGGTTTTTAGATCAAGAGGCAACTTATGGGCGAAGAGGGAGGCCGAGGGGGTGACCGAGGCGGCCACCCCACCCCCAGGCGTGGCCTGGCCTGGCCCGCGCGGCCAGGTGGTGTGGGGCCCTCGTGGCCCTCCTCCGTCTCGTCTTCTAGCTCCGTGAGTCTTCTGGTGAAATAGGATTTTTTGTATATTTTCCGAGATTTTTCCTGATAGTTGATTTTCTACACAAAAACTAGACATCAAGGTAATTCTGCTGAAAACAGTGTCAGTCCGTGTTAGTTGTATCCAAATCACACAAGTTTAGAGGAAAAACAATAGCAAAAGTGTTCGAGAAAGTAGATATGTTTTGGACGTATCAGTGAAGTCCACCAAGACCTTGGAAGCCAAGATGATCTTGGCAAGGGAGAAGCAAGAGATGAAATAAGCTAGTTGGCTTGCAATTCGAGACGATGGCAAGCGCAAAGCAGAGTGGGAGGAGTGGAAAATTAAGATCAAGGAGGAGAAGGCTAGGAGGAAAGTCTACCTAAGAAAACAAGATAATAATGATGGATTCATATCAATTGGAATGGTGGAAAATTACAAGGATCGGGATCTTAGAGAGGTGGAAGCTAGATCTTCTTGGTGGTGGTGGAAGCGGCGCCGGTGGTGGAGATGGTGGTGCTTCGGCGAGTTGTGGTGGTGATGGGGGTGACACAAGTGGAGGTGGTGGCATTGGTGGTGTCCCCGGTGGTCTCAACATCGATGTTGCTTGATGCCATGCGTGCTAAAGTTCGACGTGATGATGTCACATATTTTTTTGGTGGGCTAGGATGATTGGAAACATGCTGTAAAACTATGAACTGTGGCATCTTTGTTTGCCCGTGTTTGAAAAAACTATGCAACATGTGGTTAACACGTCAATGTCCATAGTTCATGGACTTGGGTTTTGAGGAAGAGGGGAGCATTGGAGACCTCGTTCGGCTAACAGACAAGCAACTCAAGCACATGATGTTGGCCTAGGTTCAGGGCCCAGGAGGGAAAACACTACTCATGTCTGTCTACTCTTGATTTATGAATGAACCGAAGGTTTACAATGGTGCCTTGATGGCGATGGTGCGCAGATGTAATCTGGCAGGTGTATGTCCTAGGGTTTGCGATGGTCCTTCTCTTTATTCTGTCCGGGCCTTTATATGAGGAGGATAGGTCTCAGGATACAGCCAAGTCAGTTACAAGTTATGGTTAATTCTTTAAACTTTCTATCTAAAGCTTGTCGTTTCCATCAAGGAATCACATCCTTCATGGGCCTAGGGCCACCCGAATCTTCATGGGCTTCACCATTTGCGGCAGATCGTCGCATGGGCTCCTGCTGGGCTGAACCAAGTAGGCCAATCTTAGGCACCCATAGGGCATACCTATGTCAGTATCCCCTGAGTGTCCATTCAAATCGTAGATTCGGATGGATACTTTGAAGTCTCCATTCATCAGAAACAAATGCTTATCACCCCAAAAGTTTATTGGGTCATATTGTGCGATTTATAGGGATGATTGATGCACGCGCCTGGCTCATCCGATAGATTGGGACCAGTTAATTACTCTTGGGCAAAAATGACATCATCTACTCAAACTCGAGTCCCCGGACTCGAATTCATAAATTGCTGGTGTAACTCGATTCATGCCGCGGAGGCCTTACTGAGTTGAATCCCAGTGGTAATAGTTATGCACAGAACGTGTCTATCAGGATTTTTCATCGCACCTATTGGTACGGTATTTATCTAGTAGAGTGTAGCGGATGCGATTACCAGGCCAGCAGATGCCTAGGTCACGGGGATGGCATAGCTCGGAACGAGTAAAGTTGTACATGTTGGTAACAAGATTGAACCTGACATGGCAATGTCATTGATCAGGTATCGGACAAGTAAAGTACCAAGTAACAAAGGATATAGGACTCTATATTTAATGGTTCAACGACAAAGGTTCTCGTGGAATGCACATGGGTTATAATGGGCATCTAGGTCCTGCTGATGATCATTGGTACGAGAGGGGTCTCGACCATGTCTGGAGTATTCCCGAACTATTAGGGTAGCACACTTAAGGGTTTGACAACGCTCGGAGATCGTTTTGGTATCATAGGAATCACCAAAGAAAAGAGAAGAGGAAACCAGAAGGGTTCTCGGAAAGTCCGGTGGATGTCCAGAGTTGTCCGGGAGGAGTCCTGGTGCAACGGGAATTAAATAAATATATAAATATATGTTAATTATTGAATTATACATTTCTTTATATTTATTTAATGATTTAAATATGATTTAAATGACAGCCATGCCTAATGGGCCAACTTCCTAAGTAAAAGGAGCCATGAGAGAAAACCTCCCAAAGGAGAAAAGGAGGGAGTGGCCAGCTGGACCACTTGGTGGACGGCTGGGCCATAGGTGGCATGCCAGGCCCATGTGGGCTGGCCGTCCAGCCCCCTCCCCTACTCCCCTTGATGCGGCCTCCCTGGCCACCGCCTCCACCATCTCCTTGGCAGCGACGTGGTGAATCTCGTGCACCGCCCATTGGGCGGCCTCCCTTGAAGCCGCCTCCACCACCTGCTCCAGCGCCTCCACCACCTGCTCCAGCGCCTCCTCGGCCACATTGCCTTTGTCCTCAAAGGCATCCACCTCCTCCTTGGCCATGCGTTGGGCTATCAATGTGGCCTGAAGCTCGAGTGCTTGACAGCGTCGTCAGAGCACTGTGGGAAGCGGTTGCGACACAACTCCTTGATCCTAGTTCAATTGGCGATCTTGCGGCGAGGCATGGCGGGTGGTGGTTGTCACTTTTTTCTGCGGTGTTTGCTCTTACTTGGGCTTGTTGTCTCCACCGCACCAGCGACCATCTTTTATAGACCGCGACGAAGGAGGGAAACAGCCAGCCAGGCGTGAGAAGTTTTCTGGCCACAGGCGGGAGACACGCGCGGTAACGAAACGCAACAATGGCGGGAAACGCTAGTCGCGTGCTACCGACGCTGATAGCTGACGTCACGTCACTATTAACGTGCCACCGCTGAGGACATCAAACGGTAACAAAAGGGAAGACGGACAAGCTGCGTCGGGCCATTGTGCGCAGCCCCTCGATTAGGCCGAACCACAACCCAAACACTTTGGGTCGGCCCGGTGGATATGTCCTAACACTTATTGGCTTCTTCGCCGTTTTGGTCCGGCCCGGTGGATATGCCCTAACACTTATTGGCTTTTAGCATTGCCAGAACGTGTTGATACTTGCATTGGTTTAACTTGCCAGAACGTGTTATATTGTGGGACCCAAGGAGTACAATTTGAACACTTATATATCCATCTGAACCTGCTCCACTTTCTCCCCGTACGTGCAACGTAGCCCCTGTCTTGCTTATGCTCATATAACACGCAACAAAACAAACATCTTAGTGCACAGGTCCTCCGGAGTGACGAGTTATACCAACACACTATTGTCTATACAAGTGTCAAGCAGACATACTAGCTGTTTATGCGCTACAAGATGATAATAACCCAATTCTACAGTTGATGCAAAACTGCCCGTCAATTTTTCACATGCAAGGATAAATGAGCCGAAGAGTGTACATCGCAAGCACTTGCGACGCTTGCAGGCATAGTTCGCTACAGGCCGAGACCAACTGTGCGGCCATCTCTCCGGCGCAGGCCTGCTACGTAGAGCTTCTCCAGGTCGGTGTCGAGCTCCTCCTGCTTCTTGCCTTCCACCGGACCCTCCTCCTTGTCGCCTGCCTTGCTTTCGTGAACCGAAGCAGAGGCATTGCTCTTCACACCCTACAATAGGCCATAGCCACCAAGGCATCCTCAGACTCTAAAAAAGTGTTAGTCCATCGTCGCAGAGTAATGAGGCGCATATATATGTTGTTGCTCAGCATAATTCAGGACAGCATTATATTGTAATGTTATTCGTCTCGAAGAGGAATTACCATGAGTTTGTTGAACTTCTCTTGGCGCTCCCGGTCAGAAAATAGATTCGAGTCCCAGTGAGTACTTGTCTGCAGCATTAGGGTTGAGAGTAAATAACTATAACATGAATATGGTATGAAGGCATAATTGAATGGAAACAAGCCAAACAGAAAACACTAGTGTTGTCCAAGATTTACCTCCGGAGGGTTGCTTTTTTTGTTGCCCCAAAGCAGCTTTTTCTTCTGGTCAGTGGATAAGCGCCCGGTTCCAATCCCAAATCCTACAATGTTCTTATTAACTGCAATGGAGCACAAAAGAAAGTGGTCAATCACGCAAGCAGAAAGATTGCATAGCTATAATCTGTGAAGCAAGAGATTAATATCGTAGGCATATTGCTGGACCATCATAAGACCAACTCTCTTGTGCTATCTGGGAAATGTTCAGCCACAAATTTATTATAACCACTTGCACAAAATCACATGTTTAAGTAGGTGCATGCATCGAACTTAGACAAAGCACAGAAGAAGCTAAACCATCTAATGAGAACACAGATCCTTGAGATAGTGCCACAATGAAAGAAACAATATTGGCAACAAACCGAGGCAACACTCACCTAATTCAGCAGCTTTCCTTGCTGCAACTTTTGCTGCATCCAGATCACTTATGGCCACATCTTTAATTCCTGATGCAGAACCGAAACTTTGTTTATGATCAAGAAATTCATAATCTCATACACACTACTGTAGCAGTTAGTTCAGTAACAAAAACAAAACAGAATCAATAACAAACAAAAAAAGTATAAGGAAATCAACCAACCTTTTGAGGTATCCATTTCCATGTGTTGTGCATTTTCAACATCTGGACCAGCAGAACTGAATAAGCTTCTCCTCTTCTCCCTAGTTTCTAGCTCAGGTTCTGTTGGGTGGCTGCTTTTCTCAATTTCCTTGCCACTTCTCTTCTTTAGGGCATCCTCTTGCTTAAACGTTTCCTTGTTTTTACTTTCCTTTTCTTCTGGATACCTTCTGGCAGAGTACATTTCCCTCCTTATATCAGCATCTTTGTCATACTCTGCTCCATCACGTGGAGACTCCTGTTTTTCCTGATTCTTACTCCTCTGCTCTCGCTTAACAGATTTGTCTCCATACCTGCTGTCAGCATCTTTCCAATCACCATGTGATCTATCAGATCTGCTATCACGCTTTGAAGGATTATAGTAAGTGTCAGCCCTTGATTCCCGATCTGACCTAGAAGTTCTAGAATAACTCCTGTCATTATCTTCAGCACGTTTATCATGATACCTCCTATAATCATCATGCCTCCTGTATTCCTGTGAAGCTCCATAGGACTGCCTATCAGAATGCTTAACAAAATCATGACCTCTGCCTGGCCTGGCGTGACCTGAGTCATTCTGTAGCTCTCTTGGCCTGTCCTTCCTTCCATAACTCTCACACTCCTTAGTGCGGTCATCCTTGAGTTCAACTGGACTATGACTCCTCCCACGTTTAGAGTTCATCTTGGACTCAGCAGGAGCTATCAAATGAACAGCAATTCAACGGTTCAAATAAAAGGCAGAATTTCTAGATTACACTATGGGGGCAAATCGTTCTAACACTAAACATTATAGCATACTAGTAACGCACCAGAATAGTGTGTTCACAGGGATACCAGATCCGTACTGCATGCACTAAAGGCTTTGGTGCAATCACCATGCACTAAAACTACAAGTCAGAAAAAATCTGGATTTTATTTATGCTAGAGGTACTTCATGGTTTACTTTACCTATGTATAACAATTTAAGCTAAAATTTGTTCTATCTTAAGAGTGGAAAATGTGAATAGCCTGACAATTTGAATTCTTACAAAATGCTAGATTTCTTCTATGTTTTTTCTTCTAATTAAGGATTTGCTTATGGCTTTTGCTAGTTTAAGTGCATAGTAGTTTGCGAGGACCCAAAACTGCAATCTCAGAACCTCCCATGCTTTGTTGACTACCGGTCCCAGATCAATCCAGACATCTAGTACGCATGGCTTACATCAGTTTAAGAACTCACGAATAAAAATTAACTAACAAGTTCGATAAATAACTTTGACAATGTGGTCAAGGTAATGGATTTTAAGAGTTCTAGCAGCAGAGAAACAGAACCGGTGGCTAAGTATGCAGAACTTAAGGCTAGTAAGGCGACCAAGCAGAGAAGACAAGCTTTAAAAGAAACAAATAAATCCAATGAATAGTACTCCCTCTGGTTCAGTTTATTAGGCACGCACGTAGTTTAAGGACAACTTTGACCATTAATTTTGGTCAACAAATTTTACATAATATGTCACAAAAATTATAACATCGGATTCATTTTCAAAATAAGTTTCCAATTGTATGTTTTTTGGAACATATATTGCATATTTTATTGGTCAAAAACTCAAAATTGATGGTCAAACATTTTTAAACTACGTGTGTGCCTAATATACTGAACCGGAGGGAGTAACTTACTAATCAAACAATAATCATCTATGCAGAGGATACAGACAAAAGTCAGAAGTAAATGAACTAGGCCAGACCCTACTTCGTCTGTAAGATGGTAAAGCAACACATGACACGAGTAAGAACACTAGCAAGTCACGACACAAAAGCCTGACGGAGACTATAAACTCACTCAGAAACAGGTGAACGTGTAGCAGTAGGGGCACTGAAATGGAGGATGTGCCACAACGTCTGACTCTCATGGGGTCCTCGATAAAATATGAGAGGTCCAAGGTTGTAAATTAGGGTCCTCACACAATTACATGTCTTTAGTGCCTAAAGTACGTCCCTGGGGATACCACCTAGTGAAGTCAATGGAAGTTACACTTAAATTTAAAGTTCAGTTGGCTAAGGATTCATGTACCTGTGAAACAAGTGATATATAGCTCAAATGGTTTTGAGAAAGACTAAGTAGGTGGCTCCTCTTACACCTTGAATAAACATAATGTGATTTGTATTGTACTGCCTCCAACTTTTCTTCTTCAGACTAAGTGGACCAATCCAAGTTGGGGAATCAAATAAATAATACTAGGAAACAACATAATGCTGAACCAGAGTGTCTTGGGTAGGTTAGAGTCCGAAGACCACAGATTAGGCACTTGCCTTAGTATAACCACCGGCACATTCTGATCCCTGAGGTGGAATCTGTGAGGCTTACTGGGGCTTTGGTATTAATTGACTGATCCAAAGAAGATAAACGCAAACATTCCCTAATATTAACCCGGACTCCTATTTACCTTAAATGACTTCAAGTCTTTCTCTTATTCTGACTTGATTGCTACTGCAGGCCCGCTTGACAAACAGCCGCTGCGCACAACACCCAAAGCTAACAACATAGTCATAAGGACAGTGAACATAATGAAATTCGTTCAAATGCTACAAATAACATTAAAATTTAGGACAAGGAGACAATACAAATTTCGAATATCATATGTTGAGTTGACAATGACTAGGATCTTTCAGGGAGTGATGTCGGTACTCTCCCTAGGGGCTGGAGAAGTTCTGAACTGTCCAAATATCAAGTACCTGTTCCAAACCAAACAGGACTTTGGAAAAGCAGACAGAGGAAAAACAAACACAGCTGAATAAGCAGTCTGGTTCGTCCTTTGCCTGATTGCACGAAAGCCGAGTGGTTCCATACAATGGACTAAGTTGACGTGGCAACTGGAAAATTCAGGTAATGTCACTCCACTAGCCCCGCAAATTATGTATATGCCAAAAGCAGTAAATTTTCCACATGATCAACCAATAGAACCCTAAATGCTACAGTACTAACATTTGGCACGCCACGAAATAATGCATCAACTAGGGTGGCTGGGTGGGCGTTCTGTTAAATCGGTGAAATAGGTGTAGTTCACTCCGTGTCTTCCTATTACTAATTTTTATGTTGCCAGAGGAACACATCCCGATGGAAATTGCCACCAAACCTAATTCGCCCGAAGAGAAATCGCTACGTTAAGTACTCAAAACTCAAGAGCACAGGTAATCAGGTGCACAGGAAAACAAGGCAGCAGCAGGGAGCGGTCACTCACCCGAACACAACCCTCGCTAGCTCGCGGTTGCCGGAGCTTGCTTGGATCCTCGGGGGGTTGATTCGGCGGCGACAGTCGGTGGTCGGGGCCAACTCGCCGCACTCCGCGGGGGTAGCGGGAGGCCGGTGGCTCGCGACTCGGGAAGCGGAGACCGGAGATCGCTGTGGCTAGGGTTGGCTACCTCGCGTTTGGGAGATTTGGAGAGGAAGGGGGTGCGCGAGCTAACGGGAGAGCTAATAGGCTTAGGCCAATCTTGGGCCTCGGACCAGGGCCCAGGGCCCAGGGAAGTGCGAGCAAGTGACCCATACGTGCGTCTTGCTTTTGCTAAGGAAAAAAACCTGCTAGCTCAGAAATACTTTGCTAGTGACCAATTTTCCGATTATAAAGACCATACAAAGCACATCGACCATATGTATAGACTGTACACCTCTTTAGGACACGTGCACAATGAAAAGGGATGTTCGAACTGAAATGTAACTCTCTTTTAATACTTTCTCCGATCTAAATTAGTTGACTCAAATTTATTAAGATACGAATATATCTAATAGTAAATCATGTCTACATACAATCGAATCTACGAGAAGGCTTGTCGTGTGTAATTTCATTATGAACGTGCCAAATTCTCCATAAGGTCATCAACACCATGCATCCTTTTAGCTTGGACAAACCAGATAGTACGTTGAACAACCATGTACTCCCAGAGTATTTTTGAATGTCATCACATTTTGGTAGCGGCTAGACTTCCCTAGTATTTTGAATGTCATCACATTTTGGTAGCGGCTAGACTTCAGCCATGTACTCCCTTGTTTCGCGATGGGACATCGTATGAAAGGATGGAAGTTTTCCTCTGCCTCCCCACCGCATATAGGGCATTGATCCGACTATCCAAGTGTACATTTCCTTTATTCTGCCGAGTAGGTAGAGATCAGTAATCAAGCATCACGCAAAGTGCTGGACTTTTGGCGGGGCGTCACTCCCCCAAACAAGATCCCATGCGTTCCTTCTTCCATCAGGGACCGCACAAGAAGATTCAGTTGACATACTCCTGTTTTCACTCATAGCCAGACCATATGTACTTTTTACTGTGAAGAGACCATGTTTCTTCGGGGCCCAAGCTAGGCGATCTGGTAGTAGACTCGTTGAAGATTTGATCTTGAGAATCTCAACAACATCTAGCGGCAAGAAGTAATGATTAAAGAAGTCAACTTTCCATTGACCAAACTGATCAATCAGTTCTGAAACAAAGCACAGTCTACGTCTCCCTTTGAGTGTCGCGCTAAGAAGAAGTTCTAGAATTAAAAAAACTGTTAAAACTATTTCAACATGAGAGGAGTTTTTTTAGAATAGTGAGGGCTTCAGAGATCCCGCAAAATATTTTTTCATTCAAGAGACAATTAAAGACCTCAAGCTTGATTTTTTTGCTCTCCTGGAAATAGGAAGGGACAACTTTTCTTCGCCTTTCTTACAACATCTGCCTGGAGGGCTTGACTTCCAATGGTATTCCTTACCGTGCCACAATGGCGGTCATGTGGTATTTTGGTTGGCATAAATGCTACAACTCATCGGTTCAACAAAGTGATTAACGGTGATTTTTGTGTTAAGTTTCACCTCAAGTCTAAGAGTGACGGTTTTGATTGGGTTTTAGTGCCTGTTTATGGGACGGCTCAAGAAGTTAACAAACATCTGCTCTTGGCTGAAGTTGTACGCACTTGCGAGCATGAAACTTTACCGTTGTTAGTTGGGGGAGGTTTTAATCTTATTAGAAGGCATGAGGAAAAAATAATGACAATTTCAACCCACGTTGGCCTTTTATTTTCAATGTGATTATTGAGAGTCTTGATTTGAGAGAGATTGCTCTATCTGATCGACAATTCACTTGGGCTAATCGTAGAGAAAACCCAACTTATGAAAAATTGGATCGAGTCCTAACTAGTGTTGAATGGGAGCAAAATTTCCGTTGGTTACTGTTAGAGCTCTTGCTCAAACAGGATCGGATCATACACCCCTTTTTTGGACTCTGGTGAACAAGCTCCTCTTGGAAACAAATCCAACTTCTCTTTTGAACTTTGATGGTTTCGTAAAGATGATTTCTTTGAGATGGTTGCGAACGAGTGGAATTCGATTCTTCCACACAATAATTCTCTTTTAAATTGGCAGAACAAGATCCGCCATATTAGGCAATTCTTGCGGGGATGGGCTAGAATATTAGTGCCAATATAAACAACAAAAGAACGGCTTTTAAATACAATTGTTCTCCTGGACACTAGAGCTGAAACTATCTCTCTTTCTTCAGCCGAAAGAGAAGAATTCAGTAAGGCCAATGATGAGCTAGCTAAAATTCGTAGAGATGAGGAAACTAAATGGGCACAAAGGGCAAAGGTTAAGCATGTTCAGGAAGGTGGAGAAAACACAAAATACTTCCACTTGATTGCTAATGGAAAACACAGTAGAAAAATGATTTTTTAGCTTGAGCAGGACGAAGGTACAATTGTTGGGGAATAAAATTTGCGGGTGTATATATCGGAATTTTACAAGGTTCTTTTCGGGCCACCATCTGAAAATTCTTTTTCCATGAACGAGTTGGATATACAAGATATCCCTCGATTATCTTCGGAAGAGAATGCTATTTTGTGCGCGGATTTTTCTGAAAAGGAAATTCATGAGTCTATTATGCAAATGGAAAAAAATAAAGCACCTAGGCCGGATGGTTTTCCCACTGAATTCTATCAAATCTTCTGGGAAGTTATTAAGCCAGATCTTTTGAAGATGTTTGTTGCATTTCAAAACGGCGAGCTTCCTTTATATAGACTTAATTTTGGTACAATTGTCTTGCTACCCAAAAAGAAAATGCTATACAAATTCAACAATATAGGCATATATGCCTACTTAATGTGAGTTTCAAGATATTCATGAAAGTGGGTACTAATCGGCTAACTGGTATAGCAAACAAGGTGATTAGACCTTCTCAAACTGCTTTCATGCCGGGGAGACATATATTAGAAGGAGTGGTGGTCTTACATGAAACTATCTGAAAGGATACAGATGTCGCCTAGAGGGGGTGAATAGGCGATTTAAAACTTTTACGAGAGGGGCTCAACAAAGGCGGAATTAAACTAGCGTTTACTTTGTCAAGCACAAAACCTAGAACAACTAGGGTTCATCTATGTGCACCAACAACTTATGCTAAGCAATACAAGCAACTATGTGATAGCAAGATATAGACTTCAAGCATGAAGGCTATCACAAAGTAAAGTCCATAAGTAAGAGCTCGGGTATAGAGATAACCGAGGCACGCAGAGACGACGATGTATTACCGAGTTCCTCCCAACAATGGAGTACGTCTCGTTTGGAGAGGGGGTGGTATCAAACCACCAATGCCACAAAAGGCCTCCCTTATTCTCCGATGAATCTCACCCCAATAGGATCGATTCACCCTTCCACTATATCGGCAACCTTCGAGGTGGTAGCTGACACCTTTACAACAAGTTCGAGGCACACATCCACAATTTAATTGGAGGCTCCCGAATCCAAGCAAGTTGTCACAACAATCAAAGACAAGCTTGAAAGAATCAAATCAACCAAAATAAGGCTTAGGGTTCCAATGAAACCCTAGATCAAGGGGACCTCAAGTGAATGAGGGGAAGTGCAGATCTCTCTTGGTGAAGCTTTAGATCAAGGCCTCCTCCTTCGATTCCCTAAAGATCATGGACTTTGGGTGGTTGGGGAGGGAGATCTTGGAGTTTTGATGGCTCTCAAATAGTGTTCTTCTTTTTCTGGAACGAGCAGCTTTAGGTTGAAGAAGAGGTCCCCTATGTTATAGGCCCATTGATTTCTGACTGTTTTCTTCCTGTTGGGGAGTTTCCACACCGGAGTCTCCGGTCTACACCGAACACTCCGGACCATCTCTGGTCCATCTCCGGACAGGCTCTCTGGTTGTCCTGGGAAGGGTCTTGTCGTTTATTCCGGGGATTTGTCAGGAACTCCGGATGGGGGAACACCGGAGACTCCGGTGTTTGCACACCGAAAACTCCGGTCTGAGCACCACACCGGAGATTCCGGCCCGCCTCCGGTACATCTCCGGACCATCTAACAGATTGACCATGGGCACTATCCTCGATCCACTCCGGAGACTTGCAGAGAAACTCTGGACAACACCAGCGACTCCGGTCTATACACACCGGAGACTCCGGTCCAAAAACCTGCAGAGGTAAAACTGATAGAAACAACAAAACGGTAATGATCATAACATTTGCATCCAGACTCCAATTGACCCGAAACCAATTTTATTGGAAAGGTGGTGACAAGAGCTACCTCACATGGATAAGATCCAAATAACAACCAAGAAATATGATGCCAAGAATGCAAAGGTTTGAGCTCTTGCCGAAGGATATAATCAAGTTACTCACTCGAGAGCCCCTCTTGATAGAACGAATATCTATCTTATAAATCGGTCTCTCCAACACGAGACTGGTCAGAATGAAACCCTATCAAGACCATACCTTTTCCTTGTGCATATTCCACTTGAGCTTAATGATGACGGTCTTCTCCACCTCAAGATGGAACACCTTTCTTGATTGCGCTAGCTAGGTGAATACTTTGCAAATTGCTCCCCCATACTCCATGATGGTAGAACTTCTCTTTTAGGCATATCATCTTCCCATATCCATGATCACCATAGGATGGCAAGCATCAAGCAAATGATCTCTTCAAGATGGTTCATCTTGAACTTGCACATAATTTCTTATTTCTTTATTAAGTTGGTGTCTTGAAGGTACATATGAGATATCACTCCAACTTTATTCTTCAAGACACACTTGACATAGGCTCAACTCTCACATGACCAACCTTTGGATCTCTCCTTGAACACCTTCGTCATCACTTGATCTTCTTTACTTTCTTCTTCTCCCAACCTTGAAGCCAACATATGGTTCAAGCATTGCCTATGAACAAATCCTACAAGTAAAGCTCAATGCACACATAAGTCCATAAATATTGTCATTAATTACCAAAACCACACATGGGAGCACACATGCATTTTCACTATCCACGAGCTACACAAAAAGAAGATGGATGGAGTACTTCTTAAAATATATTTTGAAAAGGTATATGACAAGGGGTAACCTCGACAATACCATGGCGATGGACTTAGGGTTTTGCGGAAAAGAGAACGTTGGGGATTTCGTCGGATGTCAGGGAAACAATGGAATCAAAGTTGAGTGAATATTGGGAAGATGCACTATTACAAGTTGTCCACTAGATTTCGGTACCCTCGCTTGGGCTTCTTCCGTCCTATATATAATAGTCTGGATCTCAAAGCTGTATGCGGATAGGTTTAATACACTTGTAATTACAATACCAACACAATGTCGATTTGTAGTTTCTTTCCTAATACAATCAAAGTCTTTGTCGGTTGTTTCCTTGAACTGTTATCTGGAATCTTAATAGGTCGTAGGACTTTTACCCAATGTAGGGTAGCAAATAGTAAGGATCCGAGTAATCATACCCATGTCAGTAGCCCTCGAGACTCTGCCTGAACCACAGTTTCAGGTTGAGTCTCAAAGTTTTCTTTTTTCCTTTCTCTTCATCATTTTTTGTATTTTGTAGGGATATTGGTACAACGAGTCTGATGCTTCCGACGAATCGGAATCAGTTAATTGCTTCTGGGCAAAAACAAGGTTGGCCTACATCAAACTCAAGTCCCCAGGCTCGAATCCGGAATTTGTAACTGGTGTAATTCAGTTCGAGCCGCTGAGGTCATACCGAATACAGAATTCTAGTTTTCTATTTTTACTGGGTATCCAACACGTCCGTCGGGATTTTTCATCGTATCATTGATACGGATTTTTTACTGGCAGAGCGTATTCTTGTGCTTACCTTCATGTTTCTGAACATGGCATTCGGATTTTTTCTTCCGTTTGAGCGTGATTCGAGGTTTTTGGCTTTATGCAATCTGCTCTCAATTGGAGTATCTGTTGTCAAATGTTTCCTTTATTTTTCCTTTTATCGGGTGCGCGTCAGCGCTCCTGATAGGTGTAGCCCCCGAGGCTATGTTTGGATATATGTTATCAAAACATAGGCTCGGAAATTTTATGGCGCCAATGCTTCTGTATTTTTTGTCGGGTGCACAACCAGTGCTCCCGATAGGAGTAGCCCCCGAGGCTATAGTCGCAATATTGTATATTCGAGTGTAGTCTCAAATCTTCTCATGGAGTAATTTATTTCGACTCCAATTTAATTTCTTCGGGTCATATTCTTAAAACAAGCCGCAATTTCTTCTAGTGCTTCTGTTGTGACGTTAGTGATGACATATCTGATGATGTTGATTTTCAGAGAAACATGCCCTGACGGGACGTGCCGAACGTGTGCCTGTGCGGCAGTAACGATGACGCATGATGGCGTATTCAGCGGAGATTCTTGACTACACGTCCCTTCTCCGCGCGAAAATCGATGCATCAGGTGTTATTCTCCGTTTTTACCACAGACATAACTTATTTTAATTTTTCCCTTTACGAATCCTTTGTAAACACGTGTCATCATCGTGCGATCCTCTATCATTTCGATTTTGCATCAAACGGTTAGGTCCTTGCATCGTTGCTCTTTATAAGGGAAGGGATATGCGTTTTACTGTTTCACCTTGCCTCCCTCTGCTCCTTCTTCCTCCTTGCGCTCTTGCCCCCTTGCGAACACATGTTCTTGCTTCCTCGCGAACTTTGATTCTCGTGCTCTTCTTTCCCTGTTTCGCCACCATGGGCAAAAGCAAGGCTGTTGGGACTTCCGCTGCCGCCGCGAAGGCCACCAGGAAAAGGGCCGTCGGGTGGGATCCCACCAAGTGCACGACGCGGGAGCTCCGCGAGGCACGGAACTCTAGCCTTCCGACGGAGGGCTCCTTCAAGCTCCCCGGATACGAAGTTGTTCCCATCCCCAAGCCTGGCTGGAGGGTAATGTTCCTCTCCTTCCTCTTCCACGTCTTTCTCTCCCTATCCACGAATTTCTTCGGGGCCTTTTGTTTGTTTATGTCGTGCAGCTGTATCAGCTCACGCCCAATTCTATTCTCCACGTTGCTTGTTTCGTCACTCTTTGTGAGTTTTTCCTTGGGATTCATCCCCATTGGGGCCTTTGGAAGCACTTCTTCTATGTTCATCGCAACGCCACTGACACCATTGTCCATGACGTTGGTGGCGCCATTTTCTCTATTCGATCCGATGTTGATTACTTTGATTTCAAAATCACGGATTTTGTCCAAGGTTGGAAATCCAGGTGGTTTTATGTCAAGGATCAACCACTTGAAGGCCAATCCTTCAGGTTAGCCCCCTTTGACCCAAAGAAAACCTGACGCAAACTTGATTCCTAGGACCAGCGTCCTTCTGCCGAAGAAATGGCAGAAATCCAGCCCTTTGTTGATCGTATTTCCGAGCTGCGGCATGAGGTTGGTAAAGAATTGTCGGGTCTCTAGATCCTGGCATATTTTTTGCGGATCCGCATCCAGCCGCTTCAAGCTCGGTTGTCTGGTATGTGGGCGTATACTGGGAGGAAGGACCCGATGAGGATTTCCTCGAAGGACCTCACCCTCAAGGTGTATGGGAAGAGAGTCCGGAGCTTCACAACTTTGATTGCAAAAAGCCCGGTTCCTTCAACCTGCCTTGTGGAGCCCTATGGCAAGAAGAAACGGCTTCCCAAGGTACATTTCCTTTGCCTTAATCTTGTTTTGTGTTTGTAGATACACGTTTTGAAGTCTTCCGCTTTCTGTAGGATTTTGATCACCTGAGCTCACTTCCTCCCCATCCTAGAAGTGGTGAGCCCCCTGTTCACCCCTCTGCATCCGACGATCTCCCTATGACTGGGACTGCCACAGATGAGGAGGGAGAATTCTCTGCATCTGATTCTTCGTCGAAGACGCAATCACTTCCTTCGGCTGGCTCTGGAGATTTCAGCGTGGAGCGTGCTGGCGAAAAAAGGAAACACCCTTATGCTATGGAAAGGGTCGAGGATTCAGATGACTCGACTACTTCCAAGCCTTTCGGTGCTTCTCCGATCACAGCTTCTCCTGCCAAGATGAACTTGTTCCGTCTTGTGTAGGATGTGTCTTCGTAAGTATTTGCTTTCTTCTTTTTCTATTTCACCCAATGATTTTACTGCTGATGCTTGCTCCTTCTTATGTTGTACTGTTGTAGTGATGGAAGATCTTCCCGCTTCTCCTCTTCCCACATATGTGGGCTGCTCCACAAGGAAAAATCCTCTGCCATCGGCAGAGCCGAAAGAAAAACCTCTGTCTCTTGTGGAGAAGACCACCCAGAAGGATGTTGCCACTTCATCCAAGCCGCCGCCACAAAAAAGGGAAAATGGCGGATCAAGTGCCAGAATACGAGATGGAGAAGGGCCAGGGGCCGGCCACACCACCCCCTGGCGCGGGCCCAGTCTGGCCGCGTGGCCAATCAAAATTCCATGAAAGAGTATGTAGCCGCCACCATCTCCATCCCTAGATCGGGAGGGATCTGAACCTCTTCCTGGCACCCTGTCGGAGGGGAGAGAACACCCTTGAGGCCTTCTTCATCACCATGCAAGCCTCCGGTGTGATGCGTGAGTAGTTCATCCTTGGACTACGGATCCATGTAGTAGCTAGATGGCTGGTTCTCCTCCTTTGTGCTTTCATGTTTAGATCTTGTGAGCTCTATTCATGATCAAGATCATCTATTTGTAATTCTGCATGTTATGTTTGCAGGGATCCGATGGATATTGAGATGCTATTTCAGATTGATTATTGATTCTATCATGTCTTTGTTATTTGTGATCTTGCATGCTTTCCGTTGTTAGTAGCTATCTTGGCCGAGTAGATGCTAGCAACTCCAAGAGTTAGTATTTATGCTCGATAGTGGGTTCATGCCTCTGGTAATCTGGGGAAGTGACAGAAATCTCTAAGGTACTAGATGTGTTGTTGCTTCTAGGGAGAAAACAACAATCCTTTGTTCATAGAACAATCGTATTGTTTACTTTACACGCATTTCGTAAAGCAATAATCTGTTACTTGCAACTTAATACTGGAGGGGGTTCGGATGATAACCTGAAGGTGGATTATTAGTCATAGATGCAGTTGGATGGCGGTCTATGTATTATGTTGTAATGCCCAATCAAGTCTCAAAGGAGTCAAGATGATTAGTATATGCATGTATTGCTTTCTCGGTGTTTGTCAATTGCCCCGCTGTAATTTTTTCACCCAACATGTTATCTATCTTAAGGAGAGCCACCTCTAGTGAACTATGGATCATGGTCATTGTCTTTTACATACAATCTACAATCTTTTACTGCTTTGTGTTTACTTTCTGCAAACTTTTACTTCTTTCCATTCGATACGTTTAATCCTTTGTTTTCCGCAAAACACGGTGAGATTGACAACCTCATCGCAAGTTGGGGACAAAGTTCTGTGATTGTGTTGTGCAGGTCTCCACGTTGCTACGAGCACCAGTAGTGCGCCCTGCCAAAGCTCAGCTAGTAACACCTTTGGGGTGTTTCCTTGCTCCTACTGGTTCGATTAAACCTTGGTTTCATAACTAAGGGAAAACTTGTTGTTGTGCTCATCGTATCTTCCTCTTGGGGTTCCCAACGAGCTCTATGTCGAACGACGAGCACATCAAAGGGGTGGTGATATCTGAAGACCTATTGATGTGTATATGAAGGATGTAAGTCACTTTTGAAGCCGGAATTTTTCCTTCCCCATACACTTTTTATTCCCCTCATATCCTTTTGTTGTGATTTTTCTTTGTTCAGCCTTTGATGCGCGAGATGGTCGGTATGGCCTCTCATTTTATAAGGATCCGCGATGATGCCGAAGAGCTAAAAGGTATGTGGTGATCATCTTTGTAATATCCTTGTAAAAATGTTCATCCTCATTTTTGTGATTCGCTCCTACAGCCGCTGCCAAGCAATACGGAGTTATTCGGGATGAGGAGATGAAGTGTGCCGATGATCTGGAGGGCAGACTCCAAGCTGCGGAAAAGGCTTTGGAGGAGGCCAATCAGAAGGCGAAAGCTGATGCTGAGGAAGTGGCTAGGCAAGTCGCTGCTCGGGATGCGAATTTGTGGAAACGCCTGGAGGCCCTTAATAACTCGCTGACCCGTATGTTTTTATCTGTGCGTGTTTTTTGTTTTGTTTCTTTCTTTTGGTTGTCAAACTCTTCCTCTCTCTTTTTGTTGTTAGAACTGACTAGGCAGAACCTGACGCTCGATGATGATAAGAAGGTCGATCCTTTGTCGGATGCTGTTAGCACTTTGGAGGCTAACAACGTTCATGGGCGCAATCTTCTTATCCGCTCACACCATGCCTTCAAGAAGCTCCATGCCAAAATATTTCAACCAAGGATATGCTAGAGAACCTGAATGATCTTGTCGCCATTTTCGATGCTGATTGCTTGCTCAATATGTAGAGCTCGTTGGGGAACCCCAAGAGGAAGGCATGATGAGCACAACAACAAGTTTTCCCTCAGTTATGAAACCAAGGTTATCGAACCAGTAGGAGCAAGGAAACACCTCCAAGGTGTTGTTTCGAACTTGGAATCCTACATAACACAACCATAGAACTTTGCCCCCCAACTTACAGTGAGGTTGTCAATCTCACCGGTTTTGCTGAAAACAAAGGATTAAACGTATTGTGTGGAAGGTAGTAATTGCTTGCAGAAAGTAAATAGAAAACAGTAAATAGCTTTTTAGATTGATGGTAAAAGAATGAACCGGGGTCCATTGTTCACTAGAGGTGATTCTCCTTAAGATAGATGACATGTTGGGTGAACAAATTACAGCTGGGCAATTGACAAACATCGAGAAAGCATACATGCATATACTAATCATCTTGACCTCTATGAGATTTGATTGGGCATTACAACATTATACATAGACTGTAATCCAACTACATCTATGACTAATAATCCACCTTCAAGTTATCATCCGAACTCCTTCCAGTATTAAGTTGCAAGCAACAGATAATTGCATTAAGCAAAGTGTGTAAAGTAAACAATACGATTGTTCTATGAACAAAGGATTGTTGTTTTCTCCCTAGTAGCAACAACACATCTAGTACCTTAGAGATTTATGTCACTTCCCTAGATTCCTAGAGGCATGAACCCACTATCGAGCATAAATACTCCCTCTTGGAGTTGCTAGCATCTGCTCGGCCAAGATAGCTACTAAAAACGGAAGCATGCAAGATCACAAATAACAAAGATATGATAGAATGAATAATCAATCTGAAATAGCATCTCAATATCCATCGGATCCCCGCAAACACAACATGTAAGATTACAAATAGATGATCTTGATCATGAACGGAGCTCACAAGATCTAGACATGGTAGCACAAAGGAGAAGAACCAACCATCTAACTACTACATGGACCCATAGTCCAGGGATGAACTACTCACGCATCACACCGAAGGCAGTCATGGTGATGAAGAAGGCCTCAAGGGTGTTCTCTCCCCTCCGACAGGGTGCCAGGAAGAGGTTCAGATCCCTCCCGATCTAGGGATGGAGATGGTGGCGGCTACATACTCTTTCATGGAATTTTGATTGGGTACTTTGGGTTTTCGTCCCGGAGGCAATGTATAGGCGAAGGGGCAAGGTTGGTGGAGTACCAGGGGGCCCACACCACTCCCTGGCGCGGCCTGGCCTGTCCCGCGCCACCAGGTGGTGTGGACAGCCCCTGGCCCCTCTCTGTCTCGTCTTCTTGCTCCATGTTCCCCTCGGTGAAATATTGACTTTGGCTTTTGTCCCGTCCAATTCTGAGAATATTCATTTTCTGGCTTTTCTGGAACCAAAAACAGCAGAAAATAGGCAACTAGCACTGTGGCATCTTGTTAATAGGTTAGTCCCAGAAAGTGTATAAAAATACTCCAAAGTGTGGACAAAACATAAGAAAGTAGATATAAAACAAGCATGGAACATCAAAATTTATAGATATGTTTGCAACGTATCAACACCCCCAAGCTTAACTCCTGCTCGTCCTCGAGTAGGTAAGTGATAAAAAGAAAGAATAATTTTTGAGGTGAAATGCACCATCATAATCTTGATCAAAGTATTTGTAGAACATTCATACCTGGGATCATAGTACTCTAACATAGCATGAAAGATATAGTTCTAACAGTAAGACATAGCAACTATGTTGTAACATGAAAAGGTACAAACAAAAGATTCATGAATAACAATGCTTTGAAAGACATTTGTTTGTTTTAGGTATAGAAAACATAATGAGAATGGCATTCAGCTTGTCCCTCATAGTGTAGCAAAACATAAATGCATAGGACACCTTCAAAGTTCATAAGGGTGACTAGATACAAATAGTTAAAGAACAAGCAATATCAAAGTTATGAATCAATCAATAAGTCTTGGGACAATGCACATTAAACTAAGAATGGCCACTATGCTATCTTAATAGGTGCATAAAGATAGAAGATGGATACTCAACATAAAAGTAAAAGAAATACCTTCATAGAAGGAAGCAGGGATTCGAGTCTCATAAAGAGCTTCCAAAAATTATGGTACTATTAGCTTTCAGCTCTCATTGCCCCTATCATAAGCATCTTGAAGTGATTAAGGTTAAAGTGAACAAACTATGGAATATATGATTGACAAAGTATAAGTTGGCAATCTCATGTCCCTTGAATACGAGGGTCGCTCCTCATGCTACTCAAGTTTAGTTACTGGTAAGTTCTTGTCATAGTAAGTACATGAGTATCATAGAGAACCACCAACGGGATACCCCTTGCACATGATATAGGAGCTATCCCATAATCAAAATGACAAGGCAAGCAGACAATGAACATCTCAGCAATCTTCTTATTTACCATGGGAAAATGGTGCTTTTTCTCTTTCCTCTTTTCTCATATTTTTTTTCTTTTTCTCAATCTCTATCTCTTTTTTATAAGAAGAATGCTTCATAGATTACTCACTATGGTGATGCTGCAAGTTTCTACCATGATTAGACATGGCTTAGGCTAGTGGCCCAGCCGTTTCTCTAACACACATACATAACTCCATGGACTTACAAGCTCCCCTTTCATTTCGCACCTACGACATCCATAAACAAAAGAGCATGATATCAACTGGATACAATATACAAGTGCAATGTTCAAAGAGTTCCCCATGACAACATGGTTCTGCTAATTCCCAACGTATAAGTGCAAGCATATACAACATAGATGACACAATGGTTCAAGTTTTTTAGGGGCAAGAAAAGTAAATTGTGCCATCAAGTTCGTGAGAGCTTTAATCACTAATTTTCACATAACAGGTTTAATTCGGAAGGTAGATAAAAACATGAATATATTTGGAATAGCAAATGCTAATAGGTAGGCATGGTGGACTCTTTGGAATAACTTGGTTTTATTTGGAGTTGGATGCATGAGTGAAACTCATACTTGGTATGGAGGCTAGCAAAAGACGGGGAGCGACCAACTAAGAGAGCAATAATGGCCATAATCATGCAAAGCGACAAAACTTTATTAATTAAAGCATAAGGTGATATTACAAGTCAAAAACTAAATGATCATAGAGGCTATGGTGACTTGGTGTAGTCTTAACATGGTGTGAGCATGCGCCAAGTCAACCCAAATAAAGCATCAAAGAAGAATACCACAATATTATGCTTTAATATGCTAAAACAACACATGATTCTTTCAAGGCACATTAAGCAATCTCAATTGTTTATCACATGTCATGCTACAGCAAAAATAACTAAGCATAAAGCCAAAACAATATCAAGCATGACATGATAAAGTCTAAGTCATAGTCAAAAACAAACTCCTTTTATACCACTTAAGTATGAACTTCTCCTACTCTTTTCCAATCCAAATCGACTTTATTTGAAAACTAATGCATGAATGAGGGGGTCCAACCAATTTATTCAAGAAAACTAAGAAAGAGAAAACTAAAAACAAAAACAAAGACGCTCCAAGAATAATAGAACTGTGCATGAAATAATAAAAATGAAGTGTTTGGAAGAAACCTGAAATTTTTATTGATGAAGGGGATGCCTTGGACATCCCCAATATTTGACGCTTGTACTTCTTGAATATTTCTTGGGGTGACACGGGTGGCATCCCCAAGCTTGAGCTTTTGTCCATTCTTCATCTTATCACATTACCCTTCCCTACACTTCAAAATTTCCTTCATACAAAACTTCACACAATCTTTATCAGCAACATTAGTGCCTTCAAAAGATAATAAACCTTTGGGTTTTAGTTTTAAAACAACAAAACTTTCATTAAAAACACAAGATACTGTATCAATTCCC
The DNA here is from genome assembly GCA_910589775.1 of Avena eriantha. Lineage (NCBI taxonomy): Eukaryota > Viridiplantae > Streptophyta > Magnoliopsida > Poales > Poaceae > Avena > Avena eriantha. The sequence goes on along the minus strand of OU342741.1, from coordinate 141,678,366 downwards.
TCAAAAAGCTCAAATCACCAAAAAGAACCCAAAAAGAAATCGATAAAGAGGCAAATGCAAATAATGACAGAAATCTGTCGAAACAGACTAGCAGATGAAAACGGATTTTTTAGAAGACCTTATGTTGCTCAAATCTAAAAGTGTTGAACTAAAGAAAGTTTTATATCAACCTGGGTCAGAAGCACAAAAAATTACAGCTCAAACCGACATACAGATATTTTTCACGAATTTTTACAGCGAAGCACAAAAATCTGTTTCGTGACAGCAACTTTCCCAAGCATTACTTCTCTCTCATTAGAGGTTACTCCTGGCACAAAAACCACACAAAAATGATAAGGATAGGTTATTACATAGGCAATAACTTCCAATACTCAACAAAAGATTACTAACAAAATTTGGGTTATCTCCCAGTAAGTGCTTTTCTTTAACGCCTTTGAGCTAGGCATAAGAATTTCGATGATGCTCACATAAGAAATATGAATTGAAGTAAAAGAGAGCATCAATAAGCAAATTCAAAACACATTTAAGTCTAACCCACTTCCTATTCATAGAAATCTTATACGCAGATAAATTCACAGAGAGCAAAGTGACAGGCATAGGAAGATAAAACGTGAGTAACTTCAGAACTTTCAGCAAATAGAGAGGTGTTTCAGTACTATGAAAACTTTTACAACCATATTTTCCTGTCTAATAATAATTTTCAGTAGCCTCATGAATAAACTCAACAATATAACTATCACATAAATCATGCTTTTCATGATCTACAAACACACAATTTTTATCAAGCTCAAAAATAGTGGGATTAAAACCTTCAAACCCTCTTTTAACAAATTTATAATAAGATGACTATTCAATCTCATTTTCAATAGTAGTATAATTAATATTATCAACCAATATAGGACCATCATCTAGAGTTTTATTATAAACAATTTCAAAAGAATCCACAGGAACATAACATTCATCCTCCTTTGGTAAGCATGGGGGACAATCAAATAATGTAAGGGATAAAGAGTTACTCTCATTAGAAGGTAGGCATGGGTAGCTAATCCATTCTTCCTCCTTTTTTCCATCACTCTCCTCCTCTTTTTCATCTAATGAGCTTTCAGGTTCAACAATTTCTTCTTCCATAGGCTCCTGCAAATTATGGACACATTCTTGTGCATGACTGAGTCTCTCTTTATAATCAATAATATAAAAATTATTGCTGAAATTTTCAATGCAATGATCAAGGATAGAAGACACCATATCTTTAAGGTTTTTACAAGCAACACAGGTTTCATAGTTTTTATACATGAAGGATTCTATTTCAGAAGCTCCCATAAACAAAACGAATTGTTCTACTTCTTCATATCTAAGATGAATATAGTTATTCCAATGATAGTTCATAATTACAAATTCTTTACTAAAGCCACATTGGAATTTAAGATGTTTAGTATCTTGTTCAGAGCAACAATTTATATCATGGCGTTTAAGCAAAATTTTAGCAATTACAACCAACCTTTTTAACACGGCTCTCATGACTTTACCGTTATAAGATTATCTATACCTTATAAAATAATCCATGGAGGTTCTAGCAGGCAGTGGTTCATCTACTACCTTAGCAGTGATAGTAGTTTTCCCAAATAGGAAACCGAGTGGGCTATCCATAATGAAATAGTGATTTGAGTAGAACTGGACATAAAAACAACTTGAAGTAGGAACTAATTTTGTGTGTGTGTTTTCGATAAGAGAAAGCAAACTAGTTGATACGTTGCAAACATATCCATAATTTTTGATGTTCCATGCTTGGTTTTATCTACTTTCTTGTCTTTTGTCCACACTTTGGAGTACTTTTCATATGATTTCTTGGACTAACCTATTAACAAGAGCCACAGTGCCAGCTGCCTGTTTTCTACTGTTTTTGGTTCCAGGAAAGTCAGAAAATGAATATTCTCGGAATTGGACGGGACAAAAGCCAAAGTCAGTTTTTCACCGAGGGACACGTGGAGCCAGAATACGAGATGGAAAGGGGCTGGGACCCGGCCACACCACCTGGCTGCACGATTAGGCCTGGCCAGCGCCAGGGGGCGGTCTGGCCGCCCCAGGCACCCCCTCGGCCTCTCCTTCCGCCTATAAGTTGCCTCTGATACGGAAACCCTAAGTACCCTATCAAAAATCTACGAAAGAGTCTGTAGCCACCGTCATCTCCATCCCTAGACCGGGAGGGATCTGAAGCTCTTCCCGGCACCCTGCCGGAGAGGGGAATTCACCCTGGAGGCCTTCTTCATCACCATGCAAGCCTCCGATGCGATGCGTGAGTAGTTCATCTCTAGACTACGGGTCCATGTAGTAGCTAGATGGCTGGTTATCCTCCATTGTGCTATCATGTTTAGATCTTGTGAGCTCCGTTCATGATCAAAATCATTTATTTGTAATTCTGCATGTTGTGTTTACGGGGATCCGATGGATATTGAGATGTTATTTCAGATTGATTATTGATTCTATCATGTATTTGTTATTTGTGATCTTGCATGCTGATGTCTATGCACTTCTATTCTTGTAGACAGTTGTTGGGCCTCCAAGTGCAGAGGTTTGTAGAACAGCAACAAGTTTTCCCTTAAGTGGATTACCCAAGGTTTATCGAACTCAGGGAGGAAGTGGTCAAAGGCATCCCCTCTCAAGCAACCCTGCAATCAAGATACAAGAAGTCTCTTGTGTCCCCAACACACCCAATACACTTGTCAAGTGTATAGGTGCACTAGTTCGGCAAAGAGATAGTGAAATACAAGTGGTAGAGATAATTATAAGTGGTAACGGTGATAGAAGATAACTTGATGGCGTGGAAGAGACTAAAAGCAAACTTAAATAAAGATGGAAGCAAGCAAACATGTAATAGATCTAGTAGCAAACGGTGTTTCAATGCTTAGAAACAAGGCCTAGGGATCATACTTTCACTAGTGAACACTCTCATATAAATATCTTCTCTTTATGATACTACTCTCCGGTTGGACACTCTAATCGATGGTAGGGCTATAACAGCACACCTCAAAGTTCATCTTTCCCATCTAGAAAACCCCACACTATCACCTTGAGTATGAGTCCAACAACACCACAATTTCATAAAGACATCCAACCCCAAATATAACTCATAACAAGTATTTGTAATCTCTAGCCTAAGTGCCACCATGGTGTGCACGCTGTCACTTTCACACACATGGGGAGAGCAGAGATTTATTAAAGCACTTGAGTAGCAAGGTAGATCTATAGATTACAAGCTCATGATCTCAATAAGATCATGCATAGAGATAGATGAACACATAGCAACCGGTAGAACCCTTAGCCTCGAGAGAGAACTACTCCCTCCTCATCATGGGAATCAGCAATGGTGATGGAGATCGATGGAGATGGCTCCAGGGGCACTTCCCCATCCCGGCAGGGTGCCGAAACAGAGACTTTCTGTCCCCCGAATCTCCCCTTCGGTGGCGGCGGTGCTGCAGAACTTTTCGTGGCTGGAGGCTTGATGACTTAGGGTTTTCGCATCGGGAGGAATATATAGGCGAAAGGGCAAGGTCGGTGGAGCCCAGAGGGGCCCACACCACCTGGTGGCGTGGCCAAGGGGACCCGCGCCACCCTATGGTGTGGCTGGCCCCTGGCCCCTCTCCGTCTCGTCTTCTGGCTCCGTGTTCCCCTCGGTGAAATATTAACTTTGGCTTTTGTCCCGTCCAATTCCGAGAATATTCATTTTCTGACTTCCTGAAACCAAAAACAACATAAAACAGGCAGCTGGCACTGTGGCTCTTGTTGATAGGTTAGTCCAAGAAATCATATGAAAAGTACTCCAAAGTGTAGAAAAAACATAAGAAAGTAGATAAAACCAAGCATGGAACATCAAAAATTATAGATACATTTGCAATGTATCAACATCCCCAAGCTTAAGTCATGCTCGTCCTCGAGTAGGTAAGTGATAAAAAGAAAGAATAATTTTTGAGGTGACATGCACCATCATAAACTTGATCAAAGTATTTGTAAAACATTCAAAGCTGGGATCATAGTACTTCAATCATAACATGAAAGATAAAGTTCTAGCAATAAGACAAAGAAACTATGATGCAACATGAAAAGGCACAAACAAAAGATTCATGAATAACAATGCTTTGCAAGAGGTTTGTTTGTTTCACATAAATAAAACATAGCATAATAACATTCAACTTGTCCCTCATAGAGTAGCAAATATAAATGCATAGGACACCTTCAAAGTTTATAAGAGTGACTAGATACAAATAGTTTAAAACAAGCAATATCAAAGCTATGCATCAATCAACAAGTCTTGGGACAATGCACATAGAACTAAGAGTGGCCACTATGCTCTCAAAGTAGGTGCATAAAAATAGAAGGTGGAGACTCAACATAAAAGTAAAAGAAAGGCCTTCATAGAAGGAAGTAGGGATTCAAGTCTCATAAAGAGCTTCCAAAAATTATGGTACTTATATCTTTCAGCTCTCATTGCACCTATCATAAGCATCTTGAAGGTGATTAAAGTTAAAGTGACACAACTTAGAGGATATGCTTGACAAGTTATAAACCGAAATCTCATGCCCCTTACTTACGAAGAACAAACCTCATGCTACTCAACTTTAGTCACAAGTAAGCTCTTGTCATTGTAAGTACATATGTATCATAAAGAACCGCCAACGGGGTACCCCTTGCACATGATATAGGAGCTATCCTATAATCAAAATGACAAGGCAAGCAGACAATGAGCATCTTAATGATCTTTTTATTTGCTATTTGCATAGGTTTTTATTGAGGATGCTTCATAGAGTGCTCATTATGGTGATGCTGCAAGTTTCCACCATGATTAGGCATGGCTTAGGATAGAGGCCCAGGCGTTTCTCTAACACACATACATACTCCATGATCTTACAAGTTCCACTTTTATTTCACACCGCCGGGATCCATAAGAAAAAGAACATGATATCAACGGGGTACAAAGTACAAGTGCAATGTTGAAAGCATTCCCCATGATACATGGTTCTGCTAACTTCAACTTATAAAGCTCAAGCATATACACAACAAAGAAGGACCCAATGGTTCAAGTTTATTAGATGCAAAAAAGTAAAGTGTGCCATCAAGTTCGTGAGAGCTTTAACCAGTAGTTTTCTCATAACAAGTTTAATTTGGAAGGTAAACAAAAACATGAATATACTTGGAATAGCTTAAGCTAGTAGGTAGGTATGGTGGACTCTTTGGAATAACTTGGTTTAGGGAGTTAGATGCATGAGTGGAACTCATACTTGGTTGCGGAGGCTAGCAAAAGACTGGGAGCGACAAACTAAGAGAGCAATAATGGCCATAATCATGCAGAGCGACAAAACATCATTGATCAAAGCATAAAGTGATACTACAAGTTGAAAAATAAAGGATCATAAAGGCTATGGTGACTTGGGATAGTCATAACATGGTGTCAGCATGCGCCAAGTCAACCCAAATAAAGCATCAAAGGAGAATACCACAATACTATGCTTTAATATGCTAAAACAACGCATGATCCTTCCAAGGCACATTAAGCAATCTCAATTGTTTATAACAAGTCATGCTACAACAAAGAATACTAAGCATAAAGCCAAAACAATATCAAGCATGGCATGACCAAGCATAGGCCACAGTAAAAAAAAGCTCTCTTCACCACTTAAGCATGAACTTTCCTACTCTTTTTTCCAATCCAAACCAAACTATTTGAAAACCAAAGTATGAATGAGGGGGTCCAACCAATTTATTCAAGCAAACTAAGCAAATGAAAACCAAAAAACAAAACAAAGACGCTCCAAGAACAACACAACTGTGCATGAAACAATAAAAATGAAGCAACCAAGGAAGTGGGCTTCTTGGCTACCCATGGCTGAGTAGTGGTATAACACTTCGTTCCTCACTTCACTAAAAAAGCTGCTTTTCACGCAGTACCCACCACCCATGTTAAGTAAAGTAGACCTACCTGGACCAACTTAGTCCGTCGATAGAACATTGGAATCATAAACTGATCTACGTGTGGGTTCAAATAGTCTTTTGACATATCTATTCTATCCTATTCTTAGTTGGGTACCATATGCACCTCTTTGGGCTTCTATTGAATCGAGAAATTTGCGTTTGGAATAAACCTGGGATTTTTATTGATGAAGAAGGGATGCCTTGGGTATCTCCAAGCTTTGACGCTTGTACTTCTTAGATATTTCTTGGGGTGACACGCGTGGCATCCCCAAGCTTGAGCCTTAGTCCATCCTTCATCTCATTACTCGTTCCTTCCATACACCTGAAATTTTTCCTTCATACAAAACTTCACACAAGCTTAATTAGCAACATTAGTGCATTCAAGATAATAAGTCTTTAGGTTCAGTTCTAACACCAATAAAACTTCCATTAAAACACGAGCTACTGTAGCATTTCCCTCAAAAAGCTCAATTCCCAAAAGAGAACCCAAAAAGGAAACAACAAGAAGCAAATGCAAATAATGGCAGAAATTTGTCAAAACAGATCAGCAGGTAAAAACTAATATTTTCGAAGACCTACTGTTGCTCAAATTGAAACGTGTTGAACTAACGAAAGTTAGATAACAACCTGGGGCAGAAGCACTAAAATTCACGCCTTAAAAGGACGTACAGAGATTTTACACGAATTTTTACGGTGAAGCACAGAAATCTGTTTCGGGACAGCAACTTTCCCAAACATTACTTCTCTCTCATTAGAGGTTACTCTTGGCACAAAAAGCAAATAAAAAAGATAAGGAGCGGTTATTACAGAGGTAATAACTTCCAAGACTTATCTAAAGCTTTTGGGTTATCTCCCAATAAGTACTTTTCTTTAACGCATTTAAGTTAGGCATGATAGTTTGAGAAGATTCTCACATAAGAAATATGAATTGAAGTAAAAGAGAGCATCAGAAGCAAATTCAAAGCACATTCAAGTCTAACCCACTTCCTATGCATAGGAATCTTGTAGAGAAACAAGTCATGAAAGCACAAAGCAACAAGCATAGTAAAGCAAAACAAGTGCAACTTCAAGACTTTCAACATAAAGAGGGGAAACCTAATATTATTGAGATGCATAAAACCATGTTTCCCTCTCTCATAATAACTTTCAGTAGCATCATGAATAAAATTAACAATATAACTATCACATCAAACATTCTTATCATGAGCCACACGCATATAATAATTATTACTCTCCACATAAGCATAGTCATTCTTACTAATTGTAGTGGGAGCAAATTCAACAAAATAGCTATCATTATTATTCTCATCACCATAATCATCAAATATAGGAGGCATATTGTAATCATAATTAATCTTCTCCTCAATAGTAGGTGGACTGAAAATATCATATTCATCATTGTAATCATCATAAATTGGAGGTTTGATATCATCATAAGCAACATAATAGCTATCTTCCAAAGCCGGAGAACTAAAAAGATCATTTTCATAAAAACTAACTTCCCCAAGCTTAGACTTTTCCATAGCATTAGCAATAATGGTGTCCAAAGAATCCATACTAACAACATTGCTATTAGCATGCAAATAAAGTTCCATAGGTTTTTTTAATTTTCTCTTCAAACACTTCATGTCCTAACTCAAGATAAATACTATAAAGCTCTCTAATTTTGTTGTTGTTTTCCATTAAGCCTAACTAGTGAAGACAAGAAACAAAAAGACAAAATTGCAGAATCTAAAGGAAATAACTTCGAGCACTCACATCGGAGGATGTGAGTACCCTTTACCTGACCTCCCCGGCAACAGCGCCAGAAAATAGCTTGATGTCTACGCACTTCTATTCTTGTAGACAGTTGTTGGGCCTCCAAGTACAGAGGTTTGTAGAATAGTAGCAAGTTTTTCCTTAAGTGGATTACCCAAGGTTATCGAACTCAGAGAGGAAGTGGTCAAAGGTATCCCCTCTCAAGCAACCATGCAATCAAGATACAAGAAGTCTCTTGTGTCCTCAACACACCCAATACACTTGTTAGGTGTATAGGTGCACTAGTTCGGTGAAGAGATAGTGAAATACAAGTGGTATAGATAATTATAAGTGGTAACGGTGATAGAAGATAACTTGATGGCGTGGAAGAGACTAAAAGCAAACTGAAATAAAGACGGAAGCAAACAAACATGTAACAGATCTAGTAGCAAATGGTGTTTCAATGCTTAGAAACAAGGCCTAGGATCATACTTTCACTAGTGAACACTCTCATATAAATATCTTCTCTTTATGATACTACTCTTAACTAGTCCTCCGGTTGGACACTCTAATCAATGGTAGGGCTATAACAGCACACCTCAAAGTTCATCTTTCCCATCTAGAAAACCCCACACTGTCACCTTGAGTACTAGATGAGTCCAACAAACACCACAATTTCATAAAGACATCCAACTCCAAATATAACTCATAACAAGTATTTGTAATCTCTAGCCTAAGTGCCACCATGGTGTGCACGCTATCACTTTCACACACATGTGGAGAGCAGAGATCTATTAAAGCACTTGAAAAGCAAGGTAGATCTATAGATTACAAGCTCATGATCTCAATAAGATCATGCATAGAGAGAGATGAACACATAGCAACCGGTAGAACCCTTAGCCTCGAGAGAGAACTACTCCCTCCTCATCATGGGAATCAGCAATGGTGATGGAGATCGATGGAGATGGCTCCAGGGGCACTTCCCCGTCCCGGCAGGGTGCCGGAACAGAGACTTTCTGTCCCCCGAATCTCCCCTTCGGTGGCGGCGGTGCTGCGGAACTTTTCGTGGCTAGAGGCTTGATGACTTAGGGTTTTCGCATCGGGAGGAATATATAGGCGAAAGGGCAAGGTCGGTGGAGCCCAGAGGGGCCCACACCACCTGGTGGCGCGGCCAAGGGGACCCGCGCCACCCTATGGTGTGGCTGGCCCCTGGCCCCTCTCCGTCTCGTCTTCTGGCTCCGTGTTCCCCTCGGTGAAATATTAACTTTGGCTTTTGTCCCGTCCAATTCCGAGAATATTCATTTTCTGACTTCCTGAAACCAAAAACAGCATAAAACAGGCAGCTGGCACTGTGGCTCTTGTTAATAGGTTAGTCCAAGAAATCATATGAAAAGTACTCCAAAGTGTAGAAAAAACATAAGAAAGTAGATAAAACCAAGCATGGAACATCAAAAATTATAGATACATTTGCAATGTATCACATGCTTTCCGTTGTTAGTAGCTATCTTGGCCAAGTAGATGCTAGCAACTCCAAGAGCTAGTATTTATGCTCGATAGTGGGTTCATGCCTCTGGTAATATGGGGAAGTGACAGAAATCTCTAAGGTACTAAATGTGTTGTTGCCACTAGGGAGAAAACAACAATCCTTTGTTCATAGAATAATCGTATTGTTTACTTTACACGCAATTTGTAATGCAATTATCCGTTGCTTGCAACTTAATACTGGAGGGGGTTCGGATGGTAAATTGAAGGTGGATTATTAGTCATAGATGCAGTTGGATGGTGGTCTATGTATAATGTTGTAATGCCCAATCGAATCTCAAAGGAGTCAAGATGAGTAGTATGTGCTTGTATGCTTTCTCGATGTTTTTCAATTTCCCCGCTGTAATTTTTTCACCCAACATGTTATCTATCTTAAGGAGAGCCACCTCTAGTGAACTATGGACCCGAGTCCTTTCTTTTACTTTCAATCAACTATTTACTGCTTTGTGTTTACTTTCTGCAAACTATTATTTTCTTCCATTCGATACGTTTAATCCTTTGTTTTCAGCAAAACCAGTGAGATTGACAACCTCATCGCAAGTTGGGGAGAGAGTTCTGTGGTTGTGCTGTGCAGGTCTCCACGTTGTTGCTGGCACCGGTAGTGCGCCCTGCCAAAGTTCAGCTAGCTACACCTTTGGGGTGTTTCCTTGCTCCTACTGGATTGATAACCTTGGTTTAATAACTGAGGGAAAACTTAGTGTTGTGCTCATCATACCTTCCTCTTGGGGTTCCCCAACGAGCTCGTTAATACATGAGTCAGCAAGTACTTTTTCTGGCGCCGTTGTTGGGGAGTCAAGGACATCTTCACAAGGCGAGTCCCTCATAACCAATCTATTTACTTTGTTATTTTTGTTTTGCTTAGTTTCTTTTTGCTTTGTTTGCTTGTTTCTTTATCAAAAACACAAAAAATAGTTTTACAAGTTTGCTTCCTTTATTGAAAACACACAAAAAAAATAGTTCTTATCCTAAGTTGCCATTATGTCTAGCATTGCTCCAATCACTATGTCACCTGAGGAAATGATTTTCACTTTTAAACAAGGAATTTAAGAGAGTTTCAAACATGCTTGGTCTATAATCTCTGATCTACATGAAAAAACTGAGCGTAAAATAACTCAAAGTTTGTTCCTTAGCAGTTTTTACCTTGGAATTGCTATTTGCTATAGATATGATTTAGGTGCTGTTGTGGGAGGAGATTTCCTCCAATGCAATGAGGATGATGTTGTTGATGCCATAAAAAATTTGGTCTTTACTTATAACTTGCCTAGCAAATCTGATTCTTCTTTCATAAACATATTTGCTAGATTGAATACTCTTGAGACCAGCACTGCTAGTTTGAAAGATTGCTATAATACGCTTAGAGAGCATCATAACTATGTTCCAATAAATTCTGAACCCTCAGAATGGCTTCCCATAGTAAAGATTGCTATAAACAATGAAACTTTTCATGCTCGCTGTGATATCATGTCTGAATTTTGTCTTATGCCCAAAGATATTTATGAATCTTTGAATCTTTGGGGGCTTTCTGAAGGAGGAGAAGAAATTTTTCTTGCTAATAATGCCACAATATTACCCATTGGAATACCTGAAGGTGTGTTTACAAAGATCCTAGGGAAATGGTTTCTACTGATTATCTTGTTATTAAATGTGTAGGAAAAGGACAAATTATACTTGGAAGATCCCTATTGAAACTCCTTGGAGCAATAATAGATGTGGAAAAGGGAACCATGCGCTTTGTTTCTCCACCAAGCATTCACAAGTTCCCCAAGGTTAAGAATAAAAAGTAAGAGAGGTAAGGACAAATTTTTTGGTTTTAATGCTTCTTCAAACACTTGATTCTTTTTCTTGCTTCTTATGCCTAACTTAAAGGCGTTAAAGAAAAGTACTTATTGGGAGATAACCCAAAAGTTTTAGATGAGTCTTGGAAGTTATTACCTCTGTAATAACCGATCCTTATCCTTTTTATTTGCTTTTTGTGCCAAGAGTAACCTCTAATGAGAGAGAAGTAATGATTGAGAAAGTTGCTATCCCGAAACAGATTTCTGTGCTTTATTGTAAAAATTCGTGTAAAATATCTGTATGTCCTTTTGAGGCGTGAATTTTTGTGCTTCTGCCCCAGGTTGTTATCTAACTTCCGTTTAGTTCAACACTTTTCGATTTGAGCAACATAAGGTCTTCGAAAAAAATTGTCTTTACCTGCTGGTCTGTTTTGATAGATTTCTGTCATTTTCTGCATTTGCTTTTTGTTGGTTCCTTTTTGAGTTCTTTTGGGGAATTGAGCTTTTTGAGGGAAATGCTACAGTTAGTGTTTTAATGGAAGTTTTATTGGTGTTAGAACTGAACCTAAAGACTTATTATCTTGAGTGCACTAATGTTGCTAATTAAGATTGTGTGAAGTTTTGTATGAAGAAAAAATTTCAGGTGTATGGAAGGAACGAGTAGTGAGATAAAGGATGGACTAAGGCTCAAGCTTGGGGATGCCACGCGTGTCACCCCAAGAAATATCTAAGAAGTACAAGCGTCAAAGCTTGGGGATGCCCAAGGCATCCCTTCTTCATCAATAAAAATCACAGGTTTCTTCCAAACGCTTCATTTTTATTGTTTCATGCACAATTGTGTTGTTCTTGGAGCGTCTTTGTTTTGTTTTTTGGTTTTCGTTTGCTTAGTTTTCTTAGTTTGCTTGAATAAATTGGTTGGATCCCCTCTTTCATACATTGGTTTTCAAATAGTTTGGTTTGGATTGGAAAAAGAGTAGGAAAGTTCATGCTTAAGTGGTGAAGAGAGCTTGTTTTTTTACTGTGGCCTATGTTTTGTCATGCCATGCTTGATATTGTTTTGGCTTTATGCTTAGTATTCTTTGCTGTAGCATGACTTGTTATAAACAATTGAGATTGCTTAATGTGCCTTGGAAGGATCATGCGTTGTTTTAGCATATTAAAGCATAGTATTGTGGTATTCTCCTTTGATGCTTTATTTGGGTTGATTTGGCGTATGCTCACACCATGTTATGATTATCCCAAGTCACCATAGCCTTTATGATCCTTTAGTTTTCAACTTGTAGTATCACTTTATGCTTTGATCAATGATATTTTGTCGCTCTGCATGATTATGGCCATTATTGCTCTCTTAGTTTGTCGCTCCCAGTTTTTTGCTAGCCTCCACAACCAAGTATGAGTTCCACTCATGCATCCAACTCCTTAAACCAAGTTATTCCAATGAGTCCACCATACCTACCTACTAGCATATGGTATTCCAAGTATATTCATGTTTTTATCTACCTTTCGAATTAAACTTGTTATGAGAAAACTAGTGACTAAAGCTCTCACGAACTTGATGGCACACTTTACTTTTCCTACCCTTAATAAACTTGAACCATTGTGTCATCTATGTTGTGTATGCTTGCACTTATTTGTTGGGGATTAGTAGAACCATGCTGTCATGGGGAACGCTTTCAACATTGCACTTGTACTTTCTACCTAGTTGATATCATGCTCTTTTGTCTATGGTTGTCGTCGCTGTGCAATGAAAGGGGAGATTGTAAGTCCATGGAGTTATGTATATGTGTTAGAGAAACGCCTGGGCCGCTGGTCTAATCCATGCTGACATGGTGGAAACCTACAGCGTAACCATAATGAGATTTCTATGAAGCATTCTTCTAACAAAAAAAGAGTCAGATATTGAGAAAAAAGAGAAAAAAAGAGATTATGAAAAGAGGAAAGAGAGAAAAAAGCACCTTATTCCCATGGTAAATAAGAAGATTGCTGAGATGCTCATTGTCTGCTTGCCTTGTCATTTTGATATGGGGATTCTTCCGTATCATCAGGCAAGGGGTACCCCGTTGGCGGTTCTCTATGATACACATTTACTTACAATGACAAGAACTTACCAGTGACTAAACTTGAGTAGCATGAGGAGCGACCCTCATATTCAAGGGACATGAGATTTACAACTTATACTTCGTCAAGCATATACACCATAGTTTTTTCACTTTAACCTTAATCACTTCAAGATGCTTATGATAGGGGCAATGAGAGCTGGAAGCTATTAAGTACCATAATTTTTGGAAGCTCTTTATGAGACTTGAATCCCTACTTCCTTCTATGAAGGCCTTTCTTTTACTTTTATGTTGAGTCTCCACCTTCTATCTTTATGCACCCACTTTGAGAGCATAGTGGCCATTCTTAGTTCTATGTGCATTGTCCCAAGACTTGTTGATTATTGCATAACCTTGATATTGCTTGTTTTAAACTATTTTTATCTAGTCACTCTTATGAACTTTGAAGGTGTCCTATGCATTTATGTTTGCTACTCTATGAGGGACAAGCTGAATGCCACTATGCGATGTTTTCTTTATGTGAAACAAACAAACGTCTTGCAAAGCATTGTTATTCATTAATCTTTTGTTTGTGCCTTTTCATGTTGCAACATAGTTTCTTTGTCTTATTGCTAGAACTTTGTCTTTCATGTTATGATTGAAGTACTATGATCCTAGCTTTGAATGTTTTACAAATACTTTGATCAAGTTTATGATGGTGCATGTCACCTAAAAAATTATTCTTTCTTTTTATCACTTACCTACCTGAGGACGAGCAGGAGTTAAGCTTGGGGATGTTGATATGTTGCAAACGTATCTATAATTTTTGATGTTCCATGCTTGGTTTTATCTTCTTTATTGTGTTTTGTCCACACTTTGGAGTACTTTTCATATGATTTCTTGGACTAACCTATTAACAAGAGCCACAGTGCCAGCTGCCTGTTTTCTACTGTTTTTGGTTCCAGGAAAGTCAAAAAATGAATATTCTCGGAATTGGACGGGACAAAAGCCAAAGTCAGTTTTTCACCGAGGGACACCTGGAGCCAGAATACGAGACGGAAAGGGGTTGGGGCTCAGCCACACCACCTGGCCGCGTGGCCAGGCCTGGCCCGCACCAGGGGGTGGTCTGGCCGCCCCAGGCACCCCCTCGGCCTCTCCTTCCGCCTAGAAGTTGCCTCTGATGCGGAAACCATAAGTACCCGATTAAAAATCCACAAAAGAGTCTATAGTCGCCGTCATATCCATCCCTAGATCGGGAGGGATATGAAGCTCTTCCCGGCACCCTACCGGAGAGGGGAATTCACCCTGGAGGCCTTCTTCATCACCATGCAAGCCACCGGTGTGATGCGTGAGTAGTTCATCTCTGGACTACGGGTCCATGTACTAGCTAGATGGTTGGTTCTCCTCCTTTGTGCTATCATGTTTAGATATTGCGAGCTCCGTTCATGATCAAGATCATTTATTTGTAATTCTGCATGTTGTGTTTGCGGGGATCCGATGGATATTGAGATGCTATTTCAGTTTGATTATTGATTCTATCATGTCTTTGTTATTTGTGATCTTGCATGCTTTCCGTTGTTAGTAGCTATCTTGGCCAAGTAGATGCTAGCAACTCCAAGAGTTAGTATTTATGCTCGATAGTGGGTTCATGCCTCTGGTAATCTGGGGAAGTGACAGAAATCTCTAAGGTACTAGATGTGATGTTGCTACTAGAGAGAAAACAACAATCCTTTGTTCACAGAAAAATCGTATTGTTTACTTTACAGGCAATTCATAATGCAATTATCCGTTGCTTACAACTTAATACTGGAGGGGGTTCAGATGATAAACTGAAGGTGGATTATTAGTCATAGATGTAGTTGGATGGCGGTTTATGTATAATGTTGTAATGCCCAATCGAATCTCAAATGAGTCAAGATGAGTAGTATATGCTTGTATGCTTTCTCGATGTTTGTCAATTGCCGCGTTGTAATTTCTTCACCCAACATGTTATCTATCTTAAGGAGAGCCACCTCTAGTGAACTATGGACCCCGGTCCTTTCTTTTACTTTCAATCAACTGTTTACTGCTTTGTGTTTACTTTCTGCAAACTATTACTTTCTTCCATTCGATACGTTTAATCCTTTGTTTTCAGCAAAACCGGTGAGATTGACAACCTCATCGCAAGTTGGGGATAGAGTTTTGTGGTTGTGTTGTGCAGGTCTCCACGTTGCTGCTGGCACCGGTAGTGCGCCCTGCCAAAGTTCAGCTAGTTACACCTTTGGGGTGTTTCCTTGCTCCTACTGGATTGATAACCTTGGTTTCATAACTGAGGGAAAACTTACTGCTGTGCTCATCATACCTTCCTCTTGGGGTTCCCCAACGAGCTCGTTAATACACGAGTCAGCACTAGTATAACTAATTTTTGTGTGTTTTTGATAAGGAAACAAGCAAACAAAGCAAAAATAAACTAAGCAAAACAAATAAAACAAAGTAAAGAGATTGGTTATGAGGGACTCCCCTTGTGGAGATGTCCTTGACTCCCCGACAACGGCGCCAGAAAAAGTCTTGCTTGCTCAATATGTAGAGTTCGTTGGGGAACCCCAAGAGGAAGGTATGATGAGCACAACAACAAGTTTTCCCTCAGTTATGAAACCAAGGTTATCGAACCAGTAGGAGCAAGGAAACACCTCCAAGGTGTTGTTTCCAACTTGGAATCCTGCACAACACAACCACAGAACTTTGCCCCCAACTTACAGTGCGGTTGTCAATCTCACCGGTTTTGCTGAAAATAAAGGATTAAACGTATTGTGTAGAAGATAGTAATTGCTTGCAGAAAGTAAGTAGAAAACAGTAAATAGCTTTATAGATTGATGGTAAAAGAATGGACCAGGGTCCATAGTTCACTAGAGGTGATTCTCCTTTAGATAGATGACATGTTGGGTGAACAAATTATAGTGGGGCAATTGACAAACATCGAGAAAGCATACATGCATATACTAATCATCTTGACCTCTATGAGATTTGATTGGGCATTACAACATTATACATAGACCGTAATCCAACTGCATCTATGACCAATAATCCACCTTCAGGTTATCATCCAAACCCCTTCAAGTATTAAGTTGCAAGCAACAGATAATTGCATTAAGCAAAGTGTGTAAAGTAAACAATACAATTGTTCTATGAACAAAGGATTGTTGTTTCTCCCTAGTAGAAACAACACATCTAGTACCTTAGAGATTTCTGTTACTTCCCTAGATTCCTAGAGGCATGAACCCACTATCGAGCATAAATACTCCCTCTTGGAGTTGCTAGCATCTACTTGGCCAAGATAGCTACTAACAACAAAAAGCATGCAAGATCACAAATAACAAAGACATGAAAGAATCAATAATCAATCTGAAATAGCATCTCAATATTCATCGGGTCCCCACAAATACAACATGTAAGATTACAAATAGATGATCTTGATCATGAACGGAGCTCACAAGATCTAGACATGGTAGCACAAAGGAGAAGAACCAACCATCTAGCTACTACATGGACCCATAGTCCAGGGATGAACTACTCACACATCACACCAACGACAATCATGGTGATGAAGAAGGCCTCCAGGGTGATCTATCCCCTCTGGCAAGGTGTCGGGAATAGCTTCGGACCCCTCCCGATCTAGAGATGGAGATGGTGGAGGCTACAGACTCTTTCGTGGAATTTTGATTGGGTACTTAGGGTTTTCGTCCTGAAGGCAATATATAGGCGAAGGGCAAGGTCGGTGGAGTACCAGGGGGCCCACACCACCCCCTGGCACGGCCCAGCCTGGCCCGCGCCACCAGGTGATGTGGCCAACCCTTGGCCCCTCTATGTCTCGTCTTCTGGCTCCGTGTTCCCCTCGGTGAAATATTGACTTTGGCTTTTGTCCCATCCAATTCCAAGAATATTCATGTTCTGGCTTTTCTGGAACCAAAAATAGCAGAAAACAGGCAACTTACACTGTGGCATCTTGTTAATAGGTTAGTCCTATAAAGTGTATAAAAATACTCCAAAGTATGGACAAAACATAAGAAAGTATATATAAAACAAGCATGGAACATCAAAAATTATAGATTCGTTTGCAACGTATCACTGATCCGCCCCCTTGTTGGTTATAGTTTGACGCAGCTAAGGAGCGATGCAGAAACTTCGATGGCCCTGGCGATGGCGCACAACGAGAAGGTTGATTGGGAGAAGGTTAGCTCCGCTATCCCAGTCATCCAAGTGACGAAGCGATTGACCTGAAGCCATATATTAAGAGGGCCAGAAAATTTTCTTGGCTGCTCCTAGGCCTGGGTCCAGGTTCGGAGAACCTGGCGGCCCCTTCTTCGGCTGCCCCTACTGCGACGGTGCTCCTTCTTCGACTACCCTTGCTGCTGTCATAGCTAGTGCTCCTTCTGCTAGTGCCACCCTTTCTTTAAAGGATACGTCGTCATAGGCTATGTTCTATAATTTTTATCGTGTCTCCCTTTATTGTAATGGATTTTGAACTTGTCCAGCCTCCCTTTGCTTCTTTTTACAAGAAAGTAGCTTTTAAATATATGTGTGTGACCTTGCCTTTGTATGCTGAGTGTTTCGTATACTTCTTTTGTCTTGTCAGATCTTGAATGATTCTTCAGCTCCTTCTGGTTCCGTGCAACCGTCGAATGTTGTTCCGCCCTTCGATGTAGCAGGTGCGACCAGTCCTGTCATCGTGCCTACGGTGGACCCACCGTTGTATGATGAAAAGATAGAGCAAGTGAAGAAACTTGAAGGAAGACTGTGGGTTCTTCAATCGATGGTGGATGTTTCCCAATCGAAAACACACCAGGCCCTCAACTGCGGGGCTTTTTTCTTGGAAGAAATCTCTAGGGCGAGCGAAAAGCTATCGTGTAAGCTGCCTTTTTCTTCGGTTGCCTTTTCTGTCTTGATAGAAATTAATTTCTCTCTGATGTGCAGGTATTCAATTGTGTGAGAGGGAGGAAAACCAGCGTCTGCGTGACCGGATGCACGCCCTTGTATCTGCCTCTCGAAGTTCTAAAACAGATTTTTGGACTGACCACCATCGTGCCTACACTGTGGCGCTGTTGCAGGATCGTATATCGGAGCTGGAGCAATTTGTCGAATGCTACCGTTGATCTCTAGATATTGTTTACAATGCCATGTTTCTTCGGGATCCTCAGCCTCAGACCTTGGTAGATTTAATTATAAAGTTTCGGCAAGGTGAGAGGATCCACCATTATGTGAAGCTTCAGCTTGTGGCGGGTGCCTTGCTCGCGCTCTCTTGGGTGCATGCGCATCACCCGACATTGGATCTAGACGTCATATCTTCGGGTCTGCCTCTCCCTTCCGATTGCGACCTTGTTTATATGGCGCCTCACTATGCCGCCGCTCGTAGACCCGCCATTAGGATTGTGCGTAGGTGCTTAGAAGCAGACGAGGAATTTTTTGTAAATTTTGAGATCTGACTGCTTGTTTGTGAAGCTTTGCACTGTGTAACCGAAATATTGTATAGACATTTTATCAAAAAGGTCGCATGTTTCATACGAGATTTTGATTGTATGTTGTATTCTCTCATTGGGGGATCCGACGAACTGATGTTCGTGTACCATAGAAGTTTTATGTCGCGGAATACTTTTTTTATTTATTGATAATAATGAATAGGGGTACATTGCGATGGCGTGATCGCCTGGCCGTTGGTCTTTATTGAGTAGAGAGTACATCTTAATAGAGTTTTCCCGGAGGAACTTCGGCTTCTGTCCTTGGGGATCTTCATCATCTTTTGTATGGTGGTGCTCGTAACTTGGCAATCAGTGGGTCTTCTTATGCGGGACCGTTATTGGAGGTCGCATACGTTGCTTTTTGCGAGACTGTTGCGTGCTTGCTCTTTCGATATTTTATTTTTGCGGGTGTGCCCTTCGTGTGTCGATTCTTCATCCGTCAGTTTTAGCTGTCCAAGCTCCGCCTCCATCCCGAATGATTCCGAGATTTTGTTGAATTCTTGATCGCAGCTGTCTGCACGGCTGAAGCTTCCTTTGACCGTGATGACCCCGTTTGGGGCTGGCATTTTTAGCACTAAGTATGCATAGTGAGGTACTGCCATGAACCTAGCGAAAGCTGGTCGTCCCAGGATCGCGTGATATTGAGATGGCCAGTCCATGACTTCAAATTCCAGCTTTTCTCGTATGAAGTTGTTTTTTGACCCAAAAACTATGTCGAGGTGGACTTTGCCCAATAAAATTTTGGCTTTTCCTGGAACTATCCCGTGGAAGGTTGTGTCTGTTGGTGTTAGGTTCGTTATGGATCAGCTCATGGCCAACAGAGTTTTGGCGTAAATCAGATTGATGCTGCTTCCTGCATCTAGGAAAACCTTGCTCATGTTGAACCCACCGATTTGCACTTCCACTATTAGTGCTGACTGCCCTGGCTAAGGGCCCCGTAATGGATGGTCAGCTCTACTAAAAGTAATTTCTTGTTCTGACCAATGGAGATACTCCGGTGTCGGAGGTGGCTTTGTTACCGCCAAATTTACTTGCCTAGTGATCAACTTCTATGTTCTGTTAGAGGGTGGCCCCTTCTGGATCATTGGCATTGCTCCCTTTGATCTGGGATATTCGTTGTCTTGGTATACTGTGTTGTGCGGCTGTCCTGCTGGTGGAGGCCCCTGTGGCGAGGGTGGAGCACCAATGGCAAAAGTTCCAGGTGTAGGGGCGTAGTTTCTATTTGTTGCTTCAGATGCCTTTGCGTTGCATAGTTCTTGCAGCTTTAGGAATGTCCGGCAGTCCTTTAGGAGGTAATTTGATCGCCTTTTCCCTATTGAGTCGACGTATTAGTGCATATTGCAAGGTCCTTCCAACATTTGTCCTGCTGACATTGGTGGGTCTCGGTTCGTCAACTGGTATCGTTGTCGTGGCTGGCTTTCACCGATGTTGTCCCTACTGCCACGATACCCACTGTTGTAGTCATCACTTCATCGGTTGTCCGTTTCAGAAAAGCTCGCTGCGACGTAACTAGGTGTATGATATCCATCGTTGGTTCGTCGTCTCCGGTCATTGTTATGCCAGTCCCTGTCATCAGGTGAACAGACCCTTTTGTAGTGTACTGCATCCTCTCCGTCGGCCCAAAGATTGGCTATTTCCATCAGCTGTGAAATTGTCCTTGGCTTGGTTCGTCCTAGTTCTTCAATGAACTCCTATCGACGAAGACCATCGTTGAAGGCGTCGATTGCTCTTTCGTCAGATATTTCCTCAGCCGAATTTTTGGTAATGTTCCATCGTTGGATGAAGGCTCATATTGATTCTCTTGTCTTTTGCTTGCAAACACGCAATTTATCCAAAGATTTGGGTCGCTTGAATGTAGACTAGAAGTTTCTAATAAATTTGTCTTCAAGATCATTCCAACTGCTGATAGAATCTTCTGTTAGTTGCTTCAGCCAGGAGCGTGCCGCACCGGTTAAGTGGAGCTGCAGGCTTTGCATTGCTGTGGCTTTGGATCCTCCTTGTAATCTGACAGTCGCTAGATAATATGTTAGCCAAGCTTTGGGTTCTTGGAGGCCATCGTATTTTTGTCGATCTTGGGGTAGCTTAAAATCTTTCGGCACCGGAGTTTTGCGAACCCGTCGGGTAAAGTAGCTAGCTCCGCATAATTCTTGTTCATCCTCGCTTTTACCATCACGGTATCCTCGGGTGATGTGCTCTTCTCTTGATTGATCGATCCTTTGCTGGGTGATGTTGTTTCTCGCGTCGTTGCGTGGTTCTTGTTCTGAAAAGTGGACCTGATGTGGTGATCGTGATCATCGGGTGTGACCTCCTTGTCGAGGGCTGCTGCGACGACGTGGGGACCTATCAAGTTGCCTCGTGGTTCCTTTATTTACTTGCGCGAGAGTTTCCCCCACCAAGCCGAGGTTCATTAAGGAGGATCGGTGGAGGGCCGCGCGAGGATCGTCGGGTGTAGGCTGTGTTGTGATTAGGTATGTTTGTGCGGCCACAATAGCTGCCTGAGCTGTTTTTGCCTTGATATTTCCATCTTGGTCTACCGACATAAATGAGAGATCAAGGTCTCGGATTAGTCTGCTTCTCCCTTCTTCGGGTATGCCTCGTAATCTAGACGTTCCTATTCTTGGCGATGCTCCTCCTATTATGCTTCTTGATCCTCAGGTGGGGCTTAGCTATGCCCACCGTAAGCTAGATTCTCGGCTACCCTTTTTCTTTCATGGAGCTGCCTTTGCATCCTAAGGATGTCTCTCTTTTTTGCGGTGTAGCAGACACTGGTATGCCAATAGATCTTCTTGGGTAGCGTCTGTTGTCATTGACACCCGAAATTGTTGATCTTGCCTTTTCCCGTGCACTGGCTGGTAGGTTAAGGGTTCGTCTCTCATCTTCACATGGTTGCTCTTCTTCCTCATTTTCCCGGTTGACTGTTGGGTCTTCCCCATTTCCTCGACTTCCTTCGTTGTCTGTACTTCCTGCATTATGGCTTGAAAGAATATCGTCAGGGTTAAGAATTGGGTTACCATTGGAGTCTTGCTGGGTCGTGGCGTCTCTGATGATCACGCAGAATTGGTGTTGAGTGGCGTACGGACTGGTAACGTCGTCGTTTTCGCCGATGGAGACACTATCGGATGAGCTAGTGAAGTCCATCAATTTTTGCTCTAGATAGATTTCTGCCATCCGAATTCCAAAGTCGATGCTTTCGCTACTTTCTTCGGGTTCTGAATTGGCTGGGCTTGCTTCAAGTTATGGTGTGAACGGTTGGTTTGATCCGAAGGAGAGATTGTCATAGAGACCATCAAGATCCCCCCGATTCACATCGATTTGCCCGCTTTTGTTGTCTTCTTTGATCTGTGCTTTGACTTCCATTGAGGATCCGACGGAAGGTTCATGTACTTATGTTGACGTAGCTGTTTGGGTGGGCGAGCGTGGATCTACTTTTGTCGAGTTGATGCTTAGTGGAGAGCGTTTTGCCGAATCCGTGTTTCCAGCATTCAACTTTCCCACAGACGGCGCCAAATGATGAGGGGTAACCTCAGCAATGCCCATGGTGATGGAATTAGGGTTTCGCGGAAAAGAGAACGTTGGTGATTTCGTCGGATGTGAGAGAAACAATGGAATCAAAGTTGCCTGAATATTAGGAAGACGCACTTTTACAAGTTGTCCACTAGATTTTGGCACCCTCGCTTGGGCTTCTCCCATCCTATATATAATAGGTTGGGTCTCAAAGTTGTATGCGGATAGGTTTAATACACGTGTAATTACAATACCAACACAATATCGGTTCGTAATTTCTTTTCTAATACAATCAAAGTCTTTATCGGTTGCTTCCTTGGACTGTTATCTAGAATCTTAATGGTTCGTAGGCCTTTTACCCAATGTAGGATAGCAAATAGTGAGGATCCGACTAATCATACCCATGTCAGCATACGATAAAGTTAGGTGGCCGTTTTTGCAACAAGTTATGTGAATGAAAGGCTTTAGCCCAAAGTGGTGCAATTGGATAACTAATTTTATTACTCGAGGTAGTGTGTGGGTTAGAGTAAATGATACTATGGGGCATTATTTTCAAACCCACAAGGGGTTGCGCCAAGGTGATCCATTATCACCAATTTTATTTAATATTATTGCAGATATGTTGGCGATAATTATTAATCGGGCAAAGGAGGATGGTCAAGTCAGTGGTCTTATCCCTCATTTAGTGGACGGTGGGGTATCAATTCTTCAATATATGGATGATACAATTATTTTTATGGAACATGACTTGCAGAAAGCTTTAAACATGAAACTTATTTTATGTATCTTTGAACAACTATCAGGTCTTAAAATTAATTTTAATAAGAGTGAGCTTTTCTACTTTGGACAAGCCAAAGCGGTAGAGGATAAGTATAAAGATCTGTTTGGTTGTAAATCTGGGTCTTCCCCTTTAAGTATCTTGGGATGCCTATTCACTTCCACAAATTAAAAAATGGAGAATGGAAACCCGTGAAAGATCGTTTTGAAACAAAGCTCGAAAATTGGATTGGAAAGTTATTATCTTATAGTGATCGTTTGGTTCTCATTAATTCAGTATTAACAAGTTTACCCATGTTCATGCTTTCCTTTCTAGAAATACCTATTGGGGTTAGAAAACGTTTGGATTTTTTTAGATCTCGCTTCTTTTGGCAAAGTGATAATCATAAGAAAAAGTATAGGCTAACAAAATGAAGTATTATATGCCGGCCAAAATACCAAGATGGATTAGGGATTGAAGATCTTGCAATTAAGAATAAGTGCCTTCTAAGCAAATGACTTTTCAAATTAATGAATGAAGAGGGAGTCTGGCAGGAAATTCTAATGAATAAATATTTACACTCTAAATCATTGTCACAAGTGACTGCACAACCGAGTGATTCTCTTTTTTGAAGAGGTCTAATGGAGGTGAAACATGTTTTTTTAGATAGGGGACATTTTGATGTCCAAGATGGGTCCAATACCCGTTTTGGGGGCTGGGAAGACTACTTAGCAAACCAATATAATTCTTTATATAATATTTCACTACAGAAATAAGTAACTGTGGCCGATGTTCTATCTTTGAATCCAATAAATATGTATTTTAGAATAGCTTTGACAGGGAACAAATTGAACTCTTGGTTGCATCTGGTGACTAGGTTAATGCAAATCAACTTAACAGATGAAAATGATATCTTTGTATGGTGTTTGACTCAAAGTGGTGTGTTTTCTGTTAAGTCCATGTATTTTGATCTAATAAATGGAAACACAAGGTTTTTTAAAGAAATACATCTATAAAATTAAGGCACCTCTCAAAATCAGAATTTTTATGTGGTTTGTATACCATAAGGGAATTCGTACTAAAGATAATTTGAAAAAACAGATAATTTGAAAAAACGAAATTGGCAGGGGATTCTGATTGTTTTTTTTTTTGACAATGCCGAGACTATACAACATCTTTTTATTGAATGCACGTTTGCTAAAATCATTTGGCGCATTCTTTACATGACTATCAATTTATCTCCACCTTCTAGTATAAATAATCTTTTTGGGAATTGGCTCAAGGATATCCTAAAGAAGGAAAAAATCAATATTAGGGTGGGAACGTGCGTTGTTATTTGAGCAATTTGGAATGACGTTATTTTTAACAACAATTAATTTATATCTTTCTTGTAGGTTATTCTTATGGCTTCCCACTAGATCCGTACATGGTCGCTTCTGCAGTCCGTGGAGGACAGACAAGTTATGCATACTAGATGCGATATTTTGGAGAAGGTTACACGGGGCCTTTTTAGCCGATGTGGGTGGCGATATGATCTTAGAATCACCACATGATGGCATAATTTATGCTAGTCCTCCTTTTTTGGCTGATTTATGTATCAGTTTTTTGTGTTATCTATTGGATATGACCTTTTGTAGCTCTCTTCGAGGCCAATGCAAAAAATAACTGGCCATATGCATCACTTTGATGCAGAGGCTGGGGTGCTGCCTCCGTTTCGAAAAACATCTCCTTTTGAGTGAAACATGTCTATAAGAAGTTGGCCTAGGTATCCATGCATCCTTCATATTCTTATGCTCTGGCCATTACCAACGCGTCAAATAAGTCCTTTCTTCAGTAACTCAAATCCATATGAGATTGTAGACCAAGTTGAAGATGCATTACCTGAAAACACGTGTGTCCTCCAAGTTTCCATTAGGGTAATACTTTGCCTTAAGAACCCTTGCACACAAGGTACCAGGTTTAACAAGAAGCCTCCATGCTTTACTAGTAAAGAGTGCCTGATTAAACACTCTGAAATCCCGAAAACCAAGATCAGCTTGATTCTTAGGCCGTTGAAATTTCTCTCATGCCCTCTAATGGGTTTTGCTTTTACCAGCATTTTGACCCCCCCAAAGAAATTCCTAACAAGGCGTGTTAGGTCGTCACATACTGAAAACGACAGCTTAAAAACACCCATAATATAAGTTTCAAGAGCTTGGGCTATTGCCTTGGTAAAGACTTTCCTACCAGCGTGATCCAGATTTCCATCAGCCCACATTAAAAGTCTCTTTGTCAATTGTGCTTGTAAGTTCTATAATTTACTCTAGTCATTCCCGGGGTAGGCAAGCCTAAGTGTTTCTCCTAAAAAACCAAGAAACTCACATTAAGAGTCGAGCGCACGTCTTCTTTAACACCATTTGGGCAAGCATCACCAAAAAGTAAAGAACACATGGCTAGATTTATTAGGTGGCCCATAGAAGCCGCATAGCTATCCAAGACACGTTGAACACGCAAGGCCTGATTTCGACCAGCCTTCAGAAACGACAAAGTATCATCGCAAATAATAGATGAGACACCCCTGGAGCACACCAACATACCTTTAATTGGAGATAGATTATTGTCATCAATTCTCTTATTCAGAAGGGCGGACAAACCGTCAGCAACAAATAGGAATAAGAAAGGAGATAGTGGATCACCTTGTCGTAGCCCACACGACAGTGCAAATGAATCTAAGAGGGCTCCATTAAATTTAACGGAGTATCTCACCGACGTGACACACGTCATTATCCACTCCACAAACCGGTGAGAGAAACCCATCTTTTGCATCACCAACCTCAAGAATAACCAATCAACTCTATCATATGCCTTTGAGAGATCAAGTTTATATGCGCAGAAATTTTTTGTTGAATCTTTTTCTTGCTTGATATGCTGTATACATTCAAAAGCTAATAGTGCATTGTCAGTAATCATACATTCAGAAACAAAAGCACTTTGGGAAGGAGATATGATATCATCCAGTAGAGGCCTCATCCTATTCATCAAGCACTTGGATACCACTTTATAAATTACATTACAAAGACTTATTGGCCCATACTCGGAAAGTTTGGTAGGATTGTAACTTTTGGGATCAAAACAATAGAGGTATTGTTAGCTCATTCCAACATTATACCTATCCTGAAGAACTCTAGGACAACATCAATAATGTTCTCCTTGAGTGTATCGCAATTACGCTAAAAGAATATCGCTGGAAAGCCATCCGGTCTGGGCGCTTTCAGGGGGCCAATCTGAAACAAGGCATCCGATATTTCCTTTGTAGAGAAATCCGCAACAAGTGAAGCATTCATTTCTGCAGTTATGCGGGCCTCAAATAAATCAACAACTAGAGAGGGGTTGAGGTTCGTGTCCGCAGTGAACATATTCTTAAAATATTCAATAGCCATTTTCTGCAAAGTTTCCACCCCATCATGGACAGTACCATGTTCATCAGTCAAGCAACCCGATTTTATTTTTCCTGCCCCTCCAAACTGTTTTACTATGGAAGTACTTAGTGTTGCGGTCTTCTTCTTTTAGCCAGGAAATCCATGATCTCTGCAGCCACATCATCTCCTCACGGTAGAGGAGCTCATTCATCCTATCCGTCACCTTTCTTATTTCTTGCTTGTCTACATTCATGTGCATCAACTCTTCTAGTTGTGTTCGTGATTTTTGTATCTCCGATTTAACATTGCCAAATTTCTTCTTACTCCAAGTCTAAAGGCTATTCATTATTTTACGGAGTGCAGTATTGATATAACCAAGGTCGGTAATATCCCCAACCGAGTCCCATAGAATTTTCACCACTTCTGGTAATGTGTGATCACGTTCCCACACCACCTCAATTTTTCCTATTCTTTTTCCTTCCCATCTGTGGGACCTCCTCCTTTCCATTGATTAACAAGGCCATGTGGTCCGAACAAGGAGTGACCAGGTGCTTTACTGAATAGTAGGGTAGTAAATTCCGTCAAGAATTAGTAGCAACAACATGATCAAGTCTGACTTTGACGTTTGCTTGGCCAGTTCGCCTATTATCATATGTGTGAGGTATCCCCTGGAAACCCAAATCAACTAGGCCACATAATTCTAGAACATCTCTGAAAGCCGCCATTTGTTGCTCAACTTGGGGGTAGAGGAGAAGTGCTCAAAACCTCACATAGACTCGTTAAAATCGCCAGCTAGCAACTGCGGCATATTAGACCTTGTGTGCGAATCAGCCAATTTCTCCCACATAAGATGTTGATTCTCCACACGTGGTTCACCATAAATGCATGTCAATCTCCATTGTTTGACCATCTACAGAATTACGAATAACCATATCAATATAGTGGGACGACACTTCCTGAATATCAACAGTCAAGGACTCATGCCAATAGAGCGCTAAACCCCCTGATAACCCATCATTGTCGATGCCATCAAAAACATGTAGTCCAAAGCGTCCTATGAAGCTCCTCATTTTCCCTTTTCTATCTAGTTTCACACAAAAAAGTAGGATGGTGGAACGCGATTGAGCTAGTGTCGCGACATCATGAACTGTACGAGGGTTCCGCCCCTCGGCAGTTCAAACTTAATAGATTCATTGGGCTGGGAGGCGCCCCATGTCGGAGCCCGCCAAGTTCAGGTTACTAGCCGCAGTGTTATCACTCTTTGTGCTTGAGTCCGTTATGGTCCTTTTCGGATCCTGTTTGGTGGTGGGCTATGGGGAACCGAACCATCATTCTGCACAACTTGATACTGATTAACCAATTTAGTTACTAGGTTGGAAGGATTCAGCAACACATCACGTGGCTTGCTCTAATCCATAGCCATTGGATCCAACTCTTTAGAAAGAGCTACCTTAGAATTATACTATGTATAGTTCTCAGAAAAGGCCACCATAGCTAAAACCGTGCTCTGAACTACTCCCACGTCCACGCACACGTCCATCACCTCTGATGATCCACTCTCCTTTAGATCCTTGAACACAAGAGAATCTTTTGGGTGAATACCATCCCCATGTTCTATACTGAGGTGTCCAATCATACCACACAACGCACATGGCCAATCAGACAGTCACTCGTATTTCTCGAGAAATAATTGTCTCTTTCCTCCTCTGATTATGGAGACAACCAATTTGAGTTGCACGCTAGCATCATAGTTAATTCTAATACGGAAAAAAATCCAGCAAAATCACCATATGTTGGCTCACAATAATAACCTCCCCAACTTTTCCTGCAAGCACTTCTAACATTGGTTTGAATCCATCATGCATATCATGTATTTGAATCCAAATATTAAAGGTGTTCAACTGCAATTTAGATGACTTAGTGAAACCATCGTATTCAGCTAGCAGGACCGGATGATCTCTAAAGGTCCAAGGGCCTCCTTCCATGACTTTATCCTAGTCCCCAAGGCAGGAAACTTGCATGGTATAGTGATCACCTTATAGAACCAGAAATCGCTAAAATCACGATCCATGAAAAACCTCGCTATTGCGAGCCATTTAGTCGCCTCCACCGATGGCCGCGGTTGTACCTCATATACCAAATCCTCCAAATCCTCCTTCGGGCCTAACTTCTTCATCATCGCCTCCAGATCAGCTTCTCCATAATTCCCCGAGCTTGAGGCATTCGGATCCATGGTGGATCCCAAAACCCTAGGAGTTTTTGAGGCAATGGCGCAAACCCTAGAGTACCTAGAGCAAATGGTCTGTTGGTGACGACGTCCCCGAGACAGCCCGATCGATCGCAAGATCAACGAGGGAGGCGGCAGCCGTACTAGGTTCTCGATCTCCGACGGAGTCGGCGCTGAGTGGAAAAACCTAACGAGAGGGTAGGCCAAGTAACGTCTTGGTTAGATTTTTCCTTAAAGTTCTAATCCAAATGAATATAGATACTCCCTCCGGTTCATATTAATGTTCTCAATTTTCTCTAGATTCGCATGCATCTAATTAAGTATTTAGACTAGGTGCATTCGTATCTAGACAAAATTAAGAACATTAATATGAACCGGAGAAAGTATTATAGTAGTACGGAAACATTCTGCGCATAGTGTTTTGGAAAAGAGAAATCTGCGTAGGCAATATCCACAATAAGATGGCAGAAAACTTCTTTCTCTGAAATTCTTATAACATACTTCCTCCGACCCAAATTAGTTGACTTAGCCTCTAAAAGTTTCAAGAAGATTCCTTGAGAGTTATATGGAATCTTTGGTCCAGATCAAGAACCATGGAACTGAAGATATTATCAAAGGGAAATTTATATTGGACCTTGAAGAGAGGGATTTCCACTCAACAAAGTCCAAACCTAATGTACCTTTGCCTCCATGGACAAAACCCCCAAGAAGTGGCGGATCTACGTGTACTCACGGAGTGCACAGGACACTGGGTGAAAATAAGTTTTTTTGTAAAACAACAAATTTTCACCATGTGTACCCTTGAAAAAATGTCTTTTATCCAGTGTGGCACCCGTATGCACCCTGGTGTTGAATGCTGTAGCTCCGCCACTGCCCCCAAGTGGCTGGTGCAAATTGAACACTGATGGCTCCTTCACTAATGCATGTTTTGGTGCGGACATAATCACTAGAGATGAAAATGGTATGATCATATTCTCTGCATGTCAATTCCTTCCATTCTGCAAGGATCCGCTAGGTGCTGAACTGCATGCGATAATGGAGGTCTATTTTACAGTACCTTTTACTACTCTTGGAACTAGGAGTAGTATGAATTGATCCGACGTATTAGAAGAGTGGGTATTTTAGACTTTTCCACGTACTGATTATTTTCCTAGTTTGGGAGTTTAGACCCAGCAGGCCCATCTCGGGGAAAAGGGGTCATGGAGCGAAGTCTTCCACCTCCCGGCCAGGCTGCAGGTCGTAAGAGGGTGCCACCGCCATCTCCAGCACGCACGCCTCCGTCGAGGACGCTGGAGGACGTGCGAAGGACACGCAGCACTGCCTCTCCACCGTCCACCGCGCACGCGACGCGCCCAAACCCCCTCTCCGCCCTCCAAGTCAACGCGACGCCGAACCCCCTCTCCACCGCCCATGGCTCACGCACGCCGCCGCCTCCACACCAGAGGTCGCATCCGTCGACGCTGCACGAACCCCCTCTCTCTCCAATATTGCCTGCACGGAGCTGACGCGGACGCGACCCGACAAACGCCCTCGGCCCGGTTCGGAATCTCTCGCTGACATCCAGATCGCTGGAAGCAAGTATATATTTTGTTTCTTTTTTACTTTTTATGAATTATTATAAGTTTTCAGATATTCTTTCTTGTCTTGTGTGCAATTGTACAAGACGGTAGCATTGGGACAAATTTGGTAATATCATAACATTGTTCTGTTATATAGGTTGTAAACTTTCTGCCTTGAAATCCTTGATCATTTGAATCAAATAATAATTTTTTTTTACAATTGGGATGTGGTTTTCGCCTATTCCATGCAATATGTTTGCATTCTTATGATATGTTTAATGAGAAACCACATGTCTTCAGCTCCGACATGCAAGCTTGTGTGTCTAATGGAACACTGGAGCTGAATCCCGATTCTGGACCTATATCACCACTGAAGCTATTCGAGCTTGAATGGCTGAGCAAACGGATTCAACCTGAGCTATGATATTGTTGATATATTGTGATTACCATACATTATTTGGTTGTCATCTTGAGAGTGTTACCTGACAGTTATAAGTACACATGTCTTGCTCGTGATATTAACATACTGCAGCATAAATTTGGTCGAACTGTGAAATAGTGTTCAGCACATATAGTGATATATCTGAGGTGCTTTTGTGTGACAGATTCTTGCAGCACTAGAGAGCATTAACTTTTTACATGGGAGGACACAATCAATAACTTTCGACCAAAGTTGGAGGTCACGCTTATCAAGCCACCTCACAAAATGGAGAAAGGCCCCAAGAAGGATGAAGACGTCAGTTCGGAGATCTAGTTGTTTTTTAATATTTGATGAATTGGCTATTGTAATAAGCAGTAAAATTTAGTCTGCATATTGATGATATGGTTATTATATTTTTCCTATGAAGGAACCGTTAGACTTGATTTGATGAATATTTCCATTACGCTTGAGTTTCATAATATGTGAATGCACATGATGAAGCAATGTACAAGTATCTGATATGCGACTGCATACTTCACTTCATGTTTTGCTATCTTGTTAAAATGTACCAGAGTTTGCCGCATACATATTATTTGAGAATTTTGCCAGTTACTTAGTTTTTTGGGTTGAGCCTGAAACTGTAGCAAACATACTCACACACTGCTTTCTGGAATCAATGCAACCTATTTTGTTGTTCTACTTTCTAGAATCAAGGCAAAGTATTTTGTTGTTCTTTACTCTATTTGGGATTTGAGCTTGCATCTCTGTTGACAGCAAATGAAGAAGTATATAAGGACATAAAAAATGTTCTTTAGACAGACGTGTTATGGCTGGTGAAGCAGCTGGTATTAGCATGGGTTTTCTCATGGTTGGCATTGCTAGCGACACATTCAGTCAGTATGTGATGACAATGAAAGGACTCTTCCTATTATAAGTGATAATCGGGCGAAGTCCACATCAAATCCAGCCCACACCATGTAGCTATACACAAAAACACCAAACCAGATAAGTGAGAATGGGACTTCATTACATCGACAGTTAAGCCAGCTTAGAAAATAACTTGACCATGCCACACTATACTGCAGATGAAGTTTCACAACACAAATTTGTCAAGCAACTCTATACATTAGTAATTGCCACAATAATTTCTACGGCCGCGGCCAAAATGTTCCAAGTTTGTATGGATGCCAAATCATCTTGATATGTAATCCTTCCATATAAGCCAAACCTAAAAGAGCAAAATAAATCATTTCAATAATTTTTCATAAATGGTTTATCAAAATAAACGTGCACTGAACTTTATACATAAAAAAGACATGCATGCTACCTATGCAAATTACCTTGCACAAGCTTACAGAGTGGAACAACATTATATTGTATACATGGCTTGAGAAACAAGAAGTACAGCAAGGTTGTGTTACCTTAGTAGAAACAAATATTACAGCTGCAAATTCAAGTCCATTTCGTCACTTAGAAGGTAGACCTCCCTTGCTATTAAAAAAAGCTTCTACTCCTAGGAAAAGTTTCTAACAAGCCAAGATCCAGCTAGTTAGGTGCTGTGCTGATGCACATGTCAACTTACAGCAAGTCACTGTCATGCTACCACCAAGGCAGAACATATACAGTAGATGGACAGTGGCATTGGATGAGCTTCTTACATTGGCCAAAAAAATTGCAGCTAAAGGGAGATTCGTAGCTATTTCAGTGTGTGTGACCTCGCTTCCATGTGTTTGCTTTTGAAAGATGTGCAGTGAGAAGATCCAAGGCAAAATGTAAATGAATTTTTTTCTTTTTTTCTTTGAGGACATTTTCATTTTGTAGTATGAGTAGTAGTTATAGAAACAAGAGCAAGTTGTGTCTATAGATGGAGAAACCAGCAGCAATCTAGCAGTGTTGTGACTTATATGCAGTGTTAAATTAAATTAGCACAGCTTAAGCGCGCCTAACAACTAAGCGAAGATAAAAACGGGTTGCGCTTAATTGTGCTTAGCTCTTTAATCCTTCAAAAAGGGAAATAGGAGGCAAAATGCTTGCTAGCACTTAATCTTCCTAGCACTTAATAGAACCTCTTATATGGTTCTTGTATCACCGGGCATCTGAAATTCCCGTCTTTCAATCACTAGATTAATTTAGTACAGCATGCAGCCATGCGAGTAAATAAATTAAGGCTGTTGTAACTTGTAAGTAGGCATTAGTAGTGCGATGGACATTTCTGTATTTTTTTTTTGGGCAACCGGCAGGAGCACTGCTCTTATATGGACATTTCTGTATGAGGACGTATCTTTAGCCAAATATGTGACTGCAGCTTGTGTGCGTATGTCTGTGATTGATGTTGATGAAAACTACTACACAAATATTTGCAACAAGGAAAGGAAGGGAGAGACGGGAGGAAGAGAATAGTGGTCAGTTGAGGGGATTCACTGCTCACCTGGAGAAAGATGCTGCTGTTGGTCTGGTTGGGAGGTACTGCCGGTCTAGTGAGGAAGATGGTGGACCTTCAGATCGGCGGTGCAGGGCAACCAATACATCGAAGACCACATTGCAGGCCAGTCGGCGGCCGGCGATGGGAGTGGAACCCTAGCCCGAGGCCGAACGCGGGCGGGACATGGCTAGTATTGAGGTAGGAGGACGGTTGTGGGGGGTAGGTGGGGATCTCCGCGTACCCGCCGGAGGAGGAGCGCAGGGCGTCGTCGGAGGGGCCGAGGCGGCGATGGCGCCGGAGTTGCATATTGGGAGGAGGATCGGCGGAGTCGCCTCGCAGAGGAAGCGAGCGTTACAATGCCAGACATTTTTTTCGGCGAACGATAGCAAGGCTGGACTGTTTGGGACGGGACCATTTACAGAATTTTTTGGTTTGCTGCCAATTTTGCCCTTCGGAGGCCACTAGTACGAGTTATACTAGTCATTGTTTTGAGACTAGTATTAATTGTTTTGGCCTTTGGATGGACACAAATGAATGGCTGTTATTCCTTTGAGGGTACCATAAAACACCTCATAATGGAAGGACTTACACTCGCTTTACACTGGTGTAATAATCCTTTGGTCGTGGAAACAGATTGTTTGGAGATAGTTAACTTACTGAAGGTGGGAGAGGTGGATCGCTCGATGCATTCTGCTGTGATAGAGGAGATCAAGGCCTTGTTGAAGGCCCGTGAAACTTGTATTACTCATGTAAGGCGTTGCCAAAATAAATGTAGCCATCTTATGGCAAACTTAGCTAGGTCTGAGTGTTGCACGGCTGTGTGGCTTGACTCCAGACCAGATGGTCTAGTTAGCATTAGCCTTACGGATTGTAATTCCTGAATTTGTTGAGTAATACAAGTTTTCCTTCGCAAAAAAAACTTCAAGAAAATCTTTTTCTCCAAAGAAAAAAATCTTCCAGAAAAAAAAGCTACACTATGAGACAGAAAGGTGCACACAAACTGTGAGACATAACTTGGAATATCAATTGAATGAGCGTTGATAAGTTGGACGAATTTGCATTTCATTTATTTCACAAGTATTTATACAATAATCACCCTCTAATTGTATAGGGCAAAATGATGTTTCCTGACAAATGTAACTGTATTGTATGGTAGCTGTAACATAATCTTGAAGGGTACACGTCCATGTGGAATTGTGAATTCTGAGGACTAAAACCTTACTGGATCTGGCAACCTTTGGTCTCCAGGGGAAAGAGGGCACAAGCCACTGCTGCAAGAAACAGTACCATATCGAAGATTAACACCGCTTCTTTCTGATGACAGTTCTCTAACAAACCAACAGCTATAAGTGGTGCGACCATGCCACCAATCCGACCAATAGAAGTCGCGATTCCAACTCCAGTGTTTCGACATGACGTAGGATATATCTGCACAAGAGTAATATCCGAGCAAATAAGTGTTTGTTGGTTTTGTTCTACATCACAAAATTTCCATATATTGCTGAATATAAAAACTTACAGAACAGATACTGAACTGTTCTTTTTTTTTAGATAATGGAAGCTTTATTAACCCCGGCCTCTGCATCATAGATTCATACGGCACAACCGAACCATTTCTAATATTGCGAAGCTGAGCAATCAAATTAGCAGTTATATGTTGAAATGGACGCAGAGCACGGCTATTCTTTTATCGGGGTTCTTTGACCTACTTGGTATTGTTTCAAATAATCAAAACATAATTAATATGAGAGAAGATTCAAAAAACTCCAAGTATTTCCTTCTTCTTTGACAAATCAAAGATACAAGAAAAAAATTCAAGAGAACATGAAACTTTGGTTGCACTTGGTCTCTGTCATCAGATTTGAGGTGTGTGTACTTGCCTACTTGAGATTGCAATATCTAAGGCATATAAGACTTGCCATGTACACAACTGGATTATCTGTAGGTATTTGCAAAGCTAACATATAACATCTGATGGTACAGATATAAATACTAACCTCAGGACCATAAATATACAGAACAGCGTAACTTCCCATTATACAAGCCCGGGCACTGAAGAGAAGGGTGGTTGCTAAACCTTCTCCCAAAGGTACAGCAAGTGGTGCGATGAAAGCAAAACACAAAATGATAAATCCCCCCATCGACAATTTGCGACCAACTCTATCAACCAATAGAGCCGCCAAAATTAAGCCAGGAATCTCTGTAATCAAATAAAACAAAATATTAGCCATTAATCAATGCATGTTAATGATATAGGAAGGAGCGCCCTTTCAGTGATCCTGGAACACTGAGTTTTTTTAATCTAGAACACCATATTCAGAGAAGAAACATGAGCTAATGCAGGACGGAGACCTTTCCATGGGAACGTATCCAATGAAACCGGTGAATCTGTGCACCCAATGCACCCATGCGAAACTTAAGTTTACATTAAGTTTACATCAGGTTACATATATGAAACGTACCGTGGATTGATTTTAATGAAATACAAGGTTCTTTGTGCAAAACACTTAGTCTGCATCTCGTCCGTTATTGTTTCATCCAAAGGTTAGAACCCACCGGTTCATGGGTGCATGGGTCCACTGGATGGGTTCATGCGATGCAAATGGGCATCTTTGGCAAGTTCACTGAACACATTTGTTTATCAGACTAGGTGAACCAACTATAGGAATAAAAGAATCACATGAATAGAAGATTGAGGATTGATAATTGGCTACATGACAGAAGCTTTATACACAAACCTGCAATACTTGTCACCAGGACATCTCTGTACAGCCTGACATCATTTTGTTGCCTCAAATGCATTCCAGCAGGTGAACACCTCCTTTCACCACTGCTTAGTTCGGATGTTAGCAATACTATACCATAGTAAGCAAAAGAAAATGCAAAGTAGACAAACCATAGAAGAAGGGTAGATTTGATCAGGCTTCTTGACACAAGTGTACAGAATGCATTAGTACAACTGTATTTTGCGCTAATGCTCATGTGCGTTGCATCACTATCTTGTGAAGTAATTAGAGGTATTATTGTCTCTACATCAACATCATTGTCAGATCTTTTTTGTGGGATTAGGATGCCGGAGGGAAGAGCCATGTTGTTCATTCTTGCTATCCTCTCCAAGATAAATTTAGCATCAGCTATTCTACCTCTTGAGCAGAGGTACCGTGGTGATTCAGGTGTTAGACCATAGAACATAAGCAGAACAAAACATGGTGACGAGGACAATGCTATCAACCACCTCCATCCAAGTACTGGCATGATATCCTGCATCGAGCAATGATGTTGTCAACTCCATGAAAACATACAGATTCATTTCCAAGTATTTCAACTAAATTTATGTTTGTTTAGTTAAATACTAATTATCAGTTATGGACGATAGTTTGGATCAGAGGAGTATATGATAAGGCACAATAAGATTTAATGCTGACATTTAAGAGACTAGGATTGCTATTAACAAGTTAACTTTTATATTGGTCCTTTTTAATACATATATTAAATAGGATTATTTTCTGCTGTTAACATTAAAACAAAAAATTAGAATGAGACTAAGAAAGAACATAGAGCTTGAAATGCGATTATAGGACTCTAACAAGCAGGGAGAAATAAAAATTACCCATGCAATTAGAGCCTGAAAGATTGTTCCGAAAGTCCAACTACAATGGAAGACAACCACCCAAGTACCCCTCTTTGCAGCAGGAACAAACTCTAGGAACCAAGTAGCAAGAACATGGCCAGCTCCCAATCCCATACCGACAACGAAGCGGAGGGTTAGTAAGCATATGTAATTAGGTGATAAAGCACTGAGAAAACCAAATATGCCTGTGACAACTGCAGTGAATAGGAAACCAGCCCTGAGAATTAAAAAAGTTGAAAACAAAGTTCTGTCAGATTTTTTTGAGGGAATCAAACCCAGACATTAGGAACTGAAATAAGAAATGAAAACTACAAGTCCTTCACTATCCTGTGTACTTGCTGAAGTTCTTCACACAACAGATCCACCAGAATATTCCTCAAAGTTTACTTCGTATAGATAATGCATATATCTATACACTGTTTTCATTACCAGAGGTGGGAGTTTGCATTCAGGCAGTTAAGTTACTCTAATTCGGTTAATCACCTTCTCTTGAAATTTTTAGCTCTGAGAACTCAAATCCAAGTAGTAGTTTGTGATATAGGTGGATCAACCAAAAGTGTTTGTCAGTTTGTTTGATATCATGAGTTTGAGTTCCATGGCATGTTTCAAGCTGTACCTTTTTTAGCTATTCAGCAGGAAAAAGATCTTGTGCTTATGAAAAACGATACTCTTTTATTCTTCAAACCTATACACTTTTGGGAAATATATACAACTTCACATGAATGTACTAATTATGCAGTAGAGTAATATGTGAAGTATGTGCGGTTAAATAAAATGCAGCATGAATACATGATGTCATTTTGCCACAAGCACTTGATGGCTTTGAAAGATTTGCAAGGTTCAGATTCAGGCATAATCAGGTTTATGAGGTCCAAGTTTGTGTTGTATTTTTGCACAAAGCATACTCATAAAAGGAGATTGACCAAAACGGAAAGACTTGGTACATTTCCCAGCTGCTGGAAGCCAGGAACTAAATAGATCAATTTAGCATAACACATTGGGCTCGAGTCTCAGATTTGTTGGCTTGGGACACTCAATTCGAAGAGGGAAAATTGTGTACTCAAGAGACGAAGTGAGCCCAACCTTCTGCCGTATGAGTCCGAGATGACGCCCCCGAGGCAGGCCCCGACGATCATCCCGGCGAAGACGACGCTGGTGATGAGCCCCTCCTGCTGGCCGGAGATCCCCCACTCGTCTTTCACGGACGGGCCGACGAAGGACAACATCATGATCTCCATGGCCTCCACGGTCCAGCCCACGCCGGCGTAGGCCAGCACCAGCGCCTGGAACCTCCCGAAGCCCACGTGGGACAGCGCGTCGTCCGTCGTGTAGTAGCAGCACTCTGTCCCGCCGGCCTCGGCCTCGTCCCCCGCCATCCTCCTCCCAAGAAACCAGCAAGAGGTGGAAGATTTCAACGCCGGTGCTGGTGCCGGCGGAAGAAGAAGCACGCCTCACAGGAGAGCGGGGCGAGGTGGGTGTTGACCGGTGGGTGGCCGGGAGCGTAGCTGTGCTATGTTTTGGCAAAAGAATGGGTAACTGCAAAGTGCAGCTGTGCTATGTTTTGGCAAAAGAAATGCACATTCTGTAACAAAGTGTGGTGTCCAGTTAAAAAAACAAAGTATGGTGCTCAGAATTTAAGTCGGTGCTGTACAAAAATCAAATCACATACCTAAAAATAGGAAATAAAACATAAAAGGTTGATTAATCAAACTATAAAAGAAGTCAAAGCAAATTTTTTGTTTTTGAAATGGGGAGCGGAGCCCGGACCTCCACATCGAGCGATGTGCACATCATTTATTTACTATTAAAATATCATATTCTGGCAAAAATTATTACAAAGATCGTACAACCGAAGACCACCAAAACAACACCACCGAGTATGACGATGGCATTCCATCGCAGCTCCCCAACGAAAACTGAAAACACCCAACCGGTCCATGCAAGATGGGAGCCCAAATTTGCTCGCATATCCGCGAAACGGCGCCAGTGCACTCGCTCCGGATGTCGCCACCTTCGATATCTTCTACCAGCCCACTTCAACGTGTAGATCAATGCGCGGACTCTCGTCACACGAGCCACCGACACCAATTGTGGTGCCAAGTAGCACCACCTCCCTGCACGCTAACTCCGAAGCACGCTGCGGTCGTCGCCGGTACACCGCAGCACCATGCTACCAAGTACTACCAGCTCATCTTTAACTTGAAGTCTCTAGAAGTCAATGCAAACCGGAAATAAATAAAATACCATGATCCATCACAATGCCAAACAAAGTAGCTTTCTTCTGTCACTAGACCCCCCCTCATCGCCTTCGCCAGTTGCTCCCCTACTTTCCCCCTCCCCTTCTAGGACCCTTTACCGCCTCCCCGAGTCTCATATGCTCCTCCTCCCTCCCCTGCTCCTTCCCAGTAGTGTTAATTTGAACCTCAAAACGAAACTTCTTCGTGGTACCGAGCTCGCAAACGATAGTCGGCCGAGTTGAATGATTCCGTGGCCATTGATATGGCGCGGATGAGGCTCCTGCGAGTCAGATTCATCCTAAGCGAACTCAGGACCACATGGTTGGTGCTCCAACTTGAAGGTTGGAGATTTTTGCGTTTTCCATGTTGCACATGTCATTTTCACATGTTGCAACTTGTGTGTGTTTGAATGTAAAACATACAAGCGACATCTTGTGATGATCCTCCGTGTCTGATACAAATGCATTCATGCTGCAATTTTTTAGTGCTAGTACAAGAGTTGTCCTTTATGATGCATATATGTGCGATAATTTTTCTCGGGGATTATTGTGACCAATGGGGATTTGTTGCATGGCCATGATGTTTTGCGGCATGGGCATGTTTAAAATGTTGCAAGTTTTTTGGCATGTTTTACAATACCTCGCCCGAGACAATGGTACAACGACGTTGCAAACATAAAAAAGAAGTTGCAGAGAGGGGATTGTGTAACAGTGGTTGGATGGTTGGATGGTCCACATCTCACGTTTCGATGGGATTGAACCACGAAGTAGGTGGCCCTAGGCCATCTGTTAGAAATAATGGGCTAAATAAAATAAGCCCATATAGATTTCAGATTTTTCCTAAATCTCAAAGCCCATGTTTGTGACAACTCACATGTGTTTGGGAAAATAATAGGCTAAATAATGGTCCACATCTCCGCTCGACGTATACTTTCTCCACCTCCCCCTCTCTCATGTCGCTTTATGGGAAAATGTGCAAGTACACGCAGTGTAAGTCTGTGAACTTGTGGCTTGAGGTGAATATAGTTTAGTTGGTCCCATACTGCTTCCAGCGGCTAATGGTTGTTTTAGCAATGACCATACTAAACAATACTCTAATGCAATCTCTAGAAAACAATACTCTAACTTTTTCAATTTGTTTGCAATAAAAATTTCAAAAATTACCATCTTCCTCTCATTTTTCTTAGTGCCCAGTGAACCTAAACCAGCAACAGACGTGGATGCAATGGTACCAGGCAAAGGCGACGTGGAGTGACGAATATGATTGTTTGGTGGTTAGGGTTCAAGGCTTGGGACAAGCTAAGGGGATCTGAGACCGGGCAGGGAGAAGGACTTAAACCAGCGGAACATGGAGGAGGCAGAGGTGGAGAGAAGAAGTTGAGTTAATTAGAAAATTTCTAGGTGCTTAACTGGAGTACAAAAGAAATACAATTATTGGCCAATTGAGAAAATGGCTTACACATTGCAATGGCAAGGTACATCCTCTTCGAGCGTCGCTACTCCAAAAGAATCTGGCAGGTTGCGACTTCCTGGTTGAGCTGCCCTCCCTCATCTAGAACATTGGTCTGAACCGTGTTCAATGGTCCTTTGATATTGGAAGGCTGCTACTCAGTCGCCGAGCGTCTGCCCCTATGTCGCCTGTGAGATCTTGAAAGAAAGGAATGCAAGAGTTTTCAACAACCGATCCTCAATGCATGTGGCCCTCATTCAGAAAATAATGGACGAGAGCAAGAATTGGATTTTGGCTGGTGCTAAGCATTTAGGAGAGATTACGATCTCAGATTTTATTCTAGTGTTTTTCTTTCGGCTTAGACCACTCATGTTTGCTTGTGCTATATCAATACAAAAGGCAAAGCTTTTTTGCCTCGTTTCAAAAAGAATAAAATAGAAGGTGCAAATTGTTAGGAATAAGCAACTTGTGCAACTTGTATTATCTGGGGGCCAAAGGCCACAATATATAGTACATCTGATTTGAGGTACAAGAAGATAAATCTAGACAAATACGGACTCCTAGACCAATACTAATACAGACTCCTAGACCAATACTAATACACCTTAACACCCCCCCTCAAATGCAAAGCGTATGCAATAGCATTGTATTTGAAGAAGTGAAAACAAAACAAAACAAAAAATGATAATCCAAAATCCGTGTCTTCAAAGTGTCGCCATAGCATGAATAGTCTTCAAAACCTATAGAGTCAAGCCACAGTCGATCGAAGAAGAGATCGACACAGACCAAGAGGCGGTCAGAAGAATAGCACCGAAGAGTGAGGAAGAGAGAGCGGCGGCGGCCGGAGAGAAGAACTAGAGGAACTAGACGGAGGAGAGGATGGCGCCAAAAAACAAAGGAGACGCATCAGAAGGAGAAGGTGGAGGAGTAGAGACAGCGAGAGATGTATCAGGAAAAAGAGAAAGAGGAAGTAGAGAGGGTGCCTCGACTTAAAACAGGAAGAGAGGTACCATCAGCCGTGATAACACGGACAAGAGAAATAAGAGAGCGAAGAGCAGAAAGAATAGAAGACGCAGAAGTCGAAGTAGAGCGGCGTGCCAACAAAGACAAAGTCAGCGAAAGGCGGTCATAACCGCATGAAGAAGCCGCGAGAGTCGAAGTAGAGAGGCGTGCCAACAAAGACAAAGTGGACGAAAGGCGGTCATAGCCGCGTGAAGAAACCGCGAGTGTCGACGTAGAGCGGTGCGCCGACAAAGACAAAGTCGGCAAAAGGCGGTCATAACCGCGTGAAGAAAGCCACGAGAGTCGACATAGAGCGACGAAGTAAGGAAGGAAGGCTCGGAGAATTTAACGGAAGAAACACCGGCATGAATTACCGGAAAGGAGCCAGCGACCGGAAGTTGCTAACGGCGGAGGCGGAGGCGGCGGCCGGGCGTGGCGGCGGGGTGCCGGGGCGAGCGGCGGCGGCGGCTACGAGGGAGACAAAAAAAAGGCCTTACGACTACTAGCTACGAGATGCGATGCCCCCGACGGAGATCATGGAGATCGACCTCGCCGGGGGCGGCGCGGCGGAGGCGGTGGCTAAAACGTAGGCCAAGGAGCGACACGCTCTGATACCATGTTAGGAATAAGCAACTTGTGCAACTTGTATTATCTGCGAGCCAAAGGCCACAATATATAGTACATCTGATTTGAGGTACAAGAAGATAAATCTAGACAAATACGGACTCCTAGACCAATACTAATACAGACTCCTAGACCAATACTAATACACCTTAACACAAATGAACCTAAAAAATGTGTTTTTTTTGACATTTTTTAAAATGTGTTTTCGCACGGTGGGTTCATTTGCACGAATTGGATTTCTAAAAAAAAAAAGCTTACACGTATGCTCCGGTTCTAATACGTGCAACATCATATCATCTGTTGCGTCCGGGGCTTCTTGCTCGAGGTCTCCGTTTGCTTCGGTTCTGATGCACATACAGGCAGCCCCATTTTTCCCTAGTGATCACCAGAACACACAGCTGATGGACTTGAAAGAGCGATGTGCATACGTGCTCAAATCTTATCTGCAGGGAGCCCTCACTTTGGCATGCTTGTGGTTTCAGATCTAGTATATATAGCATTGCCTTCCCACCAGAAACCGAAACCTTCTTGTAGTAGCTCCTCTCTGTGCTGTAGTAACAATCCGTCTGTGCCAAGCGTATAGGCATGGAGCATCAATGATGGCTTCCTGTTTTGGGGCATCTCCTTCGGCCTTGTAAGAACATGTATAATAGGGTGACATCAGCTTTCTCTTAGAGTTGTCATATCGAATTTTCGTTTAATTGGAGGGAGAGAGAATTAAGAAAGAGAAGTTATTTGTCTTTCCTTAGCTAAGCGTTGATCCTTTAAAAGTAAGAGATGACAACAAGATAACCCATTTAAGACTTGTTTTATTGTCTTCTCTAGATTATGTGGAGGTCTAAGAGAAGATATTCCTTCTCTACCATTGTACTAACCCGTACAATCAGTCTAGTGATCGCAACGTTGCCAACGTACATGCCCAAGCAGATGCTGCATCAATTTGTTTTCCATGTTTACTGCAGATAGTTGGCTAACAGTTTCATGTGACTGTAAAATCAAACAGACCACTGTATAATTATTTCTTAGCCGACCAAGGTAACATTGCATTGGATCAATTAGTCGGCCGGCCGTGCCGAAAGAACCAAGAGGTGATGGTACCATCATACTAGGACGGCAATGCCAGATTAATAACTAGCCCTTCCTTGTGTCGTGGAATCTTTATCGCGATAGGCTTTCTCTTTCCCCGGAATAGAGGAATCTCCAGAGCAAGAGGAAGCTGAAACC
The DNA here is from genome assembly GCA_910589775.1 of Avena eriantha. NCBI lineage: Eukaryota > Viridiplantae > Streptophyta > Magnoliopsida > Poales > Poaceae > Avena > Avena eriantha. Next base: position 141,635,365 of record OU342741.1, on the reverse strand, counting down.
ACGTAACCGAGGAACCCCCTGATCGGCAACCTGAGACGTGGTCGTTGTCACCCATGAAAACCATGCCATGATCGTTACTGCATACCCTGTATGAGATGCATGGGTTTCTGACAAGAAAACTGCCATCATGGGTGGATTACCTGCCTTCTCGGAGCTCGCTTCTGGAATGGACTGCAAGGAGCTAGCGCCCGTTGTGTTGGCCTGAAATATAAGATTGTTCCTAAACTCGCCCTTGTAGATACGTCTTTGACCCCTGTGAGGCTGTGACCCACGATCGACGAGGGCTGTGGCGATCGCCGTTTTGGGACTCCACTCTGTACGTAGTTCGTGTTTCATGGGGACCGGGACCCGGATTCACTTCATTGATTGCAGTGCAAACACTGCCGCCGAGCACATGTCCTCGATCTCGAGCGCATGTGGCCGTTATGTGTAGAGATAAAACGGCCTCATTTCCCGGTGCACCCTTCTTCCCGTAACCCGCGCGCAGAGATCACCACACACGGCTCGCCGCCGCCGTCGCCATGTCGTCGGCGTCCCTCGGCGGCCTCCCGGAGCGGCTCGGCTACGTGCAGTGCAGGTTCTGCACCACCATCTTGCTGGTACGTGCTACTCCACCTGGCCGTCGTCGTCTCGTGAAAACGCACGCTGCCATTCGTGTGCGTGCGTGCAGGTGAGCGTGCCGTGCAGCAGCCTGCTCAAGCTGGTGTCCGTGCAGTGCGGCAACTGCGCCGGAATCCTCTCCGTCAGCGTGGCTTCTCCTCCGCCCCCGCCGCCGTCCGTCGAGCTGCCCCTGCAGGTTTGCTTGCTTCCTTCCTGGCATGCATCCATGGTTCAGTTCAACCATACGTAACGAAGAAGTACCGACGGATGGAAATGGAACAGGAGCTGGGCGTTGATCCGCCGCCGAGGGAGTGGTCGGACGAGAGCAGCGGAGCCGACAACGACGACGACGGCGGGGAGGGAGACGTTGCGGAGAACTATGCCGCCGCCGTGAACAAACGTACGTAGACACCGTCATTTTTTCTTTCGTGTGCACACCGGCCGGCAGGGCGATCATGAGCTAACTATGAAGGCATATGATTTGGAACATCCTTTGCAGCGCCAGTGAGGAAGCAGCGGACGCCCTCGGCCTACAACTGTTTCATCAAGTAAGAAACACACACTTTAGTGACAGTATCTGCCGCCATTTTCAGATTTGAGATCAGGCAACGGCAGTTTTGAACATACCTTGTGCTGTTAGGGAAGAGATAAAGAGGATCAAAGCCGTGGAGCCCAACATGACCCACAAGGAAGCCTTCAGCACCGCAGCTAAAAACGTAAGCATTCATACCTTCACTGCTTCACTAATACCCACTACCCCAGCCTGTAGATCAGCATGGCTGTCCATTGGCATCCTCGTCCAAATTTTCTTTCATACTCCGTATATGATTTGAAAATTTATTATGTTTATCTCAAAAAATAATGATCTGAGAATCTATAATTGGTTGTCGTAACGCAGTGGGCTCACTTACCCAGAATTCAGCACAGTGGAGACTGAGGGATCTGCTGCCGGTGACACGTGCAAGCTGCATAAGGAAGGGAAAGAAAATCAATGTACGTACTACATGTAAAGCAGATGGCCAGGTTCAGGAAGCATCCAAGTTGTAGCTTCACAGATAACTTGTACTGTATCCATGCCAAATCCTGATGCTGCGCATCACAAGCACGTGGTGCCTGAATCCTCTATCATGTGATAAATGCAGCGTGGTTTGCCTCTATTCCACAAATAGCCAACTCTATTTCAGACATTGCAGTATTGTGTGATGTAACAGAAATAGGAGTTAACCGTTCCGATGAATCCATCCAGTATAGAAACAGCCCAGCTGAACATCAAAGGAAGTTTTATGCAAATAAGCTGGTTCCGCAAAACCTCAGCCAAAGAACTCCCGTACAACAGATAATACAGCTTCTTTAGCAATTTGAGTACAGTACCATACATGATTCTCCTGTTCCGCATCAGTACAAAAAATGGAAACATCAACAGGAAAAGTTGCTGTTCGGATTACACAAAAGATCTAAAACTTTCTATTTTTGTGATACAAGCCTGTGGTTTGAAGCATCACTCTCTTGATGCTGGCATAAGTCTGGGCCTTTCCTCGCAAGGAGCTTTCGCCGGATCCTTATCCTCCGCTAAAAGGGCCTGCAAGTCGCTCCCGTTAGCCAGGCTGTTGAACTCCACTGATTTGGAGGGCATAGCAGGATAACGCCGCTGGGAAAACGTCATGAGCCTCTTTATCGACTGAAGGTACTTGCGAGTGGTCTCGTCGTTCATGATATGAGCCACACTGTTCGTGTGAATCTTCTCTCGGGCAGAACGCTCGTGGATACCAACCATAGTGACTCCAATAGGCCATGGCGCGTTGCCAATGGCCAGCTTGATGTATTGGTCCATTGCTTGCAAATAGTCACGCTTCACGCAGCAGTCAACAATAAAGAGCAATGCTTTACGAATGTCATCAGGAAGAACCTAAGCACAAATCAAAGCAATAATTGGTGTCAGAAATACAAAGCAGTCTGCGGTCACGAAAGGCTTCAGATGTGAGCATCATAATTCAGCACAAGCAGGTGGGCATAATAAGAAAGTGAATCCATGAAGAAGCAAAATAAATAGTAATTAAGATCAGGAGAAATCCATAAACAAGAACCAGAGTTATGTGCAAAGTCCAACTGAACCACGGTACTGTATCTGGGGAATGTAAGTAGCTACATAACAATGAACAGAGGACCACAGAGTATGCTGGAATCAGAATCTACGCTAGTAGAGAACATGCACAAATTAATGGATAATACTAAACAACCAAGTTTTAAATCTACAAAACAAAATGTTTGTATTGAGTCAGGCCTTAACATTTGGATCAATAGTGAAAAATTGAACCCCAGGTTCAAAGGATTTCCAATGTTCATCATTTTTACAAGAGCACCAAATACTAGGGATGCATTAGTTATGTCTGCGTATGTGTGCAGCCATACAGGTCATCCTTACATTCATAATGGCTGAACTTTTTAAAGGACATGCATGCGAACGATATTAAACTGACACACTACGCAAGAAGTACCCAGCATACAGTCATAACACTACTCAGAGTACATAGACCTCGCAGTGGTGTTTATTTTACATATCCATGAACCAATTACTTCATAATAAAATAGTGCAAAAATGGAACAATTTTCATACTTGATATTTATATGGTGCAAAAGCAACAACATAAACTTGTGATCCTTGGCGGATTGAAACAGATATGAAGGAGCAGGGCAAAATCACTGTAAGCTTAGCATCACATGAATTAAGGAGCAGCATGTCTACTGTGTGCCATGGATATGAGCAATGTTCCATACATCCATAACCATTTGTATCTAAAGAAGCATTATATCACATTAACTTTATAAGCTGTTCTACACAAATATAGAGTATCGTCTTGCGCTACCAGCACTGACTCTATATAACCTTAATTGGATCTCAAGCAAGTGCCCTTTTACATAATCATAACATCTTAGTGAGTTAAAATGAAGTCAAATGGTCTCTGAAAATTATGTAAGTGCAGACAGGTACAGCACAAATGACCAGATGAGGGACACTTTTCCTTAAAATGTTCATGGCAATGTTCCTAAACTAGTACAGTATTATTTTCCTGTATATGTACGAATTTATGATCAATTATTTTTCCAAAATACTCTACAACTTCTAACGACTAACTTGTTTTTTAAGCTCCACAAAAAGAACCAAGAAGGATTTGGCCAAGAGATTACTGAGAAATTGTATTGGATCCCCAGTTTAGCCATCTCCTATTTCTAATCAAAAAGTCCTATATTAGAACTGATCGCCAAGGATTCTGAATTTTGCAGGTAAATCATGCCGTCACAAGCATCATTTCAAATCCTAATTTACCCCCCACACTTTCTGTTAGTTTCCTTTCCAGCACAATTCCTTTACTCTGAAATTTGAGTGAAAATAGTATCACACATCAAAGCAACTGCTGATAGAAATCTATTAGATTCTCACCTTCTTCCTGCAGAACTCGAACAGGGGACTGAGATATCGTGCACACTGCTTGAGCGTTGCAAACATTGACTTTCCCTTTGCCGTCCGCTTCTCCAGCTCCGTCATATCATCCAGCTCCTGGTTCCACTCGTTGAGCAGCCTCTTGAAGAAGACCAAGATCTTATCTTCGTCACAAAGCTCCTCAAACTTGGTCTTCATTCGCGCAGAGTCCTTGTCTGCATCAGCATCATCCCCACTCCTCCGGGAGTCGCCCTCCCCGTCATCGACGTCGTCTCCCAAGGCCCCACCCTCGCCACCATCTCCGGTACCAACACGCTTGATCTTACCCTTGCCATAGGCGTCCCGACCAGCCTTCTGCCGCATGCGTAGCTCAATCATGTCACGGAGGAAATCGTTGGTCTGCCCTTCGGTCATCTCAAGGTCGTCAATGTCATCAATTACTCCGGACTTGAGCACGAGCTTGAGGCGGTCGAGGCGGTCTGCGTCGTCCTCCCCAAATAGTGTGACTGGCTCGCGAAGCACCCGGAGGCGCCGCATCACCTCGTTCCGAGGGAGGACGAGCTCATCGATGCGGCGCTCCTCGGAGTGGAGCGTATCCTCTGTCGTGGTCTTCTTCCCCGCGAGGCCGGGTGGGACAGAGGCCGTGGCGGCGGACGAGGAGCTAGGGTTAGGGTTCGCCCCCCCGCCCTGGGCGAGGTCGGCGTTGGAGTTGGTAGGGTCGGAAGCGGTCGAGGAGTTGGGGGCGGGCACGGACGGAGCCTTGGAGGGGATCTGGCGGCGCTTCTGGAGCTGCTTCTCCTCCAGCTCCGACCGCCGGACGAAGTTCTTGCCGCCGAAGTCGGCCGTCGCCGCCTTCCGCTTCTTCTCCAGCTCGCGCTTAAGGAGATCCATGTCGCCGGTGATGCGGCGCAGGACTTCTCTGCTTCCCGGAGAAGAAGGTGGAGGTGGAGGCGGAGGCGGAGGAGGGGAGGCGGTACCGGTGTGGTTTTCTAGCACGGCGGTCACGACCCTCTCTCTCAGTCAAAGGTTACGCACCCGAGCCCGATTTTTTTTTTTTTGAGACCATGAAAATTCTGTGTTGAGTTTTGGACTTGCGCGAAATCTGGAATCAGGACTGCTAGTAATTAAAATTACTCCCTTCGATCTAAATTAGTTAATTTAATTTAATCTCTAAACTAAGTCAATTAATTTAGATTAGAAGGAGTAAACAATTTACGCATTAACCAACTTAATTAAAAAGTCCTATCTACTCCATAATAGAAACATACTACTAGCCAATATATTTATATTTAACACTTGCTCTCACATCTAGAATATTTTAGTTCTTAAGCGTGAGTTTGGTGTCATAAAGTATTTATGAACTAGCCAACTTAACCAAAAAAGACCGATCTGATAGAAAGATGCTAGCCAATATATTTATATTTAATATCTTCCAAAATTTATAATTATAAAAGACTCATGCGTAAAATTAACTTCAAAAATACTTTGCTACTTTACTTTGTACATATACAATATAATAGATGCGTGTAGTGGAAGCTGTAATTTCAAAGACCAATAGATTGCCAAAATGACAACTATAACAAAACAAAGAGAGGAAGAGCGAGTTGATCATTTGTCCTCACGAATCCTAAAGTTCACGAGGCAATTGACACAAACATTGGAAAAATGTTGTCCATTTAACATTGTGTTTGGGTTTAGCTTTGAACTTTTGATACCATTTAAATTTGCACCGCACCTTAAGTTTGTGCACGTATCTCTAGCCTAATGACACTGAAATGTTAGACATCCTCCTCATGTGGACTGTGAGGAGATGGGCTTATAAAGCCTTTCAGGCGGTCCAAACAGGTGCAAGAGTACACCAAACTTTAGGGTTACGACCAAGGGTCATTTTGGACATTGTACATGAGGGAAGGGGATGATAAGCCTCCCTTCCGGCCACCACAAAGTGGACTGACAAAAATCTAGATTAGCATCCATTGAAGAAGAAAACCAAGAGAGAAGGGAAAGAGGAGAAGTTGAATCAAGCACCGGGTTTTGTCCACAAGGTCGTGATGTCCATATCCACTACCTTGTCTCCTTCAAGCTATGGTCCCACCATCTTTAGTGAGATTGCTCCGATCCCTAACTCTTGTGCTCAAATCTTGATATATCGGATCCTCTAATGCTCTTTACAGAAGAACAAGTTGTATGAGATCCTCTAGTGCTCTCTAGAGAATGATGGGAGATACGGTTACACGATATCAACACGGGTTCATATTTTCTGAAGTTTTCTTATGCTAATTTACTATAGTTACCGGTAGAATGTCTGAGTACCACAATGGCGCATCATACCTTCAAACTGTTTTTTTAGAGCGGTGGCACATCATATCTTCATACCACTTGTGTTGTGTCAAGGGTTTAGGGCTTGTTTCATTCAAAGGAAAATGGAGGAATAACATAGGGATACCGTTTGGTGGTTCAAATGAATTGAGCAAAAGAAAAAATGCATAAACTTTCGTTTGATCTTAATTCCAGAGGAAAAAAACAAAACAAAAGGTCCACTTGAAACACCTTTTCAAATTCCTACCCACAACGAACGATATATCCAATGGCATAGTAACATCCTAATTATACTTTCTTATCTTGTTTGACTGTGTTGACCATATTTATTAGAAATTATGTGTTTTTTTATTCTTGTGATCTAAATTATAGATTTTTTATATGGCTCTGGGCTCACGTAGGCAACCCATGTGTCTAATAAATCCTAAACTCTTAAGGCTCATTTACTATGGTAGCTTGAGAGTTATATGAAAGATAAATTTTAGTATCACATTGCTAGTTGGAGAGAGTTAGACCAACTTATAAGGTGAGTTGTTTCACTCGCACTAAGTGAGTGAGAAGAGAGGGAGTCCACTCGCACTCCTCCTGTCGCTGCCCGTATCGTCCGGACGCGTGACACGTTTCGTGAATCGAGTTCGAGAATCGTTTTGTGGAAAACTAACTTTTTGTATGGTGCACCAATTGTTGGGTGTGTCAACATTTATATGCATGTTTGACGCGTGCCCTCGTCTTCCACCGCATGATGACTCACCTCGCAGGCTATAGAGAGTATCTCGTTTCTTTTGCTGCGCTGCTCTCTAGGATTTCTCATCCCGGCGACTGCGTGCATTACCATCCGGGAGAGAAGGCCTCCAAAGCTCCGTCTGTCGATCCTCGACCAGGAGACGGGCAATAAGATTTTTGGGGAGCGTCTCGACACGACTGCTCGCCTCCATTTATGTTCTTTTTTATCCACCGATGATCTCAACAGCATCATGGGGTGACATCGATATAGACTAGGCTGCTGCTACGGTGATGACTTTCCCGGTCGACGTGTATGTGTTATTTCTTTCTTTGTTTGCACTAGTTTTTGCTAGATTTACGGATCTACTAGATGTGCTTATATGACTGCATGTGTCTAGATCTACTAATGTTTACATGACGTTGATTTCGGTAGTTAATCTCATAGAAAAATACTTATTAACCCAACATTTCAATCATTTATTTTGCATGTGTTTTTCTTTCTTATTTCTACGTTTTTCGTATACCTATGTCTTCGGAATCCTGCTAGAAGGTGCTTAGAAAAATAAATCGATTTTAGATTAAGTATCGGTGCTTGCTTGAACAAGAAAATAGAAAAAAACACTTGTGCTAAAAAAATGAGTTTTTTAAACTCTTGTTCAAAAAAACTGATTTATTTTTATAAGCATCACTCTGAAAACAGTACCATTGTACAGTGCTAAAGTTAGCCTAAAATAAGCTACCCGAGCTTCGAAGTTAAATTTTCTCTCCGAGCGTGTGACTCCGAGTCTAGTACATGTCGTGTCCAAGAAAATAAACAGTTCAGCTGGCCTACCCCTCCGTTCCCCTTTCCCAATCGCGAGAGCGCGTCCTGGTGCCGTCCGACCATGTCTTCCGGGGCGCCGCCACCGCAGCCTCCGCCGTACCGCCCGTACCGGCAGGTGCGCGCGGCGACCCCGCACGCCCGCGCCATCTCCTGCGTGCGCTTCTCCCCCTGCGGCCGCCTACTGGCGACGGCCTCCCTCGACGGCACAGTCGCCCTCCTCTCCCCCTCCTCGCTCGCCGTCATCGCCACGCTGCGCGGCCACACCCACGGCGTCTCCGACCTCTCCTGGTCCACGGACTCGTTCTACCTCTGCTCCGCGTCCGACGACCGCACCCTCCGCATCTGGGACATCCGCTCCATCCTCTCCGGCCCCAAGCCCGCCGACCCAAGCGTCGATCGCTGCATCCGCGTGCTCAAGGGGCACACCAACTTCGTCTTCAGCGCCAACTTCAACCCGCAGACCAGCTCCCAGGTGGCCTCAGGGGGGTTCGACTGCACCGTAAGAATCTGGGACGTCAAGAGCGGCCGCTGCATCCGCGCCATCGACGCGCACTCCGACCCCGTCACCTCCGTCCACTTCATCCGGGACGGCTCCATCATTGTGTCAGGGAGCCACGATGGGAGCTGCAAGATTTGGGATGCGGGAACTGGGGCTTGTCTCAAGACAGTCATCGATGACAAGAAGCCATCGGTTTCCTGCTCAATGTTCTCACCAAATGGCAAGTTCATCCTCGTCGCCACGCTTGATGACTCCCTGGTATGATCAATTGACTGCTATTCATACCAATTAACCATCTTCTTCTTCTGATTCTAGTGCGAACGAAGCTCATGTATATGACTCTCTTAGCGTAAGTGCAAATCACTCTCAGTTCACACTTTCACAGAGGATGAAAAAGATCCTGTGTGTTGGATGGTATACAACCACACTATATTAGCCCATCATGCAGCACTAAGTAAAATATATTTCACTGTTCTTTGATATCAAGGCCACTTCGATTTAGTTTGATATTGGTACACTGATTGCAGACTCTAGCTAGTTTCTAATCCAGTTTTCTGACAGTGAATAAAACCCTCCCCAGTTATAATTCAAATCGACCATGTTATTAGTATTTTAGGCTGTGGTTATTTTTATAGACTAACATGGATTTTCTCCCCGCCTCCATTTTTAGAAGCGTAATAATACAAGAGTTCCAGGAAGCTACAAATTCTATTACAAAACTGAAAAGGAGTCTAGCCCTACTGTCCACAACTAGAACAATTCTCAAAACATCTACTGAATGAGGTTGTGTGTTTGCAGTCCAACTCCCTTAAAAAACAATATGAACAACTTTCAGAATGCCTCACTTCATTTGAACTTCAAATAAAAAGTGCACTTGACAGTGCATGAAATTACAAAACTCTGTCTGATGTGTCCGCGGGCACGTTAGCTACAGGATATCAACCTGTTCTCTGCAGTATTTTGACTGTGGGTACAATTGCACTTAAAACACAACCACCTGAGCCAAAGTCAAAAGAGGTAAAGCCTAATTTCCGGATACCTAGTTAGATTCAATATGGCTCCATCCAGGACGCAGCGGGACTACCAGGGGGAAGCCCGTCCTCGGAAGTTAAAATGAAATAACAATGCTCATTGCATAATTACGGGGCATTATGTTAATCCCACGTTTCAACATACATGTCTGAATAGAACTGAGGAGGTGGTCTTTATATGTTTCAAGTTGCATTCTATTAGAGTATATTTGTAATTTAGTATACTGTTTATAATTCTCTACCAACTTCACCCCTTGTTCTTGTTATGTTTGTACTCTTCATACTGTGATGAACCCGCACACTGTCAACACTCATCTCAATCATCTTTGTCCTGTCACAGCATGACTTTAGCTGTTGCACATAGCAATGGCCAATGTAGATGTCAAATGTTCAATTTGATACAACCTTATCCCCGTCTCCTAACAACATGACTTTGGTGTGAACTCCACCACATTTCCACATCTTGACTTCCAAGTTTTGCTGTCTCTGCCACATGATCTATTGCTCTTCTATCTACCTTCTTGTCCAACTTCTTTGTAAACTGCCTGTTGCCACTGTTCTCCATCAGTTGAAACAGTTCCAACTTCAAACTGTTACACGTCATTAGGTACAATTTCTTATAAATGTTTCATACTGCAAGTCCTGGGTCCAACCGGCACTCCTGATGTTTCAGAATGGTTTACTTGTTGTTCTCAAGTGTCGTTCTCATCACTCTGGCTATTACGTTTTATTTTACCACTATAGATTACCAAATTTTGTGTGACTGTATTTTAAGTCTCAGAGTGAAACACTACTTCCATATTCCAACTGTCTATTAATTACATTTTTTTTCTTTAAACTGCAAAGCATGCTACGCAAGCACCGTTGCTTACTAGTAGTTACTACTGAACGTTGTTGCGCCTAGCTTTTCAAATGCTTAGTAAGTGTCTCATGCCTTGTAGAAACTATGCAATTATGCTACTGGCAAGTTCTTGAAGGTATATAGTGGACATGCGAACAAAGTATACTGCATCCAGTCTGCGTTTTCTGTCACAAATGGAAAGTACATCGTCAGCGGGTCAGAAGATAACTGTGTATACATATGGGACCTCCAAGGGAAAAATATTCTTCAGAAGATAGAAGGCCATACTGATGCTGTCATTTCAGTGTCCTGTCATCCAACAGAGAACAAAATTGCTTCTGGCAGCCTTGACAATGATAAGACTGTGAGACTCTGGGTTCAAGATGGCTAATGAACATGCAGAGGAGAAGACACATAGCCTGCTTGTACTTTATGTAGAACCTATGCAGAAACTGTCATCTCAAAGAGAAACTTGTTGCTATGTTCCATCGACCGCTCCTGCATGTATCTCAACCTGTAGGTATTAACTTAGCCTTGCACTGTTTTGTTTTAATCTGAGATCCTCTTTGAGGTTCTGAGTCTCGATAGATGAGTTGATCTTTTAATGTTGAGATGTGTTTAGTTGGTGCCAATGGCTATTGTAAAGTACTTTGTCTATTCCTAAATATAAGGCGTTTTGGCAAGTCAATTTGGCTTGCCAAAACGTCATTGTATTTAGGAACGAAGGGAATAGAAGATTTGAATCTCTATGTTCATAAATTGTACTGCTTGTTTACTGATTGGCAGTTGACGAGAGTATTGCATTGGTATGTGGATAATAGGATGCATCTGTCATTCCGTGTGTATGGTTAACAATAATAGATAAACATATACTACATCAATATGGTGACTGTACGTCATTGATAAACGGATACTAAATCTGCAGAACTGGGACACTAGTCGTCGTAGGACACTTTATGACTCATCTAAGCCTGGAATCTAAGCCTGATGGCTATGAAATCAGCCTGTTGCTTGATCAAACTTTGATAAACTCAACGTGGGACGGGCATATAGATCGAACATGTCTCACACATGGATCATAAACATAATAATCCGTCATTAGTATCAAACAGCATCTCACTCTTGGTTACTCATATCACACCGATCAGCACTGAGTTGGAGATGGCGCTGCAGCTCCAGCCGTTGACTGCGACGTCGCTGCTTTACTATGATCTTTGAACCACAGACGTAGCGAGATACATATTCAATGACGCTGCAAGACCAGGCGTCGCCAATGCCGCCTGGGACGCGTCCATATGGGAGACGGTAGACGTCAATTATCGGCCGGTCATAGAGATTGTTGTAATATCTCAACGAATAATGGCAACCGTAATCTTTGCACGAGTAGATGGTGTCAGCACGAACATGAGGGGACAGCCGGCGGGCGGGCAACGAAATGGCGGGCGCCTGTGCGTGGTAGCCATCGCCAACGAACAAGGCGCGCCCACCGAGCTCTTCCATGGGTAGGGTGATTCTCGCCTCCAGATCCACCCGGCGCACCTCGTGACCTTCCCGTAAAGTATTGTGATTGTCATGTGGGATCCGGTGCACGAGGATGAGTTCCCCGTCGTCGTTGTCCACTAGTCTCACGGTCCAATCGTACTCCTTTATCTCACAATCGCCCAGTTCGGCCGCCGTCACCAGCTGGGGCGGGTATGCGGAGGTGTCCACCACCATGATCGCATTATTCTCCGTGACGCAGTAGAAGCGGCTCGCGAAGGACAGTGCTGCAAGAACCCCATTGTTCTTGTGGTAGCAGAGGTTCAACCGCGTCCAATGCTTATCGCCGGGCTTGGCGGTGACTAGCCAGTACCGGCGGAAGCACAGGGCTACAGTGGAGTCGTCGGCGAGACCGGCACCACACACTTGTAGAAACTTGATTGTGTACCCTCTAACTCGCTCCTGGCTGCCATGCAGCAGCGTGGTCGCGTTCGGGAGGCCGGTAAGCTGCCGGGTGAGCGGGTTGAGGAGGTGGACGTCGTAGGTGCGCCTGTCACACAGCACGATGAGGCCACCTGAGGTGGGCCCGAACACATACTGGTAGCGGAGCTCGGGGAGGTCCACCTGGATGCGCTCGCCGGTCAAGACGTTCATGAACTCGCGCCGCTTCCGAAGGGTTCCCAAGGTTGGCGGGAGCATGATCCACCGCCGCGGGTGGAACCGGCGGTCCAGGCCGCCGTGCGCGTGCGGGGACGCGGCGCATCGCCGCCAGGGGCCGCATACCGCGCGAAAACGGAGGTAGTCGGCGACGTCGTCCGCGAGGACGCGCTCGGCGATCAGGCCCGCCGGCCCGGCAATCAAATTCGCCCAGTCCCTCCTGCAAGCCGCATAGCGGGATCGAGTTCCATCAGAATCAGATGAGTTCTTGACAGGGATCTAGGGGAGCAGGAGCTCCACGTACCAGTTAGGATCGGCGGCATCGGGCGATCCGCAGTGCGCGCGTGGTGGGTCGGCGATCCGTGCACGCTTTTCTTGCCGGCGATACGTTTCCACGACTAGGTTACAAGGCAGCGGCGTGCTCGAGCTGGACGACATGTTCGACAGGACTCGATACGGCGGCTGGTAACCGGTGGGCGATGGGGTTAAAGATGGTGGAGATCCTTTTATGGGCCAGATCTGTGATGTGAAGGAGTCTGCAAGAAGCCCGGCCGGAACTAGTAAATCTGGCAATGGTTGGGTAACTAAACCATATCCAAACTTCTCTCTCTCAAAAAAAAAAAAAAACCATATCCAAACTGAATCCATGTGATGAATTTAGAAAAACCAAATTAAACTAACCCACCAAACTCTGTGTTGGAACCAAACCCAAACCGAACTATATGACATCTCCACCTAAATCGAATCAAACTAATGGCAGAACCGTGGTTTCAACCTATAGTTTGAGATCAGTTACCCATCTGTGCGTGCGCTTGACAGCTAAGTAGCTAACCAAGTGCTAGCTCAACGAGTCCTAATTCCCAACATGTACCATGGATTTGTTCCAGTTGGCAACATTAGTCGTCCAGCAAGGCATGTGTAGCGGTTCGTGAAACAACGCACGCTTGCCGGAGAGCTTGGCAGCAGCGGTCTAGAAGGTTTACCTGTAGAGGCGTGCTCACTCTGCCCCTATTGACAAGCACCAGACCGGCGACGTGGGCTGATAAAGGATTGGATGGTGAGAGCACCTCCACTCGTTTGGCCTTCCTAGACAGAAATCTAGTGCTATTTAGCGTCGGACGGAGAAAACTTTTGGCTAGGAATGGCAATTTCCACTCCTTTTTCTGGGTCCTTTCGAAAAATTTGTAAATTCGGCCAAAATTTGACAGAACACGACAAATTTAATACTATTTCAGGCATTGCATTAAATTATATTTGAGTTTGTATATATTACATCAAATTCGACTTGTAGTAGGCTAAAAAAACTTAAAAAAATAGAAAGACAGTAACTACGATTCGGGCTCCCGCTTCACCGGTCGAAGCAGCGCCGTGAAACACAGTGACTGACTTGGCGCCGAGCCGGACGAGCGCGAGGCCGACGCCGAAGATGACACGACACGCCGACCATCCTTCTCGCCATCCAGGAAGAGACCGCGCGGCTCCGAGAGATCAGTGGCAGTGAACACCGAGGGTAACCCAGCGGGGGGTTGTTGTCATCGGCGATGTGGTCGAGGACAGTGGCAGGGTGCGGCCGGGCACTCCCCACCAGCGACACCGACCTTCCGCGTTGTTGCGCGGCGGCGCTGGGCCTCCGCCCTTGTGGTGCGCCAACTCCCACTCTCGCCGTTCGTGGAAGAACTCGTCCCAGTGGGCATGGTTGTCCGGGTGCTCTGCCTCATCGGGGTCCATGTCGGCGATCACGGCCTGGATCTCGTCGACGCATTCTTGCCCCTCCGGTACCGACGGCACGGGCACGCCGCCCGCGCTCATCTTCCACGTCGGCGGGTACCGGAAATCTGGTGGCGCAGGGTAGCCGACGTCGTGGAGGAGTTGAGCCTCCCACGGCTGAAGCGCACGCCGACCGAAGCGTTCGCCCCAGCTCCGTCGCCGGGTACCTCTCCGCCAAGGCTCCCCTGAGTCCTCTCTTTGCATGGAGCTTGGTGCTTTCTAGGGGAGGAAATGGAGGGAGGCGTGTGCTCTGAGGGCGGCGAAGGGGGGAGGGCTGTAGCAGTGAGGGTGGAAAATGGTAAAGCGGCGGGAAGGTGTACGGGCGGTGGCGCGCCATTATAACGACACATGCGCGAGTTGACAGGCAGTCGTTTGCCTGGCTGTCCGGCGCGAGAGCCGAGGTGACGCGATGATGACGAATCGTCTTCGTTGGCTGACAGGGCAAGGGCACCAAGGGCAAAAAAAAATCCTACCGATTTAGCTTCATTCGGTGTTCCTAGGTGACTCCAGCTCCTCGGGTTCAGCCTAGAAACAATGTAACTGAATGCGATTAGGCAAAAATTCACCCTCTTGATAAAAAATCGGCGACACCATCTCGAGAATTCTAGTGAAGATGCTCTCAGAGACGATGACGCCAGAACATAAGGGTGCCGTCATGGATAGCACCACCAGCGAGATGGAAGCGGCCCTTCCCAAGTTGTTGACGTCGGATCTAATGGAGTCTATCTAGGTATCATGGGGCATAGATGAAAATCCTCATGGTGCGTTGGTGCCGCGTGAGCTGAGGGGCAGCTGGTGTAGAGAAATAAAGATGCTCAGCCGGGTCGCCGTCGGCAGCGGCCGGGATGGCCGGGCGGCCGCTACTTCTCATCGATGGGGCAGGAGCCGCAATACCCAACGCGACGAATCAATTCAGATAACCGGTTTTAAACCATAGTTACGGACTGCTAGCGACCGAACTAGGCCTGTTGTTGGGCTGTGGCTGGCTGGTGCTGGCTGTGGTGCTGTGCAGGGGAAGCTGATTGATTTTTTGAATTTGACTGTTTGGTAACTTGACTGGCTGTCTGGCTGCATGCTAATGAATTGTCTGAGATGTCCCTGAAGTTGATATAACATGTATAATTCACCGTTGAAGTGTATAACCGCATATGTCCGTATAAAATACCATGAATTCACATCTCTCTCAGACCTAAATTAGTTGACGCAAAATTGTCAAGATACAGATGTATGTAATACTAAATCATGTCTAAATAAATCGAATCTAGACAAATCTAAGTCAACTGATTTGGTTGGAGAGACTAATATCATTGTCCAAAATTCATATCCATATTCGTATCATTACACAAATAAGATAATATCATAATATCGTTACACTCATCAATAACTTAGCTAACATGAATCGATCAGTGCACGTCAACGGTAGCAGTAGCATAAAGCAAATGGTAGCAGCATGCAACATGAGCAGTACCATCAGGCAACCGACCAGCCGCGGAAATCGATCTGGTATGGGATCGGCCCGTGAGAACGAGACATGCTATGGTTTTTTCTGTTACTGATGGAATTTTTTGTTCGTCAAAGGACTTGGCGTTGGCATGCGGTGGCAATCTAATTGTAATTAGAAAGAAACGATTCGGTCCCTAAAGGCCAAAGCCGCGGGAAGCACACCCGAGGTGCTTTCCCAAGTCTGCCTGTTCCGTCTACCTGCTTGGGCGAAGCTCACCGCACAGCTGTCCTGTTTGTTTTGTTTTGCTAGCTTTTTCTACTGGACAGCCACCAAAAGCCCAAACAAACACCCAAGTATCCAACTTTTCATTTTATAGACCCAAACCAAACCCAACGGTTTGTTAGTTTCGACCCATACAAAACCAAATTAATTAAGCTCAGATTAGAAACCAAACCATTTAACCCGGTTAATTAGGAACCATTGCCAGATTTAAGTGCGAGATGGCACGACGGAATATTGTTCCGGGCCATGAATTTACTCACCCATACGCCATATTAGGGTTGCCTAGGATCCCGTCTAAAAAAAAGGTTGCCTAGGATCTGCCGTATACATCATCAACTGCTCCGTGTGTGTTGGTTGGGCGCAAATAGAACAATACACATTAGAATTTACAAGCTGTAATGGTTATGGAAAATGTTAGGTACAAGGTGACGTACGTGAAGGTAAAGTAGCGTTCAACTATAATTTCGTGGATATTTAGTTCACCGCAAAACAACAATGCTCGTACAATTAGGTAACATCAAGTGAAATTGAGCGTCATTATGGTGTTACCACACTGCTTCGACTAGCAACACCAAAATGAACATATGGAATATGAGAACGATGAACATAGAGATATAACACTCTGAAAATAATAGAGGTAGATTTTTTTTCAAGAATACGTCCTGGGAGATATATCATTTTTATAGGAGGGGCAAGAGGCCAAGTTTTACATTGCGCCATGGCACAGTCGTCCCGAGCGCAACTCCACGCTGCCTTAGGGGCAAGACACACACCCTAACCAACTACTCGTGACATCCCCACCTATCTACCTATTATAGACAGTTGCGGAAGAGCCCTGCAGTTTTCCACAGGCTTGCCTCGGCGAAAATCTTCTGGACGACCACTGCAAGAGATGGGATGGCCCCCTCGAAGACAACATCGTTCCAGTAACGCCAGAGCGTTCAGCAGACTAAGGAAACTCCTATCCAGAGATCACGCTCGCGTCTTGAAGCCATGTGACGAGCTTTGTATCGTGCTCGGGCATCCACCGAATCTTGCCCCACCATCCTAGGCAGGTAATCCACACTTCACGAGCTAAGACGCATCCCATCAGAAGATGGTCGATAGTCTCTCCACACTGGTCGCAAAAGGGACATGCCACCAGGTGTTGCAGCCTGCACCGGCTCAACCTGTCAGTGGTCCAGCACCTATTCCTCACAGCCAGCCAAAGAGTGGCCTTGCAACTAGTGGGAGCTCGGGAGCGCTAGATTTTTTTTACTATAACTACGACGGGCGTGAGCCAGCCTGAACTATATATTGACAGCCGATCAAGTACAGAGTTACAAGGCAGGAGCTAGTAAGCGGAGAGAGAAGCTAGCTAAAAAAGTTCACGGGGGTCATACATATTACACCACAACAGGAGGAAATCTTTTACAGGGGCAGAGCGACAACGATGAGACCAGAGACGCGCATCCTCGACAATTCTTCTAGCAGTGACATGAGGTGGTTCGTCGTTAGTGTTAAAGACCAGGGAATTCCGTCTTTTCCATATGTTCCAGATCACGGCGCTGAAAATTGTAATTTGTGCGACGTTTGGCAACAGCTCATGCCAGGCATCTTCAATGGTGGCGGGCATAGGAGTTGGGGCACACGGAGGAAGGGAGCTCCAGACTTCCTAAGCGCGATGGCAGCGCAACAGCAGGTGATCCACGTATTCAGGGCAGTGGCAAGACGGGCAGTTAGGCGAAGTGGCGAGGGAATGCTGAAAGAGACGCTCGTTGGTGTAGCTGCGACGACGGTGCACAAGCCAGTTAAAAATCCTGCAAGTGTTGGGGACAACGTTTTCCCAAATGGGACTTGCACAAATGTAACTACCTCGGTGAATTACGCTCTTAGTTAATGCCTGGATGAACGAAAGTGGTTAAAATAGTACGGTGGGGCCCAGGGCCACTCACGGTAGACCTTTCGGCCGTCCTAACCACTTTCAGACAACGGGACAAGAACGAGCGGCGTAATCGGCAGGCGAAGGGATCAACTACATACACAAATGAGTATGTATGCAAGCCACATACAACAGTCCTCAGAGCCATTCCATCTAAAAGAAATAGAAATATTGCAACGCCATACGGCAAGATTCAAATGTCCTAGATAGATATAATAATTTAGGATAGCTCCTCATACATCACACATCAGAGTATCAGGCGGAAGCGGAAAACAAGATCCGAGTACGGATAAGAAGCAAATTGGCATAAGATGCCCCATAAATAAACACATCCCGCCCACAGATCACACGGATCCCCGTTCTCGGAATCTCTACATTGAATGATCGTTGCCAACATCATCTGTCTCTTCCACCCAGTATCCATCTTGCGGATACACCTGTTCATCTGAATCAAACAATTTATCGTGTGAGACCCTAGGGGTACTCAGCAAGTATTTATGCCACTAAAGGGGACACAACCTGGGGTGACGCAATTGCAGCAAAAGATAATACCTAATAGTTGTACAGATACTCGCTAACCTTCCGCCTAACCAAAGATAGACGGAAGTCCGTTAATTAAGAACAACAGTTATAACAGTATAATTAACAGATCCATCCTCCTCCTCGCTTACCAACGAGGAAGCGGACGAACAACCCCCATCATCCGTTGGCAGTTTTATTAACCATTCCATGAGTATTGCACTATTTACTAGTCAAATACTTAGTCAAATTAACAGCGGTACTTTAGTTATACTTGTCTATGATCGAGAAACTGTGCCCCAAGTCGTCCATAACCGCGGACACGGCTTTCAGAAAGATTTACCCTGCAGGGGTGCACGAATAGCAACACACACTCGATCAACCTCGGAAAAACCAAATCAAAACCCAACGAGGCATTCACGACAAAGCAATCACAGGATTCAGAAATATTTCAGGGGCCACCCCATTAAGCTACCCGCAACGAAGTTGGCCGGCTCCGAGACGGACCCAAGGTTTGTGTCAATGGCTGTAAACGACTGGGAACCCGAAAGTGTGACTGGGCTTGTCGATACCGCGAAAACATTCCACGCTCCAAAACAGTGCAGGTGCTCCACGCACAATCATATTAAAGCAGTACCATGGCATAAGTATAGGATAGTAATAAAACCCCAAACTAATTGTGGCCCCAAGAAATAAGAATGAATCAAGCTCTGGCTCAGGGGGGTCCATAAGGCCTCCCGGATGTGGATAGTGCGAATAGTCAAGGAACAGGAATCAAGTACTCGCGGTCCTACGGGACACAAGTGAGCATGAAAAACCAAATAGCAGATATTGCTCACCGGTGCCTCTTTCATTAGTTATCCCATTACTACTCAGGTTATGTTGTTTAGGTACCTCATTATCCATCAGACACTCACATACCCTACTCATGCTTTTCTACGACTCGCATGGCTCAAACAACTCCTGTAGTAATGGCTCATGGGACCGGAACAGGCTTGGTGTGGTTTAAAAGTAAAGGCTATGCAGTACTTGGGATTCAATTTAATGCAATCGCGACTCAATAATGCAAGAATAAGATAGAGGCAATAGGTACTGTATGTATGCAAGCATGTGGTAGTGCTTGCCTGGCAGCTCAGTTGAAGCGAGAGATGGATCTGGAAAATACTCCTGGGATTCCTGGTAATTCTCCTGCTGGGCGTCTATTCGAAGAAGAACCAAACAAACAAGGGCCAACATAAATAAAGTGCACAAGCATATGAATTAAAATGCAACAAGCAACCAAGCATTCCATGATGAATGATGCACAATTACATGGCATTAAAGTAGCATGGCAAAGGTGAGGTGTAGATACAAGAAATAAAGCAATTTATTATTTATTTACCCAAGTTTTATTGTCATAAACAGTTCAGATTTTAAATAGCAACATGATGCATGCTCCATTTTAGAACAAGGACTGCATAGATAGAACGGGCTCGTCGCGCTGATTGATTTAAACATATTATTTGTCAAATTTGGAGTTATAAAACAAAAGTTATTAATTAAATAAAGAAAAGGGCATTTTCTTGTAATTTTAATCATCTCGAAATTTAAAATGTTCAAAATATATTTTGAAGGGCATATTTGAATTTCTCACAATTTTCTGATTCCAAAACATATATTACATGTATTATTTGGATTTGTATTTTAAAAATTATTTGAATCTGAGAAGAATTTGAATTTCAAACAATTTGGAAAAGATTTAATTAAAAACAGACACAGGCAAAATACTTTTGTTACTCAGGCGAAATCAACCCCAGACACTGACAGGTGGGCCTTGGTGCTGACTGGACCACGCGCGGGGAAATACTTTTGTCACCGCGTCTCGGGCTAGCCACTGTGACAGACAGGCGGGGCCAACTGACGCATGCCCGCGTGTCAGCGGGGAGGTAAACAGGGGCTGACAGGTGGGGCTGGGTCTGGTGCGCGGGTTGCTTCGGGAAAAACAGAGGGGCTTTCCTGCAAAAGTGTTAGCGCGGCTGACTGGTGGGGTCGCTAGGAGCGCGGGTTGCAGGAATCAAAAAGGTGGGGGGATTTTTGCAAATCGACCACAGCCCGAGTTACTGTTTTTCTTCTCCACGTTCTGGCGAGGGACAACGGCGCGCGGCGCGGGCGGGGTTCGATCCTGGGACGCGGGGGAGCGCGCTAAGGGAGCAGAGCCACTGCGGAGGGCTAGGGGAGCTGGCAGATGAGGGGCTGGGGCCTAGATGGGGTGTGGCGCGGCGCGGGAAGGCTGCAGATGCCGGCGAGCGGCACGCTGAGGACGCTCGACAAAACGGTCGGCGGCGCTAGACGGCGACGGAGAAGAGGAGGTTGTCAAGGAGAGGGAGGGGCTCACCGCGGTTTGCCTGGTGTGGTTGGATTGGACGGGGGCGCGGCGGATCGTCGACGCAGACGCTCTGGCGGGCTAGGGTTTCGGAGGACGGCGAGGATCTGGCGGTGCTGGGGAGCTCCTCGTCCAAGTCAGCATGTACGGGGTGGTGCAGAGGGACGTCCACGATGCTCCAGGCCACCTCCACGACAAGCTTGCTGGCTGGAACGGCGGGGACGCCGAAGTGCTGGCGGCGAGCGGCGGCGGGAGCTGTCGGTCGGAGAGGAAGAAGGAGAAGAAGGGGGCGGCTCGGCCAGATCTGGGAGAGGCCAGAGAGACGTGGGGAGGGAGGAAAAGTGAGAGGGAGAGAGAAGGAAGGCTGGCGGGGCACGACAGAGATAAGGTGGCCTCGGTGCCACTTTTCTCTCCTTTCCCCTCGAGCACGTGCTCGGCCGGCTGGGGTTGAACCTGTGGCTGCAGGTGGACCAGGTCGAGAGAGAGGGACAGGCTGGAGGAGGGCCCTCGGGTCAGGAAGAGAGAAGAGAGGGAGGGTTAGCTCGGCTAGGGTTAGGGCATGGGCTAGGGTTAGGATGGCTGGGTGGCTGAGGTGTGGGCCAGGGGGAGGGTGGCCAACAGCTAGGGAGAGAGGGCTAGGCATGGGGTCATGCTAGAGAGAGAGAGAGGTGTGTGAGAGAGATGTGAAGTGGAGTTAGGGTTTAGAAGAATTTAGAGAGAGTAGCTAGGTTTGTTTTTATTAGGTTTTTAGATTGTTAAAACTTGTGCAAAAACCAACCCAAGTGAAGCATGATGAGTATTGGGTTAACATGAGAAGAAGGTGAAAGGGAATTCCAAGAAAAGAAAGAAAAAGATGGATTAGGCCTCATATGGTTCATGCATGGGGAATTAAAAATAAGAGGAAAATGAGATGGATGAGGTTGGGAGGATGGTGTAATGGTGGTAGATGGCCTCCCAAGATAGGATCCATTAAATTCAAAGAAAAACCAATGGAGTAAAAAGGTGGTGGAGAAGCTTGCATGGCCCATGCAAAAATAATAATGCCATTGATTATTTGTGAAAACAATATTAATATTATGGCATTACTCTATGCATATCCAAGAAGTGGAGATAAAACCAAGCACAAGAATTTAGAGGATTTAGTCCACCCCAAACTACATGAGCTAGAATTAAATAGCAAAAGAAAGAGAAACAAGCTCATGGTTAATGGGATGGTGGGATTATAAAGTGGTGGAAAAGAAAGGTGATGGAAATGAAATAAAAGATATGCCCCCAACTCAACTTGGGCATAGAACAATATATCAATAGCCAAATACAATATCAAGAGGCAAATACAATTAATAATGCATGGGAGAGAAGAGCCAAAAGAAAAAGGGGTTTATGTGATGCTCAAATGCAAGGTGGCATGATGACATGAGCATGATATAATTATGATGCAATAATAATATGTAAGAAGTAGCCAATATCTTACTAGGACAAGTAGCATTACAATTGTTAGACAATTGGGGTGCTACAACAAACATCTGAAGGTAGCTGCCTAAAAAATTTAGCATAGGTATCCTTGTTAGAAACAACTTTTCCAGTAAAACGATTAAGGCGAGAGTCACTACTGCCAGGGACGAGAGAAGTCTCAGCCATAATAGAGAGGATAGAGGCGAGCTCGGAGGAGGCTACCGAGGAGAGCCTAGGAGCTAGAAAGCCTGAAAGCCCATTAGAAAAGGCTAGGGCGATAGAAATATTGGAGCGCGAGGCATGGCAGGGAACTGGTCGGCGAGAGGAGATTGATCGCACTAGAGATCATGCCAGAAAGAAGTGTAGTTCCCGGAGCCAAGGGAGATGGACGTGCTAGCACGGAAGGTAGGGAGAGTAGAGAGAATATCTTTCCAGATGGGAGTGTCAAGGGAATGAGAGTCTCCAAGGTCACGAGAGCCGGACCATCAGTAGCGTCAGCGGAACCAAGAGGCCCAAGGGGCATCAGCACCGGCATGGACTTTGAGAAGGAACTTAGAGAAAAGAGAGGTGTTTTGAGTAGGAAGGGACAAAATACCAAGACCCCTTTTGGACTTAGGCGTGCAAACATCGGTCCAAGCAACCTTACAGTCACCACCGTGACAAGAATCTTCCCCTTTCCAAAGGAAGGCGGGAGCGCTAGATCTGTAAAGCTCCTGCCATCAAGGTCCGCTCTACGAGCAAGGCCTGATAACAGGACTTAGAAGTGTAGCATATGCTTGGGTCCTAGTTCCATTTTAAAACATCATGTGTCTTCTCTGTCAAGGTGATCTTCTCAAGCCGATCTACAACTTCAAGGAGTTCTCTGATGGCTACAGCGCCTAGGCCAGAGGGAACATGGTGCAGCCAGCCTCCAGCCTATTGAAGATTGTAGCATCAAGTGATAGGTTTTTTATATGTTTGGTTTTGTGAAATTCCAGTGAAGTGTTGTGGCCGAATGCTTTCCATCTCACCTAATGTTCCTCATTTCAACTTCTCAACTTCTTTAGCACTTACGATGAAACAGAAGAGAGTTAGAGAACACCTTTCAACTAATTTGTCCCTCATCAAATTATCTTTCTCCTCAGCTCATCCTAATTATTCATGTTTGTTGGTCAGTTTTTGTTTTCCTCAGATTAGTAGCAGCTATCTGGAAATGCTCGGACAGTGGGGAGTATGAACAACACGTAGGTGAAGTCGGAGAATATGGCAGTCTGCAAGATGTCAGTATCATCATCTCTTCCTCAACATTATTTTGTGCCGAATTTCCAATGCATCTGTTCTTGGATACATGACATTCATTTTACCTGACCCGTTGCTCTAAACAGCATTGCTCTCAGAACGTTACTCCTCCTCGTGCTGTAGCGGCATTGTTCAGATCAGAGCCTTGGCGGCCACACTTGGGGTGCTCCTCATTGTGTTCAGGGATTCAGTGAAGGATCTGTTCTAGATGTCAATGTTGGAGCTTCCCCTGTGCGCGTGACCTTGCTTCTCACGTTCCAGCACTACGACATCATCTACCCAAAGACCCCCCAAGCAGGAAGTCCATAGATTTTGCTAGGTCAATGTTGAGTTGGGTTACTGCCTATATGAATACGAATGTTGAGTTGGGTGGTAGATAATTAGGCATACACCAATACTAGAAAACAACTTATAGGTAGACACATATTCAGTGGCGCATATGTAAAACCATGCGTCGCAGGTATGTATCAGTGGCGCAATAGAAAAAATGCGTCACGGAAGTTTGGCACTTCAGTGGCGCACGAAACCAATATGCGCCACAGAAGTCCATATTTATGTGGCGCATATTTTCGTGTGCGACACTGAAGTGCCAAACTTCTGTGGCGCATATAGACGTATGCGTCACAGAAGGTTGATGGGACCAAGCAGCAAAAAAAAGAGGAGAAACTTTTGTGCCATATGCGCCACAGAAAGTGATGTTTCTGTGGCGCATGCGCCACAGAACAAGCATTTAGGGGGAAAAACAGATCTCCCCGTGGATCGCCTTTTCAGTTTTGTAAAAAATAAATAAAAATGATAGAAACTTTTAAAAAAATAATTCCTTTGAGTTGTAGACAGATTTTAGGTATAGATCTAGAGAAAATTGAAAAACATTAATTTCGATGTATTTTGCAAAAATAGGTCATGGCACGGTAAAACGGCTATAACTTTTGCATACGATGTCGGAAAAAAATCTTTAACCTATCAAAATGATCGTCTCGAAATTCCCTACTCAAATTCAACGACCTAGGTCGTTCTGAATTTTATAGAATTCCCAAATTCAAAAGGAGTAAAAAGTTATTTAGGGTAGAAGATTTTTTACTCCAAAAAAATAAAGAAGGAGGAGAAACTTCTGTGGCGCATTTCCCCATATGCGCCAGAGAAGTCTTGGGCGGGATTCGAAATTTGAATCCCGCCAGCGCCCTTCTCCCTCCCTTTTTCCTTTTTCTCCCACTTTCCACTTCTTCTACCCTCCCCACTTCTCCCCTTCTCCTCCCCTCCACACTTCTCCCCTTCTCCTCCCCTCCACACTTTTCCCCTTCTCCTTCCTCCTCCTTCTCCACTCTCCGGCGACCTCCTCCTCCTCCTCCTCCTTCACCACCACTAACTCCGGCGACCAACTCCTCCTCCTCCTCCACCACCAACTCCGGCGACCTCCTCCTCCTCCTCCACCACTAACTCCGGTGACCTCTTCCTCCTCCTCCACCAACTCCGGCGACCTCCTCCTCCTTCTCCTCCTCTTCCACCACCAACTCCGGCGATCTCCTCCTCCTCCTCCTCCTTCACCACCAACTCCGGTAACCTCCTCCTCCTCCACCACCAACTTCGGTAACCTCCTCCTCCTAGCCCTCCTCTAGCCGCCACCACCACCAACAACAACTCCGGCCAGTGCGCCACAGAAGTTTGAGATCTGGCCCGCCTTTTTTTTTGAATTTAAAAAAAAAACTTCTGTGACGCATATTGGCCATATGCGCCATTGAAGATAGTTATCAGTGGCGACGTATCGGTGGCGACTAACATATGCGCCACGGATAGTGAAAAAAGGTGCGCCACTGATAAGGGTTTTCCTAGTAGTGCACTGATGATCATAGCAGATAGGCATTCTTTCTTCTATTGGGACATACTGATGGATTGATCTGTTGGCTTACAAAACATTGGCCTGATTAATTTCTGTGACTGGTTCATATGTGCTTAACTCCTGTATATATCCTCTCGTGCCTATTGTATTTTTTCTTCTTTGGACTCCGATCCTTTCAAGAACTTGAACATTTGTCATGAAAATTTATACCCTTTCACTTATATCAGCAGAAGTTCTAGTCGCTGCATGCCACTACAAGTATTGTCGAGGAAAAATAAATAAATGAAACAACAGTATTATCATTCTAGCACATGATGTGGAGCCTTAGGAATTCTGAAGCACACCAACTTCTCTTCATTCCCTTGACTAGCAGATAGGCAGAGGCTCGCCGTTCCACTCCTTGAGGCACTCAAGCAGAGCGTCGATGTGCTTACCCTGGTTCATGGCAACGAACACCTTGTCCACCTCCTCGCCGGGTGACCGCGTCTTCTCTCCGGTCAAGTATGCCGTCCCCAGCTCCTCCCGCACAAACCGGTACAGAGGGTATGACCGGCAGTCAGTGATACGGTTCGGTTCTGCGGCTGTGCCATTCTCCACGGCTCCTCTAGCAGCCTCTACCTCCTGAGGCAGCGCTGCGCAAAGCTCCTGCTCGAATGTGGCAACCTTGGCGAACACCGACGTTTCCACGTTGCGCTCGGCATCGCCGTTGTCAAGGGCGTGCTCGACCAGCACCGCGCGCATCTTCTTCATGAGAGGGTAGTTGGGGCTGCAGGGGTCGTCCGCGTAGGCGAACACCGTCTCGCCGTCGATCGTCTGGAGCAGGTCCTTCTCACAGAAACGAGCACTGTGGAGGCCACCCATGTCGTTCGTGATCAGGGTCTTCCTAGCCACTCTCGCCACACAGTTCTTGACGACGTTCCTGACATTTTCCTCAAGGTGTCGTAGGTCGATGGCTTGGCACAGTGCAACCATGAATGTGGACGACATGAGCTTCAGTATGTCGATGGCCTCCGCGGTCTTCCGGGACGAGATTAGTCCTAGAGAGTTCACGTCTTGGTTGTGCTGATCCGCACTCTGGACGTGGTTGGTCACGGGGTTGCCCAAGAACTGGAGCTCCGAGCAGTATGATGCCATGGCGATCTCAGCGCCCTTGAAGCCGTAGTCCAGGCTTGGGTTGCGCCCGCCGGAGAGGTTGGAAGGCAAGCCGTTGTTGTAGTAGTCGTTCACTAGCTCCGAAAACTGGGCGAACATGAGCTTGCCGATCGCGGCGATGGCAAGCCTCGTGTTGTCCATGGACACGCCGATGGGTGTGCCCTGAAAGTTGCCGCCGTGGATGGCCTTCCCGCGAGACACGTCGATGAGTGGATTGTCGTTGACGGAGTTGATCTAACGCTCGATCGACTTTGTGGCGGCGCGGATGACCTCGATCTGTGGGCCGAGCCACTGCGGCGACGTGCGGAGGGAATACCTGTCTTGCTTCGGCTTCATCAGGGGGCTCGGCGAGCATCATGTAGGAGCTTCCTTCAAGGATGTGCTCCATGATGGCCGCGGCCTCGATCTGTCCGGGGTGGTGCTTCAGCTTGTGAGTCAGGTGGTCGGTGTACTCTGGCTTGCCGTTCATCACCTCGCAGAACACGGCCGACAGAACCTCAGCTAGGACACCCAGGATGTTGGCCTCAAAGAGCACCATCGAGGCGAGCCCGGAGCCAACCGCCGTGCCGTTAACCATGGCAATCCCTTCCTTGGGCTGCAGCTCAAAGAAGCCGTGCTGGATGCCGGCAATCTTGAACGCCTCCGCCGCGTTAACCTTGGTGCCATCAGGAGCCACAGCCACGACGTTCAGGCGGCCGGTGACAAGGCCCGCGATGTAGGAGAGCGGGACGAGGTCGCCGGAGGCGGTGATGGTACCCCGGAGCGGCAGGCATGGCGTGACGTTGGCATTGAGCAGCGTGGCGATGGTCTCGAGGATCTCGAAGCGGATGCCGGAGTAGCCCTAGAGCAGGGTGTTGACGCGGACGAGCATGGCAGCCCGCGTGGCTGCCGCGGGCAGCACGTGTTCCTGGCCGCCGGTGCCGAAGGCCCCGGCGTTGAGGAACCGGATGAGCTCGCTCTGCAGGGCGCCGCCCTCCTTGGTCCTCCGGTGCGAGGTGGCGCCGAAGCCGGTGGTGACGCCGTAGCTGTCGGTGCCGTTGGCCATGCTGGCCATGACCCAGTCGCTGCTCTCCTTGACGCGGCCGCGAGCGGACTCGTCGAGCTCCACCTTGGCCCCGCCGGCCGCGGCTACCGCCGCGACCTGGGCGATGGTCAGGTTGGCGCCCTCCATGACCACCACCGGCCTGCGGTACTCCTCCACCATCCGCTTCACCGCGTCCAGGTGGCTCCCCGACAGCTCCTCCGCCGCCTTCCCCCAGTTGAGCGGGTCGGCCCGCTGCGGCGTGGCCACGCACAGACCGTCGTTGCCGCTGCTAGCCATTGGGTTGATCGAAGCTGTGTTGTGTCTCGGTAGAGCAGTTGTGAGAGAGAAGAGCTCGATCGAGGATATATCAGCAAGATGTGTGAAGTGGTGATCGACTGACCGATCAGCAATTCAGCAGTAGGTGAGAAGAGCTCGATCAAGCAGGAGAGGATGCTCTTCTTGGATGGGAATGAAGGGGAGGGAAGGGTTTTATATAGGTAGCGTAGGCATGGTGGGTGGAGATAGAGAGGATATTGTGTGGGACTGCGGACCGGGACGAAGGTTGTGCTGACCGCTGGACTGGTCGGGTGTGGTTGGTGGTAGCTTCGTCTTCGTGTTCGTGCGCGGGGAGAGTGACGCGCGCGCGGCAGCTGCTGCGGCCAAGGGATACAGTAATATGCACTCGTGCCACAAAGGGAAACACGGCACCAGTTGACGACTCAACGCACGTGCCACAACCATAAGCTCTAGCCTACGACTACGATCCACCCACCAAATTTCTCCACTATTCTTCCAGTCAGATTTGTACCATCTCCACTCGGTTCCAAGAGGTTGTTCTTGTTAAGATGTATTAGTATTGGTCTAGGAGTCCGTATTTGTCTAGATTTATCTTCTTGTACCTCAAGTCAGTTGTACTATATATTCTGGCCTTTGGCCCTCTAGCAATACAAGATCTATTGCCCTAACATGGTATCAGAGCCGTAAGGCTTTTTTTTTCTCTCTTCTCCCGTTGTCGCCGCCGCCGCCGCCGGTCGCCGCCGCCGCCCCGGCCCCGCCGCCGCCGCGCCAGGCTCTCCCGCCGCCGGCCCGACCCCGCCCCCGTCTAGGCCCGCTGCCGCCGCCGGTCCCGGCTCTCCCGCCGCTGCCGCCTACCGCCCCGGACCCCGCCGCCCGTCACCGCCCCGCCGTCCCGGACGCCCGCCGCCGGCCCCGCCGCCTTAGACGCCGGCCCCGCCGCCCCGGACGCCCGCCCCGCTGCCCCGGACGCCCGCCCCGCCGCCTCGGACGCCGCCCCGGACCCCGCCGCCCGTCACCGCCCCGCCGTCCCGGACGCCCGTCGCCGGCCCCGCCGCCCCGGACGCCGGCCCGACCCCGCCCCCGCCCAGGCCGCGCCGCCGCCCCGGATCCCGCCGCCAGATTCAGATCTGACTAGATCTGGTTTGAAAAAAAAAATGTCTTCCTCCTCGGGCTATGTTGCGATTCCTCGCTGCCCGGTGATCTTTGACGGCGCGAATTATCCTGATTTCGCTGCCTTTATGCGCGTTCATATGCGCGGTCTTCGTCTTTGGGGTGTGCTTTCTGGTGAGGTCTCCTGTCCACCGCGCCCCGTTGTGCCTCCAGTGCCTCGTGCCCCAACACCCGTTCCCCTTGCCCCCGATGCTACTCAGGCGGTCAAGGATGCAGCCCAGAGTGCTGATGATTCTGCTCGGGTTGACTATGAGCGCCAGGTTCAGGCGCATTCTGCTGCTACTACGGCCTACCGGCTGGATCTGGCCGACTACACTCAGTGGATTGATGAGGATGCTAGTGCTGCTGCTGTTCTCACTTCCAGTGTTCTGCCTCAGTATGCTTCTGAGTTCATGGGTCTTCCCACTGCTGCTGCCCAGTGGGCTTTTCTTCGTCAGCGCTATCAGCCATCTGGAGATGCTCTTTATCTGTCCGTGGTTCGTCAGGAGCATGAGCTTAAGCAGGGTGATTCTACCATTGATGATTTCTACACTCAGAGTGCTGCTATTTGGCGTCAGCTTGACTCTCTTCGTACAGCGGTGTGTAACACCTGTCCTTGCTGTCTGATTGTGCGCGCGGATCTGGAGTTTCAGCGCGTCTTTGAGTTCTTGTCACGGCTCCGCAAGGAGTTTGAGCCACGCCGTGCCCAGCTGCTTGCCCGTGGTCGTGTTCCGCTCTCTGAGGTATTGGCTGAGCTTCGTGCTGAGGAGACTCGTCTTCGTGGTGCTGGTCTTCTTAAGGTTCCGTCTGTACTTGCTGCTCATGGTCCCCCTATGCCGCCGGCTTCGTCGCGGTCTCTCGCACCGCCACTACTCTCCACTCCACCGGCCCAGGGTCAGCGTCAGTCTCAGCAGCCTCGTGGTTCTCGTCCTCCCTGTGCTCACTGTGGCAAGCCTGGCCACGACATATCTGGTTGCTGGACGAGGGATCCATGCTTACGTCAGCAGTACCTTGCTCGTCGACAGTCTGGGTCTTCAGGATCTTCTGCTGTTGTCTCTGGACCTCCTACTGGTGCTTCTGGACCTCCTGCTGGTGCTCTGTCTGATCAGGACATTATTCGTGGTCTTCGTAGTCTGCTCGCTGCTACAGGCTCCTCCTCGTCGGGTTCTGCTGGTTCTGTGACTACTTCTTCGGGCACTGCGCGACCATCATCTTCTACACAGTCAGGTACGTCATCCCCATGGTATCTGGATTCTGGAGCTTCTTTTCATATGACTTCTGCATCTTCTATTCTTTCTGCTCTTCGCTCTCTTCTTTCTCCTGTCCATGTTACTACGGCTGATGGTACCTCTCTTCCTGTTTCCAGTCGAGGCACCCTCTCTACTTCTTCCTTCTCTGTTCCGGATGTTTCTCATGTTCCCAGTCTTACGATGAATCTTTTCTCTGCTAGTCAGCTTACTGATTCTGGTTGTAGGGTCATTCTTGCTGATTCTTGTGCTGTTCAGGACCGTCGTACACAGGCTCTGGTTGGAGCTGGCCCTCGGAGCATTGAGTCTCCTGGGCTCTGGGAGTTAGACTGGCTTCGCGTTCCTTCTGCCGACACTTCCTCTGCCACTTCTCCTGCGGTTGCTGCATCTGTCACTGGCTCTTTTCAGTAGTGGCATCATCGGCTGGGCCATCTTTGTGGTTCCCGTTTATCATCCTTAGTTCGTCGTGAGCTTCTGGGGCTTGTCTCAGGAGATGTATCGTCGCTTCATTCGTGTCAGGGTTGTAGGTTAGGTAAACAGATTCAGCTTCCTTATCCTACTAGTGTGTCTGTATCTCAGCGACCTTTTGATTTAGTTCATTCAGATGTGTGGGGTCCGGCTCCCTTTGCTTCAAAAGGGGGTCATCGATACTATATTTTGTTTATTGATGATTTTACACGATACACCTGGTTATTTTTTATGCGCTCTCGCCGCGAGGTGCTTGCTATTTATCAGCGTTTTGTGGCTATGGTTCGTACCCAGTATTCCACGCCTATTCGTGTTTTTCGTGCTGACTCTGCAGGAGAGTATATCTCTCAACACCTGCGTGGTATCCTTGCTGAGCAGGGCACCCTTGCTCAGTTCTCGTGTCCTGGCGCCCATGCTCAAAATGGTGTCGCCGAGCGTAAGCATCGTCATATCCTTGAGACTACCCGTGCTATGATGATTGCTTCCTCTCTTCCGCTGCATTTCTGGGCTGAGGCTGTCGCTACGTCGACTTACCTCATTAATATTCAGCCTTCTGCTGCTCTTCAGGGTGGCATTCCTCTCGAGCGTCTCTCTGGATCCTGTCCAGACTACTCGGCTCTTCGTCTATTTGGCTGCGTTTGCTATGTCCTCCTCCCTCCTCGTGAACGCACCAAACTAACCGCTCAGTCTGTTGAGTGTGTTTTTCTTGGCTACAGTGATGAGCATAAGGGCTATCGCTGTTGGGACCCTGTTGGTCGTCATATGCGCATCTCTCGTGATGTCACGTTCGATGAAACGCGTCCTTTCTATCCTCGCCCCACCTCTGGTACTTACCCAACGGATGATCTCTCTTTTCTTTTCTTTCCCGATACACCTTCCGCTGTCTCTTCTCCTTCGGCTCCTCCTTCTGCTGCGCCTCCTTCTTCGGCACCTTCCTCTCCTCCGTCTAGTTCCCCTAGTTCTCCTCGGTCTCCAGCCTCGGCTCCTTCCTCTGTGCCTCCTTCTTCCTCCTCTTCGGATGAGTCATCTTCCGCGGATGAGCTTCCTTCCTCACGACCTGTTCGTCAGCGTCGTGCTCCAGACCGTTACTCCCCTAGTCAGTATGGTCTCTCTGTAGTTTCCGAGCCGACTTCTTATCGGGATGCTGCATGTCATCCTGAATGGCAGCTTGCCATGGCTGAGGAGATTGCTGCGCTTGAGCGCACAGGCACCTGGGATCTTGTCTCTCCTCCTTCTGGTTGTTCGTCCTATCACATGTAAGTGGGTCTATAAAATTAAGACCCGCTCTGATGGATCTCTTGAGCGCTATAAAGCGCGTCTTGTGGCTCGTGGTTTTCAGCAGGAACATGGTCGTGACTATGATGAGACCTTTGCTCCTGTGGCACATATGACCACTGTACGTACTCTTCTTGCTGTTGCTTCTGTCCGACGTTGGTCTGTGTCCCAGCTTGATGTTCAGAATGCTTTTCTTAATGGCAAGTTGAGTGAGGAGGTTTATATGCAACCTCCTCCTGGGTTTTCTGTTCCTGATGGGATGGTTTGTCGTCTTCGACGTTCTCTTTATGGCCTGAAACAGGCCCCTCGTGCCTGGTTTGAGCGTTTTGCCTCTGTGGTGACTGCTGCTGGTTTTTCTCCTAGCTCTCATGATCCAGCGCTTTTTGTTCACACTTCTCCTCGTGGACGCACTCTTCTCCTTCTCTATGTTGATGATATGATCATTACTGGTGATGATCCTGAGTATATTGCCTTTGTCAAGGCTCGTCTTCGTGATCAGTTTCTTATGACTGATCTTGGTCCTCTTCGCTATTTTCTTGGGATTGAGGTTTCATCCACTTCTGATGGGTTTTCTATTTCTCAGGAAAAGTATATTCAGGATCTCCTTGCTCGGGCTGCTCTTGCAGATGAGCGCACCGTTGAGACTCCTATGGAGCTTCATGTTAAGCTTCGTCCTACAGATGGTGATCCTCTTCCCGATCCCACTCGTTATCGCCATCTTGTTGGGAGTCTTGTTTACCTTGCTGTCACCCGTCCTGATATCTCTTATCCTGTTCATATTCTGAGCCAGTTTGTCTCAGCTCCTACCACTGTCCACTATGGTCATCTCCTCCGTGTCCTTCGCTATCTTCGTGGCACGATTACTCGTCGCCTTTTCTTCCCTCGTTCTAGCTCTCTCCAGCTCCAGTGCTACTCGGATGCTACGTGGGCGAATGATCCTACGGATCGTCGTTCACTTTCTGCTTACTGTGTGTTTCTTGGTGGTTCGCTTGTTGCTTGGAAGACGAAGAAACAGGTAGCGGTTTCCCGTTCGAGTGTTGAAGCTGAGTTGCGGGCTATGGCTTCGGTGACTGCTGAGGTGACCTGGTTACGGTGGTTGCTTGCAGATTTTGGCGTCTCTGTTACGACGCCCACTCCACTTTTGTCAGACAGTACAGGTGCTATCAGTATTGCACGTGATCCGGTCAAGCATGAGCTGACTAAGCATATTGGTGTTGATGCGTTTTATACACGTGCTCAGGTGCAGGATCAGGTTGTTGCGCTCCATTATGTGCCTTCAGACTTGCAGTTGGCAGATTTCTTTACAAAGGCACAAACTCGCGCTCAGCATGATTTCTTACTCTCCAAACTCAGTGTTGTGGATCCACCATGAGTTTGAGGGGGGGGGGTGTTAAGATGTATTAGTATTGGTCTAGGAGTCCGTATTTGTCTAGATTTATCTTCTTGTACCTCAAGTCAGTTGTACTATATATTCTGGCATTTGGCCCTCTAGCAATACAAGATCTATTGCCCTAACAGTTCTCAGGCCGAAATTATCATCCGGGCGGCGAAAAACGGTCTAGTCGTGTTCCCAAGTCGTCGATTTGATCCGGATTTGGCCCAACTTTCATCCAACGATCCCAGGCCAAATCCAGAGAGCTTGGAACCGTTTGGGAACACCGGACGTAGCGGAAACGCCGAAAAAAACGCGCCCGCCGGTGGACCGGCCGTGTCAGCGAACGAAGGCGGGTCGTCCTTATCCTCCCGCATCGGCTCCCGCGACGGACCGTCGGGCAATAACTGCCCGTCTCCTCGACCACGCGTCACCGTAATAGCGCGCCACCGCCGTCTCGCCTTCCCGCCACTTCCTTTTTCCCACCCACTCTGCTACACACTTCATGCCTTCGCCGCCCATTTCGGCTATAAAAGTCGGTGCCCTCGCCGGCTCACATCACACACTCCCCATTCACCCCCATGAACTCCACCACCAGCGAGAAGAAGAAACTTCGGCGAAAGCAATGGCAGAGAGATACCCAGATGATCCCGTGGCGGCGAACGGCTTTGGCCGGCGTACCCTCTAGCCGTGGGAGGTCCAGATGTTGCACGACGCCGGCTACATGGCGCTGCCCGACTGGAAGGTCAGCACCGGCGGCGTGCCGATGGCGCCGGTGCCTGAAGACGACGAGATGGTGGAGGAGATCCAGGCCGCCATCGCGGCGATGCTGGATACATAGCTCGCCGAAGACGCCGGTAACCTCGTTTACTGGGAGCAGTTCTTCGCCGAGTGAAGGAACCGGGAGCTCGCTGCCCACGAAGGTCCGCCCGGAACACCGTCAAAGCGCAACAACGCGGCGGGGCGCCGTTGCTGGTGGAGTGCACCAGGAAGGACGCTCAACGCCGTCCCGGAGTACATCCACGCCGGCAACCTCCCGAGGCTGGGCTTCCCCCGCTCACCGGTCCCCGCGGCAAGGGCGAGGCGCGCACCTCCGGCGAACTAGCTGCCTAGGAGGATGGACAGCTATAGTTTGTCCAGCTCAGCCACCGCCGCCTCGGCCTCGCGTTCCTCCGCGTCAGCCTCGCGCTCGTCAGGCGAGGCACTACACGCCGTGAAGCGGGAGGCCTAGCCGCCGATGCGCTCACTGCCGAGGACAAGGTCACGGGGCATCATCACCAATGAACCCCGCGCACCATCGCCGCCAACCATCTGTCTTTGCATGCGCCAGCCGAAGCCAGAGCCGTCGAAATGGACGGTCCCTGTTGACGAGGACTCCTTCGCCATGAGGATGGCAATGGAGCAATCTTTCAGGGATGTGTCGCCGATGCCGGAGCCGGACGCCCTCGCCTGGTCCCGGGCCGACTGGGAGCAGGAGGAGGCCACCCGAATTCGGCGCCACTAGGAGGAGACCGAGCACGCGGCCGCCCGTAGGCGCCGCCAGCGCGCCTACCAGGGTGCGCCGATCATCGTCCTCGACGACGACGATGATGATGTCGGCCCCTCCTCCTAGCCGTGGCGGTGCGGCGATGCCAGCCAGGGCAGCTCGCCCCCGTAGCCGCCGAGCGACGACGACGACAAGGCCGACCCTAACTACATGGTGTTCTACCATAACTTCGGCATGTGAGCGGCATTGGCATCTCCTCGCCTAGTAGTTACTTTTAAGTATTTTCGTTTTTCTTTTAGCCTAATGCAGCCAAAATTTTGGTATATGTCAGATTTGGCTTACTATGTACGGACTAGCCTCTGTTTGACTAAAATCGCATATTCGTCCAATTATCGTCGAGTTTGATAAAAATTCGGCCGAACGTGAGAACTCATTCTGGGAACGTGAGTGTAAAATAATGACATTCATAGACCGAAAGTTACATCCGTCTGGCACTAAATAGTGCTGGATTTTGGCCAGGTAACCGCCGACGAGTGGAGGTGCTCTTAGGATGCGTTTGGTGAAACTTTTAAAGCCCAGCTTGGTTTCACATGAAACTTTTAAAGCCCAGCTTGCATTTTGCACTATTCATTGTCAGATTTGCCTATTTTTCTTCTTGATTTGTGTTATGAATTTCAAGTTGAAATTTTGTAGCATATTAGATGTGAGTACAATCTATGCCAAGACCTGTTTTAAGATTTTTTGAGAACTTTTCATGTTGTCAACCAAAGTTGAGTGAATCGGGTGCACCAATTCCTTTGTTTCATGGGATACTTTCCCCGAGGCAGGGCTGCTAGCGATGAAAATGGTCGATTGGTTGCCTACCCGGTCGCTGCATTGTGACTCGCATGATTCTGAAAGCACCCTGGGTCAGGCCCTATAGGAACCGCCGAATCGGCATTTTTTCTAGGTCAAACTGAGTGCAAAACTATCTTGAGAAGGCCACCTGTTGCACGCAAGGAGAAACGCGGGAGACCACACGCAGTAACACTCGTTCACTTCTGTTACCACTCTCCTCTCTATGTCTCTCTCTCACCGGCACGTCCCATCAATTGATTTCCTTGGCTCCTCCTCCTGCACCGATGGCAGCACCTTATCTGCCTCTGGCTACTCCAGCCAAGCTTCCTCTCCGGCATTGCCACATTTACCGTGCGATAAATAGCGTACTACAAAGCAGGCGGGCTTCAGAGCGGCCCAGATTGACTCGATCGTCATGCCGTAAAATCAGCCTTCGCCGATTGCAAGCCAGCCTTCCATGGCCATGAGGGCGCTAGTGGCGGCTAGGGCCACCGCTGGGATTCTAGCGTCGGGGCTGGAGATGGGGTATTTCGATCCCCACACTTCTTCGCTTCAACCCGAACGGTCGCCATGGCAGCAAGATCCCTCGGCACAAGCCAAGACATGTTGTTCCCGCTGAGATTCAATCATGTGCCTGGGTTCCCTCCTTCTGGATCGGTGTCGTCATCACCACTAGCATTTGTGGCCTCGACCTCCATGGCTGTAACACCCTCAAATCGGCCCTATGCAAGTTTTACCGCTTCCCGCCAAACCCGCATAGAAACGATTCAAGGACGCCCACCAAGCACTTTCGTGCGGGTGGAAAACGAAGTAATACCATTACACATTAGTCCACGATGGAACCCACAGAACATATATATACAACAACGACTCCATGAGTCAAGAATACATATATAATATACAAAGATCCAAATCACCTTGAAAAACGATAGAGCGTCCGACTACGGACAAGATGCAAATGGGGCTAAGAGCCCTGAAGAATAACCAATGGCGTCCATAACCCTGCCCGGGCCAAGCCGGAAGGGTAACCCTGCTAACGACGGCGATCTCAAACCTGCTAAAACAAAAGGGGTGCCGACAAAGGGCAAAGGAAAAAGAGGAGCGTCAGTACTAAGGCCAGTATACTGCGAGGCTAGAATTCGGCGGCTCTCGCCTACATAGGTATGGTGGACTGAAGCGGCAACGCAGCATGCACTAAACAACCTATAGAGACTCGATGCAACTGTCGGCTATGAGAGAGGGATAAGATAGACCTATTCGGGACCAACCTGATACGAACACCAATCATACCCATCCTGGTATTCCCCCTCGAGACCAAACGAGGAAGTCAGACCAAGGAACTCACACAGTTGGCAGTTTTATTCATTCCATTATAGTTGCAGCACTTACTAGTCAGATATAGATATCATGAGTCATCCTGATAGCATAACTAGTGGGCAGTTTTAGTTAGCATTCCGTTATAGTTGGAACATTTACTAGTCAGATATAATTGTCCTGAGGAATCTCAAAACCCAGCAGTTGTTGGCACTTTTATCACATTTCATTGGAGTTGCAATACTTACTAGGCAAGTATAGTATGACACAGATCACCACAGATCCACCAGTTGTTGGCATTTTTATTATCCATTCCATTGTAGTGAAGCTGATTACTAGTCACATATTAAGTCAAATTTATAACACTACTTTAGTTATGCTTGTGTATGATCGAGATATTGTGCTCCAAGTCGTCCATAACTGTAGACACGGCTTTCAGAAAGATTTACCCTGCAGGGGTGCACAAATAGCAACACACACGATCAACCTCGGAAAAACCAACTCAAAATCCAACGAGGCTTTCACGACAAAGCAATCACACGATTCATAAAATATTTCAGGGGGCCACCCCACTAAGCTACCCGCAACGAAGTTGGCCGGCTCCGGAACGGACCTAGGGTTTGCGAGAACGACTGTAAACGATTGGGAACCCGAAAGTGTGATTGGGCTTGTCGATACCGCGAAATCGTGCCGCGATCCAAAACAGTACAGGTGCTCCACGCACAATCGTAAATAAAGCAGTAAAGCATGACATAAGTACATGATAGTAATAAAACTCCAAACTAGTTTGTGGCCCCAAGAAATAAGAAATGAATCAAGCTCTGGCTAAGGGGGATTCATAGAGTCTCCCGTATGTGGATAGTGCGAATAGTCAAGGAACATGTATCAAGTACTCGGGGCCTACAGGACACAAGTGGGCATAAAAACCAAATAACATATATTGCCCACCGGTGCCTCTTTCATTAGTTATCACGGCAATTTAATAGTTGTAATTAAAGACATGATCATCTCCACCATAAACATCTGTCAGCATTCCAATAACTGTGGTACTCGACAACACGAGACCGCACCTGAGCAAGCAACTACGACTCACAGGGCCAGCTATTTACCAAACAATAGGTATTAGGAGGTGTCTATGGCAATATAGAGGCTGCACGGGATATAACTGGTGCACGGAAACTAAAGCATCACGACACGGATAGCAATAGATCAACAGGAAGAAATAAAGACTATAAATGCAAAATAGGTATAAGGGGGAGAGATGCTCGCCTGGAAAACACTGCCGAAGGTTCATACTCGCATCCACTTATCGGCCTAATCCACGAAGAAGCAAACACTATAAGAAACACCGGATGCAATATTTAATAATACGGCACAAGATCCGGCATGCTATGATATGATGCATGGCATGGCACAGATGCGGTGCAATTAGGCAATATTAAGCGGAACCGGGGCCCCGACTATTAATTAGAGGGTTCAAGTTATTTATCTACCCGCAAATTAAATGTTGAATTACCAAGACGAAACAGGGCATCGGTTCACTACACAAATTTAAATGAAGCCAATATAAGGCTCGAAACGCCCACATATGGACTCCATGTTTTATTAAGGTGAATTATATTTACCCGCGACCGCAAGATATGTATGCAAAAACGAATGATTTAATGAGACAAAACATATTATATTTATACAAAAGTAAGGGAAGGTTTGAGCCCTCACGTTTGGATCGGAGAAGGGAATAGATGACCTTTAGGTTATTGTTGGAGTAGCAAAATTAACAACGGGACAGACGCCGGGAGGAGGAATTCCGGGTCCAAAAATTAGGAATTTCATCAAACACTTGCTAGACGTGGCTGCTGAAATACAAGATGACACAAGGCTGCTAAGCACCGGAGAACAAACAGTGAGTTAGAGCTCACTTTGACTGATAAAATACACACATTGTCGACCCACCTACGGGCGACAGAACATGCACAAAGGTATTCTGCTGGAGGGACGAATAGGGCCGGTGGGAGAACGCGCACTACCGCTGCGTTGACTTGGTGGGCAGTCAGATGGCCTCTTGGGCGCAGAGTGAAGCGGGGATAAGACCCAGCTGCAGATTCAGAGGCCTGGTGCGGTGATAGAATCATGCAGGAGCCAGCGCAGTTGTTGTGCATGCGAGGGGACAAGGCGGCAGGCCGATGGCGCAGGAGGACCTGGTGCTGCTGTCGGTGAGTTGGGGGCTGGTGTTGGTAGTTGATGGAAGCACTAGTTGCTAGCGATTTGGTGGTGTGATGTTTGCTGTGCGGCCAGGGAAAATAAGAGGAGCAGTGTTGGTGGAGATGGATTGAGGTAGTGGAGTGGATCGGGTTGCTAGTTCAAGAAATAAGGCAAGGAGACCACAATGGAGTCTGGTACTCGTGGTGCAAATTAATTGAAACAACATGCTCACCAAGAGAAAGAGGCAGATGCAAATCGAGTGTTTGCCGCCTCACGCCGCAAAAGGAAACGACGGCGGAAGGAAGGAGAGGAGAGGGAGAAAAAGGTGGGGAATTTAGGTGGGATCTGAGATTGGAGGCTAGGGTTTGGAAGAAAGGAGGGGAAAGGGATATTTATCTAGTCCAAAGTAGACTAGATGGGACTAGTTTTAGGCTAAAACTTTAGACGTGCATTTTTCCTAGTTTTATTTTTAGTAAAATAAGAAAACCTTTTGTAGTTTTATAAAAAACCAAAAACTATTATTTGTTTTTTTAACATGAGAAAAAAGAAAGACTACGTCATATATTTAACCGTACGTATATTTAAGCAAGCAAAATATGGTTTTTAATACAATAATTTGTGATTCAAAAATATGTACTAGGATGGCAAGGTTTAGCTATGATTTTAGGAGAGAAAAGAATAAAAATTAGGAAGGAGAGTCAATGCATTATGTGACAATTACAATATCACAAGAGATTAAAAAAATAATATTAGAGGGAAAAGGCCTCAGGTATGTATAGGAATAAGAGAAAGAGGGAGATTAAGCAAGATAGAGGGATAGCAAGAAGGCTATTAGTGCATGTATGTAGTAATATAATGGCATGTTCAGATGTAAAATGGAAAGAATAAATACCACGTGTAGCAGGGATAAGGATAGATGATCATAGCATGGTTGGATTAAAAAAAATATTCCAACAAGAAAAAGGAATAGATCAAGCCAAGATTTAAAGAAATAATAGGATGGAATAGAGATACAATAGAATGAAAGGAAGAAATAGATGATCACAAGATGTAAAGATCCACACAAATCAAATGGGCATGATTTAAATCCATAAGGCAAATAAAAGGAACCCATGTGTCATATGTGGTAGAATTGAAATTAATCATAAGGACTAGATAGATTGGAAAGTTAGTGATAACGAGAATTTAAGAGATGATGCCCCAACTCAATTTAGGCATTTTGACAAATATAAAATAGAAAGACTCAAGTAATAAAATTTGGACATTATGGTTTCATATCAAATGGCACCAACTAGAGATAGAATAGAGGGAGGTTAAAATAGAGAGGAAGCAATGGCAAGCTCAAATAAATATATCAAGAACCAAACACAAGTGTAATAATTTGAATGCAATGATTTAATAATATGTTCCATGCAAGGTGGCATGATAAACATGATGATGTCATGATGATGCAGAAAAATTAAAATAACGAGCAGTTTTCTAGTAGTGGTTTTAGCGGGATGCCACAATTTGACACCACTAACAATGGATCTCGCCCTCGAGATCCGCCTCATGGTACGGGAAAGAAGACCGACGATCTGAATCTTCGCGCTTCATGTAGATCCTTGCGACACCACTAACAAAGATTCTTGTTCCGTCTTGAAATCGGCGACACCACCAACAAGAGGTTGTTGCCCGTGATCGTCGAGAGAACACTCCGGGAAACAAAGGACGAAGGTAAAGGTATCCACAAATAAAGCCACCTCTAACTTCGATAGAAAGAGAGAACCGATGCATTCTCATCCGCTTCAATGTACACGAGCAAATAGAGTGAGTAGTCGGCATGGGGGCCAATCCATCACGCACCCAAACTATTACTCCGCACAATCAATAGAAAAGCGTGCAACCATTCTCGGAATCAAACTGAAGATCTTGACACTCGAGGTTCGGAAACAAAGGAGTGATGCAGGCTCTGCATCGGATCTGGCGTAGATGATGTCGTCGCGTCGGAAAACACCGGAAGGCACAAACAAGGAACAAAGAATGGTACCACAGATAAAGGATCACTCACATAGCATGAAGTCCGGAGGTAGAAACACCGTTGCCAAAGGAGGAAGCGAAACCCTGAAGGTACGACGGAACCCAACCACGAGAAATCCTGGACTTGAAGAGAGGTAAGAGAGAAGATTTAAAACACGCAAAGGTAAGAGGAGAATAACAGAGGGGTAAGGAGTAAAAGCAGACCTAATCAGATCTATCCAACCGATTTTGTAAAATAGTTTTGGCACTCTACTTCGGCCGTTAGCTAGGTTATCCTACAGGCTGGACTTGTGGGGTATCGTAACTACTGAGCTCTGATACCACTCTGTAACACCCTCGAATCGGCCCTATGCAAGTTTTAGCGCTTCCTGCCAAACCCGCATAGAAACGATTCAAGGACGCCCACCAGGCACTTTCGTGCGGGTGGAAAACGAAGTAATACCATTACACATTAGTCCACGATGGAACCCACAGAACATATATATACAACAACGACTCCATGAGTCAAGAATACAGATATAATATACAAAGATCCAAATCACCTTGAAAACGATAGAGCGTCCGACTACGGACAAGATGCAAATGGGGCTAAGAGCCCTGAAGAATAACCAATGGCGTCCATAACCCTGCCTAGGCCAAGCCGGAAGGGTAACCCTGCTAACGATAGCAATCTCAAACCTGCTAAAACAAAAGGGGTGTGGACAAAGGGCAAAGAAAAAAGAGGAGCGTCAGTACTGAGGCCAGTACACGGCGAGGCTAGAATTCGGCGGCTCTCGCCTACATAGGTATGGTGGACTGAAGCGGCAGCGCAGCATGCACTAAACAACCTATAGAGACTCGATGCAACTGTCGGCTATGAGAGAGGGATAAGATAGACCTATTCGGGACCAACCTGATACGAACACCAATCATACCCATCCTGGTATTCCCCCTCGAGACCAAACGAGGAAGTCAAACCAAGGAACTCACACAGTTGGTAGTTTTATTCATTCCATTATAGTTGCAGCACTTACTAGTCAGATATAGATATCATGAGTCATCCTGATAGCATAACTAGTGGGCAGTTTTAGTTAACATTCCGTTATAGTTGGAACATTTACTAGTCAGATATAATTGTCCTGAGGAATCTCAAAACCCAGCAGTTGTTGGCACTTTTATCACATTTCATTGGAGTTGCAATACTTACTAGGCAAGTATAGTATGACACAGATCACCACAGATCCACCAGTTGTTGGCATTTTTATTATCCATTCCATTGTAGTGAAGCTGATTACTAGTCACATATTAAGTCAAATTTATAACACTACTTTAGTTATGCTTGTGTATGATCGAGATATTGTGCTCCAAGTCGTCCATAACTGTAGACACGGCTTTCAGAAAGATTTACCCTGCAGGGGTGCACAAATAGCAACACACACGATCAACCTCGGAAAAACCAACTCAAAATCCAACGAGGCTTTCACGACAAAGCAATCACACGATTCATAAAATATTTCAGGGGGCCACCCCACTAAGCTACCCGCAACGAAGTTGGCCGGCTCCGGAACAGACCTAGGGTTTGCGAGAACGGCTGTAAACGACTGGGAATCCGAAAGTGTGACTGGGCTTGTCGATACCGCGAAATCGTGCCGCAATCCAAAACAGTACAGGTGCTCCACGCACAATCGTAAATAAAGCAGTAAAGCATGGCATAAGTACAATATAGTAATAAAACCCTAAACTAGTTTGTGGCCCCAAGAAATAAGAAATGAATCAAGCTCTGGCTAAGGGGGATTCATAGAATCTCCCGTATATGGATAGTGCGAATAGTCAAGGAACAGGTATCAAGTACTCGGGGCCTACGTGACACAAGTGGGCATAAAAACCAAATAACATATATTGCCCACCGGTGCCTCTTTCATTAGTTATCACAGCAATTTAATAGTTATAATTAAAGACATGCTCATCTCCACCATAAACATCTGCCAGCATTCCAACAACTGTGGTACTCGACAACACGAGACCGCACCTGGGCAAGCAACTACGACTCGCTGGGCGAACTATCTACTAAACAACAGGTAGTAGGAGGTGTCCATGGCAATATAGAGGCTGCATGGGATATAACTGGTGCACGGAAACTAAAGCATCGCGACACGGATAGCAATAGATCAACAGGAGGAAATAAAGACTATAAATGCAAAATAGGTAGAAGGGAGAGAGATGCTCGCCTGGGAAACACTGCCGAAGGTTCATATCTGGAGAACTTGTCGATACTCGCATCCACTCATCGGCTAATCCGCGAAGAAGCAAACATTAGAAGAAACACCAAATGCAATATTTAATACTACGGCAGAAGATCCGGCATGCTATGATATGATGCATGGCATGGCATATATGCGGTGCAATTAGGCAATATTAAGCGGAACCCGAGTCCTGACTATTAATTAGAGGGTTCAAGTTATTTATCTACCCCGCAAATTAAATGTTGAATTAACAAGGCGAAACAGGGCATCGGGTCACTACACAAATTTAAATGAAGCCAATATAAGACTAGAAACGCTCACATATGGACTCCATGTTTTATTTAGGTGAATTATATTTACCCGCGACCGCAAGATATGTATGCAAGAACGAATGATTTAATGAGACAAAACATAGTATATTTATACAAAAGTAAGGGAAGGTTTGAGGCCTCACGTTTGGATCGGAGAAGGGAATAGATGACCTTTAGGTTATTGTTGGAGTAGCAAAAGTAACAATGGAACATACGCCGGGAGGAGGAATTCCGGATCCACAAATTCTTGTAGGAATTTCATCAAACACTTGGTAGACGTGGCTGCTGAAGTACAATATGACACAAGGCTGCTAAGCACCGGAGAACAAACAGTGAGTTAGAGCTCACTTTGACTGATAAAATACACACATTGTCGACCCACCTACGGACGACAGAAGATGCACAAAGGTATTCTGCTGGAGGGACGAATAGGGCCGGTGGGAGAATGCGCACTACCGATGCGTTGACTTGGTGGGCAGTCAGATGGCCTCTTGGGCGCAGAGTGAAGCGGGGATAAGACCCAGATGCAGATTCAGAGGCCTGGTGCGGTGATAGAATCATGCAGGAGCCAGCGCAGTTGTTGTGCATGCGAGGGGACAAGGCGGCAGGCCGATGGCGCAGGAGGACCTGGTGCTGCTGTCGGTGAGTTGGGGGCTGGTGTTGGTAGTTGATGGAAGCACTAGTTGCTAGCGATTTGGTGGTGTGATGTTTGCTGTGCGGCCAGGGAAAATAAGAGGAGCAGTGTTGGTGGAGATGGATTGAGGTAGTGGAGTGGATCGGGTTGCTAGCTCAAGAAATAAGGCAAGGAGACCACAATGGAGTCTGGTACTCGTGGTGCAAATTAATTGAAACAACATGCTCACCAAGAGAAAGAGGCAGATGCAAATCGAGTGTTTGCCGCCTCACGCCGCAAAAGGAAACGACGGCGGAAGGAAGGAGAGGAGAGGGAGAAAAAGGTGGGCTGAGATTGGAGGCTAGGGTTTGGAAGAAAGGAGGAGAAAGGGATATTTATCTAGTCTAAAGTAGACTAGATGGGGCTAGTTTTAGGCTAAAACTTTAGACGTGCATTTTGCCTAGTTTTATTTTTAGTAAAATAAGAAAATCTTTTGTAGTTTTATAATAAACCAAAAACTATTATTTATTTATTTTAACATGAGAAAAAGAAAG
This sequence comes from Avena eriantha, assembly GCA_910589775.1. Lineage (NCBI taxonomy): Eukaryota > Viridiplantae > Streptophyta > Magnoliopsida > Poales > Poaceae > Avena > Avena eriantha. Next base: position 141,590,550 of record OU342741.1, on the reverse strand, counting down.
ACTACGTCATATATTTAACCGTACGTATATTTAAGCAAACAAAATATGGTTTTTAATACAATAATTTGTGATTCAAAAATATGGATTAGGATGGCAATGTTTAGCTATGATTTTAGGAGGAGAAAAGAATAAAAATTAGGAAGGAGAGTCAATGCATTATGTGACAATTACAATATCACAAGAGATGAAAAAAAGAATATTAGAGGGAAAATGCCCTAGATATGTATAGGAATAAGAGAAAGAGGGAGATTAAGCAAGGTAGAGGGATAGCAAGAAGGCTATTAGTGCATGTATGTAGTAATATAGTGGCATGTTCACATGTAGAATGGAAAGAATAAATACCACATGTAGCAGGAATAAGGATAGATGATCATAGCATGGTTGGATTAAAAAAACATTCTAACAAGAAAAAGGAATAGATCAAGCCAAGATTTAAAGAAATAATAGGATGGAATAGAGATACAATAGAATGAAAGGAAGAAATAGATGATCACAAGATGTAAAGATCCACACAAATCAAATGGGCATGATTTAAATCCATAAGGCAAATAAAAGGAACCCATGTGTCATATGTGGTAGAATTGAAATTAATCATAAGGACTAGATAGATTGGATAGTTAGTGATAACAAGAATTTAAGAGATGATGCCCCCAACTCAATTTGGGAATTTTTACAAATATAAAATAACAAGACTCAAGTAATAAAATTTGGACATTATGGTTCCATATCAAATGGCACCAACTAGAGATAGAATAGAGGAAGGTTAAAATAGAGAGGAAGCAATGGCAAGCTCAAATAAATATATCAAGAACTAAACACAAGTGTAATAATTTGAATGCAATGATTTAATAATATGTTCCATGCAAGGTGGCATGATGATGTCATGATGATGCAAAAAAATTAAAATAACGAGCAGTTTTCTAGTAGTGGTTTTAGCGGGGTGCCACAATGGCATTAACGCCCGGATTTGTTCCCCATGGTGCCATGTGTCGTCGGATTGATGACAAGTACGCCATAAGGGGGTCCTCGAGGCGTGCGGAAGAGAGGGGTGTTGTAACATCTCAAAACTCTAATCCAAAGTTAATCAAGATCAAACCTACCCAATTTAGGGTTAACAAAAACTTTTCCATTTAAAAATCATTAAGCATTCCTATGTGTCGTCGGATTGATGACAAGTACGCCATGAGGGGGTCCTCGAGGCGTGCGGAAGAGAGGGGTGTGAGACGTACGGTATTCCGGGACGGTGAGCACACAAGTTTACCCAGGTTCGAATCCACCGGCTTTGGACGGATCCTACTCCTGCTAGCAATCCAGTAATACGACAGAGCCGGAATATGGGTTACAAGGGTTTCGCCTGTGCGAGTTGAGGGTCTAAAGTGTTGGGTGCCCTAAAGGCTCTCCCTAGGGCGGCTTATATAGATGTCCGGCCTAGGGTTTACAATAGAGATCTATCCGGCTACGAGTAAGAGTCGGTTACAGAGTACATCTTGAACTACAAGTAACATTATGGGCCTAAGTCGGTAAGTCTTCTGGGCCTTCCCGTAGCCGGATTGGACTCCGTTTTTTCTCCCTGACTGGGCCACCCGTGAAGCAAAGCTCTGACCTGAAGTGGGCCACCCTGGTCAGTGAGGAACTGTGAGGATACTCGGAAAGTATATCCCCAACAGCAGCCCCCGGAGGCCTCCAAGATCCAAAGTCGGATTTATCATCGTCTAGCTTGATCTTCGGCTTGCAGAATCTTGAAGGGTTCCTGAAACTTCACAACAAAAAATACGATCTGGGTCTTAAAAATAAGTCGGACCTATCAACAGGTTACTCGGATTTTCCAGCTTGATTTCAAACTAAGTCGGAACTTGGTCTCTAACGCCACCTGACACAAGTCATGGTCAAGTCACGTCATCTGACAGACATCCTGTCAGCATGACCGTTGGTGGGTCCGCAGTTCGCGGAACCGAGGCGTCGTTTCAATGCGTGCACGAAGATCGAGGCGACGTAATCATCGCGTGGGTCCTTCCCAGTTCCTTCCACGACGCGTGACGGTTACACTGTAGCATTTGCACGAATCTTGGCGTGGTTAGGTGGATATAAGAGGTTAGGATTTTCTACTTCTCTCTTCACCTGTCCTTTTCCTTTTCCTCTCCTCCCAATCTCTCTGTGCGCACAAAGCTCCTCCGTTCCTCCCCAAAAAAACCCAGCGCCGCCCATCTTAGGTCAACTGCCACCGGAGAAATGGCTTGTTCTTCCTCCTCCGGCTTGGCGGCAGCGGCGGCGACGACGGGGACGGAAGCGGTGGCGGAGAAAGAAAGCTTATGTGGGCTCTCGATCCCCTGCGTGCTCGACGACGAGAAGCTCCAGAACGTGGAGAAGGAAGGGCTCCTCCATGCCGGCGACTGGCGGAGCGGCTTCGAGGAAACCATGCCCAACCCGCACGCTGGCGAGCGGGTCCACTTCGGCACCCACCTCGACAGAGGTTTGTCCTTTCCTCCCTCGGAGTTCTTCTCCGAGGTGATTGACCATTTCGGAGTTCAACTCCATCATCTTCCTCCCAACTCTCTCTTAGAGATGAGCGCTTACGCTTCTTTGTGTGAGGGCTTTCTCGGCATTAGGCCGAGTTTGACTTTATTCCGGTACTATTTACATGTCCGGAGAAACTCTATTACTGCCGGTGTTCCTTACATCACCGGTACTATTAGTTTTTCACTTAGACACGAGCGCACGTATCCCAAAATCTTAGCTAGTGACTCGGTCAAACAATGGCCAGCCACGTTCTTCTACCATAGGGATATTCCGGCTCCCGGCAAAGCTACTGCTTTGCCGGCTTTTGTTGACGGAGCTGCCACGGTCCAACCATCTTGGGACGAGGCTGCTCCGGCTCTCACTGACGATCTGAACCTCGCCAAGAGGCAGATCGAATACTTGATCAAACATAAAGGACTGAAGGGATCCGACTTGGTCCAATGCTGGGTCTCACGTCGGATCCAGCCCCTTCAGTACCACGGAGATCAACTGATGCACTCCATCACATCGTCCAGGAAATACTCTCTCCGCATCAGCCCCAAAGCCTACCCCACGCAGGGCTACATAAGCCAGATTAAGTGGTTGATAAGGGAGTGGATCGAGAGGAGGATCCCGAAGAATTCTCGGGATATGCATACGACGGAAAACCCCGTAGTGTCGGTAAGATTCTATCGGTAAGTCTTTATATGTTTTGGTCTTTTAAGTTACATTGCAATACTGATATGTTTTCTTCTTTTCAGCTTGCTGACCTCCCCGAGTTGGAACTTGCTCTGCTCGAAGGATATCCTCCGGAGTTTTCTCAGGAGACAGAGGTGGTGCCATTGCTGGATGCTGCGCTTAAGAAGCGCAAGGCTTCAATAGTGGCCGTTGGCACAAAGGAGGTGCCCGTCGTGAAGAGGTATCTTTCAATTACAACTTCCGCCTTTGTACTTTACTCGAATTTCTTTCCGAGATGTAATGTTTCTGACTTTACTACATTCTCAGAGCAAAACCGCTCATCAAGGGCAAGGGGAAGGGGATTTCTTCGAAGCCCCTGTGACAGACGAAGCTTACCATAGCTTCTCCTGCCGTAGCTCCTCCGACTCCTGCCCCTCAACCTTCTGCAACGCCGGTGACCATTCCTTCTCCGGTCGTCGCAGAAGATCCGGCTCCTTCCACGGAGCCTGCGATCCTTGAATCGCAAATTGACGTCACCAAGGGTGAGTCAGGTTTAGATAAGGGTGAACCCTCTTTGGGTAATGATCCCTCGGCAGAAACTTTCGTTGAAAACCTTATCAGCAATCCGGGACTTGCCAAGTTTGGCCTGTCCCAGAAATCTGCTGAAGAAATACAGCGGCTCGCCAGTCAATGCCTGGAGAAAAGCACCTTATCTGCCGAAGAAGAAGCGCAAGAGGCATAGGACGTCAAGTTCTCCGACCTTCTCGCCCAGGTGCGCCTTCGCGACGAGAGGATAATGACCGGTGAGCTTCCAACAACACTGGTGATTCCTCTGACTCTCGCCGAGAAGGTTGCCGTTGAAGTGAACGCGAGTTTGGATAGACTCACTCGCGAACAATATGTAAGTCGGAATTCCAACTCTTGTTTTTCCTTTATTTCATATCATATCCTCTAGCCCCAAGCATGAAGTAGGATATATAATCCGGGTTTATGCTTCATTAGGATGCCAAACAATGAACTAGTGTAGCCCCAAGGCTCGTGCTGATATTAGCAAAAAATATTAGCCCGAGTCTTTACTAGCTTTCTGACTTTGGGTATTCTGACTTATAGAAAGTATGTTCCTATAACCAGGATTTGTTGAAGAATGTTTGTGATAAGCGGAGAGAGATCAAGGCTCTCCGACTTAAAAATGCTGAACTTAAAGTTGCCAAGGATGAGGCCGAAGGTAAACATTCCGAGACTCAAACCTTGTCTTTAAATTTTCAATGTCGAATTTTTTCTGAACTGTTATTCTTTTTGACTTATAGCGTTGGTAAAACAATCTTGTGCCATGATTGAAGAGGCCGAGAACCTCAAGACTTTGGTGGTGGAGAACAAGGAGCTGCGCCAAGAGCTGGATAAGCTCAAGGCGGATCATGAAAAGAGCATTACTCAAATCCTTGAGTCCTCCTCCATGGCTACTGATGAGCGTGATCGTCAGATCGCTGCTAAAGATCAAAAAATCTCAGACCTCAATAATGAGCTTAGAAGAGAGAGGGACCTTTCCGAGGCGCTCCGAGCTGAACTCCAGAGCCTTCGGGAAGAGAAGACCAAAATTGACGACGTCATTTTCGGTACGTTCCATCTGTCTGACTTGTCTTTTTCTTCGACTTCTCTAAATGTCAGATTTTTCTTTAACTGTCTTTTGTTTACATGTCCTCTGAACTTGACGGACTCCACCTCCACTGAGCCCCGCACCCACCGGCTTACCCAAGTCGGTGACCTACTTCATGACTTCCGCCAATCCCTTGAGGACATTGGCGAAGCTCTCAAGATTCTGGACATGCACAGCATGTCGGATTTTCAGGTGCGGGACAAGGCAAAGGAAATGCCGCAACTTGTTCGAGATTGGAACATGTCCTATGCGCGGACTGCGGCACGGAACGCTCTCACCATGGTCATGAGCCACCATGGAAACATGGAAATATGGCAAGTGACCAGAGGGTACTGCAAAATAGATGAAGACGGACATGAGCAAGACCTTCAAGCCATCATGCACTCCTGCGCCGGATATGGGTGTCACGTGGCTGATTTGACCAGCTACGAGACCCCTTTCTTCACCCGCGTGGACACTCCGCCTCCTCCTCCAGAAGAATCAGCGGAAGTTTCTGACGATGAACGCACCACCTTGGATGCGGACATCTCGGAACGATATCAAGGCGACATATCCAGCGAGCCGGCAACTCCTTCATCTCCTCCTGCATCATAGATTGCCAGAAACATTTGTATTATCTGAAAAAACATGATGCGTCTGTAAATATGAATTATTATAATTTTGCTAGTGCTAAGCTTTTGATCTATTCAGCACTTTTGGCTTTTAAATTTTTTGCATGCCTGAAATGTTTACATAAGCACTTGTACTTTTTTGTCTATACTTATCGTTTATCTGGCTTTCCGCCTCGTCCCTTTCGTGAGCCGGCTAAACCTTTTCCTGGAAACTTTGCCGAGCAACGGAGCTCAATTGCTAAACCAGTTTAAACTCGGAAACAAAGCCGGCTTCCAGTACCAACAATTCACTACTCGGAAAATGCCCGCATCCAGCAATCAGACAAATAACCAAAGCAAAGACTAGAAATTTTTAGAGTTATACCCGAGGGTAGCAGTTTTAGAATCGGAAATCTATACCAGAACGAACATGAGCATAAAGTACTTTCAAGCATTCTGGGATTTTTGACTGTGACATGATCATTTGGAAATAAGTTGGTAAAAACTTCTCAAAAAAACTTGAGGCAACCAAAACTTTTATTTCTCACAGAACATGTACATATATATGATTACAAAGAAGGATAAACTAAGAATAAAAGGGACGTAGCTGAGCAATATTCCACAGTCTGTCTAACTCATCCGGATTTTTACTGCCTCCCGCTCTCTTTCTCTTCTTAGTAGCAGGTGTTTCTTTGACTGGCCTCATGTCAGTTAAGTAGTACGATCCATTGTGCAATACTCGACTAACTAAAAAGGGCCCTTCCCATACTCTAGAACCAAATCACCTTTATTGAAAGATCTTTTTCGGACTCTCTGGCTATGATACTTGTGTAACTTCTGCTGATAGGCTGTAGATCTCATTTCAGCAACGAAGCGAACTTCTTCGACTAAGTCGAGATCGTTTTGTCGAGAAACCTCGGCATCCTCTTCAATATACGCGCCCACTCTAGGAGAAGTGTGAATCAAATCACTAGGAAGAACTGCTTCTGCACCATAGACCAAGAAGAAAGGTGTGTATCCGGTTGACCTATTCAGAGTCATTCGTAAACTCCATATTACAGAGGGTAATTCCTCTGCCCAAGCCCCGCAACACGTCGTAGTGGTGCTTCGAGTCTCGGTTTTAGGCCTTGTAGGATTAAACCATTTGCTCTTTCGACTTGTCCGTTAGCCTGCGGATGTGCGACTGACGCAATGTCAAGCCGGATATTTTGCTCGTTGCAGAATTCAGCCAATTCTCCCATAGAAAAGTTACTCCCGTTGTCCGTGATAATGCTATGTGGATGACCATACCGGATTATAACATCCTCGACAAATCTTTTTGCTGTTGCTCCATCACAACTACTGATAGGTTTAGCCTCAATCCATTTTGTGAATTTATCCACCATCACTAAGAGGTGAGTAAATCCACTTGGAGCTCGTTTAAATGGTCCTACCATATCAAGCCCCCAGACCGCAAAGGGCCATGTTATAGGTATTGTTCGCAGCTGATCAGCCGGAACATGAGCTTGTTTGGCGTACTTTTGGCAGCCTTTGCACGTCTTGACTAATCGTTCGGCATCTGCCTGAGCTGTAAGCCAGAAAAATCCGTGTCTAAGAGCTTTTGCCACTAAATATTTGGCTGCAGCGTGGTGACCACACTCGCCTTCGTGGATTTCTCTTAAGATTTCCACTCCTTCTTCCGGAGATACGCAGCGCTGAAAACCCCCAGAAACACTCCGTTTATGGAGCTCACCTTTAACAATAGTATAGGCTTTTGCTCGTCGAATAATCTGCCGGCTCAGCACCTCGTCTTCGGGTAATTTGCCATCTACCAAATAATCAAGGTAGGGTTGAGTCCAGCTGGGAATTACAACCAGAACTGCTATCAAAGGTGAGTCGGATTTGGTCGGATATTCCTCATCTACTCTCTTTATTGAGGGAACTTTGAGGTGCTCTAAAAAAGCGTCATCCGGAACTTCTTTCCGCGCAGAGCCTATCCGAGATAGTGCATATGCTTCCTCGTTTTCTGCTCGAGGGATGTGTTGAACCTCAAACCCTTCGAACGATTTAGATAGATCATCCATGACAGCTTTATATGCTGCCATGTGTTTATTTGCATTACAAATATCCGACACTTGTTGAGCAACAAGATCCGAATCTCCATAACACATCAAACGTCGGATGCCAATATCCTTAGCAATCCGGATTCCATGTAGCAGTGCTTCATACTCGGCAATATTGTTTGTCGCTGTGAAGTGGATCTGCAACACGTATAAAAGTTTATCTCCTTGGGGTGATTTGAGCACCACGCCATCCCCCGAGCCCCCTCGAGCCTTAGACCCATCTAAAAAGAGGGTTCAATATTCCGACTCAGGGAGGATCATGTTCTCCTTCGTCTCTGTCCAATCAACGACAAAGTCAGCCAGGATCTCGGATTTGATTGCTGTCCGAGGTTTATACTCAATATCAAAAGCTGAAAGCTCTATGCCCCATTTGGCGACGCGTCACTGTTGTTGATTATATCTATCATGGGAGCTGTGCTCACCATAGTAATTGGATGCCCCTGAAAGTAGTGTCGTAACTTACGAGATGCTAGAAAAACACCGTAAGCCAACTTTTGATAGTGCGGATACCGCTGTTTTGGTTCTGTCAGGACCTTGCTGACAAAGTAAGTCGGACGCTGCACCAGGTGTTCTTGATTTTCCTCTGGTCTCTCCACCACCATGACGATACTAACAACCTTATTTGTCGCAGCAAGATAGAGCAACATCGGTTCTCGAGGTTCCGGCGCTGCAAGAATAGGAGCAGATGAGAGTACTTTCTTCAGGTCTTGTAGTGCAGCTTCAGCTTCGTCAGTCCAAACAAAATCCTTGGTCTTTTTCAGGAGTTTGTATAATGGTGTGGCTCTTTCACCAAGTCGGCTTATGAATCGACTGACCGCAGCGATGCAACCAGTTAATCTTTGTACGTCCTTCAGGCGAGTTGGCCTGGAAATATTGAGTATAGCCTTGATTTTGTCTCGGTTCACCTCTATGCCTCTTTGAGACACGATGAAACCTAACAATTTTCCGGCTCGTATTCCAAAGAAGCATTTCTTTGAGTTAAGCATGATGTCGTATTTTCGTAGATTGGCGAACGTTTCCTCCAAGTCGGAAATCAGCGTTTCCTTATTTTTGGATATCACCGCAATATCATCCACGTATGCATGTACATTGCGTCCGAGTTGGTCGTGGAGGCAATGCTGCATCGTGCGCTGGTACGTAGCTCCTGCGTTCTTCAGCCCAAAGGGCATCGTAACAAAACAGAAGGTTCCGAAAGGGGTTATGAATGAAGTTTTGTCTTTGTCGGATTCCTTCATACAGATTTGGTGATAACCGGAATATGCGTCGAGAAAACAGAGGAGTTCCGAGCCTGCCGTAGAATCGATAACTTGATCAATTTTAGGCAGAGCGAACGGATCTTTTGGACAAGCCTTGTTCAAGGCAGTATAATCAACACACATCCTTAAATCTGTGGTGTCCTTTTTAGGGACCATTACAAGATTGGCCGACCACTCAGTGTGGATGACCTCTTCTATGAATTCGGCTAACTCGAGCCGTGCTAGTTCCTTAGCTATTGTCTTACGCTTTTCATCGCCAAATCGTCGTAGGGACTATTTGATTGGTTTAGCGTTCAGGTTTACATTTAGAGAGTGCTCGGCAAGTTCCCTAGGTACTCCGGTCATGTCAGATGGCTGCCATGCGAAGATATCTTGATTTGCTTGGAGGAACTTGACGAGCGCGCTTTCCTATGCGCTACCTAGGCCTACGCCTATCTGGGTCACCTTGGAGGGTTCATCATCCTTCAACGGCGTCTTCTTCGTCTCTTCTGATGCCTTGAACTCCGGAATTGGCTTTGTCACCTCCTTCTTCGTTGCGGGCATCTCGGACGGATCTATGCTCTTCTTGATCTCCTGGTACTCCTGGGCGTGCAACACGGCTTCGGCAAAGGCGGCATTTCCATCCTCGCAGTCTTGCGCTTTCTTCGGGTCTCCCCTGATGGTGATCACACCGTTGGGACCTGGAATTTTCATCATATTGTAAATGTAACATGGACGAGGCATAAAATCCCAGTAAGCCGGACGTCCGAATATAGCGTGGTACGCGCTCTTGAACGGGACCACTTCGAAGGAGAGTGCCTCCGTCCGATAGTTCTTTGGAGTTCCAAAGGTGACATCCAAAGTAATCTCTCCTAGGGAATTTAGCTTGTCTTCCTGGGATAACTCCGTGAAAGATCACAGAGCTATGGTTCAGCTGGGTTTCCGAGACCTTCATCCGGCGTAGCGTTTCAACCTACAGAATATTGATGCTGCTACCACCATCCATGAGGGTCTTGGAGAAACCATAACCATCAATAAGTGGGTTGATGATTAAGGCGTATTTTCCTCGCCTGTGCAACTTAGGCGGGTGATCAGCGTGGTCAAATGTTATTGCCACTTCCGACCAGTCCAAGTATTGGGGGACAGCTGGAACTGTTGCGTTGAGCTCGTGTAGAACTGCTTTCTTGACCTTTAATTGTTGAGATCCGAGGAAAGTGACGTAAGTGTCCTTCTTGGGGGGGAAAGTTTCTTCCCTTCCGGCTTGGGATTTGAAGCATCAGCCTCCTCCATGTCGGAATCTTCCTTGGTCTCCTTGTCTTTTTCAGGATTTTTCTTTCCCTTCTTCCGCTTAGCTTTGTAGCCCGCGGTGTCATCTCTTTTGATGTCGTCATTGAAACGACATTCAGTGTTGGTGTGGGACAAGCCCCCATTGGCGTCTAGGTGATGCACACATGGGTTATTGGCAATGTCGGCCCAAGAGTAGGTTTTGCCTGGTTGCTGGTCTCCTCTACCTTGGACCCTTGATGTCCCACGGCCATGCCCGTGGCCTCCGCCGCGTCCTCCTCGTCCTCTAGACCCGGAAATAGCAGTAACCACTGCTGTTTCCGTGTTGGGTTTCTCTTCCGAGGTATTTTTGCGCTTCTGAGCTTGTTGCTTTGGTTGTCTTGCCGACTGAGGCACAACTAGGACATTGAGTAATCCCTCTGCATCGTTGTCAGCATCTGCATACTTGCTCGCTATTTCTATCATCTCTCCCAAATCAGTGACCTTGTCACACTTCAAGCGGTGATGTAGTAGACCAATTGGGAGTCCTGCGATGAAAGCTTCAATCGCGGTTTGATCGTTTACTCCTTCACAGGAGTTCTTGGTGTCGATCCATCATCTGAGGTCCCGGCAAGTTTCTCCGGCTTTCTGGGTGCAACACTGTAGGTCTCCGACCGTACAGGGCCTCCGATATGTGCCTTCGAAATTCCAAAAGAACGCACTTTGCATGTCATACTAGTTCTGGATGCTGTTCTCCGGAAGTTCATTGAGCCATGATCATGCCGTCTTTTGCAACATAAGTGGGAGATATCGGGTTGCGACCAGGTTGTTTCCGCCTTTAGCGATGCAGCAAGCTTGGAAAAAATCATGTAGCCAGGTATCTGGCCGAGCAATGCTGTCGTAGGCTTGGATATGTCTTGAGATGGAAAATCCTTCCGGGAATCTTGTAGCTCTAATGCGTGGTCCGAAACATTTTGGGCCCACGTAGATATCATTGTTTTCATAGCGCCGCGCCTCTATGTTGGAGTTGATCCTGTGCCTTGCGTCGTTCGGGGATAGAGATCGTCCCGAATGTCGGCTGTGGCTGCGGTGCCTTGGAGCCGGACTCCGGCTTCTGGCACCACCTCCTCCGCCACGTCATCCTCCTTGTCCCCCTTGGGAGCCGTTGTGATGAATGCTTGGTGGAGAGGGTAGGGAAGCTGAATTGTTTCCGGCTGATCGCCGGCCTCCGTCCGGAGCGTCATTATTCCGGTTTCGGGGAGGGTCTTCACTACGACGAGCCCCCTTCCGGCTCGTGCCAGCATGGTTTCTGTCGTTCCTTCGTCTGTCGTTCCCACTATGATGAGGGTTAGCGGGACGGCTTGTATGTCTAGGAGGTGGCATTTTTTGACGATCCTCTTCTCGACGTTTCTCTTTATCTTCTCCCCTTCGATCGTTAGACTCTCGCCGGGGAGGGTTCCTCGGAGTCAGTGCAGCAATGGCCTCTCTTTCAGCCGCTGGGGCGACATTGCTCCAGTCACGCACAGTTCTGTGATGCTGTCCTGACGATCCGGTTCTTGAATAATTGTCTTCCCGGCGTTCGGGGCGATGATATTGCTCCCGGACGCGATGGGGTCTTACGTCAGCCCATGCTAGATCTGTGCGACATTGGTCGGAATCTGAGACCAGTGTTTGACTTCCGGACAGGGCAACCTTTTGCTGCTCCAGTCCCTTGTTGAGTAGTTTGATACCCAAACGGATCTCCTCCAGTCCTGGATTAGCTGATAAAATTTCTCGGGCTGCCACGGTATTCTATACTGGGGTTGGATATACCCAATCTCCTTTGCTATCTTTCCGTGGCTTCCCCATCTCATCTCCGAAAAGGACGGCACGGATATGTGGGAATTGGTCGTCATTGGTGTGACGCTTCCGTGTCTTTTGATGCAGCCGAGACATGTAATCCTTAGTTACCATGCATTTCTTCTCCTCCTCGATGTTTTTGGCTTCATCCAGGAGTTGTTGACGACGCGCTTCTAGGGCTTGGGCCCTTTTGTCCAGCTCTTCAGCAGTAAGTTCTGCAGCTGTAGGGATAGGTGTGGTTAATGCAGCATCGATGAGCTTACGCGCACCTTCTGTGATCACGTGTCCATCCACCGATTCTTCTTTCTTCGGCTCGTCTGGGATAAGTGCTCCATCCGAGTCTTCTTCGTATTCCTCGGCAATCACCTCTTCTGGCAGAGGGTCTTTTGTCGGGGTCTTGTTCTTCTTCTTTGCCTTCTTGGCAGCGCCGGTAGCAAAGATGGCTTTGGGTCCGTTTCCCGGGGTCAAGCTCTGATCGGTACTTTCGGACATCTGGACCTCGGGATTATCTCCGACGTCCATGTCATCCTGCGCTTTGGGAGAGTGTTCCCCGGATCCTTCATCCATGGCTTCTCCTTCTTCTGCAGCTTTGGAGTTATACTCCTCTTCATATTCCGCGGAGAACTTTCAGAAATCTGCTGACGTCATCGATTCATCCGAGGATGCAGGTACGTCGGCGTTTGTTCCAATTGCCTCCAGCATAGAGTCGGTGTTTTTTCCAGCATCGGCAGAGCCGGGTCCGGATCCCACGTATCCGACGAAGTGCGACGCGTGCTTCCTGAGGTACCTGCGGCTTTCGCGATCGGCCATGTCGAAACTTTTGATGGTCTCGAGAATTGCATCCGCGCTTTCGCCTTGCAGTATCATACGTCGTAGTGTGTACCTCAGGAAAGGCATGTCTGTCCCGGCGTCATTGGAGCCAGAATCAGTGTCGTTGATGTGTTCCTCCTGAATTTCGATTTCCACGGGTGGGTCGATCTGGGATCCGGCTTCTCCAGGGAGATCCACTCCAGATTCGACTTGGACCGTTAGGTCTTCTTCAGGCTCGTATTTCTCCACTATCTCTGCACCTGGTGCGGGTTTGGTGGGATTAGGGTTTTCTGAGATCCGGAACTCTGCCGCCTCCACGAACAAAGGGGACCCAGAAGATTCTTCTACCTCTATCATCACCGTTGGGGTGGGTGGGGCGGTTTCAGCGAAACCGATGTAAACATCGATCTCGCCAAAAGATATGATTGTGTAGGCAGTCACGGCCTCCCTAGCTGGAATCCAAGTCTCGTCGAGAATGATGAGAGGGACGTCGCTGGTGTAGAGGATGCGACCGATGGCGATAGTCTCGCCGATTCCGATTCTTGCAGATTCCGCTCGGAACGCAGATCTGAAGCTCACTGGCCCCACGGTGGGCGCCAACTGTCATCGGATTGATGACAAGTACGCCATGAGGGGGTCCTCGAGGCGAGCGGAAGAGACGGGTGTGAGACGTACGGTATTCCGGGATGGTGAGCACACAAGTTTACCCAGGTTCGAATCCGCCGGCTTTGGACGGATCCTACTCCTCCTAGCAATCCAGTAATATGGCAGAGTCGGAATATGGGTTACAAGGGTTTTGGCTGTGCGAGTTTTGGGTCTAAAGTGTTGGGTGCCCTAACGGCTCTCCCTAGGGCGGCTTATATAGATGTCCGGCCTAGGGTTTACAATAGAGATCTATCCGGCTACGACTAAGAGTCGGTTACAGAGTACATCTTGAACTACAAGTAACATTATGGGCCTAAGTCGGTAAGTCTTCTGGGCCTTCCCGTAGCCGGATTGGACTCCGTCTTCTCTCCCTGACCGGGCCGCCCGTGAAGCAAAGCTCTTACCCGAAGTGGGCCACCCTGGTCAGTGAGGAACTGTGAGGATACCCGGAAAGTATATCCCCAACACTATGTGTGTGCATTTAATTTAGGAGTTGTTTTGAATTGCCATGTTTGAATGATCCATTGGTTGTAAAATGATTCTAAGGTGAATTAAACATCATCTAGATCATCCCCAAGCAAATCCCAAATAAAAACAAATCAAAAAGAATAAAATAAGCAAATGGTCATTTGTGCCATTTTAATCACCTAGCCTACTTTGGCTAGTCCTAGAACTCAAATCTTAACAGAAACAATTGTGGATCTTGGCACCCCTTGCTAGTACAAGTAGTGATGTACCAAGGCCCACTTGGTTTCATCCCAAAAACTTTCAAACACTAAATTTAAATGACATTTGAAAATTGAATCTAGTGTAGGTATCAAGATCACACTTATTCAAAAACCACTCAAATGAACTCCATTTTTCAAATCCCAAGCAAACCTAGATGCTTAAGCATGTGATCAACAACTACACCAAATTTCATTTCAAAATTCAAAAGTTTTCTTCTTTCGGCCATTTTGTCAAACACCTTGTGGGCAGAATCAAATTGGCCTAACTATTACTGTTTTTGATCAAATTTTGTCGAACCATTTGAACCCTAGTCAATGCCTTTGTCTCCCCTAGACCCAACCAAGCCATCAAGGACCTACCAATTGGCATAGCACCACAGTGCCGCGCCACCACGAGGACATGCCCGCCGGCCAACCTTGCCCAAGCCACAGGCGACCACCAGCCCCTCTCCGCCGCTCCACGAAGGGAGGCGTGACCTTACTGCCGCCCACGGTCCACCCCACGACCGCAGATAACCCCTGGACCACTCCCCAGCCTCGCTGCCCTTTCTCTCTGCGCGCAGCCAGAGCGCCCTCACCGCAAGCACGCCACAGACCGCGCCTCGACCATAGACCGCGCGCGCCGCTCCACCTCGACCCCAGCACCCCGCCAGACACGGTCGTGCGCCGCTGCGCGACCCACAGTCACCGAGTGCCGTGTCGAGCACCGCCTCTGTCTCCCAGAGCGCGTGACGCTCCCGACCATATGCCACCGCCCCTAGCCACGCCATTGCGCCGTAGCTAACTGCCAGGAGGCAAGCCACCGTCCGCCTACCTCACCCACGCGGATAGCCCCCTGTACCGCCCTCGCCGGAGACGCCTGCCCACACCTCTCGATCTCACCGTCACGCCTATATAAGCAGGCCTCCCCAACACGAATTCCTCACACCATTCCACTCCCCTCTCTCCCCTGAACATTTCCCCTCTCTCTCTGGAGCCGCTCGAGCCGTAGTTCGTCGGAATTGCACCGGAGGAGCTCGCTGTAGAGGAGGAGATGTTGTCGTCGATTCCATCCACTGTAGCCCCTGCCGTGACTTCGCCTGAGTCCGCCGTCGTCGACTTGTTCGTTCGCCTGCCTCGCCGCACTAGCTGGAGCCCTGGTACGTCCCTAGTAGACCCCCACCGGCCGTTTAGGGTTCGGTCTTGCTGACGACCAGTCCGTCATCAACGACGACTGTGAGCTGTTGATCCACATTATAATCGTGTGGCCCAGATCGCTAGATACCGTTTCTGGTTTTAAGTCTCGCTGATAAGCGGGACCAACCTGTCAGCCGCCCTCTACGCCGCTGAGCGTCACTGGGCCGGCCCATTTCCTTTCCTGCGTGACCCAGTAGTTCAAATATAGACTTTGTTATTTTGGTTTAAACTCAATTATGTCCCTTAGTTCAAAAATCAATTCAGGAATATTTACTGAACCAAATTGAGTGATTCCAATTTTGTTGGAAAGCTTCTGAAAAGATCTATCCAAGCCCTGTATTTAATTCATTTAGAGTTAGAGGTCTCTCCTAGTAAAAATAACAACACAGAAGCATTTGCACATTCAAACATTTTTATAAAATCAACCATAATTGCTTTTGAGTTGTTTCTAACTCTCAAAAATCACATTTAACCATACCTCTCTGAATATGTAATAATATTAAGGTTTACATGCAGTGACTTTGGACTAGTACCAAAATAATGCTATATAGGCATTTCTGGTCACTTTAAATTATTAATTATTAAACTTGAACTTATTAAAATATTATCCAACCCTTAAATCACATTCCCATATGTTAGAATATGTTGTGATGACATGTGTCCACATGATCCCATATTTTAATTGGAGAATATTAAATCTTAGTTAATTTCAATGAGTAGAAATTACTTTTCTCAAATAAAAAGAATGAAACTAGTTAATTAAACCTTGTGATGCTTGTGATGATAATAGATCATCAAATGCGTGCCTTAGTGTGCTAAGTAGACTAGTTAAGCTTTGTTTGGTGATTGTGTATCCCGTATGTATTTATAGACGATAGTAGCGACCAAGCTTTCGAGGAGGAGGAGTTCTACCAAGAGGAGGAGGAAGAAAACTTCAACCACTGCACCAACCAAGGCAAGCTATTGTTAGCAAGCTAGAATTAAACTAGATAACCTAAGCAAGGTGCATTAGGCATGCTTTGGGTTATACCACTTTGACTAGTACCTACTCCAAGTTTTATTTTCAAGCTTTTACTTTCTTTACTTTACCAAAGTCCATTACTTGTTTAAAGGTAGCCTTAGATATCATTCTATGGCATGAGATTGAGATTAGCATCCCACTTTAGTGAACACTCTTAACTTAGTAGTTTGGAGCTAAACTAAAATGATTCACTTTAGATGGGAATACTTGGTGAAAATGACTTGTGAAAACCTGGGAATGATGAGTCATTCTATTGAGATATTTTGACATGTGTTGAGAAACACAAATGGTTTATGATGATGAAAATGTTGAGGCATGAGCCTTAGCCCTTTTACAAAACTGATGGTTGGGTTCGGATGCGATACCATTCCAATTTTACCGTACAACCACAATACCTGAATTGGGTAAGGCTTAGCCGGAAGTTTATATGCATTAGTATTAGTTCCCTCGCGGGAGAGGTTTGAGCTGAGGCTACCTCTCAATGTTTTCCACCTATGCAGTGCCCAAGAGGACAGATGGTCATGGTTGGGAGGCCATGCTCATAGGAGAGGTGCTTATACTAGGGTGTGTAAAGGAAAGTTTATGTTTGATTATCTGCATACTAAGTATGATGATTCAGGGTTATCCCTGACAGATGTATCGAATCTTGTGGTGAAAGTGTACCCCCTCTGCAGAGTGTCAAACTATTCGAATAGCCGCGTCCGCGGTTATGGACAGTTGGAGTGGCCATACTGTTTCGTTGTCAGGTGTTTTCAAAACCACTTATGAAAATGAATTGTGACTTGACTTGACCACAACAGAGTTGTGACCATGATGACTTAAGTTCCCTCTTAGGTGATTTCAAACTTTATTTTATATTTCTTTGTTTCTGAACTCAGCTTAGGTTTCAAACTTAACTTTACAAATAAACTTAGAGTTAGCAATCCTACTAGAACTACCTTACTTGTTAGTAATAGTTTGCGAGTACTTAAAGAGCACTCATGGATTTTGTCCCTGGCTATTCCTATGGCCAGACTATGAAGGAGACTACCAAGATGAAGGACAGCAGGATGACTATGATAACTAGGACTATCTTCCATCGTCAGCATTGCCTGTGAATCTGAAGATGGACCCACCGCTATGCGTATTACTTTATTCCACTGCTTGTTGCATTAAGACTGGATCATGAGATCCTTTATTCGTGTAAGACCTTATTATGGTTTGTAATGGATGATGTACTGTGACATCCAATCTGTTATGTCTCGCAAAAATGGTAATCCTGGGATTGCGATGTATGACATAACAGGCATCTAGGATTAAAAATCCGGGTGTTGATAGGTGTGAGGCGTACGGTGTTCCAGGACGGTGAGCACACAAGTTTACCCAGGTTCGAATCCGCCGGCTTTGGACGGATCCTACTCCTGCTACCAATCTAGTAATACGGTAGAGCCAGAATATGGGTTACAAGGGGTTCGCCTGTGTGAGTTGAGATTGTAGACTATTGGGTTGCCCTAAAGGCTCTCCCTAGGACGGCTTATATAGATATCCGGCCTAGGGTTTACAGGAGATATCTATCCGGCTACGACTAAGACTCGGTTACAGAGTTCATCTTGAACTACAAGTAACACTATGGGCCTATGTCGGTAAGTCTTCTGGGCCTTCCCGTAGCCAGACTGGACTCCGTCTCTTCTCCCTGACTTGGCCGCCCGTGAAGCAAAGCTCTAACCCGAAGTAGGCCACCCTGGTCAGTGAGGAACCGTGAGGATACCCGGAAAGTATATCCCCAACAGCAGCCCCCGGAAGCCTCCAAGATCCATAGTCAGATTCATCATCGTCTAGCTTGATCTTCAGCTTGTAGAGTCTTGAAGGGTTCCTGAAACTTCAAAACAAAAGATACGATCCGGGTCTCATAAATAAGTCGGACCTATCAGTACATTAGCTGTGTTTCCAGCTCGTAATTCAAACTAAGCCGGAACTTGGTCTCTAACGTAGCCTGCCACCAGTCTTGGTCAAGTCACGTCACTAACAGACATTTCCTGTCAGCACGACCATTGGTGGGTCCGCCTTACGCGGAACCGAGGCGCCGTTTTAATGCGTGCGCGGAGATCGGGGCGACGTAATCATCACGCGGAGGTTTCCCTTTTCTTTCCACGATGCGTGGCACGGTTACTATGGCATTTGCACGAATCTTGGCGCAGTCGGTGGTTATAAGGGGTGAGGATCCTTTCTCCTCATCTTCTTCACCTATTCCCCGCACCGTTTCCTTCTCCTCCACTTCTCCCACGCGCACAGAGCTCCCTTGCCCCCAAAAATTCCCAGCACCACCCATCCAAGGTCACCAGCGCACCAGGAAAATGGCTTCCACTTCATCTTCCAGCGCAGCAGCGACGACAGCGACAGCGGAAAAGGAGAGCAATCGCGGGGTTTGGATCCCGTGCGTCCTCGACGACGAGAAGCTCCGCGGCGTCGAAGAAGAAGGGCTCCTCCGCGCCGGCGACTGGCGGAGCGGCTTCGGCAAAGCCATCCCCAACACTCGCAACGGCGAGCGTGTGCACTTCGGCACCCACCTCGATAGAGGTTTCTCCTTTCCTCCCTCAGATTTCTTTCCTGGGGTGATAGATCATTACAACGTTCAACACTACCATCTCCTCCCGAACTCTATCTTAGAGATGAGTGCCTATGCGGCTTTGTGCGAGGGGTATCTCGGCATTAGGCCGAGTCTCACTCTCTTCCGGTACTATTTCCATGTCCGGAGAAATTTCATCACCGTCGGTAATCCTTACATTACTGGTACGACTAGTCTTTCGGTTAGGCGTGAGCGCGTTTATCCTCGGATTTTAGCTAGTGAGTCGGTCAAACAGTGGTCGGCTACCTTTTTCTATCACAAGGATATTCCCGCTCCCGGCAAAGCTACTGCTTTGCCGGCTTTCGTCGATGGAGCCGCCACGCCCCGAGCATCTTGGGACGAGGTTGCTTCGGCTCTCAGTGACGATCTGATTGTCGCCAAGAGACAGATCGAATACCTGATGAAGCACAAGGGCCTAAAAACTCCGACTTAGTCCGATGTTGGGTGGCACGCCATATCCAGCCTCTCCAGCACCACGGCGACCGACTGATGCATTCCATCACGACGTCGAAAAAGGACTCCCTCTGCATAAGCCCCAAGGCCTTGAAGCCACACGATTATATAAGCCAAATCAAATGGCTGATAAAGGAGCGGATTGAGAGAAAGATTCCGGATTTGTCCCTGGACATGCATACAGCGGAAGACCCTGTAGTGTTGGTAAGCTTTAGCAATAAACCCTTTTTATGTGTTTCACCTTCACATTATTTTGCAACACTGAGATATTATCTTCTTTTCAGCTTGTCGACCTCCCCGAGTCAGAGTTAGCTCCTATCGAGGGATATCCTCCCGAGTTTTCTCAGGAGGAGGAATTGGTCCCACTGCTGGACGTTGTGCCTAGGAAGCGCAAAGCTCTGACATTGGCTATCGGCACAAAGGAAGTGCCAGTTGTGAAGAGGTAACTTTCCACACAACTTCCGCCTTTGTACTTTTACTCGATTTCTTCCGAGATATAATGTTCTTTCTTCTATTACCTTCTCATAGCTAAAAAACTCATGAAGGGCAAGGGGAAGGGAAATACTTCAAAGCCCCTGCGTCAGACGAAGCTAACTATGGCTTCTCCTACCGTGGCTCCTCCGACTCCTGCCCCTCAACCTTCTACAATGCAAAGATTACTCCATCTCCGATCGTTGCAGAAGATCCGGCTCCCTCAATAGAGCCAGCGATCCTCGAGTCGTAGACTGATGTCACCATGGGTGACTCAGGTTTAGATACGGTGAACCCTCTTTGGGTAATGATCCCTCGGCAGAAGTTTTCACCGACAACCTCCTGAGCAATCCAGGACTTGCCAAATTTGGCTTTCCTCGGATCTACAGAGGAGATCCAACGGTTGGCCAAGGAATGCCTTGAAAGCCAAACCATTTCTACCGAAGAAGAAGCACAAGAAGCGGAGGACGTCAAGTACTCCCAACTTCTCGAACAAGTCCGCCTTCGCGACGAGGGGTTAAGAGCTGGCGTGCTTCCACCACCTCCAATTATTCCACTCACCCTTGCCGAAAAGGTTACTACTGGAGTGAACATGTGCCTGAGCAAGCTCACACATGAACATCATGTAAGTCAGAATTCCAACTCACGTTTTTCTTTATGATACTTTATATCATATCCTCTAGCCCCCAAGCATGAAATTGGATAGACAATCCGGGTTTATGCTTCCTTAGGATGCCAAAGAATGAACTAGTGTAGCCCCCAAGGCTCGTGCTGATATTAGCTACAATATTAGCCCGAGTCTTTAGTAGACTTCTGACTCTGGGTATTCTGACTTACAAAAAGTTAATTCATATAACCAGGAATTGTTGAAGAATATCTGCAATAAGCGGAGAGAGATCAAAGCTCTCCGACTTGAAAATGCTGAGCTTAAAGTTTCCAAGGATGAGGCCGAAGGTAAACTTTCCGAGACTCAAACCTTGTTGTTTTTCCATAGTCGAATTTTTTTTGTTGAACTGTTGTTCTTTTTGACTTACAACACTCGTAAAGCAGTCCTGTGCTATGATTGAAGAGGCCAAGAATCTGAAGACCTTGGTGGTGGAAAACAAGGATCTCCGACGAGAGCTAGACCAGCTTAAGGTGGATCATGAGAAGAGCTTGCTCAAGTTCTTGAATCCTCCTCCATGGCCACCGTGGAGCGTGATCGCAAGATTGCACTCCACGAGAAGAAAATCTCGGATCTTACCAATGACTTGTTCAGAGAGAGGAATATTTCTGAAGCACTTCGGGATGAACTCCAGAGTCTTCGTGAGGAGAAAACCAAAGTCGATGATGTCATCTTTGGTATGTTTCCATCTATCTGACTTGTCTACATTCTTCGACTTTTTCGATGTCGGATTTATTTAACCGCTTTGCATTATATGCATAGGTCCTTTGAACTTGACGGACTCCGCCTCTGCCGAGCCTCGCACCCACCGGCTTACCCAAGTTGGTGATTTGATTCATGACTTCCGCCAATCCCTCGAGGATATTGGCAAAGCTCTCTAGGTTCCGGATATGCCTAGCATGTCCGACTTTCAGGTGCGAGACAAGGCAAAAGAGATGTCGCAGCTTGTCCAGGACTGGAACATGTCCTACGCGCGATCTGCAGCGCAGATCGCTCTCACAATGGTCATGAGCTACCATGGAAGCATGGAAATCTGGCAAGTGACCAGAGGGTACTCTACCGTGGATGAAGACGGCCAGGAGCAAGATAACAAAGCCATCATGGACTCCTACGCCGGATATGGGTGCCACGTAGCTGATTTGACCATCTACGACACTCCCTTCTTCACTCGCGTGGACACGCCACCTCCGCCTTTCGAAAAAACAACCAAAGTTTCCGGCGATGACCAAACCATATCGGATTTGGACATCTCGGATTGTTATCAAGGTGCGGCTGATGTATCCAGCGAGCCGGCAGCTCCTACCTCTCCTCCTATGTCATAGAATATCAGAAAGAAACAGATGTGTTATTCTGAAAACATTATGTATCTGTAAATAAGTAGTGTTATACTTTTGCTAGTGCTAAGTTTTTATCTATTCAGCACTTTTGACTTAAGTTTTTGTGTGCCTGAAATGTTTGCATAAGCACTTGTATTTTTTGTCTGTACTTATCGTTTATCTGGCTTTCCGCCGCGTCCCTTTCGTGAGCCGGCTAAACCTTTAGCACGGAAACTTTGTCGAGCAACGGAGCTCAATTGCTAAACCAGATTAAACTCGGAAACAAAGCCGGTTTCCAGTACCAACAATTCACTACTCGGAAAATACCCGCATCCGGCAATCAGACAAATAACCAAAGTATAGACTAGAAAATTTAGATTTATACCCGAGGGTAGCAATTTTAGAATCGGAAATCTAAACCAGAACAATCATGAGCATAAAGTACTTTCAAGTATTCTGGGATTTTCGACGCTGTGACATGATTATTCGGAAATAAGATGGTAAAAAATTCTCAGTAAAACTTGAGGCAACCAAAACTTTTATTTCTCACAGAACATGTACACATATATGATTACAAAGAAGGATAAACTAAGAATAAAAGGGACATAGCTGAGCAATATTCCATGGTCTATCTAACTCATCCGAATTTGTACTGCCTCCAACTCTCTTTCTCTTCTTAGTAGCAGGTCTTTCTTTGACTGGCCGCATATCAGTTAGATAGTATGAACCATTGTGTAATACTCGACTTAAAAATGGCCCTTCCCATACTGGGGAAAGTTTGTGCTTTCTTTGTTGCACAAGCAGGAGAACCAAATCGCCCTTATTGAAAGACCGGCTTCTGACTCTCTGGCTATGATACTTGCGTAACTTCTACTGATAGGCTGTTGATCTCATTTCAGCAACGACACGAACTTCTTTGACTAAGTCGAGATCATTTTGTCGAGAAACCTCGGCATCCTCTTCGATATACGTGGCCACTCTAGGAGAAGTGTGAATCAAATCACTAGGAAGAATTGCTTCTGCGCCATAGACCAAGAAGAAAGGTGTGTATCCGGTTGACCTGTTTGGGGTTGTTCGTAAACTCCATATTATAGAAGGTAATTCCTCTGTCCAAGCCCCCGCGGCATGCCGTAGTGGTGCTTAAGATTAAACCATTTGCTCTTTCGACTTGTCCATTAGCCTGCGGATGTGCGACTGACGCAATGTCAAGCCGGATATTTTGTTCGTTGCAGAATTCGGAAAGTTCCGCCATAGAGAAATTACTCCCGTTGTCCGTGATAATACTATGCGGATAACCATAGCGGATTATGACATCCTCGACAAATCTTTTGGTTGTTGCTCCATCACAACTAGTGACGGGTTTAGCCTCAATCCATTTGGTGAATTTATCCACCATCACTAAGACGTGAGTAAATCCACTTGGAGCCCGTTTGAACGGTCCTACCATGTCAAGCCCACAGACCGCGAAAGGCCATGTTATAGGTATTGTTCCCAGCTGATCATCCGGAACGTGAGCTTGTTTGGCGTACTTTTGGCAGCCCTTGCACGTCTTGACCAGCCGGTTGGCATCTGCCTTGGCTGTAAGCCAGAAAAAACCATGTCGAAAAGCTTTTGCCACTAAAGATTTGGCTGCAGCATGGTGACCACACTCGCCTTCATGGATTTCTCTTAAGATTTCCACTCCTTCTTCCGGAGATACGCAGCGCTCAAAGACCCCAGAAACACTCCGCTTATAGAGCTCACCACTAACTACAGTATAGGCTTTTGCTCGTCGGATGATCTGCCGGCTCATGACTTCGTCTTCGGGTAATTTGCCATCTACCAAATAGTCAAGGTAGGGTTGAGTCCAGCTAGGAATTACAGCCAGAACTGCTATTAAAGCTGAGTCAGATTTGGTCGGATATTCCTCGTCTACTCCCTTTATTAAGGGAACTTTTAGGTGCTCTAAAAAAGCGCCATCAGGGACCTCTTTCCGTGCAGAGCCTATTCGAGATAATGCATCTGCTTCCTCATTTTCTGCTCGAGGGATGTGTTGAACCTCAAACCCTTCGAACGATTTAGATAGATCATCCACGACAGCTTTATATGCTGCCATGTGCTTATTTGCATTACAAATATCCGACACTTGTTGAGCAACAAGATCCGCATCTCCGTAACACATCAAACGCCGGATGCTGATATCCTTAGCAATCTGGATTCCATGCAGCAGTGCTTCATACTCGGCAATATTATTTGTCGTTGTGAAGTGGATCTGCAACACGTATAGAAGTTTATCTCCTTGGGGTGATTTGAGCACCACGCCAGCCCCCGAGCCCCCGTGAGCCTTAGACCCATCAAAATATAGGGTCCAATATTCTGACTCAGGGAGGGTCATATTCTCCTTTGTTTCTGTCCAATCAACAACAAAGTCAACAAGGATTTGGGATTTGATTGTTGTCCGAGGTTTATACTCAATATCGAAAGCCGAAAGCTTTATGCCCCATTTGGTGACGCGTCCTGTGACGTCACTATTGTTGATTATATCTCTCATGGGAGTTGTGCTCACCACGGTAATTGGATGTTCCTGAAAATAATGTCGTAGGTTACGAGATGCTAAGAACACGCTGTAAGCCAACTTTTGATAGTGCGGATACCGCTGTTTTGATTCTGTTAAGACCTCGCTGAGAAAGTAGGTCAGACGCTGCACCAAGTGTTCCTGATTTTCCTCCGGTCTCTCCACTACCATGACGATACTGACGACTTTGTTTGTCGTAGCAAGATAGAGCAACATCGGTTCTTGTGGTTCCGGTGCAGCAAGGATGGGAGCAGATGAAGTGTCACCGTGGTACGACGAGGAAGTACCCTCGTCCTGGTGCGAGCTCGAGTACATCCCTCCATAATGTGCGGAATAATCATAGGAGTGCAAATCCTCCTGGTGCTGCTCGTGGAAACCCAGCAAGCAGAGCTTCTCATCCACCTCTTCCTTGGAGCACGACCACGGTCTCCTGTGAACACTAAACAAAGAAGGCTGTGGCAAAAGGATCTCCCTTTCATCCCCGTCAGTGAAAAGAATCCTATATACTAGACTGTCCAAATCAGAAGTAGCAGTGACAAAGTGATGAGTTTTCATAGCAACAAGGTCAAGCCTTTGTGGTGCTAGCATAGCATCATTGGGATCCACTAAAAGACCTAATGCATTGACTATACGCGAGGCAATGATGCCCCCATAGATAGGCCCCCTAGCAGCTAGGCGGCGAGCAATAAGCGAGCCAAGATTGTACTGAGTATCATTGTTAAGCGCAGCAGCAAGGAATGCTAAATGATAATTGGAGATATTACTTGTGTTCTCCCTACCAAGCACACTAGTAGCAAGATAATATGCAAAGTATCTAAGAGCAGGGAGTTGGCTATTTCTTATCTTTCCGCGTTGTGCCACGCGGTCATCATCATTGGTCACCCCTCAATAGAGCTCCAACAAATCAGCGGGTCGCCCTTGAATTTTCTTAACGGTCCCTGTCATGCGTACACCTACAATACTGCAAAATCTCTC
The DNA here is from genome assembly GCA_910589775.1 of Avena eriantha. Lineage (NCBI taxonomy): Eukaryota > Viridiplantae > Streptophyta > Magnoliopsida > Poales > Poaceae > Avena > Avena eriantha. The sequence goes on along the minus strand of OU342741.1, from coordinate 141,565,275 downwards.
CAAAGACATGGTGAAGGGCAGATTATAGATTTTAAAAGAGACAGTCGACTGATAGGGTGTGTTAGTAAACGTGAAACTCTCAACAATTTTTTTGGTGAGCATAGCGTATTGCGTACTCCCATCTTGCATATATGAGGTCAAACCAACCCTCTCAATCAGTAGCAAGAAATCACCAAGAATACCTGCAGCTTGTAAGAAAGTAAAACAAGGAAAAGAGGATGGGTGAGCATCCCCATCATCCCTTTCACTACCAATACGAGTTGCAATGAGATCTTCGTTGTATGATGGCCTAGCCTGAGAGGCTGTTCTTGAGGGCCTCGACCTCCTAGGTGCATCACTCTCAAATATCTCTCCAAAAGTATGGTTGTTCATGCTTGGTATTTTCTGAAATTTAAACACCTATTAAACAAGTGATTGCAAAGTAAATATAATGAGGGATTCTACTCGTAGGGACTTGCAAGAGGCCTAAACATGCATCAAAACTATATCTCTAAGCATCAAACAAGCTTACAAGCTCTCATAATCAGTCACCTACAGCAGCAAAATACTCAATAAATAATCCACTAAACATAAATCTACTTGGACAAGGGGAGGAGTCACATACCAGGGAACAAATGCTCCAAATTTCAGCAAGAAAGATGGGCTGAGCAAGGAGATCGAAAAAATCGAGAGCAAGCACAGCAAGAACACGATTTTGAGCAATGAACTGGAGCTTACTCGGGAAAGAGAAGAAAGTGGCAGTTGAGAGAGTTAGTGGGGGCCAGGGGTGGCCCACACCAGGGCATGGCGCCACCCAGGGCTGGCCGCGGCACCAGGTGGTGTGCCTGCCTGGTGGGCCCCCCTGGTACCTCCCAGGTACTCTTCTGCCCCTTTTTTCACACAAAAATTTAATATGAATTTTCTGAAATTTTTCGAGACACTTTATTTTTTGGGCATTTTTCAGAAATAGGAGAATGATTTTCTGACAGACAGATTCTTTTTTTTGAAATGATGCAAAGACAAAACAAGGCTAGAACTACAGAAGTTCTAAGACACTCTAATATGCAAGCAACTAACAACAAAAAGAAAACTAAACGAAAGCAAAAACTAAAATGCAAAGGATAGAAATAAACGGAGATAATCATAATGAAAACATTGTTTTGTTCAATGAAATCCTTTTATTAACAAGGCTGATCAAGTCTTGATACCAAAACAATTCCATATGAGACAAAACTTTGTATTCCACTAATGATTATGTTACCTCAACCTTGATAGCAATGGTCCCAATCATAATAGTTTCAAATTTTTCTCTTGGTATGGGACAATATATTTCTCCAACTTGAATGCCTTCAACATGTTCAATTGAATTCAAACCATAAGTCGTTTCAATCTTCTTGGGGAAATAGACAATATGTTCCTTGTCATTAACATTGAAAGTCACATTTCCTTGATTACAATTAATAACAGCTCCTGCAGTATTAAGGAAAGGTCTCCCAAGAATAATAGACATATTATCATCTTTAGACATTTCAAGCACAACACAATCAGTTAATATCAAGCAATTATGAGCCACTTGAACAGGTACATCCTCACATATACTCACAGGAATAGTGGTAGATTTATCAGCCATTTGCAAAGATATACCAGTTGGTATTAATTTTTCTAGTTGAAGCCTTTTATAGAGAGAGAAAGGCATAACACTAACTCAAGCTCCCAAATCACACAAAGCAGTTCTAACATAACTGTTCTTAATAGAGCAAGGGATAGTTGGAATCACTAGGTCTCCAAGTTTCTTAGGGACCTTACCATTGGAAGAATAATTAGCAAGCAAAGTAGAAATTTCTTCATTAGTGATCTTCCTTTTCTTCGAGACAATATCCTTCATATACTTTGAATAAGGAGGCAATTTAATAGCATTAGTCAAAGAATTTGCAAGAATAAAGGCTTCATCCACTCACAAAACTTATTATAGTGTTCATCTTCCTTTGACTTGTGTTTCTTATCAGGGAAAGGCATAGGTTTTTGGACCCAAGGCTCTCTTTCACTACCATGTTTCTTAGCAATAAAATCTTCTTTGGTGTATTTAGTATTCTTAGTGTGGTTTTCAGATTCTTCTTCAACTTTTTCTTCATTAGGAAGTTCATTTTCTTAATTACCACTTTCAGTTCCAGCATCAGAGATAGATATACTATTAGGATCTATAGCAGGTTCAGAGGGTTCTACAACCGTTTTATGTTTCTTTTTCCTTTTCTTACGAGTAGAGCCACTATTTTCAGCTTGTTGAGAATCCTGCTCGATTCTTTTGGGATGCCCCTCAAGATATAGAGGATCCTGGGTAGCAGCCCCACTTCTAGTTCTAATTTCATAAGCATGTTTTTCTTTAGCAGCATTAACTAGCAAGTCATTTTGCACTTTAACGAGTTGATCTATTTGAGTTTGAACCATTTGAAAGTGTTTAACAATCATTTTAACATCATTAGAGGTTCTTTCCACAATATCTTTCAACTCAACAATAGCTCTAGTGTTTTCCATTAGATGATTTTGCACCCTTTTATTAAAATTATCTTGCTTAATAATAAAGATATCGAATTCTTCTAAGCATTGATCAGGAAGTTTAGAGTAAGGAATATCACCTTCATCAAAGTGTTGGAGAGAGTGTACCTCAATAGTGGGTGAGTAGGGAATAGGCTTACATGATTCTTCTATAGGAGGTAAATTCTTGACATCTGCAGCTTTAATTCCCTTCTCCTTAAGACATTTCTTAGCTTCCTTCATCACTTCATCATTTAATTCAATAACTCCCCTCTTGTTTGATGTTGGAATAGGCACTGGAATAGATGGTTCAGGTACAATTACTTCAGGTATAGCTTGTTTAGGAGGAGTCCAGTCTTCATAATTCTTGCTTATTTTAGCCATTAATTCCTCAGCTTCCTTAGGAGTCCTATTCCTGAAAACACAATCAGCACAACTATCTAGGTATGCCCTAGATTCTTCGGTTAGTCCATTATAAAATATATCAAGAAACTCATTCTTAGGTAGTGGACTTCCAGCCTGTGCATGAATCAAAGCACAAAACCTTGCCCAATATTCAGGAAATACCTCTTTTTCTCCCTGTTTAAAATCAAAAAGTTCCTGCAAAATAGCATGTCTAGCACTAGGAGGAAAATATTTCTGTAGGAAAGTATTAATCAAGCACTCAGGGCTATCAATATGTCCAGGAGGTAAATTAGTAAACCAAGTTTTAGCTTCTCCTTTCAGTGAAAAGGGGAAGATCTTGGCAACAAAGTAAGTACGCATCTTAATATAATCAGAAAACAAGCCACTCATGGTAGAAGTTCATTCATATGTGCTACCGCACTTTCATTCTTAGTCCCACAAAAAGGTTCTTTCTCAACAATAGCTATGTAAGATAGATCGAGAGAGAAATCATAATCTTTATCTGTAATGTTTATGGGAGAAGCAGCAAATTTAGCAATAGGAGACAATTTGGGTCTAATAGTACGCCTCTCAAGGAGACTCTTAGCAGTGCTCCTATCATGGGTGTTCTTACATTCTTTAATAAATTCATCGGTCATCTCAACATAACCATCTTCAATATTATAACTTTCAATAGACTCGGGTGAACTAACAGGTGTGGTAGTGTCTTCATTAGGAGTTTCAGTATTTCCAGCTATAGTTCTAGCAATCGTAGCATCTAGGAAAGGACCTAATGAACCACTCTTATCAAGCACAGTAGAAGCAGCATTAGAAGTTTCAGATTCAGCAGTAGTAGCAGTGTGTGTAGCATGTGTATGTGGTGGTGTAACGAGCTTACTTATAACAGACGGTGAATCAAGAGCAGCAGAGGTGTTCAGAACCGTACCTCTTCTTGTAGTGGATGGTAAAATAGGAAACTTGCTATCACGAGACTTACCCATGATAAATGGATATCAGCGAACAATAGAGAATCCAAGTGAACTTAATAAATAAAGCTATGCTCCCCGGCAACGGCGCTAGAAAATAGTCTTGATGACCCACAAGCATAGGGGGTGTATCGCAGTATTTTCGAGGGAAGTGAAACCCAATTTATTGATTCGAAACAAAGGGAGCCAAAGAATATTTATAAGCCTTAACAATTGAGTTGTCAATTCAGCTGCACCTGGAAACAATCTTGCTCACAGTAGTATATCAGTAGCAACAGTTTTGTAGTAGGAATAGCAAAGTAGCAACAGTAGTAAAGTAAAGACAATAGTAACAATAACAGTGAATAGTGGGATTCGAGTGCGGTAGGCATAGGGATGGATGGACGGGCGTTGCATGGACAAGACAATTCACATAGCAATCAGAACATATGGCAATTGCAGATAAATAAAATAAAGCATCCAAGTACTAGACAATCCTAGGCATGTGTTCCATATATAGTCATACGTGCTCGTAATGAAAACTTGCACAACATCTTTTGTCCTGCCAGCCCGTTTGCAGCGGGGCCTCAAGGGAACTACTGGCAATTAAGGTGTTCCTTTTAATAGAGCACCGAAGCAAAGTATTAACACTCCGTGAACACATGTGATCCTCACATCAAAGCCATTCCCTCCAGTTATCCCGATTTCTGTCACTTCGGGGCCATTGGTTCCGGACAACATGTGTATACAACTTGTAGATAAGACCAAAAACAATACTATCATAATGAATCAATAACATGTTCAGATCTGAAATTATGGCACTCGGTCCCTAGTGACAAGCATTAAGCACAACAAGTCGCAACAAAGTCATAAAGCACTAATAAAAGATATTAGGCACCATGCCCTAACAATCTGATGCCATTACATGAACAATCTCATCCAATCCCTACCATCCCCATGGCCTATAGCGGGGGATTACTCACTCATAGATGGGGGAAACATGGATGGTCGATGGAGAAGCGATGGTGATGATGATGGCGATGATCTCCTCCAATTCCCCGTCCCGGCAGGGTGCTAGAACGGAGTTTCTGGTGTTGTTTCGTGGAATCTGGTGGTGGCAGCGGAGCGGAACTCCTTCTAGAAAAACATCGAACCCCCCGAAGTTTTTAGGTCAGAAGGCTCCTTATAGGCGAAGAGAGAGGCCGAGGGATGCCTGGGGGGGCCACACCACCCCTGGCTTGGCCCGCGCCACCAGGTGGTGTGGCCACCCCCTGGCTCTTCTCCGTCTCGTATTTTGGCTCCTAGAGTCTTCGGGTGAAATAGGATTTTCGGCATATTTTCCGGGATTTTCCTGATAGTTGATTTTCTGCACAAAAAGTAGACACCAAGGCAATTCTGCTGAAAACAACGTCAGTCCGCATTAGTTGTATCCAAATCACACAAGTTTAGAGGAGAAACAATAGCAAAAGTGTTCGGAAAAGTAGATACGTTTTGGACGTATCAGCGATACAGCAAGCTTGGAAGAATTCTGGAGCCAAGTATCTGGCCGAGCTATACCGTCGTAGGCTTGAATGTGTCTTGAGATAGCAAATCCTTCCGGGAATTTTGTAGCTCTTATGCGTGGTCCGAAGCATTTTGGGCCCATGTATATATCATCATTTTCGTAGCGCCGCGCCTCTATATTGGAGTTAATCATGTGCCTTGCGTCGTTTGGGGATAAAGATCGTCCCGAATGACAGCTATGGCTGCGGTGCCTTGGAGCCGGACTTCGGCTTCTGCCACCACCTCCTCCACCACGACGCCCTCCTTGGCCTCCTTGGGAGCCGTTGTGATGGCTACTTGGCGGAGAGGGTGGAGCAAATGGATTATTTCCGGCTGATCGTCGGCCTCCGTCCGGAGCGTCATTATTCCGGTTCCGGGGAGGGTCTTCACTACGAAAAGCCCCCTACCGGCTTGACTCGGCACGGTGTCCATCGTTCCTTCGCACGTCAGTCGGACGGCTTGCATGCCTAGGAGGTGGCATTCTTTGTCGGTCCTCCTCCCGATGTTTCTCTTTATCTTCTTCATTGCGGTCCTTCGACTCTCGTCGGAGAGGATTCTTTGGATTCAGTGCATCAATTGCCTCTTGCTCCGCAACTGGGGTAACATTACACCAGTCACGGGCAGTTTTGTGGTGATGTCCTGAAGATCCGCTTCTTGAGTAGTTGTCTTCCCGATGGTCGGAATGATGATGCTATTCCAGAACATGTTGGGGTCTTACGTCAGCCCAAGCCGGATCCGTGCGACATTGGTCAGAATGGGAGACCAGCTTTTGGCTTCCGGACAGGGCGACCTTTTGCTGTTCCAGGCCCTTGTTGAGTAGCTTAATGCCCAATCGGATCTGTTCTAGGCCCGGATTAGCAGATAGGATTTCTCGAGCTGCAACGGTGTTCTGTACTGGTGTTGGATATACCTAATCTCCGTTGTTGTCGCGTCGAGGCATCCCATGTTCTCCTCCAAAAAGGACTTTGTGAATCTGTGGGAATTGGTCGTCATGAGTATGACGTTTCCTGGTCTTCTGATGTTGCCTGGAGTTGTACTTCTCCGCAGTTGCCATGCGTTTATGTTCTTCCTCAAGGTTTTTGGCTTCATCGAGGAGTACTTGGCGACGCGCTTCTAGGGCCTAGGCCCTTTCGTCTAGCTCTTCAGCAGTAAGTTCTGCACCTGTAGGAATAGGTGTGGTTAATGCAGCATCGATGAGTTTACGCGCACCTTCAGTGATCACGTGTCCGTCCACCGACTCTTCTTTGGGCTTGTCTGGGATAAGTGCTCCATCCAAGTCTTCCTCATATTCCTCGGCAATCACCTCCTCTGCCGGAGAGTCTTTCGCCGGGGTCTTGTTCTTCTTGTCCTTCTTGGCAGCGCTGGTAGCAAAGACGGCTTTGGGTCCGTTTCCCGGAGTCAAGCTCTGATCGGTACTTTCGGACATCTAGACCTCGGGATTATCTCTGATTTCCATGTCATCCTGCACTTTGAGAGAGTTTTCCCCGGATCCTTCATCCATGGCTTCTTCTTCCTCTGTAGCTTTGGAGTTATACTCCTCTTCATACTCCGCGGAGAACTTTCGGAAATCTGCTGACGTCATCGAGTCATCCGAGGATGCGGGTACGTCGGTGTTTGTTCCGATCGTCTCCAGCACTAAGTCGGTGTTTTCTCCAGCATCGACAGAACCGGATCCGGATCCAACGTATCCGACGAAGTGTGACGTGTGGATCCTGAGGTAGTTGCGGCTTTCCTCGTGGGCTTCCTTGAAGATCCTGATGGTTTTGAGGACCTCATCCACGCTTGCGTCTTGTAGTATCATATGCCTCAATGTATGCCTCAGGAACGGTTGATCTGTTCCGGCGGTGGCAGAGCCGGAACCATGGTTGTTACTGTGCTCCTCCTGGATCTCGACCTCAGCAGGCAGATAGATCTGGGATTTGACCTCACCCGGGAGATCCACTCTAGATTCGACTTGAACCGCAAGATCTGCTTCAGGCTCAGCTTTCTCCACTATCTCCGCTATTGGTGCGGGCTGGGTGGGATTAGGGGTTTCTGAGATCCGGAACTCTGCCGCCTCCGCGGACAAAGGGGACCCAGAAATTTCTTATGCCTCTATCATCACCGATGGGGTGGGTGGGACAGGTTTAGCAAAGCCAATGTAAACATCGATCTCGCCAAAATACATGATGGTGTAGGCAGTCACAGCCTTCCTAGCCGGAATCCAAGTCTCGTCGAGAACGATGAGAGGGACGTCGCTGGCGTAGAGGATGCGATCGACGTCGATAGTCTCGCCGGTTCCGATTCTTGCAGATTCCGCTCGGAACGCAGATCCGAAGCTCACTAGCCCCATGGTGGGCGCCAACTGTCGTCGGCTTGAAGACAGGTACGCCATGAGGGGGTCCTCGAGGCGTGCGGAAGAGAGGGGTGTGAGGCGTACGGTGTTCCGGGATGGTGAGCACACAAGTTTACCCAGGTTCGAATCCGCTGGCTTTGGACGGATCCTACTCCTGCTAGCAATCCAGTAATACTGCAGAGCCGGAATATGGGTTACAAGGGGTTCGCCTGTGCGAGTTGAGATTGTAAACTATTGGGTTGCCCTAAAGGCTCTCCCTAGGACGGTTTATATAGATATTTGGCCTAGGGTTTACATGAGAGATCTATCCGACTACGACTAAGAGTCGGCTACAGAGTACATCTTGAACTACGAGTAACACTATGGGCCTATGTCGGTAAGTCTTCTGGGCCTTCCCGTAGCCGGACTGGACTCCGTCTCTTCTCCCTGACTGGGCCGCCCGTGGAGCAAAGCTCTAACCCGAAGTGGGCCACCCTGGTCAGTGAGGAACCGTGAGGATACCCGGAAAGTATATCCCCAACACCATGTCGTTGCCCCCTCCTACATTGGGCCTTACTAGAAGAAGGGGGTCTCGCTCACATGCAGAGTCGACCTCGCGTCCTCCCCACAACCCATTATCGATGATGCATGTGGTAAGTTCGGATTCCCCCTCTTGGTTAGGGTTTTCCTAGATTCTTCGATTTCTAGCTTAGTTCTTAGATTTGGTTGTCGTCGAGGCATGTGGTAGTGATAGATTCGCTCGTTATACTGTTAGATCCGATGTGCATGCTGTCATTGTCAAAGATGTCAATGTCAATGCATAGATGCACGCCATGGAGGTGATCACCGTGATGCCATTGACATGGTTGGCAATGCGTGCATGGTAATCACCTCCTAGGCGTGCACTACCAGTGACATAGTTGGCAATGCTACCAAGGTGATCACCTGCGTGTATATGTGTACTGCCATTTACATTGTTGGCAATGCTACCAAGTTGATCACCATCGTGTATTGGTGCAGTTGCACCGACAATGTCTTATTCTATGTTGTAGAACTGGGAGTTCGTGGCCAGGACGTACGCTCCTCTATGAGAGATATTTGATTATATCCCTACTATCTGGCTAAGGCATGTGATACCATGCCTCTTTGAGAAGGTAAGAGAGATGGAGGTGCCCAAGAAACATATGGGGCGGTCTGCAAAGTTTGGGCACGCCGGTGTTCTGGAGTAGCTTCTACGATTCTATGTGCTGGCCGGTGCTCAGGACTTTGAATCGCTTGTCGTGTCGCCGGGCAATGGAGAAGGTGTTGGTCAAGAAACAACAGATCATGGACAAGAGAGTGAAGGTGCCGATCCGCCTTAGTAGATTCTACGAGTGGTGCGTGGAAATGTAGTGGTACAATGGCAGCCTAGTGTTTCTTGAAGAGATGGAAGAAGTTCGTTGCCAAGATAGCCGTGCGCGAAGGCGACACCCTCGTCTTCAAGTACAAGAACCAAGGGTTCACCCTTCAAATGTATAGGGCCAACACCTTTGTGGAGGCCCAGTTCGAATACATTCGCCATGGCAAGTGAGCGTCCTGTCTGATTAACAAATGATGGTTGCTTTTGGAGATGATTAGCTAGTGAACTTGTTGTGATGCTAGCCTATAGAGTCCCCAAAACATCTTTTGTTCTATGGGTGTGTTCCCTAGTGTTAATAGCTGTCAGGTTTCTTAGTTATGCACATGACAGTAACTTAAGTACTATCTAGCTCTTAACATGCTACTATTAATCATCTATGTTTGTGCATGTTCCTTGTGTGTGCCTGTGATCTGGTTGTACGATGGTAAGCTCACCATTTTTGGAAAAGGTGAATATAAGCCAGTTGTTTATGCAAAAATAGCAAGAAGTAACCAACAAAACAACTACGGTTCGCGTCCACTCAGCAACAAAGAGGGTTTGCAGGCAACCAAACAAACTGGGCTCTCGATACCTAGGGCGTGTTTGGTTGCTCGTGGCTTTTAGTAGCATCTGGAGATCATGGCTCCACGGAAGCTAGGCACGACAATGCAACCTCTCGTTCCGAAAGCGCCATTCGTTTGGTTCCATGTATTCTCATTTCCCTATGGGTTTGGAAGCCAAGCCCTAGCTGTTTGGTTCCATGCATTCTTGGTTTTCAACAAATTGGTAGTACTTGTTTGGCTCCTGGCTGGTGAGGTGAGCTTACCCAACATCAGCTAGGCAGAAAACAAAGTTCAGACAATTGTAATTCAAAGAACTACTATCTTATATTAAGACTGAATCAACATCATCAGTCATGGTGTGTGTGCTGCAGCACGAGTTCACGGATAACTAGCCGTGATGTAGCACAAGTTCATCACATATGGAGGGGTTATAACTGAATACCACCTCCCAAAATATACAGACCAAAGTTCAGGGGTCACCCGTAACCAAAGTTCATCAACCTAGCTACTCCAAAATACACATCACAGTCATCATCATCAACACCCGTACCAGCACATCCTCGAACAGCTCAATCCGCTACTCAGAGGTAGTGCTTATTCAGGAAGGGCGTGAACCAGCTCATCATGTGCTTAGGGGTCATGGCAAGGTACCTGGTCGTCTGTCCACTTTGCTCCATCAGGTGGCTAAGAGCACGGTGAATCGCGGTCAGAGAGTCGGGCGCAACAGGAATGCGAGGACCGTAGATCATCTTCATCTGAGCATAGTTTTCAATGGGCTTGTTGATCAACTCGATGTCCTTCAGCTGAGCCTACATGAGAATCACTATTAGTTCAAGTGATGTAGTTCATATGTGAGCTCTACAACTACTGATGCAAGTGCAAATATATCGAACCTTGATGTGCACATAGTAATCATCATCGTACATGATGATACAAGAGGTCTCCTTAACCCAACGCACGTTCTCAAGCCTCTTGATCCTCAGCACCTGAATCCACCTAACTCTCTAGTGCCTTATGTGGTTGTACTCCTGGTTCGAAGAGACTGTCTTGCCACATAATTTAAAGACATTATCTGCAATCAAGCGCATATCCACCTCTATGAATCCCCGAACAACTGAACCCCCTTTCTAGATCAACTGGCAAACCCGATTTAGGACGAATGTGGACAGATATGCTGGCCATGACATGGCCAACTTCCTCCCGATCACCGCATGAGGCATCGGCACATAACGCAGAGGCCTCACAGAGATTGCAGACAGATCAGGGGACACAACCTTCTCCTACGGCACCAGAGATACGCAATATGTCCAGTTCTAGGAAAAGAACTATATTTGTAACACTAATCCTACCTACAGCACTGGCAATCCTCACAGTACAACATGAATACTAACTACCAAAATTGACCACGATCTACTAGAAACGAGCACAGGCGAACATATGAACTATTAGCTAGAACATGGCAACAGATCTAAGCTGCAAGAGGTAGGATTAGGTGTTTCTTACTACGATCTCAATCTCGACCGACAAGGACGAATGCTTGCCACGGATGAGCTAGACCCACCGAAGTAGGAGGCCCCATTTACCTTCTCGTCGGTGAGGAAGAGGATTTCGAGAGAGAGCTCGAAATTAGGGGAAATGGTGACAGAGATTTTGCAACTGGAGAAGGGGCAGTGTTTATAGCCGCCGCGAATCGGTGGACGCTAACCCCAATTTCACGCCATCCCGCCTTTGCACACACGCGTGCAACTTTTTCTCCGCGACTTTAAAACTCGTGCAGTGCAAAGATTCATTCGCGCGTGCGAAACCAAACGCCCATGCGAGAAACCGGAAAACGAGCGATCAAACACGCCCCTGGTCGTGCAAGGCAACCTAGCAAAGTGCGTTCGGGTTTACAACACCCCACCGAGTCTAACTCTAACCACAGGAGCCCCAAAATCAAAAATGGCTACCAAACACGCCCTTAGCAATTCACTTGATTCACTTGCGTTAGGTGTGTCCAAGTCCAACTCTCCTATGGTTAGGTGTAGACTTTCTCTATAAATGTACACTACTGTTGTAGCAGAATTATATGACTTGTGGATTTTGCGACGTGGCTTTGACCGTGACTAGAGGATGGCAAGGTTCACACAAGATATTTGACATGTTCCAACAGTTAACACCCAGCCCGGCCGGTTAGGTAGCAAACAACAAGGTCTCACGGGAGGATTAACATGTGTAATAATCAGATAAAACACTGTACTTAAATATTGCATGGACTAAGAAAATTAACGTCCAAACTTTTATAGCTAGGATAATAACAGTTGAACAGAGGGCATGTGTGCATAAAAAGAAATCCGTGGTAGTTTCAAATACTAGTATAAAAAGCTGCCAATGATACGCTAAACCATAGATGGAGTATATGAGAAAACATAAATTGGCTACTCTTAGCGTGGGGCGTAGCGTTACTCCATGCCATGGTCAGAATGCACGTTCGGCAGTACCATGGTAGCATCATTTCATAGTACTTGCCCAAGGACGAAACCAGCCTTGAACAGAGAAAAACAATGTCGACTTTTAGGGGTTTCATAACACATAGTAGTTCAGACTTCAGAGCTACGCAAAAGAAGCATCAGAAGCTCCGCTTAATTTTGGGGCCATGATCTGTGCCACGTGAGGGAATCATCTGCATGGACGGCATTTTGAGATTAAGAAAGCCTTCCATAGTTCGAAATTCGAGGGTACACAACAAATGGTCAGAAGCCCTATAACAGTAATGTGCTGCATGAGGATTTTACTTTCCCATCTCAAAATACCATGGCATTTTCCACATTGAGCAGTCCAATTTAGTTTTATTTTTTCAATCGGTTCTACTTGTTCAGTTTGGGTTTATTTGAATGGCATAGTTTTAGTTGTCATAACAGACATTCTTCTAAAATTAGATTTTCATAGCATTTGTAGATGTATTTAGTAAAAAAAAGTGAAAGCATAACTTTAGAGAACATGCACAGACAAATATGCCAAATATTTTGACATGTAGATAGTTTCTCGTCCCTCAAATCTATGTTAAGTACAAAGTGATGATTTACACTATCAGATACGACTTGTAAGCCTTACAGTAAATGAAAAGCTAAGTAATCAGTTGTAAGATCTTACTGCCAAAACTGCAGGTCCTACACAGGACCCCATCAGCGTCTTAGGGCCAAGAATTTGCCTGGTTAAGTGTGAGGAAGCGAATTAGTTTACATTGTATAAATTCAGATCAAGCTCCAAAAACAAACTCCAAGTTTAAACAGTGGCCTTGTCATCTAACTAATGTAGTACATCCTAGTTTGCCAAAACATACTACATTATGGAACAGGGGGAGTAATAATTTAAGACTCGCATTGCAAATATAACGACATTTTGTGGCTTTAGTATCATTTAACCAAAATAGTACTACCTCTGTTCCTGAATATAAGAAGTTTTGTCAGCTCAATTTGAACTACCAAAACGTCCTATATTTAGAAACAGATGGGGTAATAATGTAAGACAGGGTAAGAATATATGACTCACGAGGTTGGCGAGTCGGACGGTGATAGACAGATATCTTGTCCATGGCTATGCCATTAGCCACGAAGAAGTGTGCTAACACATCAACTCTTTCATCATCCTTGGGACATTTTATCTTGACCACTGCAAGGTTTTTGCAAAAAAATGATCTACCCTCTGGTTTGACATCATCTTCTATTTCCTCATGATCCTTGTCGCAGAACAAAATGAATGTCACGAAATAGGTCCAAACTAACTTATTACAGGTCAATATAAAAGCAGTATAGGAATGCTCATACCATTTTAAGTTTAAGAAAAAGCCTCTCCAGATTTGGAATATGCTGCAGGAACAAAAGTAATGCACGGAAGCCATCAGCCATACACCATTCACCAAGGGATAACATCTTCAGGTTGCTAAAAATTGGGCACGTTTCCATTTCCCTAATCAGAATCACCTTCATATGGCACACAGAAGTGAATTTGTTCAGTCCAGCGAAAAGCCGAAAAGAATAATAACATAGTGAACGTACAAGCAATTAGACATTTGTGGGGAAATGAATATTCGCTTCTGGTTAAGTTGTTTAAGAGGATGATATTGTTAGACTGTAGACATGCTGATAATGATACAACATTGGAAAAGAAAAAGGATAACAAAAATGCTCCTGACAAGTTAAACATATTCCATGCGCTTTGCTTATCGATCTTATAACAATAAAGCTGGAATTTTTTTCCAAAACTCATCAGGTCACTTGTTGTGATTGTGAGTATGTAACCAGCTGTTGGTATTAGAGTGCAAGAAAAAACCAAAATGTGCACATAGTGTCCATTATAAAATGTGTTTTGTGAAGTACGGAATTTTTCTGCAAAGAAAATAGCCGACAAGTATCAGCAACACATTCATATGTATACCTCTCCGACATGAGCAGTCAGGTCCAAACTTGTAGCATTTGAAAGGCTGCAGATAACATTTTGACCACCTAAAACTTCAGCACCATAGAATCCTTCACTCAAGTCGCTATCAGCATCACTATCATGCTCATCATCATTTGAATCACTGTTGTCGTCACTGTCACATTCAGGCTCTTTGTACTTGTCTTCAAACTTATCATGCAAGAAAGAGTCATTAAGCTCGATGGTGCCCGTGACCAGAGACCCCATGTTTTCGAATGAGGGAGCACGGTGGTATGGATTAACACAGCGCAGCGATACGAGGTTCGGAGCAGCAATGGAGAGGTCCATCTGGATCCTGCACTCGACCATGGTCAAACTGATAAGTGAGACAGATGATATCTGGGGGCCATCCAGGTAGCACTCCTTGAGCTCCAGGACTTCCAAAGAAGGGCACCCAGAAAAGAGCTGCCTTAGTGTCCTGTCGTACAACATTGTACCCGATAGGTGCAGGTGTTTCAGGTGGCAGGAGACGAGGGGCACGCCGTCGAGGTCAGATAAGTCATCAGCCCTTGGATGTTGACCAAGCTGGATAAACCGAGCTCCGCGGTTTATAGCAGCACGGATCCACATGTCGACATCCGTAGAGTAGTAATCCTCCCCGTCGTCACTTCTGGGGCTGCACGGGTTGAAGGGGCCATTGTAACTTGCAGGGCTGCAAAGGAGCCGGAGTGTGTCCAACGGCGTGGACACATCCCGCAGGAGGAAGAAGTGGTTGGCGAACCAGGCGAGTTGCATGGGGAGCCAGCTGTGGCCTTGGCCACAGACGCGGAGGTCGATGCAGGGTGCAGAAGCCCAGAGGTTGCGCCAGCGGCGCGAGAGCACGCAGGTGCGAGCCACCTGCCACGCCCTCAGGAACGACATAACCTTGTGGAGGAGCTTATCTGGGAGGGCGCTGAGACGGTCATCGGTGGCAGCAGCATCTCCCTCGACAGGTTCAACTTTGGTTTTCTTCCGGGACATTTCGTCGAACAGGTAGCCTGCGCTTCCGCTTCAGATGGTCGCGACAGATCTGCTAGGAAGAAATTACTACTCGAGAAGTTAGCATTACATTGCAGGGCAAGAACACGACGGGGGGAATGGATCGAACCTGCACGAGTGAGGATTAGACAAAGTTGCGGTGAGTTCTTCCGCTTCATGTACAATCCCGCCGATAGGGCGGCGGTACATTCGGTAATAAATAAGTAAGAGCTTCAGAAAACCACAAACCTCGACGGTGATCTCACCAGTGTCCAGCCGATACGAGTAGGGTTACCTTGAGTAAAAGGTTGGCGGCGGGGGTCGAAGGAGAGAGAAGAGGTGGGAGATGATGCGGTTGCGCGGCTGTTCGAGGTGGCCAGGTTTGGTTGCCTCGATCTGAAAAACTGAAACTTACAATGTCAAGCCCGAGCCCCGGTGCGAAGATCCTTTCGTTGGACCCGGCTCAGCTAGGATTGGACCCCGTAATCTCGCAAAATCTTTTTTTTTCTCCCTACAGGGTCTGTTGGACCTACGGCGAGTTTTCTTACGGAAAGAAGATGCGGGCTGAATCGGAGGCACGGAGTTGGTTCATAATTTTTCAAGTGTCGTGATTATAGGGCCACGAGCCTCTTTCTTAACCCCACGTAATCCCGTAGACCTGATTCTATAATTGGAGCTTGTAGATGTAGCATTATCCGTTGGAAAACTCCTAAGAACAAGAACAGTAGTACGGTCAGCAGCGGGCCGTAAGCAAAGTGCCAAGTCATCTATAGTTATCTTATAGTCACCATGTACAATAGTTAGTTATAAAAGTGTATATTTTATCAATGCATGGTCCATCTTTCACTCACACAAAGTGCCTAGGAGCATGTGCTAGAGTTGGTTCTTACATGAGAGGCCACTTACCCTCTCTCTCCTCTTCTCTCTCCTCCAACTAAGCAAAACTATAGTATTTAAACTCTTATAGCCAGCTGAGTCATCCCTATTATACTTGCTCTAATAGAGGTACTTCCTCTCCCGGTTTAAAGGAATTGTGTCCCAGTACTATGTCCCAATACTTAACTAGATACATCTAAATCTGTTGATAAAGTTGAGGCCATTAATTAGGACTGAGAGAGTAGTGTTAAACACAATTCAAAGCACTTGCCCCTATGAGCGCTTGCACATACATCATGTCCCTATTTCATCTTAATGACATATACATGTGTTAAATTGGATTTTTGAACTTTGGTGAGCTGGGATATAACCGTCCTCTTACCCATCCAACCATGGGTCCAGTTCCTCTCCTGCAAACACTTTGGAACGATCTGTCTCATGTTGTAAGTAGGGATGTAAGCGGCGCACCACTTAATCCCGCGTAATACCGTTTATTAATACTCTAGTTCAATAAAGTTTGCTTTTCCCAAAAAAAGAACTAACCAGTTGAATAAACGGGACTTGCAGATGCCGTTTAGGCGCCATTTACATCCCTAGTTGTAAGAGCATGTGATCATTGTTTTCTTTTTCTTTACGAACCCCGATGTTCTAAACGTGGCATGTGATAGAAGACTGATACAAAATGACCGAGAAACTAGGGAGAGATAATTGAGAATTTATTGCTTGTATGTTGATAGATATTGCAACGAACCTTGGAATTATGGCAGACCACGTCTCCTCGTCCACGGGAAGGTTTCATTCTTTGTTTAGTTTCTTTTTCATGTACTTTTCAGGATAGCGAGCCAACGGTTACATTCTAAAGTCAGAACAAGGTTCTTCCGTCCTATCGCCGCTCCGGTGGTGTGTCTAGCACAAGTGAAGGGCGTGTGAAGTTGTGTGTTCAACGCGTCTTGTGATCTAGTCAATGTTCTTGTTTGTTGGTATGGTTTTAAGTCGATCGCCTCGGATCTACGGTTATCACCATTGACGACGGTTGTTGATTTGGTGCATTGATCCTTTGGAACCTCAATACGGTGACTTTCTATATGTGAACTATAGCAAGATCTACTATAACAAGCTTTGTCCGGCTCTAGTGATGGAAGGGCGAGGACAGTAGCGTGCCAGTGTCTGTAGTTATCGCTAGGTGATCCATGGGCCTATTTTATTTTTATTACTTTTAGGAATCTTTGTACTGTTATTGATGATTAGTATTTCATAAAAAATGAGAAAAATATTTAAAAAAAATCAGTTGCAAAAGTTACTCGTAACAAATAAAAAGACAAGGGATTTTGTGCACATGGATATCAATGCTCTCTTTACTTTCAGATTTTTGAAAATTTCAAAACCTTACACTTTTATGTCTCAAAAAATTATGACATTAAATATAGATGGATATATACATGAGTGTGCACAAAAAAGTCCCGTTAAAAAGTTATATTTTAGGAAAAAATTGTTTTTTATTCTTTTCAAAATACAACATATTTTTAGTAAAACTTTTTTATCATACACTCATGTTGTATATATATATATAATTTTTGGAGATCGTAGAAGTGTGAGGTTTTGAAATTTTCAAAAATCTAAAAGTGAAGAGAGCATTGGAGCCCATGTGCCAAAGGCACTTAATTAAAAGGCCTACAAAGATAAATATGGTACCTCCCCGTCGTGTTTTTCCCTTGGTGGGTTATTTTATGTCATATTAAATCACTCCCTTTTTAAATAGGTCGCCCTTGCAACTGAGGGTCTTTCACATCATCTACATCTAATCTGTAGGATGACGAGTTTCTTGCATGCAGCAATGGCCAGGCACAAACTGTTCATTACAGTTTTAAGATATGTCTTGTTCATGCCCGATTTGCCATTGTGTAAGGGCTTCAGAATAATATTCCAGTGTGGTGGTTGGTGGGTTTTGGAGGCGTTCTGGGCTAACATTTGGTTGTAGCCGCGTTGTGCTTTTTCGTGAGAGGGTCAAACAACATGACACTGAAAACAAGATTTTTTTTCCTCCATGCGATGAGAACGGGCCTGGCCCTGGAGAAATTGTCGATACAACGACGCGTTTGGTAGCCTACATGGATTTCTCGCCTTGGTCGGGCAGTGCCAGCGGGAGCAGGGCCAGGAAAAAACTGGTTATGTTCTGCAGCCCGTTTGGTAGGCTGCATAAGGGACGGATGTATGGGTTGAGATATTTTCTCCTCTTTGTTTGATTGTGCGCACCTATGACTTTTGGTCCATTCTCATGCAACAAACTCTTGTTTGGTTATCCACACGAGGTCCCTTATGGTCACCTTATTCAAATTCAGGTGCGCTTACCACCACGAGATACACATAGGACCATGAGAAGAAGATCAACTTGACGATCACCACAAGGAGAACAACGATGATGAAATCCTTGAGTCTATCCTTTCGGGCATGATGTTGTTGTCCCTGCATAGCAATGTGCTCCTACTTTCCTTGCTCACTACAATGTGCATCTGTTCTTCTCCGTTGGCAGCATTCCCTCCTTAATGTTCTCCCTCCACAACATTCCCTAATGATGTTCTCCATTATCGTTGTTGTTCCGATGAACCAGGTGGTAGTTCCTCTCATTAGCCTGGAAGTTGTTGTAAGCAGCATATGCCTCCTCTAAAGTGTCAAACCTTTCGTAGTTGTTGTCCGAGTACCCTATCACTTGATCCTGACAGTGTCTCCATTCTGTGTACACTCCTGGATACCTTCCTCTACACACGACATAGTAGTTTCTCTACAAGGTAGAAGACAAACATGGCAAGATATAACATCAGAAGGTCATCATAAGCATGTAACATTCATAACTACCATTACAACTTCATAATACAACTTTAGACCAATAGGTGTGTGCATGATCATTTTCAAAAGGGGATCACAAGTTCATCCTAGCACTACATGGTGTTAACCTGCCACCACATCAAAAGTGGGTGTCATCCTACCACCGCATCAAGTTCACAATCGCATGAGGGGTTAGTATATACCACCTCATCGATTATTACAAGCCATAAGTAGTTTTTGGGTCCTAGATACTGCCAAAATGTATATCACATAGTTCATATGTTCATCATCAACACTACCACCATCACCATCATGCACACCACCTCCAGGACCACAACAGCTGAAGCTCTATATGCTATGCTTGGCAAGGAAAGAATTGATCCACATGATCCTATGAGGCGCACTCGTGCCGACGAAACTAGTGTCATGCGCCTTTTTGTTGACGAGGTGTCCAAGAGCCACCATGAGATGCTCCTCCACAATGCCAACAATCTCCACGACTGCATGGTAGAGGTCAAGGTGCATACCTGTGGGCTTGTTGTCCATGTTGGCCTACGCAACATCCTTGACGGTGTCAATCATGGTACTAAAGGCATGGATCTCGTCGTCTTCAAGGACACCCCTCTTCCCATGGGTAGCTGCAACCCTAAGATTGGAAGGCATGTCAGGGCCATCAATGATCACGATGTTTGACTCTTGTTTGTCAACATCCTCAGCTGAACCAAGAGGCTTGATACGTCCATTTTGCATCACTATTCTATGTCTTAATTCACTATTATTCGTTGATATATTTCGTATTGAGAGGTGATACTTATGTTATTTCATCTATTTTTGCATGGTTGATGACTTTTGGAGCATGGACCGCTGTAGTCAGGATTTTGATGGAAAAGGTGTTGTTTGGAGGCAAAATTTGTGAAGATCAGAAAATCCAGAAAAATATACGGAAAATTCTATTTTTCTAGAAGACTTAGGATGCCATAAGATGGAGTGGAGGTGGGCCACAGGGGGCCCACACCACCCCATGGCGCGGGCAGGCCTAGGCCGTGCCTGGGAGTGGTGTGGCCGCCTTGGCCCACTCCAGCCTCTCTCCTCTGGCGTATATCATCCCCACAAAACCCTAAGACTCGGGGAGCGACCACAGAAAGATTATGCCGTCTCTGCGGAGCGGAAAACACCGAGAGAGAAAGATCTCTCCGGCAGATAGATTTCTGCCGGGGGAATTCCTTCCCGGAGAGGGAAGATCGTCGCCATCAACACCACCATCAAGATGGACTTCATCGGGATCATCATCACCATCATCACCACCATCATCACCATCAGCACCCTCATCACCATCTCCATATTGCTGTAACAATTGCGTTGAATCTTGCATAGTTCATAGGGGAAACTTTTCCGGTGTTGATTACTCTTTATAGTTGATGCTATTGAGTAAACCATTGAATTATTGTTTATGTTCAGATTGTTATACATCATTATTCCATCTCTGATCATGATCCATATGATGTCTTGTGAGTAGTTCGTTTTGTTCTTGAGGACATGGGAGAAGTCTTGTTGTTAGTAGTGGAGTTGCATTGAGAAAGATTCAATAGATTGTTATTTAAGTTGTGGTGTACTTCTTCTAGTGGTGTCATGTGAACGTCGACTACATGACACTTCACCTATAAGGGCCTAGGGGAATGCATTGTGTATTTGGCTACTAATCGTAGGGGTTGCCGGAGTGACAGAAACCTGAACCCCCGTTAGGAAACCATTGCACAAGGGACGTAAGGGTCTTAGAGTTTAAAGTTGTGGTTAGGTTTCTACCTTAATTACTTTCTTGTACTTACGGATGTTTGCAAGGGTTTAATCACAAGTATGTACTTAGTCTTGGATGGGGTGGTACATTAGCACAGGTTCACCCACACAACACTTAGCAAGCTAGAGAAGATTAATCGACTATATGAAGCGAAAGCACTTGACGGTCTTCCCATGTGTCCTCGAGAATGTTTGGTCATCTATAGAAATACAACCGGCTTGTCCTTTGCTGCATAAAGGATTGGGCCACTTGCTGCATTCATTCTTACTGTCTTTTATTTACTCGTACTTTGTTTACTTGCTTTATCGAAAACCCCTAAAAAATCGTTTGCTAAGTATTTGCAGAGAATTCCTGATCCATACCGCTAGCCAGCACCTTCTTCTCCTCGTTGGGTTTGACACTCTTACTTATCGAAAATACTGCGATACACCCCCTATACTTGTGGGTCATCAAGACTATTTTCTGGCATTGTTGCCGGGGAGTGAAGCGCTATTGGAGAGTGGAACTAGTAAAGGAAACTTCTACCGTGAGTATTGTTTACTTATGCTAGTTGCTTTATTTTCGTTATGGATAATTCGCTGAGTTTCTTATTTGGTAATGCTACTACCACTGCTAAGGTAGTAGATAAGCCACCACCTACTGAGAAAGATGTTTTCAAAATACCTACAAGAATTATTGATCGTGTTATGGATAACTACTATGTTGGGGATGGAACTGTCCATCCCGGTGATCATTTACTCTTTATACACGAATTATGCGGGTTGTTCAAATGTGCAGGTATTACTACATATCAAGTTAAGAAGAAGTTATTCTCATTATCACTGAAAGGAAGAGCTGAGGAATGCTATAAGCTGCTGAAGAATGGTCAAGCTCTGGAATGGGAGGAAATAGTGCCTCTCTTTTATTCAAAGTGTTATCCTCCTAGTGAGATTCATAAAGATCGGAATCAAATATACAACTTTTGGCCTCTTGATGGAGAGAGTACAACTCAAGCTTGGGGGAGATTGAAGTTACTAATGCTCAAATGTCCCATTCATGAGCTCACCAACAATATTATTATCAACAACTTTTATGCAAGGCTCCCTCTACATGACAAGGATTTATTGGATGCTTCTTGTGCTGGATCATTCACTCGCATGGAAGAAGAAGCTAAATGGGACCTTCTAGATCATATTCAAGACAATGCTGAAGCTTGGGAGAATGACAAAGGTAGAAAGTCAGGTATAAATTATGATTATGAATGCATTGAATCTTTTATGGGAACTGATGACTTTCAAAATATTAAAAATGCTTACGGTCTAGACTCTCAAGCTATTGCTTCTTATTTTAAGGCATTTGCTTCCTACATTGAAGTGCCTAAAAAGAAGTGGAATAAGTATCATGAACCTTATAAAGATATTGCTAAGAGTGTTCTTGCAAGAAATACTGAAGTTTATACTGCTAATCATGTTTTACCTGAACCTTATATTAAGAAAATGCCTTTCCCAGTTAAGGTAAAGGAACATTCTATGATAGCTAGTATGGTTAATGAAAGTATGAACAAAGCTGTTGAATCTGATAAACAAATGGTTGATGAACCTATAGTAGCAAATGTGAAGGACTTTGTTACTATATATGAAAAATAGGAACACCCTATCCTTTGTAAGGATACCTCTAATATTGTTTCACAAAGTAGTGTTATGAGAGCTAGTATTCCTATGTTTTCTGTTAGAATAAGTTATCATTGCTATGATGGTCCTTGCGATAGCTATATTGTTAAGTTTATGCATGATACTAAAAGTTACTATGAGAGAGGGAAAATTGTTCTTATGTATCTCAATAATATCAAGTTTCCTCGTTTTATGCTGAAAGTTTTTATGTTGCACTTCTTTTGCTTTCTTATGCAAGTTGTCTTTGGTTTCAATAACTTGTTTGTTTACAAAATCTCCTTGCATAGGAAGTGGGTTAGACTTAAATGTGTGTGTGTTCTTGCTTCTTAATCCTCTCTTTCACTTCAATTCATATCCCTATGAGAGCTTCTTCAAAATTATCATGCCCATCTTAATGGCTATAAAGAAAGAGCTTTATGGGAGACAACCCAATTTGTTTTTGCTTTTAGTTTGTTTTTGTTTATTTGAGTCTTGGAAGTTATTACTTTGGTAATAACTGCTCCTTATCCGTTTTGTTTGGTTTTTGTATCAAGATCAACCTCTAATGAGAGAGAAGTAAGATTTGGGAAAGTTGTTGTCCCGAAACAGATTTTTGTGCTTCACCGTAAAAACTTGTGAGAGATCTCTGTATGTCGTATTGAGCTGTAATTTTTTGTGCTTATGCCCCAGGTTGTTATTTAACTTTCATTAGTTTTGCACTTTTTGATTTGAGCAACAGAAGATTTTCTAAAAAATTGATATTTACCTGCTGGTCTGTTTTGACAGATTTTGCCACTCTTGCATTTGCTTCTTTATTCGATTTCCTTTTTGAATTCTTTTTGGGTTTTCGGAAGGAGACAGTAGCTTATTTTTTGATGGTTTTCAGTTGAAGTTGGACTCAAAAGGTTTTATCACTTCACTTATACTAATGTTGCTAATAAGAACTGTGTGAAGTTTTGTGTGAAAGAAATTTCCAAGAAGTGGAGACAATGGTGTAATAAGGAAGAGAAAGGTTTTATGACTCAAGTAATAAGTATATGAAGATGATATTGATGATTCAAGTGGTGACTCCAGAAGAATCTACTAGATACCAAATTCAGAGACCTGCAGAGTCCGTTTCCAACTAGGTAATAGTTCTGGTAAGAAAAGTTCTTCGAAAATACAATACAACTATATTTTTGCAGTTTTTAGCCAATATGGAAAGCTACGAAGCGAAAAAGGGACGGAACCGGAGCCGGGGTGGCTCACACCACCCCATGGCGCGGGCCCACCCCTGGCCGCGCCACCAGGTGGTGAGGCCACCCAGGACTCCTCCTCCGACTCGTTTTCTCCCAGTACCTTCCTTTTGATATGAAACTTCGTAATATATAACCCCCCGGATCCCCCGAGGTCCGTATATCGTGTTTTCGTCGTGTTTTTGTCTCGATCTGTTTCTGCCAGGTAGAATCCCAGATTTGGAGCCACAATGTCTTCCTCTGGATCATCCAAGGGAGATTCTTTAGAGGATATCATCAACCCATACATGAGAGAATTGAAGATTCATCCCAAGGAGTTGTTGCTCGAAGGTGGGGAGGTCCGGATTAAGGAGGTTCAAGGCCCTAAAGGTGAAGGAAGTCTAGAGGAGAGGATGGAAGCACTAGAGCGAGAAGTCTTTAGGTACAGGAAGATGGCGGTGCGCGAAGTGGACATCATCCACAAGATTTGTTCCGAACTCATCGCCGAGCACCAAACGGAGACTGCTGAACTCAAAGACGAAGTCCTTTCACTCCGCCAAATAACCAACAAACTGCAAGCATAGTTTTATGATGTTCAAAATCAAAATTGTGAGTACGAGGCTAGATTTAAACGCATACGTGCTGCTGCAAGTTTTAGGATGTTGGAAACCACGATGTCCTTTGTTGATGGGAAGCCTTTACCCTAGAAGATGGACGAAGATGAGAGGATACCACCACCACCGAAGGAGTAATTCGTCATCAGGTTTGGCATCCCCTTGGTTTGTTCCAAGCTTGGGGGAGTGACGCGGTATCATATCACTATCTTTTATCTTTTTATCTTTTTAGTAGAGTCATATCATGAATAGAGGAGTTATTATGTAGTATGGTTTGCATTATGGAAGTGTCCCCTCTCTCGTTAGATATGTATCCCTTGGTGTGAGTTTCCGTTATGGAATATTAATGGGAAGTTCTATCATTCACTCTTTTGCATAACTTATGTTAGTTTTCAATTCGTGGTTATATGATTGATCTTGTTGTTAGTATTGGTATCACTGTGGGATCATTGAGTTAATTTAGTTGGTTTTGGCAAACCTGGCTCGGTCAGTAGCAACACCCTTTTGAGAGTTGAAAAGAAAAAGATAGTAGTACTCTAGAGAAAAATTATTTCATCATCTTTCTTTCTTGATTTGCTCATAAGTCTAGTATTCTCTAGTCAAGATCTTTCGTGCTCCCAAGGAAGATTGCATGTTTGTCTTTATCATTTGTATGTTTGGTTGTTTCCCTCAACTCTTGTACTTGCTACCCAGCCTTGCTAGCTAAAAACCTGTACTGAGAGGGTATTCTTCTCGTGCATCCACCTCCTTTAAACCAAAACCTTTGCCATTTGTGTCCACCATACCTACCTAGTAGCATTATTGCTATTCCAAGTAAATTATTGTTTTATCTACCTCCCAAATTAAACTTGTTATGTGAAAATTAGTGATTAAAGCTCTCACGAACTTGATGGCACACTTTACTTTTTTGCATTTAATAAACTTGAACCATTGGGTCCTTCTTTGTTGCGTATATGCTTGCGCTTTATGAGTTGAAGTTAGCCGAACCATGTACCATGGGGACCGCTTTCAACACTTCATTTGGTACTTTGTACCTAGTTGATATCATGTTCTTTTGCTTATGGATCCCGGCGGTGTGAAATAAAAGTGGAACTTGTAAGATCATGGAGTTTATATGTGTGTTAGAGAAACGCCTAGGCCGCTAGCCTAAGCCATGCCTAATCATGGTGGAAACTTGTAGCATAACTATAGTGAGCGTTCTATGAAGCATCCTCAATAAAAACCTATGCAAATAGCAAATAAAAAGATCACTGAGATGCTCACTGTCTGCTTGCCTTGTCATTTTGATTATGGGATAGGTCCTGTGTCATGTGCAAGGGGTACCCCGTTGGCGGTTCTCAATGATACACATGTATTTACAATGACAAGAGCTTGCTCGTGACTGAAGTTGAGTAGCATGAGGATCGGTACTCATAAGTAAGGGGCTTGAGATTTCAATTTATAACTTGTCAAGCATATCCTCTTAGTTGTGTCACTTTAACCTTAATCACCAAAAGATGCCTATGATAGGGGCAATGAGAGCTGAAAGCTAGTAAGTATCATAATTTTTGGGAGCTCTTTATGAGACTTGCAATCCCTGCTTCCCTCTGCGAAGGGCCTTTCTTTTACTTTGCAGTTGAGTCAGTAAACCTATTCCCTTCTATCTCAGCAAGTATTTTGAGTTGATGTGTTTCATTCATTCATATGATGATTTATGCATTCATGTTTCTTATGTTCCTTGTTTTGCACATTTCTCTTATCTTGAAAGTTTACTACTTTGAAAGCTTTCTTTGAAAACCAGCTATTTGTGAACTCCAGCAAATTATCAACTATTCTTCGACCAAGAGCTAAGTTTGCCATTACCAATTATGATTCACTTTATGTATCCTTATTGTGCTTCCTTTACTCATTACAAGTTGAGTTATATAATAGTGAGTTGTCTTCTATTATGATCTATGTATTTGATGAATGTGATGCTTCTTGTCCATATTCTTTTATCGACTCTTCACTCCATAAACCTGAGGCCATGTTTATTGAGCTTAGTTTCGCTTGGGGACAAGCGAAGTCTAAGCTTGGGGGGAGTTGATACGTCCATTTTTGCATCACTATTCTATGTCTTAATTCACTATTATTCGTTGATATATTTCGTATTGAGAGGTGATACTTATGTTATTTCATCTATTTTTGCATGGTTGATGACTTTTGGAGCATGGACCGCTGCAGTCAGGATTCTGATGGAAAAGGTGCTGTTTGGAGGCAAAATTCGCGAAGATCAGAAAATCCGGGAAAATATACGGAAAATTCTATTTTCCAGAAGACTCAGGATGCCAGAAGATGGAGTGGAGGTGGGCCACAGGAGGCCCACACCACCCCATGGCGCGGGCAGGCCTAGGCCGCGCCTAGGAGTGGTGTGGCCGCCCTGGCCCACTCCAGCCTCTCTCCTCTGGCGTATATCATCCCCACAAAACCCTAAGACTCGGGGAGCGACCACAGAAAGATTCCGCCGCCTCTGCGGGGCGGAAAACACTGAGAGAGAAAGATCTCTCCGGCAGACAGATTTCTGCCGGGGGAATTCCTTCCCGGAGAGGGAAGATCGTCGCCATCAACACCACCATCAAGATGGACTTCATCGGGATCATCATCACCACCATCATCACCATCAGCACCCTCATCACCATCTCCATATTGCTGTAACAATTGCGTTGAATCTTGCATAGTTCATAGGGGAAACTTTCCCGGTGTTGATTACTCTTTGTAGTTGATGCTATTGAGTGAACCATTGAATTATTGTTTATTTTCAGATTGTTATACATCATTATTCCATCTCTGATCATGATCCATATGATGTCTTGTGAGTAGTTCGTTTTGTTCTTGAGGACATGGGAGAAGTCTTGTTGTTAGTAGTGGAGTTGCGTTGAGAAAGATTCAATAGATTGTTATTTAAGTTGTGGTGTACTTCTTCTAGTGGTGTCATGTGAACGTCGACTACATGACACTTCACCTATAAGGGCCTAGGGGAATGCATTGTGTATTTGGCTACTAATCATAGGGATTGCCGGAGTGATAGAAACCTTAAACCCCGTTAGGAAACCATTGCACAAGGGACGTAAGGGTCTTAGAGTTTAAAGTTGTGGTTAGGTTTCTACCTTAATTACTTTCTTGTACTTACGGATGTTTGCAAGGGGCTTAATCACAAGTATGTATTTAGTCTTGGATGGGGCGGTACATTAGCACAGGTTCACCCACACAACACTTAGCAAGCTAGAGAAGATTAATCGACTATATGAAGCGAAAGCACTTGACAGTCTTCCCATATGTCCTCGAGAACGTTTGGTCATCTATAGAAATACAATCGGCTTGTCCTTTGCTGCATAAAGGATTGGGTCACTTGCTGCATTCATTCTTACTGTCTTTTATTTACTCGTACTTTGTTTACTTGATTTATTGAAAACCTCTAAAAATCCATTTGTTAAGTATTTGCAGAGAATTCCTGATCCATACCACTATCCAGCACCTTCTGCTCCTCGTTGGGTTCGACACTCTTACTTATCGAAAATACTGCGATACACCCCCTATACTTTTGGGTCATCAAGGCTCGCCTGACCCCATGGAAAACATGCCGGTGGCAAGGCCGTAGGAGAAGATGGTCTTCATATGTTCATAGTTCTGGATGGGCTTATTGAGGAACTCGTCTTCCTTGGGGTGCGCCTATGATTGCAAGAGAGTGTTAGCCTTCAATGGTAGGGTTAATGTGCAAGAATTCAGTGTGTCTATGATCATGGATGCTAACTTGAATATCTCCCTAGAAGTGCTCAGTGGCGAGAAGAATGGTGAATATGTCCTCACACCATTGCACACCGCTCAGGTCTCTCAACTTGCTGACATGGATCCAATGCACCCTCCACTTCCTTAGGTAGTTGTACACATGAGTTCCCAAAACCTCAGTGTCGTAGTGATCGAACGGAGCTTTGGTGCATGCATTGAGATGGATCTCCTTCAACCCCCTTCTCAGTATGGACGCCCCTCTTCACGATCTCGCACATCTTGTTCAAAACAAAGGTGGACGTGTAGGGGAGCCATGTCATGGTCCCCTTCATATGTGCCTTCTTATGGGCATCCAACTTTGTCGACACCTTAGCCCGATGGAGAATACGAAGGCTTGCACATTAGGGTCAGCAAAAATGATGTCACTCCCTATAAGGGCAACATTGACGACACCACTAGATTTGGCATTAAAGGTTGACTATCATCCACGAAAGAGGGGATCTAGGAGTCCCAAGGGACCAAATCCTGGCTAAACTAGTCGTAGAAGGATTCCTACATTGAGTATGCAATACAAACGCATGTAAACACAATTGGCAAGACAACCATTTGATTCGAAGAATGCATAACTAGCTAGCAAGGTTGCAGAACAAGGTAATAACTATGAAATGCACGTGAAGCTAAAAAGAACACACTTTGATCCACGAACCCTAAAAACACGAATAGTTGATCTACACACATTGGTGACACAATACGATTCAAGATACAAATCCTACCCTAGCAACATTGTAGAACAAATTTAAAATACGAGACTACGCATCTAGGATACGAATCAAGCAACAAACTACAGTCAGGCTAAGACGCTAGATCTACAAACCTTAGCAACAGTGTCGATCTAATAACCCTAGGTGGAGGCCTGGCTACTCACTGTCATTGTAGGAGGTGGATGACTGGGATCACCGATACATAGAAGGAGGAGGAGATACACGTCATCGTCGAAGACGTCGACACCGACACTCACTAGAGAAAGTGGAGCTACTTACCTGACGCGGACGGAGAAGGGGATGGAGCTTGATCTAGGAGGAAATGGCGGGTGGGGGTTCGACGCTGAGCGGGGATGGTAGAATATAGGGGAGGGTTTTGATGGAAGACATTCGCTCACCTTCCTGCCCCACCTTTTCCCTGCAGGCGAAAAGCTCCAGCCATCTCCAGCATCGGTCACGCTCATGCGGGCGACGCCCACATTTTCATCTGCCGAGTGCATGACGAGGGTGGCTCCCTGAGAACTCTCAAATCAAGCGTTGTTGTTGAGCCTAGTTGAGGGTTTCTTTAAAGTTCACGCCAGTGATACCCAACCTCACATGCGAGCAACCAATCGGCTCGATTTCTGCTCCACCGGGCCAGGCCGGGGCATATGCAGGCCACCAAACGCGTTCCAAGCATTCCCCGGTGAAAGGACAATTGACATCGCCTAGAGTAGGTGAATAGGATTTTAAAATAATTACAGTTTAGGCTCTAATAAATACGGAATAAAACTAGTGTTTAATTTATTAAAGCACAAAACCTAAAACCACTAGGTTCACTAAGTGCACCAATAGCCTATGCTTAGCAATACAAGCAACAAGGTGATAGCAAGGTATAATACTTCAAGCACGATGGCTATCACAAAGTAAATTGCATATGTAAAGGGCTCGATTGAGAGATAACCAATGGACGTGGAGACAATGATTTTTATCCTGAAGTTTACTTCCAAAGAAGATACTTCTCCATTGGAGAGGTGCGATGGCGCAATGCTATTCGAACACCAAAAATGGCTCACCTTGAGGTGGTGTGGCTCGATGCTGACCCAACGCCACATAAGGCCTCATCTCAAGATGTGAAGGCATGAAACTCATCTACGCCACAAAAGGCTCACCCTATTCTCCCGAGTGCGCACCACAAAGGTAGGCACTCGATCCACTATGGTGCACTTGAGGGTGGTCACCAAACCCGTACAAGCTTGGGGCAATCTCCACAACTTAATTGGAGGCTCCCAAGAACAAATCCACAAAAGGCCACAAGCTTGAGGAGGTCACAAGCTTGAGGAATCTCCACAACTTAGTTGGAGGACCCAATAACTCACCACAACTCCACACAACCGTGTAGGGTTCCAAGAACCCAAGAGTAACAAGCCCAAGATCTTGAACTCACCGAATCTTCAAGGAGAACTCACATCTATGAACGAAATGCAAGAGGAAAGTCCTTCACTCTCAAATTCCACCAAATATACAAAAGCTATTTGGGAATAAGACAGGAAGAACACAAGAGGAGAACACAAAACTCTCCAAGATCTAGATCTCAAGGATTCCTTACACAGAAGGGATTTGGTTTGGTGGGGTTGTAGATCTAGATCTCCTCTCTCAAATCCCTCAAAAAGATGCAAGAATCATAGGAGGGGGAAGGGGAGAGGACAAGCTCTTCAAGGTCAACAATGGAGGAGAGAGAGAGTGTGAAAAGGGGACCAAAAGAACTAGTGCCCACAAAGGGGAAGAGGAGACCCTTTTAAAGGGCTCCTAGATCTGAACATTTGAGTCAAATCGCGACCCTGGCCGGTACTACTAGTGGGTGGCCGAAACTACAGATGGCACCCTACCAATGGTCAAAACACAGCAAGATGAAAGGGATAAAAAATATCCTGGCCGAAACTTC
Organism: Avena eriantha; assembly: GCA_910589775.1. NCBI lineage: Eukaryota > Viridiplantae > Streptophyta > Magnoliopsida > Poales > Poaceae > Avena > Avena eriantha. The sequence continues at coordinate 141,534,824 of OU342741.1, read as the reverse complement.
TGTCGGTACACCGGTACTACCGATGCGAATGGTACTACTGCCTTTACTTCTAACCAAAGTTCCGTCAAATAGCAATCACCAAACAGAGAGGATACTGACCCGAAACTAGGCTGAGCGGAAGTTAGCCCGGTACATCCACCGGTACTACCGGTGGAAAAGTGCTTGAGCGGTACTTCCAGTGGATCAGCGGTACTTCTATCTGGGACAGTACTACCGCCCAAAGTTCCGGAAATAGAACTCACAAAACAGAGAGGTAACTGAACTGCTCCCAGGATGAACAGAAGTGGCCTAGGTACTTCCCCCGGTACTACCGGTGGCAAAAAATGCCCTAGCGGTACTACCGGTGGCTCACCGGAACAACCGATCAGGAAAACACTCTAGAACTAAAACTGCAATAACTTTTGCATCCGAACTCCAAACGAGATGAAACCAGTTTTTTGGGAAAGATAGCCGATGAGTCCAAAATTTAAGTATATTTAAGTATATAAATTATTCATATTGTCACTCATTACATGCTACATCTATCTACAACTATGCCTATTATGTATGATTACTAGTCCTCATTCATTTTCACATGGACTCTGCACAATTAGTAGTTTAGTAGGATTTTATTACCTTTTCCTTGTCTTTGACTTGTGTGTAGGTGCTATGAACAATCATGGATAAAAGGAGCCAAGAGGATGTGACATGGAGGAGTTGTAGGCACCAGACTTAGCCATTTGAGGGGAGGAGAAAGTGGATTTTTCCATCAACTCCAAATGAAGATTCAATTCCATGGTGTTTTAGCCCTCATCCATACGAATCTAGTGAGCCAGAGGACACCTCAATCGAAGTTTGTATGAAGAAATGGCGACCAAAACATTGCAGAGTCTAGGGCATAACGACCACTGGTACGAGTGGAGCCCGCCCGTACCGCACGGTCGTACCACCCTCCGACGGCTTCGTTTCGTCAACCGGAACAACATTTTTGAAGGTCCAATGGGCATATTCGGCCCCTAGATCCATTGGTTCGTGAAACCGACATTGAGATGACTATTTAAAGAGGGGAAACCCTAGAAGAGGGGGGAGAGTCCACACACGTCATAGGGGCAGAGCCCTGCTGCTCTGCCGCCTCCATAGATGTCGCCCACAAGATCTACACCACCATACCACTCAAGGGAGAGAGGATACTTTCATCTTGAAGGGATGCGCATCGATCTTCATCACCATCTTCATCAACAACGTCTCCAACTTTGATCCCCTTTGTTTACTTTGTTGTGATTCAGTCTCTATTGTGGATTTGCACTTGTATTCAATTGTACCTTCATATTTCATCCATACTATTGCCATGATTTTGATCCCCTTCATGTATGAGTAGTTTCCTTATTATTGGGGAGAGATGGCGAAACCCTAGTATTATTATGCATTGAAATAAAGATGATCTATACTTGTGTCCATTAACTTATTGGTCTATGATGTTTTTATGATATTATGTTTGATCTCTTCCTTTATATGGTATCCGTAGTCGGCCACATAGCCTTCAGGACTAAAGAAAAGGGTGAAATCCTTAGGACGTGTTTGGACATATGCCCAATGCTATTGTGACTTGTACTGGCTTATAACCCACACGGTCTAAGGAGGAATAAAGATAGATTCCCTAATCTAATTACGATATCCACGAGGAGACCCTTAATTGCGGTGGTATGTATGGGTGACTGATGAGTCCAAAATTGAAGCATGTTTACCTTTTTGTTTTTTGCATAAATAGAGTAGGGATCTTTGTATTTCACTGCGTTTGCACGCACCATTTTGTTCTTGTTTTAACATGATTCCAAAATCACTAAGTCTCATATGAACATATCAATTGGAACTATCATATTGTGTTATAATATGATATTTCTAAGTGATAAAAGTCATTTTATGGATTTACCTTTGCACCTGGGAGGATACCAAATGAGGAGAAGCAATCAGTACCAATAACGACCGGTGGTATGGGCAGAGCCCGCCTGACATAGGTATGATTACTTGGGTACCTATGATTTGCTACCTAGGCCCGAAGAAAGGTTTACGACCCATGAAGAGTCAAGATGATAGTCAGCAAGGAGCAACCGACAGAGGATGTAGTTGTATTAGGAAAGAAGAGAAAGCACCGACATTGAGTTGGTATTGTAATCATGTATATGTAACCTATCTGAATACAGCTTTGAGACCCGGCCTATTATATATAGGATGGGAGAGGCTTAGGTGAGGGTAACCAAACAATCCCCAAGCGATTTGTAATAGTGATATTCACCAAATATTCAGGCGACTTTGATTCCATTGTTCTCGTGACATCCGACAAAATCCCCAGCGTTCTCTTTTCCACGAAACCCTAAGTCCTTCTTCATGGACATTGCCGAGGTTACCCCTCGTAAACTGGCGCCGTTTGTGGGAAACTTGAACGCTGGAACCATGGATTCAGCGAAAATCTCTTTTCCAAGCAACAACCCAACAAAAGCGGCTCCACACCCGCCGACCCCTGTGATAGTACCAACCGAATTCAACGGTGGATCCAATCTAATCATCAAAAGTTTCCACTTCCAAGTAGAAGACCCCCAAGAATCACACCCTACGACATTGATTATATCAGAACCATCGGTGGAAAAGACCACGCTTACAGTGGTACGAACATCATCTGTCGGATCCTCAATGGAGGTCATGGCAGAAATCGAGGCACTAGAGGAAAACAAGCAAGATGGGGCAGACCTAGAGGACCTTGATGGTCTTTACGAGAATCTCTCCTTCGGATCAGAGTCCCCACTAACTCCACCACGTGAAACAAACCCACCAAACTATGAACCCAAAGAAAATAGTGAAAACATCGACTTCGGGATAAGGATGGCAGAAATCTACCCAGAATAGAAATTAATGGACTTTATTGATCCACCCGACAGTGCCTCCATCAATTTAGATGACAAAGACAAGAGCCAATACATGACGCGCCATCAAGTGTGCATGGTCAATGGGAATACCTCGACACCGCACGATTCTAACAGTAGCCCTATCCTCGATCCTAATGATATTAACAATGCAGGAAACCATAACAACGAAGGAGACCATGGAAACAGGGGAGAAACAACGAACAACCGCATAGTCCTAGGAGGAAGTATAGAACCAAATGGGGAAGAAAGGCGAACTCTTTGGCTACCAGCATCGGCATGGCAAAAGGCCCGGGAAGCAATTCAGGTGTGGTTCTAATGACAGCCGACGCCTCACATGAAGATTTATTAGCATACCAATACTTGCTTCACCACAAGAAGAGAGGCCTACTAAGGATGTAGAGGCAACTCGATGAAAGAAAGAGGTTAGCCAACGAATCTAGCTTACGACGGGCATAACTAAGTTCTACCAGAAGGTCTGGAAGCGTAATAGGAGGGGCACCGCCAGGAAGGGGAACATCTCGACTGCAGAACATCCCCGAAATGGACATGAACGCTTTGATCCGAGATCTTGATCTATCATTTATGTTAGCAGATCAAGTAGGAAACATCAAAGCAAAAACAGCTCAAGCAGCTATTGTGGCTGCACAAATATATCTGATCACAACTCAACCCGCACCCGACGATCCTCATGTGGCTCTCCACTTTTCCACCCTAATGAACCTCGGCATGGTAGGAGCAACTCTCACACAAGCAGAACAAGGAATTACGCATCAACCCAACAGATCCCCACGCCGTCGCAGCAGCCCACGGCAAGCGGGGCACACCCGGAGATCGTGATCCCTACATCAGGAAAATCTTTCAGGACTGGAGCCGTGAATTAATGCAAGAGATGAAAACCACAACCAAAGATACCACGATGACGAAGACAACTATGAACTCTACGGAGCCAGTTGGTTTACTTAGCGGATTTGGAAAACTTCAGTACCCAAAGAATTCAAACTTCCGCATGACTGCCAAAAATATGATGGACTCCAAGAACCCGAAGCTTGATTGGCAGATTATTTGGCTACTGTCAAATTACAGGGCGGATCAACAGCCACCGCAATGCAAAGTTTACAATTGCACCTCACCGACACTGCAAGGTCATGGCTCTAACAACTTCCTGAAGATTCTATTGGTAGCTAGAAAGATCTTGAAGATAAGTTCATCCGACACTTTCAGTCCACATTCAAATGACCCACGACCTTAGAGCAATTGCGAGCATGCACACAAAAACCTGGAGAGTCAATAAGAGCATTTATCCAGTGATGGAACATCATAAAAAATATAGCCGAATCCATATCCGATGAAAGAGCTATTGACGCTTTCAACAACGGCCTCTGTCACCGTGACCCAAGACAATTTCACAGTTAATGGACATAGCAAACCGCTGGGCTGATGGAGAAGATGTGTTGACAACAAACGAACACGATGACCCGAAGAAGATAGAGACAAGCGCGGTAATTACAGAAGGCGACGAAATAATGAGGGTAACATGGGACCAAGTTACATCGTAGCTAGTTTTTTGGGTGAAGGAAACAACAGGAACAATGACTACAATAGCGGATACCGCCGCAATAGGGATGAAGGCGAAGGAAGCCAGTCAACACAGTGTTGAGGGGATACCCCCGGGTAGGGTCACGTCGGGGTGTAAATATCGAGTTAGCCGAGGTTCGGCAAGGTCAAAGCAAATGCTGGCCGAGTCACCTCAAGGCAGGCCAGATCACGGAGTAACCCGGACCAGGGACGTCCACCTTACATGGTCTCAACCGACTTAAGCCGTAATTCGGTAAGATATATCTAACTTGTATGCAGGAACAGGTATATCCGGATCAACTATGCAGGATCCGGGTTATATCAAGCTTGCAAGAGAAGGAAGGTATCTCGCTGGTCAAAAGGTGGCTGCTATACGCGGAGCGTGAGCGAAGCGGACAGAGGCCGGACCACCGAGGCATGGCCGAGAAAGGTGACGGAGCCAATGTCGGGTGACACAGACGCCACAGAGGCTCACGTAGCCTCTACATGTGTGACGCGGGGGAAAAGTAACCTGGTCGGCTTACTGTTTTGGGAGGAGGCATATTCCCTGGAATATGCCTCCACGTATGCCCTAAGTGGAGACCTAGCCACCCCTATATAAGGAGGGCTAGGGCTTCTGTAGAAGGGGCTGATTCTTGACTGATTGGTTTCTGGGAGATTACTCTGAGGGCTAGCTAGTGGCAAGAGTAAGAGAGTTCTTTCTTCCTCCTCTCCCCAATAAAACTCTAGGAGCACTTGTAACCTGTGAAGGAGAAACAAATACAAAGCTTATGTGTGTGGAATCACCACACTATCCCTCCCAGGATTCCCCTAGTGCATTTAGTCCCCACATTTAGCCTATACATGGCATCTGCCGTGACACCACCACGACAGTTGGCGCCCACCGTGGGGCTAGCGGCGCTAGCATGGGTGAAGATCCGGACGGGAAACCTCATCGGCACCGGCGAGCGCATCGTCTCCGGCCTTGTTCAGTGCTTTGGAGCGCTGGATTTCGTCAGGGACAACGCTGGCTGCTTCGGCACGCGTCCTCTTCCGCACAACGGCCTCTTCGTCAAGCTCGGCGCGCACAAGGTCTATGTTGCTGTCGATGTGTCGTGCGTTCATCCGCGGCACGTCATCGAAGGAGGCGAGCCATCCCTTAGCGCGGTTCACGGGGCGCGTATCACATCGTCGAAGGAGGTGAGCCATCCCTTAGTGCAGAAGTGATGATGACTGCGCCAGCTGCAGGCGCGAGCAAGGATCCGGATCCGGAGGTAACACCTAAGGCATCGAGGAAAAGTAGAGGTCCTCCACTAGAGAGGCCTGAGAATGTACTGCATCAGGCAATGGATAACTTGGCCAATCCAGTAGCAGTAGTAGTAGATCCGGCTCAGGCACAGGCCAAGTTAGAGGAAACTAGGCAAAAAATACTGGAGGGTGCAAAAAAGATAGCCGCGGCTCAGCAGTCGTTGAACATGACACTGCGTGAGTACGCAAAGGCAAATAAAGTAGATGCTGTAAAAGTGAAGGGGAGAAATCTAATGAGTGAAATGAATAGAGAGGGTGATACTAGGATTGAGGAATCAGAGAACTGTCTATCCGTGGGGCTGCCGAAGTACAGTACCCCGGCAAAGAACCTCAGGGCGGAAGATGCAGCCGCATCCAAGTTAGAAGGTCTGACGGGTGAAGCCCGCCAAAGACAGCAAGATAGGGTTAACGAGTTGGTTCAGATCGCGAACAGGCAAAACGAGGAATTGCTCAGGGCTAACCGGAGAGAGCTGGGGCCTCCAAGATCGTTCATTCGGCGGTGGGTAATCCGGAAAAATCCGCTGGAGCCGCATCATCTCCTCATGGTGGTCCTAGGAGAGAAGAGGTAGTAACTTCGGCCAGGAGGAATAAATAGATAGTCCCATATGACCTGGCAAGGGCAGGGAAAGGAAAAGAAGTGCAAAGAAATGAGGATCGAAGGAGTGTGAGCCGAGGTGAAGCGGGCTGAGGTAACCGCGACCAAGGCAATGCCGGTCAAAGGAATAATGCGGAAGGTGCAGGTCAACCGCAGCAGCGGAATATGCCACGGCAAGAGTGCAGTGCCGGCCAAGGTATGCAACAAAGGGCTGCTCCACCGGACCAAGATAGATACAATGATGGTAATTCAGAGATGGTGAATGCTGGCTATCCCAGGCCGGACTATCATGTGATAGGATCAAGGTTGGGAAGCAGAGACTTAATGCCCGATGACGCCAGGTTAAAACTGGATCAGTTGTATAGGTCGGAGCAGATTGAGTGTCAAGGTCCTCCGGGTCCAGCATGTTTTGGGCCCCAGATCATGAAGGAACCTCCAGTACCTAACTTTCAGTTACCTAGAGGCACAAAGACATATGATGGAAGAACTAAGACGGAGGATTGGTTGATTAACTATGCTACTGCTGTAAAAATTGCTACAGGCAACTTGAGGTGGGCTGTGAGATATGTACCCTAGATATTGGAGGGGCCAGCAAGGGTATGGCTAAACAACTTGCCACCCGGAAGTATCAACTGCTGGATCGATTCCGAGGAGATGTTCGTTAGCAATTTCTCAAGTACGTATCAGAGACCCAATAGGCCACAAACCCTAGCAATGTGCAGGCAGAGACCGAATGAGACAGACCGGGAGTTCTTAACCCGTTGGTGCAATGTGCGAAACTCGTGCGAGGGCGTGATTGAATCACAGGCCATAGCTTGGTTTGCGCAAGGATGCAGATATGCAAGCATGCTATGGTAAAGGTTGCAAAGAGATATGCCAACTACATTGGCAGAAACGATCCGGATTGCTGATTCATATGCTTTGGGTGATCCGACGCAACCTAAGCTCACCTCGAACGAGTCAGGAGAGGAGTACTACCAGAGAGATGGAGCTGAGTCATCCCGGAGGAATGATTACAAAGGTAAAAGAAGAGATGACAGACCGGATTACCGGTACAGTTTGCAACAAGTTGCAGCTGTGAATGAAGATCAACCCAGAGCAGGAAGTAGTCAACGTCAGAAAACTGGAGGACAGCAATGGACGCCAAGGAATGATGGGAAGAAAACTTGGACGCCAGAGCAGAAAAAAAGTAGCAAGAGAAGAAAGACCGTTCGAGGTATACTTATGAAGCAATGCTGGATCAGCCGTGTAAATTTCACACGCCTAATCCAAGTAACCTAGCGGGTCACACAACTAGGCAGTGTGAGTGGATGCGAAAGATAGAACAAAGTGGTTCGGGGAATGCTCAGGCACCTCGGAATGATCAACCTCGGCAGGAGTTACCCCGGCAGCAATTTCTCTCCGGAGCGAACACGCAACAGTTAATGTTGCCTCCCCCTCCGCCGAGGTATGACAACCATGAGAGAAGGGATGCAGTGCATCAGGTGGAAAACCAAAACCAGCAGGATCAGAGGTACCCCGGAAACGAGGGGAGAAATGAATACAGAGAACACCATCAGAGCTACTGTGTGTTCACTATGGAAGAGACAGACAGGAAAAGCTTGCAGCCCCGACATATGGAAGTGAATGCGGTAATGCCAGCTGTGACAAGGTACATGCCTTGGTTGGACCAGGAAATCACCTGGAGCATCAAAGATCATCCCAAGCTTATGCCTAGTCCGGGCTCATATGCACTGGTGTTGGACCCAACATTCATTGGGCCTAACATCAATGTAAGATTCTCCAAGGTATTGATTGACAATGGTAGTAGCATTAATATCATGTATGCGGATACGATGCGCAAGTTGGGTATCTCGAAGAACATGCTCCAACCTACAAGGACAACTTTCCATGGCATTGTGCCAGGCATTTCTTGTGAGCCCATAGGCAAGGTCCGAGTTGATGTTTTGTTCGGCACAACTGACAACTGCCGAACTGAGAATTTGGAGTTTGAGGTGGTGAATTTAGAAAGTGTGTATCACGCGTTACTCGGTAGACCAGCTCTGAACAAGTTCATGGCAAGCTGCCACATCAGTTATCTGAAGATGAAGTTGCCCAGGCCAAATGGTGTGATCACTATAGCCGGAGATTTCCGACGTTCCATTGAGTGTGCGTCGGATGGATCAAACCTAGCCGAGTCACTCGTGATAGCGCAAGAAAAGAGAAAGATCCAAGAGGTGGTGGCATTAGCTCAGTCCGCACAGCAGTATATGCTGGCATTGAGTAACCCGCATGGAAGCGTCTCATTCCAAGCGACAAAAGATACCAAGGAGGTACCTGTTGATGATATGTTCCCTGAGCGCACCGTAACAATTGGGGCCGGGTTAAATGACAAATAGGAAAGTGAGCTCGTCAACTTCCTCCATGAGAATTGGGATATTTTTGCCTGGTCCACATAAGAATTGCAAGGTGTTCTGAGGGAGTTGGCCGAGCACTCTTTGAATGTAAGACCCGGAGCTAAGCCGGTGAAGCAACCTCTCCGCCGCTTTGCCGAAGACAGGAGAAAAGTCATAGGAGGTGAGATAGCTCGGTTGTTGGCTACAGGATTTATCATGGAAGTGCTTTACCTGGATTGGCTGTCTAATCCGGTGCTGGTGGAGAAGAAGAAAGATGATCCAAATGTGGCAGTGGTGTGGCGTATGTGTATCGATTACACGAACCTGAATAAGGCATGTCCAAAAGATCCATTCCTGCTGACAAGGATAGACCAGGTCAAAATGTGCACGTGTATGTGGATGATGTTGTGATAAAGACCAAGGAAAGCAAAACGCTCCTTGACGATATCAGGCAGACATTCGCGAACCTAAGAAGGTTCCGGATGAAGCTTAACCCGGAGAAATGTACCTTCGGTGTCCCGGCTGGAAAATTACTTGGATTCCTCGTCTCCAGCCGAGGTATTGAGGTCAAACCAACTAAGATCCGGGCCATAGAACGAATGGAGCTGCCGAAGTGTCTTAACGATGTCCAGAAGTTCACTGGTTGCCTGGCATCGTTGAGTCGGTTTGTATGTCGGTTGGGAGAAAAGGCACTGCCTCTCTATCAACTCATGAAAAAGTCGGATAAGTTCATTTGGACGCCGCAGGCCAATGAAGCCTTTGCTCACTTAAAGAAAATGTTAGCCACTGCACCAGTGTTAGCCTCTCCACTATCAAAGGAGCCAATGTTGCTCTATATAGCCGCAACCAACCGAGTTGTAAGTGCAGTAATTGTGGTAGAGCGCGACGAAGAGGGTAAGTTGGTGCAAAGGCCAGTGTATTATCTGAGCGAGGTATTATCAGCCTCAAAATAGAACTATCCTCATTATCAGAAAGTGGCATACGGCGTGTATATGGCAGCTAAGAAGCTGAAACACTATTTCGAGGAACACCTGATCAAGGTAATATGTGAAGCTCCCATATCCGAGATAATAAGTAACAAGGATGCAAGTGGCAGGATTGCGAAATGGGCAATTGAACTAGCTCCTTACGCGCCACAATATGACAGAAGAGAAGCAATTAAATCTCAAGCCGTGGTGGACTTTTTTGTGGATTGGGCCGAGGTGCAATACGAACCACCATTGCCAGATCCGAACTACTGAAGAATGCACTTTGACGGGTCAAAAACGAAAACCGGGTTGGGTGCCAGAGTTGTGCTTACCTCGCCAAAGAGGGACCAGCTGAAATATGTGCTGCAGATCCACTTCACTGCATCAAACAATGTTGCAGAATATGAAACACTTATACATGGGCTCAAAGTGGCAAAGGAGGTTGGTATACGTCGGATCCAATGCTTCGGTGACTCGGATCTCGTAGTCCAGCATGCCTCCGGGCAATGGGATGCTTTGGACGCAAACATGGTGTTATACAGATTTCATGTGCAGAAAATATCTGGTTACTTTGAGGGATGTGAATTTCACCATATACCTCGGGTGGAGAATGAGGCTACCGACGTACTGTCGAACCTCGGTTCAACCCGACAAGCAATTCCACCAGGCGTAGCATTGGAGCACCTCAGGAAACCCTCCATCAGTCCATCCTCGGAATCCGACTCAATTTTTATCCCGGAATCAGAGGATGCGCCCATGGACATTGATGAGGGAAGTGGCTCGCGAAACCCGGGGACTGCCTTGGCAAACCCGGGGACTGCCACGACAAACCCGGGGACTGCACAACATGATCCGGTAGAAGTTATGCCGGTGGATCTGATGGAAATTGATGAGGAAATATTCCCAGTGAGGGCTGTACTAGCTTGGGAATTGCCAATATTCCAATTCCTGAAAGACGGAACCTTACCCACTGAGGACGTACTTTCCAGGCAAACTCAGAGGAGAGCGAAAGCATACACGATCATCAATTCCGAGTTATACAAAAGGAGTGTGACTAATGTCCTCCAACGATGTGTTGATCCGGAGGAAGGCCTTGAAATCCTCTGAGATATACATCAAGGGGAATGTGGGCATCACGCCTCATCCAGAGCCTTGGTAGCAAAAGCTTTCTGCCATGGGTTTTACTGGCCAAGTGCCTTAGAACAAGCGGAAGATCTGGTGAGAAAGTGCAATGACTGTCAGAGATATGCGACAAAAACACATATGCCAATGTCGGAGCTCAAAACCATACCAATTACATGGCCATTTGATGTATGGTGCTTGGATATGGTCGGCCCGTTTAAACCAGCAAAGGGAAATATGACTCACGTTTTGGTCATGGTGGACAAGTTTACAAAGTGGATTGAAGTGAAGCTGATAAGAAAATGTGATGGAGCTACGGCCGTAACATTTCTCAAAGACATCATCTTGAGATACGGTTATCCTCACAGTATCATAACAGATAATGGCACAAACTTTGTTGAAGGAGCATTTGCACGTTTCTGCCGGGATAAGAAGATCCGGCTGGACGTTGCCTCGGTAGCCCACCCCGCATCAAACGGACAAGTGGAAATATCCAACAGATTATATTATCCTGGATAAAACCCCGGCTCATTGAGCCGCTACAAAGATCCGCGGGGTGCTGGATAGAAGAACTACCAGCGGTACTGTGGAGTTTAAGAACAACTCCGAATAGATCAACTGGCTATACGCCATTCTTTCTGGTATATGGGGCAGAAGCTGTATTACCAGCCGACATAGAGCATGATTCACCTATGGTCACCCAATACACAGAAGCCGAAGTGCAAGAAGCCCGGCAAAATGATGTTGATCTGCTGGAAGAAGCGAGAGAATTGGCATTGTCCAGATCCGCCATATATCAGCAAAATCTCCGACGCTATCATAGCCGGAAAGTAAGCCCCCGAGTTTTCCGGGAAGGCGATCTGGTACTCCGGTTGGTACAACGTACTGCTGGCATGCACAAGTTATCCCCCCATGGGAAGGGCCATTCATTGTGAGCAAAGCATTGCACAATGATTCTTATTATCTAATCGATGCAAAGCCACAGGAAAAGAACAAGGTGGACAGGTTCGGCGAGGAATCTAAGCGTCCATAGAATGTAGCACTACTTCGTCCTTTCTACACTTAGCAGAGAATTGTATGTATCCGAGTCTCTCATATGTCGGTATGTATGCCGGTAATGAGCCTATCAATGAAATCTTGGCACCTCGAGCAATAACTTGGGTACTGCCTTAGTAATTTTAGTTGTCTTCCGCGTTTATTATTTTTTACGTTGGCTGGCGTAAGTTGCTTCTTCTTAGGTCGGGTTAGTAATGTGTGAGCACCAAGAACCTAACTCTTCGACTTGCTGTCCAACAAGATTTGGCTTCATGGCAAGCAAGAGAACAAGTTTGGAATTGCGTAGCACATGAAAAACGACAAAGGAAAAAACTTAATCGAGCCGACATTTGTTTTTCGAACTAACCATATGTATACTTTAAATTTATCATGCTGAATTATTTTGAGCTAATCCCAAAGTTTCCAAGTATTGTTAAGAAAATTTTTGAAGCTCGGACTCGTAAGTCATAAAACCGAACCAAGGTAGACGCGAGCCGAGCCAAAAGATTGGAAGAACGAGAAAATGAAACTCAGGGACTACGCCCAAGTCAATCCAGCATAAAAACTTAGTAGCAAAATATTACTTGTGCACTTGATACAACTACACCCGGCATACCGGGGATCTGATAAACTTTAAAGTTTTTCGCTCAAGGACCGGCAGGAGGAGGAAGTTCGGCGTCATCTTCGCTATCTTCGACGTCTGAGGCATCGTCCTCTTCATCTTCATCCGAACCATCTTCTACGTTTTCAGCATTTTCGGCATCAGCGGCACCAAGGAAGCTCGGACCCTTGTTCCATTCATGAATGGGCGCATATTCGATGAGGCTATGGGCGCAGGCCTTGCGTCGAGCAATCCACTCCGGGTCGCTGGACCATTTGGATCCGGTGCGCATGCGCGCTAGGAGGTTGAGGTCGATCTTCTCGTACCACGTAAGCACGTAGTGGAGAACGGTCTCAGCTCCGTCACGGCCAGCAGATTCCCTCCGAAGGTCGAGCTGGGTCTCGCATTCCATCAGTTTGTCGACAGAACTACGGTCCCCTCCGGAGTATCTTCATCAGGCCAAAAGACGTTGAAGATCCGAACTGCCACGTCAAGGATATCTTTGCCATAGTTCTTCACGATTTCCACGTGAGAAGACAAGCTTACCAACATGTCCTCCATGTCATAGGGAATTTCTTCAGCGTCAGGAGCAATGGGAGTACCCCTCTCTCAGTGGAACTTAGCAACAACGGTGCTCGCAATGGCGTTACCCTCTAGAAATTTGCCTGAAAAACAAGACAGGAGAAACAAGTAAGGAAAAGACATGAGAAGCAACCCGGAGAAGTACGCCGGACGAAGGAAAATAACTTACAGGAAATATAGCTGTGGATCCGGGTTAACTCCTTGGTACAGTCATCACGCCTTTTGCGAAGCTGCACAAGTTCAGTGTTCGCCGACTCAAGTTTGACGTCCGCCTCATGGAGAAGCTCTTGGTCTTTGGAAATCTGGAGGGTGAGGCGCTCCCACTCTTCAGTATGGTCCTGGCCAGCTTTTTGAAGTTCGGCTTGGTGTTGCGCCTTTAGCTTCTTCATATCTGCCTTGAGGTTGGCAAAACTCATCATCTTTGGCTCGGAGGAGGGCAAGCTCGTCGTCTTTCTTCTTAAGTTCGGCTTGATGTTGCCCTGCTTGTTCGAGAAAATGCAGCATCATATCAGGCACGGGCACACTATCTTCAAGAGATGCTGAAATAGTTTGTTGACCCGGCAGATCCGAGGTATGAATGATTGCCGAACCACAGGGAAAAAGAGATAGAAAGCATAACAAAGTTGAGCAAAAATAACTTACCCTTGATCTGGTCCAAATTCTTCCTCATGAGGATATTCTCAGCCTCCACCCCAGCTGCGAAAACCGAATGATGGATTAGCTCGGCAGAAAAAGACGAAGAAAAACGGGAAAATGCCAAGGAAGGAACTTACCCCTTTTCTCGTATTCAGCGAGAAGTGCATTATGCTTTGCGTGCAACATCTTGTGAGTGTCCAGCAGACGTTGAAACTCAGCACTTCGGTGGTTGGTGGTCACCTAAAAGGAATACAAAAAGGTAGCTTAGTCTTGTGCATATTCGAAGTGTACAAGATCCTGGCCAAGCGGAACTTAACTCGGCTCTAGGTGTGTGCATATTCGAAGTGTACAAAGATCCGGGCCAAGTGGAACTTAACCCGGCTCTAGGTGTGTGCATATTTGAAGTGTACACAATCCGGGCCAAGTGGAACTTAACCTGGCTCTAGGTGTGTGCAGATTCGAATTGTACAAAGATCCGGGCCAAGTGGAACTTAACCCGGCTCTAGGTGTGTGCATATTCGAAGTGTACAAAATCCGGGCCAAGTGGAACTTAACTCGGCTCTAGGTGTGTGCAGATTCGAAGTGTACAAAGATCCGGGCCAAGTGGAACTTAACCCGGCTCTAGGTGTGTGCATATTCGAAGTTATCAAGTAGCTACGTTAATTTTCTAACGAGCATCCGGCCAAGTAACAAGTTACTCCCCCGGAGGCTCGGGGACTAATGGTTATATCATTACTATCTACAATATCTTAAGGAAAACTTACCTCCATCATCCGACCCGCGAGGTTAATTGCCTTGGCTGCAGTATTCATCTGTGCAGAAAATTCGGCGGGACCAAACTTCTCCGGGAGGTCGTCGTTGTGGACGAACTCCGCCTTGTTCCAGTTGTTTATGAATTCAATCAAGGTCGGAGGGTATCGTTCGCCGCTGGGCATGTGGGGCGCTACCAAACCCTTGGCATGCGCTTCCCTCCTCTCAACCTGAGCAAGGGCCAGGCTGGTGTGCAAAACAAGTTGTTGCGCATCAGCTAGCTTGCTAGGGGTGCCCTTCGGTGGCGGAGTCTTCTTCGGGAGCATGGATGCGAGCGTGCGCTGTCCAGCCTCGACGGACGCTGCCCTAGTGGCGTCAGGGGTCTTTTTGCCCTTAGGCTGTTGCTGAGAAGTGGAAGTTGTTGCAGCAGATTTACCCTTGGGAGCGACCTTGGGGCTTTCTCGCCGAGACTGAAAAGACTCGGATGAGGCGGAGGGGCTTGGTGCTTCTGCTGTTGCCTATGCTGCTGGTGCCGGAGTTGGTGCTGATACTGGTGCCGGTTGCTTCTTCAGTGGAGGTACTGAGGGGACCTCGCTGGTAGTTGGTTGCAGCGGAGCCGAAGTAGTGGTGGCCGTTGCCTCGGCAGAGCCGGTCTCCCCCGCTCCAAGGTTGCCCTCTTCTGGACGAGGTGGGCTGGAACCCGGAGCAGCCGCTGGACCCTCCGGGATTGGGCTCAACGGGCGTGAATCCTCGCCGCGAGGGGGAGAAGGGCTGTGTCGAAGTGGGGAGGCAATGCCGGATCCACTTTGTGGGACCTCCACCGCAGCCCTGCCAAATCGAACATTGTTGAATAAGAAAGATGTAGTAAAAGAAGGACAAGAAAATAGTGAAGGGAGAAGAGGCTTACTCATCCGACGTCAGGGGCTCCTTGGGCTTCCGAGCCCTCCGAGCTGTGGCCTTGGTTGCAGGCTTGGTGGCAGTTTTATCTCCGGACTTCTTTCTCCTTTTGGCGGGCTGAGAAGGTCCGGAGGAAGAGGTTGATGCGGATCCCCTTTTCTTCTTCGGCGCAATCGGAATAGGATCACCCACGGCAAGGGGAGGATCTTCATGGATCTGCCCACCGGGGTTAGCTGATGCCGTAAAAGCATAAGAAAGGGGGACAACGTCAAATGCTTCCATCACCTCAACATCCGAATCATCCTCATCGTCGGGCCAATCTCTAATAAAGAGAGTTTACCGGTAGGTCGCTTGGTCGCGTCCAACATCAGAAGGAACATCTCCTGATCGGGTTCTTCCTCGTCCGAGGTGTCCCAGTCAGGCGCCCATTTGAGGGTAGGGTCGGTGCCATCCTCGATGGTTTGCTGAAGAAACATCTAAAGAAAAGGAAAGGAAACAGGATTAAAATCTACAACGAAAAGACCGACATATGATTCAACTCGGAAGAAAGTTTGGGGTTCGAGACTTACCAAAGGAGGAAGCCTATCCCGACAAAAATGTTCAATCCCCCACGTCCACTGAGATGAGAAGTCCTTGTGGGTGGTGAACAGGGCCTTGACCCGGCAGTAGATATCTGCATTGCTTAACTCGAAGGATGAGGTCCGGTTGGGGTCGTGGCCCCAGCTCATGTGGCACACTTTGTGTGTGCGTTTCTGGAGGGGGGAGATCCGGTTGCGGACGAATGTGATCATGGCGTCCTCGTTGTGCAGTCCGAGGTCCTTCAGCTCCTTGAACCTCTTGTTAACTTGGTTGGCCAACACTATGGGCTTCTTGGGGATAATGTCCCACAACTCCGGGTTAGGAGGACCCGGGGTATAGGGGCGCAGCCGGATCAGATCTTCGGTGGTGCTGTTCCAGACATAGAAGAAGGTCCGGGCCCATCCCTTGCAGGAGTCCAGCCCAGTAACTCGGGGGAAGACAGACAACCTTCAGGGAGAAATTGACGCAGCACCGAACTACGTGAGTTGTTTGTCCTCGGATCTAGTTCTACATTCGGAATTACATTCCGGCGGAGGCCAAAGAACCGGATCCATAGCTCCTTTGTGGGCCATAATCCGGCATAACCGTCGATGGTGGAGGCGAAGGAGGAGAGAGATGTGATGGCGTTGGCTGGAAGGTGATGCGGCTGGAGCTCGTATGTGTTCAACCAGTCGTGAAAAAAATCGCTAACTGGCAAACCGAACCCCCGCTGGAAGTGCGATAGGAACACAACGTACTCACCCGGATTAGGTGAGGGGGCAAGCTCGGAGGAGGCGAGGCGCGCGACGACGCCCTCCGGGATGCGCCTGGTCCGGTAGAGCCAGTCCAGGTTATCCTGGCAAACCCAGGAGCCTGCCCACATGCCGCGGTCGGTGCTCGCAGCATCTTCCTGCATCTCTTGCTCGGCGACGGCAAGCTCTTCTTCTGTCATCTCGAGGTCACTGCTCTCACTGGCGCTAGCGGCGGTGGGCGGCAGTGGCCTGGACTGGCGGGGACCCGTGGTGGAGGAGGTGCGCAGAGGTGACGGCGGCGCATGCGCGTGCGGAAGCAGAGCGGCGGCGGCGCAGCTACTGAAATGCGGTGGCAGCGGCGCTGTCGCAGGGAAAGATGAGGAAGAGGAGGGGGCAGAGGGGCGCAGAAGTGAGGAACGGTCCCAAGGGGCACGCCCCTCCCCTATTTAACCGCTCCCTCAGGGGAGTAGTGGGATCGTGTTTGCGGACGGGCCACACCGTGTGGCCGTGTACAATCCGGATTGACCAATCAGCATCGAGCCACACGGAAGGCCACAGAGCATAGTGGATCCATGACATGGCGTTATGATGCAGATAACGAGGAGGCAGGCACGATGTGACGTGCGCTACAGTGATAACTGACATTTACTGCGGCGGTTACTGTGGCTGGCCGTTAAAATGAGGCTATGTGATGATTAACCTCCACATGGGGAAGCGTACGAGAGAAGGAAGAGAAACCCGGAAGAGTATGTGGTAACCCGGCCAGCTAGTAAAAACTTGGAATGTGCCAAGGGAAAGTAAATCCATAGAATCCAAGATACTCGGAAAAGGAACACAGAGCTCAGTGAAGTTGAACCTGCTGTGGCCTTAGCGGCTAAGGTAGCTAAGACCGCACCAGCTTCGGGGACTAATGTTGAGGGGATACCCCCGGGTAGGGTCACGCCAGGGTATAAATGCCGAGTTAGCCGAGGTTCGGCAAGGTCAAAGCAAATGCTGGCCGAATCACCTCAAGGCAGGCCAGATCACGGAGTAACCCGGACTAGGGACGTCCACCTTACATGGTCTCAACCGACTTAAGCCGTAAGTCGGTAAGATATATCGAACTTGTATGCAGGAACAGGTATATCCGGATCAACTATGTAGGATCCGGGTTATATCAAGCTTGCAAGAGAAGGAAGGTATCTCGCTGGTCAAAAGGTGGCTGCTATACGCGGAGCGTGAGCGAAGCGGACAAAGTCCGGACCACCGAGGCGTGGCCGACAAAGGTGACGGAGCCAATGTCGGGTGACGCAGGTGCCGCAGAGGCTCACGTAGCCTCTGCATGTGTGACGCGGGGGAAATGTAACCTGGTCGGCTTACTGTTTTGGGAGGAGGAATATTCCCTAGAATATGCCTCCACGTATGCCCTAAGTGGAGACCTAGCCACCCCTATATAAGGAGGGCTAGGGCTTCTGTAGAAGGGGCTGATTCTTGACTGATTGGTTTCTGGGAGATTACTCTGAGGGCTAGCTAGTGGCAAGAGTAAGAGAGTTCTTTCTTCCTCCTCTCCCCAATAAAGCTCTAGGAGCACTTGTAACCTGTGAAGGAGAAACAAATACAAAGCTTATGTGTGTGGAATCACCACACTATCCCTCCCTGGATTCCCCTAGTGCATTTAGTCCCCACATTTAGCCTATACATGGCATCTGCCGTGACACCACCACGACACACAGTGATATCAACCAAAAGCTGGGGATCCACCCATGTCCGTAATACAAATACTGGAAGGGCCCTGCAACATGCACTTTTATGTCGACTCAGCGGGAAGAAGACAATCCAATCACCTTATGAAAGACTGCCAAACGTTTTTAAAAATGCAAGAGCTACGCAATGCAAAAGCAACTGACACAGCAAGACAAGGATATGCATCAACACCTGGCACATTAGCTATTGGTGTGCCACCTCCGCCAGTAGGACAACTGCAAAACACAACTGATTAGAACACCGAATACCCTAGGTGTAAGGGGGCAATGTCAATGATTCAAAAAGGGCGTCCATCCAACAGAATTCAGAAGCTGATCACACGACAAGTCAACATGGCGGAGGTGGATCCACCAGCAACACCCGAGTATCTCCATTGGTTAGGACAAGAAATCATATTTATCAGAGCTGATCACCCACACCGAGTACCAAGACCGGGTCATTCAGCCTTGATAGTAGAAGCACGAATTATTGAGTTCGACATGAGCAAGGTCTTCATGGATGCAGGAAGAAGCATAAACTTGATCTACGCCAAAACACTAAGGGCAATGAATTACCCCTTCATAAATCTGGCACCAACAGAAACATCTTTCCAGGACATCGTACTAGGTAAAGTCAAAATTCCTTTAGGTCAAATTTTCCTTGACATCATTTTTGGATCTAAAGAAAATTTCAGGCGGAAAAACTCGAGTTTGAAGTCATGGACTGGCCATCGCAGTATCACGCAATCCTAGGACGCCCGGCTTTCGCACGATTTATGGCAGTCCCACACCATGCCTACTTAGTCATATAATGCCAGCACTAAATGGAATCATAACAGTAAAAGGAAGTTTCACATGTTCCGACAATTGTGACAAGGAGTTCAACAAAATCTCTGAATCTTTCGGGATGGCAATAGAGTTTGAGCAGCTTAAAAAGACAACAACAGCAGAACCTCTAGAAGTAGCATGTGTCAATCTCGACTAGGCCTTTGACACTGCGAAAGACACAAAAGAAGTATAGATCCATCCCACCGACCTGAATAAAACAACATTTGTGGCATCCAACCTTAGTCTCGCATAGGAAAGCGTGCTCATCGAGTTCCTCCGTGAGCACTAGAAATCTTTGCATGGCTACCTTCTGGCATGCCGGGAATTCCCAGGGAAACTCACTGAGCATGCTTTAAATTTAGATCCAAAAGCAAAACTGGTAAAGCAACCGCTTCGTTGCTTTGTGGAATCCAAGCGCAAAGCTATTGGGAAAGAACTACATCGCCTCACTAACACTAACTTCATAAAGGAACTGAAGGAAGCAGAATGGCTCGCAAACCCAGTATGCGTCCTGAAGAAAAACACCAAAGATCTATGGATGTGCATCGACTTTGCTGCATTAAACAAACACTGTCCAAAGGATCACTTCCCACTGACGCGAATCGATCAAATAATCGACGCAACTGTGGGGTGCGAATGTCTTTCCTTTTTGGATGCATATTCAGGATACCACCAGATTCGGATGAAGGAGGAAGATCAGGAGAAAACAACATTCATCACACCTTATGGTGTATTTTGTTACACAACAATGCCTTTTGGCCTCAAGAACGCTTTCACACAACCTTGTTACTTGCTTCCTTTTACTTGTTTTAATTACTTTTCTACAAACAACCAAAAACCTTTCAAACACCCTTTACTTGAGATCAAAGGTAGCTTATAAGTATCCTTTGGTAGATAGTGATGAGGGGCATAAAGACCTTTACCAATAGCTCTTTGTGGGTTCGATATTTTTACTTCGAAACTAGCTACAATTGATCTGTGCACTTGCAGTCATCAAGCTATTTTCTGGCACTGTTGCTGGGGAGCTAAGCGATTTTGGTCTTTGTTCTTAGTTGCTTATTTTACTAATTGTTTTACTAAAGGTGCTTATTAGTTTTAGGTAAGAACCATGACTGCACTCGGACTGATTAATAAGCTCGATGCTACTAAATACCTCGAGAAGTTCAATAGAGGACTCGTCAAGAAATTCCTGAGTCAGAGCGAACCAGAATACGAGGTCAATCCTTGTTTTATCGCTATTATTAAAGAAAAAACTTTTGCAGGAGATGATCCAGATGAGGATCCTTACACTCATTTAATGCATTTTACCGAGCTATGTTGGACTCTTACACTAGGAGGTTATTCCGATGATGAATTGAAACTTAAACTGTTTAGCCAATCTCTAACCAGCATTGCTTTGGCTTGGTATAGAATTTGCCCCGGAGAGAAAATTAATACTTGGGAAAAACTCAAAGGAGAATTTGTGTTTCGATTCTTTCCCAAGGTAAAAACTGCTGAAGTAAGAAGGGCAATTACAAACTTCAAGAACCGCCCAGGTGAAGGCTTGGTAAGGGCCTTCAAAAGGTATAAGTCCCTACTTAATAAATTTCCCCATCATGATTTACCTGAATAGTACGTTTTACATATTTTCTATGGAGGACTTAATCAAGAAATTAAACATGAGATTGACACGAACTCTAGAGGCTCTTTCATGGAGTTAACTATAATTAAATCTTGGGAACTTTTAGAATGAATTCGCCGCAATATATAAACATGGGGATTTGATTTAGGCGGCGAAGGAGGTATAGAAATTGAATACGATTGTCTCAATGCTTATAAAGATTCCGGTAAAGAAAAAGAAACTGCTAATGAACTTCAACTTGATGATGATATTATTTTGCAAGTCCTTTAGTCTTTTACAGGACACATTGAGGCTCCTAAGAAGGAATGGCTTCATTACACTCCGCCACCTGATCTAGCTGTAGAATATGATCCAATAATCACATCCCCTATCGAACCATTAAAGGAGGTATCCCCATATGTTGAACCACTTCCTTTCCCAAGGAAGGTGAGAAAACATATGATGGCTTAGCAGTTAGAGGATCAATGCAAAGAAGAAGAGCTATTTCTCAAGAAGCTGGAAGAGGAGGCACAAAGAAGGAAAACTGAAGAAGTGTACAAGAGGCAGGGGCATCAATGAAGCAAGATATTTTAACCATGTTTACAAACTGCAACATAATTGAGCTAGATACTGAAGCTTTGCAAATCATCAAAGGAAAGATAAAAGCTAAAGAAGTTGGTAAACCTATTCTCCCTTGCACTTTCGGAGGAACTTCCTATTATGGCCTCTATGACATCGGGACAGCTATTAACATGATCCCTTTTAATTTTTATTTAAAAATCTATAATGAATTAACACCAGCCGAACTGGAGGATACATAAATGACTATAATGCTTGCGGATAAAACACTCAGAGTCCCCATGGGAATTATTAGAGATATTCCAATTTGTGGTGGACCATACAAATACCCCATTGATTTTGTGCATATTGATATGCCTACTAATGCTTATTGTCCCATCATTTTTGGAAGAACTTTTCTAAATACCACAGGAGCAAACATAGATTGCAAGAGACAAACTGTGTCCCTCAAGTTTTATTAAGAGAAAATTTTCATTTCTCCAAATTTAACCATAAGCCGGCTATTGAAGAACTAGACGATGATGAGTACGAACGTGAGGAGGAAGGTAATATCATTAATTTAGCCTCAATAGTCATTGAGACTCTTGATGATGATGTAGCAAGAAGCTTAGTCAATAATAATAATGTCCTCCAGGACATAGAAAAAACTGAAATGGATGATTATCTTGACTCCACACCCGAGGTGGATGCCGATATTAATCAAATATATGAAGAACCCATAAGGAACGGAGATGAGGCACCTCCCCTCCTATCCTTAAAACTTTACCAAAGGAACTAAAATATAGGTTTCTTGATGAGACGAATAAATTTGCTGTTATTATAAGTTCTAACATTGCAGAAAAAGAGGAGGATAATTTAATGAGGGTTCTCCGGATGCATCGAAATGCTCTTGGGTATTCAGTGAGTGGCTTGAAGGGGATTAGTCCTTCGATAGCCACCCATAGAATATTGATGGAAGAAGGAGCTCAACCGGTTGCAGATTTTTAGTGAAGACTTAAACCTCACATGAAAGAGGAGGTAAGAAAAGAAATAATACGTTTGCTGGATGCATGAATCATCTTTCATGTAGAAGAGAGTGAATGGGTAAGTCATGTTCATTGTGTTTGTAAGAAAGGTCAATTTACTATTGTTGAAAATGAACATAATGAGATGATACCTATAAGGACTGTTGTTGGACACAAGATATGCATTGACTATAGAAAACTTAATAAAGAAACTAGGAAAGATCATCATCCTTTACCATTTATAGATCAAACTTTAGAAAGGCTTGCTATGCATTCTCATTTTTGTTACTTAGATGACTATTCCGGTTTTTCCCAAATATTGTTCAGCCTGGTGACCAACTTAAGACTACTTTTATTTGTACCTATGGCCTTTATGCTTATTGTTGTATGCCTTTCTGTCTCTGCAATGCTCCTGCTACTTTTCAGAGATGTATGACTGCTATATTTTCCGATTATGTTGATAGTATTATGGAAGTTTTCATGGACGACTTCTCTATTTATGGAACTTTCTTTAATCGTTGTCTCCATAATCTTCATAAAGTTTTGCAGAGATGTGAAGACACTAACCTAGTATTGAACTGGGAGACATGCCATTTTATGGTTCAAGAAGGTATAGTGCTTGGTCACAAAATCTGAGGTAAGGGTATAGAAGTTGATAAAGTGAAGATTTAAGCTATAGAAAGGCTTCCCCCTCCTCGAGATGTGAAAGGTATAAGGAGTTTCCTAGGCCATGCTGGATTTTATAGAAGGTTCATTAAAAACTTTTAAAAAATTGCTAGGACCTTAACTAATCTTCTTTGAAAGGGGGTTATGTTCAATTTAGATGAAAAATGTCTAATCGCTTTCAACATATTAAAACAAGCTCTCCTTGAAGCTCCCATTATAAAACCACCTAATTGGAAGAAACCTTTTGAGCTATTTTGTGAGGCTAGTCATGAAGCTGTAGGAGAAATTCTTTGCCAGTATGATGGTGATGATCTTAATATCATTCATCATGCTAGCCACACCTTAAATAGGGCCCAAAAGAATTACCCTATGGTAGACAAAGAATTTTCCGATGTGGTTTCATCCCGTGATAAGTTTAGATCTTATATGATTGACTCAAAAGTAAAGGTGCGGACTGATCGTATTGGCTTAAAGGAAATCCTAGAGAGGACTGACGTTAAACCAAGGATGATCCGTTGGACTCTACTTTTGCAAGAATTTGATTTACAGATTCTACAAAGAAATGAAGAGATAGAGTAAACATCCATGGACACTCAAGAAATTGCTCCTGCTAAAGAGGTGTCATCCATTTATATACCTGTGGGAACCACACTGCCAAAAAGGAAGTTCTTGATTTCTTCTTGCAATGGTTTTGGTGATTTTATGCAACCAACTTTGTTCGAAGAGAAAAAGAAAAAGGTGATCCAGGAAGGAAAAGGTACCCAAATGAACTCATTCTCTCTTGATGATCTAGGTATGTGAAGTCTGAACACACTTTTGTTTTGGACAACTTTCTGCTAATTCTTTTTGCATTTCTATTATCCCTTCATTTTCCAATCTTACTGCCAGTCTTCCAAGGTCAGTACGAGCGGGTGGTACGGCCATATCCGCATGTACCACTAATCATTAAGGGGCAGTGACCTTCATTTCGTTTTTGCATACTGGTACAACCGCGTGGTACGGGCTCATCCGGCTGTACGACTGGTCGTTACCGGTTCGGTATCTCTTCGTTCGTTCTTTGTTTGTTTTGTGTAAAAAAACCTAAAGTTAGTAACGTCAGTATGGACGGGCAGTACGGGCAGGATCCGCCTATACCGCTTAGTCGATTGACTAGTTACCGACATCTGTAGGCTAGAGTTTTTGGAAACGAACCCGTATGGGTGTGCCGTATGGGCGTCCGCCCATATCAGTTTATCGTGACGATCGCGATTTCTTTCTTTTTCGCCTATTTCTTTCCACATTTTTTTGGATTATTTTCTTGGCCGACCCTTTTCCTCTCAGCACAAATTTTTCCTTGCCTCTGACCCTTAATAAGCCTCCATAGAGGTCTTCCTCCCTCTTATATCAACATATCTAATCTACCTGATGCGCTACCCTGTTCACGGCAAAGGCAAGCCTCTAAACCTCATGGCTCCTTCATGGGATAGTTTCCATTCCTCCATTGAACCCGATGAGCATGAAGCTCAAGGCTTGAGCCCTAACAACAAGCGGTACAGAGGCAAGCCTCTAAACCTCATGGCTCCTTCATGGGATAGTTTCCAGACTTTCTTCATGGGATAGTTTCCATTCCTCCATTGAAGCCGATGAGCGTGAAGCTCAAGGCTTGAGCCCTAAGAACAAGCGGTACAGATATTAGGGATATTAAATATGAACCAAAAGGGAGCTCTCTCACGCTCTCAGTATTTTTGGTCGTTCGATTATCCTTCCTAATCATTTGTGGCCATTAGATCTGTTGCTATTCCCGCATTGGGTCGAATGTCCCTAAGGGAAACTTCTCTCGAGATCAAATCATCCCGTTGTGGTTAACTGGGCCCGGATGCTCCCACTAGAGCTCAACAAAGTGCAGATGTATGAGACCGATCGTTCACTTTCCCTTCCGCCCCTCTCCCATCGGTTCGATGGCGATGGCGAGCCGACGATGTTGTCCCATGGCCTACCGACCATACATTTGAGACGCAGCGACACACGCTATGCTCATATGACGATGGATCCATACCCCGACGCACCACCAATAGACGTCTCCCATGGTCTCGCTCCTCCACCTGTTCGTGTGGTGTCCAGAGGTATTCCACCACTACTCCTTCCCATGCCTCCCATGCCTTCTTTGTTGAATTCAGGGCCTTATTAATACTAAAAGAATTCGATCCTAGGGGTGGCTCATGCCCTGTGGCCTATGGTGTGTCTGTTGAAATCAAGACTCAAGATACGATGGCAGACTGCAAAAACCATATGAAGGCAACGACATATTTGGCTGGAAAAGATTCTTTTCAATCTCAGCGGGGCGGTTGTTCCTGTAGAACTGTATTAATATTTTTACCTGATTAGGCTGTATTGATGGACGTGATAATCTTGGAACTCACACAAGAACAATGAAGTGATATTTTTCATGGCAAATTATTTATTTGGGATTTATACTTTTCTTGCCATCTTCATCCAGTTCTCTTATCTGCAGGCTCTAGAATGCTAAAGTTATATTATTCCATCGGAGGTACAATTTCCTTCCGAAGTGAAAAACAAGAATGTAGAGGTACATTCTTTTAGCTGGGCATACACTTTATGATTTTTTGTTTCGAGTACTGCTTCAGTATCTTGACAGTTCATTAAAGCCCTAATCATTCGTTGAAATAACCATGGGGAAAAGTGCCGATTTAAGTGACTGAAAGCAAACTAATGTCTAGAGCATCTTAACTTTTCGTTTCACTATATATCAGCACCTAAAACTTACACTCGCCCATCACATGGATTATCTTTCTCTAAATCATGTATACCAATTTGATAAGCTAATACACTAGGTAGTACTATCTTTGCTCTCTAATTTGTTAGTGAGTGGTTTTACTAGGGTACAGAATCGTCACCTATTTTTTTGTATGTGATAAGCTATCTCTCACCAAATGTGATTAAACCTAACAAGCTGGACACAAGCAAGCAGATTGTTTTCAGATAGTTAAGAAAGCATGGGCATGCTTCCTCACGACCTAGGGAATATATATGAACAACAAAATAACCTGAATCAGCCCTCGCGGTAAATAAACAGGTGTGGAGCCAAGTAGAGCCGACTAGTAGCCTGCAGCCGCGTGTGGGTAGGCTCAAGCCAGCGTTGTTGAAATCGAAAAACAGTAATCATCCATCAAATGTTGACAAGATTATGGTATCTTCAGTTTTTGGTAAATGTGACGATGAGATCTTTGTATTGGTGCAATACCCACAGACTAGGGGCCGTAGATATTTGAATCTTTATCCGCTAGACCAAATTATAGTATTATTTTGCGTACAAGATAAGTATCAGAAGTGCATTGAGATTGTTCAAAAAAAATTAGAAATATGTACTCTCCAAATTTCCTTAAGTGTTAGTGTTGCCTTATTCTTTTCTTCTATATCTATAATTTTTTCCTAAATATTTAAAAAATTATGGGCTTTTTGTTATGATCCTTTTCCCGAGGGAAGTTTTAATTTATTTTAGTATCCAAGTAGACCCGGATCAATTAAAATAAATTTATCCATCAAACCATCCTAATGCAGAAACAATGCACTTGAGACCCAAACTCGAACCAACTACAAGTCCAGTACACACAAGAAAATAGTCTAGCACATTACACCCGATATATGAGTAACTTAATATAAAATTCCATATTTTATATCTCCATAGATTTATAAATAAAATCCTACCATTTTATTGTAGTAATAGAGGGGCGCAGCAACACGCGCCAACATGATCTAGTGACTATGATGATGAATCCGATGATGAAGAGTACGAGACCTTCATGGAGCAAACAAAGAGAGGGTGGCAGCAGCCAAACTACTTGGCTATGGTGAAGCCCAAAGATGAAGAGGAAGCCAAAATTCCTCATGGAAAAGGCTGCACGGAGTCACTTAAGTTCATCGCCGTCAACTATTCCTCTCCCAAGCGTAAGAAGTCTAACCATCCTGATGCAGGAACTTACCGGGAGACCATGGAGCACACTTCAACAACAAAGAAGATCACCATGGACGCACGTATGAGCGTGAAGCCTCAAGAGGATTGGAGGTTCAACCTTCTGGACGTGCCCATTAATGTGCATGTTCTAGACACTGAACATCGCCTTTGTAAAATGGAGATGTATCAGAAAGAAGAACTCATCCATAGGGAGATTGTGCGAAAGCATCTTTTGGATCTAGAGGGCAAGAAGGAACTCAATGACGTGATGAATAAGGTTGCTGACGGGATGTTCATCTTGCGTTCGGATCTATAGAAGTGCCTGCGACGCATATCTGCACTAGAGGAAACAAACAAGAGGCTTCGAGCAGCGATCTCTAGCAAGACCTATCCAGACTAAAGGGCGGCCAGGGTATCAAATAATCGCAAGGAAATATTTGATCCACCGGCTTGATTCCAAGCTTGGGGGGATCTATGAGAGCCTTGTAATCTATCTTAAAGTTTTTAGCATGTTTACTTTCATGCACGCATGTTAGCTTTTAATTCCAGAATTTGGATTAGTTGCATCAACTTCGAGCTCCCTTTGTTCAAGAGAAGATTTATATCCGTTGATTTGCGAGACTTTATGATAATTGAAGTTGTGTTTTGATTCATGATTTTTATATTAGATGATTAAACTAGGTTGAGTGTTATGATACTTGTACAACTGTCATGATTTTAGGGACTTCCACATCAATAAAAGTATTGATTAAGTTATGAGAAGAAGAATTCTGGTACCATATTATAATTAAGAGTTTTTGAAAGCCATTAAAGTAGTGAGCATGATCAAATAGCTGTACTAAAAAGTGGAAGAGAGAGAATGTAAAAATATAAACATATATATAGAAAAAAGGGGATAAGAAAGGAAGAAATAAGAGAGAACAACTATCAAAAGAATCAAGTGTAGAAGAAAAAGAATGATCATGAATCCTCATTACTAAACTGAGTGCTCGATATCTCTAAACTTTGTGATTATATGATATGTTGAATCACTAGAAGCTTCTTATGATTTCATTAATACTAGAAAAGGTGTGGAAGCCTCTAAGTCATGTAATGTGTATGTAACACCCTCGAATCGGCCCTATGCAGATTTTAGCGCTCCCTGCCAAACCCGCATAGAAACGATGCAAAGATGCCCACCAGGCACTTGCGTGCGGGTGGAAAACAAAGTAAACCTACAGAAACATATATATACAACAACGACTCAACGAGTCAAGAATACAGATATACAACACAAAGATCCAAATCACCTTGAAATCGATACAACATCCGAGTATAGATAAGATGCAAATTGGGCTAAGAGCCCTGAAGAATAACCAATGGCATCCATAACCCTGCACAGGCCAAACCAGAAGGGCGAACTTATACATGTTAAACAAAAGGGGTGCCGACAAAGGGCAAAATAAAAAGGGAGCGGTTAATACTGAGGCCAGTACACAGTCTAGAATTCGGCGGCTCTCTTCTATATTGGTATGGTGGACTGAAGCGGCAACGAAGCATGCACTAAACAACCTATAGATACTCGATACATCTGGCAGCTATCAGAGAGGGATAAGAAAGACCTATTCGGAACCAATTTGATACTAACACCAAACATACCCATCCTAGTATTTCCCCCTCAAGACCAAACGAGGAAGTCATCTCGAGGAACTCACCTAGTTGGCAGTTTTATTCATTCATTCCATGGTGGTTTTCCAACTTACTAGTCATGTCAGATACAAGTCAAATTATAGCAGTAATTCTTTAGTTATAGTTGTCTATGATCGAGAAACTATGCTCCAAGTCGTCCATAACTGCAAACACGGCTTTTCGAAAATATTTAACCCTGCAGGGGTGCACCAAAGTATCCACATGCTCTTCAACCCTTGTTGGCAGATCCGATATGTGCAAGATCCTAAACATACACCCAATGGTATGCGACGGGGCTTTGGTCACGACATTTCCCAGACCCAAAGCAAGTACATGGGGGCCACCCCACTAAGCTACCCACAACAAAGTTGGCCAGCTCCGAGATGGACCCAGGGTTTGTGCAAATGGCTGTAAATGACTGGGAACCCGAAAGTGTGACTGGGCTTGTCAATACTGCGAAAACATTCCACATTCCTAAATAGTATAGGCGCTCCATGCGCAATCGTAAATAAAGAAGTAAATCATGGCATAAGTACAAGATAGTAATAACACCCCAAACTAGTTTGTGGCCCCTAGCACGGTACTTTGAAATCAGGTAGTAAGCCGATGGGGTGCCCACACACACACATGTGGTTAGCGCGCTCGATCTCGGAATAGGTGTCAAGAACTCAGGTCCTAGGTGGACATAAGTGGGCGGTTAAAAACCAAATATTGACTATTACCCACTGGTGCCTCTACATTATATCTATTTTTAGCTTTTTAAGTGACAAGTTGTAATGAAAGCCATGATCATCTCCACCATCAAGCATGTGTCAACCTCCCAATAACGGTGCAACGGCATTGATGCAAAGAAGCACCTGAGCAAGCAACTACTACTCGCAAGGCCGACTATCTATCAAACAACAGACAATAGGATGTGTCCAAGGCAATATAGAGGCCGCAAGGAATATAAATGGTGCACAAAAACTAAAGCATTGAAACGCAGATAACAATAGATCAACAGGAGGAAGTAAAGACTATAAATGCAAAATAGGTAGAAAGGGGGAGATTGCTCGCCAGGAAAACATTACCGAAGGTACATTATCTAAAGAACTTGTCGATACTCGCATCCACTCAACGGCCTAATCTGTGAAGAAGCAAAGCACTAAAAGAAACACCGGATGCACTATTTAATACCATGGCAGAAGATCAAGCATGATGCATGACATGTCAAAGGTGCGATTCAATTACGCAATATTAAGCGGAACCGGGGTCCCGATAATTAATTAGAAGGTTCTTGTTATTTAGCTACCCCACAATTTAAATGTTGCCTTAACAAGGCAACTCATGTCATCGGTTCGCTATGCAAATTTAAATGGAGGGAATATAAGACTAGAAAATCCCGCATATAGTCTCCATATTTAATTATGAGGTGATTCGACATAATTCCCACAAACCACATGCAAGCATGCCAATTTAATATGCAACAATTTATATAGATGGATTTTATAAAATAGGGGTCTTGGTTAGGGGTCACACTTCTCGGATCAAAGATCTTGGGAGTTCGATAGGGTTCGAGGGGTTCGGGTTCGGCGAGATCGGTGTTCGGACGTCGAGAACGGGCTTCAAAATCCGTGAGGCGATCTTGACGCTCCGTGAGGTAGATCTTGTTGTCGGTTCCTTGTCAGTGGTCTTGACGATGGTTCATCAAATGCCACCGGGTTCAATACGGTCTTCAGGGCTCAGACTTCGAGTGTCTAGTCCTGAGGGAGACAAAACTTCTTCGAGAACGCACTATGTAGCGATAAGGTGACAGGTACAGACATCTCCTAAGTTTTTAGAACTGGAATCGTGCAGAACACACGTTACGAAACAAAAGTGCAGCAGGCATCAAACACTAGGAAGCCGCACATACCAAAAATATGGAAGTGTGGAGTCCAGGAGGTGGGCAGACTGGAGCGACGCAACATCAGAGGCCAAAGGCAGTTGGACACGGTGGAAAGGGAGGCGCGCGACAGTGGTGCCGACGGCTGGAGGCGAGGTACTAGTTGATGACGCTGGAGCTCAAGGCATAGGGGAGGCCACGACAAAGCGACGAGGAGGCGCTCGGGCGATGCTGCGGGAGAGGAGGCTGAGGATGAGCGGCCAAGGAGAGGCGGCATCCGCTGCGGGGCCATGGGCGACAACGCCTACGGGTGGGAGGCGACACCGGGGCTCATGGCACATGACCCTTGGTCAGGGAGGACGACGAGCTCGGGGGCGACCGGCGGCAGAGCAGAGGACCAGGGCGGCGGGTTTAGTCGCGGGGCGGTCCAGGTCGGGAAGGGCAAGGTAGCAATAAAGGCGAGGAGGCCGAGGTCGCGGGCTAAGCTTGAGTAGCTCCGGCCAAGGTCGAGGACAATGACCGTTGAACATGGCAGCACGTGGAGAACAACGACACTGGAGGAAGACGAAAGCGAGGCACAGCTGCACGATTGCCGGTGAGCTGAGGCAAGGACGACTAGGGAAGAAGGGTCGTGGTGGCCGGGACGCGCAGGGTCGATGGCGGCCTGCGCTGGTGGTTGCTGGCGAGGTGGAGGGTGAGCGAGCATGGTCGGGGTGGGGGTCGCGCGTAGAGGAGAGAGATGGGGATCGCGAGTGTCTCGGGGTCACGAGTGGTAGGTGGGGAGCGGGTTCGCGTACGTGGCCGCGTACGCTACGCTAGCGGGTGGGGTGCGGTGCACGTCGCATTAGGTGCATGGGGAACTGGGTGCGTGCGGTGCACCACATCGTGCGCGTGCGCAGCTGGCAGCACGCAGGTGAGTCTGGGTGGGGTGGCGGCGGTAGATGGGGTGGAGGAATGTGGGGTGAGTGGTGGCTAGGGTTTAGGGTTGGGTATTTTAGAGTTTGGTTTAGATTAGTTTTTGGGCCAGTTTGGGTTTGGGCCGGGCCTGCCGGGGTAGTAGGTGGCCTGGCCTAAACGGCTGGGCTACCTCCCTCGGTAGAAGATATTTATTTAAAACATTTGTAAATAGGTTTTTATATGAACAAAAATATCTAGAAGCGTCCGGGGTTTTAATTTGAATAGAGACAGGGGCATTTAGAAAACAAAGGTAGGCTTTTAGGGTATGGTATGATGATGATGCTCAAATGCAATGTGGCATGATGACATGAGCATGTTATCATGATGATGCATAAAGATATAAACAAGAAGTGATTTTCTAGTAGTGGTTTTACCCGGGGTGCTATAGTGAAGGGTATGGTAATACCCCCGAAGTATCTCTACATCCGTTGTTGTATTCCTGTTTCAATTTCTACCTCATTTATTGCAACGACTCGTGTATCATGAACATGATAATCTTGTCCATAAGCCACCATCTTGCTCAGGGACGAGCAAGAGCCTAGCTTGGCGGAGTTGATGAGTCCAAAATTGAAGCATATTTACCCTTTGTTTTTGCATAAATAGAGTACAGATCTTTGTATTTCACTGCGTTTGCATGCACCATTTTGTTCTTGTTTTAACAGGATCCCAAATCACTAAGTCTTATATGAACATATCAATTGGAACTGTCATATTGTGTTATAATATGATATTTCTGAGGGACAAAAGTCATTTTATGGATTTACCTTCGCACCTGGGAGAATAACAAACGAGGAGAAGCAATCAATACCAATAACAATCGGTGGTATGGGCGGAGCCTGCCCGTACCGTCCGCCTGTACTAGGTGTCAGCGTGATCGCCTCATCAGATACTTTCTCCTGGCGAAGACTAGAGGGAGATCCGACATTCACAGCCACCAGAAACCACGAAAAACAACATCTGAAAGGGGTCTGAAGGAGGAACTTGGCTGGGGTAAAATCCTAACTGCTTCACAGATCATTGGAGGACAACACATCATCCCCTTCATCATCAACCGTTGCATCTCCATCACCATCAATACCCCCATCTCTCATCCATTAGATCTTGTTGTAATTCTAGATTCAATTGTGGTTTGCATTAGATCTATCTCCATACTTCATTTGACTATGATGATGGTGTTTATTGCTTTCAAGTTTGAGTAGTTCCTTTGTTCTTAGGGATATGGAGAAATGTTGGGTTCGCAACATAGAAAACAAAAAATCCTATGAAGTGAACAACTAAGCACCAAGATCTATCTACCTAGATACAATCAATGGGTGGATATACATCCATAGAGAACATAGCCTTGAAGAGGGACAAAGCATTGTTAAAACAGTTTGAACTCGTGGATATGTAGCCATACACTTGCCGATCTTAAGATCGTGATGAAGTCCAGCAAGTCTAGCACCAGCAAGTCTAGTAGGTCCAGCACCACCAAGTCCAGCACCGCAAAGAAGTGGTGAATCCGTGATCGCACACACATCCAGTACCCCAACAACCTCCGTCCCTCGCTCCAGCAAAGCAGCGGAAGCAGCAACTCCTTTCCATGTAAAGCCATCGGGAACATGTATCTCTCTAATCCAAGACCATGGGGAATAATTTCTAGATGGGAGAGAGATCCTTCACGAGGAGGTGTGAGATGAGAGGAGGAGTGGAGGGCCTTTTATAGGGGAGAGGGGCATCCCCTCCCATGGCCGGCGGCCAAGGTGGTGCCCCCACCTCTTCCATCATTCATGTGGGTGGAGCTCTGATGTCTACACACTTCTATTCTTGTAGAAAGTTGTTGGGCCTCCAAGTGCAGAGGTTTGTAGAACAAAAAAAAGTTTTCCCTTAAGTGGATCACCCAAGGTTTATCGAACTCAGGGAGGAAGTGGTCAAATGTATCCCTCTCAAGCAACCCTGAAATCAAGATACAAGAAGTCTCTTGTGTCCCCAATACACCCAATACACTTGTCAGGTGTATAGGTGCACTAGTTCGGCGAAGAGATAGTGAAATACAAGTGGTATGGATAAAAGACAATGGTGGTAGAAAATAGCTTGACGGGAGGAAAAGACTAAAGGCAAAAAGTTGGAAGCAAGCAAACATGTAACAGATCTAGTTGCAAACGATGTTTCAATGTTTAGAAACAAGTCCTAGGGATCATACTTTCGCTAATGAACACTCTCATATAAATATCATCTCTTTATGATACTACTCTAAACTACTCTCCGGTTGGACACTCTAATCTATGGTAGGGCTATAACAGCACACCTCAAAGTTCGCTTTCCCCATCTAGATAACCCCACACTGTCACCTTGAGCTCTAGATGGTTCCAACAAACACCACAATTTCATATAAACATCCAAATCCAAATATAACTCATAACAAGTATTTGTAATCTCTATCCTAAGTGCCACCATGGTGTGCATGTTGTCACTTTCACACACATGGGGAGAACAAAGATCTATTAAAGCACTTGAGTAGCGAGGTAGATCTACTTGATTACAAAGCTCATGATCACAATATGATCATGCATAGAGAGAGATGAACACATAGCTATCAGTAGAACCCTTAGCCTCGAGGAAGAACTACTCCCTCATCATCATGGGAATCAGCAACGATGATGGAGATGGTGGTGGAGATCGATGGAGATGGCTCCGGGGGCACTTCCCTGTCCCGGCAGGGTGTTGGAACAGAGACTTTCTGTCCCCCAAATCTCCTCTTCGGTGGCGGCGGCGCTGTGGAACCTTTTGTGGCTGGAGGCTCTTCGATTTAGGGTTTTCGTCCCAGGGGCTTCTTATAGGCAAAGGGGCGAGGTCGGTGGCCGGCCAGGGGGCCCACACCATGCCCTGGTGTGACCTAGGGCTACCCGCGCCAAGGGGTGGCGTGGCCGCCCTGTGGCCACCTTTGTCTCTCCTTAGGACTCCATGTGTCTTCTGGTAAAATATTGACTTTGGCTTTTGTCCCGTCCAATTCCGAGAATATTGATTTTCTGACTTTCCTGGAACCAAAAACAACAGAAAACAGGCAACTAGCACTATGGCATCTTGTTAATAGGTTAGTCCAAGAAAGTGTATAAAAATACTCCAAAGTGTGGACAAAATATAAGAAAGTAGATATAAAACAAGCATGGAACATCAAAAATTATAGATACGTTTGAACGTATCAACATCCCCAAGCTTAACTCTTGCTCGTCCTCGAGTAGGTATGTGATAAAAAAGAATAATTTTTGAGGTGACATGCACCATCACAATCAAGATCAAACCATTTGCAAAGCATGAAAGCTGGGATCAAAGTACTCTAAACATGAGCATGAAATATGAAGTTCTAACAATAAGACATAGTAACTATGTTGTAACATGAAAAGGTACAAACAAAGATCATGAATAACAATGCATTGAAAGACGCCTGTTTGTTTCACATATAGAAAACATAGCATAGTGGCATTCAGCTTGTCCCTCATGGAGTAGCAAAACATAAATGCAGAGGACACCTTCAAATTTCATAAGGGTGACTAGATACAAATAGTTCAAGAACAAGCAATATCAACATTATGAATTAATCAACAAGTCTTGGGACAATGCACATTGAACTAAGAATGGCCACTATGCTCTCTCAATAGGTGCATAAAGATAGAAGATGGAGACTCTACATAAAAGTAAAAGAAAGGCCTTCATAGAAGGAAGCAGGGATTCAAGTCTCATAAAGAGCTTCCAAAAATTATGGTACTTATTAGCTTTCAGCTCTCATTGCCCCTATCATAAGAATCTTGAAGTGATTAAGGTTAAAGTGAACAAACTATGGAGTATATGCTTGACAAAGTATAAGTTGGCAATCTCATGTCCCTTGAATACGAGGGCCGCTCCTCATGCTACTCAAGTTTATTTACCGGTAAGTTCTTGTCATAGTAAATACATGTGTATCATAGAGAACCGCCAACGGGGTACCCCTTGCCCAATGATATGGCAGAATCCCCATATCAAAATGACAAGGCAAGCAGACAACAAGCATCTCAGCAATCTTCTTATTTACCATGGGAAAATGGTGCCTTTTTCTCTCTTTCCTCTTTTCTCATCTTTTTTTTCTTTTTTTCTCAATCTCTATCTCTTTTTTTATAAGAAGAATGCTTCATAGATTGCTCATTATGGTTATGCTGCAGGTTTCCACCATGATTAGGCATGGATTAGACCAGCGGCCCTGGCGTTTCTCTAACACACATACATAACTCCATGGACTTACAAGCTCCCCTTTCATTTCACACCGACGACATCCATTGACAAAAGAGCATGATATCAACTAGGTACAATGTACAAGTGCAATGTTGAAAGCGTTCCCCGTGATAGCATGGTTCTGCTAATCCCCAACATATAAGTGCAAGCATATACAACATAGATGACACAATGGTTCAAGTTTATTAGGGGCAAGAAAAGTAAAGTGTGCCATCAAGTTCGTGAGAGCTTTAATCACTAGTTTTCTCATAACAAGTTTAATTCGGAAGGTAGATAAAAACATGAACATACTTGGAATAGCAAATGCTAATATGTAGGTATGGTGGACTCTTTGGAATAACTTGGTTTTATTCGGAGTTGGATGCATGAGTGGAACTCATACTTGGTATGGAGGCTAGCAAAAGACTGGGAGCGACCAACTAAGAGAGCAATAATGGCCATAATCATGCAAAGCAACAAAACATTATTAATTAACGCATAAAGTGATATTAAAAGTCGAAAACTAAAGGATCATAGAGGCTATGGTGACTTGGGGTAGTCTTAACATGGTGTGAGCATGCGCCAAGTCAACCCAAATAAAGCATCAAAGGAGAATACCGCAATATTATGCTTTAATATGCTAAAACAACGCATGATTCTTTAAGGCCCATTAAGAAATCTCATTTGTTTATAACATGTCATGCTACAGCAAAAATCACTAAGCATAAAGCCAAAACAATATCAAGCATGACATGACAAAGCATAGGCCACAGTCAAAAACAAGCTCTTTTTTACCACTTAAGCATGAACTTTTCCTACTCTTTTCCAATCCAAACCAATCTTATTTGAAAACTAATGTATGAATGAGGGGGTCCAACCAATTTATTCAAGCAAACCAAGCAGACGAAAACTAAAACGAAGACGCTCCAAGAACAACACAACTGTGCGTGAAACAATAAAAATGAAGTGTTTGGAAGAACATTAGATTTTTATTGATGAAGAAGGGGATGCCTTGGGCATCCCCAAGCTTTGAAGCTTGTACCTCTTGGATATTTCTTAGGGTGACATGGGTGGAATACCATGGCTTGAGATTTAGTCCATTCTTCATCTCATTGCATCATTCTTTCCCTACACCTGAAATTTTTCCTTCATACAAAACTTCACACAATCTTTATTAGCAACATTAGTGTACTCAAGATAATAAGTCGTTGAGTTTAGTTTCAACACCAATAAGACTTCCATTAAAACACAAGCTACTGTAGCACTTCCCTCAAAAAGGTCAATTCCCCAAAAGGAACCCAAAAAGAAATCAACAAGAAGCAAATGCAAATAATGGCAGAAATCTGCCAGAACAGACCAGCAGGTAAAAACTAATTTTTTTCGAAGACATTCTGTTGATCAAATAGAAAAGTATTGAACTAACGAAAGTTGGAAAACAACCTGGGGAAGAAGCACAAAAAAATACAGATCAAACTGATATATAGATATTTTACACGAATTTTTATAGCGAAGCGCAAAAATCTGTTTCGGGACAGCAACTTTCCCAAGCAATACTTCTCTCTCATTAGAGGTTACTCTTGGCACAAAAAGCAAATAAAAAGGATAATGAGAGGTTATTACTGAAGCAATAACTTCCAAGACTCAACTAAAACTTTTGGGTTATCTCCCAATAAGTACTTTTCTTTAATGCCTTTAAGTTAGGCATGATAGTTTGAGAAGATGCTCACATAAGAAATATGAATTGAAGTAAAAGAGAGCATCAAGAAGAAAATTCAAAGCAAATTTAAGTCTAACCCACTTCCTATGCATATAAATCTTGTAAAGAAACAAGTCATGAAAGCACAATGCAATAAGCATAGTAAAGCAAAACAAGTGCAACTTCAAGATTTTCAACATAAAGAGGGGAAACTTAATATTGTTGAGATGCATAAATCCATGTTTCCCTCTCTCATAATAACTTTCAGTAGCATCATGAATAAAATTAACAATATAACTATCACATAAAACATTCTTATCATGATCCACATGCATATAATAATTATTACTCTCCACATAAGCATAGTCATTCTTATTAATTGTAGTGGGAGCAAATTCAACAAAATAGCTATCATTATTATTCTCATCACCATAATCATCAAATATACGAGGCACATTGTAGTCATAATTAATTTCCTCCTCAATAGTAGGTGGACTGAAAATATCATATTCATCATTGTAATCATCATATATTGGAGGTTTGGTATCATCATAAGCAATAGAATAGCTATCTTCCAAAGCTGGGGAACTAAAAAGATCATTTTCATGGGAACTAGCTTCCCCAAGCTTAGACTTTTCCATAGCATTAGAAATAATGGTGTTCAAATAATTCATACTAATAACATTGCTATTAGCATGCAAATAAAGTTCCATAGGTTTTCTAATTTTCTCTTCAAAAACTTCATGTCCTAACTCAAAATAAATACTATAAAGCTCTCTAATTTTGTTGTTGTTTTCCATTAAGCCTAACTAGTGAAAATAATAATAATAAAAAAGATAAAATTGTAGAATCTAAAGGAAATAACTTCGAGCACTCACACACTAGCAACAATACTAGAAGATAGCTTAGTAGCCAGAGGATGTGAGTACCTTTTACCTTACCTCCCCGGCAACGACGCCAGAAAATAGCTTGATGTCTACGCACTTCTATGCTTGTAGATAGTTGTTGGGCCTCCAAGTGCAGAGGTTTGTAGAACAGCAGCAAGTTTTCCCTTAAGTGGATCACCCAAGGTTTATCGAACTCGAGGAGGAAGTGGTCAAAGGTATCCCTCTCAAGCAACCCTGCAATCAAGATACAAGAAGTCTCTTGTGTCCCCAACAAACCCAAGACACTTCTCAGGTGTATAGGTGCACTAGTTCGGCGAAGAGATAGTGAAATACAAGTGGTATGGATAAAAGACAACGATGCCAGAAAATAGCTTGACGGGACGAAAAGACTAAAGGCAAAAAGATGGAAGCAAGCAAACAGTGTTTCAATGTTTAGAAACAAGGCCTAGGGATCATACTTTTGCTAGTGAACACTCTCATATAAATATCATCTCTTTATGATACTACTCTGAACTACTCTCCGGTTGGACACTCTAATCCATCGTAGGGCTATAACAGCACACCTCAAAGTATGCTTTCCCCATCTAGATAACCACACACTATCACCATGAGCTCTAGATGGTTCCAAAAAACACCACAATTTCATAGAAACATCCAACTCCAAATATAACTCATAACAAGTATTTGTAATCTCTAGCCTAAGTGCCACCATGGTGTGCATGCTGTCACTTTCACACACATGGGGAGAACAGAGATCTATTAAAGCACTTGAATAGCAAGGTAGATCTACTTGATTACAAAGCTCATGATCACAATATGATCATGCATAGAGAGAGATGGACACATAGCTACCGATAGAACCCTTAGCCTCGAGGAAGAACTACTCCCTCATCATCATGGGAATCAGCAACAGCGATGGAGATGGATGGAGATGGCTCCGGGGGCACTTCCCCGTCCCTGCAGGGTGCCAGAATAGAGACTTTCTGTCCCCCAAATCTCCTCCTCGGTGGTGGCGGCATTGTGGAACTTTTCGTGGCTGGAGGCTCTTCGATTTAGGGGTATTGTCCCAGGGGCTTCTTATAGGCGAAGGGGCGAGGTCAGTGGCCGGCCAGGAGGCCCACACCATGCCCTGGCGTGGCCTAGGGCTACCCGCGCCAAGGGGTGGTGTGGCCGCCCTGTAGACCCCCTTTGTCTCTCCTTCGGACTCCATGTGTCTTCCGGTAAAATATTGACTTTGGCTTTTGTCCCGTCCAATTCCGAGAATATTGATTTTCTGACTTTCCTAGAACCAAAAACAGCAGAAAACAGACAACTGGTACTGTGGCATCTTGTTAATAGGTTAGTCCAAGAAAGTGTATAAAAATACTCCAAAGTGTGGACAAAACATAAAAAGTAGATATAAAACAAGCATGGAAAATCAAAAATTATAGATACGTTTGCAACGTATCAAGCTCCCACTCACATAAACATGCCTCCACTCAAAAGTCCAATCACCTCCATTAAATTTCCACCAAATTTAATGCAATCTCTCATTTAATAAAACTCTTCTATTTATTTTATACAGAATTTTGTTAATTACTTTAATTAACAAACATTCACATAAAACCGCCTACAACATTTCAATATCACATGCAGAACCAGTTTCTACAATTTCACTCGAAACAATTCCGGTTTCCATCAAAATGATTCCAACGCTTTCTTAAATCTTCATCTGAAACATATTTGCTCCAAATGGTGTCGGTATTCCTTAAATGTGTCACCATATGGTTCGCGAATAATGCAGACATGATAGAGACCCCTCTCTGATCAATAATCAACAGCAGTACCTAGAGATCCGTACTGACTCCCACACATTCAACGATGACTCTAGTGATCATGCGAATCTTAACATCGTAACTAAATCCCTTTGTATCGCGATATATTACATGTCTGAGATTCGATCATCGGTATCCCCATACCTAGTTTGATCTCGTTACCGACATACACTCTTTTCTCGTTCCCGTGATATGACATTCTAGTGATCACATCACTTGCTTGCAAGTTATCTCAATGTGATATCACCGACATGGCCCAGAGTATATATATCCGTCATCGGGATGGAAAAATCCCACTCTTGATCCATGAGACTCAACATAACACCTTCGGAGTATCTGAACCCACCTTTATAGTCACCCTGTTACGGTGTGACGTTTGATGTTATCAAGTTACTCTTCTAGTGTTAGCAATTAACATGATCTCATGGTCTAAGGACTAAGATTACTTCATATGATGTTATAGCAATTTAAACACAATGACTTTGATCCTAATGCTATACTTCAGATGAATGTTCATCACATCATTCCACCAATGTTGTGACCTCGTTATTAACAACATCCAATGTCCATGATCAGGAAACCTTGATCATCTTTTTAATCAACGAGCTAGTTTAAGAGAGGCATAACTAGGAACCCTTTATTTGTTTATTAAACACACATGTATTAACGTTTCCAATTAATACAATTATAATATGCAAAATAAACATTTATCATAAACAAGGAATAAGATAGTAACCACTTTATTATTGCCTCTCGGGCATATTCCCTTCAGTCTCCCACTTGCACTAGAGTCAATAATCTAGTTTAAAAAACTTGTGCATTCAACACCTATAGATTTCTGGTGTTGTATATACGCATTTGCTAGTGGTTAACATAATCTTTGGATCTGACATTTTCAGGTCCATTTGTATTTGCATGTCTTTGCGTCTCTACGCATCACTCATTCTCTAATGAGATGACATTGTATAAATTTAGTCCTTTGGTGAAACCTTTAGTTCCTTTGGGTTAAAACATGTTGATATAACTTTCGCACAATATATATTCATAGTACTAGCCCACTGTGAACCACACCTAGTTTGATAACAAACTACTTAACCAAATTCCCTCCTTTGTTGCTACTATAGCAGTCATATACTTAGCCTTTTGTTGTAGAATCCGTCACAATGTATCAACTTTAGAACTCATCCAAATCCAGCATGGAACCTTTTTTCCAGTACATTGTGCCACCCATAGTTTAAATTGAGATAAATTTAATTTGTATCTTGTTACAAACTTGTATCAATGTAACACTTTACAATGAACTACTTTTAACTATTTGTCACTTATACATGGTATATTCTTAGTTCTTCCAAAGCGCATAAGAATATCTTTACTATCATCCAATGATCATCATATGAATCATTCTGGTATATGCTCACAACAATTATAGCACATGACATATCTTGATATATATACATATCACTATATTATTGATCAAAATATTCATGTGATTTCACTCACCAAGTGTCAATACACTTGAATCTTGATTCAATCCTTTCCATGCATCAAGAACCTTTCTTACCATTTCCATATTGAACCCTTTCAATATCTCATATATGTATGTCTGGCACAACCATATTAGCACCTCAATCTATCCATATAGACATTGATGCCAGATATTCCGGTTTTTCCCAAGTCTTTCATCGAAATCAAATTTTAGTGAAATTCTTAACCCATGTCAATAAAAGATACATCATTTCCAATTAACAATATGTCCGATATAATAAATATATCCCAGCGCTCCCACTTAATTTCTTGCAAATGCAAGCATCTTCATCATCTCCGATGAAATTAAACCTTTTAACAGTTTCATCACGGTGAAGATTCCAACTCCCCTATGCTTACTTCAACCATTGAAGTTTGCATGCCCTTTCAGCATCCTTTTAATTAAAAAAACCCTTCGGACCGTGTCATGTACAAATCCTAGGTAACCATTATATTAGAAGAACTTTGTTTTGTTTGTTCAACTACCATATACCAAATTATATCTAGTGGTTGCTATATTAATCCGTCAAGACTAAATATCGCTCTAAAAGATCAAACCTTTTCATAGTCAACTCCTTGAACATTGTCGTAAACTCCTTTCCGGCATGTCGACTATTTCATAGATGTCAAACATCCATGTCTATTTCTTTATAGATCCAAATACGACCAATAGGCTTCATCCTTTTCGGAGGGTCTTTCAAGTTCAGAAATTTGATTTCTCGTGTATGGATACTATCACAGATTTTATGACTTCTAGTCATTTTATGGAGTCAGGGACCATCATCGCTTCTTTGCATGCAGTCGGTTCATCATTGTCAAAACAACAACGACTTCTATTTCAAACCTTACTATTTGATTCTTACCCGACCCATACAGTTCAATAGGAACTCTAATCTCCGAGATCACAGCCTTTGTAATCACGGGAGCCATGAGCATTTTAGCTGCCTCTGGGACACTTTACGGCAGTGCGCTACTTAGCACATGTTGCTTAGGTTCATCAGCCTAATCAAATTTCTATTTTCATCCCACTTAACTTTCGTGAAAAATTCCTTCTTTAAGAAACTTCACTTTCTAAGTGACAAACTCATTTTTCTTCGGTGTTATGGAGGAATACCCAACAAATTATTTGGGATAACCTACAAAGACTTGCTTATCCGACTTTGGGTGTAAACATTTTACTTATGCATAGCATACCAAAATTTAAGAAAAGATAACTCGAGTTTTATCCCAAACCATAACCTTTATGGTGTCATTTCAACAGATCACGATGGTGCTCTTTTCAGTGTAAAAGCGGTAGTCTCTAAAGCTTTAATCTTTAAAACATAATGGCAGTTTTATAAATCACACCTTTGATCTACCATGTCAAACAAGGTTCGATTTGATCTCTGGAACACTCCATACTCCTATGGTTTATCGGAAAATGCAAATCCATGGAACGATTCCTCAAATCTTAGGTGTTTTGCTAAACATGTAACTCAAATATCATCCTTTATGATCGAATCATAAATTCTTTATTTTTCTTGTTACAATGATTTTCCACTTCATCTTGAAAATCTTTGAATAATTTTCAAATGTTTCATACTTCTTCCTTATTAAGTAAATATACAGATATATTCACTCAAATTTTCGGAGAAAGCATATGAAGTCGAAAGATCCACCACACATGGCTACACATAGTGGACCATATACATCAACATGTATAATGTCCAATAAGTTAGTCATTCATTCCTCTTTGGCCTATGAATGGAGTTTCAATTATCTCGAGGAAAATCTCACAAGCGTCATTTGATCAAAATCAAAGACTCCAAAAATCCATCAACATAGAGTTTCTTCATGTTTTCTTTCCAATATAAATTAAAATGGTGATGTCTCTTCGTAAGTGATCTTTCAATCATTTGTCTTGCGACATTTTAGCATTACTTTTTTTATGGACGTGATTTCTTCAACTAGACTTGTAAAAGTTCATCCATCTTCTATGGAACACGATAATTATTTGAACAACCATTGTTCTCATAATACTAGGAAAAAATAACAATTATTTAAACAAATCTTGAAGACAAGCTTTTGATGTCAACGAGAAACATAATAACACTTTATTTGTTTTTGATGAACCTCATCACATATTCTCTTGC
Source organism: Avena eriantha (assembly GCA_910589775.1). Lineage (NCBI taxonomy): Eukaryota > Viridiplantae > Streptophyta > Magnoliopsida > Poales > Poaceae > Avena > Avena eriantha. The sequence continues at coordinate 141,491,075 of OU342741.1, read as the reverse complement.
CAGTTACTTAGGCCATTGTAGTTCATGAATTGCGTTGTTCTATATGACATTTCACATCAACCAATTCGATATCAAATACCGAAGAACCACATTGTTTAACAAGCAAAGAATACAACCATAACATGTATATCATCTACATACCTTAGCTAGACATTTCCAGTCTTTTCTTTTCTGCCAAATATTGTATAGATTCTTTTCAGCATTTCCTTTTCCTTTTAAAAGAATATATCAACATCAATAGTGGCGCCATACATATGACACATAGTCCAAAGCATGTATAGTCAAATACTAATACCTTTGGATTTGCACTTGGAAGTGGATCACCATCATCAAATGTTTGATGTTCTTTCAAAAATCCATTATTTAGTAATCTTTTAGTGGAGTAAACATTTTACCTACATCTTCTATTCATCCTTATCATGACAACTTTCATGATCAAGCTACTATAGCCTATAAGGATGAATCGTGAGTATAATGTCAATTTCCAAAACCTTTTTCGGAGATTCACACGCCTAGAGTCTCCAACCTTCGCAAATTCTCATACAATATGAGAACATGTATTTTGCCAAATTATACTCTATCATATTGCAACCATAAACATTGTTTCAGATATCACAATATCTTACACACATGATGGTTTCTGAAACAATTCTTCCAGCTCCTAGATAACCTTGATATTAAAACAACTTTTTCAATATCAAGAATCATGGAGGCAAACATGATACTTTAGATAGTAACATTGAAATTCTTACTCTTGATTTAATACTACTTATCAAACTTCATGGAGTAGATAGAGTTTGCTGAAAGTTTGCAATAGGACTTCTAAACTTTAAATTGACATTCAAAACAATACGATACCTATTCGTAAAGTAAATATCCAAAGTTCTATAGTTCTATTATCTCAGTTAAACCTATGCATAAGATAGTAAATGGATGCCAATGACTACAACAAACTATGCAAATTCACTTTGATTTTACCTTATGATAAATTGAGTTCGACTAATCCAAATCACAAATGAAATCCCACTCAAAACCAACATCCCTCGAGTTGTTTTGGTGATTACATGAACAAAATCCACTACACCAAGTCCGATCATCACGTGAGTCAGTGTAGCTTCAAAGGCGAGCATCTATATGGGCATCATATCTACCATATAACTCATGCTTAACCTTTCGGTCCATGTTCTGAGGCCATGTATGTACATGCTAGGCTTGCCAAGTAAGAACCTTAGTACTCGCGTGTGTAAAACTGTCTTACACCCGTTATACGTACGTTGATTCAAGTACACTCGGTCATCACATGATGTCTTGAAACAATGAAACATAAAACAGTGTGTACTTAAGGAAGAACACATTTTTATCTTGATATCTAAAAGAGGGATCATATTATAATGCTACTAAAGCGCCAAACAAGCAATATAAGATGCAAACAAAACATCATATGCATAAAGTGGAATGATATGGTTCTTGCACTGGATCACTATCATGTGCATCGGGGTATGATTTTTATCATTCCTTTATGTGTAAGGCCAAGGTATATGGAACTTACATGTTAGGTATGCTATAATTCCAAGAGTATTAACTATACTTCAAATTATAACATTACCATATCATGACACTAGCCCAACAACAATCTAAACTAGACACTTCTAATTTATCCATGGCAAGTTTTACGTGGCTTAGGGCTTTCGAAGATAGAACCGGTCTTACCTACGAACATGGAACCATAATGATGATAATTAAATTATTAGCAACTCGTTGTAAATCAGATATTGACTATAGTAGGAAAGACAGACACTCGCTATCCATTTATGCAAAACTAGTTGCATGTCAAGCGTGGAAGAGGTCTCATGTGCGAGGACATGTAAAGTTAGTCCGGGTCGCTTCATCCCACTATGCCACCAATATCCAAAATACATAGAAGATGCAATAACATGATCATCGACGCCCACATACTCATATGTATGTGTTCTACCCGTGCAAAGCATCTACGCATAGATCAGGCTCTGATACCACTGTTGGGTTCGCAGCATAGAAAACAAAAAAACTATGAAGTGAACAACTAAGCACCAATATCTATCTACCTAGATACAATCAACGGGTGGATATACATCCATAGATAACATACCCTTGAAGAGCGACAAAGCATTGTTAACGAGATTGAACTCGTGGATGATGTAGTCGTACTCTTGCCGATCTCAAGATCGTGATGAAGTCCAGCAAGTCCAGTAAGGCTAGCACCAACAAGTCTAGCAGGTTCAGCACCACCAAGTCCAGCACCGCAAAGAAGCAATGCATCTGTGATTGCACACATGTCTGGTACCCTGAAAACCTCTGTCCCTCAGCAAAGCAGCGGAAGGAGCAACTCCTTTCTAGATAAAGCCATCGGGAACATGTATCTCGCTAATTCGAGACCATGGGGAATAATTTCTAGAGGGGGAGAGAGATCCTTCACGAGGAGGTGTGAGGTGAGAGGAGGAGTGGAGGACCTTTTATAGGGGTGACATAGGTATGATTACTCGGGTACCTATGATTTTCTACCCAGGCCCGAAGAAAGGCTTACGACCCATGGAGCATCAAGATGATGGCCCAAAAAGAGCAACCGATAAAGGCTGTAGTTGTATTAGGAAACAGGAAAAAGGACCGACATCATGTTGGTACTATAAACGCATATATGTAACTTATTCGCATACAGCTTTGAGACCCGTCCTATTATATATAGGACGGGAGAAGCCTGGGAAAAGGACACCGAATAATCCCTAAGCGATATGTAATAGTGCAATTCATCCAATATTCAGGCGACTTTGACTCCATTGTTCTCCTGACATCCGACGAAATCCCTAGTGTTCTATTTTCCGCAAGACCCCAAGTCCTTCCTCATGGACATTGCCGAGGTTACCCCTCATCAATTGGCACCGTCTGTGGGAAACTTGAACGCTGGAACCATGGAGTTAGCGGAACTCTCTTTTCCAAGCAGCAACCTAACAAAAGCGGGTCCACGCCCACCCACCCCTGTGGTAGTACCCGACAAATTCAATGGTGTATCCGATCTAATCATCGGAAGCTTCCACTTCCAAGTAGAAGAATCCCAAGAATCACACCCTTCGACACTGATTACATCAGAACCGTCGGTGGAAAAGACTACGCTTATGGCAATACCAGCATCATCTATCGGATCCTCTATGGAGGTCATGGCAGAAATCGAAGCACCAAAAGAAAACAAGCAAGACGGGACAGATCTAGGGGATCTTGATGGTTTTTACGACAATCTCTCCTTCGGATCTGAGCCCTCACTAACTCCACCACATGGAACAAGCCCAGCAAACTCTAAACCCGATGAAAGCAGTGAAAGCATCGACTTTGGGATAAGGATGGAAGAAATATACCCAGAACAGAAACTAATGGACTTCACTGATCCACCCGATAGTGTCTCCCTCAATTTAGGTGATGATGTCACCAGTTCATATATTACCTAGCAACAAGTCTGCGTGATCATCGGAGATGCCTCGGCTCAGCAAGAGTCCAAGGGTAATCCTATTTTTAACCCTGATGATGTCTTATCAAGCGACAATGCAGGAAACCACGGAAACAAAGGAAATCGCGGAAATGGGAAGACCCAACAAACAACCGCGTAACCCTAGGAGGAGGAGAACCACGCGGAGGCGAGAGGCAAACTCTCCGGCTACCAGCTGAAGCATGGCAAAAAGCAAGAGCGACAATTTTGGGTGCAGTCCCCATGACAGTTGACGCCACACGTGAAGATCTACTAGCATATTTGAAAGGATAGAGATGTCGCCTAGGGGGGTGAATAGGCAATTTCAAAACTATTATGGTTTTGGCTTGATAGAATGCGGAAGTAAACTAACGTTTATTTTACAAGCACAAAACCTAAATACACTAGGCTCAACTAAGTGCACCAACAACAAGATAAGCTAAGCAAGATAGCACAAGATAAATATACCACAAGTGATAAGAAAGATATAAGTACTTCAAGCTCGATGGCTATCACAAGGAAAGTAAGCTCGGGTATAAAGATAACCAAGGCACGTGGAGATGAAGATGTATTCCCGTGTTCCCTTACAAGTAAGGTACGTCACGTTGGAGAGGTGTGGGATTCCACCAAGGATTTCCCAACACCACGAAGGCTCACCTTCTTCTCCGAGTCTATCCCACGAAGGAATAGGCCCTTTCCTTATGGCTAGATTTTCCTCCACTCCAGAGATGGCAAGCTCCATAACCACTTCACAAGATCCACGAAGGAGAAGCCCGGGTCTCTTCACAATATTCCACGAAGAGGACATCGCGGCACCAACCACCAAGCCAACTAGGAGGTCACCCTCCAAGAGCAAAAAGCTCACGGTCTCTCACTCAAACAAATCATAGTGGAGAGCTCAACACTTATGCAATAATGCAAAGCAAGAACACCAAGGGCATTCAAATCACATGAATCATCGATGTAAAGTATGATGTAATTATGGCCATGACCTTGGCCGTTCGTCTTGAAATCCAAGATTGTTCATACTCATTCACAACTAACCTTAAATTTGTTTAACTTTTACCACTAACTTGTAGGTTTGAATTTGACACGGATGATATGAGTACATTTTACATCGAGGACCTAAAAAGGGGGAAATACCAACTTATCCGCAAAGCTGACAAGTTCGAGTGGACCAATGAGGCATAGGAAGCATTCGAAGATCTCAAGCGTCTACTGTCCACCTCACCAGTACTGGTGACCCCACGCGAAAGGGAACCACTGTTGCTGTACATCTCCGCCACCAACCAGGTGGTCAACACGGTGCTCATGGTGGAACGAGCCGAGGAAAACAAGGTCCACGGGGTACATCGCCCAGTCTACTACCTCAGCGAGGTACTCACGCCAACAAAGCAGCGGTACCCACATTATCAGAAGCTAGCATATGGCGTCTTCATGACAGCCAGGCGACTGTGCCACTACTTGCAAGGGCACCCAATCGTGGTGGTCAATGACGCCCTGCTTGGTCATATCCTCAACAACCCCGACGCCACCGTACGAGTCGCGCTTTGGGGAATCGAGCTGTCTCCACGAGACATTACATATGAAAAGCGCGACGCGATCAAGTAGCAAGTTCTCCCTGACTTCCTCGTGCACTGAATGGAGAATCAGCTCCCTGAAAAACCAGATATGTCCTACCTCTGGACAATGCACTTCGACGGATCCAAGCGAAAGGACGGAGCTGGCATAGGTGTCATACTGACATCGCCTTAGGAATATAAGCTGAAATACATCCTGCAAATGTAGTTCACCGCCTCCAACAACAAAGCTGAATACGAGGCCTTGTTGCACGGGATGTGGATGGCAAAATCTTGCGGCGCCAAGAGGCTAATAATCTACGGCGATGGTCATCAACCAGACAATGCACGAGTGCGATGCACTGAACAACAATATGATTGCACCACGACCTCTACGACACACTCAAAGGGGATTTCGACGGCTGTGAGCTGCGACACGTAGGCCGCGAGAGCAACGAAGAGGCATACGCACTCGCCAACATTGGCTCTACCTACGCCCCCATACCACCTGGGGTATTTCTCGAGCGTATTTGTGAATGCTCCATCAAGCCGAAGGCCACAGAGAAGAAAACAAGCGTAACAACAGACTCGGGGGTTGCGCCGCCCAATGAGCCAATGGCACTCGACGACCTGGAGCTTGAAACAGGACTCGAAGGACCGATGAGTGATGATGATCAAGCCATCTTGGACTCAACCGTACATCACATACCTTCTCAGCAAGAGGCTACCGAACGATCCGACTGACGCACAACACATTGCGCGGCGATTGATACATTGCAAATGTATCTATAATTTTTGATGCTCCATGCTTGGTTTTATCCACTTTCTTGTGTTTTGTCCACACTTTGGAGTACTTTTCATATGATTTCTTGGACTAACCTATTAACAAGAGCCACAGTGGCAGCTGCCTGTTTTCTGCTGTTTTTGGTTCCAGGAAGGTCAGAAAATGAATATTCTCGGAATTGGACGGGACAAAAGCCAAAGTGCCTATTTTTCTAGAAGACTCCAGGAGCCAGAATACGAGACGGAGGAGGGCCAAGGGCTGGCCACACCCCCCAGGCGCGGGCTGGGCCTGGCCGCGCCAGGGCATGGTGTGGTGGCCCCAGGCACCCCCTCGGTCTCCCTCTTCGCCTATAAGAAGCCTTCTGACCTAAAAACTTCAGGGGGTTGGACGTTTTCCCGGAAGGAGTTCCGCTCCGCCGCCACCAGATTCCACGAAACAGCATCAGAAACTCCGTTCTGGCACCCTGCCGGGACGGGGAATTGGAGGAGATCATCGCCATCATCATCACCATCGCTTCTCCATCGACCATCCATGTTTCCCCCATCTATGAGTGAGTAATCCCCCGCTGTAGGCTATGGCGATGGTAGGGATTGGATGAGATCGTTCATGTAATGGCATCAGATTGTTAGGGCATAGTGCCTAGTATCTCTATTAGTGCTTTATGACTTTGTTGCAACTTTGTTGTGCTTAATGCTTGTCACTAGGGCCCGAGTGCCATGATTTCAGATCTGAACTTATTATTGATTCATCATCAAAGTATTGTTTTGGGTCTTATCTACAAGTTGTTTACACACGTCGTTGTTTGGAACCTATGGTCCCGAAGTGACAGAAATCGGGGTAGCCGGAAGGGAAAGGCTTTGATGTGAGGATCACATGTGTTCACGGAGTGTTAATGCTTTGCTCCGGTGCTCTATTAAAAGGAGCACCTTAATTGCCAGTAGTTCCCTAGAGGCCCCGCTGCAAACGGTTTGGCAGGACAAAAGATGTTGTGCAAGTTCTCATTGTGAGCACGTATGACTATATATGGAACACATGCCTAGGATTGTCTAGTACTTGGGTGCTTTATCTCTTATCTGCAATTGTCCTATGTTCTGATTGCTATGTGAATTGTCTTGTCCATGCAATGCCCATCCATCCATCCCTATGCCTACTGCACTCGAATCCCACTGTTTACTGCTTTTGTTACTACTGTCTTTGTTTTGCTGCTACTGTTACTTTACTATTCCTACTACAAAATTGTTGCTACTGATAAACTGCTGTGAGCAAGATTGTTTCCAGGTGCAGCTGAATTGACAACTCAGTTGTTAAGGCTGATAAGTATTCTTTGGCTCCCCTTGTGTCGAATCAATAAATTGGGTTTCACTTCCCTCGAAAATACTGCGATACACCCCCTATACTTGTGGGTCATCAAGGCTATTTTCTAGCGCCGCTGCCGGGGATCATAGCTTTATTTATCAAGTCCACTTGGATTCACTATTGTTCAAGCAAAGTTTATCTTTTTCCTTGTTTGCTTGTTTCTTTATGAAAAATACAAAAAAATTAGTTCCTACTCTAGTTGTTGTTTTCGTTGGTCTGTTATTGTCTTGCCTTATCATGCTTGTTGGCAATGGTTGGTTTCTTTGAAACTGAAGCTTATTGGCAAGGTGGGTTCACGGAAGATCAAAAATATTATTATAAGGAACACCGTTTGTCACAAAAAGGGAAACACTCATGGGAACAAATTGATAGATTGTATACCATTGCTAGGAACATGTGCTCTACTTATAATGTTACTTATTGTTGTGATGAGTCTTGTTGCATAAAGAGGTATAAACACCTCCCTTTTCAATGTGAGTATAGTGATAATGATACCATATCTTCCTATGCTAAAGGAATTTATGACTTTTATGATGCAGAACAAATTGAAGAATTTATTGCTTGGAAGGGTGCTTTTGAACTTGCTAGTTTGCTTGAAAATATTGATGATTCACCTTACAAATATGAGGTGTATGGTATACTTAAATTTTGCTTTGATAATTACAAGGATGAAAATGGCTATATTCTTGAATATTTTAATAGATGATTTCCACAAATGGAAGAGACTAACGCCTTGCGGGATCCTATGGAAGAAGAAATTAATGAACCTGAAATCTCATTAGATGAAAAAGAGGAGGAGAGTGATGAAAAAAAGGAGGAAGAATGGATTAGCTACCTATGCCTACCTTCTAATGAGAGTAACTCTTTATCCCTTACATTATTTGAGTGTCCCCCTTGCTTACTAAAGGAGAATGAATGTTATGTTCCTGAGGTTTTTCTTGAAAATGTTTATAATAAAGCTCTAGTGCTTGTAGATCATGAAGAGCATGCTTTATGTGATAGTTATATTGTTGAGTTTATTCATGAGACTACTAAAAATTATTATGAGAGAGGAAAATATGGTTGTAGAAGTTTTCATGGTGTAGAAACACCTCTCTATGTGCTGAAAGTTTTGAAGTTACTCTTGCTTTATCTTCCTATGCTTGCCACTTTGTTCTTTATGAATTTATTTGCATACATTATTCCTATGCATAGGAAGTGGGTTAGACTTAAATGTGTTTTGAATTTTCTTCTTGATGCTCTCTTTTACTTCAACTCATATTTCTTATGAGAGCATCCTCTCAAACTTTTATGCCTGAAGATGATAATATGTCTATTATTCTTGGGAGACCTTTTCTTAAATACTGCAGGAGCCGTTATTAATTTTAATCAAGGGAAGGTGACCTTCAATGAACACATTGTCTATTTCCCCAAGAAGATTGAAAGGACTTATAGTTTGAATTCAATTGAATATGTTGAGGGCATTCAAGTTGGAGAAATATATTGTCCCATACGAAGAGAAAAATGTGAAACTATTATGATTGGGACCATTGCTATCAAAGTTGAGGTAACATAATCATTAGTGGGATACAAATTTTTGTATAATATGGAATTGTTTTGGTAACAAGACCTGATCAACCTTGTTAACAAAAGGATTTCATTGAACAAAACAATGTTTTCACCATGATTATCTCCGCTTACTTCTATTCTATCCATTTTAGTTTTTGCTTCTTATGCCTAACTTAAAGGCGTTAAAGAAAAGTACTTGTTGGGAGATAACCCAAGAGTTTTAGATGAGTCTTGGAAGTTATTACCTCTGTAATAACCGCTCCTTATCCTTTTTATTTGCTTTATGCCAAGAGTAACCTCTAATGAGAGAGAAGTAATGATTGGGAAAGTTGCTGTCTCGAAACAGATTTCTATGCTTCACTGTAAATATTCCCGAGCGAGCTCTGTACGTCGGATTGAGCTGTAATTTTTTGTGATTCTGACCCAGGTTGTTATATAACTTTCGTTAGTTCAACACTTTTTTATTTGAGCAACAGAAGGTCTTCGAAAAAATTCGTCTTTACCTGCTGGTCTGTTTTGACACATTTCTGCCATTTTCTGCATTTGCTTCTTGTTGGTTCCTTCTTGAGTTCTTTTGGGGAATTGAGCTTTTTGAGGGAAGTGATATAGTATATAGTGTTCTAATGGAAGTTTATTTGATGTTAGAACTGAACCTTAAGACTTATTTATCTTGAGTGCACTAATGTTGCTAATAAAGATTGTGTGAAGTTTTGTATGAAGGAAAAATTTCAGGTGTATGAAAGGAATGAGTAATGAGATGAAGGATGGAGTAAAGCTCAAGCTTGGGGATGCCACGCGTGTCACCCAAAGAAATATCCAAGAAGTACGAGCGTCAAAGCTTGGGGATGCCCAAGGCATCCCCTTCTTCATCAATAAAAATCTCAGGTTTCTTCCAAACGCTTCATTTTTATTGTTTCATGCACAATTGTGTTGTTCTTAGAGCGTCTTCTTTTTCGTTTTCGTTTTGGTTTTTCGTTTGCTTTGTTTGCTTAGTTTTCTGAATAAATTGGTTGGACCTCCTCTTTCATACATTGGCTTTTAAATAGTTTGGTTTGGCTTAGAAAAGAGTAGGAAAGTTCTTGCTTAAGTGGTAAAAAGAGCTTGTTTTTGACTATGGCCTATGCTTTGTCATGTCATGCTTGATATTGTTTTGGCTTTACACTTAGTATTATTTGCTGTAGCATGACTTGTTGTAAACAATTGAGATGTCTTAATGTGCCTTGGATGAATCATGCGTTGTTTTAGCATATTAAAGCATAGTATAGTGGTATTCTCCTTTGATGCTTTATTTGGGTTGACTTGCCACATGCTCACACCATGTTATGACTATCTCAAGTCACCATAAGCCTTTATGATCCTTTAGTTTTCAACTTGTAGTATCACTTTATGCTTTGATCAATGATGTTTTGTCGCTCTGCATGATTATGGCCATTATTGCTCTCTCGTTTGTCGCTCCCTTACTATTGCTAGCCTTCACTTTCACTGAGTATGTTTTACTCATGTTTCCAACTCCCTAAAACCAAATATTGCCAAAGTGTCCACCATACCTACCTATTAGCATCATTTTCTAATTCCGTGCATATTCAATATGCCTTGCTTTCTTCCGAATAAAATGTTTGCTTGTTATGAGAAAGTTAGTTAGTAAAGCTCTCACGAACTTGATGGCACACTTTATTTTCTTGCATTTAATGAACCTGAACCATTGTGTCCTTCTTTGTTGCGTATATGCTTGCGCTTTATAAGTTGAAGTTAGCAGAACCATGTATCATGGGGAACACTTTCAACATTACATTGGTACTTAGTACCTCGTTGATATTATGTTCTTTGCTTATGGATCCCGGCGGTGTGAAATAAAAGTGGAACTTGTAAGATCATGGAGTCTGTATGTATATTAGAGAAACGCCTGGGCCGCTAGCCTAAGCCATGCCTAATCATGGTGGAAACTTTCAGCAAACCATAATGATCATTCTATGAAGCATCCTCAATAAAAATCTATGCACATAGTAAATAAAAAGATCGATGAGATGCTTATTGTCTGCTTGCCTTGTCATTCTGATTATGGGATAGCTCCTGTATCATGTGCAAGGGGTACCCCGTTGGCGGTTCTCTATGATACGTATATACTTACAATGACAAGAGCTTACTTGTGATTGAAGTTGAGTAGCATGAGGATCAGTCTTCGTAAGTAAGGGGCATGAGACTTCGATTTATAACTTGTCAAGCATATCCTCTTAGTTGTGTCACTTTAACCTTAATCACACTAAAGATGCTTATGATAGGGGCAATGAGAGCTCAAAGCTAATGAGTACCATACTTTCAGCATTTGTAAGCCTTTCAAACTTTCCAAAACCTTTTTCATTTCCTTGTTGAGTCTCCATACATTCTATGAGCACTTTCTTGAGAGCATAGTGGCCATTCTTAGTTCTATGTGCATTGTCCCAAGACTTGTTGATTGATGCATACCTTGATATTGTTTATTTTAAACTATTTGTATCTAGTCACTCTTGTGAGCTTTGAAGGTGTCCTATGCATTTATATTTTCTACTCTATGAGGGACAAGCTGATTACCACTATGCTATGTTTTCTTTATGTGAAACAAACAAACGTCTTGCAAAGCATTGTTACTCATGAATCTTTTGTTTGTGCCTTTTCATGTTGCATCATAGTTTCTTTGTCTTATTGCTAGAACTTTGTCTTTCTTGTTATGATTGAAGTACTATGATCCCATCTTTGAATGTTTACAAATACTTTGATCAAGTCGTTGATGGTGCATGTCACCTAAAAAATTATTCTTTCTTTTTATCACTTACCTACTCGAGGACGAGCATGAGTTAAGCTTGGGGATGTTGATACATTGCAAATGTATCTATAATTTTTGATGCTCCATGCTTGGTTTTATCCACTTTCTTGTGTTTTGTCCACACTTTGGAGTACTTTTCATATGATTTCTTGGACTAACCTATTAACAAGAGCCATAGTGCCAGCTGCCTGTTTTCTGCTGTTTTTGGTTCCAGGAAAGTCTGAAAATGAATATTCTTGGAATTGGACGAGACAAAAGCCAAAGTGCCTATTTTTCTAGAAGACTCCAGGAGCCAGAATACGAGACGGAGGAGGGCCAAGGGCTGGCCACACCCCCCCAGGCGCGGGCTGGGCCTGGCTGCGCCAGGGCATGGTGTGGTGGCCCCAGGCACCCCCTCGGTCTCCCTCTTCGCCTATAAGAAGCCTTCTGACCTAAAAACTTCGGGGGGTTGGACGTTTTTCCAGAAGGAGTTCCGCTCCGCTGCCACCACCAGATTCCACGAAACAGCACCAGAAACTCCGTTCTGGCACCCTGCCGGGACGGGGAATTGGAGGAGATCATTGCCATCATCATCACCATCGCTTCTCCATCGACCATCCATGTTTCCCCCATCTATGAGTGAGTAATCCCCCGCTGTAGGCTATGGGGATGGTAGGGATTGGATGAGTTCGTTCATGTAATGGCATCAGATTGTTAGGGCATAGTGCCTAGTATCTCTATTAGTGATTTATGACTTTGTTACAACTTTGTTGTGCTTAATGCTTGTCACTAGGGCCCGAGTGCCATGATTTCAGATCTGAACTTATTATTGATTCATCATGATAGTATTGTTTTGGGTCTTATCTACAAGTTGTTTACACACGCTGTTGTCCGGAACCTATGGTCCCAAAGTGACAAAAATCGGGGTAGCCGGAAGGGAAAGGCTTTGATGTGAGGATCACATGTGTTCACGGAGTGTTAATGCTTTGCTCCGGTGCTCTATTAAAAGGAGCACCTTAATTGCCAGTAGTTCCCTAGAGGCCTCGCTGAAAACGGGCTGGCAGGACAAAAGATGGTGTGCAAGTTCTCATTGTGAGCACGTATGACTATATATGGAACACATGCCTAGGATTGTCTAGTACTTGGGTGCTTTATCTCATTTATCTGCAATTGCCCTATGTTCTGATTGCTATGTGAATTGTCTTGTCCATGCAACGCCCGTCCATCCATCCCTATGCCTACCGCACTCGAATCCCACTATTTACTGCTTTTGTTACTACTGTCTTTGTTTTGCTGCTACTGTTACTTTACTATTCCTACTACAAAACTGTTGCTACTGATAAACTGCTATGAGCAAGATTTTTTCTAGGTGCAGCTGAATTGACAACTCAGTTGTTAAGGCTGATAAGTATTCTTTGGCTCCCCTTGTGTCGAATCAATAAATTGGGTTTCACTTCCCTCGAAAATACTGCGATACACCCCCTATACTTGTGGGTCATCAACGATCCAAGGCATTCGCTGTATCAACAGCGAACTATACAAGCGCAGCATCACATGAGTACTCCAACAATGCGTCTCCAACGCTGATGGAAGAGCTGTTCTCCTCGACATCCATGAGGGGACTTGCGGGCACCACGCCGACAGTCGCGCCCTCGTCGCCAAAGCTCTACGAGCTAGATTCTACTAGCCTATGGACATGCATGATGCCAAGGACATCGTCCAAAAATGCAACGCCTGCCAGCGATTCGCGGACAAATCACATGCACCTGGCGTGGAGCTCTGGCCAATTCCATTGGCCTGGCCCTTCGCGCAGTGGGGACTCGACATGGTCGGCAAGCTCCCAAAGTCCTCGTGAGGAGGCTACGTCTACCTCTTGGTCGCAGTCGCTAAATTCACCAAGTGGATAGAGGCCATGCCGGTGACTAACCAGTCAGGAGCCAGCGCAGTCAAGTTCTTCGAGTCCATCGTCTATCGCTTTGGAGTGCCACGTAGCATCATCACGGACAACGGGGCGAACTTCACCTCCAAGGAGTTCCAAGAATTCTGCGAGAACCTGGGAATCAACGTAAGCTATGCCTCCGTAGCTCATCCACAGACCAACGGTCAGGTTGAAAGGCCAACGGGCTCGTCTGCGGGGGAATCAAGAAGCGACTCCTTAGGCCACTTGAACAAGCCACATGATGCTGGCCAGACGAGCTGTAATCAGTACTCTGGAGCCTACGCATAACCCCAAACAGTGCCACGGGATACACCCCGTTCTTCATGGTGCTTGGTGCTGAAGCGGTGCTACCCGCAGAGGTACGATACAAAGCACCGTGAGTGGTCGCTTACAGCGAGCAGGAGTCAAGTCTGCACTTGAGGACTCCGTCGACCTCCTTGATGAGACACGGGAAATCGCAGCAGAAAGATCGACGATCTACCAGCAGAACCTGCGCAACTACCACAGCAGAAGGCTACGCCCCAGGTTATTCGTCGAAGGAGACCTGGTCCTACGACTGAAACAACAAGGGCATCTCAATCTCGAGTCCCCTTGGGAGGGACCGTACGTGATTATAGAAGTAATCCCAGGTGGCGCCTATCGCCTTAAAGATTTCGAGACAGGAGTCGCGTACTCCAACCCCTGGAACGTCGTGTAACTGCGGCGCTTCTACCCTTAGTTGTCTTTTATTTCTTACATTGCAAATAAGGCTATTCAGCCAAGGCTACTTAGCACACATTGTACCTCGTACTATCCTACGAATAAATAAAGCTAAGTGCCCCAAAATCTGCGTTCTTTTATTTATTTTTTGCAATTTATCCACTCAGGGGCTGCGCCACCCTATACACATCTGTTCTATGAACCAACGCGATATCCAGAGTAGCTGACACACTAATCGAACCCTTGACAAACACCAACCCAGCTGCAACGCACCTGACGGTTGGCAAGGTGCTGAGATAAAACACAAGTCAGGCTAACAAAAACGAATCGCATAGTGCAACGCACTCGCAAAACATACGAGCTAACAAGCTCTTTATATACATCAATGTAAAACAATTATACACATCATATATATATATGAACTTTACAACACTGGTACAACTATGTGTAGGGTACAAACTAAACTACTGTTGCAACAAAAGAATGTTTGTCTGCTCCTTGAAGAAGTCGACCATTTCCTTCATTGGGCGATCCACCGCCTGGTAATGAGGAACCATGTTCCAGGTCGAACCTGCTGGCGGCGCTGGCGGTCCAGCAGCAACCGCTACAACATCCACATCAGGCATGTGCAGTCACACCAACGACAAAGAAGCCTTGGCACCAGCCACTAACTGTTGCCGTACACACTCGCGGACTCCACTCAAGTCTTGTAATTTCGCAAGAAGGGCCAATAGGCTCGATGGAACAACGTCCAGCGGAAACATCGTCTGATAGATATTCCTTAAGCACGATTGTGACTTCTTCAGGAAATGAAGCACTCACGAGGCACGATCCTGCAGGGTCGCCAGTGTGATTGCGCGATCATGATCCACCCAGAAGTACCCACTCGCCTGAAGCTGCTCTTGGGTCAGGTCATTCATGCAAATGGCAATCCTGTCCTTCTCATCTTGCGGATGGCGTGCACTGACAACTATACCAAGCAAAGGCAAAAGGATGAAGACAACAAACTACCGCGAGTGGCTACAAGAAAAGATAAGGAAGCAGAAAGCTAACACTTGAATTGGTCGCCCAGCTGCGTCACCTCTCCTAGCAGATATTGCTCTCGGGCAGTGGCCTTCTCCGCCCTCGACTTCCATACAGCCGCGTTACCACGGAGCACGGGCAGTTCGTGCTCCAGCTGCTTAACGCGGTCATGTAGTCGTGAAAGCAGAGACAGCTCATCCACCCTTGAGTGCGACTGCACTAAGGTATCATCAGTGGATGGCAGATTCCGAGGTTCACTCGAAGGACCACTCAATGTGCCCTATCACAAGCCAAGCAAGAAATAATAAGAAGACCAAGCAATACATGGACAAAAACTCGAGTGCATTCAAGCATAATAAAGTATCAACCGATACACTCGCCAACAACATGTTCTAGACAAAAGGGACAAGCTATTAACTATTACAAATATGACTATTGAGGAGCAACTGGCTTCTTCGACTTGGACTTCGGTTTCGGGGCCTCATCGAGTCTGTGGCAGTATCCGACACCATAGACTTACCACCGGCCCCTGATGATGCAGCCTTTGCCGCCTTCTTGGCTCGCTGCAGCTCCTCAGAGTACTTCGCGACTGTGTTGATGAGCTGCGGCCCGTACTTGCCACAGGCAGTTGCAAAAGGTGCAAAAACTACCTGTTGACCATCCGCGCCGACATGCATCGCTTTGGAGACCGCAGCAGGATCCGCCTCGACTCCATGGGCTTGAACCATTGCGAGTGACATAGAAGCGCCAGCCGCACGAAGCGAGTTCTTGAAGCCTGCAGGAATTCCTCCAGCAAGGGACTCCACCAGGTCATCTACATTCTCGATCAGCTCAGTTTTGGGCGCCAGCTCCTCATGGAGGTGACTGAGTACACCCTTACCTTGGTCAACATCCCCTGGACGGAAGCACTACGATCTTCGACTACCGTGACGACACCTGCTAAGGCATCATCACGATGAAGCGCCTAGGCGTCAAAGCTCAGACCGCCGGCATCTACACGGAGCAAAGTGTTGGCAAAAAAAGGTCAGCGCAATAACAAAGTCGAAAGAAAAGGACACGACGAAAATCTAGACAAAGAATACCTGAAAGAGCCTTGGCAATCGAGAAGAGTTGTTCTTCGAACAACTTCTCCCTAGCCACGATGGAGGCACACAAATCCTCGTCACGTTTCCGCGATTCGTCAAGCGCTGCGACTTCCTCATTGCGACCCTTCACCGCCGCGGTGAGCGTATTTTCGAGGGAAGCGGCATCGCGAAGGATCACATTATGCTCAGATGTAAAACAAAGACATACCGTCAGTCGAGTATATCACAAGCAAGAACAAGAAGAAGCAAAAAACACTCACTTTCAACCACGCGATGGCGATTGTCCAGCATTGCATGCTGGCGACCCATTGCAAGCACCTGCTCCGCCAGGCGAGCAGCTTCCTTCACAATAAGCTGCGATAGGAGAAACAACAAAGGATCAGCAGATGATATGGATGATAAATTCGACTGCAAAAGATCAGAAGAAGCAACATCACACATACGTGATCCTCCAGCGACTCCAAAGTGGATTGACGCGCAGTCGTCCGGACAACCATCTGGTGCTCCACATCGTGTGGAGAACTTGATGAATTGTGCCCGGAGTGGGCCGCCAATGGAGGGGAAGGAGTCCGCTCAGCCACTTTCTTGGCCTTGGAGTCCGTGACTCCAGATTCTTTCAAAAACTGGACGGCACCAGAAGATGACGACGCCGGTTGACTGCAGCACAAAACCAAAATCAGGAAAATGCAACTCCAAAAAAGAACCAAGAGAAGAATTGTATACTTACCAATCAAACTTGTCAAAATCGAAGATTTGGCCCTCCGACTCCAATGACGAATCCTTCGGCAGCCGCATCTTCTTGCGGGAAGATGGCGCCACAACACTCACAGGAACGGCAGGTATCGCCGACTCCGCACCAATAGCTGGGCCTTCCGGAGTCGAAGGAGATGACGCATCCGAATCTTTGCTGTGCGAACGCTTGCGAGTATCCAAACTGCTAGACTTAGGGGCTTCCTCCTCCTCTTCACAAGGGATGGTCGACTCCGACTCATCCTCCTCATCTACCTCGTGAGGAATAACCCCCCAGGAAGAGGGAATACCAGGAAACACTTGCCAATCCTGCATCCAGAAAACAAGTCAGCACAAGTCAAGAAAAAGAAGCACTCGACAAACAAAGCTACTTCATAACACGACCATACATCAGGAGGAGGATTCGCAACATCGAATGGAGGCATGACTGGTTCACTGGGGAGCACATCCTTGGCGGTGTACTTGGTGAGCAGTCGCACCCCCTTATCTACTTCACCCACGGAAATTCCATCGGTAGATACGCGAATGACATCATCCGCACCAGTCCACTGGAACATATGATGGACTCTGGCCTGCAGGGGCTGGATGCGACGGCGCAACCATGTGAAAATGAGGGCTCAGCCTCCCTCTTCTTTACCCATGCGACTCTCGAGGTCGCAAACGCGCTCGTACAGCACATCTGTCTCCTCAAACTCGCCGGGCATCACCACGTTCTTCCACGAGCGCCTCCTCCTGTACGGCACCGTGGGATCGAAAGGCGCGAGTCCGAAGTGGTCTCCGTTGGCCTTCTGGTCACGGATGTAGAACCACTTGTCCCTCCACCCTTGGACAGACGCCATGAGCTTGATGTCAAAATACGTGACGGATGGGTCGACATAGATACCACAACCTCCTACATCGTAGACTACGGAACCAGACGACGACTGGCGTTTCAGCTTGAAGAGACGCTTGAAGAGACCAAAGTGTGGCTCAGTTCCAAGCCAGCACTCGCAAAGCGTAATGTAGCAGGCAATGCGGAGGATAGAGTTGGGGGACAGCTGGTGTAGCTGGAGCCCATAGAAACAAAGGAGGCCCCTAAAGAAAGGATGCAGGGGCAGAGAAAGACCATGGATGATGAACGCTAGGAACATCACCCGGAAACTAGCAGGAGGACAAGGGGTTACCTCACCACCTGGGACTCGCGAGTCACCGACCGCGGGAGACAGAACTCCGTCTTGGCGCAGAAGACAGAGCTCGGATGACTTTATGATGGACGCGCGCCATGCGCCATTAGTGACGTGAGTGCCCACACATTTCTTCTTCCCAGCGACGGCGGTGCTGGTGCCTGCAACGGCGGAGCCACCCTTCTTCTTGGTTGCAGCAATGGTGGCGGTGGCATCAACAGCGACACCTCCTTTCTTCTTTCCCATCTTGTGGTGGCGATGCGAATGGAGGAAGTAACTAGGGAATACGCGGAGCTGGTCCAGCGTCGCAGAGAATATGAACTCTAGGGAGCAGAGGAGCAACAACAATGGCAACAGAGGCAAAGGCAGAGAAAATAGTAGATGGGAAAAATTACCGCTGCAGCGCTGCTACTTAACCCCTGGAAGATGTAATCCAACGGCCAGCAGAAACCCTATCAGACATGTGGCGCCCATCGTGATCGACACGTGGAGGACCTGAAGCGCGAACCGTCCCCCACTACCCCAATTACGCGTAGAAATCGATGAGGCGTAGTTAAAACAAAGATTACACACGCCCGGTCAAGTCAGGGTTAGAAAATGGGACCCACCGGTTGTCACGTCCCGTCAAAGCCGCCCACGCGGGCAACTGAGATCATCACATCGTCAGCACTGATGTCATCAAAGATTGAGCGGTACAAAGCTTCCACTACTTTAGTCCTTGCTCGAGTCTTCGACTCCACCAAGCACTCGGGGGCTACTCCCATAGGGAGCGCTGGTCGCGCACCCTACGATTTTCTTTTTTGCAGGAATATGGACATTTAAAGCATACCCAACCACTCGAATCCACGATTCGGCTATGGACATGGGTTACTCCCATAGGTAGCCCTTGAAATAAATTCGACTAAATAAAACAAACAAAAGATGACAGCAGTCGCAAAAGTTCTTTAGTCCTTGCCTGAGTCTTTGACTCAACCAGGCACTCGGGGGCTACTCCCATGCGCTGGTCGCGCACCCTATGATTATTTGTACATCGTACTGTGTGTCGATAACATCCACACTCGAAGTCTATGGCGACACCGCCTCATATTTTTCCTACAAAGAGATTGCGTCTCCTGGGTCACCCGAATCATCTCCGCGATGACAAAATTTCGGATGCCGCGCTTGTAGCGTGAAGATAAAACCTGAATACGGCCTGGCAACGCATTCTGCTGTGCACTACCAGAAATTTATCTGTGCCTACATGTGCGATGAACATGCCTTGACGGACGCGTCGAGTGCTCACACCCATACACTGAAATTCGACTCCTGTAAGACCTCAGTGGCTTGAGTCGAATTACGCTAGCACTTTTCCGAATTCGAGTCCGGGGACTCGAGTTCGAGTAGATTGCGTTGTTTTACCCTAAGGTAGTTAACTGATACCGATACATCGGTTAAATCAGGCACGCACGTCAACAATCTCTATGACACAAATAGAGCAGTCAAAAAAATACTCAGTCATGTACTCGAAAGGCTTCGTAAAGTCCCCAGTCGAATCTGCGATTCCACTGGACACTCGGGGGCTACTGACATGGGTATACCCTACAGGTACTCGAGCTTGATATATACGTCCTGAATACAGCGGAAGCCCACGGCATTGCCAAGGCCCAAATGGAGAACTTGAGTAACCTACGGACTCTCGATGGCTTGCGGAACAAGAAGAAGCTAAAGATAGAAAGTTTAAAGGGAAAACCCTAACCTGTAACCGACTCGACCTGCTACCCGAGACCTAGCCTATCTATATAAAGCCTAGGAGGGGGCGGCGAGGAGGACACACACAACCCTAGTTTCCACAACCCTCGCCTGATTGCATCTGCGCACCATTGTAATCTTCGATTCCTTCATTAATTCCACGAGCAGACAAGCAGGAGTAGGGACCTCTATGAGGCCTGAACCTGGGTAAACCTTGCGTCCCTGTGTGCTTGTTTGCTAGCAGATTGATGCTTCTAGCGCTCCCTCCTTCTCCAAAACCCAAGTCCATAACAATGGGCATTGATGAGTTAAACCCTCGTCAACATTAGTCCACATGGATTGTCATTAATCACCAAAACCACACATAGGGGCAATTACCCTTTCAATCTCCCCCATTTTGGTAATTGATGACAATCACAACAAGAGGGTTTATATAATGAATATTAGAAACAAGTACGCAACTTATCTGAGAATAAGTTGTATACAAGAGGTTGTATTTGATATGGTTAAGTAACACAAAGATACTAGCCCATATCAAAACCAATTCTACTCACACAAACTACAAATAATGCAAGAGATGTGAGTAGAACCAACATATATAGAGCAAACTCCCCCACAATATATGCACGTGTGATGAACTTGAATTTCATTGCATACATTGTCAAGCATAACCTTTGGGAGAGTTTCCACTATATATTCAACCATGCAATACATAATAAAGATGAAATGCATGAAAGGCGAACACTTAAGAACAAACCAATCTTAAGTAGAAAACCATTTCCCTTAAAACCCTCTAAACTTCTCCCCCATTGACAACAAGTGCCAAAATGGATGACAAAGTTAGAAGGCCAACATAGTTCAAGTTCCTCCCAAGGTGTGCATTTCTCATAATATGAGTGAAATCATATGCACATATCCAATGACAAATACTTGGAGGAAATCAACTATATTGAGGATCAAATATTTCTAAAATGATAACAAGGTGAGGAAACTTCAACGGATGAAGCAAGCAATCAAAAGATCAAAATAATCAGATGGACAAATAGTGATCTAAATGAAATAAGGAAGCTCCCCAAGGTTTGTGCATAAATGAGTTGTTTCATTTGAATACAATATGCACAAACATGGAATCCTCACTCCGTCTATATCATTTAGAACACAACTAAGATACAAGGAGTAGAGATATAAATCAATACACTTGTCAAGACAAGCTTAAGTCCAAAAGAAACCAAATATGAGATATGAGTGCGCAAAGATGCAATAAAAGTAAACTGAGCACTCATAAATCAAGACCTTACCAAAACCATGAAAAACTAAGCGAATAAGTGAGATGGTTGGCAAAAGGCGAGGATATCAAGGTGAGAGATTAACACTCTTGTGTATATAAGTTTCTAAGTGGGAAAACATGAGAATAATCCACAAAGAAACATCCACACATAAGAGGTTAATAAAAATAAGAAAACTTGATATCCAAGAGGAAGTCATAAGATATACCAAAAAATGATATTTTGCTTAAGTGCATATATAGCCCATGGCTCTATTTTATCTCATGGTATATCATTGAATTCACCAAATAAAAATAAAAACCTCAAAAACATCACAACTAACACTAAGGGAACTAATGCTAGTTGGGATATTTTGAGAAAGGCAACAAGTATCAAAAGGAAGGATTCAATGCAATTTTAACAATATTGCACATGAGAGTACCATGAGGAATTGATATGCAATAAATTGCTAGAAGGCATATTTGGAATTGGTGAATCATGAACATGATTTTATATACTCCCCAAAATATGCATCATCTCAAATTACTCACATAGGCAATAAGGATAGAGAAGTCTTTAAAAGATCCTTGCAAGAACCACAACATTTACAAACAAATAAATCCATGCCAAGATGTAACCTACAAGAGGTTGGATGGAAGAATAGTATGCATGAATAAGATAATTGTTACCGAGATAACAATGGTATGATGTAGTAGATAAGAATTCTGCATCCTAGCTTGGCTCCAATTATCATGTGGTGACAACACCTTCCTTATAGATAAGACACGCATCCATTGCATCTCCAATGTACCTAAAACAAGATTCAAGTACATCTTGATCCCCAAAC
Source organism: Avena eriantha (assembly GCA_910589775.1). Classification (NCBI taxonomy): domain Eukaryota; kingdom Viridiplantae; phylum Streptophyta; class Magnoliopsida; order Poales; family Poaceae; genus Avena; species Avena eriantha. Next base: position 141,469,057 of record OU342741.1, on the reverse strand, counting down.
TTATTGGGTCCAAAGTGGTTAGACTAACCACAGCACATAGGACATACTCCATAAAAATATGTGCATATTTAGAGATGAAATTTGAGTTTCATGCACATCATAGACATTTAAGGATTTGATGGAGTATACCCTATATATGGGATCAAAGAAAACAAAACATGATATAAGATATACATTTAGTAAACATGCATGCACAAGACTTTCAAGAACCAATGAAGATATAATTTGGACAAACACCAAAATATTCAAGAAGGCATACAAGGTGTGACAAAACACATTTGTTGTCCAAACTATATCAAAGAATCAAATCAACACAAGATTTGTTCAACAAAGTTCAACAAATGAACCAAGCAAAAACTATTGAGCATAAAAGATGAGATAAAAACACAAATGCTCAAAGATTTATCTCATTCAAGCAAATAACATAGAGAAGAAAGAATGAGATACAAACTCCCAAAAGAGCAAGGTTTCAACAAATAAACCAAACCCTTAACACTCTTCACAATGGCACAAGGTTCCGAGAAGAAAAGGTTTGTCTTCCACTAAAAGCACATTTGATAATAATCAAAAACACCACCAAAGAGATGTTCAAAAACCAAGGAAGACAATGGGAGCCACAACAATTTTTGGAAAGAAAAAAGGCAATAGCAGGTGAAATCCAAGGTGAAGATGACCCACAAATGCTACCACACCCAAGTATATCAATTGTCGAAGACAATGAGTGTATCAGAATTTATTTTCGGTGGTATATTGCACGGATATTAAATATAAATCTTCACAATAAAAAGCATAGGATATGAATAAAAAGATTAAGCACTATGCAAATATAGAGATTCTTGATAGCTTCAACTAGTCACACAATCATGCAAAGCAATGATTATAATAACTTGAAGCAAATGGTCTCCCAAATAAGATATAGAGATATGCATTTGAGGAAGGGCCACACCAAGAATTTATTACTCAAGCAAAGACCAAAAAGATGAGCAATAAAAGCTTCTAACAAAAATTAGGACCTTGTTTGAGCTAACATGCCACCTAGATACAAGATAATCAACAATATCAACTCTAAGTGGCACCACCTCATATGTTCACATTTCCTAGGATTGTGATATGCAAAAGTAGCATATTACTCACCCATAATGTGGTATTCATTTTTTTCTTAATAAGAGGAAAAAACAACCTCATCTAGAGATAATTAATGGACATTTAGAATTTGAATTTCTCATGAGTATGACACACCAAATAGTGACTAGATAAGCTTGCAATATCAATACTAAGTGGTAGTACTCATGTACACACATTTTAAGGTTTGAGAGATGCGTGAGGCATATCACTCTCCCAAATGGGATGTTCCATTAATCACTCGAAAAGAGCCCAAAAAGATATCATCAAGATGCATTAGAGGCTCAAAGAAAAACACACAAGTAAATGATGTGACAAACACATATACATACTTGAATACACAAAATAATCAAGCATGAGGCACAACAAACACAAACACATATTTGGTACAAAATCAAAACATGTAAAGGGGCAAGTAAATTTCAATATAAAAGAGTTGAGTTCGAGTTACCGCAAAGAGGCGCATTGGGTATATGGTAGGGAGATGATAGTCCTTATAACTTGGCTTGATCAAATATAGTATATGAAGATCCCTTAATTCTTCATGAGTTAGCCAAGTCTCCAATGCCCTCCAATAACACCTATTGATCAAGTTTGAGCTTGTTGGTCCCCAACCAAGTTGGGTCCTAAGAGGTTAGTCACAATAGGCTTGGCAACCCAAATGGTTCGTTTCTTGACACCACTTTGAGTTCCAACAAACTTGGTAAACACATTGCCATCCTTATCCTTCCCAAGAGAATAATAATCATCAACAATGATAGGGTTAGATAAGGTACCATTTGAACATGAAGAGGCCAAGTGCCCCTTCTCACGACATATGTAGCAACAAGTGCTCCCCTTTCTCTTCTTTATTGATTTCTTGTCTTGGGGAGCATTATCTTGATTCTTCTTGGGAAGTGGCCTAGCTTCAAATTGAGGTTGAGATTGGGCTTGACCTTGACCTTGTGGCCACTTCCCTTGTTTCTTATCATTCAAGTGCTTTTTCTTCAATGGACAAGATCTTACTGAAGGGAATATGCCCGAGAGGCAATAATAAAGTGGTTATTATCTTATTCCATGTTTATGATAAATGTTTATTTTGCATGCTATAATTGTATTGATCGGAAACGTCAATACATGTGTGTTTAATAAACAAAAAGGGTTCCTAGTTATGCCTCTCTTATAGACTAGCTTGTTGATTAACAAGATGATCAAGGTTTCCTGATCATGGACATTGGATGTTGTTAATAACAAGGTCACAACATTTGTGAAATGATGTGATGAACATTCATCCGAAGTATAGCACTACAATCAAGTCATTATGTTTATATTGCCATAACATCATACGAAGTAATCTTAGTCCTTAGACCATGAGATCATGTTAATTGCTAACACCGGAAGAGTATCTTGATAACATCAAAAGTCACACCATAACAGGGTGACTATAAAGGTGGGTTCAGTACTACGAAGGTGTTATGTTGAGGCTCATGGATCAAGAGTGGAATTTGTCAATCCCGATGACGGATAGATATACTCTAGGCCCTCTCGGTGATATCACATTAAGATAGCTTGCAAGCAAGTGATGTGATCACTAGAATGTTATATCACGGGAACGAGAAAAGAGTGCATGTCGGCAACAAGATCAAACTAGGTATGGAGATACCGATGATCGACTCTTGGACATGTAATATATCACGAGATCCATACTGACTCCTGCATATTCAACAATGACTTCTGTGATCGTGAGAACCTTTAACGTTAGTAACTAAATCCCTTTGTCTCGCGATATATTACATGTCCGAGATTCGATCATTGGTATCTCCATACCTAGTTTGATCTCGTTACCGACATGCACTCTTTTCTCGTTCCCGTGATATAACATTCTAGTGATCACATCACTTGCTTGCAAGCTATCTTAATGTGATATCACCGAGAGGGCCTAGAGTATATCTATCCATCATCGGGATTGAAAAATTCCACTCTTGATCCATGATCCTCAACATAACACCTTCGTAGCACTGAACCCATCTTGATAGTCACCCTGTTATGGTGTGACGTTTGATGTTATCAAGATACTCTTCAGGTGTTAGCAATTAACATGATCTCATGGTCTAATGATAAAGATTACTTCGTATGATGTTATAGCAATATAAACATAATGACTTTGATCGTAATGCTATACTTCGGATGAATGTTCATCACATCATTCCACCAATGTTGTGGCCTCATTATTAACAACATCCAATGGCCATGATCAGGAAACCTTGATCATCTTGTTAATCAACGAGCTAGTCTATAAGAGAGGCATAACTAGGAACCCTTTTTGTTTATTAAACACACATGTATTGACGTTTCCGATCAATACAATTATAGCATGCAAAATAAACATTTATCATAAACATGGAATAAGATAATAACCACTTTATTATTGCCTCTCGGGCATATTCCCTTCAGTCTCCCACTTGCACTAGAGTCAATAATCTAGTTTAAAAAACTTTGCGTATTGAACACCTATGGCTTTCTGGTGTTGCATATACGCGATTGCTAGTGGTTAACATAATCTCCGGATCTGACAGTTTCAGGTCCGTGTGTATTTGCATGTCTTTGCGTCTCTACGCATCACTCATTCTCAAATGAGATGGCATCGTATAAATTTGGTCCTCTGGTGAGACCTTTAGTTCGTCCGGGTTAAAATATGTTGATATTATTGTCACACAATATATCTTCATAGTATTAGCCCACTTTGAACCACACCTAGTTTGATAACAAACTACTTAACACAAATGCCCTCCTTTGCTGCTACTATAACAGTTATATACTTAGCCTTTTGTTGTAGTATCTGTCACAATGTCTCAACTTTGGAACTCATCCAAATCCATCATGGAACATCCTTTCCATTACATTGTGCCACCCATAGTCTAAATTGAGATAAATTTAATTTGTATCTTGTGACAAAACTAGTATCAATGTAACACTTTACAATGAACTACCTTTAACTATTTGTCACTTATACATGATATATTCTTAGTTCTTCCAAAGCTCATAAGAATATCTTTACTATCGTCCAATGATCATCTTATGAATCATCTTGGTATGTGCCCATAACACTTAGAGCATACGACATTTTGGATATATACATATCACGGTATGATTGATCAAAATCTTCATGTGATTTTACTCACCAAGTGTTGAAACACTTGAATCTTGATACAATCCTTTCCATGCAGCAAGAACCTTTCTTGTTGTTTCCATATTGAACCCATTCAATATCTCATATATGTATGTCTAGCACAATCATATTAGCGCCTCAATCTATCCATATAGATTTTGATGCCAAGTATTCCGGTTTTGCCCAAGCCTTTCATCGAAATCTTATTTTAATGAAATTCTTAACTTGTGTCAATACAAGATACATCATTTCCAATCAACAATATGTCCTCTACATAATGTATTAGAAATATGTCTCAACGCTCCCAGTTAATTTTTTGCAAATGCAAGCATCTTCATCATCTCCGATGAATTTAAACTCTTTTAACAGTTTCATCATGGTGAAGATTCCAACTCCGTTATGCTTACTTCAACTATTGAAGTTTGCATGCCCTTTTAGCACCCTTTGAATTAACAAAACCCTTCGGACCATGTCATGTACACGTCCTAGGTAACCGTTCTATTATAAGAACCTTGTTTTGTTTATTCAACTACCATATACGAAATAATATGTAGTGGTTGCTACATTAATCCGTCAAGACAATATATCGCTATGAAAGATCAAATCTTGTCATAGTCAACTCCTTGAACATTGTCGTAAACTTCTTTCCGACATGTCGACTATTTCATAGATGTTAAACATCCATGTCTATTTCTTTATAGATCCAAACACGATCGATAGGCTTCATGCCTTTCCGGAGGGTCTTCCAAGTTCAGAAACTTGATTTCTCATGTATGGATACTATCACGGATTCTATGACTTCTAGTCATTTTATGGAGTCAGGGCCCATCATCGCTTCTTTGCATGCAGTCGGTTCATTATTTTCAAAAAAATAATGACTTGCTTATCAAATCACACTATTTGATTCTTACCGACCCACACGGTTCAATATGAACTCTAATCTCTGAGATCACACCCTTTGTAATCACGGGAGCTATGAGCATTGTGGCTGCACCGGGACACTTTCCGGCGCTCTAGACAATATGCAAGGACTATCAACACAAGGGGATATATAATTATCGTTGCAAGAAGTTCTTAAGTCCAAACTCTCTACACCATTAGCATTTATAGAACATGAATCATTGGTGTAAAGAGAACCACTACCATCATTACATATGATTTATCCACTCACCATGCCATTACCTTGTGACTTGTCACATTTAGGTGAAGTAGAGGGAATTGAAATCTCATCGCGGCCGAAGGTGGAAGCCACTTGGATCTCTTCATGATGTGAAGGAGAAGAGAGCTCCTCGGAGATACCACCGACCCTATGAGAAATGGACCCACCAAATACTTCTTTAAGCTTGGTCCACATCTCATGAGATGACTTGTGCTTTACATTTGTCATGAACAAATTAACTATGGGGCTCAAAGAGAAAATAAGCTTATTAGATACTTGAGCTTCGAGATGTAATTTTTTCTCATCCTCTAAAGATAGATTTTGAGGATCCATCGGAGGAGAAAAACCTACATCTAGAAATCGCTCAATATTTGGACACAAGGTCTAAAGATTACAAAGCAAGCAATTTCTCCACAAAATATAATTTGTGCCATCAAAGATAATTGTGTCATTGTGCACTATACTACTAGCCGACATCTTTACACTCTAGGTGGTGAAGCCTAAACAAGGAGAGACCACTCTAGGATTTCCCAATGCCACGAAGGCTCACCTTCTTCTCCGAGTCTATCCCACGAAGGAATATGCCCTTTCCTTATGGCTAGCTTTTCCTCCACTCTGGAGATGGCAAGCTCCACAACCACTTCACAAGCTCCACGAAGGAGAAGCCCGGGTCTCTTCACAATCTTCCACGAAGAGGACACCGCGGCACCAACCGCTAAGCCAACTAGGAGGTCACCCTCCAAGAGCAAAAAGCTCACGGTCTCTCACTCAAACAAATCGTAGTGGAGAGCTCAACACTTATGCAATAATGCAAAGCAAGAACACCAAGGGCATTCAAATACCTCACTCTCAAATCCCACCAAAGCAACAAGTGCTAGGGAGGAATTAGAGAGGAAGAACAATGGTGGAAATCAACAAATGACTTCAAGATCTAGATCCAATGGGTTCCCCTCACTTAGAGGAGGAATAGATTGATGGGGATTGTAGATCTAGATCTCCTCTTCCAAAGCCCTCAAAAAGATGCAAGAATCATAGGAGGGAAGGGGGAGGAGGCAAGCTCAAGAGGGTCAACAATGGCGGTCAATTTCGTGATCAAGAACACCCAAAAACGTTGGGGGAAGAACCCCCTTTTATAGGGGAAAGCAAATATGGCCCTTGGGAGGAAATATGTGAAAACTCGGTTTAAAAGTCGATTGGACTGGCCCCAGAACCGGGAAACTCAGTCCCCAGGCTGAAGGACCAAATTACAAACCGGAAAACCTCTGTTTGCCAACTCGGAATAGACTCGGTCGCGAAGAACGGAAAATATGGTCTGAGATCCGGTCTACCGGCGCTGGCATCGGACCGTCCGGTGTGGGGCTCGGTTGAACCAGATCCACAACTGGGATGAAATAGACTTCACGAAAAACGCAATAACTTTTGCATCCGGACTCCAATTTCGATGATCTTGGGCTTGTTTTGACGAGGACAACAAGCTCTACAATATGGTGCATGAAAACATCATAGTACAACAAAGGAAGATAGAACAAAATGAGGAAAGGTATGGAGCCTCCCTATAAGAAGAAGAAGTAAAACCTTCAAACTCGATAACGACATATAAGATGCATACGAATTCCATTTTTGATGAACTTGGGCTTGTTGAAGAGCTAGCAACAAGTTAAAGAACCTCACATATAGAAAATACTAAGAAGCGACAAAATAGGAATATGCAAAGTATGCAAAGGATTGAGCTCCCTAAGACAATGTGATCAAGTACCCAACTGAAATCCCCTCTTGATAGTGCGCTTATCTATCCTATAACCCGGTATCCCAACAAACACCTTGAGACCGGTAAAAGGAAAACCTAGCAACGCCATACATTTGCCTTGTGCATCCCGCTTGATCTTGATGACAATGCTTCAAGCTCCATCCAAGCCGGAATGCATCACTTGATCATTGTTGCTTCGTGAAGACTCATAATTTGCTCCCCCATACACCACTATGGGATTGCTTCATTAAGACCCATCTTCACATGTACATTATCACCAATATGGACGGCAATCTTCAAGAAAATGATCTTCTCGAAATGCTTATCTTGATGACGATCACCACTTGATGTCATCCTCTCATGGGCTATATGAGATCTTCACTTTTGAAGCATTCCCATGGAAAGATACCTATCCCATATAGAAAACGCAAAGGCACATATATAATGGGTTAATTCATGATGCATAAATGACAAGTCTTACCATACCACAAGATCCATGTGGTACATTCTTTATGCTTCATGTGTTGACCAACTTGAAATCACTCTTCACTCTTTGTATAGGTCAACCAAGTATATTCTCATGCTCCATCTCAATAGCTTGAGGTACATAAATAATTCTTCATTTGATTACATGCTCTAAATCTTAGTCAACCATAGCTCAACTAATGAGGCTATCATGACACTGGCTTAGAGCCATATCTTGAATTCTTCTATTGAGACCACACTCTCAAGATCTTGAACATATCATATTATTCTCTTCAATTTGATGATATTGATTCCAAAACTCAAGGTATATCTTTATCTTCATGGCATCCATATTTGAATCCAACATATGGACTACAAGCATGACCTATGGAATATTCATTCATATAAAACTCAATGAAAACATTAGTCCACAGGGATTATCATTAATCACCAAAACCACACGTAGGGGCAATTACCCTTTCAATATCAATATTTGCTCCATCATAGAGACCTGCTAAGGATGCAAAGGCAGCTCAGTGAAAGGAAAAGGCTTGCCGAGGAATCTAGCCTACGGCGGGCACAACTGAGATCAACCCAAGGATCAGGAAGCATAACAGGAGGAGCACCACCAAGAAGGGGAACATCTCAACTACAGAACATCCCCAAAACAGAAAGAAGCAAACCGATCCAAGATCTAGATACGTCGTGTATGTCAGTAGATCAAGTAGGAAATATCAAGGCAAAAATGGCCCAAGCAGCAATTGTGGCTGCACAAACATATCTGATCACAACTCAACCTTCACCTGATGATCCTTGCATGGCCCTTCACCGCTCTGCCCTGATGAACCTTGATATGGTAGGAGCATCAACCCGACAGATCCCCACGCCGTCGCAATAGCCCTCGGCAAATAGGTCACACCCGACGATCATGATTGCCACATCGGGTGCACTTCTCGGGATCAGAGCCACAGAATGATGCAAGAAACAATATCCCACAGCGAAGGGTCGATCGATCCAAGGAAGAGTGTAGTAGCCAAAGATATTATGACGGTGAAAGCGAGGAAGAGCAAAACTATGTGGAGCCAGTTGGTTTACCCGACGGGTTCGCAAGACTCCAGTACCAAAAGATTTCAAACTACCACACAATCGTCAGAAATATGATGGCCTCCAAGAGCCCGAAGCCTATTAACATATTTTCTGGCAACAATAAAGCTACAAGGCGGCTTCAAAGCTTACAGCTCGCACACATGTCTGGTACCCTGACAACCTCCGTCCCTCGCTCCAGCAAAGCAGCGGAAGCAGCAACTCCTTTCTAGATAAAGCCATTGGGAACATGTATCTCGCTAATTCGAGACCATGGGGAATAATTTCTAGAGGGGGAGAGAGATCCTTCACGAGGAGGTGTGAGGTGAGAGGAGTGGAGGGCCTTTTATAAGGGAGAGGGGGCAGCCCCTCCCATGGCTGGCAGCCAAGGTGGTGCCCCCACCTCTTCCATCATTCATGTGAGTGGAGCTCCCACTCACATAAACATGCCTCCACTCAAAAGTCCACTCACCTCCATTAAATTTTCACCAAATTTAATACAATCTCTCATTTAATAAAACTCTATTATTTATTTTATTCAGAATTTTGTTAATTAATTTAATTAACAAACATTCATATAAAACCCCCTGTAACATTTCAATATCACATGCAGAACCAGTTTCTACAATTTCACCTGAAACAATTTCGGTTTCCATTGAAATGATTCTAGCGCTTTCTTAAATCTTTATCTGAAACATATTTGCTCCAAATGGTGTCGGTAGCCCTTAAGTGTGTCACCCTACAGTTCGTGAATAATGTAGACATGATAGATACCCCTCTCCGATCAATAATTAGCAGCGGGACCTGAAGATTCGTACTGACTCCCACACATTCAACAATGACTCTAGTGATAATGTGAACCTTTAACATCGTAACTAGATCCCTTTGTCTCGTGATATATTACATGTCCGAGATTCGATCATTGGTATCCCCATACCTAGTTTATCTCGTTACCGACATGCACTCTTTTCTCGTTTCCGTGATATAATAGTCTAGTGATCACATGCCTTGCTTACAAGCTATCTAAATGTGATATCACCGAGAGGGCCCAGAGTATATCTATCCGTCATCGGGATGGACAAATCCCACTCTTGATCCATGAGCCTCAACATAACACCTTCGGAGTATCTGAACCCACCTTTATAGTCACCATGTTACGGTGTGACGTTTGATATTATCAAGTTACTCTTCTAATGTTAGCAATTAACATGATATCATGGTCTAAGGACTAAGATTACTTTGTATGATGTTATAGCAATTTAAACACAATGACTTTGATCGTAATGCTATACTTTGGATGAATGTTCATCACATCATTCCACCAATGTTGTGGCCTCGTTATTAACAACATCCAATGTCCATGATCAGGAAACCTTGATCATCTAGTTAATCAACGAGCTAGTTTATAAGAGAAGCATAACTAGGAACCCTTTATTTGTTTATTAAACACACACGTATTAATGTTTACAATTAATACAATTATAGCATGCAAAATAAACATTTATCATAAACAAGTAATAAGATAATAACCACTTTATTATTGACTCTCGGGCATATTCTCTTCAAGAAATCCTAGCACCATTATGAATTTGTAATAAAGATGATCTATTCTTGTGTCCAGATGATTTGCCGGTCTATGATAGGTTTATGACTTGTGTTTGATCTCTCTCTTTAGATGGTATGTGTAGTCAGCCACATATCATTTGCGCTTGGGACTAAAGGGAGGGAGACATCCTTTGGATGTGTTTTGGGATCATGGTCGTGTGACAGATCGACGCCGGTTCGTAACCTACACGGTCAAATGAGGATAAAGAGGGACTCCCTAAGATAATTGCGATATCCACGGGGAAACCCTTAATTGTGGTGGTTTGTATGGGTGACTGCTCTCAGACATCACCGTGGTTATTTAGAGGTGACCTCACTCTTGGCTGAATAAAGTGGCTTCCTACGAGCCTTGTAGTGAACATCTTATTATGGAGCTCTCTCCACACATCTCATGACACAAGAAGTATGTTATATTGATTATTAATAATAACAATATCATGCTAGTGGTGTATCCTACATCCCCGAGAATGTTTTAGCCCTATTGAGTTCAACCACGCTTTCACACAACCTTGTTACTTACTTCCTTTTACTTGTTTTAATTAGTTTTCTACAAACAACCAAAAACCTTTCAAACACCCTTTACTTGAGATCAAAGGCAGCTTATAAGTATCCTTTGGTAGATAGTGACGAGGGGCATAAAGACCTTTACCAATACCTCCCTCTGGGTTCGATATCTTTACTTCGAAACTAGCTACAATTGATATATGCACTTGTAGTCATCAGTGACTACTCTCAGACATCGTGGTGTTTATTTAGAGATGGCGCCATCCTTGGCTCAACAAAGTGACTGTCTATGAGCCTTGTGGTGAACATCTTATTATGGATCTCTCTCCACAGATATCATGACACAAGAGATAGGTTATCCTAATCATTCATAATTCTCCATGCTAGTGGTGAACCCTACACTCCTTGAGAACCACTCAATCATATCACGCAACACTTCATAGACACTCCCTTGCTTTATTTTACCTTTGTTATTTACTTTGTTCTAGTTTACTTTAGCAATTATTCAAACATACTCTTTATACACCATTACTTGAATTAGAGATAACCTACAAGTACTCTCTAGTGAATAGTAACAAGGGGCATAAATACCTTTACCAATAGCTCTCTGTGGGATCGATGCTCTTATTTTGAAACTAGCTACAATTGATCTGTGCACTTGCAATCATCAATAACGTCGTGTAGAATCCAAAAAAGGGAGAAAATACCATGAATATATATGTGAGATATCTCTCAAGGTGTGGAGCCGAAAACCCGCAAGATCAAAAACGCAATAAGATATATCAGGGAAATCCGTTTTTGATGAAATAGAGCTTGTTATGAAGATAACCACAAGATCTAGATCCTCACATGGACAAGATCCAAACAACAACCAAGAAAGGTGATGCACGAATGCAAAGATTTGAGCTCTCTCCGAAAGATGCAATCAAGTTAGCCACTCGAGAGCCCCTCTTGATAGTATGGCTATCTATCCTAAACCTGGTCTCCCAACACTACACGAGGCTAGTAAAATAGAAAACCTATAAAGATCATACATCTGCCTTGAGCATTCCACTTGAGCTTGATGTAGACCCTTGTCCTTCTCAAGATGGATCGCCTTTCTTGATTGCTCTTGCTTGATGAAGACTTGTGAAATTATCCCCCATACCCATGGGTAAACCTATTCTTTGAACTTGTCTTCATCACTCCATGATCGTCGAGGATGGCAAGCTTTTAGCATGAGATCTTATAGAGATGGCGCACCTTGAGGTTGCCCTTCATTTCTTGATGATGTCTTGAAGATAGCCATGATGAACTCCATCTTATTCTTCAAGAAACTCTTGATATTCTTCTTCTACATGATTCCAATAGGCACAACCCTTGAAACCAACACATGGTCCAAGCGATGCTAATGGACAAACCTACAAGTGAAACTCAATTTACACATTAGTCCATAAAAATTGTCATTAATTACTAAAACCACACATGGGGGGCATACATGCCCTTTAACCCGGGAGCTTGCCTCAAGGTGCTTTAAAATTCTAGTAAACCCCCATTTGTTTGGTAGGCCACGAAAAAGAGAATATTTCTCCACACAACACAACCTACCTACCACGCCCAAACTATCGAAGACGCCCGGTGGTTGGTTTGCTTGCTGCCACTATTTGCTATTTTGCTTATCCGGGACCTAAACTCCTGTATATATCCTATTGTTCCTATTGTTTTTCCTTTGAATCCTTTCAATAACTTGTACATTTATCATGAAAGCTTATACTCCCTTCAATCCAAATTAATGTTCTCAGATTTGTCAAAATTCGGATGTATCTAGCATAAACCATGTCCAAATATACCTAAATCTAGACAAATCTAAGAAAATTAATTTTGATCAGAGGAAGTACCATTTTACTCACATCAGCAGAAGTTATAGTTGTTGCATGCCAGTACAAGCATTGCCGAGTGCATTATTTGGCATCGGCATATGGCTCTAGAAGAGCATTGTAGGCATCAATGTATAGAAGAGGAAAAATAAATAAATGGAACAATAGTATTATCAGTCTAGCACGTTTGGAGCCTTCAGAATTCTTAAGCACGTCAACTTCTCTTCATTTCCTTAAAAATTATGTGTTTCACCTTGACAGTCGGGGATAATTTAGTTAACTTTTAATTTTTCAGTTATAGCATCATCTGCTTGATGTTCTCTTAGTGCATCATTTTCCAAACATGCTCTATTGTTTAAATTTCCATGTATTTCAAACAATTCATGCAAAAAGGATTAATAAAATACTTATTGGATTATTAGGAATACGATCATGTGAAACTCTAACATACTAGATCTATCAATCAACATGAATAATAGCAGTGCGTACGCAATAACAGCCATGGTATGGCAACAACTCAGATCACAATATACGTACCGATCGGTTGCCAATGAAGTTGTTGTTGGTGCAAAGGTTGATGTAGCCTGTCAAAGAAGACGACGTAGCATACGACGTGCACGCGGATGCTCTTGACGCCTAGGAAGACGCGTCATGATGACGAACTTGAGCAGTCGCGCAGAACGCTTACTGCTGTGGGGATGACCGTAGGTAGTGTCAAGCACCGGTATAAGGACAGAGTCCGCCAAGGTATATATATCAGTTGAGATATAAGCTGGCCAAGGTATATAAGGGTCGACCAAGTTACAGCCGGTTTGCCCTAGGCTGGATTAGCCCGGCAAGACCCGGACGACATATGGCTTATGTCGGCCTAGCTTCTACACTGTTTTCCATGTGTAGGTACCATCTTGGCCAAGTCATTCGGGTGAGGCCGAGTTAGGGGTTGGCATGCTCAGGAAGGAGAGAGCCAGCCCCAAGGTCAAAGCTTTTCTCTCTCTCCTAGAAATCCTGGGGAGACAAGCACTAAGGACAAGGGCATCTGGAGCAGGGCCAGGGCAGAGATTCACGTACGTGACAGTTGTCGGACTGTTGGCGGTCAGACAACATGGACTCTACGCTATTGCCATGCATAAAATGGCGACTAAGGAATGGAGCGCACCGAACTACTATTTCAGGACAAGCATATCCTAGGAATATTTGGGCCACGTATGCCCTAGATGTAACCTGACCACCCCTTTATAAGATGAGCCAGGGCCTCCAAGGAAGGGGTCGATCATTAGCAGTACGCGTAAGCACTAGAGGGAGAGAGAGGCAGAAACACTTCATCTTCTTCCTCCTCTCGATACATCTCAAGGAGCACTTGTACTAGTTCAGAGATCGTGATATAAGATCTAGAGGCATGAGTAGAGGTTTTATCTCCATAGGAGAGCCTCGAACCTAGGTATATCGTGTGTTCTTATGTGTTCTTCGTGTGCGGATTCATCACGCTATCCCTCCCTAGATACCACTAGCGTCCATAGGCCCCATCTTTAACCTACTCATGGCATCTGCCGTGACACCACCACGACAGTTTGCGCCCACTATGGGGCCAGCAACAGTGCTAGCTGGTGTGTTCATCCGGACGGGAAACTTCATCGCGTCGGGGGAGCGCATCGTCTCTGGCTTGGTTCAGCGATTCGGCTCGCTGGACTTTGTCAGCAACAATGTGGGAAACTTTAGCAACCGCCCACTCCCGCGCAACGACAAGTTCATCAGCTTCGGCACACACAAGGTATACGCCGCGATCGACGTCTCCTGCGCGTTCCCACGGATAGTCATCATGGCAGCATATCCTCCTCTCTACGCGGCTCGTGGTCCGCATATCACTCGCCCCGCCAGCTGTGTCGAGGTTATGATGACAGCGCCAGGTGCTGGCACCAGCAAAGAACCGGTCGAAGACGGTGAAACAACCCCCAAGGTAGCTCGTTCGAGGTTCCCTCCGCTAGAGAGGCCACAGAATATCCTCTAGTAAGCCATAGAGAGTTTGACTACACCAATAGCTCCTATAGTGGATCCGGCTCAGGCACAGGGCGAGCTAGAGGAGACTCGGCAGAATGTGCTTGAGGGGTTCAAGAAAGTAGTTGCAGCTCAGCATGAGTTGACCATCACCCTGCGTGAGTACAATAAGGCCAATAGGATTAACACTGGTGCGACTCATATGGATGCTGTAATAAGAAACCCCATCAACGAGATAGGTAAAGAAGGTGCTCCTAAGTCAGTAGATTCGGGTAACCCAATGTTAGCGGGTTTGCTGAGGTACAGTACTCCAGCAAAGAACCTCAAAGCTGCAGATGCGGTAACAATCGAGTTAGATGCTTTGACCAGTGAGGCCCGGCAGAGGCAGCGGGAGAGTGTCATTGAGATGGTGCGCATTGCAAACCAGCAGAATGTAGAACTGCTCAGGACTAACCCGGCGATAGAAGGTGGCTCCCGTGCCATTCATTCAGCAGGGGGCGCTCCTACAAGATTGGCTGGGGCAGCATCATCACCAGGTGTAGGTCCAAGGAGAGATGAGGGTGCAACTTATGGTAGAAGGAACAAACATATGGTACCGTATGACCCAAAGGTGGCCAAAAAGTCAAAGCAGTACAGGGAAATGTTGGTTAGGGAAGTGTCAGTCGAGGTAATGTTGGTCACGGGAATCCCGACCAAGGTAGCGCGCATCAAGGAAATGCTAGGCGCGACAATGTCGATCAGCATAACCCGAATCATTCGGGTCATCGGCTGGAGGAGGGCAATATCAGCCACAACAACACCAGCATCAGAACATAACTCGGCAGCAGCAAAGTGTTGTACTAGCTATGCAGCACCAGTACGCTCACGCAACATAGAACAAATTCAATGATGGTTATTTTTCTATGGCTCATGCTGAGTTTCCTAGGCCGGATCATCATATGATGTGGAATGCAATGGGATCTCGGCTAGGAAATAGGAACTTGTAGCCAGATGATGCGAGGTTAAAGTTGGACAGAGTCCATATGTCGGAAATGATGGAGGCACAAGGTCCTCCAGGTCCTGCATGCTTTGGACCTCGGATTATGAGGGAGCCACCTATGCCGAACTTTCAGTTGGCCAGGGGAACAAAGACATAAGACGGTAGCGCCAAGCCGCAAGATTGGCTGATTGACTATTCCACGACTTTGCATATAACACAAGGCAACCTCAGATGGGCAGTGAGGTACATTCCTCGGATGTTAGAGGGGCTAGCCAGTGTATGGCTAAACAATTTGCCGCTAGGGAGTATCAACTGCTGGTTGGATTTTGAAGAGATGTTCATCAGTAACTTTACAAGTACGTACAAGAGGCCGAATAGGCCACAACACCTGGAAATGTGTAAATAGAGGCCGAATGAAACAGACCGAGAGTTCTTGACTCAATGGTGTACACTGCGTAACTCATGTGGAGGAGTAATTGAGTCACATGCAATTGCATGGTTCACATAAGGTTGTTTACATGCAAGTGTGTTGTGGCAAACGCTACAGAGAGATATGCCAACTATGTTGGCTGAAACTACCAAGATTGTAGATTCCTATGCATTGGGAAATCCGACCCAACCCTTTCTTATGTCGGCAGAGTCGAATGAGGAGTATTACTCCAGAGATGGGGCCGGGTCATCCCAACAAAATGATTTTCGAGGTAAAAGGAGAGTTGAGAGGTCGGATTATCGGTATGGTTCAAATCATGTTGCTATAGTGAACCAAGATCAGCCAGGTGCTGGGAGTAGCCAACGACAGAAGAACAGTGGCCAGCAGTGGACACACAAAATATATGGGAAGAAATAGTGGAGTGTAGAGCAAAATAAATAGTGGCAAGAGAGGCTAAGATACTCTTATGAGTCTATGCTGGATCAGCCATGTAGGTTTCACACACAAAATCTGAGTAAACTGGCGAACTATATGACCCGATAGTGCGGATGGATGCAACATGCCATGGGTGACATGGGTCCACCTCAGGCGCCTCATCAGCCACATCTCATAGGAGGAAATGCTCAGCAGCTAACCTCTGCCACCGAGGCATGAGAATCACGAAAGAAGAGAAATTGTGCATCAAGTGGGAAATCAGAACTAGGGGAACTATGGAAACCCCGGCCACAATGACTGGAATGAATATAGGGAACATCACTAGAGTTATGTCGTATTCACGAGAGAGGAAAATGATAGGCAAAGTGTGTAGAGGCGACATATGGAGGTCAATGCGGTTATTCCAGCGGTGCCGAAGTATATGTATTGGTTGGACCAGGAGATCACCTGGAGCATAAAGGATCATCCCAAGCTTATGCTGCGTCCTGGATCATATGCTTTAGTGCTTGACCCGACATTTATTGGGCCAAACATAAATGTGAAGTTCTCCAAGGTGCTCATTGATAATGGTAGCGGTATCAACATATTGTACAAGGATACGATGCACAAGTTGGGTATATCGGAGAACATGCTCTAGGCGACTAAAACCACCTTCCATGGCATTGTGACGGGGTTGTCCTGTGAGCCAATTGGCAAAGTCTAGATAGATGTGTTATTCGGCACAAGAGATAATTAAAAAACAGAGAATTTGTTGTTTGAAGTTGTGGATCTTGAAAGTTGTTATCATGAACTACTTGGTAGGCCAACATTTTCCAAGTTCATGGCTAGTACACGCAGAAGTTACTTAAAGATGAAGATGCCCGGGCCCAATGGGGTCATCACAGTTGTTGGGGACTTTAGACGCTCAATGGAGTGTGCCTCGGTCGAATCAAATCTGGACGAGTCATTGGTGATAGCATAGGAGAAGAAGAGGATTCAGGATGCAGTGGCACTGGCTCAGTCGGCTCAGCTGAATATGTCAGCGTTGAGTAACCCACATGGGAGTCTGTCATTTCAGTCGACTAAAGATACAAAGAAAGTTCAGATTGACGAGCAATTCCCAGAGTGCACTATCACTACTGGTGCGGGCCTGAGTGACAAATAGGAAAGCGATCTCATCATCTTCCTCCGTGAGAATCGGGATATTTTTGCTTGTTCCACACAGGATCTACAAGGTGTTTCGAGGGAGCTGGCTGAGCACTCTTTACATGTCAGTCCTGATGCAAAGCCGGTGAAGCAACCTCTTTGCCACTTCGTCGAGGATAGGAGAAAGATCATAGGTGATGAGATAGCTCGGCTCCTTGCAGCCAGGTTTATTATGGAAGTGCTTCATCCGGATTGGCTCTCTAATCCGGTTCTAGTGGAAAATAAAAAGGACGGTGCGAATGTGGCAGTAGGGGGCGATGCTTGGGCGGAGCAGCGGCGCATGGGAAAGAAAGGGGCGGTGTAGTCGCGAGATGTAGAAGCGCAGCGGTGGTGGTGGTGCGAGGAAGGAGAAGAGAGATTGGGAGCGGGGGAAAGTGAACAAGGGTCCCCCCGATCCCTTATTTAACGGCGCAACATGTTGCGGTAGTGGGATAAGTTGTGCACTGTAACCCCACTACGCGCGCATGTATTTCATGAAGCTGGTCGTGGGGGCATGCCATAGGCACGGTTACACCGACCAAATGCTTAAGTGTGTGTTGTGGCCACGGTGGTATTCGAGGAGCTGTGCCACAATGTGATGGGCTGCAGTGATAACTGCCACATCATGGCAGCGAATGTTGTCATGGCCCTTAAAATGAGGCAAAGCGCAATGATTGCTTGACATGTAGGATGAGGATAGGAGTACAAGGGAAGCTAAGCATCTAAGGGAAATAACCCGGATGCGGGAATATGACTTGGCAAACAAGAGATAACTCGGATCAGGCCATGCAAGGTCAATGATGAGAAGTGAGTCACCAAGTGATGTAGCCAAATTAAAATTGGTATGGGTTGACGTATAGATATGTCGGCAATATGGACAAAGATCTGGATAAGTTGAACCTACTGTGGCCTTTCCAGCTAAAGCTGTTAAGACCGCACCAGCTTTGGGGATAATGTTGGGGGATGACCCCATGTAGGGTCAAGCACCGGTATAAGGACAAAGTCTGCCGAGGTATATATTAGCTGAGATATAAGTTGGCCAAGGTATAAAGGGTCGACCGAGTTACAGCCAGGTTGCCCAAGGCTAGACTGGTCCGGCAAGACCCGGACGACATATGGCTTATGTCGGCATAACACCTATGTTGTTTTCCATGTGGAGGTACCGTCCTAGCCGAGTCATTCACGAAAGGCCGAGTCAGGGTTTGGCGTGCTCAGGAAGGAGAGAGCCAGCCCCAAGGTTAGCGCTTTTCTCTCTCTCCCAAAAATCCTAGGGAGACAAGCGCTAAGGACAAGGGCATCTGAAGCAGGTTCAGGGCAGAGGTTCACGGACGTGACAGTTGTCTAACTGTTGGCGGTCAGATAACATGGACTATGTGCTATTGCCGTGCAGAAACTGGCGACTAAGGAAATGAGCGCACCGAACTACTATTCTAGGACAAGCATATCCTAGGAATATTCAGGCCACATATGCCCTAGATGTAACCTGGCCACCCCTTTATAAGGTGAGCCAGGGCCTCCAAGGAAGGGGTCGGTCCATTAGTAGTACGCGTAAGCGCTAGAGGGAGAGAGAGGCAGAAGCACTTCATCTTCTTCCTCCTCTCGATACAGCTCAAGGAGCACTTGTACTAGTTCAGAGATCATGATATAAGATCTAGAGGAAGGAGTAGAGGTTTTATCTCCATAGGAGAGCCTCGAACCTGGGTATATCGTGTGTTCTTGTGTGTTCTTTGTGTGCAGATTCATCGCGCTATCCCTCCCTGTATACCACTAGTGTCCATAGGCCCCATCTTTAGCCTACTCATGGCATCTACCGTGACACCACCACAGCACTTACCAAAAACCTTATTCACCCTCTCTCGTATAGGATTGCAAAGGTGAGTGGTTATGGATACCTGCTCTCCCATCCACCGGTGCATGTCGGCAAATGGGATGGAGTAGACTACGATGGTAGCACAAGCAGAGAGGAGGCAAAACCCTAGATTAGTTTTCGGTAGTGTGCATGGTGGAAACCGGCACAAGCGCTTATATAGAGCGGCTTGGGAAACCTTACATGACACAACATGGGCCGAGGCCATGTCGCTCACGAGTTCGGGTCGGTTATAGTAGCCTAAGATCAGGGAGCGAACTGAACCGGCTAACTGTTGACACGTATGTCAAAACCGCACCGGTTTTCCTAAGCATCAAAAAGATAAGCTCGGCTCGAGCCTCATTCCGTAAACTGCAGCACGCGCATCATGACGAGCGAGCGAGCGACATCGTCGTCGAAGGAGTGCGTGTGTAGTACTTCTCTTATCACTCACTTACAAAGTGGTGAGGCACTCCACCTTATAAGGTGGTGCAACTCTCCTCCAACTTTCCATGTGGTACTAAACTTTAGCTCTCACTCCTCTTGCCACACACACATGTGAGATGCCACCAACTTGGGCCAAATCACATTTGGGCTTCCACACACTTGGACTTTGAGATTTAGGAAAAATCTGAAATATCACACGGGACAATGAATTTAGCCCATATTTCTAACAATCCACCACCAGATCTCAAATTCCCATATGAAGATTTTCCAATCCTCGCTACTTTTTTATATACTAGTGTTTCAGCAGAGATTGTTAAGTTGAACTTCTGCCTAGAATCTTGAGCTATGTTTATCAGAAACTTGAACAATCAACGAAACTTGAATTGCAATATTGGTGCCAACAGATTTCACTCAAAACCATAACTAGTACCTGGTTGCCAGTATCCTACCCCGTGATACGTTGTAAACGTATCTATAATTTTTGATGCTCCATGCTTGGTTTATATCTACTTTCTTATGTTTTGCCCACATTTTGGAGTATTTTTATACACATTCTTGGACTAACCTATTAACAAGATGCCACAGTGCCAGTTGCCTGTTTTCTCCTATTTTTGGTTCCACGAAAGTTAGAAAATGAATATTCTTGGAATTGGACGGGACAAAAGCCAAAGTCGATATTTTACCGGAAGACTCATGGAGCCAGAAGATGAGATGGAGCACAGGGCGGCCACAACCCCCTTGGCGTGGTCAGCCCTAGGCCGCGCCAGGGCATGGTGTGGTCCCCCTGGCCTCCCACGGACCTTGCCTCTTCGCCTATAAGAAGCCTCCCGATGCATAAACCCTAGATCGAACAGCCTCCAGCCACGAAAAGTTCCGCAGCGCTACCGCCACAGAAGGGGAGATTTGGGGGACATAAAGTCTCTGTTCCGGCACCCTGCCGGGACGGAGAAGTGCCCCCAGAGCCATCTCCATCGATCTCCACCACCATATCCATCACTGTTGCTGATTCCCATGATGAGGAGGGAGTAGATCTCTCTCGAGGCTAAGGGTTCTACCGGTAGCTATATGTTCATCTCTCTATGCATGATCATATTGTGATCATGAGCTTTGTAATCAAGTAGATCTACCTTGCTACTCAAGTGCTCTAATAGATCTCTGCTCTCCCCATGTGTGTGAAAGTGACAGCGTGCACACCATAGTGGCACTTAGGCTAGAGATTACAAATACTTGTTATGAGTTATATTTTGAGTTGGATGTTTCTATGAAATTGTGGTGTTTGTTGGAACCATCTAGAGCTCAAGGTGAGAGTGTGGGGTTATCTAGATGGGAAAGGCTTACTTTGAGGTGTGATGTTATATTCCTACCATGGATTAGAGTATCCAACCAGAGAGTAGTTCAGAGTAGTATCATAAAGAGAAGATATTTATATGAGAGTGTTCACTAGTGAAAGTATGATCCCTAGGCCTTGTTTCTAAGCATTGAAACATCATTTGCAATTAGATCTGTTACATGTTTGCTTGTTTACATCTTTATTTCAGTTTGCCTTTAGTCTCTTCCACGCCATCAAGCTATTTTCTAGCACCATTACCACTTATAATTATCCATACCACTTGTATTTCACTACCTCTTCGCCGAACTAGTGCACCTATACACCTGACAAGTGTATTGGGTGTATTGGTGACACAAGCGACTTCTTGTATCTTGATTGCAGGGTTGCTTGAGAGGGGATACCTTTGACCACTTCCCCCTGAGTTCGATAAACCTTGGGTGATCCACTTAAGGGAAAACTTGCTGCTGTTCTACAAACCTCTACACTTGGAGGCCCAACAACTGTCTACAAGAATAGAAGTGCGTAGACATCAAGCTATTTGGTGGCGCCGTTGCCGGGGAGTTAAGGTAAAAGGTACTCACATCCTCCGGTGTGAGTGCTCGAAGTTATTTCCTTTAGATTCTGCAATTATATGTTTTTTTTCTTGTTTTTATTTTCACTAGTTAGGCTTAATGGAAAACAACAAAACATTAGAGAGCTTTATAGTATTTATCTTGAGTTAGGACATGAAGTGTTTGAAGAGAAAATTAAAAAACCTATGAAACTTTATTTGCATGTTAATAGCAATGTTGTTAATATGAATTCTTTGGACACCATTATTGCTAATGCTATGGAAAATTCTAAGCTTGAAGAAGCTAGTTCTTATGAAAATGATCTTTTTAGTTCCCCAACTTTGGAAAATAGCTATTCTATTTCTTATGATGATACCAAACCTCCAATATATGATGATTACAATGATGAATATGATATTTTCAGTCCACCTACTATTGAGGAGAAAATTAATAATGATTACAATATGCCTCATATATTTGATGATTATGGTGATGAGAATAATAATGATAGCTATTTTTTGAATTTGCTCCCACCAGAATTAATAAGAATGACTATGCTTATGTGGAGAGTAATAATCATTTTATGCATGTGGCTCATGATAAGAGTGTTTTATGTTATAGTTATATTGTTAATTTTATTCATGATGCTACTGAAAGTTATTATGAGAGAGGGAAACATTGTTTTATGTATCTCAACAATATTAAGTTTCCCCTCTTTATGTTGAAAGTCTTGAAGTTGCACTTGTTTTGCTTTACTATGCTTGTTGCTTTGTGCTTTCATGACTTGTTTCTTTACAAGATTCCTATGCATAGGAAGTGGGTTAGACTTAAATGTGTTTGGAATTTGCTTCTTGATGCTCTCTTTTACTTCAATTCATATTTCTTATGTGAGCATATGCTTGTTGCTTTGTGCTTTCATGACTTGTTTGTTTACAAGATTCCTATGCATAGGAAGTGGGTTAGACTTAAATGTGTTTTGAATTTGCTTCTTGATGCTCTCTTTTACTTCAATTCACATTTCTTATGTGACCATCTTCTCAAACTATCAAGCCTAACTTAAAGGCGTTAAAGAAAAGTACTTATTGGGAGATAACCCAAAAGTTTTAGATGAGTCTTGGAAGTTATTACCTCTGTAATAACCACTCCTTATCCTTTTTATTTGCTTTTTGTGCCAAGAGAAACCTCTAATGAGAGAGAAGTAATGCTTGGGAAAGTTGTTGCCCCGAAACAGATTTTTGTGCTTCACTGTAAAAATTCGTATAAAATCTCTGTACGTCGTTTTGAGGCATGAATTTTTGTGCTTCTGCCCCTGGTTGTTATCTAACTTTCGTTAGATCAACACGTTTCGATTTGAGCAACAGAAGGTCTTCGAAAAAATTGGTTTTTACCTGCTGGTCTGTTTTGAGAGATTTCTGCCATTATTTGCATTTGCTTCTTGTTGATTCCTTTTTGAGTTCTTTTGGGGGAATTGAGATTTTTTAGGGAAGTGCTACAGTAGCTTGTGTTTTAATGGAAGTTTTATTGCTGCTGAAACTGAATCCAAAGACTTATTATCT
Organism: Avena eriantha; assembly: GCA_910589775.1. Classification (NCBI taxonomy): domain Eukaryota; kingdom Viridiplantae; phylum Streptophyta; class Magnoliopsida; order Poales; family Poaceae; genus Avena; species Avena eriantha. Next base: position 141,445,638 of record OU342741.1, on the reverse strand, counting down.
TGAGTGCACTAATGTTGCTAATAAAGATTGTTTGAAGTTTTGTATGAAGGAAAAAATTTCAGGTGTATGGAGAGAATGATGTAATGAGATGAAGAATGGACTAAATCTCAAGCTTGGGGTTGTCACTCGTGTCACCCCAAGAAATATCCAAGAAGTACAAGCGGCAAAGCTTGGGGATGCCCAAGGCATCCCCTTCTTCATCAATAAAAATCTCAGGTTTCTTCCAAACACTTCATTTTTATTGTTTCATGCACAGTTGTGTTGTTCTTGGAGCGTCTTTGTTTTTTGTTTTTGTTTTCATTTGCTTGGTTTTCTTAGTTTGCTTGAATAAATTGGTTGTACCCCCTCTTTCATACATTAGTTTTCAAATAGTTTGGTTTGGATTGGAAAAGAATAGGAAAGTTCATGCTTAAGTGGTAAAGAGAGCTTGTTTTTGATTATGGCCCATGCTTTGTCATGTCATGCTTGATATTGTTTTGGCTTTATGCTTAGTGATATTTGTTGTAGCATGACATGGTATAAACAATTGAGATTGCTTAATGTGCCTTGGAAGAATCATGCGTTGTTTTAGCATATTAAAGCATAGTATTGTGGTATTCTCCTTTGATGCTTTATTTGGGTTGACTTGGTGCATGCTCACACCATATTAAGACTATCCCAAGTCACTATAGCCTTTATGATCCTTTAGTTTTCTACTTGTAATATCACTTTATGCTTTAATTAATGATGTTTTGTTGCTCTGCATGATTATGGCCATTATTGCTCTCTTAGTTGGTCGCTCCCAGTCTTTTGCTAGCCTCCATAACCAAGTATGAGTTCCAATCATGCATCCTACTCCAAATAAAACCAAGTTATTCCAAAGTGTCCACCATACCTACCTATTAGCATTTTCTATTCCAAGTATATTCATGTTTTTATCTACCTTCCAAATGAAACTTGTTATGAGAAAACTAGTGATTAAAGCTCTCACGAACTTGATGGCACACTTTACTTTTCTTGCCCTTAATAAACTTGAACCATTGTGTCATCTATGTTGTATATGCTTGCACTGATATGTTGGGGATTAGAAGAACCATGATGTCATGGGGAACGCTTTCAACATTGCACTTGTACTTTGTACCTAGTTGATATCATGCTCTTTTGTCTATGGATGTCGTCGGTGTGAAATGAAAGGGGATCTTGTAAGTCCATGGAGTTATGTATGTGTGTTAGAGAAACGCTTGGGCCGCCAATCTAATCCATGTTATCATGGTGGAAACCTCTAGCGTAACCATAATGAGAAAAAAATGAGAAAAAGAAAAAAGAGATATGAGAAAAGCGGAAAGAGAGAAAAAAAAAGCACCATTTTCCCATGGTAAATAAGAAGATTGCTGAGATGCTCATTGTCTGCTTGCCTTGTCATTTTGATATGGGGATTCTTCCGTATCATCGGGCAAGGGGTACCCCGTTGGCGGTTCTCTATGATACACATGTACTTACTATGACAAGAACTTACCGGTAACTAAACTTGAGTAGCATGAGGAGCGGCCCTCGTATTCAAGGGACATGAGATTTCTAACTTATACTTTGTCAAGCATATACTCCATAGTTTGTTCACTTTAACCTTAATCACTTCAAGATGCTTATGATAGGGGCAATGAGAGCTGAAAGTTAATAAGTACCATAATTTTTGGAAGCTCTTTATGAGACTTGAATCCTTGCTTCCTTCTATGAAGGTCTTTATTTTACTTTTATGTTGAGTCTCCATCTTCTATCTTTATGCACCTATTGAGAGAGCATAGTGGCCATTCTTAGTTTAATGTGCATTTTCCCAAGACTTGTTGATTGATGCATAACTTTGATATTGCTTGTTCTTAAACTATTTGTATCTAGTCACCCTTATAAACTTTGAAGGTGTCATATGCATTTATGTTTGCTACTCTATGAGGGACAAGCTGAATGCCACTGTGTTATGTTTTCTTTATGTGAAACAAACAAACATCTTAGAAAGCATTGTTATTCATAAATCTTTTGTTTGTGCCTTTTCATGTTATAACATAGTTGATATGTCTTATTGTTAGAACTTTATCTTTCATGCTTTGTTGAAGTACTATGATCCCAGCTATCAATGTTTACAAATACTTTGATCAAGTTTATGATGGTGCATGTCACCTAAAAAATTATTCTTTCTTTTTATCACTTAACTACTCGAGGACGAGAAGGAGTTAAGCTTGAGGATGTTGATACATTGTAAACGTATCTATAATTTTTGATGCTCCATGCTTGGTTTATATCTACTTTCTTATGTTTTGCCCACACTTTGGAGTATTTTTATACACTTTCTTGTACTAACCTAGATGCCACAGTGCCAGTTGCCTGTTTTCTGCTGTTTTTTTGGCTCTAGGAAAGTCATAAAATGAATATTCTCGGAATTGGATGGGACAAAGCCAAAGTCGATATTTTACCGGAAGACTCACGGAGCCAGAAGACGAGACGGAGAGGGGCCATAGGGCGGCCACACCCCCCTTGGCGCGGGAAGACCTAGGTCGCGCCAGGGCATGGTGTGGCCCCCCTGGCCGCCCACCGACCTTCCCTCTTCGCCTATTAGAAGCCTCCCGATGCATAAACCCTAGATCAAACAGCCTCCAGCCACGAAAAGTTCCACAGCGCCGCCGCCACCAAAGGGGAGATTCGAGGGACAGAAAGTCTCTATTCCGGCACCATGCTGGGACGGGGAAGTGCCCCTCGGAGCCATCTCCATCGAGCTCCACCACCATCTCCATCACCGTTCCTGATTCCCATGATGAGGAGGGAGTAGACCTCTCTCGAGGCTAAGGGTTCTACCGGTAGCTATGTGTTCATCTGTCTCTATGCATGATCATATTGTGATCATGAGCTTTGTAATCAAGTAGATCTACCTTGCTACTCAAGTGCTTTAATAGATCTTTGCTCTCCCCATGTGTGTGAAAGTGATAGCGTGCACACCATAGTGGCACTTAGGCTAGAGATTACAAATACTTGTTATGAGTTATATTTGGAGTTGGATGTTTCTATGAAATTGTGGTGTTTGTTGGAACCATCTAGAGCTCAAGGTGACAGTGTGGGGTTATCTAGATGGGAAAGGCTTACTTTGAGGTGTGATGTTATAGCCCTACCATGGATTAGAGTGTCCAACCGGAGAGTACTTCAGAGTAGTATCATAAAGAAAAGATATTTATATGAGAGTGTTCACTAGTGAAAGTATGATCCCTAGGCCTTGTTTCTAAGCATTGAAACACCGTTTGCAATTAGATCTGTTACATGTTTGCTTGTTTCCATCTCTATTTCAGTTTGCTTTTAGTCTCTTACACGCCATCAAGCTATTTTCTAGCACCGAAACGACTTATAATTATCCATACCACTTGTATTTCACTATATCTTCACCAAACTAGTGCACATATACACCTGACAAGTGTATTGGGTGTGTTGGGGACACAAGAGACTTTTTTGTATCTTGATTATAGGGTTGCTTGAGAGGGGATACCTTTGACCACTTCCTCCCTGAGTTCAATAAACCTTGGGTGATCCACTTAAGGGAAAACTTGCTGATGTTCTACAAACATCTGCACTTGGAGACCCAACAACTGTCTACAAGAATAGAAGTGCATAGACATCACCCCGTGAGTTGGAGCATATGCATCATACTCCCTAGTCTCTTCATGAGTTTACTAGAGACCACCCAAGTCTTATAGACCGCGACGTTTATAGTCGATATCATATAGGTGTGTTCTTTCAAGAATGGCTTGTAGGACGAAAACTTTGCTAGTTAAAGCCAACAAAAACACATTAAGGCATGTTTTCAACCTGCCTTACAGATTTTGAGAGTTATGCATCTTCACATAGAGAGAGTTACAAAATACTCTCCTCAGTCAAACCACTAGCTTATTCTTCCCAGGTCCTAATTTACGGATCTCCAATCACATTGGCTGGGTGACCACTATGGTGTAACATCCATGGGTCTCAACCCCATCTCCCTTGATGCATTTTCTATCACAATTCGTGATAGTCCCTTTGTAAAGGGATCTACTAGATTTTTGTGTATTTGAATATACATAACAGTTATTACTCCGGAGTTTCTCAATTTCCTGCTAGATTTTAAATGTCTCTTTACATGTCTTGATGACTTCGCGTTACCTTAGAATTGTTCACTTTGATAATCACAGTTTGGTTCTCACAATTCAAAAGGATTGCCGACACGGGTTTTTCAACCACAGGCGAGTCCATCAAGAGCTCACGCAACCATTCTGACTCAATAGTGATTGTGTCTAAAGTAGTAAGTTCTTCTTCCATAGTTGACCTCGTAAATATGGTCTATCTATGTGACCTCCATGACACTGTGCCAGCTCCAAAGGTAAAAACATACCCGCTTGTGGCGTAGAGTTCATCAACATCAGAGATCCAGTTTGAATCACTATTGAAAGGGCATTTATGCCCTTCCTATAATTTTGATGTTTGTTGAAAACACTTGGATAGTTTAATCTGCTGTTAAATGTTCCAGGAGATATCAGATAGTCGAGAGTTTTTGCACTGAAGGAAAAGAGCTCCCCAGGATCATGTCTGTGCTAGAAACATGTCCCAGCCGGACTGTCCGGCCGATCTTCGCCGGAGTGTCCGCCCCAGGCCGGACTGTCCGGTTGGATCCGGCCGGACTTTCCGCCCCTGGGAAGTGGGCGTCTTCCCCGGACATGGTCCGGACTCTGGCCGGAATCTTCTCTAGCCGGAGTGTCCAGTGAGCTTGACCCGGAGTGTCCGGCCCTAGGGGCTTATCGATCAGCCTGGACATTCTGTCTGCCACATCGGACTCCACCCGGACTTGGTGCGGACACTGGCCAGAAACTTTGCTAGGCCGGAGTGTCTGGCTGGTGTCGCCCGGAGTGTCTGGCCAGGCCGGAATGCCCGGCTTGTATTTGCCAGACTGTCCGGTGTAAGTGGCTTCCAACGGCTCTAATTCTAGGGGCCCTATAAATAGGCCCCTTCTTCTACCTTGGAAGCTGCTCGTCTAGTTCAAGAAAAGCATCACCATTTGAGCCACCAAATCCACAAGAACTCTTCACTCAACCATCCAAAGTCATTGATCTTTGGAGAATCGAAGGAGGAGGCCTTGATCTACTACTTCACCAAAAGAGATTTCCATTTCCCCCTCATTCACTTGAGGGCCCCTTGTTCTAGGGTTTCCTTGGAAACCCTAGCTTGTGATTTGGTTTTACAAGCTTGTCTTTGATTTTTTGACAGCTTGCTTGTATTCGGGAGCCTCCAATTAGGTTGTGGATGTGTGCCTCGAACTTGTTGTAAAGGTGTCGGCTTCCACCTCGAAGGTTGCCGTTATAGTGGAAGAGGTGAATCGAACCCTTTGGGGTGAGGTTCATCGGAGAACAAGGGAGGCCTCCCGTGGCGTTGGTGGTTTGATACCACCCCCTCTCCAAACGTAGACGTACTTCCCCTCAAAAGGAAGGAACTACGGGAAACAAATCCTTGTGTCTCCAAGCTCTCCACTTTGGTTACCTCTATCCTTTACCGCACTTTAATTCTCTAGTTCTTGCTTAGTTCTTGTGCTAGTTGACATATAGGTAAATTCACCTTAGTTGCATAATCTAGAGAACTTACCTTTTGTGTCAAACCCTAATTTGATTAAGAGTAAAATTTGGAGTAGCACCTATTCAACCCCCCCTCTAGGTGCCCATACGATCATTTCAATTGGTATCAGAGCCTCGGCTCTTTATTCGGGATTAACCGCCTAAGAGATTATGGCCACCACCGGGGAGGGAGAAAGTGAGGATAGCCATTCGGTGACCATGGTAGATCTCAAGAAGTTGGAAAAAAGCTTTAGCTCTACCTTGGGCAACGAGATCCAACAATTGCGTCAACTCGTTGAGCAACTTGTTAAGGATAAGCAAATCTCACCTCCTCCTTCTCCAGAGGAAACACCACCTAACCCAAAGGCTAAGCCTTTGGAGGAAGTGGCGGGGGATGAACATATTTCCACTAACTCCACCACCAAAAAGAGTGATGGGAAAGAAGAGTTCCATGCGGTCCCCGGATGGTACTCTCCCGACCCTCCTATCCCACATCCACATATAAATAATAGAGGAGACCCACCTAAGTTATCTGCACATTCCTTTGCTCAATGGCAAGTTTTAATGAAATCTCATGTGCGCAGCTCTTGCATTGATTTGTGGAACATTATTGAGGAAGGACTCAAAATTGAGGATCCAACCAACTTGACTAGAAGAGAAGTGGTCAATAGCCAACTCAATGCGACTGCCTTACACATGATTCAACTTGGAGTGGGGCCAAAGGATTTTCCCCACATTGAGCATTACAACACCGCCAAGGAAGCTTGGGATGCTCTCATTGACTTGTTTGTTGGCAATGAGAGTATGAGAAGAAATAGATATGATGCCTTAAGCAATGAGGCCAAAGGTTTCTTCATGAAGGATGGTGAGGATCATGAAGACATGTATCGAAGACTCAAATCCACAACCACCGCCTTTAGGAATGTTGGTGCCTCTCACATTGATGATGCTTGGATCAAGAGTAAGTATGTGAGTGCACTCATGCCATTTGAGCCTACTGACTTGAAGAGTCTCCAAGGAAGACACAATTACCATCTCATGACCTCCAATGAAGTGATGCAAGAGATGGCCGCCTTCAAGGTCGCTGCCAAGAATGCCAAAGACGCCCGCGCTCATGCCATTGGAATGAGTAGCGGTGTCAATCTTGCCTTGAAGGCCAAGGTTGTGGAATATGATGAAGATGAAGGAAGTGATGAGGGACTTTCAATGAGCCACCCCGAAGATGTCAAGGTAGCTCATGGTGAATACATGGCCTTCTATGCAAGAAACTTTTGGAAAGATCCCGCCAAAGCCAAGATGGAAATGCAACGAAGAAACAACCCCAATGGGAGAATAGATAGTGGTTCCAAGTTGAGAACTTGCTTCAACTGTGGTGACCGTTATCACTTCGTTGCAGCTTGTCCCTATGAGAAAATAGAAGATCATGGTGGTAAACTTGTGTTGAAGAAGACCTCCAAAGCTCCCTACAAGAAACCCTTCGTCAAGAGGAACTCAACCAACAAGAAGCCGGGAGAAATTTCTTTGATCACACATGAAGAGTTCTCCTCCGATGATGATGAAGAAGAGGAAGATGAGGATACACCAAGTGGTGTGGCATCTCTTTCCACCACCTCTAATCCTTCATTCTCACTCTTCGACTCTCCAAATGAGAACCTCTCCAACAAGAACGTCACTTGTCTTATGGCAAGAGGAACGGAGGTATTATCATCATCACACTCCACTTCTTTAATCAATGATGTTTTTGATGATGAGTTATCTCTTGAGGTCAAAAAGGAACTAGTTGCTTTTGATGTGTTCATGAATAACTTGCAAGGGGAACACAAGAAACATGTTGTGGACCTCTTAAATCAACTTTCACACACACAAGAACTTCTAGATGGGAGATGTCAATTAGGAAGAGAGCACATGATTGAGATAGAATCTCTTAATAATGCTCTAGAAGAAGTACAAGAAACTAGAATATCTCTTGAAACTAAACTAGAGGGCCTTGATGGTGCTAATGATCTCATTATTAATAAACTCATCAAGGAACTTGATCATGCTATTGCTAAATACAAAAAGGCTAAAAAGGATAAGATTGAGTTTGGTGTTGTTCATGAAAAACTTGCCGAGGATTTTAGGACACTTGACAAGGCTCACAAGGCCTTGGAAAGTGAACTCTTGTCACTCACAAAGGCTCGTGAAAAGCTTCAAACTCAATTGATCAATACTCCCTCACCTAGTACATTCATTCCTTCTAGTTGTACGAATACTCTTGAAGAACATGCTAGGTTGAAGAAGAAGCTAGCTAAGACCTCCTTTCCCAAAGGAAACAAGTCTATTGATGACCTCTTAAACAAGCAAAGGTCAAATGGTGAAAAAGGGGGCATTGGCTTTGTCTCTAAAGCCAAGAAGAAAAAGAACAACAAGAAGAAGGAGGCCAAGCCCGCCCAAGAAAAGAACAAGGTCATTGTGGGAAGTAAGACCACAAGTGGAAAAACTATGTCTCATGATGACTGCGCGGGAAGTTCTAACCCTCACTATGTCTTAATGCGTGATTATTATGGTGATGTGTATGCAAAATATGTTGGACCATTTGATGGTTATATTGCATGGTCTATTTGGGTTCCCAAGACCCCTGTTGCTAACAAAAGAGGACCCATTGAAAAATGGGTACCTAAGAACTAGTTTGATCTTTTGTAGACCTATGCTTCCGGAGGGTCAAAATGGGTGCTTGATAGTGGATGCACAAGTCATATGACCGGAAGCGCGTCTAGTGTCAAGGAATTGAGACCAAATGTTGATCAAATATCCGTGACATATGCCGACAAGTCAAAGTCTAAGGTAATGGGTTTCGGCAAAGTTGTGGTTGCACACGATATCACTCTCGTGGACGTCATGCTTATTGAGACCCTTGGTTATAATTTACTTTCAGTCCGTGCTCTAGGAAATATGGGTTTTGCTGTCTTTATTGATGTTGATTTTGTGATCCTCTTGTGGAGCAAGTCTCTAAAGGTTGCTTTCGTTGGGTACGTCGAAGATGACTTGTATATGGTGGACTTCTCGGGGAAAACCACAACAAGTCCGATGTGCCTATTCGGAAAAGCCGACGTGGGTTGGCTATGGCATCGCCGCCTAGCCCATGTCAACATGAGAACTTTGCAAAGCCTTCACAAGGATGGTCATATTGTTGGACTAAAAGAAAATGTTTGCTTTGCCAAAGATCGTGTTTGCAGGGCATGTGTTGAAGGAAAAATGCATGACTCTCCCCACAAGCCAAAGAACTACATCAAGTCAAAGAGGATCTTGGAGCTCCTTCATGTGGATCTCTTTAGTCCTCCCTCTCATGCAAGCCTTGGTGGGAAGAAATATTGTCTGGTGATTGTTGATGACTACTCAAGATACACTTGGGTATATTTCTTCAAGCTAAAAAGTGAGACCCAAGAGAACTTCATTGCCTTCATCAACATGGCTCAACGCCAACACAATGTCTCGGTATTGACAATAAGAAGTGACAATGGTACCAAATTCAAGAACTACACATTGAATGGATTTCTTAGTGATGAGGGAATAAAACATCAATATTCCACTGCATATACCCCTCAACAAAATGGTGTAGCTGAGAGGAAGAACCGGACTCTTATTGATATGGCAAGGACCATGTTGGCAGAGTTTAAGTCTCCATACAATTTTTGGGCTGAAGCCATGTCCACCGCATGCCATGCTTCAAACCGTCTCTACCTCCGCAAATAATTGGTCAAGACCCCATATGAAATACTTACCGGTAACAAGCCCAACGTCTCATACTTCCGGGTGTTTGGTTGTAAGTGCTTCTATCGTATTAAGGGTATTCGTTTGTCCAAGTTTGATTCCCAAGAATTAGAGGGTATTTTTGTTGGTTATGGTCTCGAATCCCACACTTATAGAGTCTATGACGTGCTCTCTGGAGTTGTCATAGAATCTTGTAGTGTGGTGTTTGAAGAATATGATGGTCCCCAAGCGGGGCGTGTTGATGTTTGTGATGTAGATGATGAAATGCCTCAGGAAGCCATAGGAAGAATGGGTGCGGGTTTCATCCGTCCTATTGAGGAACCCCTTATGGTGGATCGAGACGAACTATGCTCTACTCAAGTGGAGCCCTCATCTTCACAACATCCACAAGCTCCGATCGAAGGGGACAATGACCCACACTAAGAACAAGTTGTGGAACCTCAACCCACTGATCAAGAAGATGCCTCCAACCAAGAAGTGATTGAGTCTCCGTTTGCTAGAATCTCCAGTGGTGCTAAGTCCATTACACAAGGAAGATCTGTACAAACTGCCATAAGAACAGCTAAATACCTAGCCAGTCGTGGGCTTGATCAAGACCAAGGTCAATCTCTACCTCCTGTAGAAGAGGATATCTCCAATGATGATCAAGGTAAAGTTGATGGTCATGACGAGGACCAAAATGATGAAGTGATTCCCACAAGAAACAACAAGGAAATCGAAACTCGCCGCCAATCTAGAATGGATAGAATTTTGGAATTAAGAGACCACACTCTTGAGAATGTGGTAGGAGATGTAAGAAGAGGGATATCTACTCGAGCACAATTGAAGAACTTTAGTGAGCACCAAGCACACATTTCCATGGTGGAACTAAATAAAGTATGGGAGCACCTTAATTGCCAGTAGTTCCCTAGAGGCCCAACTGCAAACAGGCTGGCAGGACAAAAGATGTTGTGCAAGTTCTCATTGCGAGCACGTATGACTATATATGGAACACATGCCTAGGATTGTCTAGTACTTGGGTGCTTTATCTTATTTATCTGCAATTGCCCTATGTTCTGATTGCTATGTGAATTGTCTTGTCCATGCAACTCCCGTCCATCCATCCCTATGCCTACCGCACTCGAATCCCACTGTTTACTGTTTTTGTTACTACTGCCTTTGTTTTGCTACTGCTGCTACTCTACTATTCCTACTACAAAACTGTTGCAACTGATAAACTGTTGTGAGCAAGATTGCTTCTAGGTGCAGCTGAATTGACAACTCAGTTATTAAGGCTTATAAATATTCTTTGGCTCCCCTTGTGTCGAATCAATAAATTGGGTTTCACTTCCCTCGAAAATACTGCGATACACCCCCTATACTTGTGGGTCATCAAGACTATTTTCTGGCGCCGTTGCCGGGGAGCATAGCTTTATTTATCAAGTTCACTTGGATGCTCTATTGTTCGCTCCTACTCATCCATCATGGGTAAGTCTCGTGATGGTAAGGTTCCTATTTTACCATCCACTACAAGAAGAGGTACGGTTCTGAACACCTCTACTGCTCTTGATTCACCGTCTGTTTTGAGTAAGTTCCTTACACCACTACATACACATGCTACACACACTGCTACTACTGCTGAATCTGAAACTTCTGATACTTATGATGCTGCTTCTACTGTGCTTGATAAAAGTGGTTCATTAGGTCCTTTCCTAGATGCTACGATTGCTAGAACTATAACTGGAAATACCGAAACTCCTAATGAAGGCACTGCCACACCTGCTAGCTCACCTGAGTCTAGTAAGAGTTATGATGCTGAAGAAGATTATGTTGAGATGACAGATGAGTTTATTGAAGAATGTAGGAACACCCATGATAGGAGCGCTGCTAAGAGTCTCCTTGAGAGACGTACTATTAGACCCAAATTATCTCTTGATGCTAAATTTGCCGCTTCTCCCATAAACATTATAGATGAAGATTATGATTTCTCTCTCGATCTATCTTACATATCTATTGTCGAGAAAGAACCTTTTTATGGGACTAAGAATGAAAGTGCGGTAGCACATATGAATGAACTTTCTACTATGAGTGGCTTGTTTTCTGATGATATTAAGATGCGTACTTATTTTGTTGCTAAGATTTTTCCTTTTCCACTGAAAGGAGAAGCAAAAACGTAGTTTAGTAATTTACCTCCTAGATCTATTGATAGCCCTGAGTGCTTGATTAGTACTTTCCTGCAGAAATATTTTCCTCCCGTGTTAGACATGCTATTTTGCAGGAACTTTTTGATTTTAAACAGGGAGAAAAAGAGGTATTGCCCGAATCTTGGGCAAGGTTTTGTGCTTTGATTCATGCACATGCTGGAAGTCCTTTACCTAAGAATGAGCTTCTTGATATATTTTATAATGGACTAACCGAGGAATCTAGGACATACCTAGATAGTTGTGCTGATTGTGTTTTCAGGAATAGGACTCCAAAGGAAGCTGAGGAATTAATGGCTAAAATAAGCAAGAATTATGAGGATTGGACTCCTCCTAAACAAGCTATGCCTGAAGTAATTGAACCTGAACCATCTATTCCTGTGCCTATTCCAACATCAAAGAAGATGGGAGTTATTGAATTGAATGATGAAGTGATGAAGGAAGCTAAGAAATGTCTTAAGGAGAAGGGAATTAAAGCTGCTGATGTCAAGAATTTACCTCCTATAGAAGAATTATGTAAGCCTATTCCCTACTCATCCACTATTGAGGTACACTCTCTCCAACACTTTGATGAAGGTGATATCCCTTATTTGAAACCTCCTGATCAATGCTTAGAAGAATTTGATATCGTTATTGTTAAGAAAGATAACTTTAATAAAAGGGTGCAAAATCATCTAATGGAAAACACTAGAGCTATTGTTGAGTTGAAAGATATTATGGAAAGAACCTCCAATGATGTTAAAATGATTGTTAAACACTTTCAAATGGTTCAAACTCAAATAGATCAACTCGTTAAAGTGCAAAACGACTTGCTAGCTAATGCTGCTAAAGAAAAACATGCTTATGAAATTAGAACTAGAAGTGGTGCTGCTACCCAGGATCCTCTATATCCTGAGGGGCATCCCAAAAGAATTGAGCAGGATTCTCAACAAGCTGAAAATAGTGGTTCTACTCGTAAGAAAAGGAAAAAGAAACATAAAATTGTTGTAGAACCCTCTGAACCTGCTATATATCCTAATAGTATATCTATCTCTGATGCTGAAATTGAAAGTGGTAATGAAGAAAATGAAGTTCCTAATGAAGAAAAAGTTGAAGAAGAACCTGAAAACCACACTAAGAATACTAAATACACTAAAGAAGATTTTATTGCTAAGAAACATGGTAGTGAAAGAGAACCTTGGGTCCAAAAACCTATGCCTTTCCCTGATAAGAAACACAAGTCTAAGGAATATGAACACTATAATAAGTTTTGTGAGTGGATGAAGCCTTTATTCTTGCAAATTCCTTTGACTGATGCTATTAAATTGCCTCCTTACTCAAAGTATATGAAGGATATTGTCTCGAATAAAAGGAAGATCCCTAATGAAGAAATCTCTACTTTGCTTGCTAATTATTCTTTCAATGGTAAGGTTCCTAAGAAACTTGGATACCCAGGGATTCCAACTATCCCTTGCTCTATTAAGAACAGTTATGTTAGAATTGCTTTGTGTGATTTGGGAGCTAGAGTTAGTGTTATGCCTTTCTCTCTCTATAAGAGGCTTCAACTTGAAAAATTGATACCAACTGATATATCTTTGCAAATGGCTGATAAATCTACCACTATTCCTGTGGGTATATGTGAGGATGTACCTATTCAGGTGGCTCATAATTGCTTGATATTAACTGATTTTGTTGTGCTTGAAATGCTTGAAGATGATAATATGTCTATTATTCTTGGGAGACCTTTTCTTAATACTACAGGAGCTGTTATTAATTGTAATCAAGGAAAGGTGACCTTCAATGTTAATGACAAGGAATATACTGTCTATTTCCCCAAGAAGATTGAAAGGACTTATGGCTCGAATTCAATTGAACATGTTGAAGGCATTCAAGTTGGAGAAATATATTGTCCCATACCAAGAGAAAAATTTGAAACTATTATGATTGGGACCATTGCTATCAAGGTTAAGGTAACATAATCATTAGTGGAGTACAAAGTTTTTTCTCATATGCAATTGTTTTGGTAGCAAGACTTGATCAACCTTGCTAACAAAAGGATTCCATTGAACAAAACAATGTTTTCATTATGATTATCTCCGTTTATTTCTATCCTTTGCATCTTAGTTTTTGTTTTCGTTTAGTTTTCTTTGTGTTGTTAGTTGCTTGCATGCTGGAACTTCTGTAGTTCTAGCCTTGTTTTGTCCTTGCATCATGTTTCCAAAAGAAAAAAAATCTGTCTGTCAGAGAAATCATTCTTCTATTTCTGAAAATTGCCCAAAAATAACGTGTCTCGAAAAATTCCAGAAAATTCATATTAAATTTTTACGTGAAAAAAGGGGCAGAGGAGTACCTGGTAGGTACCAGGGGGGGCCACCAGGCAGGCACACCATGTGGTGGCGCGGCCAGCCCTGGGTGGCGCCATGCCCTGGTGTGGGCCACCCCTGGCCCCCCACTACTTCTCTCACCTGCCACTTTCTTCTCTCTCCCGAGTAAGCTCCAGTTCATAGCTCAAAATCGCATTCTTTCTGTGCTTGCTCTCGATTTCTTCGATCTCTTTGCTCAGCCCATCTTTCTTGCTGAAATTTGGAGCAATTGTTCCTTGGTATGTGACTCATCCCCTTGTCCAAGTAGATTTGTGTTTAGTGGATTATTTGTTGAGTATTTTTCTGTTGTAGGTGACTGGTTATGAGGGCTTGTAAGCTTGTTTGATGCTTAGAGATATAGTTTTGATGCATGTTTAGGCCTCTTGTAAGTCCCTATGAGTAGAATCCTTCATTATATTTACTTTGCAATCACTTGTTTAATAGGTGAGAATACCAAGCATGAACAATCATACTTTTGGAGATATATTTGAGAGTGATGCACCTAGGAGGTCGAGGCCCTCAATAACAGCCTCTCAAGCTAGGCCATCATACAATGAAGACCTCATTGCAACACGCATTGGCAGTGAAAGGGATGATGGAGATGCTCACCCATCCTCTTTTCCTTGTTTTACTTTCTTGCAAGATGCAGGTACTCTTGATGATTTCTTGCTACTGATTGAGAGGGTTGGTTTGACCTCTTATATGCAAGATGAGAGTGCACAATACGCTATGCTCACCAAAAATTTTGTGGAGAGCTTCTCATTTACTAACACACCCTATCATTCTACTGTCTCTTTTAAAATCGATGACATGCCTTTCACCATGCCTTTGGAGGATTTTGTAGTATTGTAGGTGTGCGTATGACAGGGACCGTGAAGAAAATTCAAGGGCGACCCGCTGATTTGCTGGAGTTATACCGAGGGGTGACCAATGATGATGACCGCGTGGCGTAGCGCGGAAAGATAAGAAATATCCAACTCCCTGCTCTTAGATACTTTGCATATTATCTTGCCACTAGTGTTTTGGGTAGGGAGAACACTAGTAACATCTCCAACTATCATTTAGAATTCCTTGCTTCTGCGCTTAACAATGATACTCGGTACAATCTTGGCTCGCTTATTGCTCGCCGCCTAGCTGCTAGGGGGCCTATCTATGAGGGCATCATTGCCTCGCGTGTAGTCAATGCATTAGGTCTTTCAGTGGATCCCGATGATGCTATGCTAGCACCACAGAGGCTCCACCTTGTTGCCATGAAAACTCATCACTTTGTCACTGCTACCTCGGATTTGAACAATCTAGTATATAGGATGCTTTTCACTGACAGGGATGAAAGGGAGATCCTTTTTCCACAGCCTGCTTTGTTTAGTGTTGACATGAGACCGTGGTCGCGCTCCAAGGAGGAGGTGGACGAGCAGCTTCGCTTGTTGGGTTTCCACGAGCAGTACCAGGAGGATGCGCCCTCCTATGATTACTCCGCACATTACGGAGGGGCGTACTCGAGCTTGCACCAGGACGAGGGTACCTCCTCGTCGTACCCGGTGACACTTCATCCTGGCCAGCTTGGGATTGATACCCACTTAGGCCAAAATCCTAAGCTTGGGGGGAGGTACGCCGACACCGCACTCATCTCCATATCATGTTGCGTCGGTACTTTGTATATTCATGTTTTTGTTCTCTTTTTAGTTTTCGATTCTTCTTTGCCTTTGCTTTCTAAAAACACAAAAAGACCAAAAATATTTTTGTTGTTTCTCTTTGGTTTGCTTCTTCTTTTTGCCTTGGTTTGCTTTTCCCTTTTTCCTTTGTTTGAACCATTCGAAAAATCCAAAAGATTTTGCTTTGTTTTTCCCTTTTTGGTTCTTGTTTAAAAATCGAAAACACCAAAAATATTTGTCGTTCTTCTTTGGTTTTTGTGAGTTTGCTACAGGGTTCGGAAGTTCTCAGTGGAATATTGGTTTCATATTATTATTCAAGCCACACAAGTGAAGAGCAATAATGAGGATTAATGACAACTTGAGGCGTGGTAAGAGGCTCGTAACGAACTCTATTTGTTTTCATTTTTGTACATATACTCGTCACTGTGGGCATGCTTAGTCCGTTCATGTAGAGTGTATGTTTTCTTTGGATGCTTAATAGATCTTGCTTTCTTTTGATTAGCTTCAGCTCGCTAATAGTTTGTAGCATGTCTTATGAATGTTTTCCTGCATTGCTCTATTCATAAATTGGTATGACATCGTGGTATCCTCCTCTGAATGTTTCATTTGATTGACTTGGCACATGCTCACGCATGCTCATGACTGTAATAATCAGTTAAGCCTTGATGAATTATTTTACCTTGAGGATCTTGAATCACTTTCATGCCATGAGTAGTCTTGTTTTGTTGCAAGCATGATAATGATAGCTATTGCTCTCTCGTTTGTCGCTCCCTTACTATTGCTAGCCTTCACTTCCACTGAGTGTTTTACTCATGTCTCCAACTCCCTAAACCAAACATTTCCAAAGTGTCCACCATACCTACCCATTAGCATCATTTGCTACCTCCGTGCATATTCAATGTGCCTTGTTTTCTTCCGAATAAAATGTTTGCTTATTATGGGAAAATTAGTTAGTAAAGCTCTCACGAACTTGATGGCACACTTTATTTTCCTACACTTAATAAACCTGAACCATTGTGAACTCTCCATGAAACTTATATGCTTGCAAATTATAGGCTGGGGATTAGCAGAACCGTGCTGTCATGGGGAACGCTTTCAACACTTGTAAATATATACCCAGTTGATACCTTGCTCTTTTGTTTGTGGATGTCGTCGGTGTGAAATAAAAGAGGAGCTTGTAAGTCCATGGAGTTATGTATGTGTGTTAGAGAAACGCCTGGGCCGCTGGTCTAATCCATGCTGACATGGTGGAAACCTGCAGCGTAACCATAATGATATCTATGAAGCATTCTTCTTATAAAAAAAGAGAGAGATAGCTATTGAGAAAAAGAAAAAAAAGAGCTTTATGAAAAGAGGAAAGAGAGAAAAAAGCACCATCTTCCCATGGTAATTAAGAAGATTGCTGAGATACTCATTGTCTGCTTGCCTTGTCATTTTGATATGGGGATTCTTCCGTATCATCGGGCAAGGGGTACCCCGTTGTCGGTTCTCGATGATACGCACATACTTATGATGACAAGAACTTACCGGTAACTAAAGTTGAGTAGCATGAGGAGCGACCCTCGTACTCAAGGGACTTGGGATTTTCAGTTTATAGTCTGTCAAGCATATAACTCAGATTGGACCTCACTTTCACCTTAACCACATTAAAGATGCTTATGATAGGGGCAATGAGAGCTCAAAGCTAACAAGTACCATACTTTCAACATTTGGAAGCCTTTCAAAATTATTCAAAACCTTTTTCTTTTACTTGTTGAGTCTCCACATATTCTTTGAGCACCTTCTTGAGAGCATAGTTGTCATTCTTTGTGTTTGTCCCATTACTTTATTATTTGTGTTATGACTTTGATTCTTGTATTCTTGATATCTTTACTTCTAGTCATCACTTGAACTTCAGAGGTGCCTTGACATTCATAATCAAAGGCAAGCGAGATACCACTCTATCATACCTTTTTATGAGCATTGTAATGTTGCTTATGTTTGTGCTTCATGCTATTTATTATTCTTGAGTTAGAATCTCTTCATAGCTTGCAATGACTATTAAGTAGACTCCGTTGCATACTCTTTATTATGAATTGTCTAAGTAGTTGATCACATTGCTGAGAATATTTACATCATATGAAGCAAATGTGTTCGTGAAAGTTCTTTTATCGCACTTAGTTTTCAACTGAATTGCTTGAGGACAAGCAATAAGATAAGCTTGGGGGAGTTGATACGTCCAAAACGTATCTACTTTCCCGAACACTTTTGCTATTGTTTCTCCTCTATACTTGTGTGATTTGGATGCAACTAATGCGAACTGACGCTGTTTTCAGCAGAATTGCCTTGGTGTCTACTTTTTGTGCAGAAAATCAACTATCAGGAAAAATCTCGGAAAATATGCCAAAAATCCTATTTCACCCGAAGACTCCAGGAGCCAAAATACGAGACGGAGAAGAGCCCTGGGGTGGCCACACCACCTGGTGGCGCGGGCCAGGCCAGGCCGCGCCAAGGGGTGGTGTGGGCCCCCCAGGCACCCCCTCGACCTCTCTCTTCGCCTATAAGGAGCCTTCTAACCTAAAAACTTCGGGGGGTTCGACGTTTTTCCAGAAGGAGTTACACTCCGCCGCCCACCACCAGATTCCACGAAACAGCACCAGAAACTCCGTTCTGGCACCCTGCCAGGACGGGGAATTGGAGGAGATCATCGCCATCATCATCACCATCGCTTCTCCATCGACCATCCATGTTTCCCCCATCTATGAGTGAATAATCCCCCATTGTAGGCTATGGGGATGGTACAGATTGGATGAGATCGTTCATGTAATGGCATTAGATTGTTAGGGCATGGTGCCTAGTATCTTTTATTAGTGCTTTATGACTTTGTTGCGACTTGTTGTGCTTAATGCTTGTCACTAGGGCCCGAGTGCCATGATCTCAGATCTGAACTTATTATTGATTCATTATGATAGTATTGTTCTTGGTCTTATCTGCAAGTTGTATACACACGTTGTTGTCCGGAACCTATGGCCCAAAGTTACAGAAATCGGGATAACCGGAAGGGAAAGGCTTTGATGTGAGGATCACCTGTGTTCACGGAGTGTTAATGCTTTGCTCCGGTGCTCTATTAAAAGGAGCAACTTAATTGCCAGTAGTTCCCTAGAGGCCCCGCTGCAAACGGGCTGGCAGGACAAAAGATGTTGTGCAAGTTCTCATTGCGAGCACGTATGACTATATAT
This sequence comes from Avena eriantha, assembly GCA_910589775.1. Lineage (NCBI taxonomy): Eukaryota > Viridiplantae > Streptophyta > Magnoliopsida > Poales > Poaceae > Avena > Avena eriantha. Next base: position 141,426,905 of record OU342741.1, on the reverse strand, counting down.
GGAACACATGCCTAGGATTGTCTAGTACTTGGGTGCTTTATCTTATTTATCTGCAATTGCCCTATGTTCTGATTGCTATGTGAATTGTCTTGTCCATGCAACGCCCGTCCATCCATCCCTATGCCTACCGCACTCGAATCCCACTGTTTACTGTTTTTGTTACTACTGCCTTTGTTTTGCTACTGCTGCTACTCTGCTATTCCTACTACAAAACTGTTGCAACTGATAAACTGCTGTGAGCAAGATTGCTTCCAGGTACAGCTGAATTGACAACTCAGTTGTTAAGGCTTATAAATATTCACTTCCCTCGAAAATACTGTGAGACACCCCCTATACTTGTGGGTCATCACCCCCCGACTCCCTCTTGCTCTCTGCCTGCTGCCCCCGACCAAGGACTCCACCAGGAGAGCTCCTCCACCCCGGATCCGGCCGTTGCCGCTGGCCATTCCCTTTCCTTTGCCGCTAGGATCCATTCCCCTCCGGTGAAGGTCTCCATGGATGCTGGTATAGTGCCCCTCCCCTTCCCCATACCTAGGGTTTGCTCTAGATGAACTTTTGGGGGCAATATCTTACCTAGATCCATGGATACATCATATTGCGTGCAATACTAGTCCTAGTAGTGGTTCTAGCAATCCCGATCTGCTATGGTTCAACACACTCGAACTGCCCCAAAAATCGTCTAGACTCCAGCCGGAATGTCCGGTGTGTACGGGCCGGACACTCCGGTCCGACTGGAATGTCCGGCGATTACGCACCAGAATGTCCGGTCGAGGCGGAGTCTCCGGGATGATTTTGCCGGACAGTCCAGGTGTTTTCAGCCAGTTCAGCTCCTGCATTACTTTGACTACTGCTACGTTTTTGTATCTTCTGGACAAATGTGCTTACCCCATATGCTATCCTTCTACTCTGATCTCACAGGTAGTTCTCGTCCTCGCCGGCCTCGGGCTCCTAAGCAGGAAAATCCTCGCAGGTTCCGTGATGAAGAGTTTGACGTTCATGTAGATCCTTCTATGGTAAGACAGGCTGCTCGTGACCGTGCTGCAGCAAAACATGAAAAGATCAGAAAACTGAAAAGGGATGAAGCCAAGCGCATGAAGTTTGAAGCATTGACCACTCTGGCAGATTTGGGTACCGAGGAGTTTGTGGAGATGAGAGTCCAGCAGTTCTACTCTCTGCCTCGCACCTCGGATGATGATCGCTTCTGGAGAAATGAACAAGCCCTACTTTTCTCTGAGGTGTTTTGTGGGTTCAGGACTGCTATGTGCCCCATGCAGTGGTTGGATCTCGAGAAGCTCTGAGCTCACAGGTACTTTGAGGACGCTCTTTGGGTGATAGAGAAGATGGGGCTGCACACCATCTTTCAAGTAAAATAAGACTATAATGTTGAGTTGGTCCAGCAGTTCTATGCTACAGTGGTCTTTGGGGACACTACGGATATTCCCCTTGAGTGGATCTCTGGCACTACTAGGTGCCGCTCCAGCATGGCTCAGTTTGCACAGGTTCTTGGATTGCCTTTCAATCCCAATGCTCCCAGTGGTCTCAGAATGCATGTACATGGTCAGGCATATGACAAGCATAGGTTGGCCCCAATCTACTCTCAGAATGGTGTGGTTGGCCAAACCATCAACATTAAGCTCATCTACAACATTCTTCTTCGCATGTTTCGCCATACACTCACTCCCAAGGCGGGCAACAAGGATGAGATGAGAGGTGCAGAAATCAATCTTATGGCACATGCTCACTCTATGTATACTCATGGTCCAGACAACCCAGGTGATGCTATTGATGTCATGGATTTCATCTATCAGGACTTGTACAAGTGCATCACTGACAAGAAGTGCCCTCTGTTCGCTCCCTATGTGATGAAGCTCATTGCTGCTCAGGCTCCAGCAACTCCATTGCTGTACACTGGTCTTGTTCCACACCTTCCTGCCAAGCTACAGAGGAAGGCTGCCCCCACCACCAAGGCTCCTCGTGGCTACCCCCCTGCTCAGGACATATTTGAGGATGATGAGATGGACGCAGATGCTTATGACAGTGATGATGAGGAGGTACCGGAGGCTGTGACCCGTGGCCCTCGCATGAAGCATGCCAACAATGCATATCGCTTCGCCACCTCTAAGGAGGAAGTACACAAGAAGGTGAAGAAGACCTCCTCGTGTAAGAAGCTTCTCCTATGCCAGAACATTGACATTCGCCATGGACACTATGAGGCATACAAGGCTAACCAGAATATCATGAAGGAACTCAAGCGGATCAACCAGCCCATGGATGTTGATCCCTCTCAGCAGCAGGCCTCAGATGGAACTCTTTCCTATGGTCACTGGAGTCAGGGTCATGTGGACTGGTCCATGTTTGAGGACGTGACTTCTTCTTCTCACCCTCACGGCCAGAGCTCGACTCAGGGTGATCATGATGGTGAGGATGACGATGAGGATGAGGACGAGGATGAGGAGGAGGATGCCGACGACGACTACAGTGGCTAGAGTTGGCTTTGGGACGTTTTCGTTGTGCTCTTTTCCCTTTTTGGCGTCTTGATGCCAAAGGGGAAGAAGCAGCCCCTTTATTAGGTTGCTGCCGGAATTTGCATGGGTACACGAGTGCTTCACGTTATTTTGATTTGCCTCTTTGAAACCTCGTGTCGTTATCTTACTTTACTTGTTTGAGTACTATGTTGTGTTGAACTCAGTTATGTGTGTTGTGACATGCTTACCTGGTTTTGTTAAACGACTATGTTATGCCTAGCTTCTAGCTTATCAATCTAGTTGTTATTGTATCATGTCATACCTTATTAGCTGAAAAAACCTAGTGAGGATGTGATCCTAGGGTGTGTGATTGTATTAAAATGCAAAGCTAAAATAGTCACACATCTAGGGGGAGCCTCACTATATTTTGTGTATCTCCTATTGTGAATTTTATTACCTATCCTATTTGCAAATCCTTGGGTTGTCATCAAACACCAAAAAGGGGGAGATTGAAAGCGCATTTATGCCCTTCCTATTATTTTGATGTTTGTTGACAACACTTGGATAGTTTAATCTGCTGTTAAATGTTGCAGGAGATATCAGAAAGTTGAGAGTTTTTGCACTAAAGGAAAAGAGCTCCCCAGGATCATGTCTGTGCTAGAAACATGTCCCAGCCGGACTGTCCGGCCGATCTTCGCCGGAGTGTCCGCCCCAGGCCGGACTGCCCGGTTGGATCCGGCCGGACTTTCCGCCCCTGGGAAGTGGGCGTCTTCCCCGGACACAGTCCAGACTCTGGCCGGAATCTTCTCTAGCCGGAGTGTCCGGTGAGCTTGACCCGGAGTGTCCGGCCCTAGGGGCTTATCGATCAGCCTGGACATTCTGTCTGCCACATCAGACTCCACCCGGACTCGGTGCGGACACTGGCCGGAAACTTTGCCAGGCCGGAGTGTCCGGCTGGTGTCGCCCGGAGTGTCCGGCCAAGCCAGACTGTCCGGCTTGTATTTGTCGGACTGTCCGGTGTAAGTGGCTTCCAACGGCTCTAATTCCAGGGGCCCTATAAATAGGCCCCTTCTTCTACCTTGGAAGCTGCTTGTCTAGTTCAAGAAAAGCATCACCATTTGAGCCACCAAATCCACAAGAACTCTTCACTCAACCATCCAAAGTCATTGATCTTTGGAGAATCGAAGGAGGAGGCCTTGATCTACTACTTCACCAAAAGAGATTTCCATTTCCCCCTCATTCACTTGAGGGCCCCTTGTTCTAGGGTTTCCTTGGAAACCCTAGCTTGTGATTTGGTTTTACAAGCTTGTCTTTGATTGTTTGACAGCTTGCTTGTATTTGGGAGCCTCCAATTAGGTTGTGGATGTGTGCCTCGAACTTGTTGTAAAGGTGTCGGCTTCCACCTCGAAGGTTGCCGTTATAGTGGAAGAGGTGAATCGAACCCTTTGGGGTGAGGTTCATCGGAGAACAAGGGAGGCCTCTCGTGGCGTTGGTGGTTTGATACCACCCCCTCTCCAAACCTAGCGTACTTCCCCTCAAAAGGAAGGAACTACGGGAAACAAATCCTGGTGTCTCCGAGCTCTCCACTTTGGTTACCTCTATCCTTTACCGCACTTTACTTCTCTAGTTCTTGCTTAGTTCTTGTGCTAGTTGACATATAGGTAAATTCACCTTAGTTGCATAATCTAGAGAATTTACCTTTTGTGTCAAACCCTAATTTGATTAAGAGTAAAATTTGGAGTAGCACCTATTCAACCCCCCCTCTAGGTGCCCATACGATCCTTTCAACTATATCCTTCAAGCATAGCAGGGTGTCCTGAATAGTGAATCCCATAGTTCATTGTACCACATAGATAACACATGACCCTTTCAAGTGCATGCCAATGATCAATACCCGGGTTAGACATGAACCTACTCAACTTGCTCACATCAAAAGAGATATCGAGTCTTGTAGCGCTTGCTAAGTACATGAGAGAACCAACAATTTTTGAATATTTCGACTGATCAGTTGGTTCCTTCTTATTATTTCGTAATGTCAAAGTAGGATCATCAGGTTTTGGAGAAGTATTGCCATCAATAAAGCCAAATTGGCTCAAGACCTTCTCAACATAATGAGATTGCATTAAAGTAATCCCATTCTTGTTCTTAATGAGCTTGATGTTCAGAATCACATCAGCCTCTCCTAGATCTTTTATGTCAAAACTCTTTGACATGAAAGACTTGACTTTATTTATCACTTTCATGTTTGTACCAAAGATCAGAATATCATCCACATACAAACATAATATAAAACTATTGCCCCCAAAATGTTGATAATACACACACCTATCAACATCATTAATGACAAAGCCAGTAGAAAGTAGAGTTCTGTCAAACTTCTCATGTCATTGCTTAGGTGCTTGTTTTAGGCCATATAAAGATGGTAACAACTTGCACACCTTTATCTCTTAACTCTTTACCACAAACCCATCTGGTTGATCCATATAGATCTTCTCTTCCAACTCTCCATTAAGGAAAGCTATCTTCACGTCCATTTGATGATCAAAAAGACCATAAGAGGCAGCCATGGAAAGTAGTACTCGAATGGTGGTCAGTCTAGCGACAGGTGAATAGGTGTCAAAGTAATCTTCGCCTTCTTTCTATGTGTATCTCTTTGCTACAAGATGTTCCTTGTACTTATCAATAGTACCACCAGGTCTTAGCTTCTTCTTGAACACCCACTTACAACCAACAAGTTTACAACCATAGGGCCATTCTGATAATTCCCAAGTTCCATTAGAAAGAATCGAGTCCATCTCATTTTGGATAGCTTCTTTCCAATCATCTGCATCCGGAGATGCATATGCGTCAAAAATGGATCTGGGAGTATCATCCACAAGGTACACGATGAAATCATTACCAAAGGATTTTGCAATACTTTGTCTCTTACTCCTCGTGGGAGGTCCATCGTCATCCTTCTCTAGGACTTCCTCATGTGGTTATTCAAAATTCTCAATAGATGCACTAGATTTAGTAAGTATTTCAGAAGAAATTCTAGCAGTGCTATGCATATATTTCATAGAAAACATATTCTCAAAGAATGTTGCATCACAAGATTTCATTATAGTATCAACATGCATATGAGGAACCTCGGATTTAACCACTAAAAATCTATAGCCTACACTACGCAGAGCATATCTTAGAAAGATACAATCCACTATCTTAGGTCCAAGTTTGCGTTTCTTGGGAACCAGTATGTTGACCTTTGTCAAACACCCCCAAGTACGTAAGTAAGAAAGTGACGGTTTTCTCCCAACCCACTCCTCATAAGGGGTATTTTCTTTATTCTTGTTAAGAACTCTATCCAGGACATGACATTAAGTCAACAAAGCCTCCCCCACCATGCCTTTGATAAACCAGCAGTGGCTAACATGGAATTCACCAAGTTAGCCAGTGTGTGTGTTTTCCTCTCGGCAACCCCGTTTGATTGGGGCGAGTAAGGAGGCATCCTCTCATGAACAACACTATGCTCCTCACAAAATTCATCAAATATTTTGGGAAAATACTCACCAACACGATCCGACCTAAGACGCTTGATCTTTCTCTCTAGTTGATTTTCAACTTTGGCCTTATAAATTTTAAAGTAGTCTAAAGCCTCATCTTTAGGTTGCAACAAGTAAACATAACATAATTTAGTAGCATGATAAATCAACATCATGAAATATCTCTTTCCACCTGTTTTCAGAACACCATTCATCTCGCATAAATCAAAATATATGAGTTCTAGAGGTGCCAAGTTTCTCTCATCGGCAGCCTTGTGAGGCTTTCGAGGTTGCTTTGATTGCACACAACTATGGCACTTAGAACCTTTGACAATAGTAAAATTCAGAATTAAACTCATGCTGGATATCTGAGACATCAAACCAAAATTAATGTGACATAAACGAGAATGTCAAACACTGGTATCATCATTAACACGACCACAAATATGATTCACAGATTTATTACAAAACTCTAGAAGTGAAAAACGGAACAAGCCTCCGAACTCATAACCTTTACCAATGAATTGCCCATGTTTCGAAACAACGACTTTATTAGACTCTAAAACAACCTTAAACTCATCTCTACATAGAAGGGAGCCACTAACGAGATTCTTGTTCATAGTAGGTACATGTTGCATGATCTTTCCAAAAGTGAACTTTAGATCCACCGTGCCAACACCACGAATAGAAGCATGTGATCCATTTCCCATTATGACGAAAGAATCTCGAGCGACCTAATAAGAAGTGAACATAGAGATGTCAGCACGCACATGAACATTAGCACTCGTATCAATCCACCAACATGGTGATTGAAATACCAAAAAATAGTAAATAAATTACCATACCCATCAGTGTTGCTAGCGGTCATGACATTGGCAGTCTTCCCATTTTTTCCTCTATGATCTGCTCGTTCTGGGCAGTACTTGGAAAAGTGGCCGAGCTCTCCATAGGTATAGCAACCTAGCTCAGCCTTGTTCGACTTCTTCTTATTCTTGAAGGTTGTAGTCTTAGCAGGCTTGTTGAACGAGGGCTTCTTGTTCCCTTTGTTCTTGTCGAAGATTTTCTTCTGCACCATATTAGCGCTAGACTGCCTCCTTTTTCAGCAATGTCCTTAGCCCGAGACTTCTCCTCAATATCAAGAGACGCTATCAGGTTCTCAACCGATATCTCTTGTCTTTTGTGTTTGAGAGTTGTGGCGAAGCTCCTCCATGAAGAAGGCAACTTTGTAATAATGCACCCATCCACAAACTTGTCGGGTAAGACACACTTAAGGCGTTCGAGCTCCCTACTATAGCACTGTATCCCATGAGCTCGTTCGACTACAGAACAGTTGTTAACCATCCTGTAATCATGAAAGTTTTCCATGATGTACAACTCACTACCAGCGTCTGCTACACCGAACTTAACATTCAATGCCTCCCATAGCTTTTTTCCATCTTTGATGTGCATGTACATGTCAAATAGTTTTATCAAGAACACTCAGAACGCATCCCACAAAGTCAAGATTAGTTTTCTTGAACATGTTCTGAACCTCATCAGATATAGTTCCTTCAGGTAAATCCTCACTGGCCACGAATACTTTCAGAGCTTGCAGCCACATCATGGTCTTATACGGCCACCTCTTAAAATGAACACCGGTAAACTTATCCGGCTTCATCGCATCGGCCAAGTGTCCCATGTTTAATTCAGGAAATTGCCTACAATAAGGTTTTTGGATTGTTAGATTATTGTGCATAATTGCCAAAATTAATTCTAATATATAAATCATGACTACAGCAGCTACGATCATGTGAAACTCTAACATACTAGATGCATTAATCAACATGAATAGTAGAAGTGCATACGCAAGAACCTATGGTATGGCAACAAATCAGATAACAATATATGTACCGATTGGTTGCAGATGAAGTCGTTGTTGGTGCAGAGGTTGATGTAGCCTGTCGAAGAAGTCGACGTAGCAGACGTCGTGTGCACGAGTGTGATCTTGACGTCCAGGAAGACGTGTTGTGATGACGAACTTGAGCAGCCACGCGGAGTGTTTTCCAAAAACCTTATTCACCCTCTCCCGTACAGGATCGCAAAGGCGAGTGGTTTCGGAGGCCTGCTCTTTCGTCCGCTGGTGCACGCCAGCAAACGTGATGGAGTAGACTACGGTGGCAGCTCAAGCAGAGAGGAGACAAAACCCTAGATTGGTTTTTGGTAGTGTGCATGGTGAAAACAGGTACATGCGCTTATATAGAGCGGCCTGAGAAACCGTACAGGGCACAACGCGGGCCGAGACCACGTCGCGCACGAGTCTGGGTCGGTTAAAGTAGCCCACAATCCGAGAGCGACCCAAACCGACTAACTATTGACACGTCTGTCAAAACTGCACCAGTTTTTCTGAGCAGCAAAAAGATAAGCTCGGCTCGAGCCTCATTTCGCAAACTGCGACGCGCGCGTCTCGTAACGAACGGCGTCGTCGGAGGAGGAGCGCGTGTAGCACTTCACTTACAAAGTGGTGAGACACTACACTTAAGTTGGTGCAACTCTCCTCCAATTTTTCATGTGGGACTAAATTTTAGCTCACACTCCTCTTGGCACACACATGTGAGCTGCCACCAACTTGAGCTAAATCACTTATATGCTTCCACACACTTGGGCTTTGAGATTTAAGAAAAATATGAATTATCACATGGGCCAATGAATTTAGCCCATATTTCTAACAATACCAACGTTATATAGTCAATGACATTGCGGAATATAGTACTCCCTCCGTTTACTAATAAAAGATGTTTTGGCAAATTAACTTAGTTTGCCAAAACGTCTTATGAACAGAGGAAGTACTTTACTTTTTTTTATTGCCGCTAGGTTCGAATTATTCTTCTACAAATTGCAGTCCTGGACATTTGCATGTTCATGGACCAAACATGCCTTCTCTCTACAGCCTACATACGCATCTACTGATTAGCCAAGAAGTAAGAAGTTTAGATTATAAAAGAACAAGAACCCGGGAGGATTAAGATGTCACATGGATAGAACGCTTTAGTATGGGTACTTGAATATTGCCAGGACTAAGCAAATTAACCTCCAAACTTTTATATCTAGGATAGTAATAGTTTAACGGAGAACATATGTGCATACAAAATTTTGTACTATCAAAAATAAAAACCCGCCAACAATATTTTCCGCTAAACCATATACGTTTATATGAAAAGCATAAATTGCATACTCTTCCCATGGGGCGCAGCGTTGCTCCATGTCATAGTTAGTATGCATATTCTGCAATACCATGGTAACATCATTTCATAGTACCCGTCTAACCAAGTAACCAAACTTGATTATATACTCCCTCCGATCCAAACTAATGTTCTCACATTTGTCTAGATTTGGATGTATCTAGTGATATTTTAGTGCTAGATTCGTCTGAATCTAGCCAAATCCGAGAACATTAATTTAGATCGGAGGGAGTATAATAATATTAACTCATCACACTAGAGAAAAACAATCTTGACTGAAAGGTTTTCATATAGCCACACATAGTTTAGACTTCAGAACTAAGCAAAAGAAACATCAGAAGCTCTATTCAAGTTCTGCAACCATGTCCTCATCTGCATGGAGAACATCTTCATTAAGATAGCCTTCCACTGTTCCAAAATCCAAGGTAAACAAGTAAATGATCAGAAGCCCTGTAACAGTAATGTGCTCCAGGAAGATTTCACTTCCCCGTTTCAAAATACCTGGCATTTTTCACATTAAACAGTCAAATTCAGTTTGGGTGTATTTAGATGGTATTGTTAGATTCTTCATAACCAACATCATTATAAAACTAATTTCCATAACGTTTATACTCCATAAATTTATTACTCCCCTGTCCCGAATTAGATGTCGGAAATTTGTCTAGATTGTATTACTCCCCCTGTCCTGAATTAGATGTCGGAAATTTGTCTAGATTCGCATGTATCTGTACACTAAAACTTGTCTAGATACATGCAAATCTTAAGACAAATCTCCAACATCTAATTCGAGACAGTGAAGTGAAGGTATGACTTTCGAGAACGTGCACAAAACAAAGATGCCAACTATTTTGAAATGTAGGTAGTTTCTTATCCCTCAAATCTATGTTAAGTACAAAGTGATGATCTCCATTATCGGATTAGACTTGTAAAAATACAGTAAATGGATAGCTATGCCATCGGATGTAAGATCTTACCACGCAAACTGCAGTTCCTACACGACAGCCCATCCACGTCTTAGGGCCAAGGATTGGCCTGGTTGAAGTGTGAGGAAGCGAATAAGTTTACACTGTATAAATTCAGATCAAGCTCCCGAAACAAATTCCAAGTTTAAACATACTCCTTATCATTTAACCAAAATAGTACTCCCTCCGTTCCAAAATATAAGATGTTTTAGTTTTTGTGAAGCGAATGTATCTAGACGCCTTTGGTGTGTAGGTTCGGAGTGAATTTACACATAAAAGGTGTCTAGATACATTCGTTTCACAAAAGTTAAAATATCTTATATTTTGGAACGGAGGGGGTAATAATGTAAGACTCACATTGCAAATATAATTATATTCTGTGACTTTAGTATCATCTAACCAAGATAGTAATAATGTAAGACTTTTCTAAGATATGGTAAGAATATATGACTCACAAGTTTGGCGAGTCGAAGGTGATCAACAAATATCTTTTCCATAGCTATGCCATTAGCCACAAAGAACTGCGATAACACATGAACTCTTTCGTCATCCTTGGGACATTTTATCTTGACCATTGCAAGGTTTTTGCAAGCAGATGCACTACCCTCTGGTTTGATATTGTCTTCTATTTCCTCATGGTCCTTGTTGCAGAACAAAATGAATGTCATGAAATAGGTCCAAACTAACTTATCAAAGGTCAATATAAAAGCAGTATAACAATGCTCATACCATTTTAAGTTTAAGAAAAAGCCTCTCCAGATTTGGAGCATGCTGCAGGAATAAAACTAATGGATGCAAGTCAGCAGCCATACACCATTCACCAAGGGATAATGCCTTCAGGTTGCTAAAAATTGGGCATGTTTCCAATTCTCTATTCAGAATCACCTTCATATGGCACAGAGAAGTGAATTCATTCAGTTAAAAGAAAAATAATAATAACACAGTGAACCTACAATCAATTGGACATTTGTGTGGAAGTGAATGTTTGCTTCTGGTTAAGTTGTGTAAGAGGATGTTACTGTTAGACTGTAGACATGCTGATAAGGATACAAAGTTATACAACATTGGAAAAGAAAAAGGATAACAAAAATGCTCCCAGCAAAGCCACTCGTATTCCATGCGCTTTGCTTATTCAATTTTGTTACAAATAAAGCTAAGATTATTTCCAATAACTCATCAGGTCACTTGTTCTGATTGTGACTATGTAGTATTAGAGTGCAAAATGTGCACATAGCAGATTGGATGCCCAGTAAAAAAGGGTATTATAAAGTACAGAATTTTTCTGCAAAGAAAAAATAACCGACAAATCTATATATTAGTTAAAAATACAAAATACTGAAAGAGAGATATCAGCAACATAATCATATGTATACCTCTCCGGCATCAGCTATCAGCTCCAAACTTGTAGCATTTGAAAGGCTGGAGATAACATTTTGGCCACCTAAAACATTAGCACCATAGAATCTTTCACAGGTACCCAAGTACTATCATCATTTGAGTCACTGTCATCGTCGCTGTCACACTCAAATACATCTGGATTGAGATCTTTGTACTTGTATTCAAACTTATCATGCAAGAAAGAGTCATTAAGCATGATGGTGCCCGTGGCCAGAGACCCCATGTTTTCGAATGAAGGAGCACGGTGGTATGGACTGACAGATGCGGATATGAATCCGACAGGTAGTTTCTGCTCCCTCCTTAGAAAACGTCCGACAGATAGTTTCTGCTCCGAATCCGCATCCCGCGTACGTTTTTTAAGGATATGGTATATATTTTTAGATATCCGGTGGATATGAATACAGATGCGGATATCTGTCGGACGGATATCCGATGGATATGGTAGTGGATATGGGATTGATGATATCCGATGGATAAGGATAATCCGACATTTTATGCGGATTATCCGAGGTATTCAAATAGGATAATATAATAAATTTAACGCAACCCCAATATCTTGACAATCTAGTTAGTGTATCGGCTAGCTTTGCATGTTACGTATGCATGTTATACTATGTTATTACCAATCTTGCACTTTTATACTACTATTATCTAGTGTTGCACACTTTCTTATCATTTCTTTTGCATAAACTAAATAAATTTTTATTTTTCTACGTGTATTTGTTTGATTATCCTCTTTCGATCCGACTCCGCTCCGAATCCGCTCCACATCCGCAATCCGATATTATCCGTATTCGAATCCCGCATCCGGCTATTATCCGCTCTGATCCTGATCCGGATCCGCCAAAAAAATATGGTAAATGATATGATAATAGCAATATTCGATCTGATCCGATCCGTTTAGATCCCTAGCTCTTGCACAGGTAAGGTCTGAACCTGTCCTCCCACACCAAGGCCACGCACCAAGGCGACCCGTAAACGGCAAACCTAGCCAACGGGCCGGCCCGGCATGACCTAGGCACAGAACGCCTTAAACGGGTCTGGCCCGACACGGCCCGCCGTGGCCCGTCTAGCTCGTGTGCAGGGCCGTGCCGGCACGGGGGCCTGCCTCCAGGCCCGGGCACGGCATAGCAGCTTGGCGGACCGGCCCGTGGCACGTGAAGCACGCCGGTCCGTTATTGATTCCCGTTGGCCCGTTAAAATATATTTTAATATCAGCCGATTTTATATTATAATAGCTATGTTTCGGTGGTCTGTTGGAGCGCGGGAGAGCAGGAGGTTTCGAGTTCGACTCCCGTCGGCTCCTTTTTGCGTCTATATTTCGGAAAATACGTGGTACACATGCTAAACGGGCCGTGTCGGGCCGGCCCATGTGCCTGAGACCGCGGCACAGGCACGGCCCCGCTGTTTCACAGGCCGGGCCGGTGCCGGGCATTTTTTGTGGGCCAACGTGCCGACACGCTAAAGAGCGGCCCGTTGGTCAGGTTTGGTAAACGGAGAGGACAGAGCGGCGCGGTCAGTTTCGGCGCAAACCAAACCCAAACCTAGGGCTGGAATGCAGTGAGATAGACGTCGGCCTCGTCCGTCCGTGTCCACCAGTGCCTTTAATGGGTCCCACCTGGAGGTGTCCTAGAGGCTTCGACCGTGTCCTTTTTAATGGGACTACATCGTCGTTCCCATCCACGCCCCACTCTACTCCACTTCCACTCTCGGTCAAACCCCAAAACCTTAGTCGCTCCCTCCCCACCGACAAGCCCTCGCCGGCCGTGATGACGAAGGGGAAGGGGAGCTGGAAGGGTTGGTTCTGCCCCGGCCGGAACGACCACGAGGCCGACTCCTCCATCAGCGGCAGCCGTGGCTGCCATTCCATCTCGAGGTCGCCGCCCCGCCGTAGCTCCTCCTTCCGCGGCCCACCGGCGCGCCGGCCGTCCAAGCGGCGCGTGTATGTGAGCCTCGAGGCCGCGTGCACGCTCGCCGAGGCAGGCATGCCCTGCCCGTGGCCTGACGTGCACGTGCCAGCGGGGTGGCACCTCAACGGCGCCCGCGTGCCCGTGCCGGCCATCCCAGCCTCGGGCCCTGCACGCCACCGCGAGGTCTGCCGGCGTCGGGCCTTGCTGCCGCCAGATCTACGGCGGGATCTCGCGTACGCCATCGACTCTCCGGTCTGGGATCGGTGGTTCGAGGCGGAGCACGCAACGCGGCGGGAGGCCATCGAGGCCCACCTCGAGAACCTCGATGATGATGAGGAGGCATACTAGGAGGGGTCGATCGAGGACTCCAGCGTCGAGGACGACGACGGCGATGGCGGCCTCCACTTCCTGCCGCTGCAACCTGGCATCCCAAACTGTTCGCGCTACCGGGGCGCCGACACCATCGCGTCTGAGGTGTGGCTTTGGCCGTCGACGGAGGAGGACCAGGAGCCACAGCCCCGGCCGGTGGCCATTGATAGTTGTGAGATTCGACACATTTTTGATAGTTTTTATTGATGGTTTTCCTCTAGATTTGATCGTTTTCTAGCTTTATCTAACGCTAATACTTCGGTAGCGAAGAAAACTTGGTTTTTAATGTGTGTTTCAGGTTCTGAACATCAACAGAAAGTTTTAACAAGGGAAACACAATATTCAGGCGAAAACAAGCAAGTCTCTCTTTGGAAGCAATCAAGGAAGGCAAACAGACGCTTTAAGGAGCAACTATACAGCGGGAACATTTTTTCGGTCGTATAGTTTCTGCCATATAGCTGTCGCTGCCTCCGTCTTGTCAAAAGGGACAACTTCCATGAAGAGGCCAGATGCAAAATCATAACATATCAGCTGCCATCCCATCCAGAAAGGAGAAAGAAGAGATCCGGAGAAGAAGGGGAAGACGTTCTTCATCTCCTCCACGATCTTCGATCTGCTAGCGATCACACCCTCATAGCCATTACTTGTACTTGAGAGAGAGATCTTCACCTTTCAAGATTAGGGTTTGAGATTGTTTCTTCCTATCTTGAATTGTGTTGGATTACTTTTCTATTCCTATTGTGGATCTCCATGGTAACATCGAGAAGAACTCCCTTTATTTAATTATATTGATGATGTTTTCTTCCCTCATGTGTGAGTAAGTCCCTTTGGGCGTGGGAGATGTAAGGGATTGGTGAGATGTGATGTGCCTCCAGATATTTTCCATTAGTTTGTGATTGATTTTAATTACTATATTATGTGTGCTTGACTATCTACGGGATGCTTAATGCTTGTTGTCGAATTAAGGGCCTAGACAACATGATGCTTTGTTCTACATGGATAGGATCTTGTTCGCTAGCAGACCGGCGACCCCCGAGTGACACGGGGATATCAATGGGAAATTAGTAGACTCGAGGATAACAAGGATCCATCATGCTTATTGCATTAGTCCGATCCAAGGAGCTTAATTGCTAAGCAACCTGAAGGATCTTAATCATCTAGTGTTTGACCATGGTTTTGGTAACAGACTAGTAGGATTATTGAAGTTGGGACGAAATCTACCAAGAGGAGTTCTGGCTAATTATGGGTTTCTCGCCTATAAATATACTTATAAGATTACAATTGTTACACTTATCATTCCTCCACCTGGCACAATCACTGTCACCATGAACTGTATCTCCCCGCGCCTTCTTTGTCATCTGCGGAAAACAACAAACAACCAAATCGTTCTTTACTTTTATGCTTTTTATTTCTGAAGTTTACATTTTAGCTTTATTTAAATACATCCAGTTTAATCCAAATTTCATTCTTATTTCACACTTGTAGTCAATTCAATCGAAGACCAGTGACAACTTTGAGTGTGACAGAGACTTCAATCATAAACAATTACCGTTGGGCTCCCTGTGGGATCGATATCTATACTTCAAAACTAGCTGAAAACGATCTGTGTTTGTCTCTTGACATTTCACGTATTTTCTGGCGCCATTGCTGGGGAGCTAAGCGCTAAATGTTTGTCACTTGACATTTCAGGTGTTACTACTACAAAATGGTCTTCCTAGGAGACAAAGGGTCTACACGCTCTAGTAGGACCTATTTACCAGATTATTTTGAGCGCGTGCCTATTGAAAGGCGCGAAGAAATTATTGAAAAACTTTTAAGATCAGACAAAGTTAAAGTTGAAAACCTGAGTGATTTTATGGAAATCATGTCCATTTATAGGACAACTCCCAAGAAACCTGAGAAAACTCTCAAGGAATGCAGTGCTCCAAACGTTGCTTTCCTTAAACAACCAATAGAATTTCCTAACCCTGGAGTTAGAGAATATTGATTTGATGGTGGAATTATTAAAAATTTGCAGGAAAAAGCTTTTAGTGAAAGGGTTGATGAAGACCCAGGAAGAAATATTAGAGAGTTTCACGATTTGATGACAACACTTGGACCAAAAGGTTTGCTAAGAGATCTCTCTCGTCTAATTTTTTTTTGTTGGTCTCTTAAAGGTAAAGCTCACTGATTATATTCTCTCCCTCGTCATTACATTAAATGTTGGGAAAATTGTATTGTCGAATTCATAAACAGGTTTAATCCTTTCAAAAAGTTAACTGAAACTAGGAAGAATATAGGCAACTTTAGTCAGAACATGAGAGAAAACTACCCACAAGCCTGGGATAGATTCTTTGGAATGATCAATAGAATTCCTAATCGTGGCTATTCTGAATAAACTATTTTCCATTTATTTTACCATGGTATTAATACTCAAAGTAGAGAGCTGCTTGACTTATCAGCAGGAGGATCGATTAATACTTTAACTGTTAAAGCATGTTTAGAATTAATGTCTACTAGGGCTAAGAATGATTCTATATACAATCCTGATTTCGACACTAAGCTGGAAAAAGGGATGCTTCATATAAATCCTGATCTTATGCCTGAAGTATGCAAAACGATGAAATAAAAAGGTATACCTTCTGAACTTGTTAAGGAAAACAAAGTAGACTTATTACAAGTTTTTACTAAAGAAGATGAAACTAGAAAAGTTTTTCAAGAATTAAAACATCGACAAGCAAAATCGCATAATAACCTGCATAAGCATTTTCAAAAACATAAAAATATTTTGGCGGAACTCATGGAGAATTATGATGAGATTTGCTCAGAAATAAAATTATTTCACCAGTATCTTAGTATGATTGAAATCCAATGTGAACAAATAGCATCTGGTTATCAATTTTTTTTTGAGATGATATAGATATTCTTGTTTCTACTAATATTGTTACAAGGAGAGGTGCAGTTGTTACAGGACCATTAGGACCACCAGAATATGAAGCTGAAAAAGAGCGAAAGGAGAAAGCCTTGCTCAAAACAAGCCAAGAAGATGATACACTAGTGGATCCTCAAGATGAAACTGCTCAAGAAACACAATATCAAACCAAGGAGGACCAACATGATGACCGTTATGACTCTGATGCAGAGATGGTTGATCCAAGAGAAGAAAAAGAGACAAGCAATGAAGATGAAGTTGTTGTTGTAGTAGAAAAGAAGAAAAGCGATAAGCAACAACAAAAGAAAGCAACAAAAGAGCTTGACCCCCCACAAAAGGTAAAATACAAGAATAAGAAAAGTGAGCAAAAGCTTTTGATACCTTTGATCCGAATTACGGATGTAGTATAGCTTCTTTTCCCTGGTAGACCTAGGTTATCGAATCCTCGGGAAGCGAATGCGTAGTGAAGTTACTTTAATGGACCTCCGGGAGTTTTAGAATTCCTTTTGTGTTTTTTCCGGACCAATAGTTTGCGTCTTTTTATTGTTGTCGATGATGGATAGAGAGGGCCTAGGGTGTTCGGTTTCACCTGTAGCTGTGCAAAACATCTGATGGGAATAAAATATAGAAATAAAGTCTACATGTACTTGTTAGAGCAAGATAAAAAATTATACGTGGGCTGTGCATTGATGTCTGTAAGAGCACAGATCGTTTATAGCTAGTTTCGAAGTTCAGATATCGATCCCACAGGGAGCCCAAAGGTAAGTGTTTATTGGTGAAGTCTTGATGTCTACGCACTTCTATTCTTGTAGATAGTTGTTGGGCCTCCAAGTGCAGAGGTTTGTAGAACAGCAGCAAGTTTTCCCTTAAGTGGATCACCCAAGGTTTATGGAACTCAGGGAGGAAGTGATCAAAGGTATTCCCTCTCAAGCAACCCTGCAATCAAGATATAAGAAGTCTCTTGTGTCCCCAACACACCCAATACACTTGTCAGGTGTATAGGTGCACTAGTTCGGCGAAGAGATAGTGAAATACAAGTGATATGGATAATTATAAGTGGTAACGGTGCCAACAAATAGCTTGATGGCGTGGAAGAGACTAAAGGCAAACTGAAATAAAGATAGAAGCAAGCAGACATGCAATAGATCTAATAGCAAACGGTGTTTCAATGCTTAGAAACAAGGCCTAGGGATCATACTTTCACTAGTGAACACTCTCATATAAATATCTTCTCTTTATGATACTACTCTTAACTACTCTCCGGTTGGACACTCTAATCAATGGTAGGGCTATAACAACACACCTCAAAGTAAGCCTTTCCCATCTAGAAAACCCCACACTGTTACCTTGAGTACTAGATGAGTCCAACAAACACCACAATTTCATAAAGACATCCAACTCCAAATATAACTCATAACAAGTATTTGTAATCTCTAGCCTAAGTGCCACCATGGTGAGCACGCTGTCACTTTCACACACATGGGGAGAGCAGAGATTTATTAAAGCACTTGAGTAGCAGAATAGATCTATAGATTACAAGCTCATGATCACCATATGATCATGCATAGAGAGAGAGATGAACACATAGCTACCGGTAGAACCCTTAGCCTCGACAGAGAACTACTCCCTCCTTATCATGGGAATCAGCAATGGTGATGGAGATGGTGGTGGAGATCGATGGAGATGGCTCCGGGGCACTTCCTCATCCTGGTAGGGTGCCAGAACAGAGACTTTCTGTCCCCCGAATCTCCCCTTCGGTGGCTGCGGCGCTGCGGAACTTTTCGTGGCTGGAGGCTTGATTCTTTAGGGTTTATGCATCGGGAGGCTTCTTATAGGCGAAGAGGCAAGGTCGGTGGAGTGCCAGGGGGCCCACACCACCTGATGGCGCGGCCAGGGCTAGCCCGCGCCACCATATGGTGTGGCCAGGCCCTGGCCCCCCTCCGTCTCTGCTTCGGGCTCCGTGAGTCTTCCGGTAAAATAGGAACTTTGGCTTTTGTCCTGTCCAATTCCGAGAATATTGATTTTCTAACTTTCCTGGAACCAAAAACAGCAGAAAACAGGCAGCTGGCACTGTGGCTCTTGTTAATAGGTTATTCCAAGAAATCATATGAAAAGTACTCCAAAGTGTGGACAAAACTTAAGAAAGTAAATAAAACCAAGCATGGAACATCAAAAATTATAGATACATTTGCAATGTATCAACATCCCCAAGCTTAACTCCTGCTCGTCCTCGAGTAGGTAAGTGATAAAAAGAAAGAATAATTTTTGAGGTGACATGCACCATCAAAGACTTGATCAAAGTATTCATAAAACATTCATAGCTGGGATCATAGTACTTCAACATAGCATGAAAGACAAGGTTCTAGCAATAAGCAAAGAAACTATGATGCAACATGAAAAGGCACAAACAAAAGATTCATGAATAACAATGCTTTGCAAGACGTTTGTTTGTTTCACATAAAGAAAACATGGCAGAATAGTATTCAGCTTGTCCCTCATAGAGTAGCAAACATAATTGCATAGGACACCTTCAAAGTTCATAAGAGTGACTAGATACATATAGTTTAGAACAAGCAATATCAAGTTATGCAGCAATCAACTAGTCTTGGGACAATGCACATAGAACTAAGAATGGCCACTATGCTCTCAAAGTAGGTGCATAAAGTTAGAAGGTGGAGACTCAATATATAAGTGGAGGAAAGGCCTTCATAGAAGGAATCAGAGATTCAAGTTTCATAAAGAGCTTCCAAAAATTATGGTACTTATTAGCTTTCAGCTCTCATTGCCCCTATCATAAGCATCTTTAAGGTGATTAAGGTTAAAGTGACACAACTAAGAGGATATGCTTGACAACTTATAAGCCGAAATCTCATGCCCCTTACTTACGAAGACCGATCCTCATGCTACTCAACTTCAGTCACGAGTAAGCTCTTGTCATTGTATGTTGCGACCTCGGATCGTTAAGGATCCTAAGTCCCTGTGATTAACATGCTAGTCCCTGGATCAATAGCTAGCACTTCATAGTCGATGAATATCATGTAAAACACAAGTCATTATTACACGAATAATCCAGAGTATAATTATTACAACTTGCATAGCTTATAGCTAGCTCAAATAAAACAGCGGAAACTAAGTAAAACTTGAGTCCATCAACGCCTCAGGCTAGCTGCGTGAAGACCCGCGATCCCTACGCACCTTTCAATCTTCGGATTCTGCACATAAGACGTGCAGCCAACAAGTTGGGTCAATACTTTGAATGTATTGGCAAATTACACCAAGGAAAGAGTAAGACTATCTCTACATGCAAGGCTAAGAGTAGGCTCTGGGGTTCATTTGCGTAAAGCCAATTTTATCAGTGTAATAAGAAAAGAGGAAGAAAGTTTTCCCTACTTTGTAAACTTTGATAAATAGTATAGGGTTGAATGGAACACGTGGATATTACTCACCAAGTGCCCAAATCAACCTAGCACTTGGATATTACGCACCAAGTTCCCAAAATCCCACCCAATGGCGATATTACTCACGCCCTGGGGTTTATAAAACGTTAAGTTCGGAAAAGAGAGAGGAAGATCTTCTAGAGGCTCCATCCTTCAGATGCTCAATGTTGTTCTGTTTCCGTGAACACGGCTGATCGATCAGTTTGCAATTCTCTCGAGAGGTTGTGCACTTTCCCCACAATCCACGGTCAAGTCCTTTTAGAGACAAGACCATGGCGAAGCCTTCCCTTAGTAGCCCCTCTACCAGCTGGATCCAACCGTGCCAAGAACCTCCAAATGTTGGTACCCCGGTGAGGTTTCCCACTAAGTACTAAGCCAAGACAGGGCCCATATGTATTGTGGTTGCACGGAAAGCTTCTGAATTCTAAAACATGGCAGACTTCTTTGATTCATGGGCGGCTGTCCTCCACCAAATATCCACTCGTTGACCCGACAACCATTCCGCCCAGAAGAAAACTTAGTTTTATTTTGAAGGGGGTTTAGTGCAGAAAAGTTCGCTCGAGAGAGCTCTCATACATAGAATTTTTTTAAGTCTTTCGAACCCTCCCAACGGTACTTGATATATACAAGTATATACCATAGCAAGCATAACTTAGTAAAACCGGGTAACCTATTGGGATGGAAATTCGTAAGTATGAAGCTACTCATGGCATACTACAAAACCGCACTTGCAAAAATAGTACTAACAAAATCTACTAAAGACCTACACATGCATACTACAAGATTTGAAGAGTAAAACATGCATAGTCAAAAACTGGGACATTAATATGAACAAGCGGTGTAACTTGCCTTGATCCGAGCAGCAATCTACACAACAGTACTCCTCAGTGCACTCTGAGCAATCTAACAAAACAAACATGGGTCCAATTACAAGTTGCACAAAACAAGTCACGAAGTCAATTATGCATGCATGCAACATGGTAATATGCAAGGATGGATTTGATTTCGATCAAGGGTTTTAACCAGGGGTGTTGTTGAGTTGGGGATGTCATTAGAATTAATTCCCCATAGATTTTAAGTATTTTGGGTTAAACCCTAAATAACCAAGCTCAATACTAGATTTACAACTCTTATCTTCCTCGAGATAGATCTGAACACCCTAAGCATGATATAGTAATTTTCTACACAAGGTCTTGTCGAAACAAAGCCAACGCAACAAGAATCAACTAAAACGGAGTTACGGATAATTTTCTAGAATTAAAATACTCTAATCTAAACTTTAAATCCTACTGCAAGATTGCTGCGGCAAAACAGTAATATTATTGTGGATCTGTGTTCTACTCGAAAATATGAATCCAACGGTATATTATACGCAATTTTTGAACTAAAACTCGAATTACTATGGATTTTACAAGTTTGGAGCAATTTCAGCCTATTTTAAAAGAAAAACAAAAGGGCGACCAGTGAGGCTCGAGATTGGGCCAGCGAGGCGCGCGTGACGCCGACGCGGTGACGACACGGTGGTGACACGGCAGCAGCCACGTGGCGCGGCGCGGTTGGCCGGGGCCGTTTGACCGAATGGGGCCGCCGGATCTCGATCTGACGGTCGGAGAGGGGGGGCTTACCGCGGCAGCGACAATGGATGGCGGTGGAGCGTCGGCGGTGTCGGTGACGGTGGACGGTGGCACGGCAGTGCTCCTCCAGCCCGGCGAAATAGACGACGGCGAGCGGCTCCTCGTCGTGGTCGCGTTCCCGGGGGCGGCTGCGGCTCTTCTTTCCCGTGGTGGCGGCGGGCGGCGACCGGAGGCGGCGGAGGCAGCGGGGCTCCGGCGAGAAATTGCGGCAGCTCGGTGGCGGTTAGCGGAAGAGGAAGTTAGGTTTTTTTTGGGGAGGCGTGCCGAGGCTTATATGGGCGCGATTACTTAGCGCGGGGGTCGCGGAATCCGCTCCGGATTCGCCGGCAGTGGTTGGCACCGACGCGGACTCGGCGGCGTGCTCGAGCCGGTCACGGAGGTGGCGGCTGACGGGTGGGGCCCGCCTGTCGGCGGCTGCGGGCGCGGGGCGGGCTGCTGGCGGGCTGCGGCTGGAGCGGCCCACTCACTGCGCGTTGCCCACCCGGCCAGGCGGGCGGCAGGTAAGCCCCGGGCTGGCTCGGCCGGCCCGGTTAGGTTAGGTTTTTTTTTAAAATTTTATTCTTTTCTGTTTTGCTATTTGTTTAATAACTTTTGCAAATGGACTCCGAATGAGACGAAATTGGTCTCTAAAATTTTGTAAAAAGAAGAGGTTAGAATAGGACTATAAAATAACCCTTTTGCAAAGGTTTTGGTGGTTCAAAAGGTTTTACCCCCTTTTGTCTAAAAGTGACTATGGGGTTTAAGAAAATACCTGATGCAGTTTTTGATATGTGATGCCATGATGCAATGATATGATGCAAGCTTCTAGTAACATCTGAAATTACGAAATTTGGGATGTTACAAACCTACCCCCTTAAGAAGAATCTCGTCCCCGAGATTCAGGTTGGTTAGCAAATAGGTGTGGGTGTTCTTTCTTCAGGTCTTTTTCACGCTCCCACGTGGCCTCTTCCTTGGAATGGTGATTCCATTGAACTTTGCAAAATCTGATAGTCTCGGTATGAGTAATTCTCTCGGCTGTTTACAGAATCCTGGTGGGTTTTTCCTCATAGGTGAGATCGTTTTCCAAATGAACTTCTTCCAATGGAACTGTATCCTTTAATGGGGTTTCACCATTTCCGGGTAACACTTCTTTAGTTGCGACATGTGGAAAACATCGTGCACTGTTAGCACTTCGGGCAATTCCAACTGATAGGCAACTTCCCCTCTGCGACCCAAGATTTTGTAGGGCCCTATGAATCGGGGTGCTAACTTACCCTTGATTCTGAATCTCTTAACTCCTCGTAGTGGTGAAACTCGGAGATACGCACGGTCTCCCACTTCATAAGTCACATCCCTGCGCTTGGAATCAACATAACTCTTTTGTCGGGATTGGGCTATTTTTAACCTGTCTTGGATCTGTCTCACTTTTTCTTCGGCATCCTTGATCAATTCAGGTCCAAACAAACTACGTTCTCCTACTCCACTCCATAGCAGCGGAGTCCTACACTTTCTGCCATATAGAGCTTCGAATGGGGCCAGCTTTATGCTAGTTTGGTAGCTGTTATTGTATGAGAATTCCGCATATGGAAAATTATCATCCCAACTAGACCCATAGTCTAGCGCACAGGATCTTAACATGTCCTCCAAGATCTGATTAACTCTTTCCGTTTGTCCATCGGTTTTCGGGTGGAAGGCAGTACTAAACTCCAATCGTGTCCCTAGAGACTCGTGTAGCTGCTGCCAAAACTTAGAGGTGAATTGGGTACCCCTATCCGAGACAATCCCTTTGGGTACACCATGAAGGCTTACGATTCTTGACATGTAAATCTTGGCAAGTTTAGCACTCGTATAGGTGGTCTTTACGGGAATAAAGTGCACCACCTTTGTGAAGTGGTCGACCACTACCCAGATGGAGTCATACCCAGAATGAGTCCGCGTTAGTCCTGTGATAAAATCCATGCCTACCTTGTCCCACTTCCAATCGGGCACAGGTGATGGCTGCAGCAGTCCTGCTGGTTTTTGATGTTCGGCCTTGACTCTGTTGCACACGTCACACAAGGAGATATATTCAGCAATTTCCCTTTTTATGTTGTTCCACCAGAACCTATCCTTCACATCCATGTACATCTTTGTATTACCAGGATGAATTGAGTAAGGCGAATCGTGAGCTTCCTGAAGGATTAACTTCCTGATATCAGGGTTATCGGGAACGCATAGACATTTCTCATACCAAAGTGTTCCTTGTTCATCCGTATGAAACCCTTTTGCTTTGCCTTTGCTTATATTAGCTCTTATCTCTTCCAACTCTTTGTCCCCCTTCTGGGCCTCTTTGATTTGGTCCAGAAGCATTGACACTATTTCCATAGTTGCTAAGTATCCCTCCGAAACTATTTCCAACCTAAGGTCCTTGAATTGTTCACACAAATCATTTGGAAGTTCTCCCACGGTAAGTCCATTTACATAGACCTTCCGGCTTAAGGCATCAGCCACAACGTTGGCCTTTCCAGGATGGTACTGCAGGTCCAAGTCATAGTCCTTGATGAGCTCGAGCCATCTCCTTTGCCTCATGTTTAATTCCTTTTGAGTGAAGATGTATTTAAGGCTCTTGTGATCCGTGAACACATCACAATGTTTGCCCATTAGGTAATGTCTCCATACCTTGAGCGCATGCACAACTGATGCTAGTTCCAAATCATGCGTGGGGTAGTTATTCTCATGGTGCTTAAGTTGCTGAGAGGCGTAAGACACTACTTTTCCATCTTGCATCAGAACACTACCCAGTCCTTGCCGAGAAGCGCGCAATAGACTTGAAAATCCTTTTGGATATCAGGGAGGCACAGAACCGGTGCTGTTACTAGGCGCTTCTTCAACTCTTGAAACTTGCTTCACATGCCTCGTTCCATTGGAATTTCTTCTCTTTCTTCAGCAACTATGTCATAGGCTTTGCTATCTTGGAAAAGTTTTCAATGAATCTTCGGTAATATCCCGCAAGGCCCAGGAAACTTCTAATATCACCCACATTCTTAGGAGACTCCCATTCTGTCACGGAGGCTACCTTACTTGGGTCCACGGCAACACCTTTAGCTGATACAATATGACCAAGGAATCCCACTTCTTTCAACCAGAACTCACATTTGCTAAATTTGGCATACAACTTGTGTTCCCTTAACTTCTCCATAATCAGGCGTAGGTGCCGCTCATGTTCCTTCTCGTCCTTGGAGTATATGAGTATGTCATCAATGAATACCACAATAAACTTATCCAAGTACTCCATGAACACTTTTTTCATCATAGTCATGAAGTATGCTGGGGCATTGGTTAAGCCAAACGACATCACGGTGTACTCATACAATCCGTATCTTGTGGTGAAGGTTGTCTTGGGTACATCCTGTTCTCGGATCTTTAGCTGGAAATATCCTGACCGGAGATCAATCTTAGAGAACACACTAGCTCCCTTTAATTGGTAAAACAGGTCGTTAATATTGGGTAGAGGGTACTTGTTCTTGATTGTCACTTCATTCAATGACCGGTAGTCCACGACTAGCCTCTTGGTCTTATCATTCTTCTCCACGAATAGGACATGTGCTCCCCAAGATGACACACTTGGTTGAATGAAGCCTTTGTCCAATTGTTCTCTAAGCTGTTTCTTAAGTTCCTTCAACTCATCCACATCCATCTTGTATGGTCTCTTTGCTATTGGTCCAGTACCTGGCATCAAGTCAATGAGAAACTCGATGTCTCGGTCGGGAGGCATCCCTGGCTATTCTTCCGGAAACACATCTGGATACTCCTTCACAATTGGCACATCCTCCAAGCTAACCCCCTTAAGATAGTTCACCACACTTCCTTTGAGTGCGAAGGCTGACTTAAAGCGGATCTTTTTCTTATCCGGAGTCGTGAGTGCGATAGTCCTTTTGGCACAATCTATAACCCCTCATATTCGGTCATCCAATTCATGCCCAAAATTATATCTAAGCCTTGTGATTCCAGAACGACTAGGCTGGTGGGAAAGGTGTGCGCCCCAATCCTTAGTTCTAACCCACGGCATCTAGAGTTTGCCACTATTTCTCCTCCAGGAGAACTTACCCTTAGGGGAGTGCTAATAGTATATGTAGGTATTTTGCCTCTATCCACAAATACCCTTGATATGAATGAATGCGATGCACCAGTATCAAAAAGAACAACTGCAGGTGTGGAGTTAAGCTTGAACTTACCAATCACGGAGTCAGGTGCCTCACGAGCATCCTCCACGGAGACATGATTCACCGTGGCTTTGACGAACGGGTTCGGCTTCTTCCCATTTCCATTACCATTGCCATGGTTGTGTCCGTTGCCGTTTCCATTACCATTCCCATTCTTCGTCTTTTCGGGGCAAGTAGTCGCATAATGCCCTGTCTTGTTACACTTAAAGCATGTCACTTCACTCAGATCCTTCCCATTGCCATTTCCATTGCGGTGCTTATGGACACTGTGGTTATGTCCTCCATGACGATGACCATTGTGGTTGTGGCCATTGTGGTTGTGGGGTGGTGGTGACGAAGTGCGTTGCTTCTGATATGGGGTAGAGTTGTGCTTGTGTGAGGTGGACTTTCTCTTTCGGTTCTCTATACTCCTTTGCTTTGCTTCAACCACAAGTACCCTGTCCAGGAGTTCCTAGTAGTTATCGAACTTCAGAGCCACAAGCTGAATAGATATTTCATCATTAAGTCCCCTTAAGAACTCCTCCTGTCTCTTGGCATCAGTGGATACATCATCAGGTGCATAACGTGCCAGCTTGTTGAAAAGGTCCCCATACTCGAAGACAGAGCGGTGCAGTTGTTTCAAGTCACGGAACTCACGTCTCTTAAGTGACATGACTCCCGCGGATACGTGATGAGTACGGAAGGCTTCTTCAAACTGGTTCCAGGTGATAGCTTCAATATCGGGGTGGGTGACCTGGTAGTTATCCCACCATTCAGCAGCTGATCCCTCTAGTTGGTGCGCGGCAAAGCGCACCCTGTCGGCTCCAACAACCTGGACGGTGTCTAACTTCTTGTTGGTGGTGCGGAGCCAGTCGTCTGCCACAATTGGCTCAGAACTACTTGAGAAAGTTGGAGGGTTCAACCTCAAGAACCGAGTCAAGTGATCTTGTTGGGGTGGTGGAGGCGGTGGAGGTGGCGGGTTGTTGTTGTTGTTGTTTTGCATGTTTTGAGTGAGGAGTTGGATCAGCTGATTCTGGGAGTTCAGAAGTTGTGCTATCTCTGGGGGCATGTTGTTATTGTTGTTTCCACGTCTCGCCATCTAGAGAGTTTGGGAGGCGAGTTAAGAAATAGATAGACAGCCTAAGGAATAAACTCCTACCCTTATGTAAACAAGAGAAGAAAAGCACACGAGAAAAGCAAGGCACACAAGGCACATAGTTCCACACACTCAACCAAGTTTAACTAACCAATATAATTTTTGGTACTCATTACAATCGCGAATAACGTTTGACTATAGAACTAAAGGTGGTCCAACTACTCTACTCATCATCTACTTCCTCATCCTCAATGATGAAGCCTTCCTTCTCCAGCAGTGACTTGTATAACTCCATGTCCCTCGTTGTGCCTTCAAGCTTCTCTTGAAGTTCCTTCATCTCCTGTGGCTCCAGTGTTGCAGCTTCGAGCCTTCCTTGAAGTTCCTTCACCTCTTGCAGCTCCTAGGTAGCAGCTTCCAACTTCGCTCGGAGTTCCTTCTTCTCCTTCTGTAGCTTCTTGATCAAACTTGACCCCATAGTCACGGGCGTGATCTTGTCCTCCAAGCTCCTCTTGGCTGCTCGTAGGTCCTTCAACATGGTGGCAAGGTTCTTGAACTCTAGCTCGTTCTTTGCGAGTACTAGACTTTGCTCCCTAATCCTCTTATTCTTATCTTGCACCCGCTTCTCTTGATTAGCGAACCTCTTGTCTTGGGCGGTGAGTTCCTCTACTAGGGACTTGATCTTCTCTTCCAGCTCTTCGATCTTCTCGTCCTTCTCCTTGACTAGGGCACAAAGCTCGTCATTCCTCACGATATCAAGGCAGCTCCCCTGAAGGTCATTGATGTGGAACTCTAAGTCTTGATATTGGATTCTTCGACGCTTGCATGTCTTCCTTTCCTCCGGGGTTAACTCGATTGGAACTCCCTTCTCATCATGTCTTCCAAAGAGTTTGATGTAGTGGCCTTCAACCTCTTCATGGTGGCGTCCGCAAAGGCGTCCAATGAGTTCCTGCAAACAGTTGCTAAGTCCCTTCTCCTTGGAGTCGCTGGTGACGTTGAGTACAATGGCTTCTGTCTTGGGTTCTATCTGACTGCACCCTGGTTGGATGACTTCAATCGCTCAGCATCCTTCCTTGTGCATCTTCCTCTACTCGCTTCCCTTGATTGACGGCATGGGTAACTACAACGTCTTGATGATGTCCAGAAGGCATTCCCCGAAGCGCAGGCACTTGATGTCTTCAGCGGTGTCGTAGTAGAAGGCCGTCATCTTTTAGGTTAGGAGATAGAAAATTAGACACAGGGTGATAAGGAAGAGAAATACTAGAAGAGTACAAATAACTTAGAAGAATATAGAAAGCAAAAACACACATGGTAAAGGTGGTTTCCAATCCTAGGGGTCACGTCCTACAGACAACTTTGTGCTCTGATACCATCTGTTGCGACCTCGGATCGTTAAGGATCCTAAGTCCCTGTGATTAACATGCTAGTCCCTGGATCAATAGCTAGCACTTCATAGTCGATGAGTAGCATGTAAAACACAAGTCATTATTACACGCATAATCTAGAGTATAATTATTACAACTTGCATAGCTTATAGCTAGCTCAAATAAAACAGCGGAAACTAATTAAAACTTGAGTCCATCAACGCTTCAGGCTAGCAGCGTGAAGACCCGCGATCCCTACGCACCTTTCAATCTTCGGATTCTGCACATAAGACGTGCAACCAACAAGTTGGGTCAATACTTTGAATGTATTGGCAAATTACACCCAGGAAAGAGTAAGACTATCTCTACATGCAAGGCTAAGAGTAGGCTCTGGGTTCATTTGCGTAAAGCCAATTTTATTAGTGTAATAAGAAAAGAGGAAGAAAGTTTTCCCTACTTTGTAAACTTTGATAAATAGTATAGGGTTGAATGGAACACGTGGATATTACTCACCAAGTGCCCAAATCAACCTAGCACTTGGATATTACGCACCAAGTTCCCAAAATCCCACCCAATGGCGATATTACTCACGCCCTGGGGTTTATAAAACGTTAAGTTTGGAAAAGAGAGAGGAAGATCTTCCAGAGGCTCCATCCTTCAGATGCTCAATGTTGTTCTGTTTCCGTGAACACGGCTGATCGATCAGTTTGCAATTCTCTCGAGAGGTTGTGCACTTTCCCCACAATCCACGGTCAAGTCCTTTTAGAGACAAGACCATGGCGAAGCCTTCCCTTAGTAGCCCCTCTACCAGCTGGATCCAACCGTGCCAAGAACCTCCAAATGTTGGTACCCCGGTGAGGTTTCCCACTAAGTACTAAGCCAAGACAGAGCCCATATGTATTGTGGTTGCACGGAAAGCTTCTGAATTCTGAAACATGGCAGACTTCTTTGATTCCTGGGCGGCTGTCCTCCACCAAATATCCACTCGTTGACCCGACAACCATTCCGCCCAGAAGAAAACTTAGTTTTATTTTGAAGGGGGTTTAGAGAAGAAAATTTCGCTCGAGAGAGCTCTCATACATAGAAATTTTTTAAGTCTTTCGAACCCTCCCAACGGTACTTGATATATACAAGTATATAGCATAGCAAGCATAACTTAGTAAAATCGGGTAACCTATTGGGATGGAAATTCGTAAGTATGAAGCTACTCATGGCATACTACAAAACCGCACTTGCAAAAATAGTACTAACAAAATCTACTAAAGACCTACACATGCATACTACAAGATCTGAAGAGTAAAACATGCATAGTCAAAAACTGGGACATTAATATGAACAAGCGGTGTAACTTGCCTTGATCCGAGCAGCAATCTACACAACAGTACTCCTCAGTGCACTCCGAGCAATCTAACGAAACAAACATGGATCCAATTACAAATTGCACAAAACAAGTCACGAAGTCAATTATGCATGCATGCAACATGGTAATATGCAAGGATGGATTTGATTTCGACAAAGGGTTTTAACCAGGGGTGTTGTTGAGTTGGGGATGTCATTAGAATTAATTCCCCACCGATTTTAAGTATTTTGGGTTAAACCCTAAATAACCAAGCTCAATACTAGATCTACAACTCTAATCTTCCTCGATATAGATCTGAACACCCTAATCATGATATGGTAATTTTCTACAGAAGGTCTTGTCGAAACAAAGCCAACGCAACAAGAATCAACTAAAACGGAGTTACGGATAATTTTCTAGAATTAAAATACTCTAATCTAAACTTTAAATCCTACTGCAAGATTGCTGCGGAAAAACAGTAATATTATTCTAGATCTGTGTTCTAATCGAAAATATGAATTCAACGGTATATTATACGCAATTTTTGGACTAAAACTCGAATTACTATGGATTTTACAAGTTTGGAGCAATTTTGGTCTATTTTAAAAGAAAAACAAAAGGGCGACCAGTGAGGCGGCGACACGTGGCGGCTCGAGATTCGGCCAGCGAGGCGCGCGTGACGCCGACGCGGCAGGAGCCACGTCGCGCGGCGCGGTTGGCCGGGGCCGTTTGGCCGATTGGGGCCGTCGGATCTCGATCTGACGGTCTGAGAGGGTGGGCTTACCGCGGCGGCGACGATGGATGGCGGCGGAGCGTCGGCGGTGTCGGTGACGGTGGATGGCGGCGCGGCGGTGCTCTTCTGGCCTGGCGAAATAGATGATGGCAAGCGGCTCCTCGTCGTGGTCGCGTTCCCGGGGGCGGCTGCGGCTCTTCCTTCCCGTGGTGGCGGCGAGCGGCGACCGGAGGCGGCAGGGCTCCGGCGAGAAATTGTGGCGGCTCGGCGGCGGTTAGCGGAAGAGGAAGTTAGGGTTTTTTGGGGAGGCGTGCCGAGGCTTATATGGGCGCGATTACTTGGCGCGGGGGTCGCGGAATCCGCTCCGGATTCGCCGGCGGCGGTTGGCGCCGACGCGGACTCAGCGGCGTGCTCGAGCCGGTCACGGAGGTGGCGGCTGACGGGTGGGGCCCGCCTGTCGGCGGGTGCGGGCGCGGGGCGGGCTGCTGGCGGGCTGCGGCTGGAGCGGCCCACTCGCTGCGCGTCGCCCACTCGGCCAGGCGGGCGACAGGTAAGCCCCGGGCTGGCTCGGCCGTCCCGGTTAGGTTAGGTTTTTTTATATCTTTTATTCTTTTCTGTTTTGCTATTTGTTTAATAACTTTTGCAAAGGGACTCCGAATTAGACGAAATTGGTCTCTAAAATTTGGTAAAAAGAAGAGGGTTAGAATAGGACTATAAAATAACCCTTTTGCAAAGGTTTTGGTGGTTCAAAAGGTTTTACCCCCTTTTGTCTAAAAGTGACTATGGGGTTTAAGAAAATACTTGATGCAGTTTTTGATATGTGATGCCATGATGCAATGATATGATGCAAGCTTCTAGTAACATCTGAAATTACGAAATTTGGGATGTTACATTGTTAGTGCATGTGTATCATTAAAAACTGCCAATGGGGTACCCCTTGCACATGATACGGGAGCTTTCCCATAATCAAAATGACAAGGCAAGCAAACAATAAGCATCTCAACGATCTTTTTATTTGCTATTTGCATAGGTTTTTATTGAGGATGCTTCATAGAGTGCTCATTATGGTGATGCTGCAAGTTTCCACCATGATTAGTCATGGCTTAGGCTAGCGGCCCAGGCGTTTCTCTAACACACATACAAACTCCATGATCTTACAAGTTCCACTTTTATTTCACACCACCGGGATCCGTAAGCAAAAGAACATGATATCAACGGTGTACAAAGTACAAGTACAAAGTTGAAAGCGTTCCCCATGGTACATGGTTCTGCTAATTTCAACTTATAAAGCACAAGCATATACGCAACAAAGAAGGACCCAATGGTTCAAGTTTATTAGATGCAAAAAAGTAAAGTGTGCCATCAAGTTCGTGAGAGCTTTAATCACTAGTTTTCTCATGACAAGTTTAATTTGGAAGGTATACAAAAACATGAATATACTTGGAATAGCATAAGCTAATAGGTAGGTATGGTGGACTATTTGAAACAACTTGGTTTAGAGGGTTGGATGCATGAGTGGAACTCATACTTGGTTGTGGAGGCTAGCAAAAGTCTGGGAGCGACAAACTAAGAGAGCAATAATGGCCATAATCATGCAGAGCGACAAAACATGATTGATCAAAGCATAAAGTGATACTACAAGTTGAAAACTAAAGGATCATAAAGGCTATGGTGACTTGAGATATTCATAACATGGTGTGAGCATGTGCCAAGTCAACCCAAATAAAGCATCAAAGGAGAATACCACAATACTATGCTAAAACAACGCATGATTCATCCAAGGCACATTAAGCAATCTCAATTGTTTATAACAAGTCATGCTACAACAAAGAATACTAAGCATAAAGCCAAAACAATATCAAGCAAGGCATGACAAAGCATAGGCCACAGTCAAAAACAAGCTCTCTTTACCACTTAAGCATGAACTTCCCTACTCTTTTTCCAAACCAAACCAAACTATTTGAAAACCAATGTATGAAAGAGGGTGTCCAACCAATTTATTCAGAAAACTAAGCAAACAAAGCAAACGAAAAAACAAAATGAAAACGAAAAAGAAGATGCTCCAAGAACAACACAACTATGCATGAAACAATAAAAATAAAGCGTTTGGAAGAAACCTGGGATTTTTATTGATGAAGAAGGGGAATGCCTTGGGCATCCCCAAGCTTTGACGCTTGTACTTCTTGGATATTTATTGGGGTGACACGCGTGGCATCCCCAAGCTTGAGATTTAGTCCATCCTTCATCTCATTACTCATTCCTTCCATACACCTGAAATTTTTCCTTCATACAAAAACTTCACACAATCTTTATTAGCAACATTAGTGCACTCAAGATAATAAGTCTTTAGGTTCAGTTTCAACACCAATAAAACTTCCATTAGAACACTAGCTACTGTAGCACTTCCCTCAAAAAGCTCAATTCCCCCAAAGAACTCAAAAAGGAACCAACAAGAAGCAAATGCAGAAAATGGCAGAAATCTGTCAAAACAGACCAGCAGGTAAAGACGAATTGTTTCGAAGACCTTATGTTGCTCAAATCAAAAATTGTTGAACTAACGAAAGTTAGATAACAACCTGGGGCAGAAGCACAAAAATTCACGCCTCAAAACGACTTACAGAGATTTGACACGAATTTTTACGGTGAAACACAGAAATCTGTTTCGGGACAGCAATTGTCCCAATCATTACTTCTCTCTCATTAGAGGTTACTCTTGGCAAAAAAGCAAATAAAAAGGATAAGGAGCGGTTATTACAGAAGTAATAACTTCCAAGACTCATCTAAAACTTTTGGGTTATCTCCCAATAAGTACTTTTCTTTAACGCCTTTAAGTTAGGCATGATAGTTTGAGAAGATGCTCACATAAGAAATATGAATTGAAGTAAAAGAGAGCATCAAGAAGCAAATTAAAACACTTTTAAGTCTAACCCACTTCCTATGCATAGGAATCTTGTAAATAAACAAGTCATGAAAGAACAAAGCAACAAGCATAGGAAAGCAAAACAAGTGCAACTTCAAGACTTTCAACATAAAGAGGGGAAACCTAATACTGTTAAGACACATAAAACCATGTTTCCCTCTCTCATAATAACTTTCAGTAGCATCATGAATAAAATTAACAATATAACTATCACATGAAACATTCTTATCATGAGGCACATGCATAAAAGAATGAATACTCTCCATATAAACATAGTCATTCTTATTAATCGTAGTGGGAGAAAATTCAACAAAATAGCTATCATTATTATTCTCATCACCATAATCATCAAATATAGGAGGCATATTGTAATCATTAATTTTCTCCTCAATAGTAGGTGGACTGAAAATATCATACTCATCATTGTAATCATCATATATTGGAGGTTTTGTATCATCATAAGCAATAGAATAACTATCTTCCAAAGCTGGGGAACTAAAAAGATCATTTCCATAAAGACTAACTTCCCCAAGCTTAGACTTTGCCATAGCATTAGCAACAATGGTGTCCAAAGAATTCATACTAACAACATTGCTATTAGCATGCAAATAAAGTTCCATAGGTTTTTTAATTTTCTCTTCAAACACTTCATGTCCTAACTCAAGATAAATACTATAAAACTCTCTAATTTTGTTGTTGTTTTCCATTAAGCCTAACTAGTGAAAACAAGAAACGAAAAGACAAAATTGCAGAATCTAAAGGAAATAACTTCGAGCACTCACACCGGAGGATGTGAGTACCTTTTACCTTACCTCCCCGGCAACGGCGCCAGAAAATAGGCGTTTGTCGTGGGAGGTTCTTCTTCTTTAATCCTCCGGTGTGAATACCTTTTACCTTACCTCCCCGGCAACGGCGCCAGAAAATAGGCGTTTGATGTCTACGCACTTCTATTATTGTAGACAGTTGTTGGGCCTCCAAGTGCAGAGGTTTGTAGAACAGCAGCAAGTTTTCCCTTAAGTGGATCACCCAAGGTTTATCGAACTCAGGGAGGAAGTGGTCAAAGGTATTCCCTCTCAAGCAACCCTGCAATCAAGATACAAGAAGTCTCTTGTGTACCCAACACACCCAATACACTTGTCAGGTGTATAGGTGCACTAGTTCGGCGAAGAGATAGTGAAATACAAGTGGTATGGATAATAATAAGTGGTAACGGTGCCAGCAAATAGCTTGATGGCATGGAAGAGACTAAAGGCAAACTGAAATAAAGATAGAAGCAAGCAAACATGCAATAGATCTAATAGCAAACGGTGTTTCAATGCTTAGAAACAAGGCCTAGGGATCATACTTTCACTAGTGAACACTCTCATATAAATATCTTCTCTTTATGATACTACTCTTAACTACTCTCCGGTTGGACACTCTAATCGATGGTAGGCCTATAACAGCACACCTCAAAGTAAGCCTTTCCCATCTAGAAAACCCCACAGTGTCACCTTGAGTACTAGATGAGTCCAACAAACACCACAATTTCATAAAGACATCCAACTCCAAATATAACTCATAACAAGTATTTGTAATCTCTGGCCTAAGTGCCACCATGGTGAGCACGCTGTCACTTTCACACACATGGGGAGAGCAGAGATTCATTAAAGCACTTGAGTAGCAGAATAGATCTATAGATTACAATCTCATGATCACAATATGATCATGCATAGAGAGAGAGATGAACACATAGCTACCGGTAGAACCCTTAGCCTCGACAGAGAACTACTCCCTCCTCATCATGGGAATCAACAATGGTGATGGAGATGGTGGTGGAGATCGATGGAGATGGCTCCGGGGGCACTTCCCCGTCCCGGCAGGGTGCCGGAACAGAGACTTTCTGTCCCTCGAATCTCCCCTTCGGTGGCGGCGGCGGTGTGGAACTTTTCGTGGCTGGAGGCTTGATTCTTTAGGGTTTATGCATCGGGAGGCTTCTTATAGGCGAAGAGGCAAGGTCGGTGGAGTGCCAGGGGGCCCACACCACCTGGTGGCGCGGCCAGGGCTAGCCTGCACCACCATATGGTGTGGCCAGGCCCTGGCCCCCTCCGTCTCTGCTTCGGGCTCCATGAGTCTTCCGGTAAAATAGGAACTTTGACTTTTGTCCCGTCCAATTCCGAGAATATTGATTTTCTGACTTTCCTGGAACCAAAAACAGCAGAAAACAGGCAGCTGGCACCATGGCTCTTGTTAATATGTTAGTCCAAGAAATCATATGAAAAGTACTCCATAGTGTGGTCAAAACATAAGAAAGTAGATAAAACCAAGCATGGAACATCAAAAATTATAGATACATTTGCAATGTATCAAGTCTCTGTCACACCCGAAGTTGTCACAGGTCTTCAAGTGAATTGACTGCAAGTGTTGAAATAAGAATGGGGTTTTGCTTAAATGCAATAAATTTAAATAGAACTAAAATGTAAACTTCAGAAATATAAAGCATAAAAGTAAAGAACGGCTTTGCTTGTTTGTTGTTTCCTGCAAATGACGAAAGAAGGCGCGGGGAGATTCAGTTCATGGTGATAGTGATTGAGCCAGGTGGATTAGTAGTGAGTGTAACTATTATAATCTTATAGATATATATGTAGGCTAGCAACCCATAATTAGTCGGAACTCCTCTTGGTAGAGTTCATCCCAACTTCAATAATCCTACTAGCCTGCTACCAAAACCATGGTCAGACACTAGACGATTAAGACCCTTTAGGTTGCTTAGCGATTAAGCTCCTTGGATCGGACTAATGCAATAAGCACACTGGTTACTCGTTATCCTCGAGTCAACTTGCTTTCCATTGATATCCCCGTGTCACCCGAGGGTCGCTGGTCCACTAGCGAACAAGATCTTATTTGTGTAGAACAAGGTATCATGTTGTCTGGGCCCTTAATTGGACAACAAGCACTAGGCATCCCACAATAGTCAAGCACACATATTATAGTATTTAGAATCAATCACAAACTAACGGAAAATATATAAAGGCACATCACATCTCACCAATCCCCTACATCTCCCACGCCCAAGGGAATTACTCACACATGAGAGAAGAACGGATCATCAATATAATTGAATAAAGGGAATTCGTCTTGGTATTACCGTGGAGATCCACAATAAGAATAGAAAAATATCCAACACAATTCAAGATGGGAAGAAACAATCTCAAACCCTAGTCTTGCAAGGTGGATATCCCTCTCTCTCTCAAGTACAAATAGTGGCTATGGGGTGTATTGGCTAGGAGGTCGAAGATCGTGGAGCGAGATGAAGAACGTCGTCTACTTCTTCTCCAGATCTCTTCTTTCTCCCTTCTGGATGGTGTGGCGGCTGCGTTTTGTTTTCGTCCCCGGTCCCTTCACGGAAGTTGTCCCTTTTGACAAGACAGAGGAGGAGACAACTATACGACGGGAACTATACGGCCAGAAAAATATTTCCGCCGTATAGTTGCTCGTTAAGGATTCTGTGAGCTCCCCTCACGAGCTTCCAATGTGGGACTTGCTTGTTTTCTCCAGAATATTGTATTTATCTAGTTAAATCGTTCTGTTGATGTTCAGAACCTGAAACACACATTAAAAACCAAGTTTTCTTTGCTACCGAAGTATTAGCGTTAGGCAAAACCAGAAAACGATCAAATCCGGGAGAAAACCATCAATAAAAGCCATAAAAATGTGTCGAATCTCACAGCTATCATGCATCCATAATTTATATTGCCTCCACAACCGCTTATAGAAATAACCTACTAGTCTCATCCATAGAAGAAAGAGAACTAATGCTATGCATAGTGATGTCACCATTAATCCCAAGTAAATCTATCACATACAGATGTACTACCCCTTGTGTCACTGGGTTTCGCAACCTGTAGATTAGTCATTACTCATACTCCCTATACCTGGCTCAACCCTCGAGGTCTTGGGTACCTGACAAGTCCTTGGATTGAGGCAAGAGAGGATACAATAGTCATCATGTCATACAAACTAATACATGATCCCATCTATGATAAATAACATGCACAAATGCTACATGGCTAGGCCGGAGCCCTTAGCCCAAGGAGAATTACTCACACATAAAGATGAGATCAACAATCACAAACATTGTAATGAAAATCATAAGATTGATAGAAATAGTCTTACAATGTCGCCAATCGAAGAAGAGATCTACTATTACAAGTGGTCGAATATGGCTATGGAGATGGAGAATGGTTTTCAGATCTGGAGGCGGCTGGTGATCTAGGGCAGAGACTTTTGGGCGAGGCTGGAGCATGTTTTCTCGTCGCCTGAGGCTTCTTTATATAGGGGTCCCTTCACGAAAGTTGTTCTGTTTGACCTAACGGTGGTGGTGCCAACTATATGACCGGAGCTATACGGCCGGAATTTTTCTTCGGTCGTATAGTTGGTCGTTAAAGCGTCTGCCTTTGCTTCATGGCTCCTAGTTTCTTCTGGTTGTTGGAAATCTCGTATCTTTAACTTTAATGTAGTGATTCCCATCTTCAACCGACATTATCTGCGCAGGAAAAATATAAAAAGAAAGGATTGCATACCCCTCTGAATATTAGGCATTAGTGACAGGGTTTAGAGAGATATTTCATCAAAAATATGAATAATATCCAATTTAAATATGGACGTAGATGGCTATATTTTAGAGCCATTAACCTCCCCATGCTTAAACCTGATCGTCCCCAAGCAAGAAAACTAAAATCAAAAAGGAACTCAATATTTAAACTGAAATAACAAGATGGTGATCTTACTCATGGTTGGTAGTCTCATGTTTCCTCCACTTTATAAATCTGGAAAATTTCAGCATAGATAGAGTAATGGCAAGCATTTCATACGGGTTTTATGCATCCTTATAGTGCAGTAAAATTATTGTTAACATGGATGACTCAAATGAGTAAACTTTATTCCATGTCATGTAATCAACTCATAGGCTTGCCTTTGAACAATAAAGTATAATCAAGTAAATTGAGAGTGTGAGAGTTGTCATGAAAAGCATATACACTAGAGTATCTCAATTCTCCCACATCAATAAATTAAGACTTTTCAAGCACTACTTTTCTATTCATTGTCCTTCAAGAATTTTAGTTCTTGAGTAACTGAGAGCATGCCAAAGATTTTTATTAGTTTATCGAGCTGTGATGGACACTGATACGTTGCAAATGTATCCATAATTTTTGATGTTCCATGCTTAGTTTTATCTACTTTCTTATGTTTTGTCCACACTTTGGAGTACTTTTCATATGATTTCTTGGACTAACCTATTAACAAGATCCACAGTGCCAGCTGCGTATTTTCTGTTGTTTTTGGTTCTAGGAAAGTCAAAAAATGAATATTCTCGGAATTGGACGGGACAAAAGCCAAAGTTACTTTTTCACCGAGGGACACCAGGAGCCAGAATACGAGACAGAGAGGGGCTGGGGCCCAGCCACACCACCTGGTCGCGCGGGCTAGACCTGGCCGCGCGGGCTAGGCCTGGCCACGCCAGGGGGTGATCTGGCCGCCCCAGACACCCCCTCGATCTCCCTCTTCGCCTATAAGTTGCCTTCTGACCTAAAAACTCAGGGGGGTTGGACGTTTTTCCAGAAAGATTTCTGCTCCGCCGCCACCACCAGATTCCACGATTCAGAACTAGAAACTCTGTTCTAGCACCCTGCCGGGACGGGGAATTGGAGGAGATCATCGCCATCATCATCACCATCGCTTCTCCATCGACCATCCATGTTTCCCCCATCTATGAGTGAGTAATCCTCCACTGTAGGCTATGGGGATGGTAGGGATTGGATGAGATCCTTCATGTAATGGCATCAGATTGTTAGGGCATGGTGCCTAGTATATATTATTAGTGCTTTTTGACTTTGTTGCGACTTGTTATGCTTAATGCTTGTCACTAGGGCCCGAGTGCCATGATTTCAGATCTGAACATGTTATTGATTCATTATGATAGTATTGTTTTTGGTCTTACCTGCAAGTTGTATACACACATTGTTGTCCGAAACCAATGGCCCCGAAGTGACAGAAATCAGGATAACCGGAGGGAATGGCTTTGATATGAGTATCACATGTGTTCATGGAGTGTTAATGCTTTGCTTCAGTGCTCTATTAAAAGGAGCACCTTAATTGCTAGTAGTTCCCTTGAGGCCCCGCTGCAAACTGGTTGGCAGGACAAAAGACCTTGTGCAAGTTCTCATTGCGAGCACGTATGATTATATATGGAATACATGCCTAGGATTATTTAGTACTTGGATGCTTTATCTTATTTATCTGCAATTGCCCTATGTTATGATTTCCATGTGAATTGTCTTGTCCATGCAACGCCCGTCCATCCATCCCTATGCCTACCGCGCTCGAATCCTACTGTTTACTGCAATTGTTACTACTATCTTTACTTTTACTACTGCTATTACTTTGCTATTCCTACTACAAAACTATTGCTACTGATAAACTGCTGTGAGCAAGATTGTTTCCAGTTGCAGCTGAATTGACAACTCAGTTGTTAAGACTTATAAATATTCTTTGGCTCCCCTTGTGTCGAATCAATAAATTGGGTTTCACTTCCCTCGAAAATACTACGATACACCCCCTATACTTGTGGGTCATCAGACACTCGTGGCATCACTAAGGTTTTTGTTCCTTTTGCATAATGATTTCTCATAACATCTAGAGGAGTGATTCCATCATGATTACAGCTACCCGGGAGTGCCAAGAATCTTACCCACTATAGCATTGTTGCTACAAGTGTTTAATCAACTCATAGCCGAAATCTAGGAGTTTCCTCCATGAAGATCGTTCGTAGGCCAACGGAGTTGTTGGCATCCCATGAAGTTTGACACACATAAAGCTATATCATTCTTATGATTAACAAGTCAAACTTTGTCATGCTCACAAAAAACGCTAAACATTAATTCAATCGAACAAATCCTTTTAAAGAGAGCTATCAAGTCAATCAAAATTTTCAGTGGTGTTGAGTGTCTCTAGAAATAGACCTTCAAGACTAAGCACTACAACACACAAGCCTTCAGTTGTGAGACTTTTTCTTATTACAATTGTTTAGCAATTTTTAGGCAAGCCTTGGTTAATTATGAGAGCTGGAACAAAATGTACCCAATTAAATACCCATGCAAACGGAAATCTTACTATAATACAAAGACTCACTCCAGCAATATAATATCTCAACATTTACTACTAACTAGCATGGGTTTCTCAAACTTCAAAAGTGGGGAGTCATAAAGCATACCTCTCATGTTTGGTTCCACTTCTCTCTTTCTTTTTTATTTGCTTCTTGGAAACTCGAAGTTGATCACTCTCCTACAAACATATGAAAACCTTGAGGTGGAAAGAAAAGAAAGAGGGAAAATAAGGAAAATGGAGATTTTTTTGTGTTTTTTGAGAGAGGGAATTTAAAGAATAGAAAATTGGCGGCAAAGCTCGGCTAGAAAATCTCGAAAGAAAATAGAAAGAACTAGAAAATAAAGTGTTGGGGAAACCAATACGAGTGCTTATAAACTCGAATTAAAAACACAACCTCGAAATAAATAAAATCTAATGGACGCGAAATAAAGATACATGAGAAAACTTCCCCAATCTTAGGCTTTTGCAAGCCCTTTGAATCAATGTCGTGGCGGGAAAAAGTCGTTACTCCATTTTGCAAATTGAGTTAGAGGTTACTAGTTTTCTTGGAGGTTCAAAGAGAGTCTATGCATCCTCTCCATAGTCCCTCCAAGTTCTTGGAAGTCTTGGTATGTAGCGAACCGGGTTTGTGGCTGCTCCTCTTGATAAGGAACTTCTTGCTCCTCCTATTGGTCCTCATCCTTCTTCGGACTCTCCTCCTCGGGTTGGTGTTGCTCAACCTTCAATTCATATAGCAAACATCCCTCCTCGATAGAGAAAAGACCATTAGGCATAGGTGTGGGGTAGAGACGCCTAGCTCCAGCAATATGCAGGTAATAAACACCACCTCTCCTAGTGAGCATTCCAAAAGCTTACAAAGTGGAGAAACCAACACGTCGCTCACCTAGCACGGGATGCAACTCACCTAGGTCGATTCCTATGGCAGTGGCAAGCACGGTGATGATGCCTCCACTTGTGATTGGTCCTTGACTTTGGGAGGCTTGGTGCTCCAAGTAGCGCACAAGGATGGCGCCCAAGTTGAGTGACAAGCCGCAATTGATGTAAGCAGCCTTTATGAGGACTAAGATGTCCTACTCGTTGAATCTCATGAACTCATTACGTGCCTGCAAGGTGTTACCGATAACATAGAAATAATAGCGAATTACGGGATGTTGAATATTGTTTCCCTTGTTCACTCTAGTAGTGAAACTCATTCCATTATAGTATTGTTCAGGGGTAGGTTCTAAGCCAGTAAAAGATGCGTGTAGGGCATTAACATCATTGTTTGGCAAATTAAAGCATGCACACCATTCGTCTAATGTTAAAGTGTAGTTGTTGTTCATGAGTCGGAAAGAAATAGTTTCCTCTCCTTGCCATTGTTTAACGGTGCTTTGCAATGAACTTAGGAATTCAATAGTTAAGTGGCGATAAGTAGGCACATCGTTGTACACAAAGTTTTGCAGGCTAGCTCTATTGCAAAGTAAATTGAAGTCATCAGAAATACCGAGTTGGTTCACTATAATGGGGCAAGCCCACTTGGTGGCCTTCACTTCGCGGTTCTTGATCTTGTTGAAACTATCACGTTGGGGCTCATCCCTGAACCATATCCCCATGCGTTCTTGAGCGACGGCCTGAGAAGCGCTAGCGGTGGTGTCATCAGATTGAGGACAAGTACGCCATGAGGGGGTCCTCGAGGCGTGCGGAAGAGAGGGGTGTGAGACGTACGGTATTCCGGGACGGTGAGCACACAAGTTTACCCAGGTTCAAATCCGCTGTCTTTGGATGGATCCTACTCCTGCTAGCAATCCAGTAATACGGCAGAGCCGGAATATGGGTTACAAGGGTTTCGCCTGTGCGAGTTGAGGGTCTAAAGTATTGGGTATGCCCTAAAGGCTCTCCCTAGGACGGCTTATATAGATATCCGGCCTAGGGTTTACAAGAGAGATCAATCCGGCTACGACTAAGAGTTGGTTACAGAGTACATCTTGAAATACAAGTAACATTATGGGCCTAAGTCGGTAAGTCTTCTGGGCCTTCCCGT
Organism: Avena eriantha; assembly: GCA_910589775.1. Lineage (NCBI taxonomy): Eukaryota > Viridiplantae > Streptophyta > Magnoliopsida > Poales > Poaceae > Avena > Avena eriantha. Next base: position 141,384,305 of record OU342741.1, on the reverse strand, counting down.
AGCCGGATTGTACTCCGTCTTTCTCCCTGACTGGGCCGCCCGTGAAGCAAAGATCTAACCCGAGGTGGGCCACCCTGGTCAGTGAGGAACTGTGAGGATACCCGGAAAGTATATCCCCAACAGCAGCCCCCGGAGGCCTCCAAGATCCAAAGTCGGATTTATCATCGTCTAGCTTGATCTTCGGCTTGCAGAATCTTGAAGGGTTCCTGAAACTTCACAACAAAAAATACGATCCGGGTCTTAAAAATAAGTCGGACCTATCAACAGGTTACTCGGATTTTCCATCTCGATTTCAAACTAAGCCGGAACTTGGTTTCTAACACCACCTGACACAAGTCATGGTCAAGTCACGTTAGCTGACAGGCATGCCGTCAGCACGACCGTTGGTGGGTCTGCGGTCCGCGGAACCGAGGCGCCATTTCAATGCGTGCGTGGAGATCGAGGCGACGCAATCATCGCGTGGGTCCTTCCCAGTTCCTTCCACGACGCGTGGTGGTTACACTGTAGCATTTGCACGAATCTTGGCGCAGTTAGGTGGATATAAGGGGTTAGGATTTTCTCCTTCTCCTTCCACCAGTCTTTGCCTTTTCCTCTCCTTCCCAATCCTCCTGCGCGCACAGAGCTTCCTCGTTCTCCCTCCACAGAACTCCTAGCACCGCCCCTTTTAGGTCAACCTCTCGCCGGAGAAATGGCTTCATCTTCTTCCTCCAGCTTGGCGGCAGCGGTGGTGGCGGCGACGGCGGAAGCAGTGGCGGAGAAGGAGAGCTTCCGCGGGATCTGGATTCCCTGCGCCCTCAACAAGGAGGGCCTCAAGAACGTGGAGAAGGAGGGGCTTCTCACCGCCGGCAACTGGCGGAGCGGCTTCGAAGAAACCGTCCCCAACCCGCGCGACGGTGAGCGGGTCCACTTCGGCACCCACCTTGATAGAGGTTTGTCATTTCCTCCCTCGGAGTTCTTCTCCGAGGTGATAGATCATTACGGAGTTCAACTCCATAACCTTCCTCCCAACTCTCTCTTAGAGATGAGCGCATATGCTTCTTTGTGTGAGGGCTTTCTCGGCATTAGGCCGAGTTTGACTCTTTTCCGGAACTACTTTGATGTCCGGAGAAATTCCATTACTGCCGGTGTTCCTTACATCACCGGCACTATTAGTTTTTTGCTTAGACGCAAGTGCGCATATCCCAAAATTTCAGCTAGTGACTCGGTCATACAATGGCTAGCCATATTTTTCTATCATAAGGATATTCCGGCTCCCGACAAAGCCACTGCTTTGCCGGCTTTTATCGACGGAGCTGCCACGGCCCAACCTTCCTAGGACGAGGCTGCTCCAGCTCTCATCGATGATCTGATCCTCGCTAAGAGGCGGATCGAATATTTGATCAAACACAAGGGTCTGAAGGGATCCGACTTGGTCCAATGTTGGGTCTCACGTCGGATCCATCCCCTTCAGTACCACGGGGATCGACTGATGCACTCCATCACGTCATCCAACAAAAGATTCCCTCCGCATCAGCTCCAAGGCCTACACCACGCAGGGCTACATAAGCCAAATCAAGTGGCTGATCAAGGAGCGGATCGAGAGGATAATTCCGAAGGTTTCTCTGGAGATGCACACGGCAGAAAACCCCGTAGTACCGGTAAGTTTCCATCAGTACACCTTTTATGTGTTTCAATCTTCGAGTTATATTGCAATACTGATATGTTTTCTTGTTTTCAGCTTCCTGACCTCCCCGAGTCAGAACTTGCTCCGCTTGAAGGATATCCTCCTGAGTTTTCTCACGAGACAAAAGTGGTCCCATTGTCGGACCTTGCGCTGAAGAAGCGCAAAGCTTCGACAGTGGCTGTGGGCACAAAGGAGGTGCCTGTTGTGAAGAGGTAACTTTCAATCACAATTTCCGCCTTTGTACTTTATTCGAATTTCTTTCCGAGATGTAATGTTTCCAACTTTATTACATTCTCAGAGCAAAGCCGCTCGTTAAGGGCAAAGGGAAAGGGATTTCTTCGAAGCCGCTGCGGCAGACGAAGCTTACCATAGCTTCTCCTACTGTTGCTCCTCCGACTCCTGCCCCTCAACCTTCCGCAACGCCGGTGATCACTCCTTCTCCGGTTGTTGCAGAAGATCCGGCTCCTTCAACGGAGCCAATGATCCTTGAATCGCAAACTGACGTCTCCATGAGTGCGTCAGATCTAGATAAGGGTGAACCCTCTTTGGGTAATGATCCCTCGGCAGAAACCTTCACCGAAAACCTCATCAGCAACCCGGGACTTGCCAAGTTTGGCCTGTCTCGGAAATCTGCCGAAGAAATCCAGCGGCTTGCCAGGCAATGCCTGGAGAAAAGCCATTTATCTCCCAAAGAAGAAGCGCAAGAAGCAGAGGACGTCAAGTTCTCTGACCTTCTCGCCTAGGTCCACCTTCGTGACGAGAGGATTAGGACCGGGGAGCTTCCAACAGCTCCAGCGATTCCTCTAACTCTCGCCAAAAAGGTGGCTGCTGAAGTGAACGCGGGTTTGGATAAACTCACCCGCGAACAATATGTAAGTCGGAATTCCAACTCCTATTTTTTCCATTATCTTATATCATATCCTCTAGCCCCCAAGCATGAAGTAGGATATATAATTCGGGTTTATGCTTCATTAGGATGCCAAAGAACGAACTAGTGTAGCCCCCAAGGCTCGTGCTGATATTTAGCAAAAATATTAGCCCGAGTCTTAAGTAGCTTTCTGACTTTGGGTATTCTGACTTACAGAAAGTATGTTCCTATAACCAGGAATTATTGAAGAATGTCTGTGATAAGCGGAGAGAGATCAAAGCTCTCCGGCTTAAAAATGCTGAACTAAAAGTAGGCAAGGATGAAGCCAAAGGTAAACATTCCAAGATTCAAATCTTGCCTTTGTATTTCAATGTCGAATTTGTTCGAATGTCGGATTTTTCCTGAACTATTGTTCTTTTTGACTTACAGCGCTGGTGAAACAATCCGTCGCCATGATTGAAGAGGCCGAGAACCTCAAGACCTTGGTGGTGGAAAACAAGGAGCTTCGCCAAGAGCTGGGTCAGCTCAAGGCAGATCATGAAAAGAGCATAGCTCAAGTCCTTGAATCCTCCTCCATGGCCACTGAAGAGCGTGATCGCAAGATTGCTGCTCAAGATAAAATAATCTCGGACCTCAAGAATGAGCTTGGCAGAGAGAAGGACATCTCCCAGGTGCTTCGGGCTGAACTCCAGAGTCTCCGGGAGGAGAAGACCAAGATTGACGACGTCATTCCTTGTACGTTCCATCTGTCTGACTTATCTTTTTCTTCAACTTCTATCAATGTCGGATTTTTCTTAACTTGTTTTGTGTATAGGTCCTCTGAACTTGACGGACTCTTCCTCCACCGAGCCTTGCACCCACCGGCTTACTCAAGTCGGTGACCTGCTTCATGACTTCCGCCAGTCCCTTGAGGACATCGACGAAGCTCTCAAGATTCTGGACATGCCTAGCATGTCGAATTTTCAGGTGCGGGACAAGGCAAAGGAAATGCCGCAACTTGTTCAGGACTGGAACATGTCCTACGCGCGGACTGCTGCGCAGAACGCTCTCACCATGGTCATGAGCCACCATGGAAACATGGAGATATGGCAAGTGACCAGAGGGTACTGCAAGGTAGATGAGGCCGGCCAGGAGCAGGACCTTCAAGCCATCATGCACTCCTGCGCCGGATATGGGTGTCGCGTGGCTGACCTGACCAGCTACGGGATCCCCTTCTTCACCCGCGTGACCACTCCGCCTCCTCCTCGAGAAGAAACAACTAAAGTTTCCGACGATGAACACACCACCTCGGATGCGGACATCTCGGAACGATACCAAGGCGGCGGAACTAGCAAGCCGGCAGCTCCTGCATCTCCTCCTGCATCATAGATCAGAATTTTTTGTATTATCCCTGAAAAACATGATGCGTTTGTAAATATTAAGTACTATTTATTTTGCTAGTGCTAAGCTTTTTGACCTATTCAGCACTTTTGGCTTTGACATTTTTTTTGTGTGCTTGAAATGTTTACATAAGCACTTGTATATTTTTGTCTTCACTTATCGTTTATCTGGCTTTCCGCCTCATCCCTTTTGTGAGCCGACTAAACCTTCAGCTGGAACCTTTGCCGAGCAACGGAGCTCAATTGGTAAACCAGTTTAAACTCGGAAACAAAGCCGGCTTCCAGTACCAACAATTCACTACTCAGAAAATACCCGCATCCGGCAATCAGACAAATAACCAAAGTAAATACTAGAAATTTTAGAGTTATACCCGAAGGTAGCAATTTTAGAATCGGAAATCTAAACCAGAACGAACATGAGCATAAAGTACATTCAGGCATTCTGGGATTTTCGACTATGACATGATCATTTGGAAATAAGAAGGTAAAAACTTCTCAGAAAAACTTGAGGCAACCAAAACTTTTATTTCTCACAGAACATGTATATATATGTGATTACAAAGAAGGATAAACTAAGAATAAAAGAGACATAGCTGAGCAATATTCCATGGTCTGTCTAACTCATCCGGATTTGTACTGCCTCCAGCTCTCTTTCTCTTCTTAGTAGCAGGTCTTTCTTTGACTGGCCTCATGTCAGTTAAGTAGTACGATCCATTGTGCAATACTCGACTAACTAAAAAGGGCCCTTCCCATACTGGGGAAAGTTTGTGCTTTCTTTGTTGGACAAGCCGGAGAACAAAATCACCTTTATTAAAAGATTTATTTCGGACTCTCTGGCTATGATACTTGCGTAACTTTTGCTGATAGGTTGTAGATCTCATTTCAGCAACGACGCGAACTTCTTCGACTAAGTCGAGATCATTTTGTCGAGAAATCTCGACATCCTCTTCGATATACGCGGCCACTCTAGGAGAAGTATGAATCAAATCACTAGGAAGAACTACTTCTGCGCCATAGACCAAGAAGAAATGTGTGTATCCTGTTGACCTATTTGGAGTTGTTCGTAAACTCCAAATTACAGAGGGTAGTTCCTCTGCCCAAGCCCCCGCAGCATGTCGTAGTGGTGCTTCGAGTCTCGGTTTTAGTCCTTGTAGGATTAAACCATTTGCTCTTTCGACTTGTCCGTTAGCCTGTGGATGTGCGACTGACGCAATGTCAAGCCGGATATTTTGCTCGTCGCAGAATTCAGCCAACTCTCCCATAGAAAAGTTACTCCCATTGTCCATGATAATGCTATGTGGATAACCATACCGGATTATAACATCCTCGACAAATCTTTTGGCTATTGCTCCATCACAACTAGTGACAGGTTTAACCTCAATCCATTTGGTGAATTTATCCACCATCACTAAGAGGTGAGTAAATCCACTTGGAGCTCGTTTAAAAGGTCCTACCATATCAAGCCCCCAGACCGCAAAGGGCCATGTAATAGGTATTGTTCGCAGCTGATCAGCCGGAACATGAGCTTGCTTGGCATACTTTTGGCAGCCTTTGCACGTCTTGACTAATCGTTCGGCATCTGCCTGAGCTGTAAGCCAGAAAAAACCGTGTCTAAAAGCTTTTGCCACTAAAGATTTGGCTGCAGTGTGGTGACCACACTCGCCTTCGTGGATTTCCCTTAGGATTTCCACTCCTTCTTCTGGAGATACGCAGCGCTGAAAGACCCCAGAAACACTCCGTTTATGGAGCTCACCTTTAACAATAGTATAGGCTTTTGCTCGTCGGATAATCTGCAGGCTCAGCACCTCGTCTTCGGGTAATTTGCCATCTACCAAATAATCGAGGTAGGGTTCAGTCCAGCTGGGGATTATAGCCAGAACTGCTATCAAAGGTGAGTCGGATTTGGTCGGATATTCCTCATCTACTCCCTTTATTGAGGGAACTTTGAGGTGCTCTAGAAAAGCGCCATCCGGAACCTCTTTCCGCGCAGAACCTATCCGAGATAGTGCATATGCTTCCTCATTTTCTGCTCGAGGGATGTGTTGAACTTCAAACCCTTCGAACGATTTAGATAGATCATCCACGACAGCTTTATATGCTGCCATGTGTTTATTTGCATTACAAATATCCGATACTTGCTGAGCAACAAGATCCGAATCTCCGTAACACATCAAATGTAGGATGCCAATTAGCAATCCGGATTCCATGTAGCAGTGCTTCATACTTGGCAATATTGTTTGTCGCTGTGAAGTGGATCTGCAACACATATAAAAGTTTGTCTCCTTGGGGTGATTTGAGTACCACGCCAGCCCCCGAGCCCCCTCGAGCCTTAGACCCATCGAAAAAGAGGGTCCAGTATTCCGACTCAGGGAGGATCATGTTCTCCTTCTTCTCTGTCCAATCAGCGACAAAGTCAGCAAGGATCTGGGATTTGATTGTTGTCCGGGGTTTATACTCAATATCGAAAGCTGAAAGCTCTATGCCCCATTTGGCCACGCGTCCTGTGGCGTCACTATTGTTGATTATATCTCTCATGGGAGCTTTGCTCACCACGGTAATTGGATGCTCCTGAAAATAATGTCGTAGCTTACGAGATGCTAGAAAAACACCGTAAGCCAACTTTTGATAGTGCGGATACCGTTGTTTTGATTCTGTCAGGACTTCGCTGACAAAGTATGTCGGACGCTGCACCAGGTGTTCCTGATTTTCCTCTGGTCTCTCCACCACCATGATGATACTAACGACCTTATTTGTCGCAGCAATGTAAAGCAACATCAGTTCCTGAGGTTCCGGCGCTACAAGGATAGGAGCAGATGAGAGTACTCTCTTCAGATCTTGTAGTGCAGCTTCAGGTTCGTCAGTCCAGACAAAATCCTTGGTCTTTTTCAGGAGTTTATATAATGGTGTGGCTCTTTCACCAAGCCGGCTTACAAATCGACTGACCGCAGCGATGCAGCCAGTTAACCTTTGTACGTCCCTCAGGCGAGTTGGCCTAGAAATATTGAGTATAACCTTGATTTTGTCCCAGTTCACCTCTATGCCTCTCTGAGACACGATGAAACCTAACAATTTCCCGGCTGGTATTCCAAAGAAGCATTTCTTCGGGTTAAGCATGATGTTGTATTTTCGTAGATTGGCGGACGTCTCCTCCAAGTCGGAAATCAGTGTTTCCTTCTTTTTGGACATCACCGCGATATCATCCACGTATGCATGTACGTTGCGTCCGAGTTGGTCGTGGAGGCAACACTGCATCGTTGCTGGTACGTAGCTCCTGCGTTCTTCAGCCCAAAGGGCATCGTAACAAAACAAAAGGTTCCGAAGGGGGTTATGAATGAAGTTTTGATTTTCTCAGATTCCTTCATCCGGATTTGGTGATAACCGGAATATGCGTCGAGAAAACAGAGGAGTTCCGAGCCTGCCGTAGAATCGATGACTTGATCAATTCTAGGCAGAGCGAACGGATCTTTTGGACAAGCCTTGTTCAAGGCAGTATAATCAACACGCATCCTTAAATTAGTGGTGTCCTTTTTAGGGACCATTACAGGATTGGCCGACCACTCAGTGTGGATGACCTCTTCTATGGATCCGGCTAACTCGAGTCGTGCTAGTTCCTTAGCTATTGCCTCACGCTTTTCGTCGCCAAACCGTCGTAGGGACTGTTTGACGGGTTTAGCGTTCGGGTTTACATTTAGAGAGTGCTCGGCAAGTTCCCTAGGTACTCCTGTCATGTCAGATGGCTGCCATGCGAAGATATCTTGATTTGCTTGGAGGAATTTGACGAGCGCGCTTTCCTATGCACCTAGGCCTACGCCTATCTGGGTCACCTTGGAGGGGTCATCATCCTTCAACGGCGCTTTCTTCGTCTCTTCTAATGCCTTGAACTCCGGATTTGGCTTTGTCACCTCCTTCTTCGTTGCGGGCATCTCGGATGGATCTATGCTCTTATTGATCTCCTGGTACTCCTAGGCATGCATCACGGCTTCGACAAAGGCGGAATTTCCATCCTCGCACTCTCGCGCTTTCTTCGGGTCTCCCCTGATGGTGATCACGCTGTTGGGACCTGGAATTTTCATCATATTGTAAATGTAACACGGACGAGCCATAAAAGCCCAGTAAGCCAGACGTCCGAATATAGCGTGGTATGCGCTCTTGAACGGGACCACTTCGAAGGAAAGTGCCTCCGTCCGATAATTCTTTGGAGTTCCAAAGGTAACATCCAAAGTAATCTCTCCCAGGGAATTAGCTTGTCTTCCTAGGATAACTCCGTGAAAGATCACAGAGCTATGGTTCAGCTGTGTTTCCGAGATCTTCATCCGGCGTAGTGTTTCGACATAGAGAATATTGATGCTGCTACCACCGTCCATGAGGGTCTTGGAGAAACCATAACCGTCAATAAGTGGATTGACGATTAACGCATATTTTCCTCGCATGTGCAACTTAGGCGGATGATCAGCACGGTCAAATGTGATTGCCACTTCCAACCAGTCCAGATATTGGGGGACAGCTGGAACTGTTGCATTGAGCTCGTGGAGAACTGCTTTCTTGACCTTTACTGGTTGAGAGCAGAGGAAACTGACGTAAGTGTCTTTCTTGGTAGGAAAAGTTTTCTTCCCTCCTGACTTGGGATTTGAAGCATCAGCTTCCTCCATGTCGGAATCTTCCTTGGTCTCTTTGTCCTTTTCGGGATTTTTCTTTCCCTTCTTCCGCTTAGCTTTGCAGCCCGCGGTATCATCTCTCTTGATGTCGTCATTAAAACGACATTCAGCGTTGGTGTGGGACGAGCTCCCATTGGCGTCTAGGTGATGCACACATGGATTATTGGCAATGTCGGCCCAAGTGTAGGTTTTGCCTGGTTGCTGTTCTCCTCTACCTTGGACCCTTGAAGTCCCACGGCCACGCCCGCGGCCTCCGCCACGTCCTCCTCGTCCTCTAGACCCGGAAACAGTAGTAACCACCGTTGTTTCCGCGTTGGGTTTTTCTTCCGAGGTATTTTGCGCTTCTGAGCTTGTTGCTTTGTCTTTGCTAACTGAGGTACAACCAGGACGTTGAGTAATCCCTCTGCATCATCGTCAGCATCTGCGTACTGTCTCTATCATCTCTCCCAAATCAGTGACCTTGTCACACTTCAAGCGATGACGTAGTAGACCAATTGGGATCCCTGCGATGAAAGCTTCAATCGTGGTTTGATCGTTTACTCCTTCGCAGGAGTTCTTGGTGTCGATCCATCGTCCAAGGTAATCCCGACAAGTTTCTCCGGCTTTCTGGGTGCAACGTTGTAGGTCTCTGACCGAACAGGGCCTCCGATATGTGCCTTAGAAATTTCGAAAGAACGCACTTTGCATGTCATACCAGTTATGGATGGTGTTTTTTGGAAGTTCATTGAGCCATGATCGCGCCGTCTTCCACAACATAAGTGGGAGATATCGGGTTGCGACCAGGCTGTTTCCGCCTTTGGCGATGTAGCAAGCTTGGAAAAAATCCTGAAGCCAGGTATCTGGCCGAGCAATGCCATCGTAGGCTTAGATGTGCCTTGAGATAGCAAATCCTTCTGGGAATCTTGAAGCTCTGATGCGTGGTCCGAAGCACTTTGGACCCACGTACATATCATCGTTTTCATAGCGCCGCGCCTCTATGTTGGAATTGATCATGTGCCTTGCGTCGTTCGGGGATAGAGATCGTCCTGAATGCCGGTTGTGGCTGCGGTGCCATGGAGCCGGACTTCGGCTTCTGCCACCACCTCCTCCGCCATGTCGTCCTCCTTGACCTCCTTGGGGGCCGTTATGATAACTGCCTGGTGGAGGGGGTGGGGCAGCTGAATTGTTTCCGGATGATCGCCGGCCTCCGTCCAGAGCGTCATTATTCCGGTTCCGAGGAGGATCTTGACTACGACGAGCCCCCTGCCGACTTTTCCCAGCATGGTTTCCGTCATTCCTTCGTCCGTCGTTCCCACCATGGTGAGTCTCAGCCAGACGGCTTTCATGTCTAAGAGGTGGCATTCTTTGACGGTCCTCCTCCCGATGTTTCTCTTTATCTTCTCCCCTTTGATTCTTGTCGAGGAGGGTTCTTCGGATTCAGTGCAGCGATAGCATCTTTTTCGACTGCTAGAGCGACGTTGCTCCAGCTACGCGCAGTTCTATGATGTTGTCCTGATGATCCGGTTCTTGAATAGTTGTCTCCCCGGCGTTCGGGGTGATGATAATGCGCCCGGACATAATGGGATCTTACGCCAGCCCATGCCGGATCTGTGCGACATTGGTCAGAATCCGAGACCATTTTTTGACTTCCAGACATGGCGACCTTTTGCTGCTCCAGTCCCTTGTTGAGTAGCTTGATACCCAAACGGATCTCCTTTGGTCCTGGATTAGCCGATAGAATTTCTCGGGTTGCCACGGTATTCTGTACTGGGGTTGGGTATACCCAATCTCCATTGCTATCTTTCCGTGGCTTCCCCATCTCATCCCAAAAGGGATGGCATGGACACGTGGGAATTGGTCATCATTGGTGTGACGCTTCCGTGTCTTCTTATGCAACCGAGACATTTAGTCCTTAGTTGACATGCGTTTCTTCTCCACCTCGATGTTTTTGGCTTCATCGAGGAGTTGTTGATGACATGCCTCTAGGGCTTGTGACCTTTCGTCCAGCTCATCTGCAGTGAGTTCTACAGCTGTAGGGATAGGTGTGGTTAATGCGGCATCGATGAGTTTATGCGCACCTTCGGTGATCACGTGTCCATCCACCGATGCTTCTTTTTTCGGCTCGTCTAGGATAAGTGCTCCATCCGAGTCTTCTTCGTATTCCTCGGCAATCACCTCTTCTGTCAGAGGGTCTTTTGCCGGGGTCTTGTTCTTTTTGTTCTTCTTCTTTGCCTTCTTGGCAGCTCCTGTAGCAAAGACGGATTTGGGTCCGTATCCCGGAGTCAAACTCTGATCGGTACTTTTGGACATCTGAACCTCGGGATTATCTCCGGCGTCCATGTCATCCTGCGCTTTGGGAGAGTGTTCCCCGGATCCTTCATCTATGGCTTCTCCTTCTTCTGCAGCTTTGGAGTTATACTCCTCTTCATATTCCGCGGAGAACTTTCGGAAATCTGCTGACATCATCGATTCATCCGAGGATGCGGGTACATCGGCGTTTGTTCCAATTGCCTCCAGCATAGAGTCGGTGTTTTCTCCGGCATTGGCAGAGCCGGATCTGGATCCCACATATCCGACGAAGTGTGACGCATGCTTCCTGAGGTACCTGCGGCTTTCGCGATCAGCCATGTCGAAACTTTTAATGGTCTCGAGGATTGCGTCTGCGCTTTCGCCTTGTAGTATCATACGTCTTAGTGTGTATCTTAGGAAAGGCATGTCTGTCCTGGCGTCGTCAGAGCCGGAATCAGTGTCATTGATATGCTCCTCCTAGATTTTGACTTCCACGGGTGGGTCGATCTGGGATCCGGCTTCTCCAGGGAGACCCACTCCAGATTCGACTTGGTCCGCTAGGTCTTCTTCAAGCTCGCATTTCTCCACTATCTCCGCAACTGGTGCGGGCTGGGTGGGATTAGGGTTTTCTGAGATCCGGAACTCTGCCGCCTCCGCGAACAAAGGGGACCCAGAAAATTCTTCTGCCTCTATCATCACCACTGGGGTGGGTTGGGCAGGTTCAGCGAAACTGATGTAGACATTGATCTCGCCAAAAGGCATGATTGTGTAGGCAGCCACGGACTCCCTAGCCGGAATCCAAGTCTCGTCGAGAGCGATGACAGGGACGTCGCTGGCGTAGAGGATGCGACCGACGGCGATGGTCTCGCCGATTCCGATTCTTGCAGATTCCGCTCGGAACGCAGATTTGAAGCTCATTTGGCCCACGGTGGGCGCCAACTGTCATCGGATTGAGGACAAGTACGCCATGAGGGGGTCCTCGAGGCGTGTGGAAGAGAGGGGTGTGAGACGTACGGTATTCCGGGACGGTGAGCACACAAGTTTACCCAGGTTCGAATCCGTCGGCTTTGGATGGATCCTACTCCTGCTAGCAATCCAGTAATACGGTAGAGCCGGAATATGGGTTACAAGGGTTTCGCCTGTGCGAGTTGAGGGTCTAAAGTATTGGGTATGCCCTAAAGGCTCTCCCTAGGATGGCTTATATAGATATCCGGCCTAGGGTTTACAAGAGAGATCAATCCGGCTACGACTAAGAGTTCGTTACAGAGTACATCTTGAAATACAAGTAACATTATGGGCCTAAGTCGGTAAGTCTTCTGGGCCTTCCCGTAGCCGGATTGAACTCCGTCTTTCTCCCTGACTGGGCCGCCCGTGAAGCAAAGCTCTAACCCGAGGTGGGCCACCCTAGTCAGTGAGGAACTGTGAGGATACCCGGAAAGTATATCCCCAACAGGTGGCACAAGCACGAGTTTGTCTCCTTGTATTCATCATCTAAAACATTGAATAAAGACAAAAATAAAACTTTTGATCCTACAACAGTAAGTACATCATGTTCCTCATCATAGCCCACTAAAGAATCTCCTCAAAATAATAATCTAGGCAAGAGAATCATGGAAATTGGTTCATAGTAGGTCTCATCCTAGATTGATAATGACAATAGATCGAAGATGAATTTGCAAAAAGTAATTGAAGGATTGGAGGAGAAACATAGCATAGATCACTTGTGTGCGAGGAAATCGAACAAAATTAAGTAGAGATGAAGATCTCTTAAGGTTTTGAGATAGTTTGGAAGTAGAAGAGAGAAAAAGGGTTGAAGTTTTGGAGTTGGAGGTACCTTCCCGTGTGATTTTGTGGTCGGCCGAAACTATACGGGCGCAACTATACGACCGGAACAATGCATTCCTGCCGTATAGTTGGCCTTCTGTCAAAATTTTAGGGTTTCCTCCTAGCGGCACATCTATACGGCCGGAATAATATGTTCCCGCCATATAGTTGGTTGTCAAACTGTTTGTCCCTGGGAAAAGAAATATACAAAGTCATCGATATCTATACGAACGGAACTATACGGCCAGAATTTTTATTCCTGCCGTATAGTTGATCGTTAAACTCTCAGTATATTGGAAAAGAATTTGTACGGAGGCACCGATATCTATACGACCGGAACTATACGGCTGGAACTTTTATTCCCGCCATATAGTTGGTCGTTAAACTCTCAGTACATATTAAAGAAAAAAATTCAATGGCAAAGATATCTATAATACCAGAGCTATATGGTTGGAATTTTTATTCCCGCCGTATCGTTGGTCGTTAAACTCTATGTGTGCATAAAAAAAATCCGTTTCTTCGAAAATTACTTCTTTTCCTATAACTTAGTGATATACCTTGTTTTTGATAGAAAATTGACAGTAAATATTGTCGACCAAGAACAGGATGAATAAAGCAGGATTTTTAGTACTACCAAACTTCTTCCCTTCAGTTCGAGTTTTCTAGCACTCTTTATTAAACATAACCTAAAACTAAAACTTGAACACTTTGCTCATACCTTTATTTCACATGGGTTGCCTCCCGTGAAGCGCTCTTTTATGGTCAATAGCTTGACCTCAATGTTGCTCACTTAGGCCAGATGAGTGGAACACCCACTCCAAAGTAATTAGCCTTCAAAGTGATGGACTCCTTTTCATCATGCTTGGATTTCTTCTTCCTAGGAAAATGAATAACAAAAGGATCCCGCGAAGGCAATTGAAGCTTCACGTTCCCTTCATCTAGATTAATCAAAACCTTAATAGTTCTTAAGAAAGGACGACCTAATATAATAGGAGCAGTAGCATCTTCAGGCATGTCAATAATAACAAAATCAATGAGAGCGGGACGGCCTTTAATGTATACTGAAGTATTCTCCTTAATTCCTACAACTTGTTTGTAGGTAGAATCTATTAGATGCAATTATAACTCAGTCATTTCAAAGGAGCCAAGATTTAACTTGTTAAAAAGACTCTTCAGAATTGTTGAGATGCTTGCACCTAGATCACAAAGTGCAGCTATCTTATTGGTTCCAATTTTAATCTTAATAGTAGGCTCAAATATGTCATCTAGCTTTACAGGTAATTTTTTAGCAATTTGCTTATATTATTCCTCAAGCTCACATACCTTAATTGCTACCTGATTAACAAAGTGTTGGTACATAGCTTATTCACTACCTTCACTTACCGAAATCTTAACATTGATCATTTTTACAAGATCTTCAATGGTGTAGCTTGGTGAAGGAGCATTACTATAGTCAAGTTCTTCATGTTCCTCCCTTTGGATTCTCATCATCTTGAGATCTTCAATGGTATTTGGCTCCGCTTCACCTGCAAATTTAGCTAGAATGAGAATTTGACTCTCGGTTATCTTACCTAGTTGTGCCTCAGTGATCCTCGTCCTTTCTTGGAGGGCCTGCAAATCATTTCTCAAACTAACAACTTGGTTAGATAATTTACCAAGCATAGCATCATGGTTCTCCATTATTTTGACAAGAATATTGTTTTGTTCATTTTGCGATTCAATAAAAGACTTAAGTGTTTCTTGGAGACTACCATTACTAGTTCCTATATTATTATTAGAATTACCTGTAGGACTAGAATAATGTTTCTAAAAATTAGGATTATAATTCTTCTTCCAAGCAAGGTTATAATCATTACAAGCTACGAAGTCTATTTCTTCAATATTTGTTTCAGGGGTAGCTCTTATCTGGGTTTTCGTACCTTTTACGGCTAGTATGAGCTCATCAACTTAGCATTGAGTTCTTCATTTTCTTGTGGTGAGATGGAGTTCACCTTCTTTGTGTTTGATCTATCCACATGCCATTGAGCATGGTTGTCTTGCATATTGTCTAATAGCTGCTTTGCTTCGGTAATATGTTTACGCATAAATGTTCCTCCAGCTGCAGTATCAAGCATGGACTTGGACACATGGTTAAGAGCATTATAAAATAGATGGAGAATTAACCAGTCTTCCATCCCATGACTAGGACCGTTTCTCATGCATTCTTTCATCCTTTTCCATGCAAGCACTAGTGGCTCACACTCTTCCTGTATAAAGCCTGTAATATTAGATCTGAGTTACAGAGTCTTTGTAGGTGGGGAATATTTAGTCATAAATAAAGAAGTACATCCCACCCATGATGTAATAGTATTTCTAGGCAAAGATAGCAACCATTCTTTTGCTCTTCCTCTAAGAGAGAAAGGAAATAGACACAATTTGACCGCATCGGGGTTAATGTCTTTTATACGCATCATATCACATATTTTAGTGAAAGTATTCAAGTGCACACCTGCATATTCAATAGTAGAGCCTCCAAATTGATTCTGTTGAACGAAACTTAAATAATGGGGCTTAATTTCATAGTCATCAACATCAATTGCTGGCTGAGTAATAGGAGTACGCAAATAATCATTACTAGGAGTAGCAAACTCCCCAAGCTTCTTTTCAGCCATATTTCCTATGTTTTTGGGTTTTCTCAAACAAAGAATTATAATTGTAAAAGCAGGAATTTAAAGGCTAACTAATTTTTTTGGTTTATCAAATAAAGACTGAAAGCAAACTAACAAAATTAAAAACAATAATTAAAACTAGCAAGGTTCCTAATAACCTCACCAGGGTAGCTATTGCTTCCCCGGCAACAACGCTAGAAAAAGGGTTGATAAATTCAATCCGGATTACGAATGTAGTATAGCTTCTTTTTCCCTAATAGACCTAGGTTATCGAATCCTCGGGAAGCGAATGCATAGTAAAGTTACTTTAACGGACCTTCGGGAGTTTTAGAATTCCTTTTATATTTTTACCGGACCAATAGTTTGCGTCTTTTTGTTGTTGTCGATGATGGAGAGAGAGGGCCTAGGGCGTTCGGTTTCACCTGTAGCTGTGCAAAACATTTGATGGGAATAAAAGATAGAAATTAAGTATGCATGTACTTGTTTGAGCAAGATAAATTATATGTGGGTAGTACATCCATAATTGCTATTTCCTCCGCAACCGCTTATATCAATAACCTACTAGTGTCATCCATAGAAGAAAGAGAACTAATGATATGCATAGTGATGTCACCGTTAATCCTAAGTAAATAATCATCATGTCATACAAACTAATACATGATCTCATCTATGATAAATAACATGCACGAACGCTACATGGCTAGGCCGAAGCCCTTAGCCCAAGGAGAATTACTCACACATAGAGATGAGATCAACAATCACAAACATTGTAATGAAAATCATAAGATTGATAGCAATAGTCTTACAATGTCTCCAATCGAAGAAGAGATCTACTATTACAAGTGGTCGAATATGGCTATGGAGATGGAGAATGGTTTTGAGATCTGGAGGCGGCTGGTGATCTAGGGCAGAGACTTTTGGGCGAGGCTGGAGCCTGTTTTCTCATTGCCCGAGGCTTCTTTATATAGGGGTCCCTTCACGAAAGTTGTTATGTTTGACCCAACGATGGCGGCACCAACTATACAGCCGGAATTTTGCTTCGTATAGTTGGTCGTTAAAGCGTCTGCCTCCGCTTCACGGCTCCTAGTTTCTTCTAGTTGTTGAAATCTCGTATCTTTGACTTTAATGTAGTGATTCCCATCTTCAAATGACATTATCTACGCAGGAAAAATATTAAAAGAAAGGATTGCATACCCCTCTGAATATTAGGCATTAGTGGCAGGGTTTAGAGAGATATTTCATAAAAAATATGAATAATATCCAGTTTAAATGTGGACGTAGATGGCTATATTTTAGAGCCATCAGCTTCCTTATCTAGATCGAAAAAAGAAAGCACCGAATCAGGTAATCTATGATTCTTTCAGAAAGGCACTTGGTGATCTTTGCCTAGAAATTCCATTTGCGGATGCAATAAAAGTTCCCACCTATTCTAAATTCCTCCGTGATATTCTTAGTAGAAAGAAAGAAATAACTGAAACCGTTGCAATGGTGACTAGTTATCCTGCTAATGGGAAGCTATGATCTAAATCAGGAGATCCTG
Organism: Avena eriantha; assembly: GCA_910589775.1. NCBI lineage: Eukaryota > Viridiplantae > Streptophyta > Magnoliopsida > Poales > Poaceae > Avena > Avena eriantha. Next base: position 141,367,460 of record OU342741.1, on the reverse strand, counting down.
GAATACCAACTATGTCATGCTCAATTGGCAAAACTGCTATTCACAATGCCTTGTGTGATTTAGGTGCAGGAGTTAGTGTAATGCCATATTCCGTCTATAAAAGGTTAGGATTAGGGGAGTATTCCCCTACTGCTATCACTTTATAGATGGCTGACAAGTCCACTAAACAATCCATTGGTATGATTGAGGATGTTCTACTTAGAATAGATGAGCATATTATTCCCACTGATTTTATTATTCTTGAGATGCCAAAGGATGAAAAATTATCCATAATACTTGGAAGACATTTCCTTAGTACTACAGGAGCATCAGTCGATTGTGTCGAGGGAAAGATAATCTTCAATGTCTATGATGCTAAAATCATCCAATATTTTCCCAAGAAGCTAGAAGCAGGAGTAAGATTTATTCCACCGGCAAAACGAGTTCATGTGGTAAGTGCCATCGATAAAGGGCAACCCAAGGTAAGAATTCGAGAACAGAGAAGGGGTTGAGTTATTCAACCATTCTTAATAAAATGCTTAATGGGAGTCAACCCATCACATCAATAAAATAAACTAAAGAATAAAATGTTCATCGCACTCCTATAACTTTTTCACATACATTCTTGCGAAAGCGCGCTCGGGAAGATGCAACTGCCAAAAACTAGTAAAAACATCAATTGAACAAATGTAGAATAAGTATAAAAATAAAATTTTGAGTTTTATCTACAAGGACTAGCTCCATAATTTAGTTCAGACTAAAAAGTAAATCTCCAATTGAGGAAAATAAATTAGGTTGTATTAAAATTCTACTCTTTATATGCTAATGTTGGTCGACAGTTTCTACTATCATTTTTTGGGTTAAAAATAAGGTATTTCGCTAAGTCTCAGGATAAGAAGGTTCTCGAAGAAATAGAATTTTTTTGATGGGTACTGATGGTTTAACGACCAACTATACTTCGGAAATAAAAATTCCGGCCGTATAGTTTGTTCGTATAGATATCTTTGCCATCAACAAATTTTCTTTCGAATGTACAGAGGATTTAACGACCAACTATACAGCGGGAATACAAATTTCGGTCGTATAGTTCTGGTCGTATAGATATCGATGTCTTCGTCGAATTTATTCTCAAAGGTATTGACGGTTTAACGAGCAACTATACGGAGGGAATAAAATTCCGGCCGTATAGTTCTGGTCGTATAGATATCGATGCATGTTTTAGACAATTTATCTCAAGGATACAGAAGGTTTGACGACCAACTATACGGCGGGATCATTATGATCTGGACGTATAGTTGCATCTGTATAGCCGTGTCCTGGCATAAAGAAACACTAGTTGGTGGTGCCGCCGCAACTATATGGCGGGAATACATATCCCGCCCGCTAGTTCGGCGCGACCTCATAATCGCGCTGGGGCGGCTAGGTTTCTTCTCCTTCCTCACTTTTTCTCTCATATTCTCTCTCCAAACCTCTCAAAACCCACCTAGAACTCTTGATTCTTCATGAATTTTGTTTGTTTGAGTGGAGGAATTAAGAGATCGGTATGTTTCTCTCCCTATCCATGCTTTATTTTTCAGAATTCTATGGTTGAAACTCTCACATTGATCTAGTGGATGAACTCAAGCTTGTTTTGTTTTTCCTATTGATTTCTTACGCTAGGATTAAATTTTTCCACGTAGAATCGTTCGTATATCATGTACAAATTATGTCCCTAAGGTTTTATGGTGAAATTTTTTAGTGCATCAAGATGAACAAAATTGGTAGCATTTTTCGCAAGGGCAATAGCCAAAGTGGCGAGAGCTCAGGGCAGAGGGCCGAGCTCAACCCTAAGTTGGCCATAGTTTCATCGAGGAGGGTGTTTCTCACACGTTGGGCCGATCACAGCTTTCTCACCATGGCAGGGTTGAGGGCGTACTTCGACCTCATGTGTGATAAGGCTAGGTTAACACTACTCGGCTACCTAAGCCACAACACCTATGCCGAGCTCAATTATGAGCTCCTTGCCTCCTTCTATGATGACCACAAAGAGAAAGGTAATGCCTGCACAGTAAGCTTCCCATGAACTAGTGGCACTACGAAATAACTTTTGAACAACTTTGTGATGCTTTTGGCTTCCCTCACATTGGGGAGTGAACTATTACTAACCTATATAGCATCACAAGTGGAGAAACTTGGGAGGTTATTTCTGTTAATGGTGGAAGCGAATTCTACCAGAAGAAGATGTCCTCCATTCAGAACCAAACAATTCGCTACTACGTCTTGTTCCTCGCCAACATATTGCTGGGGAAGAGGAGATACCGGTTCCATGGCCAATGCAGACATAGAAATGATCACTAAGACACTCTTCCCCAATGCACCGCAAAGCCCCAATCCCGCAGCTCTACTCATTCAGCATTTTGATCACCAGAGCAACAAGACAAGAGGTGACATTCGCATTGGTAGATTGGTAACCCACCTTGCCCATGCATTAAATATTACATTACCTGTTATGCAAACTGTTGACAGCTCCAAACTTATGGACGTCAAGTATTTACTGCTTGTGGCTTCCTTGGTGTTTACCAAGCTAACAAGATGCTCTGAGCATATCAGTTTGGTTATCTTGGTGATGCATAGGGTGAGCAGGTTCTGTTGCCCTCTCCACAAGCCTTCTCAATTGTGGAGAAGGACACTTGGATCCTCACCAAGGATCAAGTGATGGAGATCATGGCTGAACTCCAGCCTGATCAAGAGGAAGATGAAGAAGGAGAGAAGCATGATGAGGATGAGTAGGAGCATGGGGATGAGCAGGAATACAACCCTGCTTGGGATGGACAACAACAGAAGTAGCATCAAGAGGGATCCTGGGACCCATGGCCCAACCAGCCGCAGCAGGGGTTCAACTATGTCCCCTATTAGGAATTTCAACAGCTCAACCAGCGCGTTGGGGAGATTGGCCATACTCTACAAGGAGTGAATGAAGATGTGAGTGCCTTGACTCATAACTTCAGTCACTTCATGACCCACTTCCCCGACTACTACTAGCAGTATCCGCGCCAGCCGCCGAACGACGCCAACAACTGAGCCTAGCAACAGCCTAAGCTTGGGGGAGGTTTGAAAAACCCCAAACCTTGCATTCATATTTTAATTTATTCTTTTGATTTATTTTACTTCTTCAAAATTGCATGTTTACTTTCAGTTTGCATTCCTAAACCAAAAACACAAAAATAGTTGTAACTTTTATTGCAAATTCATTTCTTTGTTTCTCTCGAAGATTGCTCAATTTCAGGTGACTTGGCAATAGGCAAATATAGAGGGGATTCGACTCAAGTACGAGAATGAAGCAAGCAAGAGGAGGTATCACATTCCTTTCATACCTTTTCTACAATTTTAAATTGATCCTACAATTATTTTTACTCGCTTGCACTGGAGTCACTCCCCACTTAGCTTGTTATCCTATAAATCCTATTCCTTTGCTAGTGTCTCCTTTCTAGCTTAGAAAAATGAGCAATGAACTTGGTTAAAAATATTTCCTACACTTTTACAACAAGAACAAGCATCCAAAAGATGACTTGAGTCCATGTTTAGCCCAAAGGATTTGATTTTAGAACTACTCCATCCCATTTGAGCTTAATGTAAATAGACTCGATAGCACCCTTGAATGAAATTGTTTGATAAAATGGATGCTTCGAAGTAGTAGAGATTATGCCACTTCTTTTTCTAATAGTTACCGTAAGATATTGCTTTACATGTGTCATTACAACACTATCGTGCTCCATGGGGAACTATTAACTCCGCTGGCCAACGAACAATCTAAATGTGGGAAATCACTTGATTTCGGCTATTAAGTTATATAAAAGTATGTAGCAGCAATGCTATGACGGGTAAAATTTTAGTCTCCTCATGGTTTCACGTTCCAAGTGAAGTTGTAGTACTCCTCTGTGGCTCCCCGCTAAAACCACTACTAGAAAATCGCTGTGTTTTGTGCATTGCATCATCATGACCGCATGCTCATGTCATCATGCCACATTGCATTTGAGCATCGTCATCATCATGCATGGTTCGTTTAAAAACTATTTTCGAAACGCCTAGTTTTGTCTTCTAAATATTCCCGTCTTTATTTCAAATTAAAAACCCGGCCTCTTCCGGATATTTTGTTTTGTCTACAAAATATTTACAAGAGTCTATTCGGACAAAATAAAAATATGTAAAGCTGTTTTTTTAGGGGGAGGCAGCCGGCCGGGCCAAAAGGCCCAACTAGCCAGCCTACTACCCCATATACCCAACCTACCACCGAACCCTAATCCCTCACCAGCTTCCTCCTACCCGCCACACACAGCCGCCACCCCCCCAGACACACGCACAGCAATGCACGCTCCACCCACCTTATCGCCACCCTGGCCCCACTCCCTAGGCCTCCACCTGCCGACCACCTCCCTCCTCTGGGCCCCACCTCGGGATCCCCCGCCCACCTGGGCGCTTTTCCCCACATCACCATCTCCCGCTTTTCCTCTCCCGCGCGAGAGACGCGCTCCACCGCCCGCACCGGTTTTCCCCTGGCCCCACCCGGCACCATCGCGTCCCCCCCGTGTACGCTCCTCAGCTCATCGATCCCACCACTCGCGCATGTACCCCGGCCCCACCCACGCTCGTCACGCGTCGCCCGCACGACATCCCCTCCACATCCCCGAGTCCCTCGCCTCCTTCGATCCCACCAACCGCCGCTGCCAACCACCTCACCTGCCTCCTTCCTCTGCGCCAGCGCTGCCGCCTCTCCTCTCCGTCCACTGGCCGCCTCAACCTTGCCTCCGGTCGCCACCCCGTCTACCTCCTCTCCTCGCTGCGGACCGAGCCCCGCGGCCGCTCCTCCCTGCCGCCTCTCGGATCCCCGCCATGGTCGAGCCTGCCTCGCCCGAGCGCGCCAGCCACAGCAGCGACCTTCCTCCCCCTCCTTTTCGCCCTCGCCTCGACCGCCCTCCGGCCGTCCGCGTCTCCCTCGCCTCGAGCACCGGCCACCCTCTGCATGTGCGGCGCCCCTTCGCGGCCCTGAGCGCCTCTGCGTCACCTCTGGCGAGCTCCGCCTACCCCACTGGCTCCGAGCACCGCCCAGCTGCAGACGCCGTCTCTCTTCCGAGCCGCCACCGGCCACCTCTGCAGAGTCGCCCGTGCCTTTGCGAGACCCAGCGTGAGGTCCTCTATCGCGCGTGGCCTCCTCTATTTCTGGCCGGCAACAGCGTTCCGCCTCCTCGCCCTTCGGCCTTCTCCCGCGTGCCGCTGCCGCCGGCGGGCCCGTGTCCGATCGCCCTCGTCTCCACCACCAGCGACCACCACCAGCGCCCTGCTCCCTCCTCGTGTCGTCCTCCTTCCGAGCGCACACGGTCCTCCTCGAGCCCGAGTTCGCCTCGCTGCCCCATGCGCCTCTCTGTGGAGCCCTGCCCTGGCACCGCGAGACCTCACCGCCGACGCGACCCTCTGCCTCGCCTCCACCGCCGAGCACGTCTACCTCGCCGGCCCGCTCCAGCATCTGCCCGGCACCGCGAGGCCTGCACCAGCCTCAGTATCCTCTAAGTCTGCTTCAACCCTGCACTACTGCAATACCCACGGGTGCCTTTGTTTCTTCTGTGTGGAGGTGTGTTGATGTTGCACATGGTCGTTAGTGGGGATACGGTGATTCTAATCGATTCTGTGGAGTTGGTTGATGTCCAAGATCGAGACAAGGAGCCTACCTTGTGCCATGTTAAGACAGAGGCTAAGACCGTCTCATCGACAAGATCTTCGCTGCCACGGATAATGTGATGTCGCCCGGTGCACCATATTGTCGCCGAGAGCGTCTACCATCAAGACCGATACCGAACCAAGTTCTCCACGGAAACCCAAGATCTTCCGAACCCAGATGTGTGACCCTAAGCCCCTATTTTTATAATATGACATTACCAACTGTCGTATATTAAATTGTTCATGCATGCATACTTGTCTGTGGTTTGGGGGCGTTATGCCGATTTACCTCATAATTAAATATGGAGTAAATATGCAGGATACTTTTGTCTTATTCCGAACTCCATTTAAATTTGTGTAGCGAACCATTGCCATGTTTCGCCCTGTTAATACAACATTTAATTGCGGGGTATCTAAATAACTGGAACCTATTAATTAATTTTCGGGACCCTGATTCCGCTTAATACTGCCTAATTGTGCCGCATCTGTATCATATCATAATCATGCCGGATCTTTTGCCGTAGTATTAAATATTACATCCGATGTTTCTTCTAGTGTTTGCCTCTTCGTGGATTAGGACGATGAGTTGATGCGAGTATCGACAAGTTCTCCGGATATGATCCGTCGGCAGTGTTTTCCAGGCGAGCATTCTCCCCCTTTCTACCTATTTTGCATTTATAGACTTTACTTCCTCCTGTTGATCTATTGCTATCCGTGTTGCGATGCTTTAGTTTCCGTGCAACCTTTATATTCCTTGCAGCCCTATATTGCCTTGGACACATCCTATTGCCTGTTGTTGGATAAATAGTCAGCCTTGCGCGTCGTAGTTGCTTGCTCAGGAGCTACTTCGCGTCGTTGTTGTTCCACCGTTATTGGATGGTTGGCACATGCTTAATGGTGGCAATGCTTAATGGTGGAGATGATCATGACTTTAAATGCAAGTGTTAAAATGCTGGAAATAGATATAACTAATACAGAGCCATCAGTGGGCAATAGATGTTATTTGGTTCTTCCACGCTCACTTGTGTCCCGTAGGACCCCGAGTACTTGATACCTGTTCCTTGACTATTCGCACTATCCACATACGGGAGAGTATATGAATCCCCCTTAGCCAGAGCTTGATTCATTCTTATTTCTTGGGGCCACAAACTAGTTTGGGGCTTTATTACTATCATGTACCTATGCCATGTTTTACTGCTTTATTTACGATTGTGCGTCGAGCACCTGTACTGTTTTGGATAACGGCACGATTTCGCGGTATCGATAAGCCCAGTCACACTTTTGGGTTCCTAGTCGTTTACAGCCGTTCTCGCAAACCCTGGGTCCGTTCTGGAGACGGCCAACTTCGTTGCGGGTAGCTTAGTGGGGTGGCCCCCTGAAATATTTTATGAATCCTGTGATTGCTTTGTCGTGAAAGCCTCGTTGGATTTTGAGTTGGTTTTTCCGAGGTTGATCGTGTGTGTGTTGTTATTTGTGCACCCCTGCAGGGTAAATCTTTCTGAAAGCCGTGTCCGCGGTTATGGATGACTTGGAGCACAGTATCTCGATCATAGACAAGCATAACTAAAGTAGTGCTATAAATTTGACTTAATATGTGACTAGTAATCAGCTTCACTATCATGGAATGGATAATAAAAGTACCAATAACTGGTGGAACTGGGGTGTATCGTGTCATGTTATACCTGCCTAGTAAGTATCACAACTCCAATGGAATGAAATAAAAGTGCCAACAACTGCTGGGTTTGGGATGTCACATGCTAATTGTATCTGACTAGTAAGTACCGCAACTACTACTGCATGGTTAACTAAAACTGCTCACTACTTATGCTATCAGGATGACTCATGCTATCTATATCTAACTAGTAAGTGCTTCAACTATAATCAAATGAATAAAACTGCCAACTCTGTGAGTTCCTCGGTTTGACTTCCTCGTTTGGTCGCGAGGGGGAATACCAGGATGGGTATGTTTGGTGTTAGTATCAGGTGGTTTCGAATAGGTCTTTCTTATCCCTCTCCAATAGCCGATAGTTGAATTGAGTCTCTATAGATTGTTTAGTGCATCCTGCGATGCCGCTTCAGTCCACCATACCTATGTAGGCGAGAGCCACCGAATTCTAGCCTCGTCGTGTACTGGCCTTAGTACTGACGCTCCTCTTTTTCCTTTGCCCTTTGTCGGCACCCCTTTTTGTTTAGCAGGTTTGAGATCGACGTCGTTAGCAGGGTTACCCTTCCGGTTTGGCCTGAGCAGGGTTATGGATGCCATTGGTTATTCTTCAGGGGTCTTACCCCATTTGCATCTTGTCCGTACTCGGACGCTGTAACGTTTTCAAGGTGATTTGGATCTTTGTATTGTATATCTGTATTCTTGACTCGTTGAGTCGCTGTTGTATATATATCTGTTCTATGGGTCCCATCGAGGACTGTTGTGTAATGTATTACTTTGTTTTCCACCCGCACGAAAGTGCCTGGTGGGCGTCCTTGAATCGTTTCTATGCGGGTTTGGCGGAAAGGGCTAAAACTTGCATAGGGCTGATTCGAGGGTGTTACAGAGTGGTATCAGAGCTCAGCAGTTACGATACCCCACTGGTCCAGCCTGTAGGATAACCTAGCTAACGGACGAAGTAGAGTGTCAAAACTATTTTGCAAAATCGGTTGGATAGATCTGATTAGGTCAGTTTTTACTCCTTACCCCTATGCTATTCTCCTCTTACCTCTGCATGTTTTGAATATGCTCTCTTATCTTTTTCTCAAGTCTAGGAATTCTCGTGGTTGGGTTTCCGTTGTACCTTCAGGGTTTCGCTTCCTCCTTTGGTAACGGTGTTGCTACATCCGGTCTTCATGCTATCTGAGTGATCCTTTATCTGTGGTACCATTCTTTACTCCTTGTTTGTGCCTTCCGGTGTTTCCGATGCGACGAAATCATCTACATCAAATCCGATGCAGAGTCTACATCACTCCTTTGTTCTGAACCTCGTTTGTCGAGATCTCTAGTCTGATTCCGAGAATGGTTGCACGCTTTTCAACTGATTGTGCGGAGTAATAGTTTGGGTGCGTGATGGATTGGCCCCCATGCTGACTACTCACTCTATTCGCTCTTGTACATTGTAGTGGATTAGAATGCATCATCTCTCTCCTTCTATCGAAGATAGAGGTGGCTTTATTTGTTGATACCTCTACCTTCGCCCTTTCTTCCCGGAGTGTTCTCTCGACGATCACGGACAACGACCTCTTGTTAGTGGTGTCGTGAGGACCTACACGAAGCGAGAAGATTCAGATCGCCAGCCTTCTTCCCCGGACCATGAGGCGGATCTCGAGGGCGAGATCCCTTGTTAGTGGTGTCGAATTGTCGCTCCCCGCTAAAACCACTACTAGAAAATCGCTGTGTTTTGTGCATTGCATCATCATGACCGCATGCTCATGTCATCATGCCACATTGCATTTGAGCATCGTCATCATCATGCATGGTTCGTTTAAAAATTATTTTCGAAACGCCTAGTTTTGTCTTCTAAATATTCCCGTCTTTATTTCAAATTAAAAACCCGGCCTCTTCCGGATATTTTGTTTTGTCTACAAAATATTTACAAGAGTCTATTCGGACAAAATAAAAATATGTAAAGCTGTTTTTTTAGGGGGAGGCAGCCGGCCGGGCCAAAAGGCCCAGCTAGCCAGCCTACTACCCCATATACCCAACCTACCACCGAACCCTAATCCCTCACCAGCTTCCTCCTACCCGCCACACACAACCGCCACCCCCAGACACACGCACAGCAATGCACGCTCCACCCACCTTATCGCCACCCTGGCCCCACTCCCTAGGCCTCCACCTGCCGACCACCTCCCTCCTCCGGGCCCCACCTCGGGATCCCCCGCCCACCTGGGCGCTTTTCCCCACATCACCATCTCCCGCTTTTCCTCTCCCGCGCGAGAGACGCGCTCCACCGCCCGCACCGGTTTTCCCCTGGCCCCACCCGGCACCATCGTGTCCCCCCCGTGTACGCTCCTCAGCTCATCGATCCCACCACTCGCGCATGTACCCCGGCCCCACCCACGCTCGTCACGCGTCGCCCGCACGACATCCCCTCCCCAACCCCGAGTCCCTCGCCTCCTTCGATCCCACCAACCGACGCCGCCAACCACCTCACCTGCCTCCTTCCTCTGCACCAGCACCGCCGCCTCTCCTCTCTGTCCGCCGGCCGCCTCAACCTTGCCTCCGGTCGCCACCCCGTCTACCTCCTCTCCTCGCTGCGGACCGAGCCCCGCGGCCGCTCCTCCCTGCCACCTCTCGGATCCCCGCCACGATCGAGCCCGCCTCGCCCGAGCGCGCTGGCCACAGTAGCGACCTTCCTCCCCCTCCTCGTCGCCCTCGCCTCGACCGCCCTACGACCGTCCGCGTCTCCCTCGCCTCGAGCACCGGCCACCCTCTGCATGTGTGGCGCCCCTCCGCGGCCCTGAGCACCTCCGCGTCACCTCTAGCGAGCTCCGCCTACCTTGCTGGCTCCGAGCACCGCCCGGCTGCAGACCCCGTCTCTCTTTCGAGCCGCCGCCGGCCACCTCTGCAGCGTCGCCCATGCCTTTGCGAGACCCAGCGCGAGGTCCTCTGTCGCGCGTGGCCTCCTCTATTTATGGCCGGCAACAGCGTTCCGCCTCCTCGCCCTTCGGCCTTCTCCCGTGTGCCACTACCGCCGGCGGGCCTGTCTCTGGTCGCCCTCGTCTCCACCACCAGCGACCACCGCCAGCGCCCCGCTCCCTCCTCGTGTCGTCCTCCTTGCGAGCGCCCGCGGTCCTCCTCGAGCCCGAGTTCACCTCGCCGCCCCGCGCGCCTCTCTATGGAGCCCTGCCCCGGAACCGCGAGACATCGCCGCCGACGCGACCCTCTGCCTCGCCTCCACCGCCGAGCACGTCTACCTCGTCGGCCCACTCCAGCATCTGCCCGGCACCGTGAGGCCTGCACCGGCCTCGGTCTCCTCTAAGTCTACCTCGACCCTGCACTACTACAATACCCACGGGTGCCTTTGTTTCTTCTGTGTGGAGGTGTGTTGATGCTGTACATGGTTGTTAGTGGGGATACGGTAATTCTAATCGATTCTGTGGAGTTGGTTGTTGTCCAAGATCGAGACAAGGAGCCTACCTTGTGCCATGTTCAGACAGAGCCTAAGACCGTCTCATTGACAAGATCTTCGTTGCCACGGATAACGTGATGTCGCCCGGTGCACCATGTTGTCGCCGAGAGCGTCTACCATCAAGACCGATGCTAAACCAAGTTCTCCACGGAAATGCAAGATCTTCCGAACCCAGATGTGTGACCCTAAGCCCCTATTTTTATAATATGACATTACCAACTGTCGCATATTAAATTGTTCATGCATGCATACTTGTCTGTGGTTTGGGGGCGTTATGTCCATTCACCTCATAATTAAATATGGAGTCCATATGCGGGATACTTTTGTCTTATTCTGGACTCCATTTAAATTTGTGTAGCGAACCAATGCCATGTTTCGCCCTGTTAATACAACATTTAATTGCGGGGTATCTAAATAACTGGAACCTATTAATTAATTGTCGGGACCCCGATTCTGCTTAATACTGCCTAATTGCGCCGCATCTGCATCATATCATAATCATGCCAGATCTTTTGCCGTAGTATTAAATAATGCATCCAGTGTTTCTTCTAGTGTTTGCTTCTTCGCGGATTAGGCCGATGAGTTGATGCGAGTATCGACAAGTTCTCTGGATATGATCCGTCGGCAGTGTTTTCCAGGCAAGCATTCTCCCCCTTTCTACCTATTTTGCATTTATAGACTTTATGTCAACACCCGGATTTTTAATCCCAGATGCCCGTTATGCCATACCTCGCAATCCCAAGGTTACCATTTTTGCGAGACATAACGGATTGGATATCACAGTACATCATCCATTACAAACCATACATAAGGTCTTACACAAATAAGGATCTCACGATGCAGTCTTAATACAACAAGCAGCGGAAATAAAAGATAAGTGTATCGGTGGGGTCCATCTTTAGGGGCACAGGCAATGCTGACGAAGGCAGATGGTCCTAGTTATCATAGCCGTCCTGTTGGTCATCATCTTGATAGTCTCCTTCATAGTCTGGCCATGATAATAGCCAGGGACAAAAGCCATGAGTACTCTTTAAGTACTCGCAAACTACCACTAACAAGTACTATAGTTCAAAGTTAAAGGGCTAACTCTAAGTTGAACTATAAAGTTAAGTTTGAAACCTAAGCTGAGTTCAGAAGCAAAGAAAGATAAAGTAAAGTCCTAGAATTACTTAAGTTGGGAAGCTATTGTTATAAACACAACCCTGTTGTGGTCAAGTCAAGATTCATCATTCTTTTCAAAGTATTTAGAAAACATCTGACAACGAAACAGTATGGCCATTCCAACTGTCCATAACCGCGGACGCGGCTATTCGAATAGTTTGACACTCTGCAGAGGTGGTACACTTTCACCACAAGATTCGATACATCTATCAGGGATAACCCTGAATCATCATACTTATTATGTAGATAATCAAACATAACCTTCCCTTTATACACCCTAGTATAAGCACCTCTCCTATGGGCATGGCCTCCCAACCATGACCATCAGTCATCTTGGGCACTGCATAGGTGGACATCATGAGAGGTAGCCTCAGCTCAGACCTCTCCCGTGAGGGAACTAATACTAATGCATATAAAATTCCAGCTAAGCCTTACCCAATTCAGGTAGTGTGGTTGTACGGTAAATTTGGAATGGTATCGCATCTGAATCCAACCATCAGATTTATAAAAGGGTTAAGACTCATGCCTCAACATTTTCATCATCAACAACCATTTGTGTTTTCTCAACACATGTCAAAACATCTCAATAGAATGACTCATCATTCCAAGGTTTTCATAATTCATTTTCACCAAGTGTTCCCATCTAAAGTGACTCAGGTTTTTTAACTACTCTAACTTCTAAGTTAGGAGTGTTCACTAAGGTGGAAAGGATGGGTTCAATATCATGCCATAGAATGACATCTAAAGGGTTCTAATTAGGTCAAGTTTTATACTTTTTATGCTACCTTCAAACTAAGTAAAGAACTTGGTGTAAACTAAGGGAGTAAATCGTGTAACTAAGACTTGGGGTACTAATAGTAAAAAGGGGGGGAGGGTGTGATCAAAGCATGCTTAAGGCATCTTTGCTAAACCATCTAGTTTGCTAAGCACTAAACTTGCAAGTGTTAGCTTGCACTGTTAATGGTGGCTTGCACTTAGATAGTGCTAGCTTGCTAATAGTAGCTTGCCTTGGTTGGTGCAGTGGTTGAAGTTTTCTTCTTCTTCTTCTTCTTGGTAGAACTCCTCCTCCTCGAAAGCTTGGTCGGTACTATCGTTTATAAATACATAGGGAGTGCACAATCACCAAACAATACCTAACTAGGCTAAATAGCATTCTAAGACACACATTTGATGATCTATTATCATCACAAACATCACAAGTTTAATTCAATAGTTTCCTCCTTTTTATTTTGGAAAAGTAATTTCTACTCATTGAAAAATTAACTAAGATTTAATATTCACCACTTAAAATATGGGATCATGTTGACACATGTCATCACCACATATCCTAACATGGGGGAATGAGAATTAAGGGTTGGATCAATATTACTTTGGTTTAAGTTCATTATTTAATGATTTAAAGTCACTAGAAATGCCTATATAGCATTATTTGGGTACTAGTCCAAAGTCACTGCATGTAAACGTTAATATTATTACATATTTAGATAGATATGATGAAATGTGATTTTGAGAGTTGGAATCAACTCAAAAGCTAACTTGGTTGATTTTATACAAATGTGGCAAGTTGCAAATGTTTTTGTCTTCTTATTTTTATTAGGAGAGATCTATAACTCTAATTGAATTAAATCCAACGGGACTAGATAGATCATCTTAATACCTTTTAGGAAAAATTTGTTTCATGCAATTTGGATTTGTCAAACTCCTAGAATTGAATTTTAAAATAGTGGGCAGAAACTAGATTTAACTAAAAAGAAAAATCTAGATTTGAACGGTTGGACTAGCGTGGGAAAAGACTTGGGCCAGCCCAGTGGCGCTCCGCGGCGCGGGGCTCAGCTGACAGGGGGTCCCGTTTGTCAGCGGCACTTAACACGCGAAACGGTACGCGCGATGTGGGCCGTAGGATTAGAAAGCAGATCTACGGCTGAGGGTCGTGTCGACGACGAACAGGCCGCCGGCGAGCTCGAACCCTAGCGGCTCGGTGGGGGTCTGCTGGGGACGTACCAGGGCTCCAGCGGGGTCGGCGAGGCGCGCAAACAAAGTGGAAGACGACAGCGAGGCGAGGCGCGGTTGCGGCGGAGCTTGGGGTGGTCGCAATCAGCGGCGCCCTTCTCCTCCTGCCGCGGCTGCTCCGGTTCCAATTCTGGCGAGGCAGAGCTCGCCTTGCTCCGGCTAGAGGTGGGTGATGTTCAGAGAGGTGAGGAGAGTGGAATGGTGTGGAGAGAAGAGGCTGGGGAGGGCTCCTTTTATAGGCCCGACGGTGAGACCGAGCGGGATGGGCAGGTGACGGTGCCGACATGGCTACGGCAGGGTAGAGGCATGGCTGTGGCTGGCGATCGATGTGCGGTTCCCTGGCGGTGCTCGAGGCATTGAATGCGGCCGTACGGGCGGTGGCATGCAGTCTGGGCGAGGTGGCGCTCTAAGCGGCAGAGGCGGCGGTGTCCACGGCGAGCGGTGGCTGTGAGGCATTGGGCGGCTAGCGGGGGTGTCTGGGTGTTCTCCGGGTCGTGGCGGAGCAGCGGGCGCGGGCTGTGGCCAAGGGGCGGTCTGTGCGAGCGGGGACAGAACGCGCTCTGGGGGCGACACCGGCATGGTGCGGTGGCACTGGGCGCGGGCTTTCCTCGGTGGTCCACGGCAGGGCTTGGCTCGGGCAGGGGACAGAGAGGGGCGGTGAGATGTGGGCTACCTCCTAGACATGAAGAGAGAGGCGGGAGAGGGCTGCTGCGGCGAGTGCACGGTCGGCCGGCGAGAGGGTGCTCGGCATGGCATGGCAGTGCAGCTAGGGGGTAGAGGAGATGCTGCTGTGGGTCTGATTGGGCTAGAGGGGGGACAAGATGATCAAAACACTTCCAAATTGCTAGACAAAATGAGCCCAAAACAGTATTAGTTAGGCCAATATGATCCTGCCAGCAAGGTGTTTGACAAAATGGCCGAAAGAGAAAAAGTTTTGAATTTTGGTTTCAAAATTTTTGAGTGATTTCCACTAGTGCTAGGTAGTCTCTTGTTGCAAGGGTTTTGAAAGTGGAGCTCAAAAAGATGGGTTTTGAAATAGGGGTGATCTATGCATATGCATTAGATTCAATTTTCAAATGTCATTTAAAATAAGTTAAAGCATGTTTTTAGCAGATCAAAAGGTGGGCCTTGGTACCTCATTATGTGTACTAGCAAGGGGTACAAATATCAAGAATTGTTTTATTAAGAAATGAGTGCTAGGAACACTCTAAGTAGTGTAGTGGGTTAAAATGGCCAAAATGACCATTCGTCCTTTTTAATTATTTTTGATTTGATTTTCTTTAGGAAAAGTTTGGGAATGATGTAGATGATGTTTAAATCACCTAAGCAACATTTACAAGCATTGGATCACTCAATCATGGCAATTCAAACAACTCCTATTTTAAATGCACACATATATGAATGCTTTCATTTTAAATTTGGAAAAGTTTTTGTTAACCCCATTTTTGGTTGATTTGATCTTGATAAGCTTGGATTCAAATTTTGGGATGTTACAAACCTTCCCCCTTAAACAAAATCTCGTCCCGAGATGTACAAAGAAAACTAGGAACTCTGTCCTAATGTAATCTTCTCGCTCCCAAGTAGCTTCCTCCTCGGTATGGTTGCTCCACTGAATCTTGGGAAACTTGATACTCCTGATCCTGGTGGTTCTGTAGGCTTCTTCTAAGATACGGATGGGTAATTCTCGATAGGTCAGGTCATTGTTGATTTCCACAGCTCTGTGATCGATGTTCTTGAAAACTTCAGTCTTCTCGGGCACTTCCAGACATTTGCGAAGTAACGAGATATGGAACACATTGTGGATGGCTGGCATCTCTTCAGGCAGGTCCAGCTGATACGATACTTCTCCTCGATGGTTCAGAATCTTGAAAGGTCCGATATATCTAGGGGCTAACTTTCCCTTCAGACTAAAGCGTTGAGTTCCCTTCAATGGTGAAACCATGAGATATACAAAGTGTCCGACATTGAAAGTCAGGTCTCTCCTTCTCTTGTCAGCATAACTCTTCTGTCTGGATTGGGCGGCCTTGAGGTGCTCACGGACTTTGTGAACTTTCTCTTCTACTTCTCGGAGAATGTCGGGTCCGAAGATCTGACTCTCTCCTACTTGCGACCAATTCAAAGGGGTATGCCACTTTCTTCCATATAGGAATTTAAATGTTGACATCTGCAAACTAGCTTGATAACTGTTGTTATATGAGAATTCTGCGAAAGGCAGGCAGTCTTCCCATTTTGATCCATATTCCAACACACAAGCTCTAAGCATATCCTCTAGGATCTGGTTGACTCTCTCAGTCTATCCATCTGTTTGCGGGTGATATGCGGTGCTGAAGTTCAACTTGGTTCCTAATCCTTCCTGAACTTTCTGCCAAAATCTCGAGGTAAACTGGGTTCCTCGATCTGATACTATGGTCTTAGGGGTTCCATGCAGACTAACAATCCTAGCAATGTACAGCTCTGCTAACTTTGCACTCTGGTAAGTGGTCTTGATAGGTATAAAGTGAGCTACCTTGGACAGTCTATCAACTATGACCCAGATTGAGTCATTTCCCCTACTAGAAGTAGGTAAACCGGTGATAAAGTCCATTCCGATGGAATCCCACTTCCATTCTGGAATCTGTAATGGTTGCAACAATCCTATAGGTCTCTGGTGCTCTACCTTGACTCTTTGACAGATGTCACATTTGGCGATGTAGCTTCCGATCTCTCTCTTCATCTTGTGCCACCAAAATTGCTCTTTCAAATCCTGATACATCTTTGTTCCTCCGGGGTGGATAGAATGAAGAGTATCATGAGCTTCCTTCATGATAACCTCCTTCAGCTCCGAATCTGCTAGAACACAGATACGGCCTTTGTACCACAGTACACCTTCTTCGTCTTCAGTGAATCCAGGTACCTTTCCTGTACCAATACAACGTTTGATTCTGTCGATACTTTCATTTCCCTTCTGGGCTTCCTTGATTTGGCTAGGAACACTCTAAGTAGTGTAGTGGTTTAAAATGGCCAAAATGACCATTCGTCCTTTTTAATTATTTTTGATTTGATTTTCTTTAGGAAAAGTTTGGGAATGATGTAGATGATGTTTAAATCACCTAAGCAACATTTACAAGCATTGGATCACTCAATCATGGCAATTCAAACAACTCCTATTTTAAATGCACACATATATGAATGCTTTCATTTTAAATTTGGAAAAGTTTTAGTTAACCCATTTTTGGTTGATTTGATCTTGATAAGCTTGGATTTAAGTTTTGGGATGTTACACTTTAGTTCCTCCTATTGATCTATTGCTATCCGTGTTGCGATGCTTTAGTTTCCGTGCACCCTTTATATTCCTTCCAGCCCTGTATTGCCTTGGACACATCCTATTGCCTGTTGTTGGATAGATAGTCAGCCTTGCGCGTCGTAGTTGCTTGCTCAGGAGCTACTTCGCGGCGTTGTTGTTCCACCATTATTGGAAGGTTGGCACATGCTTAATGGTGGAGATGCTTAATGGTGGAGATGATCATGACTTTAAATGCAAGTGGTAAAATGCTGGAAATAGATATAACTAATGCAGAGGCATCGGTGGGCAATAGATGTTATTTGGTTCTTCCACGCTCACTTGTGTCCCGTAGGACCCCAAGTACTTGATACTTGTTCCTTGACTATTCGCACTATCCACATACGGGAGAGTCTATGAATCCCCCTTAGCCAGAGCTTGATTCATTCTTATTTCTTGGGGCCACAAACTAGTTTGGGGCTTTATTACTATCCTATACCTATGCCATGTTTTACTGCTTTATTTACGATTGTGCGTGGAGCACCTGTACTGTTTTGGATCGCGGCACGATTTCGCGGTATCGACAAGCCCAATCACACTTTTGGGTTCCCAGTCGTTTACAGCCGTTCTCGCAAACCCTGGGTCCGTTCCGGAGCCGGCCAGCTTCGTTGCGGGTAGCTTAGTGGGGTGGCCCCCTGAAATATTTTATGAATCCTGTGATTGCTTTGTCGTGAAAGCCTCGTTGGGTTTTGAGTTGGTTTTTCCGAGGTTGATCGTGTGTGTGTTGCTATTTGTGCACCCATGCAGGGTAAATCTTTCTGAAAGCCGTGTACGCAGTTATGGACGACTTGGAGCACAGTATCTCGATCATAGACAAGCATAACTAAAGTAGTGCTATAAATTTGACTTAATATGTGACTAGTAATCAGCTTCACTATCATGGAATGGATAATAAAAGTACCAACAACTGGTGGAACTGGGGTGTATCGTGTCATGTTATACCTGCCTAGTAAGTATCGCAACTCCAATGGAATGAAATAAAAGTGCCAACAACTGCTGGGTTTGGGATGTCACATGCTAATTGTATCTGACTAGTAAGTACCGCAACTACTACTGCATGGTTAACTAAAACTGCTCACTACTTATGCTATCAGGATGACTCATGCTATCTATATCTGACTAGTAAGTGCTTCAACTATAATCGAATGAATAAAACTGCCAACTGTGTGAGTTTTTCGGTTTGACTTCCTCGTTTGGTCTCGAGGGGGAATACCAGGATGGGTATGTTTGGTGTTAGTATCAGGTGGTTTCGAATAGGTCTTTCTTATCCCTCTCTAATAGCCGACAGTTTTATTGAGTCTCTATAGATTGTTTAGTGCATGTTGCGCTGCCGCTTCAGTCCACCATACCTATGTAGGCGAGAGCCGCCGAATTCTAGCCTCGCCGTGTACTGGCCTTAGTACTGACGCTCCTCTTTTTCCTTTGCCCTTTGTCGGCACCCCCTTTTTTTAGCAGGTTTGAGATCGACGTCGTTAGCAAGGTTACCCTTCCGGTTTGGCTTGGGCAGGGTTATGGACGCCATTGGTTATTCTTCAGGGCTCTTAGCCCCATTTGCATCTTGTTCGTACTCGGACGCTGTAACATTTTCAAGGTGATTTGGATCTTTGTATTGTATATCTGTATTCTTGACTCGTTGAGTCGCTGTTGTATATATATATCTGTTCTATGGGTCCCATCGAGGACTATTGTGTAATGGTATTACTTCATTTTCCACCCGCACGAAAGTGCCTGGTGGGCGTCCTTGAATCGATTCTATGCGGGTTTGGCGGAAAGGGCTAAAACTTGCATAGGGCTGATTCGAGGGTGTTACATCCTCTGACCCACTATTGCTTAACAATTATGTATTGGCATGGTCACAAGTGCACAACACAATCCCAATTAACATGTTAAAAATAGTGGCATGATTTCTCTATGAAAGAGCTGTAGTTTTTGAAAGGCAAGGAAAATAAAAAGGTGCTTTGAGAGTCTTGAAATTTTCACGTGGGAATAGATGAGTTGTTCTTGGTGCCAACTTGAGCACTCTTAATTGATTAAAAAAACAAGAGCAGGAAGTTTTCATCTCTCAACAAAGAGAGACACCAAAAGAATTTATCTCACTCTCCTAGCTAAACTTTTGACACTTGCTCGGGCATATGATTTATTTGCTAGCAATATATACGTGGTTAGGAAGTGGACATAGTGCAATCTTGTGAATACTTGTATGATCATGTTGAAGATTGCAGGAATTGTGAAGAAAAGAATTTGACACCAATTCGATCTTGTAAGTTCTTTTATTTCAGTCTCGAATCTCCGCTATTCTTCCTTATTTTCTTCTCACTCGAGGGCGAGTAACATCTAAATTTGGGGGAGTTGATAGCTATGAGATTCAACACATTTTTGATGGTTTTTATTGATGGTTTGCCTCTGGATTTGATCATTTTCTAGCTTTACCTAATGCTAATACTTCGGTAGCTAAGAAAACTTGGTTTTTAATGTGTGTTTCAGGTTCTGAACATCAACACAAGGTTTTAACAAGGGAAACACAATATTTAGCCAAAAACAAGCAAGTCCCTCTTTGGAAGCAATCAAGGGAGGCAAACAAACGCTTTAACGAGCAACTATACAGCGGGAACATTTTTCCGGCCTTATAGTTCCTGTTGTATAGCTGCCGCCGCCTCCGTCATGTCAAAAGAGACAACTTCCGTGAAGAGGCCAGATACAAAATCATAACACAGCAGCTGTCATCCCATCCAGAAAGGAGAAAGAAGAGATCCGGAGAATAAGGGGAATACGTTCTTTATCTCGCTCCACGATCTTCGACCTCCTAGCCATCACACCCTCATAGCCATTACTTGTACTTGAGAGAGAGAGGGGATCTTCACCTTGCAAGATAAGGTTTGAGATTGTTTCTTTCTATCTTGAATTGTATTGGATTACTTTTCTATTCCTATTGTGGATCTCCATGGTAAAATCGAGAAGAACTCTGTATATTGAATTATATTGATGATGCTTTCTTCCCTCATGTGTGAGTAAGTCCCTTTGGGCGTGGGAGATGTAAGGGATTGGTGAGATGTGATGTGCCTCCATATATTTTGCATTAGTTTGTGATTGATTGTAATTACTATATTATGTGTGCTTGACTATCTGTGAGATGCCTAATGCTTGTTGTCCAATTAAGGGCCCATACAGCATGATACTTTGTTCTACATGGATAGGATCTTGTTCGCTAGCAGAACAGTGACCCCCGAGTGACACAGGGATATCAATGGGAAACTAGTAGACTCGAGGATAATGAGAAATCACCGTGCTTATTGCATTAGTCCGATCCAAGGAGCTTAATTGCTAAGCAACCTAAAGGATCTTAATCCTCTAGTGTCTGACCATGGTTTTGGTAACATACTAGTAGGATTATTGAAGTTGGGATGAAATCTACCAAAAGGAGTTCCGGCTAATTATGGGTTTCTCGCCTACACATATACTTATAATATTACAATTGTTACACTTATCATTCCTCCACCTGGCACAGTCACTCACCATGAACTGTATCCGCACGTCTTCTTTGTCATATGTGGAAAACAACAAACAACCAAATCGTTCTTTACTTTTATGCTTTTTATTTTTGAAGTTTACATTTTAGCTTTATCTAAATACATCCAGTTTAATCCAAATTTCATTCTTATTTCACACTTGCAGTCAAGTCACTCGAAGACTTGTGACAACTTTGAGTGTGACAGAGACTTCACTCATAAACACTTACCTTTGGGCTCCCTGTGAGATCGATATCTATACTTCGAAACTAGCTACAAATGATCTGTGCACTTGTAGACATCACCAGGTCCAATACCTCCTCCGTTGTCGGCCATGGCGCCACCAGGAGAGGATCTCCGCCACCATCCCAACTAGGGGCGCCGCCCTGGCTACTGCACATCAGCGCGCCGACCATCCCTGCCCTAGCAGATCCGGCGAGCACTTCTAGAAACCACCACCCTAGACCTCCTTCGATGGCTTGGCCCGCCGCCACCGCGGCGAGGGCCGGCGGCAGCGGCGGCGAGAGAGGCAGGCGACGGGGGGCTCTGGCGGTATGCGCAGGTCGCCCCCGGCATCTCCCTGGGGAGTGACGCACTGACGCGAAAGGCTCGGTTAGGGTCATTCAGAAAGATGCTGAAGAGAAGAACAACATTTGTCTTCTATAAGTTTATATTGATGTCGTTTCAACATATATTTTTTCTTTTCGTAAAAAAAATGTACCATCACATGTATTGCCTTATGTTTTATTTTTTTCCATAGCGTTGACATGGTGGATGTGGGGGACAACACTGTAGTGGTAGAGATAGAGCCAATAAGGGGTATTTTGTGAAACCCGGTGGAGCAAAAAGAATAAGATGCACACATGAGCAAAAATAACGAAAGAAGAAGCGTGATTAGAGAGGGAAATAGGGAGAATTACAGTGTGGCTCCTGGTGCGACGCAACTCCATACTTGAAAAAATTAAAAAATAATTAGAAAAAAGGTTTAAAAAATCAAACTTTTTTGAAAATCAAAGATGACCAGGTATGCTACTTATGTAAAAATATTTTTCTAGGAAATTATTTTCATGAAAGACGAGCAACAGTTCTGACACTGCGATGTAGCGGCGCGGGCACCACAATACCACAGACGTACCGCGATAAGTAGTCTACAATGCTGCCTCCCGGGAAAACAACATCAATTCTGATCCATCGATCAAGTGGCACAAGGAAGACGTCGATTCTCGGCCGGCCGTCAGCCACCCACAGCCATCCACTACGGCACCTGATGGAGGAGGACAGCCCGGCGTGCACGGACAGCGAGCGGCCTAGGCCGGCGCCCCTGTCGCAGACGAAGACGGCGCGCCCGCCAAGGCTACGCATGGGCACCATCTCGCCCGCGTCCACATCGACCCGGTGCACGTCGTACGGCTCAGTAAGTCCTATCTCGCTCAGGCAGCACGGGCGCAGCAGAAGCAGTTCGCCGTCGTTGTCCACTAGGTTCACGCCACATCCCACATGGAAATCTGCTTTGTCCAGCTTGACCACCGTCGACAGCTGCGGCTGCTGCTGGCCGGCGGCGTCTGTTGCGACGTCCACCGCCATGATACTGTAGCTGTTGACGCAGTAGAAGCGGTTCGCGAGGGACAAGGCTGATGCGATGTAGTGTAGGGCCCCCGTGACAGACGCTGGGAGCGCGCGGCGGTGGCTCCACCGCTCGCCGCCGGGCTTGGCGAGGGCTAGCTGTAGCTCGCTGTCGTCGAAGTGCATCGCTACCGTTGAGCCGTCGTCGACGAGACCGGCGCTGAACCCCACTAGTACTTTCCTCAGTTTCCTTAACCCAGTGCTCGACTTCCAGCTCTTGCTATACGGGCTCTGCGGCGGAGATAGCAGCGAGGCCGCGCCAGGGAGGGTCACGAGCTGCACCGGAATACCGGATGCGCTCCCCGGTCCAGACGTTCAGAAAGTCACGGCGGCTGGTCCGGCCGGCAAAGATCTCGGGGAGCATTATCCACCGGCGCGGGTGGTGCTAGAGTTGTATATGTGTGCGTGTATGGACCGGTTTGTAACCGGCTCTGTAATTTATCGTTGTACAAGTTGATCCACTAATATAAATTAATGCCACGGTTGAGGCTAATTACGGCAAATAATTTTTTTGATTGACTTGGTATCAGAGCGAGCCGACCCGACCTAGGGTTTCAGCCTGCACCCAGCACTTCCGCCGCCGCCGTCTTCCGCCGCCGCCGCAACCTCTCAGCGCGATGTCTTCCTCCGCGTTGTCGCTCTCCACCGCCGGCGCGTTGGCCTCGCCATCCTCCCCATCCATCCCCGCCGGCGCCATCATCTCCGCCCCCACCGGCCACAACACCAACACCATCACGGTGCGCCTAGATCGCACTAATTTCCTTCTTTGGAAGATGCAGGTTGTCCCCAACATCGCCGGCCAGGGATGGTACGGCTTCCTCGACGGCTCCTGCGAAGCGCCTTCGGCCACGGTCACCGAAGGAGAAGGTGCCAACGCCGTGACCAAGGCTAACCCGGACTACGCCCTGTGGTTCTACACGGATCAGCGCGTCCTCAGCATCCGCGTCGGATCCATGACGGAGGAGATCCTCGGCCACCTCGTTGGCCGCACCACTGCGTCGTCCGTATGGGCGTGCCTCCTGTCCATGTTCTCGGCGCAGAACAGGGCAGGCATGCGCAAGATGCGGCGTTAGCTCACGACGCTGCGGAAGAACGACCTCATCGCCGCCGCCTACTTTCACAAGATGAAGGTGAAAGGATCGTATGGGCACCTAGAGGGGGGGTGAATAGGTGCTACTTCAAATTTTACTCTTAATCAAATTAGAGTTTGACACAAAAGGTAAATTCTCTAGATTATGCAACTAAGGTGAATTTACCTATATGTCAACTAGCACAAGAACTAAGCAAGAACTAGAGAAGTAAAGTGCGGTAAAGGATAGAGGTAACCAAAGTGGAGAGGTCAGAGATACAAGGATTTGTTTCCCGTAGTTCCTTCCTTTTGAGGGGAAGTAAGTCTCTACGTTTGGAGAGGGGGTGGTATCAAATCACCAACGCCACGAGAGGCCTCCCTTGTTCTCCGATGAACCTCACCCCAAAGGGTTCGATTCACCTCTTCCGCTATAACGGCAACCTTCGAGGTGGAAGCCGGCACCTTTACAACAAGTTCGAGGCACACATCCACAACCTAATTGGAGGCTCCCGAATACAAGCAAGCTGTCAAGCAATCAAAGACAAGCTTGTAAAACCAAATCACAAGCTAGGGTTTCCAAGGAAACCCTAGAACAAGGGTCCCTCAAGTGAATGAGGGGGAAATGGAAATCTCTTTTGGTAAAGTAGTAGATCAACGCCTCCTCCTTCGATTCTCCAAAGATCAATGACTTTGGATGGTTGAATGAAGAGTTCTTGTGGATTTGGTGGCTCAAATGGTGATGCTTTTCTTGAACTGGACGAGCAGCTTCCAAGGTAGAAGAAGGGGCCTATTTATAGGGCCCCTGGAATTAGAGCTGTTGGAAACCACTTACACCGGACAGTCCGGCAAATACAAGCCGGACAGTCCGGTCTGGCCGAACACTCCGGGCGACACCAGCCGGACACTCCGGCCTGGCAAAGTTTCCGGCCAGTGTCCGCACCGAGTCCAGGTGGAGTCCGATGTGGCAGACAGAATGTCCAGGCTGATCGATAAGCCCTCAGGGCCGGACACTCCGGGTCAAGCTCACCGGACACTCCGGCTAGAGAAGATTCCGGCCAGAGTCCGGACCGTGTGGGAAGATGTAACTACCTCGGTGAATTACGCTCTTAGTTACATGCCTGGATGAACGAAAGTGGTTAAAATAGTACGATGGGGCCCAGGGCCACTCACGGTAGACCTTTCGGCCGTCCTAACCACTTTCAGATCATCGGGACAAGAACGAGCGGCGTAATCGGCAGGCGAAGGGATCAACTATATACACAAATGAGTATGTATGCAAGCCACATACAACAGTCCTCAGAGCCATTCCATCTAAAAAGAAATAGAAATATTGCAACGCCATACGGCAAGATTCAAATATCCTAGATAGAGATAATAATTTAGGATAGCTCCTCATACAACAAACATCAGAGTATCAGGCGGAAGCGGAAAACAAGATCCGAGTACGGATAAGAAGCAAATCGGCATAAGATGCCCCATAAATAAACACATCCCGCCCACAGATCTCATGGATCCCCGTTCCCGGAATCTCTACACAGAATGATCATTGCCAACATCATCTTGCGGGTACACCTGTTCATCTGAATCAAACAATTTATCGTGTGAGACCCTAGGGGTACTCAGCAAGTCTTTATGCCGCTAAAGGGGACACAACCTGGGGTGACGCAATTGCAGCAAAAGATAACACCTATCAATTCTACAGACACTCGCTAACCATCCGCCTAACCAATGATAGATGGATGTCCGTGGATTAAGAACAATAGTTATAACAGTATAATTAACTGATCCATCCTCCTCCTCGCTTACCAACGAGGAAGCGGACGAACAACCCCCATCATCCGTTGGCAGTTTTATTAACCATTCCATGAGTATTGCACTATTTACTAGTCAAGTGCTTAGTCAAATTAAAAGCGGTACTTTAGTAATACTTGTCTATGATCGAGAAACTGTGCTCCAAGTCGTCCATAACCGCGGACACGGCTTTTAGAAAGATTTACCCTGCAGGGGTGCACGAATAGCAACACACACTCGATCAACCTCGGAAAAAACCAAATCAAAACCCAACGAGGCATTCACGACAAAGCAATCACAGGATTCAGAAATATTTCAGGGGCCCACCCCAATAAGCTACCCGCAACGAAGTTGGTCGGCTCCGAGACGGACCCAGGGTTTGGGACGATGGCTGTAAACGACTGGGAACCCGAGAATGTGACTGGGCTTGTCGATACCGCGAAAACGTGGCGTGATCCAAAACAGTACAGGTGCTCCTCGCACAATCTTTAATAAAGCAGTAACATGGCATAAGTACAGGATAGTAATAAAGCCCAAACTAATTGTGGCCCCAAGAAATAAGAATGAATCAAGCTCTGGCTCAGGGGGGTCCATAAGGCCTCCCGGATGTGGATAGTGCGAATAGTCAAGGAACAGGAATCAAGTACTCAGGGTCCTACGGGACACAAGTGAGCATGAAAAACCAAATAGCAGATATTGCCCACCGGTGCCTCTTTCATTAGTTATCCCATTACTACTCAGGTTAAGTTGTTTAGGTACCTCGTTATTCATCAGACACTCATATACCCTACACATGTTTTGCTACGACTCGCATGGCTCAAACAACTCCTGTAGTAATGGCTCATGGGATGGAGGAACAAGCTTCGGTGGGGTTTAAAAGTAAAGGCTATGCAGTACTTGGGATTTAATTTAATGCAATCGCGACTCAATGATGCAAGAATAAGATAGAGGCAATAGGTACTGTATGTATGCAAGCATGTGGTAGTGCTTGCCTGGCAGCTCAGTTGAAGCGAGAGATGGATCTGGGTAGTACTCCTGTGATTCCTGGTAATTCTCCTGATGGGCGTCTATTCGAAGAAGAACCAAACAAACAAGGGCCAACATAAATAAAGTGCACAAGCATATGAATTAAAATGCGTAAAGCAAACAAGCATGTCATGATGAATGATGCACAATTTACATGGCATTAAAGTAGCATGGCAAGGGTGAGGTGTGGTGCACGAATTAAAGCATTTTATTATTTATTTAGTCCAATATTTATTGCCATAAACAGTTCAGATTTGTAAGAATGACATGATGCATGCTTCAATTCAGAATAAGAACTGCATAAATAGAACGGGCTCGTCGCGCTGATCGATTTAGACATATTATTTGTCAAATTTGGAGTTGTAGAATTAAAGTTATGAATTTATTAAGAAAAAGGCATTTTATTGTAATTTTAATCATCTCGAAATTTTAAAGTGTTCAAATATTATTTTGAATGGCATATTTGAATTCCTCACATTTTTCTGATTCAAAATCATATATTATTTGTATTATTCGGATTTGTAAATTAAAAGTTATTTAAAAACTGATTTAAATTTGAATTTAAATAATTTTGAATTTGTTTTATTAAACAGAGAGGTGGACAGCCTTTTTTTTACACACAGGCAGGGCCAGACGCAGTCACTGACGAGTGGGCCATGTGCTGACTCAGCAGCAGGTGGGGCGCAGCGGGTCCGCCCGGTTTTTCTCACCCACGGGGAGTTGACTCGCAGCGGCCGACAGACGGGCCCGGCCAGGTGTGGGGCCACTTGCGCGCGCGGCCAGCAGGGGGCGACACGTGGGCGATCCAGGGCAGCGCGGGCGGGAAATCTCCAGAGCGCGGGGGTTTTCTTGCAATACTGCACCGAGGCTGACAGGTGGGCTCCTAGGACGGCGGGTTTAGGCGGGAAAAAGGGCAGGGGCCCAAGTGCAAGAAGGTCATCGGCTGCTGCTACGCGCTGACGGGTCAGGCTCTGATGGCGGCGGATCTGGCCGTCTTCCGTTGACGGTGGCGACGAATCGGCGGCGAATCTCGCTAAGCCGCAAAAAGGAAAAACGACGAGGGGACATCGGGCTACAACTTTCGTGCAGGGAGAAACACCGGAGGGTGGCTGTGCTGGCCGGGCTTCACGGGGGAACAGAGAGGGTAAACGAGTCAGGGTTGTTGCCTACAGCACGCACACGGCTCGCGGTGGCGCGCAGAGCGCTGGACGGAGTGCGGCGGGGCTACGGTGCAGGAGGGAGGGGAAGATCATGTCCAGGGGTTG
This sequence comes from Avena eriantha, assembly GCA_910589775.1. Classification (NCBI taxonomy): domain Eukaryota; kingdom Viridiplantae; phylum Streptophyta; class Magnoliopsida; order Poales; family Poaceae; genus Avena; species Avena eriantha. Next base: position 141,339,900 of record OU342741.1, on the reverse strand, counting down.
CGGGAGCTCACCGCGGTGTCATCGGCGTGGTCGTACGTGCGGGGGTGGTGTGGATCTAGCGCCGGGCTCGCGGACGGCGACCTCGGCCTTCTCAAGTTCGCGGCGGCGCCTGGCTTGTTCCGGCGAGGTTGTGGTCCCGGGCTAGTACGAGGCGACGAAGAGGAAGTGGAGGACCTCGTCGGGGCTCCTGGCGGGGCTTGGGGAACTCCGGGGCGCGCAGAACGCGAGCGACGCCGTAGCAGCTAGGGTTTCGCTCGGTGGAGGCCTTGTCGTCTAGGAAGGAAGAGGAGAGGGACTGGACGCCTCATGGAAGGGGTCTGAGGTGGGGACGACGTGGTGGTGGGGCTGGCATGGCAGGTAGAAGGAACAGAGAGAGGGGAGGTGAGCTCGGGTGCACTTGGCTAGGTTAGAAGTGGGGTAGCTCGAGTTAGGGTTTTTAGGGTTGGGGTAGATGTTTAGCTGAGGTGGGACCCTAGGGAGAGAGGGTGGCTAGGGCATGGAGATCAGCATGGTAGATGGAGGAGAGATGAGAGAGGTGTGGTAGAGGTTAGGGTTTATGTAGAACTAGGTTAGAGGGAATTAGAGAGAGGTAGCTAGGTTAGGTTTTTATTAGGGTTTTAGGTTTTTGCATTTGTTTATGAGACCATACCAAAAGGAAAGTGGGGCTTGATCTAGCATAAGCTAAGGTGGAGAAGAAACCAAGAAAAAGAGAGAGAAAAGAGATATGTAGAATGAGCCTCATTTGATCATGCATGAAGAAATTTAAATTAATAATGATGTTGATGAGAATATGGGGATGATGGAATGGAAGGAGATGGTCCACAAAGAAAATGCCCAATAAAACAAATGAAAAACCAATGGGATAAAAGGTGGTGATGAAGGTTGCATGGCCCATGCAAAATAATAAATGCCATGATTATTTTGTGAGAACAAAAGTAATGATATGGTATTATTCTTATGCATTCCCAAGAAGTGGTATAAGGCCAAACAAAAGAATTGGATTAGATCCACCCCACCACATGAGCTAGAATAAAATCAAAAGAAAAAGAATTGCAAGCTCATGGGTAAAAGGATGGTGGAATTATAAGGTGGTGAAAGAAAAGTGATGGAGTGGAATAAAAGATATGCCCCCAACTCAACTTGGGCATTTAGACAATATATCAATAACCAAATACAATATCAAGAGGCAAATACAATTAATAATGCATATGAGAGAAGAACCAATGAAAGAGGGTTTTATATGATGCTCAAATGCAAGGTGGCATGATGACATGAGCATGATATAATTATGACGCAACAATTATATGTAGGAAGTAGCCATTATATTACTAGACCAAGTAGCATTACAATTGTTAGACAATTGGGATGCTACAGAAGACGCCCACTTCCCAGGGGCGGAAAGTCTGGCCGGATCCAACCGGACAGTCCGGCCTGGGGCGGACACTCCGGCGAAGATCGGCCGGACAGTCCGGCTGGGACATGTTTCTAGCACAGACATGATCCTGGGGAGCTCTTTTCCTTCAGTGCAAAAACTCTCGACTATCTGATATCTCCTGCAACATTTAACAGCAGATTAAGCTATCCAAGTGTTGTCAACAAACATCAAAATAATAGGAAGGGCATAAATGCCCTTTCAATCTCCCCCTTTTTGGTGTTTGATGACAACCCAAGGATTTTGCAAATAGGATAGGTAATAAAATTCACAATAGGAGATATACAAAATATAGTGAGGCTCCCCCTAGATGTGGGATTATTTTAGCTTTGCATTTTAATACAATCACACACCCTAGGATCACATCCTCACTAGGTTTTATAGCTAACAAGGTATGCCATGATACACTAACAACTAGATTGATAAGCTAGGCATAACATAGTCGTTTAACAAAACCGAGTAAGCATGTCACAACACACATAACTGAGCTAAACACAACATAGTACTCAAACAAGTAAAGTAAGATAATGACACGAGGCTTCAAAGAGGCAAATCAAAATAACGTGAAGCACTCGTGTACCCATGCAAATCCCGGCAACAACCTAATAAAGGGGATGCTTCTCCCCCTTTGGCATCGAGACGCCAAAAAGGAAAAAGAGCACAACTAAAACGTCCCAAAGCCAACTCTAGCCACTGTAGTCGTCGTCGGCATCCTCCTCCTCATCCTCGTCCTCATCCTCATCGTCATCCTCACCATCATGATCACCCTGAGTCGAGCTCTGGCCGTGAGGGTGAGAAGAAGAAGTCACGTCCTCAAACATGGACCAGTCCACACGTCCCTAACTCTAGTGACCATAGGAAAGAGTGCCATCTGAGGCCTGCTGCTGAGAGGGATCAACATCCATGGGCTGGTTGATCCGCTTGAGTTCCTTCATGATATTCCGGTTAGCCTTGTATGCCTCATACTGTCCATGGCGAATTTCAATGTTCTGGCATAGGAGAAGCTTCTTCCACCAGGAGGCCTTCTTCACCTTCTTGTGTACTTCCTCCTTAGAGGTGGCGAAGCGATATGCATTGCTGGCATGCTTCATGCGAGGGCCACGGGTCACAGCCTCCGGTACCTCCTCATCATCACTGTCAGAAGCATCTACGTCCATCTCATCATCCTCAAATATGTCCTGAGCAGGCGGTAGCCACGAGGAGCCTTGGTAGTGGGGGCAGCCTTCCTCTGTAGCTTGGCAGGAAGGTGTGGAACAAGACCAGTGTAGAGCAATGGAGTTGCTGGAGCCTGAGCAGCAATGAGCTTCATCACATAGGGAGCGAACAGAGGGCACTTCTTGTCAGTGATGCACTTGTACAAGTCTTGATAGATGAAATCCATGACATCAATAGCATCACCTGGGTGGTCTGGACCATGAGTATACATAGAGTGAACATGTGCCATAAGATTGATTTCTGCACCTCACATCTCATCCTTGTTGCCCGCCTTGGGAGTGAGTGTATGGTGAAACATGCGAAGCGGAATGTTGTAGATGAGCTTAATGTTGATGGTTTGGCCAACCACACCATTCTGAGAGTAGATTGGGGCCAACCTCTGCTTGTCATATGCCTGACCATGTACATGCATTCTGAGACCACTAGGAGCATTGGGATTGAAAGGCAATCCAAGAACCTGTGCAAACTGAGCCATGCTGGAGCGGCACCTAGTAGTGCCAGAGATCCACTCAAGGGGAATATCCGTAGTGTCCCCAAATACCACTGTAGCATAGAACTGCTGGACCAACTCAACATTATAGTCTTCTTTTACTTGAAAGATGGTGTGCAACCCCATCTTCTCTGTCACCCAAAGAGCGTCCTCAAAGTACCTGTGAGCTCGGAGCTTCTCGAGATCCAACCACTGCATGGGGCACACAGCAGTCCTGAACCCACAAAACACCTCAGAGAAAAGTAGGGCTTGTTCATTTCTCCAGAAGTGATCATCATCCGAGGTACGAGGCAGAGAGTAGAACTGCTGGACTCTCATCTCCACAAACTCCTCGGTACCCAAATCTGCCAGAGTGGTCAATGCTTCAAACTTCATGCGCTTGGCTTCATCCCTTTTCAGTTTTCTGATATTTTCATGTTTTGCTGCAGCACGGTCACGAGCAGCCTGTCTTACCATAGAAGGATCTACATGAACGTCAAACTCTTCATCATGGAACCTGCGAGGATGTGCCTGCTTAGCAGCCCGAGGCCGACGAGGACGAGAACTACCTGTGAGATCAGAGTAGAAGGATAGCATATGGGGTAAGCACATTTGTCCAGAAGATACAAACACGTAGTAGTAGTCAAAGTAATGCAGGAGCTGAACTGGATGAAAACACCCGGACTGTCCGGCAAAATCATCCCGGAGACTCCGCCTCGACCGGACATTCCGGTGCGTAATCGCCGGACATTCTGGTCGGACCGGAGTGTCTGGCCCGTACACACCGGACATTCCGGCTGGAGTCTTGATGATTTTTGGGGCAGTTCGAGTGTGTTCAACCATAGCAGATCAGGATTGCTAGAACCACTACCAGGACTAGTATTGCACGCAATATGATGTATCCATGGATCTAGGTAAGATATTGCCCCCAAAAGTTCATCTAGAGCAAACCCTAGGTATGGGAAAGGGGAGGGCACTATACCAACATCCATGGAGACCTTCACCGGAGGGGAATGGATACCAGCGGCAAAGGGAAGGGAATGGCCGGTGGCAACGGCCGGATCCGGGGTGGAGGAGCCCTCCCGGTGGAGTCCTTGGTCGGGGGCAGCAGGCAGAGAGCAAGAGGGAGTCGGGGGGAAGAAGGAGGACCGAACCGTCCACTTCTCCCCGACCTCCTTTTACGATTTGGAAACTGTCGAGGCCGGAGTGTCCGGGTGATATGCATCGGAGCGTCCGGCCCGGCCGGAATGTCCGGAGTGAATCAAGCGGAGAGTCTGGTCTGGCCGGATACTCCGGTTCGTTCAGGGCGAATAGTCCGGCCCCCCGCGACCAAAAACCACAGTTTCAAGTAGTGGACAAATGTGTGGCTAGAGGAGCATGTTTAGAGATGAGAATAGGCCTGGGATTCAGATGATGGACTGTGAAGAACCAAGAAAACATTGATATTCAAGAAGATGTCAAATGAAGTTCCAAATCAAACGAACCAAGAACCAACTCTTCAATAAGAAGAGGGCGATGGCTGAGGCCACCATGTAAGAGTTTGTGGCATGACACTGCGAAGAATTATCCTTGGGTTCATAGCCACTACTCATCAATGAAGCTCACATATCACAAAATGATATTAAGAGTATTGAATTTATTAATGTTGGCATTATGGGGGGAGGGATAGTCCAATGTATTAGGACCACACTCCCCCATCTCCATGCCTGCACCTACACCAAATATGGGTCAAGACATAGGTGAGTATGCAAGGTAATCAAGTCAAGCTCCTAGAATCCACGATATTTAGTTCATTCCTCAAATAACAAAACCTTGCTTCATCAAGTGGCTTCGTGAAAATGTCGGCAAGTTGGTCTTTGGTTGACACATATGATAGCTCAATATCACCTCGGGCAACATGATCTCTAATGAAGTGACGACGAATCTCAATATGCTTTGTCCTTGTATGATCCACTTGGTTATATGCAATCTTGATGGCACTTTCATTGTCACATAGAAGAGGCACTTTGTCACAATGAACACAGTATTCCTTTAAAGTTTGCCTCATCCATAGCAATTGTGTATAAGCACTAGCAGCTGCCACATACTCGGCTTCAGCGGTGGAAAGAGATATACAATTTTGCTTCTTAGAAGACCAACACACCAAGGACCTCCCAAGGAATTGGCAAGCCCCGGAGGTTGATTTTCTATCATCCTTGTCACCAGCCCAATCCGAATCCATGTACCCACAAAGAGAGAAAGTTGAGCCCCTAGGATACCAAATACCATAGTTTGGGGTGTGAACCAAATATCGAAAGATTCTCTTGACCGCCATAAAATGGCTTTCTTTAGGAGCCGCTTGATATCTTGCACACACTCCAACACTCAACACAATATCGGGTCTAGATGCACAAAGGTAAAGCAAAGAGCCAATCATGGATCGATATACCTTTTGATCAACATCTTTACCATTTGGATTTAGTTCAAGATGAGTCTTTGTTGCCATGGGAGTGGGAGCTCCATTTAGGTCTTTCATGTTGAATCTTTTGAGCATATCTTAAGTATACTTGGCTTGGTTGAAGAATGTTCCTCCTCTTACTTGCTTGATCTCAAAGCCAAGAAAAACTCTCAATTCTCCCATCATAGACATCCTGAACCTGTCAGTCATAAGCTTTGAGAATTCATCATTAAAAGCTTTGTTAGATGAGCCAAAGATAATATCATCTACATAGATTTGGCATACAAAAAGTTCCCCATTGACCTTCTTAGTAAAAAGAGTGGGATCGATTTTCCCAACCTCAACCCCACGATCTAACAACAACTCTCTAAGGTGCTCATACCACGTGCGTGGGGCTAGTTTGAGCCCATAGAGTGCCTTATCGAGTTTGTAGACGTGGTTTGGGAAGTTGGGATCCTCAAACCTCGGGGGTTGTTTCACATATACCAACTCATGCAATGGACCATTAAGAAATGCACTTTCTACATCCATTTGTTGTAGGTTAAATTTATGATGTGCCGCATAAGCAAGAAGGATACTGATGGATTCAAGGCAAGCCATAGGTGCATAAGTCTCTCCATAATCAATGCCTTCAATTTGTGAGAACCCTTGTGCAACCAATCTTGCCGTGTTCCTTATCACAATTCCATGCTCATCTTGCTTGTTCTTGAAAATCCACTTGGTGCCTATGACATTGCGGGAATCTTTTGGCTTCTCCACTAACTTCCATACTTTGTTTCTCTCAAAGTTGTTGAGCTCTTTGTGCATTACATCCAACCAATCCGAATCTTCAAGAGCTTCCCATACTTTCTTTGGTTCCACCATGGAAATGTGTGCTTGGTGCTCACCAAAGTTCTTCAATTTTGCTCGAGTAGATATCCCTCTTCTTACATCTCCTACCACATTCTCAAGAGTGTGGTCTCTTAATTCCAAAATTCTATCCATTCTAGCTTGGCAACAAGTTTTGATTTCCTTGTCGTTTCTTGTGGGAATCACTTCATCATTTTGGTCCTCGTCATGACCATCAACTTGACCTTGATCATTATTAGAGATATCCTCTTCTACAGGAGGAAGAGATTGACCTTGGTCTTGATCAAGCCCACGACTGGCTAGGTATTCAGCTGTTCTTATGGAAGTTTGTACAGATCTTCCTTGTGTGGCCTTAGCACCACTGGACATTCTAGCAAACGGAGACTCAATCACTTCTTGGTTGGAGGCATCTTCTTGATCAGTGGGTTGAGGGTCCACAACTTGTTCTTGGTGTGGGTCATTGTCCCCTTCGATCGGAGCTTGTGGATGTTGTGAAGATGAGGGCTCCACTTGAGTAGAGCATAGTTCTTCTCGATCCGCCATAAGGGGTTCCTCAATAGGATGGATGAAACCCGCACCCATTCTTCCTATGGCTTCCTGAGGCATTTCATCATCTACATCACAAACATCAACATGCCCCGCTTGGGGACCATCATATTCTTCAAACACCACACTACAAGATTCTATGACAACTCCAGAGAACATGTCATAGACTCTATAAGTGTGGGATTCGAGACCATAACCAACAAAAATACCCTCTAATGCTTTGGAATCAAACTTGGACAAATGAATACCCTTAATACGATAGAAGCACTTACAACCAAACACTCGGAAGTATGAGACGTTGGGCTTGTTACCGGTAAGTATTTCATATGGGGTCTTGACCAATTCTTTGCGGAGGTAGAGACGGTTTGAAGCTTGGCATGCGGTGGAGATGGCTTCAGCCCAAAAATTGTATGGAGACTTAAACTCTGCCAACATGGTCCTTGCCATATCAATAAGAGTCCGGTTCTTCCTCTCAGCTACACCATTTTTTTGAGGGGTATATGCAGTGGAATATGGATATTTTATTCCCTCATCACTAAGAAATCCATTCAATGTGTAGTTCTTGAATTCAGTACCGTTGTCACTTCTTATTGTCAATACCGGGACATTGTGTTGGCCTTGAGCCATGTTGATGAAGTCAATGAAGTTCTCTTGGGTCTCACTTTTTAGCTTGAAGAAATATACCCAAGTGTATCTGAGTAGTCATCAACAATCACCAGACAATATTTCTTCCCACCAAGGCTTGCATGAGAGGGAGGACCAAAGAGATCCACATGAAGGAGCTCCAAGATCCTGTTTGACTTGATGTAGTTCTTTGGCTTGTGGGGAGAGTCATGCATTTTTCCTTCAACACATGCCCTGCAAGCAGGATCTTTGGCAGAGCAAACATTTTCTTTTAGTCCAACAATATGACCATCCTTGTGAAGGCTTTACAAAGTTCTCATGTTGACATGGGTTTGGCGGCTTTTCCGAATAGGCACATCGGACTTGTTGTGGTTTTCCCCGAGAAGTCCACCACATACAAGTCATCTTCCACGTACCCAACGAAAGCAACCTTTAGAGACTTGCTCCACAAGAGGATCACAATATCAACATCAATAAATACGGCAAAACCTATCTTTCCTAGAGCACGGACTGAAAGTAAATTATAACCAAGGGTCTCAACAAGCATGACGTCCACGAGAGTGATATCGTGTGCAACCACAACTTTGCCGAAACCCATTACCTTAGACTTTGACTTGTCGGCATATGTCACGGATATTTGATCAACATTTGGTCTCAATTCCTTGACACTAGACGTGCTTCCGGTCATATGACTTGTGCATCCACTATCAAGCACCCATTTTGACCCTCCGGAAGCATAGGTCTACAAAAGATCAAACTAGTTCTTAGGTACCCATTTTTCAATGGGTCCTCTTTTGTTAGCAACAAGGGTCTTGGGAACCCAAATAGACCATGTAATATAACCATCAAATGGGCCAACATATTTTGCATAGACATCACCATAATAATCACACATTAAGACATAGTGAGGGTTAGCATTTCCTGCGCAGTCATCATGAGACATAGTTTTTCCACTTGTGGTCTTACTTCCCACAATGACCTTGTTCTTTTCTTGGGCGGGCTTGTTCTTCTTCTTGTTGTTGTTCTTTTTCTTATTGGATTTAGAGACAAAGCCAATGCCCCCTTTTTCACCATTTTACCTTTGCTTGTTTAAGAGGTCATCAATAGACTTGTTTCCTTTGGGAAAGGAGGTCTCAGCTAGCTTCTTCTTCAACCTAGCTTGTTCTTCAAGAGTATTTGTACATCTAGAAGGAATGAATGTACTAGGTGAGGGAGTATTGATCAATTGAGTTTGAAGCTTTTCACGAGACTTTGTGCGTGACAAGAGTTCACTTTCCAAGGCCTTGTGAGCCTTGTCAAGTGTCCTAAAATCCTCGGCAAGTTTTTCATGAACAACACCAAACTCAATCTTATCCTTTTTAGCCTTTTTGTATTTAGCAATAGCATGATCACGTTCCTTGATGAGTTTATTAATAATGATATCATTAGCACCATCAAGGCCCTCTAGTTTAGTTTTAAGAGATATTCTAGTTTCTTGTACTTCTTCTAGAGCATTATTAAGAGCTTCTATCTCAATCATGTGCTCTCTTCCTAATTGACATCTCTCATCTAGAAGCTCTTGTGTGTATGAAAGTTGATTTAAGAGGTCCAATACATGTTTATTGTGTTCCCCTTGCAAGTTATTCATGAACACATCAAAAGAAACTAGTTCCTTTTTGACCTCAAGAGATAACTCATCATCAAAATCATCATTGATTAAAGAAGTGGAGTGTGATGATGATAATACCTCCGTTCCTCTTGCCATAAGACAAGTGACGTTCTTGTTGGAGAGGTTCTCATTTGGAGAGTCGAAGAGTGAGAATGAAGGAGTAGAGGTGGTGGCAAGAGCCGCCACACCACTTGGTGTATCCTCATCTTCCTCTTCTTCATCATCATCGGAGGAGAACTCTTCATGTGTGATCAAAGAAATTTCTCCCGACTTCTTGTTGGTTGAGTTCCTCTTGACGAAGGGTTTCTTGTAGGGAGCTTTGGAGGTCTTCTTCAACACAAGTTTACCACCATGATCTTCTCTTTTCTCATAGGGACAAGCTGCAATGAAGTGATAGCGGTCACCACAGTTGAAGCAAGTTCTCAACTTGGAACCACTATCTCTTCTCCCATTGGGGTAGTTTCTTCGTTGCATTTCCATCTTGGCTTTGGCGGGATCTTTCCAAAAGTTTCCTGCATAGAAGGCCATGTATTCACCATGAGCTACCTTGACATCTTCGGGGTGGCTCATTGAAAGTCCCTCATCACTTCCTTCATCTTCATCATATTCCACAACCTTGGCCTTCAAGGCAAGATTGACACCGCTACTCATTCCAATGGCACGAGCGCGGGCGTCTTTGGCATTCTTGGCAGCGACCTTGAAGGCGGCCATCTCTTGCATCACTTCATTGGAGGTCATGAGATGGTAATTGTGTCTTCCTTGGAGACTCTTCAAGTCAGTAGGATCAAAAGGCATGAGTGCACTCACATACTTCCTCTTGATCCAAGCATCATCAATGTGAGAGGCACCAACATTCCTAAAGGCGGTGGCGGTGGATTTGAGTCTTCGATACATGTCTTCATGATCCTCACCATCCTTCATGAAGAACCCTTCGGCCTCATTGCTTAAGGCATCATATCTATTTATTCTCATACTCTCATTGCCAACAAACAAGTCAATGAGAGCATCCCAAGCTTCCTTGGCGGTGTTGTAATGCTCAATGTGGGGAAAATCCTTTGGCCCCACTCCAAGTTGAATCATGTGCAAGGCAGTCGCATTGAGTTGGCTATTGACCACTTCTCTTCTAGTCAAGTTGGTTGGATCCTCAATTTTGAGTCCTTCCTCAATAATGTTCCACAAATCAATGCAAGAGTTGCGCACATGAGATTTCATTAAAACTTTCCATTGAGCAAAGGAATGTGCAGATAACTTAGGTGGGTCTCCTCTATTATTTATATGTGGATGTGGGATAGGAGGGTCGGGAGAGTACCATCCGGGGACCGCATGGAACTCTTCTTTCCCATCACTCTTTTTGGTGGTGGAGTTAGTGGAATTATGTTCATCCCCCGCCACTTCCTCCAAAGGCTTAGCCTTTGGGTTAGGTGGTGTTTCCTCTGGAGAGGGAGGAGGTGAGGTTTGCTTATCCTTAACAAGTTGCTCAACGAGTTGACGCAATTGTTGGATCTCGTTGCCCAAGGTAGAGCTCAAGCTTGTTTCCAACTTCTTGAGATCTACCATGGTCACCGAATGGCTATCCTCACTTTCTCCCTCCCCGGTAGTGGCCATAATCTCTTAGGCGGTTAAGCCCAAATAAAGAGCCGAGGCTCTGATACCAATTTAAAGGATTGTATGGGCACCTAGAGGGGGAGGGGTGAATAGGTTCTACTCCAAATTTTACTCTTAATCAAATTAGGGTTTGACACAAAAGGTAAATTCTCTAGATTATGCGACTAAGGTGAATTTACCTATATGTCAACTAGCACAAGAACTAAGCAAGAACTAGAGAAGTAAAGTGCGGTAAAGGATAGAGGTAACCAAAGTGGAGAGCTCGGAGACACAAGGATTTGTTTCCCGTAGTTCCTTCCTTTTGAGGGGAACTACGTCTACGTTTGGAGAGGGGGTGGTATCAAACCACCAATGCCAGGAGAGGCCTCCCTTGTTCTCCGATGAACCTCACCCCAAAGGGTTCGATTCACCTCTTCCACTATAACGGCAACCTTCGAGGTGGAAGCCGGTACCTTTACAACAAGTTCGAGGCACACATCCACAACCTAATTGGAGGCTCCCGAATATAAGCAAGCTGTCAAACAATCAAAGACAAGCTTGTAAAACCAAATCACAAGCTAGGGTTTCCAAGGAAACCCTAGAACAAGGGGCCCTCAAGTGAATGAGGGGGAAATGGAAATCTCTTTTGGTGAAGTAGTAGATCAAGGCCTCCTCCTTCGATTCTCCAAAGATCAATGACTTTAGATGGTTGAGTGAAGAGTTCTTGTGGATTTGGTGGCTCAAATGGCGATGCTTTTCTTGAACTGGACGAGCAGCTTCCAAGGTAGAAGAAGGGGCCTATTTATAGGGCCCCTGGAATTAGAGCCATTGGAAACCACTTGCACCGGACAGTCCGGCAAATATAAGCCGGACAGTCCGGCCTGGCCGAACACTCCGGGCGACACCAGTCGGACACTCCGGCCTGGCAAAGTTTCCGGCCAGTGTCCGCACCGAGTCTGGGTGGAGTCCGATGTGGCAGACAGAATGTCCAGGTTGATCGATAAGCCCCCAGGGCCGGACACTCCGGCTGGAGAAGCCGTCTAGAGTCCAGACCGTGTCCGGGGAAGACGCCCACTTCCCAGGGGCGGAAAGTCTGGCCGGATCCAATCGGACAGTCCGGCCTGGGGCAGACACTCCGGCGAAGATCGGCCGGACAGTCCGGTTGGGACATGTTTCTAGCACAGACATGATCCTGGGGAGCTCTTTTCCTTCAGTGCAAAAACTCTCGACTATCTGATATCTCCTGCAACATTTAACAACAGATTAAACTATCCAAGTGTTGTCAACAAACATCAAAATAATAGGAAGGGCATAAATGCCTTTTTATAAGGGTTCGCGGATGCCATGGCCCAGGTGGGGTCACCTATCAAAGATGACGAGTTGATCGACAACATCGTGGTCGGTCTCGGGCCTCACTTCGAGTCCCTCTAGCACTCCCTCACGGTGCTGGCCTCCGCAGGCACCGACAACCTCAACTTGTCGGACTTCTACTCCATGCTCCTCTCCTGCGAGTCCCTCACGGAGCAAAATGCCCTTGCCCCTGAGTTCTCCACCTCCGCCAACACCATGGCGCGGCAAGGCGATGGTCGTGGAGGGGGCCGCCCCTTCGCCAACACCAACAACAATGGTGGCCGCTCCGGGGGTCACATGTGACACCCTCAAATCGGCCCTATGCAAGTTTCAGCGCTTCCCGCCAAACCCGCATAGAAACGATTCAAGGACGCCCACCAGACACTTTCGTGCGGGTGGAAAACGAAGTAATACCATTACACATTAGTCCATGATGGAACCCACAGAACAGATATATATACAGCTCGACTCCAAGAGTCAAGATTACAGATATACACTACAAAGATCCAAATCACCTTGAAAACGATACAGCGTCCGAGTACGGACAAGATACAAATGGGGCTAAGAGCCCTGAAGAATAACCAGTGGCGTCCATAACCCTGCCCAGGCCAAGCCGCAAGGGTAACCCTGCTAACGACGTCGATCTCAAACCTGCTAAAACAAAAGGGGTGCCGACAAAGGGCAAAGGAAAAAGAGGAGTGTCAGTACTGAGGCTAGTACACGGCGAGGCTAGAATTCGGCGGTCCTTGCCTACATATGTATGGTGGACTGAAGCGGCAGCACAGCAGCACTAAACAACCTATAGAGACTCAATAAAACTGGCGGCTATTAGAGAGGGATATGACAGACCTATTCGGATCCAACCTGATACTAACACCAATCATACCCATCCTGGTATTCCCCCTCGAGACCAAACGAGGAATTCAAACCGAGGAACTCACACAGTTGGCAGTTTTATTCATTCCATTTTAGTTGAAGCACTTACTAGTAAGATATAGATAGAATGAGTCATCCTGATAGCATAAGTAGTGGGCAGTTTTAGTTAACCGTTCAGTTGTAGTTGGAACATTTACTAGTTAGATATAATTGTCCTGAGGACTCCCAAAACCGAGCAGTTGTTGGCACTTTTATCACATTCCATTGGAGTTGCAATACTTACTAGGCAGATATAACAAGACACAAGGAACCCTAGCTCCACCAGTTGTTGGCATTTTTAATATCCATTCCGTTGTATTTGAATCTGATTACTAGTCACATATTAAGTCAAATTTATAGCACTACTTTAGTTATGCTTGTCTATGATCAAGATACTGTGCTCCAAGTCGTCCATAACCGCGGACACGGCTTTCAAAAAGTTTTACCCTGCAGGGATGCACAAATAGCAACACACACACAATCAACCTCGGAAAAACCAACTCAAAACCCAACGAGGCTTTCACGACAAAGAAATCACAGGATTCATAAAATATTTCAGGGGCCACCCCACTAAGCTACCTGCAATGAAGTTGGCCGGATCCGGAACGGACCGAGGGTTTGTGACAATGGCTGTAAACGACTGGGAACCCGAAGTGTGACTGGGCTTGTCGATACCGCGAAAACATTCCATGTTCCAAAACAGTACAGGTGCTCCACGCACAATCTTAAATAAAGCAGTAAAGCATGGCATAAGTATAGGATAGTAATAATGCCCCAAACTACTTGTGGCCCCAAGAAATAAGAAATGAATCAAGCTCTGGCTAAGGGGGATTCATAGAGTCTCCCGTATGTGGATAGTGCGAATAGTCAACGAATAGGTATCAAGTACTCGGGGTCCTACGGGACACAAGTGAGCGTGGAAGAACCAAATAACATCTATTGCCCACCGATGCCTCTGCATTAGTTATAGCTAGCAATTTAATAGTAGTATTTAAGGTCATGATCATCTCCACCATTTAACATCCCCACCATTTATCATGTGCCAACTTGCCGTCAATGGTGGAACGACAATGACACGAAGCAACACAGAAGCAAGCAACTACGACTCGCAAGGCCGACTATCTATCAAGCAACAGGCAATAGGCTGTGTCCATGGCAATATAGAGGCTACAAGGTGTATAAATGGTGCATGGAAACTAAAGCATCGCGACACAGATAGCAATAGATCAACAGGAGGAAATAAAGACTATAAACGCAAAATAGGTAGAAAGGGGGAGAATGCTTGCCTGGGAAACATGCCGAAGGTGCATATCTGGAGAACTTGTCGATACTCGCATCAACTCATCAGCCTAATCCGCGAAGAAGCAAACACTAGAAGAGACACCAGATGCAATATTTAATACTACGTCAGAAGATCCGGCATGATTATGATATGATGCAGATGCGGGGCAATTAGGCAGTATTAAGCGGAACCGGGGTCCCGACAATTAATTAAATGGTTCATGTTGTTTAGGTACCCCGCAATTTAAATGTTGTATTAACAGGATGAAACATGGCATCGGTTCGCTACACCAATTTAAATGGAGTCCGGAATGAGACGAAGATATCCCGCATGAACACTCCATATTTAATCATGCGGTGAATCGGCATAATGCCCCCAAACCAAAGACAGATATGCATGCATGAACAATTTAAGATGCGACAGTTTATATATATAGCATTTATAAAATAGTGGCTCGGAAAGGGGTCACACATCTGGGTTTGGAAGATCTTGGGTTCCGGGGGTTCGGGATTTGGTCTCAGGGTTCGACGGGGATCGGGATCGGCCTCGACGGGAACGTTCTCGGAAACGGAGGGTAGATCTTGTCGTATCTGTGTCTTCGGGTTCGGTCTTCGGGTCCAGGTAGAAGAGCTCGTTGTCCGGGGCCTCGGTCATTACATCCGGAAAGGAGGTCTTGTCACATCCGTGGAGATCTTGGTTCGGCCTCGGATCGGTCTTGTCGATGAGAAGAGCTTGGCTTCTTGCGGCACACACGGCTAGACGGAGATCTTGGAGTTCCAGGACGAAGTTCTCGAAATTCGACGCCGGTGGTTGAAGACGGACTTGGGGTTGGCACTATGGTTTTCGGATGCTCACAGCCTCGGTGTAGATAGCGTCGACGAGCTCGAGACGGGGTCCGGGAAGGAGAACTTGTCATGCCATGAAGGTCTCCGGGTTCAGGTCTCGGCCATCGGTGGTCTTTGGGCACCTCGATGGTTCTTCGGTTTCATACTGCAACAGCCACATCACACGTATACAAGATATCAAAGCCACGTCTTCTTCTTGTTCATCATGTCTATCTCGTTCACCTCGAGGGTCCCGAACAGGCGCTCCAACATCGCCATGTTGTCGATCCTCGCATGCATCATCGGGTAGCCAAGTTGGAGCAATTTGTATGGGGTCCTGGTCATTGTGTAGCAGCATAAACATCTGGACAAACCAACACAATACTCGGAGGAAAAGGATCAAAGAGGACACGGGCAGAGGCAACCTTCACTGTAGGGCAACAGGAGACAACGATGGGACGGAAGGCGGCACAGCGCGGCCTGAAGGTGAGCGAGGTGGCGCTGGGTGAGGTCGAGCTCGGTGGAGGTGCTGGCGACGGCGGCCACGCTGCAGGGCGGCCGAACGGCGTAGACGGGAGGAGAACCAGGGCAGCCGGAGCTCTGTCTGGGGATGCAGGGCGGGGCGCATCTGGGCGGTGGCGGTTCCCTGCGGGGAAGGAGAGCGGAAGGAGGAGGCGGCCAGGAGCGGATGGAGGGCTCTGCGTCGGGGAGACGCCAGCGCCGGGGAGCTCAGAGATGGCGGCGAGCGGAGGCAGAGGAGAGAGGCGGCGGTGGAGAGCAGAGGCGGCCGGGGACGAGCGAGAGAAGACGGTGGCGCTGGGGAGCTTGCGAGGGAGGCGAGCTCAGGGCGACCGGCGTGGCAGGCGAGCAGGAGGGAGAGAGAGGGCGGCACCGGCGACGGCGGCCGGAGGAGAGCGCGGCGGCGGTTGGTGGGATATGGGGAGGAGCGGGGTAGGTGGAGGAGGACGGGCGTCGCGTGGTGGGGCTGCAGGGTGGGACCGGGGTTGCGGGATCAGGGATCGATCAGGAGTGGGGCGCGGGGCGAGCGGCAGGTGGGGCCGGGCAGGAGGCGTGTCGCGGGTCGGTGGCGTACGGGACGCGGGGTGCGTGTCCGCCACGTGGGAGTGGGGGCCAGGTGGAAGCAGGCGTTGGCGGGAGTTGGTGGGGGCTGGTGGAAAAGGGGGAGGGGATCGATGCCAGGGTATGGCTGTCGGTGGAGCAGGTGGGGCGGGCCCGCCTGGCGGTTGGTGGGGAGAGGGTCACGCGGGGCGACAGGGTGGCGTACGGTGTGGTGTGGGTTGCGTGGGTTGGCGGCTAGGGAAGGGAAAAAGAGGGAGGATGGGGTAGGTAGTTCTAGGGCTAGAGTTAGCTCGGTTGACTGGTTTGGGCCGGGTTGTAGGTGGCCTGGCCTAACGGCTCGGCTGCCTCCCCGGTCCAAAAAATAGTTTTATTAATTATTTTTATTTTAAAATCCTTTTGTAAACTATTTTTAGACAAAACAAAATACCTGGAAGAGGCCTGGTGTTTCGATTTGAAATAAAGACGGGGTATTTAGAAAACAAAAATAGACTTTTCGAAAATAGTTTCAGACAAACAGATGCATGATGATGACGGTGCTCAAATGCAATGTGGCATGATGACATGAGCATGCGGTCATGATGATGCAATGCACAAAAACACAGCGATTTTCTAGTAGTGGTTTTAGCGGGATGCCACAATTCGACACCACTAACAATGGATCTCGCCCTCGAGATCCGCCTCATGGTACCGGGGAGAAGGCTGATGATGGGATGCTTCTCGCTTCGTGTAGATCCTCGCGACACCACTAACAAAGATTCTTACTCCATCTTCAAATCGGCGACACCACCAACAAGGGGTCATTGTCCGTGATCGTCGAGAGAACACTCCGGGAAAAACAAAGGACGAAGGTAAAGGTATCCACAAATAAAGCCACCTCTAACTTCGATAGAAAGAGAGAACCGATGCATTCTCATCCACTCCAATGTACACGAGCCAATAGAGTGAGTAGTCGGCATGGGGGCCAATCCATCACGCACCCAAACTATTACTCCGCACAATCAGTAGAAAAGCGTGCAACCATTCTCGGAATCAGACTGAAGGTCTCGACAATCGAGGTCCGGAACAAAGAAGTGATGCAGGCTCTTCATCGGATCTGGCGTAGATGATGTCGTCGCGTCGGAAAACACCAGAAGGCACAAACAAGGAACAAAGAATGGTACCACAGATAAAGGATCACTCAGATAGCACGAAGACCGGATGTAGAAGCACCGTTACCAAGGAGGAAGCAAAACCCTGAAGGTACGACAGAAACCCAACCACGAGAATTCCTGGACTCAAAGAAAATATAAGAGAGCAGATTCAAAACACGCAGAGGTAAGAGGAGAACAACAGAGGGGTAAGGAGTAAAATCAGACATAATCAGATCTATCCAACCGATTTTGCAAAATAGTTTTGACACTCTAGATCGTCCGTTAGCTAGGTTATCCTACTGGCTGGACTAGTGGGGTATCGCAACTGCTAGGCTCTGATACCACTCTGTAACACCCTCAAATCGGCCCTATGCAAGTTTCAGCGCTTCCGGCCAAACCCGCATAGAAACGATTCAAGGACGCCCACCAGGCACTTTCGTGCGGGTGGAAAACGAAGTAATACCATTACACATTAGTCCAAGATGGAACCCACAAAACAGATATATATACAGCTCGACTCTAAGAGTCAAGATTACAGATATACACTACAAAGATCCAAATCACCTTGAAAACGATACAACGTCCGAGTATGGACAAGATACAAATGGGGCTAAGAGCCCTGAAGAATAACCAATGGCATCCATAACCCTGCCCAGGCCAAGCCGGAAGGGTAACCCTGCTAACAACGTCGATCTCAAACCTGCTAAAACAAAAGGGGTGCCGACAAAGGGCAAAGGAAAAAGAGGAGCGTCAGTACTGAGCCCAGTACACGGCGAGGCTAGAATTCGGCGGTCCTCGCCTACATAGGTATGGTGGACTGAAGCGGCAGCACAGCAGCACTAAACAACCTATAGAGACTCAGTAAAACTGGCGGCTATTAGAGAGGGATAAGAAAGACCTATTCGGATCCAACCTGATACTAACACCAATCATACCCATCCTGGTATTCCCCCTCGAGACCAAACGAGGAGGTCGAACCGACGAACTCACACAGTTGGTAGTTTTATTCATTCCATTTTAGTTGAAGCACTTACTAGTCAGATATAGATAGAATGAGTCATCCTGATAGCATAAGTAGTGGGCAGTTTTAGTTAACCATTCAGTTGTAGTTGGAACATTTACTAGTCAGATATAATTGTTCTGAGGACTCCCAAAACCTAGCAGTTGTTGGCACTTTTATCACATTCCATTGGAGTTGCAATACTTACTAGGCATATATAACAAGACACAAGGAATCCTAGCTCCACCAGTTTTTGGAATTTTTAATATCCATTCCGTTGTATTTGAATCTGATTACTAGTCACATATTAAGTCAAATTTATAGCACTACTTTAGTTATGCTTGTCTATGATCGAGATACTGTGCTCCAAGTCGTCCATAACCGCGGACACGGCTTTCAGAAAGTTTTACCCTGCAGGGGTGCACAAATAGCAACACACACTCGATCAACCTCGGAAAAACCAACTCAAAACCCAACGAGGCATTCACGACAAAGCGATCACAGGATTCATAAAATATTTCAGGGGGCCACCCCACTAAGCTACCCGCAACGAAGTTGGCCGGCTCCGGAACGGACTCAGGGTTTGCGACGACGGCTGTAAACGACTGGGAACCCGAAAGTGTGACTGGGCTTGTCGATACCGCGAAAACGTGGCGCGGCCCAAAATAGTACAGGTGCTCCACGCACAATCTTAAATAAAGCAGTAACATGGCATAGGTACAGGATAGTAATAAAGCCCCAAACTACTTTGTGGCCCCAAGAAATAGAAATGAATCAAGCTCTGGCTCGGGGGGTCCATAAGGCCTCCCGGATGTGGATAGTGCGAAAAATCAAGGAACAGGTATCAAGTACTCGGGGTCCTACGGGACACAAGTGAGCGTGGAAGAACCAAATAACATCTATTGCCCACCGATGCCTCTGCATTAGTTATATCTAGCATTTTAATGGTTGTAATTAAATTCATGATCATCTCCACCAATAAACAACTCCACCGATAAACATCTGCCAGCGTTCCAACAATTATGGTACTTGACAACACGAAATCACACCTGAGCAAGCGACTATGACTCGCAAGGCCAGCTGTCTACCAAACACAGGTAATAGGAGGTGTCCAAGGCAATATAGAGGCTGCACGGGATATAACTGGGGTGCGAAAACTAAAGCATCGCGGCACGGATAGCAATAGATCAACAGGAGGAAATAAAGACTATAAATGCAAAATAGGTAGAAGGGGAGAGATGCTTGCCTGAAAAACACTGATGGAGATTCATATCCAGAGAACTTGTCGATACTCGCATGAACTCATCGGCCTAATCCGCGAAGAAGCAAACACTAGAAGAAACACCAGATGAAATATTTAATACTATGGCAAAAGATCCGGCATGATTATGATATGATGCAGATGCGGTGCAATTAGGTAATATTAAGCGGAACCGGGGTCCCGACATTTAATTAAACGGTTCAAGTTATTTAGAAACCCCGCAATTTAAATGTTGTCTTAACAAGGCAGGGCATGGTATCGGTTCGTTACACAAATTTAAATGGAGTCCGGAATAAGACAAAGATAGCCCGCAGATAGACTTCATATTTAATTTAGGTGATTCGACTAAATACCCCAAAACTCATGATCCGATGTATGCAAGTATGATCAATTTATGTGCAGCAGATAGATATTATATATTATAAAATAAGGGGTCTCCGAAAAGGGTCACACATCATGGTCCAGAGATCTTGGGGCTCAAAGGGTTCGACGGGATCAGTCTTCGGACGACAGGATCGGTCTTCGGGGCAACGGCCTTCGGCGGAATAATCTTGCACACCGTCTACTCACATGTTGTCTTCTCTCGGCCACACCACTACAATATCGCATCAACCATCACCCGAGAGTGCCCCACGGATTTAATTGCACAATCTCAGTACCACCATCGCCACTACAATGTCTGAATCACATCAGCACCTCCAAAAACCAACAAGGAGCCCATCAGCCACAACCATATCACCGAGAAACCCAGCAGGGACAGGCCAAGCACGCATGGCAGCAGAGAGCAACATGACAGTGGATGTTGACGCGCTAGTAAGGAGATGAAGGCCGAGCACACGCGACGTGGAGGAAGCAGCGGCGACGACCGCGGGCTCGGGTCGCGCATGGGACCGGAACAGGGGGCGCAGGTCGGCAGCGGTGACGCGCGGGGATGACGGCGGCGGGGAGCAGGCCAGAGGTGGAGGCAGATGGGGTGGAGGTCGCCCGAGCGCCGGGAGCGCGAGTCGGCGACGAGGAGGTGCTCACGGAGATTGGGCGGGCCCGCGGGAGGCGGGCTCGCCGGAGGCAGAGGAGAGGCGGCGGACGCGGGGCTCAGTCGAGGTGGGGACGGCGGCGGAAGACGAGGCTGGCTCCTGGCGTCTGAGGAGACGCGGCGGCGGAGCGAGCTGGTCGGCGGGGTCGCGTCCGCGAGGTAGGCCGAGGTCGGAGGGCGGCCGGCGGGAAGTGGGGAAGGAGGACGAGGTCGGGGAGGAGGGGGCCCGAGGCGGCGGAGGAAGAAGCGCGCCGGCGGCGGGGCTCGGGGAAGTCGCTGGAGAGGTGGCGGCCGCGAGGGGAGGGAGGCGACGACGGCGAGGCGCGCGGCGGCCAGGGAGGAAGACGCGGGGGAGAGAGAGAGGGCAGGCGCGGGGCGCGAGGTGGGACACGGTGGTGGGGCCAGGAGCGACGGGGCGGTGGGGATGGCGCGACGAGCGCGGTTGGTGCGGGGTGCACCTGGGAGCGGCTGGCTGCGCGCGGGCGGGCTAGGGGCGGCTGTCCGCTCCAGGAGGTGGGGCCCGCGCGGGGGGGTGGGGGGTAGGTGGCTGATTGGGTGTGTAGGTGGTGGCGGTGGAGTGGTGAGTGAGGTGAGTGGGGTGAGGTGGCAGGTGGTGATTGGCTGAAGTGATGTGGAGGGGCTGGGTAGGGAAAATAGAGTAGGTTTTTGGTGGGAAAAGGTCCGGGTGTTAGACAGATTAGGGTTTTAGTCTGGAGGTGGCCAGCTAGGCTTTCGGGCCTGGCGGGCTGCCTCCTAAAATAAAAGAAAATATTTTATTATTTAAAACAGGGGCTTTTGCAAACCGTTGGAAGACAACACAAAATAATCCGGAGACCCGGGTTTTGATTTAAAAAATAAAGCCGGGGCTTTTCGAAAACAAAAACAGTCTTTTCGAAAATAGTTTTAGACAAACCAATGTAAGAAGACATGACGATGCTCAAATGCAAAGTGGCATGATGACATGAGCATGTGGTCATGACGATGCAATGCACAAAAACAACGCGATTTTCTAGTAGTGGTTTTGGCAGGATGCCACAATTCGACACCACTAACAAAGGATGTCGCCCTCGAGATCCGCCTCATGGTACCGGGAAGAAGGTCGGCGATCTGAATCTTCTCGCTTCGTGCAGATCTCGCGACACCACTAACAAGGGGTCCTTGTCCGTGATTGTCGGGAGAACACTCCGGGAACATAGGGCGAAGACAGAGGTATCCACAAATAAAGCCACCTCTAACTTCGATAGAAAGAGAGAACCAATGCATTCTCGTCCACTTCAATGTACACGAGCAAATAGAGTGAGTAGTCGGCATGGTGGCCAATCCATCGCGCACCCAAACTATTACTCCGCACAATCATTAGAAAAGCGTGCAACCATTCTCGGAATCAGACTGAAGATCTCAGCAAGCGAGATTTGGAACAAGAGGGGGAATGCAGACTCTGCATTGGATCTGGCGTAGAGGATGTCGTCGCGTCGGAAATCACCGGAAGACAAAACAAGGAACAAAGAGAAGTCCAACAGATGACTGATTCCTCAGATAGCACGAAGACTGGATGTAGAAGCACCGTTATCAAAGGAGGAAGCGAAACTCTGAAGGTGCGACGGAAACCCAACCACGAGAAATCCTGGACTAGAAGAAGGTAAGGAGCATATGGAAATCACACAGAGGTAAGGAGAGAACAACAGAGGGGTAAGAAGTAAAATCAGACCTAATAAGATATATCCAACCGATTTTGCAAAATAGTTTTGACACTCTAGATCGTCCGTTAGCTAGGTTATCCTACAGGCTGGACTTGTGGGGTATCGTAACTGCTGAGCTCTGATACCACTCTGTAACACCCTCAAATCGGCCCTATGCAAGCTTTAGCGCTTTCCACCAAACCCGCATAGAAACGATTCAAGGACGCCCACCAGGCACTTTCGTGCGGGTGGAAAACGAAGTAATAACATTACACCACAGTCCTCGATGGGACCCACAGAACAGATATATACATCATCAACTCCATGAGTGAAGAATACAGATATATAATACAAAGATCCAAATCACCTTGAAAACGATAGAGCGTCCGTCTACGGACAAGAGGCAAATGGGGCTAAGAGCCCTGAAGAATAACCAATGGCGTCCATAACCCTGCCCAGGCCAAGCCGGAAGGGTAACCCTGCTAACGACGGCGATCTCAAACCTGCTAAAAACAAAAGGGGTGCCGACAAAGGGCGAAGGAAAAAGAGGAGCATCAGTACTGAGGCCAGTACACGGCGAGGCTAGAATTCGGCGGCTCTCGCCTACATAGGTATGGTGGGCTGAAGCGGCAGTGCCGCGGCACTAAACAACCTATAGAGACTCAAAACAACTAGCGATTATCAGAGAGGGATAAGAAAGACCTATTCAGATCAACCTGAAGCTAACACCAAACAAACCCATCCTGGTATTTCCCCCTCGAGACCAAACGAGGAAGTCGGACCAAGGAACTCACACCGTTGGCAATTTTACTCATTCCGTTATAGTTGCAGCAATTACTAATCAGATATAGATAGCATGAATCATCCTCATAGCATAAGTAGTGGGCAGTTTTAGTTAACATCCAGTTGTAGTTGGAACATTTACTAGTCAGATATAATTGTCCTGAGGAAAACCCAAACCCAACAGTTGTTGGCACTTTTATCACATTCCATTGGAGTTGTAATACTTACTAGGCAGTATAACAAAACAATCCAGGTCCACCAGTGGTTGGAATTTTTAATATCCATTCCGTTACAGTGAAGCTGATTACTAGTCAGATATATTAAGTCAAATTTATAGCACTACTTTAGTTATGCTTGTCTATGATCGAGATACTGTGCTCCAAGTCGTCCATAACCGTGGACACGGCTTTCAGAAAGTTTTACCCTGCAGGGGTGGGACAAATAGCAACACACACTCGATCAACCTCGGAAAAACCAACTCAAAACCCAACGAGGCATTCACGACAAAGCGATCACAGGATTCATAAAATATTTCAGGGGGCCACCCCACTAAGCTACCCGCAACGAAGTTGGCCGGCTCCGGAACGGACTCAGGGTTTGCGACGACGGCTGTAAATTACTGGGAACCCGAAAGTGTGACTGGGCTTGTCGATACCGCGAAAACGTGGCGCGGTCCAAAACAGTACAGGTGCTCCACGCACAATCTTAAATAAAGCAGTAACATGGCATAGGTACAGGATAGTAATAAAGCCCCAAACTACTTTGTGGCCCCAAGAAATAGAAATGAATCAAGCTCTGGCTCAGGGGGGTCCATAAGGCCTCCTGGATGTGGATAGTGTGAAAAATCAAGGAACAGGTATCAAGACTCGGGGTCCTACGGGACACAAGTGAGCGTGGAAGAACCAAATAACATCTATTGCCCACCGATGCCTCTGCATTAGTTATATCTAGCATTTTAATGGTTGTAATTAAAGTCATGATCATCTCCACCAATAAACAACTCCATCGATAAACATCTGCCAGCGTTCCAACAATTGTGGTACTTGACAACCCGAAATCACACCTGAGCAAGCGACTACGACTCGCAAGGCCAGCTGTCTACCAAACACAGGTAATAGGAGGTGTCCAAGGCAATATAGAGGCTGCACGGGATATAACTGGGGTGCGAAAACTAAAGCATCGCGACACGGATAGCAATAGATCAACAGGAGGAAATAAAGACTATAAATGCAAAATAGGTAGAAGGGGGAGAGATGCTCGCCTGAAAAACACTGATGGAGATTCATATCCGGAGAACTTGTCGATACTCGCATCAACTCATCGGCCTAATCCGCGAAGAAGCAATCACTAGAAGAAACACCGGATGCAATATTTAATACTATGGCAAAAGATCCGATATGATTATGATATGATGCAGATGCGGTGCAATTAGGTAATATTAAGCGGAACCGGGGTCCCGACATTTAATTAAACGGTTCAAGTTATTTAGAAACCCCGCAATTTAAATGTTGTCTTAACAAGGCAGGGCATGGTATCGGTTCGTTACACAAATTTAAATAGAGTCCGGAATAAGACAAAGATAGCCCGCAGATAGACTTCATATTTAATTTAGGTGATTCGACTAAATACCCCAAAACTCATGATCCGATGTATGCAAGTATGATCAATTTATGTGCAGCAGATAGATATTATATATTATAAAATAAGGGGTCTCGGAAAAGGGTCACACATCATGGTCCAGAGATCTTGGGGCTCAAAGGGTTCGACGGGATCAGTCTTCGGACGACAAGATCGGTCTTCGGGGCAACGGCCTTTGGCGGAATAATCTTGCACACCGTCTACTCACATGTTGTCTTCTCTCGGCCACACCACTACAATATCGCATTAACCATCACCCGAGAGTGCCCCACGGATTTAATTGCACAATCTCAGTACCACCATCTCCACTACAACGTTTGAATCACATCAGCACCTCCAAAAACCAACAAGGAGCCCATCAGCCACAACCATATCACCAAGAAACCCAGCAGGGACAGGACAAGCACACATGGCAGCAGAGAGTAACCTGACAGTGGATGTTGACGCGCTAGTAAGGAGATGAAGGCCGAGCACACGCGACGTGGAGGAAGCAGCGGCGACGACCGCGGGCTCGGGT
Source organism: Avena eriantha (assembly GCA_910589775.1). Lineage (NCBI taxonomy): Eukaryota > Viridiplantae > Streptophyta > Magnoliopsida > Poales > Poaceae > Avena > Avena eriantha. The sequence goes on along the minus strand of OU342741.1, from coordinate 141,314,604 downwards.
CGCCCGTGGGACCGGAACAGGGGGCGCAGGTCGGCAGCGGTGACGCGCGGGGACGACGGCGGCATGGAGCAGGCTGGAGGTGGAGGCGGACGGGGTGGAGGTCGCCCGAGCGCCGGGAGCGCGAGCCGGCGACGAGGAGGTGCTCGCGGGGATTGGGCGGGCCGGCGGGAGACGGGCTCGCCGGAGGCAGAGGAGAGGCGGCGGACGCGGGGGTCAGTCGAGGTGGGGGCGGAGGTGCTCGGCGCAGGGACGGCGGTGGAAGACGAGGCTGGCGCCTGGCGTCTGAGGAGACGCGGCGGCGGAGCGAGCTGGTCGGCGGGGTCGCGTCGGCGAGGGTAGGCCGAGGTCGGAGGGCGGCCGGCGGGGAGTAGGGAAGGAAGACGAGCTCGGGGAGGAGGGGGCCCGAGGCGGCGGAGGAAGAAGCGCGCCGGCGGCGGGGCACGAGGAAGTCGCTGGTGAGGTGGCAGCCGCGAGGGGAGGGAGGCGATGACGGCGAGGCGCGCGGCGGCCAGGGAGGAAGACGCGGGGCAGAGAGGGAGGGCAGACGCGGGCGCGGGGTGCGAGGTGGGACGCGGTGGTGGGGCCAGGAGCAACGGGGCGGTGGGGCTGGCGCGACGCACGCGGTTGGTGTGGGGTGCACCTGGGAGCGGCTGGCTGCGCGCGGGCGGGCCAGGGGCGGCTGTCCGCTCCAGGAGGTGGGGCCCGCGCGGGGGGGTGGGGGTAGGTGGGTGTGCAGGTGGCGGCGGCTGAGTGGTGAGTGAGGTGAGTGGGGTGAGGTGGCAGGTGGTGATTGGCTGAAGTGATGTGGAGGGGCTGGGTAGGGAAAATAGGGTAGGTTTTTGGTGGGAAAAGGTCTGGGTGTTAGACAGATTAGAGTTTTAGTCTGGAGGTGGCCAGCTAGACTTTCGGGCCTGGCGGGCTGCCTCCTAAAATAAAAGAAAATATTTTATTATTTAAAACAGGGGCTTTTGCAAACCGTTGGAAGACAACACAAAATAATCCGGAGACCCGGGTTTTGATTTAAAAAATAAAGACGGGGCTTTTCGAAAACAAAAACAGTCTTTTCGAAAATAGTTTTAGACAAACCAATGTAAGAAGACATGACGATGCTCAAATGGAAGGTGGCATGATGACATGAGCATGTGGTCATGACGATGCAATGCACAAAAACAACGCGATTTTCTAGTAGTGGTTTTGGCAGGATGCCACAATAACCGTGGACACGGCTTTCAGAAATTTTTACCCTGCAGGGGTGCACAAATAGCAACACACACACGATCAACCTCTGAAAAACCAACTCAAAACCCAACGAGGCTTTCACGACAAAGAAATCACATGATTCATAAAATATTTTAGGGGGGCACCCCACTAAGCTACCCGCAATGAAGTTGGCCGACTCCGGAACGGACCCAGGGTTTGTGACAAAGGTTGTAAACGACTGGGAACCCGAAGTGTGACTGGGCTTGTCGATACCGCGAAAACATTCCACGTTCCAAAATAGTACATGTGCTCCACGCACAATCTTAAATAAAGCAGTAAAGCATGGCATGAGTACAAGATAGTAATAAAGCCACAAACTACTTGTGGCCCCAAGAAATAAGAAATGAATCAAGATCTGGCTAAGGGGCATTCATAGAGTCTCCCGTATGTGGATAGTGCGAATAGTCAAGGAACAGGTATCAAGTACTCGGGGTCCTACGGGACACAAGTGAGCGTGGAAGAACCAAATAACATCTATTGTCCACCGATGCCTCTGCATTAGTTATAGCTAGCAATTTAATAGCAGTATTTAACATCTCCACCATTTATCATGTGCCAACTTGCCGTCAACGGTGGAACGACAACGACGCGAAGCAACACAGAAGCAAGCAACTACGACTCGCAAGGCCGACTATCTATCAAACAACAGGCAATGGGCTGTGTCCATGGCAATATAGAGGCTGCAAGGTGTATAAATGGTGCACGGAAACTAAAGCATCGCGACACAGATAGCAATAGATCAACAGGAGGAAATAAAGACTATAAACGCAAAATAGGTAGAAAGGGGGAGAATGCTCGCCTGGGAAACATGCCGAAGGTGCATATCCGGAGAACTTGTCGATACTCGCATCAACTCATCGGCCTAATCCGCGAACAAGCAAACACTAGAAGAAACACCGGATGCAATATTTAATACTACGTCAGAAGATCCGGCATGATTATGATATGATGCAGATGCGGTGCAATTAGGCAGTATTAAGCGGAACTGGGGTCCCGACAATTAATTAAATGGTTCATGTTGTTTAGGTACCCCACAATTTAAATGTTGTATTAACAGGACGAAACATGGCATCGGTTCGCTACACCAATTTAAATGGAGTCCGGAATGAGACGAAGATATCCCGCATGAACACTCCATATTTAATCATGCGGTGAATCGGCATAATACCCCCAAACCACAGACAGATATGCATGCATGAACAATTTAAGATTCGACAGTTTATATATATAGCATTTATAAAATAGTGGCTTGGAAAGGGGTCACACATCTGGGTTCGGAAGATCTTGGGTTCCGGGGGTTCGGGGTTCGGTCTCAGGGTTCGACGGGGATCGGGATCGGCCTCGATGGGAATGTTCTCGGAAACAGAGGGTAGATCTTGTCGTATCTGTGTCTTCGGGTTCGGTCTTCGGGTCCAGGTAGAAGAGCTCGTCGTCCGGGGCCTCGATCATTGCATCCAGAAAGGAGGTCTTGTCGCATCCGTGGAGATCTTGGTTCGGCCTTGGATCGGTCTTGTCAATGAGAAGAGCTTAGCGTCTTGCGGCACACACGGCTAGACGGAGATCTTGGAGTTCCAGGACGAAGTTCTCGAAATTCGACGCCGGTGGTTGAATACGGACTTGGGGTTGGCACTATGGTTTTCGGATGCTCACAGCCTCGGTGTAGATAGCGTCGACGAGCTCGAGACAGGGTCCGGGAAGGAGAACCTGTCATGCCATGAAGGTCTCTGGGTTCAGGTCTCGGCCATCGGTGGTCTTTGGGCACCTCGATGGTTCTTTGGTTTCATACTGCAACAGCCACATCACACGTATACAAGATATCAAAGCCACGTCTTCGTCTTGTTCATCATGTCTATCTCGTTCAACTCGAGGGTCCCGAACAGGCGCTCCAACATCGCCATATTGTCGATCCTCGCATGCATCATCGGGTAGCCGAGTTGGAGCAATTTGTATGGGGTCCTAGTCATTGTGTAGCAGCATAAACATCTGGACAAACCAACACAACACTCGGAGGAAAAGGATCAAAGAGGACACGGGCAGAGGCAACCTTCACTGTAGGGCAACATGAGACAACGATGGGACGGAAGGCGGCACGGCGCGGCCCGGAGGTGAGCGAGGTGGCGCTGGGCGAGGTCGAGCTCGGTGGAGGTGCTGGCGACGGCGGCCACGCTGCAGGGCGGCCGAACGGCGTAGACGGGAGGAGAACCAGGGCGGCCGGAGCTCTGTCTGGGGATGCAGGGCGGGGCGCATCCGGGCGGCGGCGGTTCCCTGCGGGGAAGGAGAGCGGAAGGAGGAGGCGGCCAGGAGCGGATGGAGGGCTCTGCGTCGGGGAGACGCCAGCGCCGGGGAGCTCGGATATGGCGGCGAGCGGAGGCAGAGGAGAGAGGCGGTGGTGGAGAGCAGAGGCGGCCGGGGACGAGCGGGAGAAGATGGTGGCGCTGGGGAGCTTGCGAGGGAGGCGAGCTCGGGGCGACCGGCGCGGCAGGCGAGCAGGAGGGAGAGAGACGGCGGCCCCGGTGGCGGCCGGAGGAGAGCGCGGCGGCGGTTGGTGGGATCTGGGGAGGAGCGGGGTAGGTGGAGGAGGACGGGCGTCGCGTGGTGGGGCTGCAGGGTGGGACCGGGGTTACGGGATCGGGGATCGATCAGGAGTGGGGCGCGGGGCGAGCGGCAGGTGGGGCCGGGCAGGCGGCGTGTCGCGGGTCGGTGGCGTACGGGACGTGGGGTGCGTGTCCGCCGCGTGGGAGTGGGGGCCAGGTGGAAGCAGGCGTTGGCGGGAGTTGGTGGGGGCTGGTGGAAAAGGGGGAGGGGATCGAGGCCAGGGTGTGGCTGTCGGTGGAGCAGGTGGGGCGGGCCCGCCTGGCGGTTGGTGGGGAGAGGGTCACGCGGGGCGACAGGGTGGCGTGCGGTGTGGTGTGGGTTGCCTGGGTTGGCGGCTGGGGAAGGGAAAAAGAGGGAGGAGGGGGTAGGTAGTTCTAGGGCTAGGGTTAGCTCAGTTGACTGGTTTGGGCCGGGTTGTAGGTGGCCTGGCCTAATGGTTGGGCTGCCTCCCTGGTCCGAAAAATAGTTTTATTAATTATTTTTATTTTAAAATCCTTTTGTAAACTATTTTTAGACAAAACAAAATACCCGGAAGAGGCCCGGTGTTTCGATTTGAAATAAAGGCGGGGTATTTAGAAAACAAAAATAGACTTTTCGAAAATAGTTTCAGACAAACAGATGCATGATGATGACGATGCTCAAATGCAATGTGGCTTGATGACATGAGCATGCGGTCATGATGATGCAATGCACAAAAACACAGCGATTTTCTAGTAGTGGTTTTAGTGGGATGCCACATCGCCCTACTGGCCAGCAAGGCGTGGCCAGTACAACGGCGGCCAGCAGCAGCAGGCCCCCCGTGGCAACCGCTCCTATCACGGGGGCGGTGGTGGTGTCAATGGCGGTGGCGGGCGCAACAATCGCCAGCACGATCGCCCCCGCTGTCAAGTCTGCAAGTACTGGGGGCATGAGGCTCTCCAGTGCAAAAATCGCTTCAACCAAGCATTCCAGTACGAGGACTCCCGTGTCGGCAACTCCGCCGCCAACCAGTTAGGTCATAGCCAGCCGTGGATCTTTGACACCGGCGCCACCGACCACCTCACCAACGACATGGGTCGGATGAACATCCAGGAACGCTACAACGGCACGGATCAAGTGCAAGTCGCCAACGGTGCAGGTTTGTCTATTACGCATGTTGGTCACTCTCGTTTACCTGGTTCATCCTCTCCCATTGAGCTTAAAATATTCTGCCTGTCCCTGAACTTAGCAATAGTTTGCTCTCCGTCCATCGCCTTGTTTCCGACAATAAAATCTTTGTTGAATTTCATAAATTCTTTTTCTGTGTCAAGGACAAGGTCACGAAGAAGGTTCTTCTTCGCGGTAGGAGTCGTGGTGGTCTTTACCCTCTCCCGTTCAGCCGCGCCGTAGCTTTTGGGCATCGCGCGTCTTCCGGCGTTCGGTGACTTCCGAGCAGTGGCATCGGCGTCTTGGTCATCCGCCAAATAAGATAGTTCATAATATTGTTAGTTCCAATAATTTGCCATGTTCTTCCAACATTGAGTCTTCCGTGTGTGATGCTTGTCAGCGTGCTAAGAGTCACCAATTACCATCCAATTATTCTACTCGTGTTGCTACATCACCACTTGAGCTCATTCACTCCGATGTTTGGGGTCCCGCTTTGCCTTCTTCTGGGGGTTTTAAGTATTATGTCAGTTTTATTGATGACTATAGTCGCTATTGCTGGATTTATTTGATCAAAAATAAGTCTGATGTTGAGAGCATCTTTTATACCTTTCAAAACCATGTTGAGCGTCAGTTAAATGCTAAGATCCGTTCTGTTCAGGGACTAGGTGGTGAGTATCATCGTCTCCATGCTTATTTTCAGCGTACCGGCATCGCTCATCGTGTGTCTTGTCCACATACGTATCAACAACAAAACGGCATAGCAGAACACAAGCACCGTCATCCTGTCGAGACGGGTCTAGCCCTCCTAGCGCACTCCTCGCTGCCCCTTCGGTTTTGGGATGAGGCGTTCCTTACAGCTTGCTATCTTATTAACAGGATGCCCACACCTATCATTAACCATGCTACACCCGTGTTCCGACTCCTCAATATGGCTCCCGAGTATTCGTTTCTCCGCACGTTTGGTTGTGCGTGTTGGCCTAGTTTACGTAAGTATAATTCGCGTAAGCTTGAGTTCCGCTCTCGGATGTGTGTTTTCCTTGGGTATAGTCCCATGCATAAACGCTCCACTGGTCGTATTTACATCTCTCGTGACGTTGTTTTTGACGAGACGGTGTTTCCCTTTGCTACTCATGGTGTTACTGTTGATGTCTCTAAACTCCTTCCAGTGTCGTTTCCATCTTCTGAACCAGTTACTCAGAGTACCGACACGCGTAGTTATGACATTACCTTGTTACGGGCTAATGCACCTAGTTTTGTTGTTAGTTCTCCTGTGCAGGTTCCAGCATCGCCCCTTTCGCCGATCCACGTCCAGGCACCTGCAGCGTCTCCGTCTCTGCATGCCTCGGCCGGCGCACCAGGGCCCGCCTCGCATGCAGAACCCTCGGCCTCCCCTTGCGTCAACTCGGCTCCGGCCTCCTCCCGAGCTGACTCGGTCCCGGCCCGCGACCAGCGTGCGCGCTCCTCGTCTCCTGCGCGGTCGCCAGCATCTACGCCGCCCGCCTCTCCGGCTCGCGACGGGTCGGCCTCCTCGGCCCATGAAGGCCATGCTTCGTCGACCTCACCGTTGCTCGCGTCACCACTCGCGCCTCCTGATGCTGACGTTGTACCGCCTCGAGTCATCGTCACGCGGTAGCGTAACGCTATCTCCCGTCCGAAGGTGTATCGAGATGGCACGGTTCTGTATGATCCCTACCGCCGTCGTGCTTTTATGGTGAGCATGCGTCTCATCGCACCGCTCTGTCCGAACCAGCATGGCGAGCTGCTATGGAGGCTGAGTTCGAGGCTCTTCAAGCAAACAAGACTTGGACCTTGGTTCCTCGTCCACCGGGCATGAATATTGTTGGCAGCAAGTGGATCTTCAAAACAAAGTTCCGTCCTGATGGTTCAGTTGACAAATACAAGGCAAGGCTTGTGGCTAGAGGTTTCACACAACAGTACGGTATTATCATGATACTTTCAGTCCTGTGGTTATACCAGTCACAGTTCGCCTGGTACTCTCGCTTGCTGTCTCTCGTGGATGGTGCCTTCGTCAGATTGATGTAAGTAATGCCTTCCTTCATGGTTTTCTTACTGAGGAAGTGTATATGCAGCAGCCTCCTGGTTTTGAGGACTCGAGGTGTCCTCAGTATGTTTGCAAGCTGCAGCGTGCTCTCTATGGTCTCAAACAGTTGCCTTGTGCCTGGTATGCACGTTTGAGTGACAAACTTCATCAGCTTGGTTTTATTGCTAGCAAGGCAGATACTTCTCTGTTCGTCTTTGATCATCAGGGAGTTGTGATATATATGCTCGTGTATGTTGATGATATTGTCTTGGCTGGATCATCTACATCTGCTGTTGAGAAGCTGGTCGCCACTCTTTCGAGATCTTTTCCTATCAAAGACCTTGGGCGTCTGGAGTATTTTCTCGGGATTGAGGCTGCTTACACTCCTGAGGGTATGATATTGACACAACACAAGTATGCTCTTGATCTCTTGCACCGGGCCAACATGGAGCTATGTCGGCCGGTTTCCACGCCTATGTCTACTTCTGATAAGTTGTCTCGAGATCAAGGTGAACCGCTCAGTTCTGAGGATGCTTTCAAGTACATGAGTCTTGTTGGGGGTCTACAGTATCTCACTCTCACCCGTCCTGACTTGTCGTTTGCTGTCAACAAGGTGTGTCAATACTTGTCGCAGCCTACTACCGCTCATTATAAAGCGGTCAAGCGCATCTTGAGGTATATCCGAGGTTTCGTGTTCATTGGCTTGCGTTTTCGGCGCTCCTCGTCTACGGGGTTGAGTATTTTCACTTATGCGGATTGGGCTGGCTGTTCTGATGATCGCCGTTCCACTGGCGGTTTTGCCCTTTTTCTTGGTCCCAATCTTGTGTCTTAAAGTTCTCGCAAGCAACCGATGGTTTCTCGCTCCAGTACTGAGGCAGAGTATAAGGCTTTAGCCAATGGCACCGCAGAGGCTATGTGGATACAGTCGGTCTTAAAGGAGCTGGGTGTGTTTCTCTCCCAACCTCCTGTTTTATGGTGCGACAATATTGGAGCTACGTACTTATCTGCCAATCCAGTGTTTCATGCCCGCACGAAGCATATTGAGGTTGATTTTTACTTCGTGCGTGAGAGAGTTGCTTTGGGCACACTCGATATTCGGTTCATCTCCACCGATGATCAGTTGGCTGATGTGTTCACGAAGCCGGCTACTCAGCTCACACTTCGACGATTTAGTTCTAATCTCAACCTTGTTCACGACGGTTTAGATTGAGGGGGGTGTTAGAGTTGTATATGTGTGCGTGTATGTACCGGTTTGTAACCGGGTCTGTAATTCCTTGTTGTACAAGTTGATCCACTAATATAAATCAATGCCAGCCGGTTGGGGCTAACCACGGCAAATAATTCTTTTTGACTGGTGAAACCGGCTGTCTAGGGCATTCTGTTCGTGCAGGTGCGGGGTGCATCGCCGCCAAGAGCCACATATGGCGCGGAAGCGGAGGTAGCCGGCGACGTCGTCCGCGAGGACCTGCTCGGCGATCAGGCCCAATGGTTCGGCCGTCCGGTTGGCCCAGTCCCTCCTGCAAGACACAACGAAAGGGAGAAATATGTCGGAAGTGTCTTTGGCAACTTTGGATTTTTGAAAATTTTAAAACCACACGTTTATATGTCCCAAAAAAATATTGCGTTAAATATATTGATAGGACTCTACGTAAAAAATTGTTAAAAAATACATTGTATTTTGGAAAATACAAAAAGACAAATTTCTAACAATACTGTCAAAATTTTGTCTTTTTATGCCTCCCAAAATATAAAGTTTTTTAAACAGGATTTTTTTCGTACACTTCCTCCAATATATATCAATCTATATATTTAACGCTATAATTTTTTAAGATATAGAAGTGTGAGGTTTTAAAAATCTGAAAGTGAAGAGAGCAATGGTGCCATGTGCAAAAAATCCCTTGTCGAAATATGTCAGTATGTTTTTCATGGATGATGATGGATCGGGAGAAACAGGAAACCATAGGTATCGGCGGCCTCAGTGCGTGCGCGCTTTTTGCACGGTGGGAGCGCGTTTCTACGCCCGTGCTGGTAGGCGCCGCCGCCATGTTCTGCAAGGCTTTTGGCGTGTTTTCCTCGAGCGGGACGTACGGCGGGGTTGGATCTAGGATTGCACTAGACTGGTGTTTTCGTCGCAGGTTTCGGCACAGTAAGGCCTTGTTCGGTTCACGGAGGAACAAACCCCACGTGGAACAAACCACCCTAGGAATTGGGTGATCCCCGGGCTTGTTTGGATGTACCGGAATTTTTATCCCTGGTTATCCCTGGGAATCAAATCCTGACCGGAATCCACGAAAACAGTTTAAATCACCGGGATTTTATTCCTCACCTTTCTACTAGTGGATTTATTTCTCTGGGAAAAGGCTGGGTTCCCCTCCTACCAAACAAGCCCTCCCTTCCCCCAGCCCCCGATAATACTTGCACGATTTTTGCCTGTTCGTTTACTCCCCGTGGATACTGCAGCTAGGAAACCGGCCTACTAACAAGCAATCAAAAAATCAGGAAGAATCACCAAGGAACTCCCCTTGGAAACTGCAGCGGCATCTGCGCGAGGCTAGGAGCACCAGTCTCCTCCGGTTGTCTGTGGAGCCGACGTCCCCTGCGTGCACGCCGCCGACCACTCCATGCTCGTCGTCATCCTTCCTTCGCCGCATGCACCGCCTCGGAATAGGGCGAGAGAAAATGCCTGCGGAGCCGACGTCCACTGCATGCAAGCCGCGGACTACTCATGCTCGTCGCCGTCCTTACTTCGCCGCCGGCGTCCCCTCGGAATCGGGCCAGAGAAAAAGGAGCGATACCGGTTGGAGACGGGCGCGCACTCGGGGAATAGTCCCACGAGGTGGGACTCGATGTTTTTTATCCCCGCAATTTTGACGGAATTGGGGAGGTTTAGGCCGGGTTTAAACGAACGCGTTTTTAGCGTTGTTCGGGATTGTTTCCCGGCCAGGCCGATCACGGCTCACCCACGCGTTTTTAGCGTTTTCTTTGTTACGGTTTGGATTCAGAAGCGGGTCCTTGGGAAACTCCGGTCCCAAGCCTAGCCCACCCAGTACTTCCATATTTGAAAAGGACGGGCACGATCTTGTAAAAGGAAGAGGAAGACCGGCGGAAAATTAGGGATATTAAAACTGAACCAAAAGGGAGCTCTCTCACGCTCTCAGCATTTTTGGCCGTCCGATTGTCCTTCCTAATCATTTTTGGCCATTAGATCTGTTGCTATTCCCGCATTGGGTCGAATGTCCCTGAGGGAAGCTTCTCTCGAGATCAAATCGGCCCGTTGTGGTTAACTAGGCCCGGATGCTCCCACTAGATATCAACAAAGTGCACACGTATGAGACCGGTCGTTCACTTCCCCTTCTGCCCCTCTCCCATCGGTTCGATGGCGGCGGCGAGCCGACGATGGTGTCCCGTGGTCTATCCACCATACATTCGAGATGCAGCGACACACGCTATGCTCATATGACGATGGATCCATACCCCGACGCACCACCAACAGACGTCTCCCATGGTCTCGCTCCTCCACCTGTCCGTGTGGTGTCCAGGGGTATTCCACCACTACTCCTTCCCATGCCTCTCATGCCTTCTTTGTTGAATTCAGGGCCTTATTAATACTAAAATAATTTGATTCCAGGGGTGGCTCATGCCCTGTGGCCTATGGTGTGTCTGTTGGAATCAAGACTCAAGATACGATGGCAGACTGCAAAAACCATATGAAGGCAACGACAGCTTTGGCTGGAAAATATTCTTTTCAATCTCAGCGGGGCGGTTATTCCTGTAGAACTGTATTAATATTTTTACCTGATTAGGCTGTATTGATGGACGTGATAATCTTGGAACTCACACAAGGAACAATAAAGTGATATTTTTCATGGCAAATTATTTATTTGGGATTTATACTTTTCTTGCCATCTTTATCCAGTTCTCTTATCTGCAGGCTCTAGAATGCTAAAGTTATATTATTTCATCGGAGGTACAATTTTCTTCCAAAGTAAAAAACAAGAAAGTAGAGGTACATTCTTTTAGCTGGGGATATACTTTACAATTTGTTGTTTCGAGTACTGCTTTAGTATCTTGACAGTTTATTAAAGCTCTAATCATTCATTGAAATAACCATGGGGAAAAGTGCCGATTTAAGTGACTGAAAGCAAACTAATGTCTAGAGCATCTTAACTTTTCGTTTCACTATATATCAGCACCTAAAAGTTACACTCACCCATCACATGGATTATCTTTCTCTAAATCATGTATACCAATTTTGATTTATTACTAATGATGCTAATACACTAGGTAGTACTATCTTTGCTCTCTAATTTGTTAGTGAGTGGTTTTACTAGGGTATAGAATCGGCACCTATTTTTTTATGTGATAAGCTATCTCTCACCAAATATGATTAAACCTGACAAGCTGGCCACAAGCAAGCAGATTATTTTCAGATAGTTGAGAAAGCATGGGCATGCTTCCTCACGACCTAGGGAATATATATGAACAACAAAATAACCTGAATCAGCCCTCGTGGTAAATAAATAGGTGTGGAGACAAATAGAGCCGACTTGCAACCTGCAGCCGCGTGTGGGTAGGCTCAAGCCAGCGTTGTTGAAATCGAAAAACAGTAATCATCCATCAAATGTTGTCAAGATTATGGTATCTTCAGTTTTTGGTAAACATGACGATGAGATCTTTGTATTGGTGCAATACCCACGGACTAGGAGCCGTAGATATTTGAATCTTTATCCGCTAGACCAAATTATAGTATTATTTTGCGTACGAGATAAGTATCAGAAGTCCATTGAGATTGTTCAAAAATTCTTAGAAATATGTACTCTCTAAATTTCCTTAAGTGTTAGTGTTGCCTTATTCTTTTCTTCTATATCTGTAATTTTTTCCTAAATATTTAAAAAATTATGGGCTTTTCATTGTGATCCTTTTCCCGGGGAAAGTTTTAATTTATTTTAGTAGCCAAGTAGACCTGGATCAATTAAAATAAATTGATCCATCAAACCATCCTAATTCAGAAACAATGCACTTGAGACCTAAACTCGAACCAACTACAAGTCCAGTACACACAAGAAAATAGTCTAGCACATTACACCCGATATATGAGTAACTTAATATAAAATTCCGTATTTTATATCTCCATAGATTTATAAATAAAATCCAACTATTTTATTGTAGTAATAGAGGGGCGCAGCAACACGCGCCAACATGATCTAGTATGAAAGTACATCCCCACCGCCACGAACACCTCAAATCTCAGAAATAAATAACGATGACTTCCCTTTTTGTATAGACAAGTCACGGGGACATACTTCTTCCATATAAAATTATAGGCAAACGCTAGGCGTCCCCGGACGATAGGGACTTCCCATCATCCTCCTCCCTGCACGCCACGTGTCCCTCTAAATCCCGCTTTTGCTACAGAACACGCCATTTTTGCTACATGTGTTCCTGTTTTTCCTTCTGAAGCAAAAAAAAGGTTCGTTTCAAAAATAGAACGTCTTGCCGGAGACCATGCAGCAAAAATATTGTACTAATGTAGCAAAACGACTTCGCCGGAAACATCGTCGGAAAAAACTCGCCGGTGACCCTCGCCGGAGATCTTGTAGCAAAAAGTTGACACTATTGTACAAAATGACAAGACGGTTGTAGCAACAAAGTTCTTCTAATGTAGCAAAAAAACTAAATTGCCAGAGACTTTTCTGGGACCTCGTCAAAGACCTCATTAGGAATGTCTTAGCAAAAAAATAGGAGAACGATTGTAGCAAAATATTTGTACTACTGTAGCAAATCCATTGGTCGTCGGTAGCGACGACACTGACTGTCGGTAGCAAAAATCCATTGTTGTACAGGTAGCAACAACATCAGCCGTTGCTAGCAGCTCCCCGTACCCCTTGCAGCAGCTCCGTCGGTCATCGGTAGCAACCACGACTACCGGGGAGGCCGACATCTCCAACGAGGACAGGCGGGCGCGGGTGGTGGAAAATCACAGCGGCGGTCGTAGCCGAAGCTCTTGTCGAGCTCCTGCTCCACCTCTCCTCTGCCGCCTCGGCGTGGACGCGGACATGGCTGGTGAAGGTCGATGCCCTCGGGGACGTCGCGGAGGAGGCGCGAGGGAGGCACGCGATGGTGGGAGCCTGGGAGGAGGACACCATAGAAGGGAGGGGGCGCGGAGGAGGGCGACGGGGATGGAGGACGGTGCGGTGGCAGGGGATCATGGCGACCGATGTGTGGGAGCCTGGGAGGAGGACGACGGTATGGGATGGGCCCACCCCACGATGTCGTGTCACGCGGTACCCCTGCGACCCCGGACGATGAAATCACGCCATCGTCCGGGGGAACCGGATCATTTTCCAAAATTATACGCATGCTGCATTCTTTGTTCATACCACAAATAAAAAAATAAAAGAGTAATAGTTACTCCCGCCGTTTCTCTCGAAACCGACATTACGCCCCGCTTTATAGATAAAGCCACAACCATACAAAGTACCGGCAAGTCACCGACGCCCAGGCATCAAAGAAAAAATAAAATAAAGTCCGCTGGGGCCACAGCACATCACGCCCAAAGACAACCGAAAAGAGAAGAAAAAGCGAGCTGACTAGTAGCACACTCTAGGGAGCTGCAGGGGTAGCAGGAGCCGCGAAGCGCTGCGCCGATGCCTTGAGAGCCTACAAGATGCCATCCATGCTCTCCCGGTCCCTCTGCCTAGACAGCGGGTACCACTGTTGAAGATAGGCAAGCAAAGAAAAAACAGAGTCAGAAGCACGAGGGAAGATCCGCTCTATCACCATTTTATTTCGAATATTCCATATTGTTCATGTAATAGCCACAAACACCAACCAGAAGCGGTGGCGCCTCCTCCCGGTATGGTTTGCCTCGGTCTCTAGGAATCCGCCGAGGTCTTGGGCCTGCCAGGTAGGCCCCAGAGCCTCCCGTACAAAGTTCCACAGAAACTGAGCAGTAGGGCATGTGAACATAATGTGTGTGCACGTCTCCGGCGTCCCACAAAGAGGACACATCCCATTGCCTAGACCATTGCGTTTTGCCACCTCTACCCCCGAAGGGAGACGATCCCTAAGTAGTTTCCACAAGAAGATACGAAGGCTCAAGGGCAGAGGGACTTCCAAAGGTGGGTCGTCCAAGGTAGCTCAGGTCCCTGGAAGAGGTTCTATATGCCGAGCTAACAGAAGAGGCTCCCGAGGGATACTGGCCCCAAGACACCTTATCCCTCTCTGCTGAGAGAGACAAGGATAGGGAACCGCGCAGCTTCAGAAAGTCAGCAGCCTCAGCATCATTGAAGGTCCTCCGAAACAGGATGTTCCAGAGGTCTCCTCAAGCGGCCTCGACCACTAACATCATGGGGATTGCGTAGATGGCGAATAAGGTAGGGAATTCCTGGCAAAGGGGTACCCCTGCATCCAAGGGTCTTGCTAGAACAGGACTTCTCGGCCATTCCCAACCACGAAGAAAGAGCCCCGACGAATGCAGTGTTTTATGTCTTGAATGGCCCGCCAAAACCAGGAGCCCTCCTGACGTTCATCCAAGGGCAACCCCGAGGTACTTGGCTTGATGAGTTGCAGCCAGAGGCCTCCTTCATCTTGGAGGATCCGCCAAACTCACTTTAGCATAAGGGCTACATTGAACCGACATAAGTCGAGGACTCCTAGGCCCCAAGTATTTTGGGGGTACAGATATCTGCCCACTTCACCATATGGTATTTCTGGTGCCCATCTCTAGCAACCCAAAATAACCTAGACAACTCTTTAGCAAAGTCAGCATGGGTTCCTTCGGGGAGAAGGTAAAGGACCATCTGATACATGGTGAGGTTGGATAGGCAGGAGTTGATCGGGATGGTCTTGCGACCCTTGAACGTGAGGCGCGCACGCCACGGTTCGGCCTTAGCCCGAACCTTCGCGACCATGGGGGCTAGATCTCTGATCAACACTCGCGAGTCCCTCATGGGCATTCCTAGGTAGGTGATAGGGAAGTCCACCAAACGGTAGTTCAGGCGGTCTGCGATGCATTGCCTCTCCTCATCAGGGAAAGCTAGGATCATGACCTCGCTTTTGTAGAAATTAATCCTGAGGCCCGACATGGATTCAAAACACAGGAGCAAGAACTTGAGGTTAATTATGTCAAGGTCCGACCCCTGTACCATAATCATAGTATCATCCGCATACTGGAGGTGGGTAATCCCACCTCCGGGGATCATATGCCCTACCACACCCGATATGTGGCCAGCGATCTTGGCTTTGTCCAAGATCTCTGCTAGGGCATCCACCACGGAGTTGAAGAGGAGGGGCGATAATGGGTCCCCTTGTCTAATTCCACACGAGGGTCAGAAATATGGACTCACATCCCCGTTGACATTGATAGCGTGCTACCACTCATGAAAAACTGCATAATCCAACATATAACCATGTCCTCAAGTCCTCGATGCTCGAGGACTTGATGAAGGAAGTCCCAATTGCGGTGACCCGGCATACCACTACATGATGTAGTACACTAAAGTCGTTGACATAACACCAATGAAACACCGTTCACTAGTATTACATCCCTCAGAGTGGTACAACAGAAACACAGCAGGTCCAAGACATGACTATAGATTACAACTCGACTCTTTACAAAAGATCCAGAGAATACTCTAGGTGAAAGAGAGAAAAAGAAACTTCTTACAAAGAAGAACCAGAAATAAAAACTCAGAACTATCTAGCTAATCAGATTAGCATCTAAACTATCGGGCTTGCAATCGCTACTAGTGCAATGCTCTACAGAAGTAGGCTTTATGGCTAGAGTATCTACTTCTATCTAATCAGAACTTCGTCCTTGCTTCGGTTGATTATATGTTGACTTCATTGACTTTACTGAAGAACTTGAGCTGTCGATGATGGTTTCTTGAGCAGAATTGATGATGACATCATCTTCAACGACTTAGAATCTAGCAAGGGTTAAGAAGGTGGGGTTGAGTACGAGCGTACTTAGCAAGTTCAGTAGAAAGGAGTGTATGATGCACTATCTCTACAGCCACACACCAGAGGTCATAGGCAATGCACGTTTTCGTAAACATTTCTTCAAAGGTTGCTTTTATTTTGAAAACTATGTCCAACAACCTTCATAGGTTTACTAGAACTTCATGGAGTTCCTTTCTTGCCGCGTTTGTAGCTCCTTCCCAGAACAGGGAGTAACATGTCACATTTCTTCCACTCTGCAGAGGTGCGTTACTTTACCCATGAGAGACCAACTCCTCGTTGCACAAGCAAGCAGCTTATTCCCGTCCACAATTCCTTGATGTGGGGCCCAGTAGATGATCCAAGCTAATCACTGCCTCCTTCGCGACTCCGCATGCCCCCTTGGTGTACGCCATGCCCACATCTTGAATTACGGCAATGGTTAGTATAGACCGTCAGATGCCAGAACTATCGTGGGACGTTGAGGGTTCCCACCCATATGCTACATATCCTCTACGAATTACCAATAAATGCACGTTACGAGGATAATAGACACGACCCGGATGCATGCAAGAGGAAGAAGATACAGCTGACTTCTCCGTCCCATTCTAAATCTCATGGTTAACGCGTAATATACGACGCTAGAATCACTGGCGACATGGGTTGTTAAGTCCTAGATATTATGTTCCTTTACCACTGGAACTGTATTAATAGATTATTGCCACTTGGTAAATAACCCATAATCAAATTATTATGAAAATAGTGTTTTCTGACCTTTTTGAAATGCAGGTGATGACAATATTTGAGTTACAAGCATTTGATAGAAAATAACCAAAGGACATGAGCAAGTTGTGAACTTGCCTTTTGTGATTGCAAGATTACGCACTCACGATGTTCAAGACAATAGAAGATCCAAATTATGTAAACAACATCATTGGTCCGGTAAGGACTAATGTCTAAAGAAGCAATATGCTGTGATGCATAAGTAATGTAATGCAATTTGGAAAACCCTAGAGTAATACCCAATATGGTGAATAGGTTAAGTTTAGGTGATTTTTTAAGATTTAGTTTGTCTATAAGTTTACTTTACAAACAAATATATAAATACAAGGAACTTTATACTAAAATGTATGATTCAAAGTAAGTATAACAACACATGACTAGAGTTATCTGGTATTATATAACCATTATGGAATTTCATATTTTAGGTTGATAAGAGTTGAAGAATTATTGTCACTTCCATATGGAATTATGGAATTTCATGTTTTAGGTGCGTTACTTTACACATGACTAAAATGTATGATTTTTTAAGATTTAGTTTGTCTATAAGATAGGCAGTGGCTCTGTTAAGTGTATCCTTCTCTGATATTGGATTATTGTCACTTGTCAACTTTGAATGTTGTGACTCAGATTCAGGTTGATAGTGGATTCATTTACATACTAGAACATATAGTTGGCTTCCTATTCAAATATGATTTATGCACTCTGTTGATAGCTGTTTTTATGACAACAAATGATTCCTAATTAATGTATTAGGAAGATGATTGAATATTCTTTTAAATGACCTGGATTATGTAATCCCCTAATAGAATTTGTTTGGGTTAGGATGAATTCTTGTGACACCTTCAATTGAATCGTACACGAGCTTTATCCATATACTGGGTTGTGTTCTATTTATGTTCTATAGTGTTTGAGAGTTGAAGAAAACTCTATTGGATATATTAGCCTGTGGTACTCAATAATTTCATTAAGCCTGTGATGCTGGTCTGAGAGAAAGCTACAGAAAAGTAGCTATTTTCACCTGCTGCTTTACTTCTTTGATGATCTGTGATGGATACCTCTAGGTATCAGTCCTATAGTGCTTTGGAATTTACTTTGGTGGGTCTTGGTAGGGTTAATATGATAGATCCCTACTGTTTGAGATGGATCCTGAAGCTGTAATTACTTCTGAGGTGCTACTATCAATGGGATGTGCCCAGAATTATCTACTTAAAACTACTGTCAAGTTGGCTGTGGAAATCTGTATATTTCTCCAAGATCAATGATGCATAGGCTGAGATCTTGGTATGGTTTGCAAAGATTGATTGTTTGGCTTTAGTTCAAATCCCTCTATGATGGATACATCCTACTTGGGTGAATCTGAGAGGATCTTATATGAAACAACACATGCTTATATAAGATTTAACATGTGATGGTTTTATATAAACTCACCACACAACTACTTGTTGATGATGTTGTGGTGTTGCTTGCTTTGTTGCTGGCTGGATCTTGATGGATTGATCACTTCCTGGTCTTGTGCTACACACCCCCAGGTTCTGATTCTGCTCCTCCTTGCTCCAGTGATCTTGTGATTGTCCTTGCTATCCACCTGCACCACCCCCTCCTTATGTCACCATTTTATGGATGATTGGGTGGTTGATTAGGTAAGCTAGCTGGTGGATTTGTTTGGGAAGTTGGCAACTCAATGTGTTCTTGGCGTGTGCTTGAGATAATGGGAATAATATGAGAACTCTTTGAGCTGGCTAAGGCAGGGCATTCTCTTTTGACTGCTTAGCATGCTGTTAGCAGAGTAAGATGCTTTACTGTTCAGCCTGATTAGATCAGATCAAGTGAATGGTTTTCACCTTTTATCCTTTTAGTAATTACTGTGTTAGTGAAATTTGCCCCTTTCTCCTTGGCTTATGATGTGGTGCTGAAGCTTTTTAGATGAAATAGAATAGATACTACATACTGGTGAAACTTGCCCCCTTATCTATACTCAATGATGTAAAAAGAATAGTGCACCACATTGTTCACTACTGAGAGTAAAACTAACTAACTAATCCTTTATTTTCTTTCTTGTTTTATTAGTCTTTGTTTTCAGGTACCAAGAGGAAATACATGAAGATCTTTACTAGATGTAGGAATTTAGTTATAGGTGTTTTCTTTATTCTTTTGTAATATACTTATTCCTTTGTAAAATACCTTGTAATATATATATTGTTTTGTAATAAAGAATTCTTTTAGTTATTTCCTCTCTGTAATACCTTTTTCTATTTATTTGTTTCATGTTCTTTATTTTCATTCTCTTATTGTAGAAGAACAATAATACTGTATGTATATATGTAATAATAAAGATTATCTTTTTCCATTATTAAGTCTTATATATTATTCATTTTATTTATTCATTAAAATATTTATAACATTAATGAATTCAATAACTCATTTCTTTATTTAACTTTCCTTG
The DNA here is from genome assembly GCA_910589775.1 of Avena eriantha. Classification (NCBI taxonomy): domain Eukaryota; kingdom Viridiplantae; phylum Streptophyta; class Magnoliopsida; order Poales; family Poaceae; genus Avena; species Avena eriantha. The sequence continues at coordinate 141,295,417 of OU342741.1, read as the reverse complement.
TCTTAAATCCTTATTGTTGTTTAATATATATATCATATAATCAAACAATGTTAATAAAGTATTTTGGAAAACAATTTTAATATTACTAACTTCTAATTTTCAAATACTTTCAAATTGATTTAAATTTCAAACTTGAATAAAAAAAATAACTTCCTCGGAGACTCAATAATTCCTAAAGGTCATGTCAAAATTCATAGCAATCACTATAAAGAGATATTCCTACCTCTAGTTAGTGAAAGAAACTCTGATCTCTTCAGGTTTTTGTTTGGCTAAAAATTTACCCGGATTTTCTATGCATGAATGTAGTGCACACACCTTATCTCAGGTTATTACTAAGCTCTAATGTTGGGATGTTACAGACTCTCTCCCTTAAAATAAACGTCGTCCCCGAAGTTTGTACTCTCTTACGTTTTGGAATGCGGTGTTGACTTGTATTGATCACGGCCTTTCTTAACTCCATTATGATTAGAATTGGGGATAACTATGGTATCCCATCTCCATACCTTTTTCCTTGAACCTTTTACTTCTTGACATCATACAATTGTTGTTCTAAGTTATCCCATGGTTCCTTTTACGATAATCTCTATGGGGCTATATCCTTACGGCCCTACTTCGAATTGGTTGTGGACACATCTTGTCCATTCTAGTCAAGTTTTCCTATTGCACTACACCGGTCTATTTTGGAACCCTTTCTTCCTCTTAAGACAAACTTAAGAGTTGTTTCCCCCCTTTTATCTAGTCCACTAGGGTTAATCTATTATATCACCTTCGATCTTTCATCCGAGCATACTCTGGAGAGTAATCTTATACAGATGACTTCCTATAACCTTATGAGATTAAAGCTTAATCTCATCATGACTTGGTACTTCTTCTCCAACCTTTAGTTGGCAATTATTTAACAACCCATCTGTATTATTGCTTACTCTCCCCCTTGGAGTCTTCTAACGGTCTCTAAATTGTATGTATACTACCCATTAAGTCAATAGTAATGATATTGGTCTCGATCTAGCTTATATCTTATACCTATATAAGGTCTTATGAAAGAATCTGCGGTACACCCACACAATTGTGGATCTCCATAATGAATCTTCCAACGTTACTTGTCTTACTCTTACCCTTTTCGGGCATTGTTTCTCACGGATAACCCTTATTTTTTGAAACGTCTCGAAGGTCATTCGCTTTTAATTTTATACTTCTTCATGTCTTTCTTAACTTAGGCCAAATTTTATACTCTTTAATTTATAAAAATGACCGAACTTGCTAAACCACCAGGATACCGCTATGGATACCAGTTGCGGATCCTCCTAGGTGTATGGATTACCCTATAGGTTCTGGATGTACTACTGGCATTCTCTCCGAGTTGTCAGAGCTTGAACACCACTTTTGTTTCAAAAATTATTCTTTGCAACCTTTCATGTTACTTCCATGAACGTAGTACAATTACTATGTTAGCTTTTGAGTAACCTCGCCTATTTTGAGTGAATTTGGGTTCCTTCCTTCATGTTACTCCACTTTTCTGCTCTAAAACTTCCTCTTATCGCCAGCTCATAATGAGTTGGAATTGATTCATCCATTCAAAATAGTGTTGATACCCTTATATTTAGCCTCCTTCGTGCAAGTATTTATCTTGATCTTCGGAACTCGTCGCTCCCTTACACGAATTTCCTTTGCTACCTAGGTCTATAACATCAAGTAATAACTTGGTGATGCAACATGCATTTGCACATCAATTCAAACTTCATGTATAGATCTAGTTAAATCAAGAAGATTCAAGAAATACTCAAACATATACCATGTATTAAACATATGTCTTCAAAATCTTACAACTCCCAACCACGGCAAGACACTCCCTCTGTACACTACCTCCTTATATTACAAGAGATTTCTTGCTCATGTGAGCATGTTCTCACTTATTTTAGCAAGCCTCTCAAGCACTACAATACGCATTACCCAATATAAACATTATTCAAGCACTCTACTTTATGTTTTACTTCCATTCTTACTTCCCTTACTCACTTCCGTGCTTCTGGGAATTTTGTCCATGATGGCGCAAAGTTCGACGACTGCCTTCTGGTGCATTAGAACATCCAGTAGGTGTGTAACCTTGAGTAGAAGTACCAAGAGTGAGATTAGACATTGAGAAATGACTATCATACTCATTATCTTCTTCAGTATTCTTCTTTCCTCCTCCAGGCGCATCTTCAAAGTAAGAGGTATTCTTTGCTTTTTCCACAAGCCAGTCGTACATATTGGTGTAGTAACTACCAGGACACTCTTCCAGCTCAATGGGATTATTATTACCCCCATATGGTCCATATAATTCTATAGGATTATAACTGGTTTCCACTCCCTTACCCGATTCACAGGGTATAGTTTTTCCCATAACTTCATCATAAGACTGGTCTTCCCATCCGGTATTACCTCTAACGGCATTATTGGAGTTGGGTGCATTCCATATTTTCTGTCCCTCCTCATATTTGGTCCATGGGTCTACTGGTTGATGAGGTTCAACTAGATAATAGGCATAAACTTCAGAGTGTGGGTCATTAAACTCCGTTTCTTCAAACACCTCCCCTGAAAATACTGGCTTCGGGTGCTTTGCTTCTTTAACTAACTTCTTTCTACGTGCCACTGCCTTTGCAGGATTAGTAAAATCCTCAATGACTGTGTCCAACTCTTGAACTAGGACTTGATGAGTTTTATGAAACATGTTCAGTAACGACTTATAACGATCCATATACTCTATTGCCAGAGTCGGTTTAGTCCTTACCAAAGCAGAATGATCTAACTCTGGATCAGAACTAAGGGTTTCATGAGGTATAGCAGTATAGGTAGTACCTACCAGTGCCTTGGAATTCTGTTCCCTTATCTTGTTTATGGCTGCTACTACTGCAATATGATAAGCTGTTGCCATACATCTTGCTTCTCCTGATGGCATTTCTCCACGCACTCCCAACTTCTTGGGTAACATGATCAGGATACGGTACTTGGCTAATATCCGTCCGTCATAGAAACTGTAAACCTTGACCAGAAGTCAAGACTTACAATCTAGGCTCCATAGAAGTTGTCTTAGAGTGATTGTCCAGTCATCTTCCTAATCATCTAAGGTCTTGTTCAATACTTGAACATTTCGAGGTGGATACCTAGGTGCCATTGTTGTACTATAGATAAGAAATTATCATCAGTCATCTTGAGTTAAAACTCATGGTACTCATTTAAAATTGCATAATAAAGAATCATCACACTAGCAACATGACGAGATTATTCCCGATTGAATATCCATCATATTTCTAGAGAACTCTTTATTGTTGCTAACATCCTTCCTACAGGTTCTACCCATTTACTAGGTTTATCAACCTAAGGTCAAAGCATATGCTCTGATACCAGCTGCGGTGACCTAGCATACGACTACATGATGTAGTACACTATAGTCATTGACATAACACCAATGGAACATTGTTCACTAGTATTACATCCCTCAGAGTGGTACAACAGGAACACAGCAGGTCCAAGACATGACTATAGATTACAACTCGACTCTTTACAAAAGATATAGAGAACACTCTAGGTGAAAGAGAGAAAAAGAAACTTCTTACAAAGAAGAACCAGAAATAAAAACTCAGAACTATCTAGCTAATCAGATTAGCATCTAAACTATCTGGCTTGCAATTGCTACTAGTGTAATGCTCTACAAAAGTAGGCTTTATGGCTAGGGTATCTACTTCTATCTAATCAGAACTTTGTCGTTGCTTCGGTTGATGTATATGTTGACTTCATTGACTTTATTGAAGAACTTGAGTTGTTGATGATGGTTTCTTGAGCAGAATTGATGATGACATCGTCTTCAACGACTTAGAATTTAGCAAGGGTTAAGAAGGTACGGTTGAGTACGAGCGTACTCAGCAAGTTCATTAGAAAGAAGTGTATGATGCACTATCTCTATAGCCACAAACTAGAGGTCATAGGCAACGCAGGTTTTCGTAAACATTTCTTCAAAGGTTGCTTTTATTCTGAAAACTATGTTTGAGAACCTTCATAGGTTGACCAGAACTTCATGGAGTTCCTTTCCTGCCGCGTTCGTAGATCCTTCTCGGAACAGGGAGTAACATGTCACATTTCTTCCACTCTACAGGGGTGCGTTACTTTACCCATGAGAGACCAACTCCTTGTTGCACAACCGGGCAGCTTATTCTCGTCCACAATTCCTTGATGTGGGGCCTAGTAGATGTGTTGGAAATATGCCCTAGAGACAAATAGTAGTAAGGACTATTATCATATTTCATATAGTTTATGATTAAGGTATATATCATGCTATAACTGTATTGAGTGGAAACATCAATACACGTGTGATATACAAACAACCAGGGGTTCCCAGTGAAACTCTAGTCACTGGTTCATTGGTCAACAGATGATCATGTTTCCTAATCATGTGGCATTTATGCCAGTTGGAAATGAGGTCATCTCATTCTGAGAATGATATGATGAACCAATACCCAACCTAAACATCATGACCCGATCATGTCACGAAGTTCAAGTTACGATGATTATAAATGGATCCTCGTAGACTATTCCTTAGACCGTGAGGTTATATCAATCACTGTCTCCCGAGAGTGCTTAGATAGCATCAAACGCCATCTGGTAAAACGGTGGTTATAAAGGTGTGTTCAGGTATTCAGAGGAAACTTTAGAGGCAATATATGTCAAGAGCAGGATTTGTCCGTCCATGTGACGGAAAGATACTCAAGGGCCCACTCGGAGAAGTTATATCCAATAGCTGCGCAGCGTGTGATTTGATCACGGGGATATCACTTGTCGAAACGAGTTAAGTAGCATTGTTCAGTAAAGAGATTAAACACGACATGGTGATGTCAATGATCAGATCTCGGGAAATGCAAGTATCGAATGAAAAAGGGAATAAGACACGACTGTCCCGGTTCAAACGACGAAAGATCTTTGTGGAACGCATAGGGGTCACATGGCCATCCAGGTCCCTCTGTCGATCATTGGTGCGGGAGTGTCCCGGCCATGTTTGGAGTGTTCCTGAACCGTGGGGTATCACACTTAAGGGCTTGATGATGCTTAGAGAGTGTTTAAAGGATTGGTAGAATCGTCGAAGAAAAGAAGGGAGAAAACTAGAAGGGTTTCGGTAAGTCCAGAGGATGTCTAGAGTGGAGGTGGAAGGTGTTCCATAGCCACGGAGATTGAATAATGTGTGAATGAATGTTAAACGTTGATTTAATCATTTATTCATAATTATTTAATAAAGATAAAATCAATTAAAGGTTAAAAAGGCTCAATGGGCCAATTTCCGGAGGGAGAAGGCCCATTAGGGGAAAGGAGAGAGGGAGAGGGGCCAGGGGGAGGCCGGCTGGGCCTAGCCCCCCCGCACGGGTCCCACTAGGTGGGCGGCGGCCACCTCCTCCCCCTCCTCTCCTTTAGTCCCACCTCGGGACTTTGAGGGAGGTTGTACCTCCCCTCCCCCTATATATAGTGGGGTATTTGGCCTAGAAAAATACACCAATAATCAATAAAGATCTCCCCACTTTTGGGAGGACCTCCAATTGATATTTTCTCTCTCCCCTCCTCTCTCTCTCTCTCTCTCTCTCTCTCTCTCGTGATCATGGTCCTAAGTTTGGACTACGCGAGCGAGAGACATCTTCACCGCGGAGCGCCGTTGCACTGCGGGGTTTGGATCCGGGAGCTCTACTTCCGCAACTGCTGTTGGATCGGGGAAGTGGGAGTCATCGTCAGGCACCGGACGTGTGTAACTCCCCGCGAGGTGTCGAACTTGAGGCACTCAAGTCGTTGGAGCTAGAAGGAGCGCAAGGACTTCATCACGACCTTGAGGTCGGCTTCGGCTCGTCTACATCAACCACGCTCTCCTAAGCATTGACAACGCTTTTCGGTCTTCAAGGGTAAGTTCGCGAAAAGCCCCTCCCGTTACTGTATTACTAATAGATAGGTACTGGCAGTTTCAGGGGTTCAGGGGCGTAGTGTAAATTTTATTGTTTTCATGCGCGGAACCCCTACAAGATGATCCAAGCCAATCACTGCCCCCTTCGTGACCCCGCATGCCCCCTTGGTGTACGTCATGCCCACATCTTGAATTACGGCAATGGTTAGTACAGACCATCAGATGCCAGAACTATCGTGGGACGTTGAGGGTTCCTGATGTCTATGCACTTCTATTCTTGTAGACAGTTGTTGGGCCTCCAAGTGTAGAGGTTTGTAGAACAGCAACAACTTTTACCTTAAGTGGATCACCCAATGTTTATCGAACTCAGGGAGGAAGTAGTCAAAGGTATCCCTCTCAAGAAACCCTACAATCAAGATACAAGAAGTCTCTTGTGTCCCCAACACACCCAATACACTTGTTATGTGTATAGGTGCACTAGTTCGGCGAAGAGATAGTAAAATACAAGTGGTATGGATATAAGACAATGGTGCCAGAAAATAATTTGCTGGCGCGTGGTTGACGTGGGAGCTTTTTCTTCTTCAATCCCCAGCAACAGCACTAGAAAATAGCTTGATGGCGTGGAAAAGACTAAAGACAAATTGAAATAAAGATGGAAGCAAGCAAATATGTAACAGATCTAGTTGCAAACGGTGTTTCAATGCTTAGAAACAAGGCCTAGGGATCATACTTTCACTAGTGAACACTCTCATATAAATATCTTCTCTTTACGATACTACGATGAACTACTCTCCGGTTGGACACTCTAATCCATGGTAGGGCTATAACAGCACACCTCAAAGTTCGCTTTCCCCATCTAGATAACCCCACACTGTCACCTTGAGCACTAGATGGTTCCAACAAACACCACAATTTCATAGAGACATCCAACTCCAAATATAACTCATAACAAGTATTTGTAATCTCTAGCCTAAGTACCACCATGGTGTGCATGCTATCACTTTCACACACATGGGGAGAGCAGAGATCTATTAAATCACTTGAGTAGCAAGGTAGATCTACTTGATTACAAAGCTCATGATCACAATATGATCATGCATAGAGAGAGATGAACACATAGCTACCGGTAGAACCCTTAGCCTCGAGAGAGAACTACTCCCTCATCATCATGGGAATCAGCAACGGCGATGGAGATGGTGGTGGAGATCAATGGAGATGGCTCTGGGGGCACTTCCCCATCCTGGCAAGGTGCCGGAATAGAGACTTTCTGTCCCCTGAATCTCCCCTTCGGTGACGGGAGCGCTGCGGAACTTTTTGTGGTTGGAGGCTTGACGATTTAGGGTTTCTGCATCGGGAGGCTTCTTATAGGCGAAGAGGCAAGGTCAGTGGGTGGACCATGGGCCCACACCACCTGGTGGCACGGCTAGGGGGACCCGCGCCACCCTACGGTGTGGCCAACCCCTGGCCCCTCTCTGTCTCGTCTTCTGGCTTCGTGTTCCCCTCGGTAAAATATTGACTTTGGCTTTTGTCCTGTCCAATTCCGAGAATATTCATTTTTCTGACTTTCTAGAACCAAAAATATCAGAAAACATGCAACTCGGATTGTGGCATCTTGTTAATAGGTTAGTCCAAGAAAGTGTATAAAAATACTCCAAAGTTGGAACAAAACATAAGAAAGTAGATAAAAACCAAGCATGGAACATCAAAAATTATAGATACGTTAGCAACGTATCAACATCCCCAAGCTTAACTCCTGCTCGTCCTCGAGTAGGTAAGTGATAAAAAGAAAGAATAATTTTTGAGGTGATATGCACCATCGTAAACTTGATCAAAGTATTTGTAAAAAATTGAAAGCTGGGATCATAGTACTTCAACATAACATGAAAGATAAAGTTCTAGCAATAAGACATAGCAACTATGTTGCAACATGAAAAGGCACAAACAAAAGATTCATGCATAACAATGCTTTGCAAGACGTTTGTTTGTTTCACATAAAGAAAACATAGCATAGTGGCATTCATTTTGTCCCTCATAGAGTAGCAAACATAAATGCATAGGACACCTTCAAAGTTCATAAGAGTGACTAGATACAAGTAGTTTAAGAACAAGCAATATCAAGTTATGCATCAATCAACAAGTCTTGGGACAATGCACATAGAACTAAGAATGGCCACTATGCTCTCAAAGTAGGTGCATAAAGGTAGAAGGTGGAGACTCAACATAAAAGTAAAAGAAAGAGCTTCATAGAAGGAAGTAGAGATTCAAGTTTCATAAAGAGCTTCCAAAAATTATGGTACTTATTAGCTTTTAGCTCTCATTGCCCCTATCATAAGCATCTTCAAGTGGTTACGATTAAAGTGACACAACTAAGAGGATATGCTTGACAAGTTATAAGCCTAAATCTCATGCCCCTTACTTACGAAGACCGAACCTCATGCTACTCAACTTTCGTCACTGTTGGGTCCGCAGCATAGAAAACAAAAAATTTCCTACGATGAGAACTATACGCCAAGGTATATCTACTAGATACAGAGCAATGGGTGGACATACATCCATAGAGAACTTACCCTCGAAGACAACGAGTTTTGTTAACGAGTAGGAACTCGTGGTTGATGTAGTCGTACGCTTGCCGATCTCAAGATCGTGTGGAAGTCCGAGCGCCGCAAATCAGCAGCACATCCGTCCTCGCACACACGTTCAAGCCACCGGACAACCTCCACCTCCTCGCTCCAGCGAATCAGCGGAAGCAGCAACTCCTTCCAGACGCAAGGCCACCGGGAACATGTATCTCACTAATCCGAGACCATGGGGAAATATCTAGAGGGGGAGAGAGATCCTTCACGAGGAGGTGTGATTTGTGAGAGGGGAGAAGGGGGCTTTATATAGGAGGGAGGGAGACCCCTCCCCTCCCATAGCCGGCGCATGAGGGGGGGGACTCCTCCCCTCCTTCATTCATGTGGTGAACCTCCACTCACATAAACATGGCCTCCACCCAAAATCCCACTCACATGTATTTAATTTCCACCAAATTAAATGCAACTCTCAATTAATAAAACTCTTTTATTTATTTTATTTAGAATTTTGTTAATTACTTTAATTAACAAACATTCACATAAAACCCCTTGCAACATTTCAATATCACATGCAAAACCACTTTCTGCAATTTCACCCGAAACAATTCCGGTTTCTATCGAAACTTTTCCTGCGCTTTGCAAACCTTTTTGTCTGGAACATATGTGCTCCTAAATGGTGTCCGGCAACCCTTAAGTGTGTCACCCTACGGTTCGCGAATAATGCAGACATGATTGAGACTCCTCTCAGATCAATAATCAGAAGCGGGACCTGGAGATCCATACTGACTCCTGCATATTCAACGATGACTTCTGTGATCGTGAGAACCTTTAACCTCAGCAATTTAATCCCTTTGTCTCATGATATAATACATGTCCGAGATTCGATCATCGGTATCCAAAATACCTAGTTTGATCTCGTTACCGACATGCACTCTTTTCTCGTTCCCGTGATATAACATTCTAGTGATCACATCACTTGCTTGCAAGCTATCTTAATGTGATATCACCGAGAGGGCCTAGAGTATATCTATCCGTCATCGGGATTGACAAATTCCACTCTTGATCCATGAGCCTCAACATAACACCTTCATAGCACTGAACCCATCTTTATGGTCACCCTGTTACGGTGTGACGTTTGATGTTATCAAGATACTCTTCCGGTGTTAGCAATTAACATGATCTCATGGTCTAAGGACTAAGACTACTTTGTATGATGTTATAGCAATATAAACATAATGACTTGATCGCAATGCTATACTTCGGATGAATGTTCATCACATCATTTCACAAATGTTGTGACCTTGTTATTAACAACATCCAATGTCCATGATCAAGAAACCTTGATCATCTTGTTAATCAACAAGCTAGTTTATAAGAGAGGCATAACTAGGAACCCTTTTTATTTATTAAACACACATGTATTGATGTTTCCTCTCAATACAATTATAGCATGCAAAATAAACATCTATCATATACAAGGAATATATAATAACAACTTTATTATTGCCTCTCAGGGCATATTTCCTTCAGTCTCCCACTTGCACTAGAGACAATAATCTAGTTCACATAGTGATAAATCTAACACCCATGGAGTTCTGGTGTTGATCATGTTTTGCCCTAGGGAGTACTTTAGTCAACGGATCTGCTACATTCAGGTCCGTGTGCACTTTACAAATCTTTATATCTCCATCCTTGACATGCTCGCGGATGGAGTGAAACCGGCGCTTAATATGTTTGGAATTCTTGTGAGACCTTGGTTCCTTGGCGTTGGCTATGGCTCCATCGTTGTCACAATAGATCACCATTGGGTCCAACGCACTAGGAACCACACCTAGTTCAGTTATGAACTCCTTCATCCAAACCGCTTCCTGTGCTGCTTCTGAAGCAGCAACATATTCCGCCTCCGTCGTTGATCCAGCCACCACAGGTTGTTTGGAGCTCCTCCAACCAACTGTTGCTCCGTTCAAGAGAAATACGTATCCGGATTGATACTTAGAGTCATCCGGATCAGTGTCAAAGCTAGCATCGACATAACACTTAGCGACTAGCTCTTCTTCACCTCCGTATATAAGAAGCATATCCTTAGTTCTTCTCAAGTACTTGAGGATGTTCTTTACCGCTATCCAGTGTTCCGAACCTGGATCAGATTGGTACCTACTAGTCAAACTAATAGCATGTGCCACATCCGGTCTTGTACATAGCATGGCATACATTATAGAGCCTATGGCTGAGGCATAGGGGATCTTATCCATTATCTCTCTTTCTTCCGCCATAGCCGGACTTTGAGTCTTACTCAATGTCTTGCCTTGCAGCATAGGTAAGTACCCCTTCTTACTTCCACCCATATTAAACTTCTTTAATATCTTATCAAGGTATGTACTCTGCGATAGCCCAATTAGGCGTCTTGATCTATCTCTATAGATTTTAATGCCTAATATATATGAAGCTTCAACAAGGTCCTTCATTGAAAATTTGCTGTTTATATAACTTTTAACACTGTTTAAAAGATCTATATCATTTCCAATCAATAATATGTCATCCACATATAATATCAGAAATGCCACATTGCTCCCACTCACTTTCTTGTAAATACAAGCCTCTCCATAAGTTTGGACAAATCCAAACTCTTTGATCACCTCATCAAAGCGGAGATTCCAACTCCGGGATGCTTGCTTCAGTCCATAGATGGATCGCTGAAGTTTGCACACCTTATCAGCATCCTTAGGATCGACAAAACCCTTAGGTTGTATCATATACAACTCTTCTTCAATATTACCATTGAGGAACGCAGTTTTGACATCCATCTGCCATATTTCATAATCGAAATATGCAGCAATTGCTAACATAATCCTAACCGACTTAAGCATCGCTACGGGAGAGAATGTCTCATCGTAGTCAACTCCTTGAATTTGTCGAAACCCCTTTGCGACAAGTCGAGCCTTATAGATGGTTACATTACCATTAGCATTAGTTTTTCTTTTGAAAATCCATTTATTCTCAACGGCCTTTCGATCGTGAGGTAAGTCCACCAAGGTCCAAACTTGGTTTTCGTACATGGATTCCAACTCGGATTTCATGGCTTCTAGCCATTTGTTGGAATCAGGGCTCATCATCGCTTCTTCATACGTCGCAGGGTCATCTATTTCATCAATCATGAAATTTATAACAGGATTGCTGTACAGTTCAGGAGCTGCACGTGTCCTGCTTGACATGCGAGGTTCGGTAGTGTCCTCTTTCGGAGTTTCATGATCAATATCATTAGCTCTCTCTTCATTAGGTGAAGTCAACTCCGAAACAACTTCCGGCGCTGTGCTACTCGCCATTTCATGAAGAGAAGGTTCAATAACCTCTTCGAGTTCTACCTTCCGACTACTCACACCTTTCGCGAGAAACTCCTTCTCAAGAAAGGATCCATTCTTGGCAACAAAGACCTTGCCTTCGGATCTGTGATAGAATGTATACCCAATCGTTTCCTTAGGGTATCCTATGAAGACGCATTTTTCCGCTTTGGGTTCGAGTTTATCTGGTTGAAGTTTCTTCACATAAACATCGCATCTCCAAACTTTAAGAAATGACAGCTTAGGTTTGTTTCCAAACCATAATTCATACGGTGTCTTTTCAACGGATTTAGATGGTGCCCTATTTAAAGTGAATGCAGCGGTTTCCAGTGCATAACCCCAAAATGACAGTGGCAAGTCAGTCAGAGACATCATAGATCGAACCATATCCAATAAAGTACGATTACGACGTTCTGACACACCATTACGTTGTGGTGTTCCGGCAGGTGTGAGTTGTGAAACTATTCCACAGTCTTTCATATGTGTGCTAAACTCGTAACTAAGATACTCTCCTCCACGGTCGGACCACAGAAATTTGATCTTTCTGTTACGATGATTTTCCACTTCATTCTGAAATTCTTTGAACTTTTCAAAGGTTTCAGACTTATGTTTCATCAAATAGATATACTCGTATCTACTCAAATCATCCGTGAAAGTAACAAAATAACGATATCCACCTCGCGCCGACACACTCATTGGTCCACACACATCAGTATGTATGATTTCCAATAAATCTGTCGCCCGTTCCATTGAACCGGAAAACGGCGTTCTAGTCATCTTGCCCATAAGGCATGGTCACATGTATCAAATGATTCAAAATCAAGTGATTCCAAAAGTCCATCAGAATGGAGTTTCTTCATGCGTTTAACGCCAATATGACCTAGACGGCAGTGCCACATATATGTAGATATATCATTATCAAGTTTAATCCTTTTAGCATCAACATAATGAATATGCGTAATATTACTATCGAGATCCAACAGAAATAAACCATTCAACATAGGTGCATGACCATAAAAGATATTATTCATATAAATCGAACAACCATTGTTTTCAGACTTAAACGAATAACCACTTTGCATCAAACATGATCCGGATACAATGTTCATGCTCAGTGCAGGCACCAAATAACAATTATTTAGGTTTATAACTAATCTCGGCGGCATATGGAGAGGCAGCGTTCCGACGGCAATCACATCAACTCTTGATCCATTGCCGACCCGCATCGTGACCTCATCCCTTGCTAATTGTCGCTTGTTCCGCAGCCCCTGAATCGAGTTACATATATTAGCAACCGATCCCGTATCAAATACCTAGGTGCTACTGCGAGTACTAGTCAAGTACACATCAATAACATGTATATCACATATACCTTTGTTTGCCTTGCCGGCCTTCTTGTCCGCCAAATAATTGGGGCAGTTGCGCTTCCAATGGCCAGTCCCCTTGCAATAGTAGCACTCGGTGTCAGACTTAGGGCCAGCTCGGGGTTTCTTTTCAGGCGCACCAACAGATTTGCCGCCCTTCTTTCCCTTCTGCTTGCCTTTCTTGTCCTTCTTGAAACTGGTCGTCTTATTGATCATCAACACTTGATGTTCTTTCCTAATCTCCACTTCTGCAGTCTTAAGCATTGACAGAAGCTCGGGAAGAGACTTCTTCATGCCCTGCATATTATAGTTCATCACGAAGCTCTTGTAGCTAGGTGGCAGAGATTGGAGAACACGATGTATGCCTAAGTCATTGGGAATCGTTATTCCCAAGGACACAAGCTTATCGGCGTACCTAGACATTTTGAGTACGTGCTCACTAACGGAGCTGTTCTCTTCCATCATGCAGCTAAAGAACCTTTCAGAAGCATTATAACTCTCTACGGCAGCATGGGTATCGAAAATCATTTTCAATTCTCCCATGGTATCAAAGGCATTGCCATTTTCGAAACGTTTTCGAAGTTCTGGCTCTAGCCCATACAGTATGCCGCAATGAACTAAGTTGTGGTCCTCCTGATGAGTTATATAGACGTTCTTTTCCTCGTAAGGGGCATCAGGAGCTGGTGGGGGGCCTAGCGGCGCCTCTAGCACATATTGTTTTTGTGCAGCAGTGAGGAGAATCCTCAAATTCATAGCCCAATTGGTGAAGTTGCTACCATTCGCAGCAGGCTTCTCTTTCTCCATGAACACATTGAAATTAAAAGCAGGTGGTGCCATCTACAACAGAATTTGTAAAATATATTTAGACTAAGTTTATGATAGATTGAGTTCAACTAATCCAAATTACTAATGAACTCCCACTCAAAAATGACATCCCTCGTGTCTTTTTGGTGATTACATGAACCAAATCCACTACACCAAGTCCGATCATCACGTGAGTCGGTGTAGCTTCAAAGGAGAGCATCTATATGGGCATCATATCAACTATATGACTCATGCTTAACCTTTCGGTCCGTGTTCCGAGGCCATGTCTGTACATGCTAGGCTCACCAAGTAAGAACCTTAGTATTCGCGTGTGTAAAACTGTCTTACACCCGTTGTATGAAAGCGTAGAGTTGAGAACACCCGATCATCACGTAATGCCTCAAAACACGATTCATAGAACGGTGCATACTTAAGGAAGAACACATTTTATCTTGATATCTAAATGAGGGATCATCTTATAATGCTACCAAAAGCGCCAAACTAGCAATATAAGATGCTAACATCTAATGTGTGAAGTGAGGTGATATGGTCCATGCATTTGATCTCTATCATTTGCATCGTGGTATGATCTCTATTATTCCTTTATGTGTAAGGCCAAGGTCTATGGAACTTACACGTTAAGTGAGTTGTAAGAGTATCTATCATACATCTACTTACAACAATACCATATCAAGACACTAGCCCGGCAACGATCTAAACTAGACGCCTCTAATTTATCAATTGCAAGTTTTACGTGGCTTAGGGCTTTCGGAGATAGAACCGGTCTTACCTACGAACATGAACCACAACGAGGATAACCAAGTTATTAGCAACTCGTTGTAAATCAGATATTGACTATAGTAGGAGAGACAGACACCCGCTAGCCACTTATGCAAAACTAGTTGCATGTCAGTCGTGGAACCGGTCTCATGTACGATGACATGTAAGGTTGGTCCGGGCTACTTCATCCCACTATGCCACCAATATCCAAAGTACATAGAAGATGCAATAACATGATCATCATCGCCCACATATAAACATATGTGTACTACCCGTGCAAAGCACCTACGCATAGATCAGGCTCTGATACCACTGTTGGGTCCGCAGCATAGAAAACAAAAAAATTCCTACGATGAGAACTATACGCCAAGATCTATCTACTAGATACAGAGCAACGGGTGGACATACATCCATAGAGAACTTACCCTCGAAGACAACTAGTTTTGTTAACGAGTAGGAACTCGTAGTTGATGTAGTCGTACGCTTGCCGATCTCAAGATCGTGTGGAAGTCCGAGCGCCGCAAATCAGCAGCGCATCCGTCCTCGCACACACGTTCAAGCCACCGGACAACCTCCACCTCCTCGCTCTAGCGAATCAGCGGAAGCAGCAACTCCTTCCAGACGCAAGGACACCGGGAACATGTATCTCGCTAATCCGAGACCATGGGGAAATATCTAGAGGGGGAGAGAGATCCTTCACGAGGAGGTGTGATTTGTGAGAGGGGAGAAGGGGGCTTTATATAGGAGGGAGGGAGACCCCTCCCCTCCCATAGCCGGCGCATGAGGGGGGGACTCCTCCCCTCCTTCATTCATGTGGTGAACCTCCACCCACATAAACATGGCCTCCACCCAAAATCCCACTCACATGTATTTAATTTCCACCAAATTAAATGCAACTCTCAATTTATAAAACTCATTTATTTATTTTATTCAGAATTTTGTTAATTACTTTAATTAACAAACATTCACATAAAACCCCTTGCAACATTTGAATATCACATGCAAAACCACTTTCTGCAATTTCACCCGAAACAATTCCGGTTTCTATCGAAACTTTTCCTGCGCTTTGCAAACCTTTTTGTCTGGAACATATGTGCTCCTAAATGGTGTCCGGCAACCCTTAAGTGTGTCACCCTACGGTTCGTGAATAATGCAGACATGATTGAGACTCCTCTCAGATCAATAATCAGAAGCGGGACCTGGAGATCCATACGGACTCCTGCATATTCAACGATGACTTCTGTGATCGTGAGAACCTTTAACCTCAGCAATTTAATCCCTTTGTCTCATGATATAATACATGTCCGAGATTCGATCATCGGTATCCAAAATACCTAGTTTGATCTCGTTACCGACATGCACTCTTTTCTCGTTCCCGTGATATAACATTCTAGTGATCACATCACTTGCTTGCAAGCTATCTTAATGTGATATCACCGAGAGGGCCTAGAGTATATCTATCCGTCATCGGGATTGACAAATTCCACTCTTGATCCATGAGCCTCAACATAACACCTTCATAGCACTGAACCCATCTTTATGGTCACCCTGTTACGGTGTGACGTTTGATGTTATCAAGATACTCTTCCGGTGTTAGCAATTAACATGATCTCATGGTCTAAGGACTAAGACTACTTTGTATGATGTTATAGCAATATAAACATAATGACTTGATCGCAATGCTATACTTCGGATGAATGTTCATCACATCATTTCACAAATGCTGTGACCTTGTTATTAACAACATCCAATGTCCATAATCAGGAAACCTTGATCATCTTGTTAATCAACAAGCTAGTTTATAAGAGAGGCATAACTAGGAACCCTTTTTGTTTATTAAACACACATGTATTGATGTTTCCTCTCAATACAATTATAGCATGCAAAATAAACATCTATCATATACAAGGAATATATAATAACAACTTTATTATTGCCTCTCAGGGCATATTTCCTTCAGTCACAAGTAAGCTCCTGTCATTGTAAGTACATATGTATCATAAAGAACCGCCAACGGGGTACCCCTTGCACATGATACAGGATCTATCCCATAATCAAAATGACAAGGCAAGCAGACAATGAGCATCTCAGCGATCTTTTTATTTGCTATTTGCATAGGTTTTTATTGAGGATTCTTCATAGAGTGCTCATTATGGTTATGCTGCAAGTTTCCACCATGATTAGGCATGGCTTAGGCTGGCGGCCCAGGCGTTTCTCTAACACACATACAAACTCAATGATCTTACAAGTTCCACTTTTATTTCACACCGCCGGGATCCATAAGCAAAAGAACATGATATCAATGGGGTACAATGTACAAGTGCAATGTTGAAAGCGTTCCCCATGATACATGGTTCTGCTAATTTCAACTTATAAAGAGCAAGCATATACGCAACAAAGATGGACACAATGGTTCAAGTTTATTAAGTGTTAGAAAGTAAAGTGTGTCATCAAGTTCGTGAGAGCTTTAGTCACTAATTTTCACATAACAAGTTTAATTTGGAAGGTAGATAAAAACATGAATATACTTGGAATAGCAAATGCTAATAGGTAGGTATGGTGGAATCTTTGGAATAACTTGGTTTTATTTGGAGTTGGATGCATGAGTGGAACTCATACTTGGTTATGGAGACTAGCAAAAGACTGGGAGCGACCAACTAAGAGAGCAATAATGGCCATAATCATGCAAAGCGACAAAACATCATTAATTAAAGCATAAAGTGATATTACAAGTCGAAAACCAAAGGATCATCAAGGCTATAGTGACTTTGGATAGTCATAACATGGTGTGAGCATGCGCCAAGCCAACCCAAATAAAGCATCAAAGGAGAATACCACAATACTATGCTTTAATATGCTAAAACAACGCATGATTCTTCCAAGGCACATTAAGCAATCTCAATTGTTTATAACAAGTCATGCTACAGAAATAATCACTAAGCATAAAGCCAAAACATTACCAAGCATGGCATGATAAAGTCTAAGTCACAGTCAAAAACAAGCTCCCTTTTGTACCACTTTAAGCATGAACTTTTCCTACTCTTTTCCAATCCAAACCAACTTATTTGAAAGAACTCACAAATATAATAATAAATAAAGATCAGTGAGATTTTCTCACAAATCCAAAAGAAAGAACTAAAAATTTCTAAGCTGAAAGCACAAGAAAACTAAGGCTAAACAGAGTGCTAGCAAAAGAGAACACTCACAAAACAATAAGAATGAAAACTAGAGTGTTCTAGGCAATGAATAACGGGGTGTGTCTCTCTCCAAAAGAAGTGTGTTGGGATCCAACCAAATTATTCAAGAAAACTAAGCAAACAAAAACCAAAAACAAAAACAAAGACGCTCCAAGAACAACACAATTGTGCATGAAACAATAAAAATGAAGTGGTTGGAAGAAACCTGAGATTTTTATTGATAAAGAAGGGGATGCCTTGGGCATCCCCAAGATTTGATGCTTGTACTTCTTGGATATTTCTTGGGGTGACACGCTGTGGCATCCCCAAGCTGGAGCGTTAGTCCATTCTTCATCTCATTACATCATTCCTTCCATACACCTAAAATTTCTCCTTCATACAAAACTTCACACAATCTTTATTAGCAACATTAGTGCACTCAAGATAATAAGTCTTTGGGTTCAGTTTCAACACCAATAAAACTTCCATTAAAACACAAGCTACTGTATCACTTCCCTAAAAAAGCTCAATTCCCCAAAAGAACTCAAAAAGGAATCAACAAGAAGCAAATGCAAATAATGGCAGAAATCTGTCAAAACAGACCAGCAGGTAAAAAGCAATTTTTTCGAACACCTTATGTTGCTCAAATCGAAACATGTTGAACTAACAGAAGTTAGATAACAACCTGGGGCAAAAGTAAAAAAAATCACAGCTCAAAATGACTTACAGAGATTTTACACGAATTTTTACGGCGAAGCACAAAAATCTGTTTTGGGACAGCAACTTTCTCAAGTCTTACTTCTCTCTCATTAGAGGTTATTCTTGGCACAAAAACCACACAAAAGGGATAAGGAGAGGTTTACTGAAGAAATAACTTCCAAGACTCAACTAAAACTTTTGGGTTATCTCCCAATAAATACTTTTCTTTAATGCCTTTAAGTTAGGCATGATAGTTTGAGAAGATGCTCATATAGAAAATATGAATTGAAGTAAAAGAGAGCATCAAGAAGCAAATTCAAAACACATATAAGTCTAACCCACTTCCTATGCATAGGAATCTTGTAAGAAACAAGTCATGAAAGCACAAAGCAATAAGCATAGGAAAGCAAAACAAGTGCAACTTCAAGACTTTCAACATAAAGAGGGGAAACCTAATATTATTGAGATGCATAAAACCATGTTTCCCTCTCTCATAATAACTTTCAGTAGTATCATGAATAAAATTAACAATATAACTATCACATAAAACATTTTTATCATGAGCCACATGCATAAAATAATTAATACTCCCTACATAAACATAGTCATTCTTATTAATTATAGTGGGAGCAAATTCAACAAAATAGCTATCATTATTATTCTCATCACCATAATCATCAAATATAGGAGGCATATTGTAGTCATAATGAATTTCCTGCTCGATAGTAGGTGGACTGAAAATATCATATTCATCATTGCAATCATCATATATTGGAGGTATACCATCATCATAAGCCATAGAATAGCTATCTTCCAAAGCTGGGGAACTAAAAAGATCATTTTCATAAACTAGCTTCCCCAAGCTTAGACTTTTTCATAGCATTAGCAATAATGGTGTTTACAGAATTCATACTAATAACATTGCTATTAGCATGCAAATAAAGTTCCATAGGTTTTTTAATTTTCTCTTCAAACACTTCATGTCCTAACTCAAGATAAATACTATAAAGCTCTCTAATTTTGTTGTTGTTTTCCATTAAGCCTAACTAGTGAAAACAAGAGACAAAAAGACAAAATTGCAGAATCTAAAGGAAATAACTTCGAGCACTTACACCGAAGGATGTGAGTACCTTTTACCTAACCTCCCCGGCAACGGCGCCAGAAAATATCTTGATGTCTATGCACTTCTATTCTTGTAGATAGTTGTTGGGCCTCCAAGTGCAGAGGTTTGTAGAACATCACCAAGTTTTCCCTTAAGTGGATCACCCAAGGTTTATCGAACTCAGGGAGGAAGTAGTCAAAGGTATCCCTCTCAAGCACCCCTGCAATCAAGACACAAGAAGTCTCTTGTGTCCCCAACACACCCAATACACTTGTTAGGTGTATAGGTGCACTAGTTTGCCGAAGAGATAGTAAAATACAAGTGGTATGGATATAAGACAACGGTGCTATAAAACACTTTGCTGGCGCGTGGTTGACGTGGGAGCTTTTTCTTCTTTAGTCCCCAGCAACAGCGCTAGAAAATAGCTTGATGGCATGGAAAAGACTAAAGGCAAATTGAAATAAAGATGGAAGCAAGCAAACATGTAACAAATCTAGTTGCAAACGGTGTTTCAATGCTTAGAAACAAGCCCTAGGGATCATACTTTCACTAGTGAACACTCTCATATAAATATCTTCTTTTTATGATACTACGCTGAACTACTCTCCGGTTGGACACTCTAATCCATGGTAGGGCTATAACAACACTCCTCAAAGTTCGCTTTCCCCATCTAGATAACCCCACACTGTCACCTTGAGCACTAGATGGTTCCAACAAACACCACAATTTTATAGAGACATCCAACTCCAAATATAACTCGTAACAAGTATTTGTAACCTCTAGCCTAAGTGCCACCATGGTGTGCACGCTGTCACTTTCACATACATGGGGAGAGCAGAGATCTATTAAAGCACTTGAGTAGCAAGGTAGATCTACTTGATTACAAAGCTCATGATCACAATATGATCATGCATAGAGAGAGAGAGATGAACACATAGCTACCAGTAGAACCCTTAGCCTCAAGAGAGAACTACTCCCTCATCATCATGGGAATCAGCAACGGCGATGGAGATGGTGGTGGAGATCGATGGAGATGGCTCCGGGGGCACTTCCCCATCCTAGCAGGGTGCCAGAACAGAGACTTTATGTCCCCCGAATCTCCCCTTCAGTGGCGACGGCGCTGTGGAACTTTTCATGGCTGGAGGCTTGACGATTTAGGGTTTCTACATCAGAAGGCTTCTTATAGGCGAAAGGCAAGGTCGGTGGGTGGACTAGGGGCCCACACCACCTGGTGGCGCATCCAGGGGGACTCGTGCCACCCTACGGTGTGGTCGGCCCCTGGACCCTCTCCATCTCGTCTTCTGGCTCCATGTTCTCCTCGGTGAAATATTGACTTTGGCTTTTGTCCCTTCCAATTCCGAGAATATTCATTTTTCTGACTTTCTAGAACCAAAAATAGTAGAAAACAAGCAACTAGCACTGTGGCATCTTGATAATAGTTTATTCTAAGAAAGTGTATAAAAATACTCCAAAGTTGGAACAAAACATAAGAAAGTAGATAAAAACCAAGCATGGAACATCAAAAATTATAGATATGTTAGCAACGTATCAGTTCCCACCCATATGCTGCATATCCTCTACGAATTACCAATAAATGCATGCTACAAGGATAACAACCATGACCTGGCCATCCGGATGCATGCGAGAGGAAGAAGATACAGCTGACTTCTCCATCCCATTCCAAATCTCATGGTTAACACGTAATATACTGTGCTAGAATCACTGGCGACATTGGTTGTTAAGTCCTAGATATTATGTTCCTTTACCACTAGAACTATATTAATAGATTATTACCACTTGGTAAATAATCCATAATCATATTATTATGAAAATAGTGTTTTCTGACCTTTTTGAAATGCAAGTGATGACAACATTTGAGTTACAAGCATTTGATAGAAAATAACCAAAGGACATGAGCAAGTTGTGAACTTGCCTTTTGTGATTGCAAGATTATGCACTCATGGTCTTCAAGACAATAGAAGATCCAAATTCTGTAAATAGCATCATTGGTCCGGTAAGTACTAATGTTTAAAGAAGCAATATGATGTGATGCATAAGTAATGTAATGCAGTTTGGAAAACCCTCGAGTAATACCCAATATGGTGAATCAGTTAAGTTTAGGTGATTTCTTTAAGATTTAGTTTGTCTATAAGTTTACTTTACAAACAAATATATAATACAAGGAACTTAATACTAACATGTATGATTCAAATTAAGTATAACAACACATGACTAGAGTTATTTGGTATTATGTAACCATTATGGAATTTCATGTTTTAGGTTGATAAGAGTTGAAGAACTTATTATGAGATTGTTGTTTGAAGTGGCCAAACGAATAACTTTTTGAAGAAAAGGTTTCTTTGATAAGGTTTAACCAATCTTTATGGTTAATAGAATGTGTAAGTTTTGGATTTGAGATGCCTTATGACTTAATTTGGAACAGACAAAAGTTAACTATAAAAACATAATTAGATCTAGGGTGTGTTGTGTTTAAAAGTATTAATAAGCTTTAAACCTTGCAACAAGCATGTTTGAAGGTATAGGATCATTCACTTTCAGGTTAAGTGAATGATGAGTTTAAATGTGATTTGCTATTATGGAATACTAGATTATTCTTAAACAAGACATTGTTAAATGATCTTTTGATTGGTTAGGGTTTGAAATCATGTTAAGAATGGTTAAGAGATAAAGAGCATTCACTGTTATTATAAGTGAATTATGTTTACTTAAAATTGTTGGTTTAGTTTGGATTTATATTAAAAGAATTCTATAAAGTTAATAAGTTACACTTCAGTTTTATTATAGATTCAATTTATGGTTTTTGAATTGGTATTCAGAGAAAAAAGACTTTAAGTTTCATATAGAATTGTGATTATTTCTTACTTAAGAAATGTTTAAAGAATTTACAAAAGAGGTATTTTATAAAATAGATAAGGATTTATTTCTTAATAACCTTAAAATGTGTTGGAATAATATAATTAGTATTTTCCTAGTAAAACATACTTACTTAAAATCTTAGAAGTGAATTTTATTTAATTTTAGGTGGTATCCTTATTTTTATAAATTTCCACAAAGGATTATATATTTTTTAAATATTTTCTTCAAGTTTCATTTGAAACAAATTAAGTTAGTATTTTTACAAAATAGTAGATTCATTTTCATAAGCAAAGATGATTTTTATTCATTTTTAGGACTTTTCTTAATTTATGAAATATCACTTAGACTTTAGTGATATTAATATTTATTTGTATTTTATGTAAGTAAAGTTATATTTCTCTTGGCTAGAAATTATTTTTGTGATCATTTCCATATGTTATAAGAATTTTTATAAAATTCTAAATAAAAATATATATATACATCAGCAATAATAGTTCTAAATTCAATTTATTATTTTTCTTGGGTAGAGGGCATTTTTATGAGTTCATAGATATATGATTTGTATTTTTAGGGTTTTTATTTATTTTTCTAGAGTTGTTTTTGTTTCAGGGGCATAATTGTAAATATAAATTTTTAGATGGGTCTTTTAAGTCACGGGCCCGGCCCACTAGGCTGGCCCGGTCCAACTAGACCTGGCCCACCCAGCCTGGTCAAAGCCTCTTGGATCGAGTGGCCCAGTACCACTCGCTCCCCTCTCTTTCTCACGCGTTCACCCTCTCTCGCACTCTCACGGAGACGTTGTGCTGCCGACTCCGGCCGCCGGCCTGGTGCACGATGGGGTAGACGACAACGCCCCATCGATTGGTCCAGTTCGATTTGTTTGTAATCCCCTCTCCCGTCCAGGATCACTCCACCCCGAACCCTAGGGTTTGGGGTTGCCGGTGATGTGGAGTTCCACCGCCCCGGTGGTGCTGTGTTGGGCTTCTGGTGGTCCTGTGGTGCCGGTGCTGTTGCCCATGTAGCTGTGACCACCGTGCCATGGCTTGGCGCGGGTTACAGCGCCCTCGGGTGCTCCCCGTGTCGCCGTGTGCGCTCGCCGGTGATTCTGCTTCCTCTCCTAACTCCAGCGAGGACCATGGGTGAGTTTCCCTCTCTACCTCTCCGATTCTCCGGCTTACCTTGCCACCCTCTATCTGCTTGCAACGCATGAACCCTAATTAGGGTTCATCCCCTGTGCTGGGATTTCCCCTTTAGTTGTGATTACTAAGGCAATGATTGATTTAGAAATAATTGGTGGTGATTAAGCTGTGCATAATTTCTGTCTATTGGTGGACTTGGAATATATGGCAGTGGCTCTGTTAAGTGTATCCTTCTATGATATTGGATTATTGTCACTTGTCAACTTTGAATGATGTGACTCAGATTCAGGTTGATAGTGGATTTATTTCCATAATGGAACATATAGTTGGCTTCCTATTCAAATATGATTTATGCACTCTATTGATAGCTATTTTATGACAACAAAATGATTCCTAATTAATGTATTAGGAAGATGATTGATTATTCTTTTAAATGACCTGGATTATGTAATCCCCTAATAGAATTTGTTTGGGTTAAGATGAATTCTTGTGACACCTTCAATTGAATGGTACACAAGCTTTATCCATATACTGGGTTGTGTTCTATTTATGTTCTATAGTGTTTGAGAGTTGAAGAAAACTCTATTGGATATATTAGCCTGTGGTACTCAATAATTTCATTAAGCCTGTGATGCTGGTCTGAGGCAAAGCTACAGAAAAGTAGCTGTTTTCACCAGCTGCTTTACTTCTTTGATGATCTATGATGGATACCTCTAGGTATCAGTCCTACAGTGCTTTGGAATTTACTTTGGTGGGTCTTGGTAGGGTTAATATGATAGATCCCTACTGTTTGAGTTGGATCCTGAAGCTGTAATTACTTCTGAGGTGCTACCATCCATGGGATGTGCCTAGAATTATCTACTTAAAACTGCTGTCAAGTTGGCTGTGGAAATCTGTATATTTCTGCAAGATCAATGATGCATAGGCTGAGATCTTGGTATGGTTTGCAAAGATTGATTGTTTGGCTTTAGTTCAAATCCCTCTATGATGGATACACCCCACTTGGGTGAATCTGAGAGGATCTTATATGAAACAGCATAGGCTTATATAAGATTTAACATGTGATGGTTTTATATAAACTCACCACACAACTACTTGTTGATGATGTTGTGGTGTTGCTTCCTTTGTTGCTGGCTGGATCTTGATGGATTGATCACTTCCTGGTCTTATGCTACACAACCCCAGGTTCTGATTCTGCTCCTCCTTGCTCCAGTGATCTTGTGCTTGTCCTTGCTATCCACCTACACCACCCCCTCCTTATGTCACCGTTTTATGGATGATTGGGTGGTTGATTAGGTAAGCTAGCTGGTGAATTTGTTGGGGAAGTTGGCAACTCAATGTGTTCTTGGCGTGTGCTTTAGATGATGGGAATAATATGAGAACTCTTTGAGCTGGCTAAGACAGGGCATTCTCTTTTGACTGCTTGACCTGCTGCTGCTGTGTTGACAACACAGAGCATGCAGTTAGAAGAGTAAGCTGCTTTACTGTTCAGCTTGATTGGATCAGATCAAGTGAATGATTTTCACCTTTTATCCTTTTACTAATTACTGTGTTGGTGAAATTTGCCCCTTTCTCCTTGGTTTATGATGTGGTACCGAAGCTTTTTAGATGAAATAGAACAGATACTACATAATGGTGAAACTTGCCCTTTATCTATACTCAATGATGTAAAAAAAATAGTGCACCACACTGTTCACTACTGAGAGTAAAACTAACTAACTAATCCTTTATTTTCTTTCTTGTTTTATTAGTCTTTGTTTTCAGGTACCAAGAGGAAATACAGGAAGATCTTTACTGGATGTAGGAATTTAGTTATAGGTGTTTTCTTTATTCTTTTTTAATTTACTTATTCCTTTGTAAAATACCTAGTAATATATATATATATATATATTGTTTTGTAATAAAGAATTATTTTAGTTATTTCCTTTCTGTAATTCCTTTTTCTATTTATTTGTTTCCTGTACTTTATTTTCATTCTCTTATTGTAGAAGAACAATAATACTATATGTATATATGTAATAATAAAGATTATCCTTTTCCATTATTAAGTCTTATATATTATTCATTTTATTTATTCATTGTAATATTTATATAACATTAATGAATTCAATAATTCATCTCTTTATTTAACTTTCCTTGTATTAAATCCTTATTGTTGTTTAATATATCTATAATATAATCAAACAATGTTAATAAAGTATTTAGGAAACAATTTTAATATTACTAACTTCTAATTTTCAAATACTTTCAAATTGATTTAAATTTCAAACTTGAATAAAAAATAACTTCCCCGAAGACTCAATAACTCCTAAAGTTCATGTTAAAATTCATAGCAATCACTATAAAGAGATATTCCTACCTCTAGTTAGTGAAAGAAACTCTGATCTCTTTAGGTTTTTGTTTGGCGAAAAATTTATCCGGATTTTCTATGCATGAATGCAGTGCACACACCTTATCTCAGGTTATTACTAAGCTCTAATGCTAGGATGATACACCAATCCAACCTATCATAAGCCTTCTGGAAGTCTAGCTTAAGGAACACCCTTTCTGATGGTGCACCTTCACCTCATGAATAATCTCATGAAACACGAGCACTCCATCATGAATCAGGCGCCCCTTCAGAAAGGCAAACTGAAGCGGATGGGTCAAGCGTTCCATGACCGAAGCCAGCCTAATAGTGCAGACCTTGGCCAAAATGCGCTAAATGACGTTGATCACTGTGATCGGTCGGAATTTGCGAATATCTGTGGCCCCCACTAGCTTGGGGATCAGGGTAATCACACCAAAGTTAAGCCTAGACATGACAAGAGTCCCAGAGTAGAACTCCTCTAAACATCGGCATCACCACCGGTCGTAGCTGCTCCAAAAAAGTCTGGAAGAAGATCACCGACAATCCGTCCGGGCCAGGAGCCGAGTTGGTCTTCATAGCCTTGATTGCCTTTGCAACCTCGGTATGAAGAAAAGGGAGGGTAAGCACTGAATTCTCCCCCGCAGTTACCTTGGTGCCCTTAGACCAGAACTCCAAACTTAGCGCCAGTCCCGACCTTGGGGCGGCCGAGAAAAGGTCCCGGTGAAACGCATAAATATGGGACGAGATCTCTCGTTGGTCCTCTAGAAGAGAGCTCGCGTCCTAGAGGCAGGGGATCGAGCACTTCCTCCGCCTACCATTCACGATGGCATGGAAGTAGGTCGTGTTTGACTCCCCCTAGAGAATCCAGTTCCGTCGACTCCGTTGTCTCCAGAATGCTTCCTCGCCCTTGTAGATCTCCATAATGGAGGACTCCATGGAGTATCTACAGGACCAGGCATCAGCTGACCGCCCCACCAGGTCCACTTCCTGGTCTAGGGCATGAATCTCCTGCAGGATGGCATCCTTCTAACCTCTAAGGGCGGCTCCCAGATTCGCCCCCAGCCCCGCATCAGTTGCCGTGACAACTTGGTACAGTGGTGCTAGAGTATACGTGGGGGTAGAAGTGGAGGCCCCCAACCACCTCGACCGAACCGCCTCCACAAAACCCTGTTGTTTAAGCCAGAAGTTCTCGAAGTGGAAGTGGTTCAGTCTAGGTGGTGGACCCCCTCCTGAGGACAAAAGGAGGGGGTATGGTCAGAGCCGACCCTAGTGACCGCGCAGAGCGAACATAGAGGAAAGGCCACCTTCCATTCCACCAAGACAAAGACTCTGTCGAGGACGCTGCGGATCGGGTCTAGTTGTTTGTTGGTCCAAGTGTATCTAGCCCCAACACGAGCAACCTCTCTGAGGGCGAGGGCGGCGATGCAGTCATTGAACATGCGAATCCTACCGAGATCCACCATTCGCCGAGCTCTTGTCTTCGGCGGAGCGAATGAGATTGAAGTCCCGTGCCACAATGATAGGAGTCTTCGTTCGCTCCACCTTAGCCTTGAGCTCGAGCAAGAACTCCCTCCGTTTCAAAATATAAGATGTTTTAGATTTGTGAAATAAGTGTATCTAGACCCCTTTAGTGTGTACAGTAGGTTTATTTAAGTTTGAAGTGAACCTACACACTAAAAAGAATCTAGATACACCGAAAATAGCTTGGAGAACCTGCGGCTACCCTCACCTTATATCTCACCATCGGCTCACCATCAAGACCCGTTCGTTATTAGTAGTATCGAACGCATTTATTACGTGTATTACCAGTAAATGATGACATATCTCTTCGTATTGTTCATGTATTAATGCGCAATTGATTTCTCTAGGACCCACCACTGACATCACTCATTAAACATGCATGTAACTGCATTAAATTTCAGTGTGTTGTAGTGGGTTTTGGTGTGCTATAAACATGCACTATCAAACGCCCTGTTAGTGTTTAATATTAACTTTGGTGTTCCATAAACATCCACATCAAACATGGTTAGTGTTTAATAGTTAACTTTTTATATTAGGTTTCTACTGCTCTACATTTTTTATAAATGTATTGTAACCGTCGAGTGAATATTGTATGGAATACAGTATAGTTATGCAAATGGCCATAGTTCTAATTCGTATAATTAACCTGTATAATTGTACATGGCCCAAATGTGATTAGTGTAGGTGTTGATAATTGTCACAATCTCTCTAGCTTACCTAGAGGAAGAAGCTGAAGTTTAAATGCCCCAATTTACTGAGAGTAAGATGGTCATAAAAGTTCTTAATTGCTATTTATGGTCCTAGCATTTATTCTCCTCTCGACTTGCAGTTTATTTATTCCGTATTCTTCTATAGACACTCATTTTTTTCTTTTACAAATGATTTTAATGTTACCTTGTCCACATATCTCATAGCATCAAATTAACGTGCAGATATAGGGGTGCGGCGTCCCCAGGTTCCAAAAGTCCGGGTTACTAGATACACTCCTTTCATAAAGCTAGTCTAGATACACTTTTTTTATAAAGCTAAAACATCTAATATTTTGAAACGGAAGGAGTAGCATCTTAAGCGTGGCATGACCTGCCATGAACGAACATCGGTTCGGGAGGTAAATTCTCTCCTACAACAAATACCCGAATAGATTATATACATGTACACTAGTATTCTTAGGTGCAGTCCTCTGAAGTAATTTACCAATGCAGAATGAACATACTTATCAGACAATTCTGCTCAGTATACATACACAAACATAGAACGACTTGGCCACACAACGCACTACCATTATTACATATACATGACGACAATGATGTTCAGGTTACGAACAGTATTTTCATCGTAACATAACAATGACATACGGACCTAGAAAGAATCTCGTAGCTCCAGTTCTATTTATCGAACTCCTTGGGTTTCGACAGAAACTGTGCGCAAGCGCACACGCGTTCATGCTGCAGTGCTCCCTAGTTCTGATCTCTGAATCTCTTCCATTTCAGTACAAGGACAGCAACGGCTTCCCTTCTATGGTGGTGCAAAATTGCACTGGCGAATGAATGAGTCGTCATAATCCACATACTTTGTCCAAAGGTGCCTGAACTGGTTCATACCAATATCCAGCCAAGGCTTCATGTTACCATTGAAATGCACAACAGCAGCGTTTCTGATCTCCTCCATGCTGATGCTTGGATTATACCCGAGACCAAGAACATGCCAAGATTTGTCCAGAGGCTTTGTGGTCGAGTAGAATGTGATTAACCCAGGGGGCAATGTTCCTAACTTCCATAATAACCGGTTCTCATTCTGAAGATAAAATAGGCAGCAAGGAAATCATTACATATACATGATTCAGATATGCGCAATTCAATATAAAAAAATTAAGTCATGGTGAACTATGGTGTCCTGAACAAACAAGGGTACAGTTCCAGGGACATACAAACGCTAAGTTCAGTAATTAATGTTGCTGTCCAGCTAGCCTTTGGCCTCAGAGGACACAGAAATACTAATTTCAGTCAATTATCTTACTTTCCTGGTGAGATAATAAGATATTACAATCAACCTTAACTCTTTAACAAGACATACCTAATTTCCTATACTAAAACCAGATGGAAGTGCAGCTCAACTATATTCAATTATAATTTATACTATATAAAGCAATATGAGTTATCGTCATCTATGATCTATCATGAACACAAAGTTCCTCATACATAAAAATATTAGGCTAATTGTTGAATCACAGAAAACAACTTCACGCTAGATCATCATTCATTGATACAAATACAAATTCTTAAAATTCCAGCAATGAAAGAAACAATATCAAGGTGATGCTAGGAAACATACCTGATTCTGCCAGTAATGGTACTGCTCAGTAGATTTTTCTCTCCTCCAAGAATTAAGATCAAAGAAGTTCATGCCGTAAGCCCATCCACATGCATTAGGATTGAACTTCTCTTTGATAAGGGGGTGCGAGAAGTTCATATACTGCCAATACCGATGAAATGATCCGAAGCATGTTTCTACTGCTCCATTCACCTTCCCATCCATGTCAATCTTCCACAATCCTGTAAGATCCCGCTGTACCACAACATCATCATCCAAGAAAAGAATCTTCTGCAGCTTCGGGTACATCTCAGGCAAGTAGAACCGCAAGTGGTTGAGCATCGAGAGATACTTGGGATTCCTGAACTTCATATTGCTAGCATCTTTAGTGGCATTCTCAAGCTTATTCTCGAAATAGAACTTTTGGAGGTTTGCCGACTCCAGTTGCCGGAGCACGGGAACATAGGAGGAGTTCAGAAATTTGTAATCTTCATATGCTTTGACCTCATAGTGCGCACCTTGTAGTTCCATTAGGCGGATTATCACCTGCAGATGCATGACATTACTTTAACCCACTTTGAACAGATAAATATTAATGGAACCACATAATCTAGAACATTTGTTGTATTCAAGGTGCAAACAACTAAAGACAGACAATTGCGCTGTCCAAAAAAAACCCTAGAGATACTGGCAAGTCGCAACCACAATGCATGTTTGTGAAGTCAGTACTATGCTTCTGGAGTGACATTGAAGTTCAAACCTATTATCAATGCCTAAATCATCTTCCAGCGCGACATTGAAGTTCAAACCTATTATCAATGCCTAAATCATCTTCCGGTTTAGATACAAACTCTGCTTCAGTGCTTTTCTTGATTTAGTCAGCTATTAAATATTTTTACAAAGTAATTTTTAGTTTGCAGATTGTTTGGCCCTTCTAAGTTCTGTTACCATGGATATAGGTATATGTTATGGACCACATTCGTTATCATCTTAGACTCTTAGTGCAGTATTTCTTAGACACTGAGATAAATCATATCAGTTCAACCTAGTATTAACATCATTTTCATTGGTTCTGACTCCTCTCTGCCTCCACCATACCATTAAGCTTGTTGAACCAGCATATAAAAACTGCAACTAGTTCCCCTTTACAAATTGAAACCACAGCACCAATCAATCCCACAAGTTAACATTTTACAGCAAGAAATGTTTTGTGTATGGCCACCGCATGGAGGCTGAAATAGCTGCAGATTTCCCAGGGACATCAAGAAATTGTGGCAATTACGATGGTGTTTCTCCCAACAAACTACTCCCTCCATACCTAATCTGCGGCCGTTATGTATTTCGAGGAGAAACAAGCACAACCAACACAACCTTCATCCTAAGCTGTGACCGTTATGTCTTTCCTTTTCAGGCTACACATTAAGAGTGAATTATGTATTTACTACTGTCGTCTCTTTAGATCTGCCAAGGAAAAATTAGTACAAGAATCTGCCAATTTACATGTTACTTGTATTACACTGAGCAAGGAACTCCTTACAGCTATACATGTCATCTGC
Source organism: Avena eriantha (assembly GCA_910589775.1). Taxonomy (NCBI): domain Eukaryota; kingdom Viridiplantae; phylum Streptophyta; class Magnoliopsida; order Poales; family Poaceae; genus Avena; species Avena eriantha. The sequence goes on along the minus strand of OU342741.1, from coordinate 141,263,914 downwards.
CAATTCTCTGGGTAAATGAATAAAACTGAGAATCTAAGTCAGTTTTGTGCAGTGTTGCTAGTAAATAACCATGAAATGCACTAGATAGCATCACATCTAGACAAACCTATCTCTCCTCTTTTCCAGGATCTCAATCCACACAAAAGTTCATTAAACAAACTAGTAAATGTCGGCATTTCTGTCCAGAGAGAAGCAACCACAACCTAGACAACCTTCATCCTAAGATGCTACTGTTATGTCTCTCACTTTCAAGGGTACACATTAAGAGTGAATTATTTAGTTACTGATGTTGACTCTTTACTTCTTCAGATCTGCCAACTGCCAAGGCAAGATTAGTACTGTACAAGAATCTGTCAATTGACATGTTACTAGTTGTATTACACTGAGTAAAGAACTCCTTACAGCTATAGTGCTATACACATCAATTGTTGCAAAACCTAGCATCATTTTTTCTTATAAGTTGAATTCACTACATTCTCTGGGGAAATGAATAAATTTGAGAATCTAAGTCAGTCTTGTGTAGTGTTGCTACTAAATAATTATGACAAATGCACTAGCTAGCATTATATCTAGTAATCTAGACAAACCAATCTCTTGTTTTTTTAAGGATCTCAATCCACACAAAAGTTCATGAAACGAAATACTGTAGTAAATGTCAGCATTTCATTGGGACATAGTGAATTTGTGGTCACGGTTGACACACAATCACTAGAGTATCGCTATTTACTAGTACTATGTAGTACTCAGTAGTGAACTTGTATAGACGGAATGATTTGTATAGATGGTGATGATGACATAACACATCTACAAGATGGAGAAACGGGATCGTACAAACCTGCATCGCCCCGAGGTTCATTCGGTCTGTCACTACGTGGAAGACGTGCTTTGAGGGGTCCTGGGAATTGGCTACGGCGGAGCGGACGACGACGGAGGCCGCGAGCACGTTATCGGAGAAGATGGCATAGTGGAAGAGTGCGGGGTCCTCTAGCGCCGGTGGCGGCGGCACGGGGTCCGCGAACTTGTCGGGCAGCGCGATCCGCTCCGCGGTGAGGCGGACGGCGAGGCAGTGGAGCGGCTTCGGTATGGATTTGGCGGCGATGAGGGACGCGAACGCGCCCCGCTTCTTGGCGCGCGCGAGCAGCTCATTCTGCGCGAAGATTGCGTCCTTGAGGCGTTGGATTTTGAGCTGCGGGTCGAAGAGCGGCTTCGCGTCGGCGATGGCGGCGCGGGCGGCGCGGATCAGGTCCTTGGCCTGGAGGTCGAGCCGGCGCACCTGGTCGTTCTGGGGTCCCGGCTCGGACAGGGCGGAGGCGTCGGCTAGGTCCCGGAGCGTGGCGGTGAGGTTGCGGTGGAGCGAGGATAGGAGGCGGAGGTGTCGCGCGCGGTCGAGGTGGAGGCGGCGCGAGGCCGCGGCGAGCGCGGCGGCGGAGGCGGCCGCGTCCGAAGCCTGCTTCCGGATCTGCTCCGCACGGAGGCGGTCGCCGTTCACGGCCGCGGACCCGCCTACGGCGGGCGGTGCGGCGGCGACGAGGAGGAGGAGCACGAGGACGGCGACGGGAAGGGTGGCGTGCCTAGGGCTCGCGGCAGCGGCGTCCATGGGTTTAGTGCTGACAAGCTTCAGAAGCTCGCCGCATTTGGCAGGGAAGAGAGGGAGAGAGCACTGTGCGCGTGGGTGCTTGGGGTTGGGTTGGGGAAGAGCGCGGAGACGAGGAGGGATTAGTGTTTGGGTAGTGGCAGAGGATTTATGGCAGTGGTCGTGTCTAGGAGTACTATAGACTAATCGCGTCGCCGACAGTTGCTTCTACATCCACTGACATTTGGGTCCGTGCCGTCAGGTTCGGTTGTTTGGCATGAGGATCCGCACGGCGGGTAAGGATTTTCGGTCTTTCTCTTTTGATGAAGGAAAGGATTTTCGCTCATGGTCACGTACCAGATTGACGTGGACTGGTATTATAGTGTCGGGCCGGCCCGGCGGTGGTGTGACCTGATAATAATGGTTTAGGTCGAAATCACGCGGGATCACGTGGAGGCAGTCACGAGTGCGAGGGAGCCAGAATTTTGGTTTTTCTTTTTTTAGGGACTACTGCCAAATTTTAAGGCATGTACTCCCACTGCTTCTAAAATATAAGATATTTTATTTTTCTAAAACAAATATGTTTAGATATAACTTTTAGTGTATAAATTCACTCTGAATCTACATATTAAAATATTTCTAGATATATTTATTTTACAAAAGATAAAACATATTATATTATAGAACGGATGGAGTACAGTGGTAGATAAGAGTTGTCCTCCTTTCCAGTTAGTGAGAATTGTCCTGTACTACCAAAGGACACGTACAATGTTACTCCCTATGTCTAGAAATATAACCTGTTTTAGTTTTGTAAACCAAATGTATCTACACGATTTTTGTGTATAGATTTGGAGTGAACATATATACTAAAAGTTATCTAGATACATTTATTTCACAAAAATAAAATGTCTTATATTTCTGAACGGAGGGAGTAGATCCAACCATAGATCCCACAGGAGACCATCATTTACCATATTCCGATCATTGGGTCCTCCTGCTGACATGTATCCTCTAAAAGGTCTCAAATTTAGCTACACCGAGTCTCGATTTTTGCTACATAAAGTCCCGCTTTTGCTACAATATAGTAAAAAATGGTTCACACAAAAATAGAATAAAAGACTACCTCTCACCGGAGACCTCGTCGGAGACACCGTAACAAAATAGCTATACTAATGTAGCAAAACTATTTTGGTAGAGACTCTCGTCGGAGACTCGCCGAATACTTTTAGAAAAAAACATTATGCTTATGTAGAAAAATAGAAAACAACTGTAGCGAAAATTTTGCGTTAGTGTAGCAGAAAACCGACTTCGTCGGAGCATCGTCGGGACACCAGACGAAATTTATAGCCAGAATCTATAGAAAAACATTGTAGCATTTGGAGAACATAAATATAGCAAAAACAAAACGAGTACATCATAAACGGGTATGTAGCAAAATCATCTCACCCGCTTTGCCCAAGGTAGCAAAAGTCGTTGTCGTTGGTGAAAGGGCATTTTTGCCCTTCATATGTTTTGATGTTTATTGACAACCCTAGGATGTTTTAATCGTGTGCTAAGTGTTTTGGGGCATAATTACTTTTTCAGCATACTATTATATTGTTGCTCCCTCAAAGGGAAAAGATAGTTCTAGGTGAATTGATTCAAGAGGATTCCAAGAATTTTATGTGTGTAAAACCGAGTTTTACCGGACTATCCGATTGATGATGTCCGGAGTATCCGGCCCAGCCGGAATTTTCGGTGGGTGCAGGCCGGAGTGTCCGGCCTTGGATTTCCTCGAGTTTTCTCCAGGAGGTTGTTTTCATTTAGTAGGCCATATCGAGGTCCACCCTGAATCTGACCGGATTCTTTAAAGAATCTTTGCTAGGCTAGAATATCCAGGGTTGCGCGATCGGAGTGTCCGGCCTAGGATAGAATGTCCGATGGATTTCAGCCGGACACTCAGGGTTAAGTGGTTCCAACGGCTACATTTCCTAGGGCCCTATATAAAGGCCCCTTTGTCTACCTTGGGTTGCTTCTCGTCCCCAACCTTAAGAACCCTAGAAGTTGAGCCACTAAATATTCAAGATCTTCTCTCTCACCCATCCAAAGTCACTGATCTTTGGAGAATCGAAGGGGAAGACACCGAAGCGATTTGCATTTCCCCCTTATTCACTTGAGGGCCCCCTTGTTCTAATGTTTCTTAGGAGAAACTATAGGTTGTATTTTCAGTTCTAACTTGTTTGTTTTCATTGTGGCAGCTAGCCTTGTACTTGGAAGCCTCTGTTCCTTTGTGGAAGTTGCTCCAAGCTTGTTGTAAATGCATTGGTTCACGCCTCGAAGGGTACCGATAGTGGAAAAGTGAACTAGGCCATTTATGGCGGAAGTTCACCGGAGAATATGGTGAGGCCTTTGTGGCATGGTGGTCTTAGTACCGCGCACCCCTCCAACGCAGATGTACTTCCCCTAAAAAGGAAGGAACTATGGTGAATCAAATCTCATGTCTCCACGTGCTTCACTCTTGGTTACCACTTTCCTCTTATCGTTCCTTTACTTGTGGTGTGCTAGTTGCTAGGTTGTCATATAGGTAAATTCACCTTAGTTGCATATCTAGAGAATTTACCTTTGTGTCAAGCCTAACTTGAAAAGTAGTAAAATTTAGAGTAGCACCTATTCACCCCCTCTAGGTGCCCATATGATCCATTTCAATTGGTATCAGAGCCTCGGCTCTTTATTCGGGCTTTACTGCCTAAGAGAGTATGGGTAGCAAAGAAGGTGAGGTTAGTGACACGAGCACCATGGATGACTCCAAATCTTTGGAATCATCCATGTCTAAACAAATAAGTAAGTTGCGTGATTTGATGACGCAATTCATGAAAGAAAATTCGACTGTGCCCACTACTTCACCCAAGGATCTGAATTCGAGTTCTAAGGGGAACCTCCTCCCAAGGATAAGAATTCGTGGGTTGGTCAACATGAAACTTTAAGTACCTCATCCAAAAATAAAAAGGAGGAGGAAGGGTTCCATTCAGTCCCTTGGTACTCTCCCGACCCTCCTATCCCTCACCCTCATATAAACAATAGAGGTGATCCACCTAAGCTTGCTACATATTCCTTTTCTCAATGGCAAACTTTTATGAAATCTCATGTTCGCAGCTTTTGCATCGAGTTATGGAGAATTATTGAAGAAGGACTATCTATTAGTGATCCATCCAACTTGACAAGAAGAGAAGCTATTGATAGTCGACTCAATGCCACCGCTCTGCAGATGATTCAACTTGGTATTAGGCCAAAGGATTCCCCTCACATTGAACATCTCAACACCGCCAAGGAAGCATGGGATGCTCTCACTGATTTGTTTGTTGGGAATGAAAGCATGAGGAGAAACCAATATGATGCCTTGAGCAATCAAGCGGAAGGTTTCTTCATGATGGAAGGAGAAAATCATGAGGACATGTATTGAAGACTCAAGTCTATTGCCACCACATTTAGGAATCTTGATGCCTCTTATGTGGATGATGCTTGGATCAAAAGAAAGTATGTGAGCTCTGATACGTCGTAAATGTATCTAGAATTTTTGATGTTCCATGCTTGTTTAGTATCTACTTTCTTATGTTTTGTCCACACTTTGGGGTATTTTTATACATTTTCTGGAACTAACCTATTAACAAGATGCCACAGTGCCAGTTGCCTGTTTTCTGCTATTTTTGGTTTCATAAAAACTCGTAAAAATATATTCTCAGAATTGGACGGGACAAAAGCCAAAGTTCCTATTTTACCAGAAGACTCATGGAGCCAGAAGACGAGACGGAGAGGGGCCACGAGGGGCCCACACCACCTGGTGGCGCGGGCTAGGCCAGGCCGCGCCAGGGGGTGGTGTGGCCGCCTCGGGCGCCCACCGACCTTGCCGCTTTGCCTATAAAATCCCCCCGAGACGAAAACCCTAGAGGGCAGATCAGATTTCCCTAGAAAGTTCCGCGGTGCCGCCGCCACCGAAGAGGAGATTCGGGGGACAGAAGTCTCTATTCCGGCACCCTGCTGGGACGGAAAAGTGCCCCCGGAGCCATCTCTATCGACTCCACTGCCATCTCCATCGCCATTGCTGACTCCCATGATGAGGAGGGGTAGTTCTCTCTCGAGGCTAAGGGCTCTACCGGTATCTATGTGTTCATCTCTCTCTCTATAGATCCATTCTGCTACTCAGGTGCTTTAATTAATCTCTGCTTATCCCCACATGTGTGAAGTTGATAGTGTGCACACCGTGTGGCACTTTGGCTAAGGTTACAGAAATACTTATCATGAGTATAATTTGAGTTGGATGTCTCTATGAGATTGTGGTGTTTGTTGGAACCATCTAGCGCTCAAGGTGACAGTGAGGGGTTATCTAGATGGAGAATGCGAACTTTAAGGTGTGTTGTTATATCCCTGCATCGTCCAACCGGAGAGTAGTTCAGGGTAGCATCATGAAAAGAAGATATTTATATGAGAGTGTCCACTAGTGAAAGTATGATCCCTAGGCCTTGTTTCTAAGCATTGAAACACCATTTACAATTAGTCTTGTTACATGTTTGTTTGCTGCCACTCTTATTTCAGATTGCAATTCCCACTTATAATCATCTATATTACTTGTATTTCACTATCTCTTCACCAAACTAGTGCACCCATACACCTGACAAGTGTATTGGGTGTGTTGGGGATACAAGAGACTTCTTATATATTGATTGCAGGGTTGCTTGAGAGGGATACCTTTGACCACTTCCTTCCTAAGTTCGATAAACCTTGGGTGATCCACTTAAGGAAAACTTGCTGTTGTTCTACAAGCCTCTGCACTTGGAGGCCCCACACTGTCTACAAGAATAGAAGCGTGCGTAGACATCAAGCTATTTTCTGGCGCCGTTGCTGGGGAGGTAAGGTAAAAGGTACTCACGTCCTCTAGCTACTAAGCTATCTTGATGAGGATATATACAGGGATTACAATAATTCTGACTGCTTGAACTGGAAGGAAATATTGAGTCAAATCAATAATGACTATCAGGTGACTGCATTCCTAGTTGGACAAGATACTTTGATTTATAAGAAATTTATACTACCTAAATCATGGTGTTATTGTTTGACTAGATTTAATATCCTTCGGACTAGCGCTAGAGGGAAGGAGAGGGAGGAAGGCGAGGAGTCCGACGTGATGATCATCCAAGGATGCGCGAGGGAGGAGCGGGAGGCAGGCGCAATACAAGCAAGGGAGATCATCAAAGAGAAGGAACGTTCAATTCGGGCAGACATAATTCCTGAAATTGAAATAGACGTGGATTCCTCATACGAACTCTCCGAATCAAGCAAATAAGCACTTGTTGAATAGATAATTCCAAGATCTTTCCAATGGGGCTTCCACGTCTCAAGACCCTGGATAATCCGGGCCCTACACCCCAGATAATCTGGCCCTACTTTGGAATTTCTGCTAAGGACTTTGTGCATGACGTTCTGTACGGCCCCTGGATAATCTGGCCCACTTAGACCGGATAATCCGGCCCTAAAAGTCTCCATCAGATCCGAACGGATTTGACCGTATCAGACACGTTTTCGTTTCGTGTTTTTCGGACGTTCCGACCGCCATATAAGCCCTGGAACGCCCTCTAGATTAGGTGAGACCACGTTAAAACTATTTTCGAGTTGTTTCTATCTAGAACCTCTGGAATTACCTTGTGATCAAATTATACTACTGCAATTGAGTGTGATCTGTTGTTCCATCAGGAATTAGTAGATTGTAAACTACCGTTCATGGTCGACGGCTGCATGCGCAAGAGTGTGGTGTTGTGAATATCCTCCAAGGTTCGAGAGTTGTTGCATTAGCATCGGGGTTCGAGCGGGAGAGTTCATAGCTACAAGCTAGTTATCTATCATCCACCATCATCATCGCCATCCGTTTACTGAGAAGATCGGGCCACCCCATATCATCTTGGTATCAGAGCACTGGGTTTACTCGATGAGCAATATCATCTTCATATCATATTTCCAGTGTTGCCTCGGTAAGCATCCACAAATCCATCCATAGATTAGTTTGTGTTTTTCGTCCTATACAGAAAAATCCTTACAAAAAGATTTGTCATTGACTATATTGCATCGTTTTCGAGTTTTAGTTGCTGATTGTATCTTCTCGTAGATCTAATCTGCAGGTTTTCTTTGTAGGAGTCTAGTTTTCGTTTGTGTCTAGGTTCAGGGTTTGATCTTGTTTTCCGCCGTGTCCACCATCACCGTGTTCCGTAAGTGTTCCTCGTTTGTCCGAGTCCACATAGCCTACCTTTGTTTGCATACCATAGACACATCCTATCTACAACATCCGTGCCTAGGAACGTACCCACGAGACCAGTTGCTTTGCTCTGAATAGGCTGCTCATTAGGGTTTTGAAGTGCAAATTTTCGTCCAGGTAGACCGGATTATCCAACCCCCGAAAAACCGGAATATCGGGCCCCTTATTTGCCCGACATTGTTGCATTCATATTGAATTCTATCAGATAGTTAAAAAAATCAAAAAAAGAGAAAAGAGAAAAGTAGTAAAACAAAAAAAGAATCAGTATAAAAAAAGAGAAGAAAAGAGCTACAAGCGTGACAAAAAGAGATATCAAAGTGTGCATTGTTGGAGGCCGAGTTGATCATAACACTTGTAGATTGAGCAACTTGTGCCTGTTTACTTTGAGCTTTTACTAGCGTCTCTCTTGTGCATTGCAATATTCCTTTTCATAAGTTGATTTGCCACGTTTATCTCCACTGTGTGTGTTTCTTTGGTTTTTATACGATCAGCACTAGGACTTGTTTGCGGTGTAGTTAGGATACCATACCTACAACTCCACCTTCAATAACCTTTGTGCCCTGTGATCGTTCTCTATACCCTCGATATTCACTTCATCACATCAGTGCACCAGTCTTTGATTTCGTTTGGTAAAGCATCTATATTCACTTTAGAACGGTAAGATCTACTTTCTTATCAGTTGTGAGTGAGCTGTGAGAGTTTTCACCATACAGATTTTGATTTTTACACTAACCTACTAATCATGTATTTGAGTGATGATGAAGTTGTGTCACAGAAAAAGCAGCTTGAGGAGCTTGTAAATTGGCGTGAGTCTGTTGATGGGAATATCAAGGACATGCAAGATGTAGTGGAGAATAATACTGGAGCGATCAATAATATTCAGACTCAGCTGACAGCAATGAATGTCAACTTTGCCACCTTGCAGCGTTCGATTGAGGCCATTACAGCGGCGAGTCAGCTAAGGTACACACAGTTGAGGCAAGGAACCATGTCAGTTGATGAGTACTACATGGAGATGGAGATGCTTAGGCAAGGTGCTAGAGTTCGTGAACCCCTTGAGATGACTATGCAGCATTTTCGCAACAATTTGAAGCTTCAAATGAAGAGCATTATTCGTCATCACAAGTACGAGACTATGAACGAACTGTTGCACCATGCTAGAGAGGCCGAGCCACAGCTAGCTGAGGAGGCTAAGTCACGTGCACGTTTTCCATCAACCAGCTGTTTTGCGGCTAGATCTACACCGCCTCCTGGCACCACCTGCAGCGGCTGATAGCCACCCTCCACCATCGGCCAAACCTACTAATGTAATCATCTCTACTCCTGGTATTGTTTCTTGTGCTATGCAGGTTGCTTTTGAAGAAAGGGAGCCATCTATTTTACAACCTGCATCATCGAATTGTGCATTGTCACTTGCGGAGGATGTCCCAGTATCTACTAGATGTGAGAGAACACTATTGATATAGGTACTGATTTGGAGCTACAGTCAACAAGCGCAACATATTGTGAGTCTATTCCTTTGTTGATGCCTCCTTGTGATTTGCCTTGCACTAATGTTTCAACACCATGTGATAGTTTACCGAATTTTAATTTTGATCATGTGGTATTGATTACACATAAAAAAATACTTGCTAGAATGCCACCTACTAATATTGTGTATTCCATCATGCTAAATGAACCTATGAGTATGAGTTGTGCTATGGATAAGATTTCTGAAATTTCATGTCTAAATTCTAGCATATATTCTCCTTGTTTCACTTTCAATCTAATTGGTGAATATAGCATGAATGAAAAATTTCTTGTGGATCACATATGCATTACTTGTGATAGAATCGCTGAACTAAAACAAGCTCTTTTCAGCCATATATGCAATGTGTCACAAAATGTTTGCTATGGGACAATAGTTCATGTTCGAGATATTATGGAAATACATTCTGGTCTAGTTGATATATTGCAACCAACACAAGTAATTTTACCTATGTTGGATTGTTCTAATCTTGCTAGAATAGAATCCAAGTTTTCATATTCGTTGTGTTTGTCCCAAAAGTCTTTATCTAGTTATCTTACTACTTTAGACTTTGCTGCTATTTGCAAATTGAGTTGCATCTTACATACTGGACAACATGATCATGTTCATAATAATCAGAGTAGCACAGTGGAAGCATGGCATGAATCAATTTGGTTTTCAGACATATTGAATTGGTTTGATCTTGTTCACAACTTTGATCATAGATCTTCTTTGAGAAAACTGAATTTAATATTGAAAAACAAGACTATCTATTTAGTTATTTTTCATCATGATAATAATTCTTTGTACTTCACTTATACCTACAATTTAAATTGCTTGATGTATACTAGACATAATTTTCATGTGAACAACAATAATACAACATGTTATATATATATATGCTTTGTGTGTACACGTTGTTCTTTTTGTTTCTTCCACTTTCAGCTTACCCAAAGTCGTGGACTACTTTTCATGAAGAAAGGGAGGAGGATGAGAATATATACAGGGATTACAATGATTCTGACTGCTTAAATTGGAAGGAAATATTGAGTCAAATCAATAATGACTATCTGGTGACTGGATTCCTAGTTGGACAAGATACTTTGATTTATAAGAACTTTATACTACCTAAATCATGGTGTTATTGTTTGACTAGATTTAATATCCTTCGGACTAGCGCTAGCGGGAAGGAGAGGGAGGAAGGTGAGGAGTCCGACGTGATGATCATCCAAGGATGCACGAGGGAGGAGCGAGAGGCAGGCGCAATACAAGCAAGGGAGATCATCAAAGAGAAGGAACGTTCAATTCGGGCAGACAGAAGTCTTGAAATTGAAATGGACGTGGATTCCTCATACGAACTTTGAATCAAGCAAATAAGCACTTGTTGGATAGATAATTCCAAGATCTTTCCAATAAGTGCTTCCACATCTCAAGACCCCAGATAATCCGCCCCCACACCCCAGATAATCTGGCCCTGCTTTGGAATTTCTGCTAAGGACTTTGTGCGCGATGCTCTGTACGGCCCCCGGATAATCCGGCCCACTTAGACCAGATAATCTAGCCCTAAAAGTCTCCATCAGATCTGGACGGATCTGACCGTATCAGACACGTTTTTGTTTCGCGTTTTTCGGACGTTCTGGTCGCCATATAAGCCCTGGAACGCCCTCTAGATTAGGTGAGACCACGTTAAAACTATTTTGGAGTGTTTTCTATCTAGAACCTCTGGAATTATCTTGTGATCAAATTATACTATTGCAATTGAGTGTGATCTGTTGTTCCATCGGGAATTAGTAGATTGCAAACTACCGTTCATGGTCGACGGCTGCGTGCGCAAGAGCGTGGTGTTGTGAATATCCTACAGGGTTCGAGAGCTATTGCATTGGAATTAGGGTTCGAGCGGGAGAGTTCATAGCTACAGGCTAGTTATCTATCATCCACCATCATCATCGCCATCCGCTTACTGAGAAGATTGGGCCACCCCATATCATATCTTCTAGCATTGTTGCTGGTGTGTGAGGGCTCGAAGTTATTTCCTTTAGATTCTGTAATTGTATCTTTTTGTTTCTTATTTTTATTTTCACTAGTTAGGCTTAATGGAAAACAACAACAAAATTAGAGAGCTTTATAGTATTTATCTCGAGTATAGACATGAAGTGTTTGAAGAGAAAATTTAAAAACCTATGGAACTTTATTTGCATGCTAATAGCAATGTTATTAGTATGAATTCTTTGAACACCATTATTGCTAATGCTATGGAAAATTCTAAGCTTAGGGAAGCTGGTTTTGATGAGTATGATATTTTTAGTCCCCCAAGCATGGAGGAGAAAATTTACTTTGATGATACTATACCTCCAATATATGATGATTACAATGATGAATATGATATTTTCAGTCCACCTACTATTGAGGAGAAAATTAATTACGATTACAATATGACTCCTATATTTGATGATTATGGTGATGACAATAATAATGATAGCTATTTTGTTGAATTTGCTCCCACTACGATTAATAAGAATGATTATGCTTATATGGAGAGTAATAAATATTTTATGCATGTGGCTCATAATAAGAATGTTTTATGTGATAGTTATATTATTAATTTTATTCATGATGCTACTGAAAGTTATTATGAGAGATGGAAACATAGTTTTATGCATCTCAACAATATTAAGTTTCCCCTCATTATGTTGAAAATTTTGAAGTTGCACTTGTTTTGCTTTCCTATGCTTGTTGTTTTGTGCTTTCATGACCTGTTTCTTTACAAGATTTTTTTTTCTAGGAAGTGGGTTAGACTTAAATTTGTTTCATATTTTCTCCTTGATGCTCTCTTTTGCTTCAATTCATATTTCTTATGTGAGTATCTTCTCAAATTACTGAGCCTAGCTCAAAGGCATTAAAGAAAAACACTTATTGGGAGATAACCCAAATTTTTAGTCAATAAAATTTTCTTTTATTGAGTCTTGGAAGTTATTGCCTCTGTAATAACCTCTCTTTATCCTTTTTGTTTGGTTTTTGTGCCAATAATAACCTCTAATGAGAGAAGTAAGACTTGGGAAAGTTGATGTCCCGAAACAGATTTTTGTGCTTCGCTGTAAAAATTCGTGAAAAATCTCTGTACGTTGGGTTGAGCTGTAATTTTTTGTGCTTCTGCCCCAGAGTTTTATCTAACTTTTGTTAGTTTAACACTTTTCGATTTGAGCAACAGAAGGTCTTCGGAGAAATTAGTTTTTACTTGCTAGTCTGTTTTGACAGGTTTCTGCCATTATTTGCATTTGCCTCTTAATCTCTTTCTCTTTGAGTTCTCTTTGATCACTTGAACTTCTAAAAGGAATTGCTACAGTAGCTTGTGCTTTAATGGAAGTTTTACTTGTGTTGAAACTAACCCTAAAGACTTATTATCTTAAGTACACTAATGTTGCTAATGAAGATTGTGTGAAGTTTTGTATGAAGGAAAATTTAAAGTGTAGAGAAGAATAATGTGATGAAATGAAGTATGGACAAAAGCTCAAGATTGAGGATGCCACCCGTGTCACCCTAATAAATATTCAAGAAGTACAAGCGTCAAAGCTTGGGGATGCCCAAGGCATCCCCTTCTTCATCAATAAAAATCTCAGGTTTTCTTCCAAACACTTCATTTTTATTGTTTCATGCATAATTGTGTTGTTCTTGGAGTGTCTTCGTTTTTGTTTTTAGTTTTCTTTTGCTTTCTTTGCTGCAATAAGTTGGTTGGATCCCAACACACTTCTTTTGGAGAGAGACACACCCCGTTATTCATTGCCTAGAACACTCTAGTTTTCACTCTTATTGTTCTTTGAGTGTTCTCCTTTGCTAGCACTGCGTTTAGCTTTAGTTTTCGATTGGTGTTGGAAAAGAGTAGGAAGTTTCATGCTTATAGTGGTACAAAAGGAAGCTTGTTTTGACTGTGACTTAGACTTTATCATGTAATGTTTGATATTGCTTGACTTTATGCTTAGTGATTATTGTTGTAGCATGACTTATTACAAACAATTGAGATTGCTTAATGTGCCTTGAAAGAATCATGCGTTGTTTTAGCATACAAAAGCATAATATTGTGGTATTCTCCTTTGATGCTTTATTTGGGTTGACTTGGCGCATGCTTACACCATGTTAAGACTATACCAAGTCACCATAGCCTCTATGATCATTTAGTTTTCGACTTGTAATACCACTTTATGCTTCAATTAATAATGTTTTGTCGCTTTGCATGATTATGGTCATTATTGCTACTTAGTTGGTCGCTGCCAGTCTTTTGCTAGCCTCCACATGTACGAAGTATGAGTTCCACTCATGCATCCAACTCCAAATGAAACCAAGTTATTCCAAAGAGTCCATCGTACCTACCTATTAGCATTATTGCTATTCCAAGTATATTCATGTTTTTATCTACCTTCCGAAATAAACTTGTTATGTGAAAATTAGTGATTAAAGCTCTCACAAACTTGATGGAACACTTTAATTTCTTGCACTTAATAAACTTGAATCACTGTGCCCATCTATGTTGCGTATATGCTTGCATTTTGTAAGTTGTGAATTAGCAGAACCATGTTATCATGGGGAACGCTTTAAACATTGCACTTATCTATTTGATATCATGTTCTTTTGCTTATGGATCCTGGTGATGTGAAATAAAAGGGGAGCTTCTAAAGCTCATTGAGTTCGTATATGTGTTAGAGAAACGCATGGGCGGCTAGTCTAAGCCATGCCTAATCTTGGTGGAAACTTGCAGCATAACCATAGTGAGCAATCTGTGAAGCACCCTAATAAAAAGGCAAAACCCTTTGCAAATAGCAAATAAAAGGACCGCTGAGATGCTCATTGTCTGCTTGCCTTGCCAATTTGATATGGGGAAGCTTCTGTACCATCAGGCAAGGGGTACCCCGTTGTCGGTGTTGGAAATATGCCCTAGAGACAAATAGTTATAAGGACTATTATCATATTTCATATAGTTTATGATTAAGTTTTATATCATTCTATAACTGTATTGAGTGGAAACATCAATACACGTGTGATATATAAACAACTAGGGGTTCCCGGTGAAACTCTAGTCACTGGTTCATTGGTCAACAGATGATCAAGTTTCCTGATCATGTGGCATTTATGCCAGTTGGAAATGGGGTCATCTCATCATGATAATGAGATGATGAACCAATACCCAACCTAAACATCGTGACCCGATCATGTCATGAAGTTCAAGTTATGATGATTAGAAATGGATCCTCGTAGACTATTCCTTAGATCGTGAGGCTATATCAATCACTGTCTTCCGAGAGTGCTTAGATAGCATCAAGCGCCACTTGGTAATACAGTGGTTATAAAGGTGTGTTCAGGTACTCGGAGGAAACCGTAGAGGCAATATATGCCAAGAGCAGGATTTGTCCGTCCATGTGACGGGAATATACTCGAAGGGCCCACTCGGAGAAGTTATATCCAATAGTTGCGCAGTGTGTGATTTGATCACATGGATATCACTTGTCGGAACGAGTCAAGTAGCATTGTTCAGTAATGAGATTGAACACGACATGGTGATGTCATTGATCAGATCTCGGGCAATGCAAGTATCGAGAGACAAAGTGAATAAGACACGACTGTCCCAGTTCAAACGACGAAAGATCTTCGTGGAGGGGAGAGGGCCCATTAGGGAAAGGAGAGAGGGAGAAGGTGCCAAGGGGTGGCCGGCTGGGCCTAGCCCCCCCCCTCCGCGCGGGGCCCACTAGGGTGGCCGGTGGACTCCCCTTTCCCCTCCTCTCCTTTAGTCCCACCCCGGGACTTTGAGGGACGTAGTACCTCCCCTCCCCCTATATATAGTGGGGGTATTTGGCCAAATAAAATACACCAATAATCAATAAATGTCTTCTCACTTTTGGGAGGACCTCTAATTGGTATTTTCTCTCTCCTCTCTCTCTCTCTCTCTCTCTCTCTCTCTCTCTCTCTCTCTCTCGTGACCGTGGTCCCAAGTCTGGATTGCGTGAATGAGAGACATCTTCACCGCGGAGCGCCGTCGCGCTGTGGGATTCGGATCCGGGAGCTCTACTTCCGCAACTGTTGCTGGATCGGGGAAGCGGGAGTCATCGTCAGGCACCGGACGTGTGTAACTCCCCGCAAAGTGTCGCACTTGAGGCACTCAAGTCGTTGGAGCCACGGGAGCGCGAGGACTTCATCACGACCTTGAGGTCGGCTTCGGCTCGTCTACATCAACCATGCTCTCCTGAGCGTTGACAACGCTTTTCGGTCTTCAAGGTTAAGTTCGCGAAAATCCCCTCCCGTTAATGTATTACTAATAGATAGGTCCTGGCAGCTTCAGGGGTTCAGGGGCGTAGGGTAAAATTTATTGTTTTCATACGCAGAACCCCTACAGTGGTATCAGAGCTAGATCTATGCGTAGTAATGCTAGTACGGGTAGAACACATGAGATGCAGCGTGTGGGCGTTGATCTTTTAGTTGTTACCCTCCCATGTGTACTTGTGTATACCACAGTAATGCTTGATGAAGCGGCCCCCAACCGACTTTACGCGTTCATTCGCGAGACTGGTCCACGCTTGACATACGGCTTGTAGCGTATAAAGTGGCTTAGGGGGGGTGTCTGTCTCTCTCAAATTAGTTGGTATGCCATTTACAACGGAGGGCACCGGAAGGTGTGTAGTAGAGACAACTACTTGATCAGCGTTGTGCTGAAAGTTCGTAGGTAAGAACGGTTCTTGTGCGAAAGCCCATTCAGCCACGTAAAACATGCAAAGATAAAGTAGAGGCGTCTAACTTTGTTTTGCAGGGGCATTGCTTTGTGATATGGTTGTGGCAAGGGTAAAGTGATTACCTTATGTCACATAGTAGTAGATAGTCACGGAGGTGACGGACTACCACGCCAGAATGACACCGGTACCCTGGTGTCTACGGTGCCGGAACCCTGGCACCAGAATCCGGTGACGACGGATGGAGATCACGATGTGAAGGACCATATCACATCGCATTCACACTCAATGTTATTGTTTGTATTTCTTATTGTGTGCTAGTATTAGATACTCAATGGTAGCCCAATAAGATGATCCATGTTAAAATTACCAATGATTGTGTTCCCCCTTAGTGTGCACCACCAAGAAAGTTCTTCGGTATGAGGCGACCCAGGGTGACTGGGTGTCAGACATATCTACATTCGCATACAGTGGGTGTAAGCCATGTTGCACAATGAATACACTAAGGTTGAGTTGGCGAGCCTAGCACACCATAGAAGCGTGGCCTCGGATCACGGATGGTCGAAAGATCAAGCACGAGTCGCATGAATGGTGTGACCGACGTTTAGCGTCCGCCTTTGAACCCACATTGATGGCCGTGTTAATCGGGGGAGATGTGGCTGATAGGGGTCGTGTTGTCACTAGGAACCCTTATGGGGATAGGTGTTTCTGAGTGGAGTTATTATTAACTCATTTGATTATAAACTTAGTCTAAATTCAATTATAAATGTAGATGCCACCTTTTCTGTTGATGATTGATTGGTTAGAAGGAGAGAAGCTCAGATTAGATGGATCAAACTTCTCCATATGGGTTGCGAGTCTCCATGTTCTCCTTAGCGAGAATGACGTGGTCGACTACATACTCGATGGGATGGATTTGGATCAGCCCACTGACCTAGAGACCCCAGAGCAGCGGAAAGACCGCTATCTCCGTCGTGAGATGGCCTCCTTCATTTCATTTACTATGTGTTTCAGAATGGTGGATGAGTTGTGGCCTTTCGTGGGTGATGTCAACCCTTGTTCGGTGATGCTATAGCTTAGGACACATTTCGTGGAACAAGCACGCATATGGGAGCATGAGCTGATGGGAGACTTCCTCTACATTAAGATGGAGGAGAACTCATCACTGGACGACCACTTGGAGCGCATGCATGATGTGTACATGAGGCCTGCATACTTCCTGGATAGCTGGATGACGGGCTCTTTTGCAAATGGCGTTGTGCTGCGGTCGCTGCCACCAAGCTACCAAGCACAAGTCAGGACTTGCATTATGAAAGGCGACGCGGAATCAATGGAGTTCCACTGGTTCGTGACACATCTCAGGAATGTGTTGGTTGAACCAAATGTCGCTGAGGTCATCAATGACAAAGGTATATATTTGATATACAATTTTATAAATGTTATAATCTTGCAAACACATTTGAAGTGTTAAGTATATTAGGTACTTGTTCTGTTTTGCTGAAAACAGGTCCTTCTACATGAGAGGTGCTTGCTGGAGAGGAGGTGACGTTGCGTGTTGATGGCGAGCATGATGATGATGGCCTACGACACTCTCCCTCAACATTTATCATTTAGTTTATAGTTTGGATGATTATTGTAATCAATAGATCGTGAATCTCTTTAGTGTGTCTCACACTTTGTGAGACGGTTATTCATATCAGTTTGTAACAAACAGTTGTTCTACTATTATGAATGATTTCTATTTGTGTTCACATCTTGTTTGATTATATGTGAATTATCCTTGTTGTTTGAAACTAGTTGATAATACATGAACATTTGTAAAATATTAAAATGCCTTAAAATACCCAACTTAATGATATATTCATTAATGAATGAAACCATTGTTTAAATTCAAAGTTATAATGATAATATGTGAAAGACATTCGATTTCTTATCACATATAAATCATGCCTAAGTTCGGCAAAATAACTTGAACACCGGGTATTACTTGAATACAAAGTGTTTAATGAATTGTTAAAACTAAATAAATATTCGATGTATTGTGTTTTAACAAAATGGTAATTATCATTATATGATTGTTTAAATGTGTAAAGAAGTTTACCAAAGGAAACATGAATATGGAATTATTTGATTTGATCAAAGTGTTTCATCAACAAAGGGTATAAATATAAAATAGAATCTAATTACTATGATTTGATCAATAGTAATGAAATTCGACTTTATAAGAATGGCATAAGGAAATTGTGAGATGCAAAGCGTTTTGAAACGTCAAAATGCAAAGCATCACAATATGATATTAGATATCAAAATGGGTGAATGGATGGCAGCAAATAAATCGTTGTAGTATAGATGTAGAGACCATTAGTTAGAAATAGTTAGCACTCAATTAGAACATATAGTGAACCATTAGAATTCGTGAAAGTTTTGGGGTTATTCGATATAACCAAAACAATAGCGAATAAGTCCTTGTAGAGTATTCATTGGAAACTTTGAATACAAAATCCATAGGTGTAACCAAAAGGAAAGCAAAACTAGTATTGCTTGGATTTTGGTGCATTCTTGAGGAAGTTCACATTTAGTGAGATTTCTCAATTATGAAGCAAATGGAAGATAGTGAAAAACATGATGAGGATTCAAACCCTGCATCAGAGTGTTGAGAAGCACAGCGGGAAAATGTTCCTAAACGATTCTGTTCATAAAGGAAAGAATCAATGATAATGATCATTGTGTTTTCCCCACTAGTGTTTTCACTACATGAAGTAGGATTCAAAATGTAACCCATATCTTGTATGGAGACATTTGTGAATCATTTGTCATGATACTTGGAATATGACATACCTACGAACTACTGAGGAAATAATGGTAAACTAGAATTATGAGAAATCCTAGAAGCAATATTCACTTGAGATTAGAAAGCAATTGATTGCTGAATCTCACAAGTAAAAGGGGTTACTTGGAATTTTCCCAAATGACTGCAAAGCCATAGTGGAAAAGGGATGAATGACAAAAGCACAATTTGTCAAGTATTGGACGAATTCAAATGAATTTGATTCAAGTGTGCTGAATGTCTAGTGGATTTAAAACTAGTAATGGTACTAGTATCTCATAGTAAAACTCCAAATTTGATATTTGATCAAAGGATTTGAAGATGTTCAAAATAGTGTGTAGATATGAAATTTGCATAAAATTGAGTGGGAGCTATGAAAGTCTTCCTAAAACAATATGTGAATGACATATTTTTGAGTGGGAGCTTATGGGAGTAATTCTTAAGTGTGTTAAGAATGAAAGTGCAAATACTTATAAATAATGATTTATAAGATGTAGAAGTTGATAATAGGTGTATTATGATATTATGTAGTATTCCTTAAGGGATTCTAAAAAGGGTTTCAGAATAGAAGGTAATTAAGGAACTGGTCCTTAATAACTCAAATTAGGAATAGTATTAAGTTTAACATCAATGTTTGAAAGAAAGAAAAGGATGATGATCATCCACTATGTTGAGACATAGGTTCTATCTTAGAAAACCATGATGATAACTTAACATAATATATAATCCAATAAGGAATGTTTGAAAGTGATTAAGTTTGAATCACGGAACGTTGAGCTGAGTTTGTCCGCAGTGTCTAGTAGAGAACTGCAGACATGTTTTCCAAATCCATAAAGGATGACATATATTAAAACATAAAGGGTTATGTTATAAGGGAATATGTTGGAAACTCCTGTAAATACCGATTGAAGTCAAGTAGGAAGCGAGGTGAACAAAAACATCGAAAGTTGCACAGAGTGCACTAGTGTTTCGATGAATGCATTTATAATAATAGATAAGGGTACCATCTAAAGTGTTGTATAATGTTATAGCGGGGCTAGTTCGCTTTTAACGTAAAATGGTGTGTCCCAGGGCACAGTGCCCATGAGAAAGCCCTCGAGGTTGATCTAAAGTCACTGTACGCTCCTAGAATCAGGCCTCGTTCTGCTGCCATAGCGACAATGCATACACACAGATGCTATCATGTGATGATAAAGTATTAATGTCAATCAAGGTGACATTAGTAAGTTGCAAAGTATTTGGGACTGTAAAGTACAAACCCAAGACTCAACCTCTTCCATGAGCAAGCATGTTCAGGGTACCGAATATGGTGCCAATGATTTGAGAACAAATGCAGCTAGTGTATTTGTACACTAGTGCAAGTGGGAGACTGTTGGAAATATGCCCTAGAGACAAATAGTTATAAGGACTATTATTATATTTCATAAAGTTTATGATTAACTTTTATATCATGCTATAACTGTATTGAGTGGAAACACCAATACACGTGTGATATATAAACAACCAGGGGTTCCCGGTGAAACTCTAGTCACTGGTTCATTGGTCAACAGATGATCAAGTTTCCTGATCATGTGGCATTTGTGCTAGTTGGAAATGGGGTCATCTCATTATGAGAATGAGATGATGAACCAATACCCAACCTAAACATCGTGCCCGATCATGTCATGAAGTTCAAGTTACGATGATTAGAAATGGATCCTCGTAGACTATTCCTTAGACTGTGAGGCTATATCAATCACTGTCTCTCGAGAGTGCTTAGATAGCATCAAGCGCCACTTGGTAATAGAGTGGTTATAAAGGTGTGTTCAGGTACTCGGAGGAAACCGTAGAGGCAATATATGCCAAGAGCAGGATTTGTCTGTCCATGTGACGGGAAGATACTCAAAGGGCCCACTCGAAGAAGTTATATCCCATAGTTGCGCAGCGTGTGATTTGATCACATGGATATCACTTGTCGGAATGAGTCAAGTAACATTGTTCAGTAACGAGATTGAACACGACATGGTGATGTCATTGATCAGATCTCAGGCAATGCAAGTATCGAGAGACAAAGGGAATAAGACACGGCTGTCCCGGTTCAAACGACGAAAGATCTTCATGGAACGCACAGGGGTCACATGGCCATCTAGGTCCCTTTGTCGATCATTGGTGCGGGAGTGTCCCGACCATGTCTAGAGTGTTCCCGAACCGTGGGGTATCACTCTTAAGGGCTTGATGATGCTTAGAGAGTGTTTATAGGATCGGTAGAATCGCCGAAGAATAGTAGAGAGAAAATCGGAAGGGTTTCGGTAAGTCCGGAGGATGTCCGGAGTGGAGGTGGAAGTGTTCCATAGCCACGGAGGTTGAATAATATGTGAATTAATGTTAAATATTGATTTAATCATTTATTCATAATTATTTAATAAAGAGAAAAATCAATTTAAATAGTCAAAGGCTTAATGGGCCAATTCCCGGAGGGAGAGGGCCCATTAGGGAAAGGAGAGATGGAGAAGGGGCAAAGGGGGTGGCCGGCTTGGCCTAGCCCCCCCGCGCGGGGCCCATTAGGGTGGCCGGCGGCCTCCCCTCCCCCCTCCTCTCCTTTAGTCCCACCCCAGGACTTTGAGGGAGGTAGTACCTCCCTCCCCCTATATATAGTGGGGGTATTTGGCCAAATAAAATACACCAATAATCAATAAAGGTCTTCTCACTTTTGGGAGGACCTCTAATTGATATTTTCTCCTCCCCCCCTCTCTCTCTCATGACCGTGGTCCCAAGTCTGGACTACGCGAACGAGAGACATCTTCACAGTGGAGCGCCGTCGCACTGCAAGATTCAGATCCGGGAGCTCTACTTCTGCAACTGCTACTGGATCGGGGAAGCGGGAGTCATCATCAGGCACCGGACGTGTGTAACTCCCCGCGAGGTGTCGCACTTGAGGCACTCAAGTCATTGGAGCCACGGGAGCGCGATGACTTCATCACGACCTTGAGGTCGGCTTCGGCTCGTCTACATCAACCACGCTCTCCTGAGTGTTGATACCCTTTTTGGTCTTCAAGGGTAAGTTCGCGAAAAGCCCCTCCTGTTACTGTATTACTAATATATAGGTCCTGGCAGCTTTAGGGGTTCAGGGGTGTAGGGTAAAATTTATTATTTTCATACACGGAACCCCTATAGGCGGTTCTCTATGATACACATGTACTTGTCGTCGGATTAATGATAAGTACGCCATGAGGGGGTCCTCGAGGCGTGTGGAAGAGAGGGGTGTGAGACGTACGGTATTCTGGGACAGTGAGCACACAAGTTTACCCAGGTTCGAATCCACCGGCTTTGGACGGATCCTACTCCTGCTAGCAATCCAGTAATACGGTAGAGCCGGAATATGGGTTACAAGGGTTTTGCATGTGCAAGTTGAGATTGTAGACTATTGTGAGGGTGTTCTAAAGGCTCTCCCTAGGACGGCTTATATAGATTTTTGGCCTAGGGTTTATAGGAGAGACCTATCCGGCTATGACTAAGAGTCAGTTATAGAGTACATCTTGAACTAGAAGTAACACTATGGGCCTATGTCGGTAAGTCTTCTAGGCCTTCCCGTAGCCGGACTAGATTCCATCTCTTCTCTCTGACTAGGCCGCTCGTGAAGCAAAGCTCTAACCCGAAGTGGGCCACCCTGGTCAGTGAGGTACAATGAGGATACCCGGAAATTATATCCCCAACAGCAGCCCCCGGAAGTCTCCAAGATCCAAAGTCAGATTCATCATCGTCTAGCTTGATCTTCGGCTTGCAGAATCTTGAAGGGTTCCTGAAACTTCAAAAGAAAAGATACGATCTGAGTCTCAAAAATGAGATACTAAGCCGGAACTTGGTCTCTGACGTCATCTAACACTGGTCATGGTCAACTCACATCACTGACAGACATTTCCTGTCAGCACGACCGTTGGTGAGTCCGCCTTTCACAGAACCGAGGCACCGTTTCAATGCGTGCGTGGAGATCAAGGCGACGTAATCATCGCGCGAGGGGTTACCCAGTTCCTTCCACAACGTGTGGCACGTTCACTGTAGCGTTTACACGAATATTGACGTGGCCGGTGGATATAAGTGGTGAGGATCCTTTTCCCCATCTCCTTCACCAGCATTTGCACTGTTTCCTTCTCCCTAACGCCTCCCACGAGCACAAAGCTTCTCTGCCTCCTTTCAATCTTCCAGCGTCGCCCATCTTAGGTCACTGGCCCACCGAATAATGGCTTCAGAATCATCCTCTGATACGGTAGCGGCAGCGGAGAAGGAGAGCACCCGCGGGGTTTGGATCTCGTGCGTCCTCGACGATGCCAAGCTCCGTATCATGGAAAATGAGGGGCTCCTCCGCGTCGGCGACTGGCGGAGTGGTTATAGCCAAACCGTGCCTATTCCTCGCGATGGCGAGCGAGTGCACTTGGGCACTCACCTCGACAGAGGTTTGAGTTTTTCCCCCTCAGCTTTCTTTACTGAGGTCATAAATCATTACAGAGTTCAACTACATCATCTCCCCCCAAACTCCATCTTAGAGATGAGTTCTTATGCCTCTCTGTGCGAGGGGTATCTCAGCATTAGGCCGAGTTTAGATCTTTTCCGGTTTTATTTTCATGTCCGGAGAAATTCCATCACTGCCGGTAATCCCTATATTACCGGTACTATTTCTTTTTCTGTTAGAAGAGAGTGCGTATATCCTCGGATTAGGCCTAGTGAGTCGGTCAAAAGGTGTCCATCCACTTTATTTTATCATAAGGATATTCCCGCTCCCGGCCAAGCTACTGATTTGCCGGCTTTCATCGATGGTGCCACCATGCCCCAAGATTCCTGGGATGAGGTCGCACCGGCTCTCAGTGACAATCTGCTTCTCGCCAAGAGGTGGATTGAGTATTTGATGAAACAGAAGGGCCTGAAAGGGTCCGACTTAGTTCAATGCTGGCTGGCACGCCGGATCCAGCCCCTCCAGCATCATGGTGATAGGCTCATGCATTCCATCACCAAGAGCAAGACGGATTCCCTCCGGATCTGCCCCAATGCTTAATCGATTAAGGACTACGAGTCCCAAATCAAATGGTTGATCAAGGAGCGGGTCGAGAGGAAGATTCCGGAGTTGTCTTTAGACATGCATACGGCCGATGATCCTGTGATACCAATAAGTTTCCAACAATAGCTTGAATTATGCGTTCACCTTTATCATCTTTTTCCATAATACTGAGATTTTTCTTTTCTTCAGCTTGCTGAGCTCCCAGAGTTAGAGCTTGCTCCTATCGAGGGATATCCTCCTGAGTTTTCCCAGGATGAGGGAGAATTGGTTCCACTGTCGGAAGCCCTTACACAGAAGCGTAAGGTTCCGACAGTGTCCATTGGCACAAAGGAGGTGCCCGTTGTGAAGAGGTAACTTTCCTCACAAATTCCGCCTTTGTACTCTGTTCGTAATTCTTTCTGAGATGTAATGTTCTTTATTCTATTACCTTCTCAGAGCTAAACAACTCACCAAGGGCAAGGGGATAGGAGTTACATCAAAACCCCTGCACCAGTCGAAGCTAAACTTAGCTTCTCCTGCCGTAGCTCCTCTAACTCCTGCCCCTCAACCTTCTACCGCTTCTGCCCCTCAGCCTTCCGTGGCGGCGGAGATTACTCCATCTCCGACTGTCATGGAAGATCCAGCTCAATCAGCAGAACCAACGATCTTTGGGTCGCAAACTGACGTCACCATGGGTGACTCAGGTCTTGATAAGGGTGAACCCTCTTCGGGTAATGATCCCTCAGTGGAAATCTTCGCTGAGAACCTTCTCAACAATCCGGGTCTTGCCAAGCTTGGCATTACCCGGAAATCAGCAGAGGAGATCCAGCGGCTCGCCCGACAATGCTTGGAGAGCCGGAATATTACTGCCGAGGAGGTGGCACAAGAAGCGAAAGATATCAAATACTCTGAACTCCTCGAGCAGATCCGTCTTCACAACGAGGGACTGAGAGCCAGCGTGCTACCACCTCCACCCACCGAGAAGGTTAGAGCTGAAGTGAACATGTGCTTGAGCAAGCTCACTCATGAACAACATGTAAGTCGGAATTCCAACTCAATTTTCCTTTATGTTATTTTACATCATACCCTCTAGCCCCCAAGCATGAAGTTGGATAGATAAATCCAGATTTATGCTTTCTTAGGATGCCAAAGAATGAACTAGTGTAGCCCCCAAGGCTCGTGCTGATATTAGTTACAATATTAGCCCGAGTCTTTAGTAGACTTCTGACTCTGGGTATTCTGACTTACAGAAAGTTAATTCATATAATCAGGAATTGTTAAAGAATATCTGCAACAAGCAGAAACAGATCAAGGCTCTCCGACTTGAAAATGCTCAATTGAAAGTATCCAGGGATGAGGCTGAAGGTAAACATTCTAGTACTCAAACATTGTCCTTTATTGTATAGTCAAACTTTTACTCAACTGTTGTTATTTTGACTACGGCACTGGTAAAGCAGTCATGTGCTATGATTGAGGAGGTCGAGAATCTGAGAACCCTGGAGGTGGAAAACAAGGACCTCCACCAAGAGCTGGATAAGATTAAGGCGGATCATGAGAAGAGCATTGCTCAAGTTCTCGAATCCTCCTCCATGGCCACCGAGGAGCGTGATCGAAAGATTGTGCTCCAGGATAAGAAAATCTCAAATATCAGCAATGAATTATTCAGAGAGAAGGATATCACCGAAGCACTCTAGGCTGAACTCCAGAGTCTTCGGGAGGAGAAGACCAAAATCAATGATGTCATCTTCGGTATGTTTCCATATTTCTGACTTTTCTGCATCTTTCGACTCTTTTGATGTCAAATTTATTTTATTAACCATTTTGCATTATATGCGCAGGTCCTCTGAACTTACTGGACTCAGCCTCCACCGAATCTCGCACTAGCTGGCTTACACAAGTCGGCGATCTGCTTCATGTCTGATGTCTACACACTTCTATTCTTGTAGACAGTTGTTGGGCCTCCAAGTGCGGAGGTTTGTAGAACAATAGCAAGTTTTCCCTCAAGTGGATTACCCAAGGTTTATCGAACTCAGGGAGGAAGTGGTCAAAGGTATCCCCCCTCAAGCAACCCTGCAATCAAGATACAAGAAGTCTCTTGTGTCCCCAACACACCCAATACACTTGTCAGGTGTATAGGTGCACTAGTTCGGCGAAGAGATAGTGAAATACAAGTGGTATGGATAAAAGACAACGGTGCTAGAAAATAACTTGATGGCGTGGAAAAGACTAAAGGTAAACCGAAATAAAGATGGAAGCAAGCAAACATGTAACAAATCTAATAGAAAACGGTGTATCAATGCTTAGAAACAAGGCCTAGGGATCATACTTTCACTAGTGAACACTCTCATATAAATATCTTCTCTTTATGATACCACTCTTAACTACTCTCTGGTTGGACACTCTAATCGATGGTAGGGCTATAACAGCACACCTGAAAGTAAGCCTTTCCCATCTAGAAAACCCCACATTGTCACCTTGAGCACTAGATGGTTCCAACAAACACCACAATTTCATAAAGACATCCAACTCAAAATATAACTCATAACAGGTATTTTTAATCTCTAGCCTAAGTGCCACCATGGTGTGCACGCTGTCACTTTCACACACATGAGGAGAGCAGAGATCTATTAAAGCACTTGAGTAGCAAGGTAGATCTATAGATTACAAGCTCATGATCACAATATGATCATGCATAGAGAGAGAGATGAACACATAGCTATCGGTAGAACCCTTAGCCTGGAGAGAGAACTACTCCCTCCTCATCATGGGAATCAGCAATGGTGATGGAGATGGCGGTGGAGATCGATGGAGACGGCTCCGGGGGCACTTCCCCGTCCCGGCAGGGTGCCGGAACAGAGACTTTCTGTCCCCCGAATCTCCCCTTCGGTGGCGGCGGCGCTGCGAAACTTTTCATGGCTGGAGGCTTGATTCTCTAAGGTTTATGCCTCAAGAGGCTTCTTATAGGCCAAAGGGCAAGGTTGGTGGGCAGCTAGGGGGCCCACACCATGCCCTAGCACAACCTGGGGGACCCGCGCCATGGGGTGGTGTGGCCACCCTATGGCCCCTCTCCAACTCTCCTTCTGGCTCTGTGAGTCTTTCGGGAAAATATCAACTTTGGCTTTTGTCCCGTCCAATTCCGAGAATATTGATTTTCTGACTTTACTGGAACCAAAAACAGCAAAAAACAGGCAACTGGCACTGTGGCTCTTGTTAATAGGTTAGTCCAAGAAATCATATGAAAAGTACTCCAAAGTGTGGACAAAACATAAGAAAGTAGATAAAACCAAGCATGGAACATAAAAAATTAAAGATACATTTGCAATGTATCAATGACTTACCCCAATCCATTGAAGATATTGGCGAGGTTCTCAAGGTTCTGAATATGCACAGCATGTCCGGTTTTGAGGTGCGAGACAAGGCTAAGGAGATGCCGCAGCTTGTCTAGGACTAGAACATGTCCTATACGCGAATCACAGTGCAGAACGCTCTCACCATGGTTATGAGCCACCATGGAAGCATGGAAATTTGGCAAGTAACCAGAGGGTATTCTACTGTGGATGAAGACGGACAGGAGCAAAACATCAAGGCCATCATGGAATCCTATGCTGGATATGGATGTCACGTAGCCGACTTAACCAGCTACGACACTCCTTTCTTTACCCGCATGGACACGCCACCTCTGCCTGCCAAAGAAACAGCAGAAGTTTCTGACGATGATCAAATTGCATCGGATTTGAACATCTCGGAATGGTATCAAGGTGAGGCTGATGTATCCAGCGAGCTGGCAGCTCCTACCTCTCCTCCTGCATCATAGAGTATCAGACATAAACCAATGTGTTATTCTGAAAACAATTTGGGTCTGTAAATAAGTAGTGTAATACTTTTGCTAGTGCTAAGATTCTATTATCTCTATTTAGCACTTTTGGTTTTAACGTTATGTGCCTGAAATGTTTGCGTAAGCACTTGAGTTTTTTGTCTGCACTCATTGTTTATCTGGCTTTCTACCTCGTCCCTTTCGTGAGCCGTCCAACCTTTGGCACAGAAACTTTGCCGAGCAACGGAGCTCAATTTCTAAACCAGTTTAAACTCGGAAACAAAGCCGGCATCTAGTACCAACAATTAACTACTCGGAAAATGCCCGCATCCGGCAATCAGACAAATAACCAAAGCACAAACTATAAAATTTAGATTTATACCCGAAGGTAGTAATTTTAGAGTCGGAAATCTAAACCAGAACAAACATGAGCATAAAGTACCTTCAAGTATTCTGGGATTTTCGACTGTGACAGGATCATTCGGAAATAAGATGGTAATAAACTTCTCAGAATTGTTTTTGAGGCAACCAATACTTTATTTCTTATTTAACATGTACACATATATGATTACAAAGAAGGATAAACTAAGAATAAAAGGGACGTAGCTGAGCAATATTCCATGGTCTGTCTAATTCTTCCGGGTTTGTACTGCCTCTAGCTCTCTTTCTTTTCTTAGTAGCAGGTCTTTCTTTGACTGGCCGCATATCAGTTAGGTAGTATGAACCATTGTGCAATACTCGACTAACCAAAAAGGGCCCTTCCCATACTGGGAAAAGTTTGTGCTTTCTTTGCTGCACAAGCTAGAGAACCAAATCGCCCTTATTGAAAGACCGGTTTCTGACTCTCTGGCTATGATACTTGCGTAACTTCTGTTGATAGGTTGTTGATCCCATTTCAGCAACGACGCAAACTTCTTCGACTAAGTTGAGATCATTTTATCAAGAAATCTCGGCATCCTCTTCGATATACGTGGCAACTTTAGGAGAATTGTGAATCAAATCACTAGGAAGAACTGCTTCAGCACCATAGACCAAGAAGAAAGGTGTGTATCCAGTAGACCTGTTTAGAGTTGTTCGCAAACTCCATACTATAGAGGGTAATTCCTCTGCCCAAGCCCCCGCAGCATGTCTCAGTGGTGCTTCGAGTCTTGGCTTTAGGTCTTGTAGGATTAAACCATTTGCTCTTTCGACTTGTCCATTAGCCTGCAGATGTGTGACTGACACAATGTCAAGCCGGATATTTTGTTTGTTGCAGAATTCGACAAGCTCTCCCATAGAGAAGTTACTCCCGTTGTCCATGATAATGCTATGCAAATAACTGTATCGGATTATAACATCCTCGAGAAATCTTCTGGCTGTTGCTCCATCACAACTAGTGATAGGTTTAGCCTTAATCCATTTGGTGAATTTATCCACCATTACTAAGAGGTGAGTAAATCTACTTGGAGCCCGTTTAAACGGTCCTACCATGTCAAGCCCCCAGACAGCAAAAGGCCATGTTATAGGTATTGTTCGCAGCTGATCAGCCAGAACATGAGCTTGTTTGGCGTACTTTTGACAGCCCTTGCACGTCTTGACCAGCCGCTCGGCATCTGCCTTGGTTGTAAGCCAGAAAAAGCCGTGTCGAAAAGCTTTTGCCACTAAAGATTTGGCTGCAGCGTGGTGACCACACTCGCCTTCGTGGATTTCTCGTAAGGTTTCCACTCCTTCTTCCGGAGATACACAGCGCTAAAAGACCCTAGATGCACTCTGCTTATAGAGCTCACCACTAACTATAGTATAGGCTTTTGCTCGTTGGATGATCTGCCGGCTCAGAACCTCGTCTCTGGGTAATTTGCCATCTACCAAGTAATCAAGGTAGGGTTAAGTCCAACTGGGAATTACAGCCAGAACTGCTACTAAAGGTGAGTCGGATTTGGTCGGATATTGCTCGTCTACTCCTTTTATAGAGGGAACTTTGAGGTGCTCTAAAAAAGCACCATCCGGGACCTGTTTCCGTGCAGAGCCTATTCGAGATAATGCATCTGCTTCCTCATTTTCTGCTCGAGGGATGTGTTGAACCTCGAATCCCTTGAACGTTCTAGATAATTCATCCACGACAGCTTTATATGCTGCCATGTGCTTATTTGCATTACAAATATCCGACACTTATTGAGCAACAAGATCCGAATATCCATAACACATCAAACGTCGTTGCCGATATCCTTAGCAATCCGTATTCCATGCAGCAGTGCTTCATACTCGGCAATGTTATTTGTCATTGTGAAGTGGATCTGCAACACATATAGAAGTTTATCTCCTTGGGGTGATTTGAGCACCACGCGAGCCCCCGAGCCCCCTCAAGCCTTAAACCCGTAAAAATATAGGGTCCAATATTCCGACTCTGGGAGGGTCATATTCTCCTTTATCTCTATCCAATCAACAACAAAGTCATCAAGGATTTGGGATTTGATTGTTGTTCGAGGTTTATACTTAATGTCGAAAGCTGAAAGCTCTATGCCCCATTTTGCGATGCGTCCTATAGCCTCGCTGTTGTTGATTATATCTCTCATGGGAGTTGTGCTCACCAGGATAATTGGGTGTTCCTTAAAATAGTGTCGTAACTTATGGGATGCGAAAAACACACCATAAGCCAGCTTTTGATAGTGCGGATACCGCTGCTTTGATTCAGTTAGGACTTAACTGAGGTAGTAAGTCAGACGCTGCACCAGGTGTTCCTGATTTTCCTCTTGTCTCTCCACTACCATGACGACACATACAAC
Source organism: Avena eriantha (assembly GCA_910589775.1). Taxonomy (NCBI): domain Eukaryota; kingdom Viridiplantae; phylum Streptophyta; class Magnoliopsida; order Poales; family Poaceae; genus Avena; species Avena eriantha. The sequence continues at coordinate 141,233,433 of OU342741.1, read as the reverse complement.
CCTGTTTGTCGCAGCGAGATAGAGCAACATTGGTTACCTTGGTTCCGGTGCTGCAAGGATAGGAGCGGGCGAGAGTACTTCTTTCAAGTCTTGTAGTGCAACTTAAGCTTCATCAGTCCAAACGAATTTTTTGGTACTTTTTAGGAGCTTGTAGAGTGGTGCGGCTCTTTCTCCGAGCCGGCTTACAAATCGACTGACTGCTGCAATGCAACCAGTTAGTCTTTAAACATCCTTCAGGCGAGTCGGCCTGGAAATATTGAGTATAGCCTTGATCTTGTCTCGGTTCACCTCTATGCCTCTTTGAGACACGATGAAACCTAACAATTTTCCGGCTGGGATTCCAAAGAAACATTTCTTCGGATTAAGCATTATGTTGTATTTCCGTAGATTGGCGAACATTTCCTCCAAGTTGGAAATTAATGTTTCCTTCTTTTTGGACATCACCGCAATGTCATCCACATATGCATGTACGTTGCGTCCGATTTGGTCATGGAGGCAACGCTGCATAGTGCACTGGTATGTAGCTCCTACGTTTTTGACCCCAAAGGTCATCGTGACAAAACATAAGGTTCCGAAGGGGGTTATGAATGAAGTTTTGATTTTATCTGATTCCTTCATACGAATTTGGTGATAGACGGAATATGCATCGAGAAAACAGAGAAGTTCTGAGCCTGCCGTAGAATCGATAACTTGATCAATTCTAGGCAGAGCGAACGGATCCTTGGGACAAGCCTTTTTCAAGGCAGTATAATCAACACACATCCTTAAATCAGTGGTGTCCTTTTTAGGGACCATTACAGGGTTGGTCGACCAATCAGTATGGATGACCTCTTCTATGAATCCGCTAACTCGAGCCGGGCTAGTTCCTTAGCTATTGCCTTATGTTTTTCATCGCCAAAACATCGTAGGGACTGTTTGACGGGTTTAGCGTTCGGGTGTACATTTAGAGAGTGCTTGGCAAGTTCCCTAGGTACTCTGGTCATGTCATATGGCTGCCATGCGAAGATGTCTTGATTTGCTTGGAGGAACTTGACGAGCGCGCTTTCCTATGCGCTATCTAGGCCTACGCCTATCTAGGTCACCTTGGAGGGGTCATCATCCTTCAACGGTGTCTTCTTAGTATCTTCTGATACCTTGAACTCCGGATTCGGCTTTGTCACCTCCTTCTTTGTTGCGGACATCTCGGACGGATCTATGGTCTTCTTGATCTCCTGGTACTCCTGGGTGTGCAGCACGGCTTCAACAAAGGCGGCATTTCCATCCTTGCACTCTCGTGCTTTCTTCGGGTCTCCCCTGATGGTGATCACGTCGTTGGGACCTGGAATTTTCATCATATTGTAAATGTAACACAGATGAGCCATAAAAGCCCAGTAAGTTGGACGTCCGAATATAGTGTGGTACGCTCTCTTGAACGGGACCACTTCAAAGGAAAGTGCCTCCGCCCGATAGTTCTTTGGAGTTCCAAAGGTAACATCCAAAGTGATCTCTCCCAGGGGATTTGCTTGCCTTCCTAGGACAACTCCATGAAAGATCACAGAGCTGTGATTCAGCTGGGTCTCCGAGATTCGCATCCGGCGTAGCGTTTCGACATACTGAATATTGATGCTGCTACTGCCATCCATGGGAGTCTTGGAGAAACCATAGCCGTCAATAAGTGGATTGAAGACTAAGGCGTATTTTCCTCGCATGTGCAACTTAGGCGGATGATCAGCACGGTCAAAGGTGATTGCAACTTCCGACCAGTCCAGGTATTGAGGGACAGCCAGAACTATTGCGTTGAGCTCATGTAGAATTGCTTTCTTGACCTTAGCTGGTTGAGATCCGAGGAAGGTGACGTAGGTGTCTTTCTTTGTGGGGAAGGTTTTCTTTCCCTCCGGCTTGGGATTTGAAGGGTCAGCTTCCTCCATGTCGGAATCTTCCTTGGTCTCTTTTTCTTTTTCGGGATTCTTCTTTCCCTTCTTCCGCTTAGCCATGTAGCCAGCGGTATCATCTTTCTTGATGTCGTCATTAAAACGACACTCGGCGTTTGTGTGAGATGAGCCCCCATTGGCATCTAAGTGACGCACACATGGAAATTGGCAATGTCAGCCCAAGAATAGGTTTTGCCAGGTTGCTGGTCTCCTCTACCCTGGATTCTTGATGTCCCACGACCGCGTCATTGGCCACTTCCATGTCCTCCTCGTCCTCTAGACCTGAAAGTAGTAGTAACTAGTGTCATTTCCGCGTTGGGTTTTTCTTCCGAGGTGTTCTTGCACTTCTGAGCTTGCTTCTTTGGCTGTTTTGCCAACTGTGGCACAGCTAGGGTGTTTAGTAATCCCTCTGCATCGTCGTCAGCATCTGCATACTTGCTCGTTGTTTCTCTCATCTCTCCCAGATCAGTGACCTTGTCACACTTCAAGCGATGACGTAGTAAACCAATTGGGAGACTTGCAATGAAGGCTTCAATCGTAGTTTGATCGTTTACTCCTTCGCAGGAGTTCTTAGTGTCGATCCATCGTCCAGATAATCTCGGCAAGTTTCTCCGGCTTTCTAGGTGCAACGCTGTAGGTCTCCTACCGTACAGGGCCTCTGATATGTACCTTCGAAATTCCAAAAGAACGCACTTTGCATGTCATACCAGTTGTGGATGGTGTTTTCCGGAAATTCATTGAGCCATGATCGCGCCGTCTTCCGCAACATAAGTGGGAGATATCGGGTTGCGACCAAGCTATTTCCGCCTTTGGCGATGCAGCAAGCCTGGAAAAAATCCTGGAGCCAAGTGTCCGGCCGGGCCACACCATCGTAGGCTTGAATGTGTCTTGAGATAGCAAATCCTTCCGAGAAATGTGTTTGTCGAATTCATGGTCCGAAGCTTTTTGGGCCCACGTATATATCATCATTTTCGTAGCGTCGTTCCTCTATGTTGGAGTTAATCCGATGTCTTGCGTAACTTGGAGACAGAGATTGCCGTCATGAGTGACGACCGTGGCTGCGGTGCCTTGGAGACGGACTTCGGCTTCTACCACCACCTCCCCCACCACAATGCCCTCCTTGCCCTCCTTGAGAGCCGTTATGATGGTTGCCTGGTGGGGAAGGTGGGGCAGCTGGATTGTTTCTGGCTAATCGCCAACCTCTGTCCGGAGCGTCATTATTCCGGTTCTAGGGAGGGTCTTCATTACGACGAGCCCCCTGTCGGCTTGTCTCGGCACGGTGTCCGTCATTTCTTCGTCCGTCACTCCCACCATGGTGGGGCTTAGCTGGAAGGCTTGTAGGTCTAGGAGGTGGCATTCTTTGATGGTCCTCCTCCCGACGATCCTCTTTGTCTTTTTCCCTGCGATTGTTTGACTCTCGCCAGGGAGGATTCCTCAAATACAGTGTAGCAATTGCCTCTTGCTCAACAGCTGGAGCGACATTGCGCCAGTCACGTGTAGTTCTATGATGCTGCCCTGAAGATCCGGTTCTTGAGTAGTTGTCTTCCCGAATGTCGGAACGGTGATGCTATTCCGGAACCCGTTGGGGTCTAATGTCATACCAAGCCGGATCCGTGCGACATTGGTCGGATTGGGAGACTAGTTTTCCGCTTCCGGATTTCGAGGCCTTCTGCTGCTCCAGACCCTTGGTGAGTAGCTTAATGCCCAATCGAACTTGTTCTGGGCCTGGATTATTTGACATGATATCTCAAGCTGCAACAGTGTTTTGCACCAGCGTTGGGTACACCAGATCTCCCTTGTTGTCGAGTCGAGGCATCCCTGGGTCTCCTTCGAAGAGGACCTTGTGAACTTCTAGAAATTGATCGTCACGCGTGTGACGTTTCCGGGTCTTTTGATGCTGTCGAGAGATGTACTTCTCTGCAGTTGCCATGCGTTTCTTTTCTTCCTCGATGTTGTTGGCTTCATCCAGGAGTACTTGGCGACGTGCTTCTAGGGCCTAGGCCCTTACCTCCAGTTCTTCAGCAGTAAGTTCTGCAGTTGTAGGGATAGGTGTAGTGAATGCAGCATCGATGAGTTTATGCGCACCTGCGGTGACCACGTGTCCATCCACCGACTCTTCTTTGGGCTCGTTTGGGATAAGTGCTCCATCCGAGTCTTCCTCATATACCTCGGCGATCACTTCCTCTGCCAGAAGATCTTTTGTCGGGGCCTTGTTCTTCTTGTTCTTCTTCTTTGCCTTCTTGGCAGCGCCGGTAGCAAAGACGACTTTGGGCCTGTTTCCCGAATTTAAACTCTGATCGGTACTTTTGGCCATTTGGGCCTCGGGATTATCTCCGAGATCCATGTTGTCCTGCGCTTTAGGAGAGTTTTCTCCGGATCCTTCGTCCATGGCTTCTCCTTCTTCTGCAGCTGTGGAATTAAGCTCCTCTTCGTATTCTACGGAGAACTTCCGGAAATCTGCCGACGTCATGGAATCATCCGCAAAGATGCCGGTAAGTCAACACTTTTTCCGATTGCCTCCAACACTGAGTCTTCGTTGTCTCCAACATCGGCAGAGCCAGATCCGGATCCAACATATCCAACAAAGTGTGACGCGTGCCTCCTGAGATAGTTGCGGCTCTCGCGGTCGACTTCTTCGAAACACCTGAAGGTCTCGAGAATTTCATCCACGCTTGCGTCTTGCATCATCATGCGCCTCAACGTGTACCTCAGGAAGGGTTTGTTAGTTCCGGTACTACCAGAGCCGGAATCAGAGTTGTTTTCTTGTTGTTCCTGGACTTCAACCTCCCCAGGTGGATCGATCTGGGATTCGACCTCGCTAGGGAGGTCCACTCCAGATTCGACTTGTACTGCAAGATCTGCTTCAGATTCAGCTTTCTCCACTATCTCCGCAATGGGTGCGGGCTGGGTTGGATTAGTGATTTCTGAGATCCGGAACTCTGCCGCCTCCGCGGACAAAGGGGACCCAGAAATTTCTTCTGCCTCTATCATCACCGCTGGGGTCGGTGGGACAGGTTCAGCAAAACCGATGTAAACATCGATCTCACCAAAAGACACGATGGTGTAGGTGGTCACGACTTCCCTAGCCGGAATCCAGGTCTCGTCGAGAACGGTGAGAGGGATGTCACTGGTGTAGAGGATGCGACCGACGACGATGGTCTTGCCGATTTCGATTCTTGCAGATTCTGCTCGGAACACAGATCTGAAGCTCACTTTCCCCACGGTGGGCACCAACTGTCGTCGGATTGATCATAAGTACACCATGAGGGGGTCCTCGAGGCGTGTGGAAGATAGGGGTGTGAGACGTACGGTATTCTGGGACGGTGAGCACACAAGTTTACCCAGGTTCGAATCCGCCGGCTTTGGACGGATCCTACTCCTGCTAGCAATCCAGTAATACGACAGAGCCGGAATATGGGTTACAAGGGTTTCGCCTGTGCGAGTTGAGATTGTAGACTATTGTGAGGGTGTTCTAAAGGCTCTCCCTAGGATGGCTTATATAGATATCTGGCCTAGGGTTTACAAGAGAGACCTATCTGGCTACGACTAAGAGTCGGTTACAAAGTACATCTTGAACTAGAAGTAACACTATGGGCCTATGTCAGTAAGTCTTCTGGGCCTTCCCGTAGCCAGACTGGATTCCATCTCTTCTCTCTGACTGGGCCGCCCGTGAAGCAAAGTTCTAACCTGAAGTAGGCCACCCTGGTTAGTGAGGTACAGTGAGGATACCCAGAAAGTATATCCCCAATAGTAGTTACAATGACAAGAACTTACTTGTGACTAAAGTTGAGTAGCATGAGGTTCGGTACTCGTAAGCAAGGGACATGAGATTTTCAGCTTATAACTTGTCAAGCATATCCTCATATTTGCTCATTTAAAATTTAATCACCTAAAGATGCTTATGATAAGGGTAATGAGAGCTGAAAGCTAATAAGTACTATAATTTTTGGAAGCTCTTTATGAGACTTGAATCCCTGCTTCCTTCTATGAAGGGCCTTTCTTTTACTTTTATGTTGAGTCTCCATCTTCTATATTTATGCACCTATTGAGAGAGCATAGTGGTCATTCTTAGTTTAATGTGCATTGTCCCAAAACTTGTTGAATGATTCATAACTTTGATATTGCTTGTTCTTAAATTATTTGTATCTAGTCACCCTTATGAACTTTGAAGGTGTCCTATGCATTTATGTTTTGCTATACCATGAGGGACAAGCTAAATACCATTCTCATTATGTTTTCTATATGTGAAACAAACAAATGTCTTTCAAAGCATTGTTATTCATGAATCTTTTGTTTGTACCATTTCATGTTACAACATAGTTGCTATGTATTATTGTTAGAACTATATCTTTCATGTCTATGTTAAAGTACTATGGTCCCAGCTATTAATGTTTTACAAATACCTTGATCAAGATTGTGATGCTGCATGTCACCTCAAAAATTATTCTTTTTATCACTTACCTACTCGAGGACGAGCAGGAGTTAAGCTTGGGGATGTTGATATGTCGTAAACGTATCTATAATTTTTGATGTTCCATGCTTGTTTAGTATCTACTTTCTTATGTTTTGTCCACACTTTGGGTTATTTTTATACATTTTATGGAACTAACCTATTAACAAGATGCCACAGTGCCAGATGCCTATTTTCTGCTATTTTTGGTTTCAGAAAAGCTCGTAAAGAAATATTCTCGGAATTGTACGGGACAAAAGCCAAAGTTCTTATTTTACCAGAAGACTCATGGAGCCAGAAGACGAGACGGATAGGGGCCACGAGGGACCCACACCACCTGGTGGCGTGGGCCAGGACAGGCTGCACTAGGGGGTGGTGTGGCCACCTATGGCACCCATCGACCTTGCATCTTCGCCTATAAAAGCCCCCAGGATGAAAACCCTAGAGGGCAGATTAGATTTCCACGAAAAGTTCCGCAGCCCCGCCACCACCGAAGAGGAGATTCGGGGGACAGAAGTCTTTGTTCCGGCACCCTGCCAGGATGGGGAAGTGCCCCCGGAGCCATCTCCATCGACTCCACCGCCATCTCCATCGCCATTGCTGACTCCCATGGGGAGGAGGGAGTAGTTCTCTCTCGAGGCTAAGGGCTCTACCGGTAGCTATGTGTTCATCTCTCTCTCTCTCTCTCTATGCATGATCTTATGAGATCATGAGCTTTGTAATCTATGGATCTATTCTGCTACTCAAGTGATTTAATGAATCTCTGCTTATCCCCACGTGTGTGAAGTTGACAGTGTGCACACCGTGTGGCACTTTGGCTAAGGTTACAGAAATACTTATCATGAGTATAATTTGAGTTGGATGTCTCTATGAGATTGTGGTGTTTGTTGAAACCATATAGCGCTCAAGGTGACAGTGAGGGGTTATCTAGATGAGGAATGCAAACTTTAAGGTGTGATGTTATAGCCCTACATCGTCCAACCGGAGAGTAGTTCAGGGTAGCATCATGAAAAGAAGATATTTATATGAGAGTGTCCACTAGTGAAAGTATGATCCCTAGGCCTTGTTTCTAAGCATTGAAACACCATTTACAATTAGTCCTGTTACATGTTTGCTTGCTGCCACTCTTATTTCAGATTGCAATTACCACTTATAATCATCCATATTACTTGTATTTCACTATCTCTTCGCCGAACTAGTGCACCTATACACCTGACAAGTGTATTGGGTGTGTTGGGGATACAAGAGACTTCTTGTATCTTGATTGCGGGGTTGCTTGAGAGGGATACCTTTGACCACTTCCTCCCTGAGTTCGATAAACCTTGGGTGATCGACTTAAGGGAAACTTGCTGCTATTCTACAAACCTCTGCACTTGGAGGCCCAAAACTGTCTACAAGAATAGAAGCGTGCGTAGACATCAAGCTCTCTTATGCCATTTGAGCCCACCGACTTGAAGGGTCTCTGAGGAAGACACGACTACCATCTCATGACATCCAATTAAGTTGTGCAAGAAATGCAAGGCCTCAAGGTTGCCATCAAGAATTCTGAAGATGATCATGCTCGGGCCTTAGGAATGCAAAAGGGTGTGAACCTTGCCTTAAAGGCACATGTGGTGGAATATGAGGATGAAGGAAGAAGTGATGAGATCAATGCAATGAGTTTTCCCGAGGAAGTCAAACAGGCTCATGGTGAGTATATGGCTTTTTATGCAAGAAACTTTTGGAATAATCCCGCCAAGGCAAAGTTGGAGCTAAATCGTAAGAACAACTCAAGTGGGAGAAAGGATGGTGGTCCAAAAGCTAGATCATGCTACAATTGTGGTGATCGCTTTCACTTTCTTGCCACGTGACCATATTAGAAGAGAGAAGATCATGGTGGAAGACTCATACTCAAGGATAAGTCAAAGGCTCCTCCTCGTAAGAAACCTTTCAACAAGAAGAATTCCACCTACAAGAAGTCTCCAGAGATTGTTTTGGTAACTCACGAGGAGTACTCTTCCGAGAGTGAGGAACAAGAAGAAGAGTCCACAAGTGAAGTGGCGGCCATTGTCACCACCTCTACACCCACCTACTCCCTATTTAACTCTCCAAATGAGAATCTCCCCAACAAGAATGTCAATTGCCTTATGGCAAGGGCATCCGCGGTATCATCTATCCCCTCCCCTCATATAATCTTAAATGATGATATGGATGACCTTTCTAGTCTTAAAGTTAAGGAAGAAATGGTTTCTTTGGATCATTATGTAACTAAATTGCAAGGTGAACACAAGAATAACTTTGAGGCCCTCATGGGTCAACTTGTTCATATGGAAGGCCTCCTTGAGGAGAAAGGTAAAACTGAAAGAGAGGACGCTATTGAACTAGCATCCCTGAAAATGCTCTTGAGGAAGAGGAAGAGCTTCAGGCTTCCCTTGAACACAGGGCATTGATGATTTACATAATTTATCCATCTCTAAACTCGTTAAAGAGCATGCCCATGGTATTGCTAAGGCCAAGGTTCTTAAGAAAGAAAAGGTTAAGTTTGGTGTTGTTCAAGCTAGACTAACCGATGAGTTAGAGAAACTTGAAAAGCCTCACAAGGCCTTGGATGGTGAACACTCTATCCTTATCAAGTCTCTTGAACAACTTCAAACTCAACTAGCTAACGTTTATGCTTCTAACACCTCGACTACTACTTGTGATCATACAAATATCATTGAGGAAAATGCTAGGTTGAAGGATGTGCTTGCCAAGTCCTCCCCACCCAAAGGTAATGGTGTTCTAGATGACCTTTTGAGTAATCAAAGGTCAAACAATGGGAAGGAAGGTCTTGGCTATGTCTCCAAGACAAAGAAGAACAAGAACAAGAACAAGAAGGCCAAGCCCGCTCAAGCAATAAAGAGCACCATTGTGGGTGGTGATGCCAAAGGCAAAACTGTTCATGATGACTTTGCGAAAATTGCTAACCCTCACTATGTTCTATTTCGTGATTATTATGGTGATGTTTATGCAAAATATGTTGGGCCTTATGATGGTTATGTTGCTCGGTCCATTTGGGTTCCAAATACCCTTATTACTAACAAAAGAGGACCCATTGAAAAAAATGGGTACCTAAAACCAAGTCTTAATTCTTTGTAGGGCTATGCTTCCAGTGGTTCTATATGGGTGCCTTATAGTGGATGCACAAGTCATATGACCGGGAGCAAAGCAATCATGACGGAGATGAGGCCAAATGTCAACAATATAACCATCTCTTATGGTGATAAATCAAAATCTAAGGTATTGGGTCTTGGCAAGGTGGTAGTCACATAGGATATATCCCTTGTGAATGTCATGCTTGTTGAGACCCTTGGTTACAATTTACTTTTTGTTCGTGCACTTGGAAAGATGGGTTTTCCATATTTATTGATGATGATATTGTGGTATGCTTGTGGAGCAAGACTCTAAATGTCGCTTTCGTTGGGTATGTTGAGAATGACTTGTATGTGGTGGACTTTTCGGGGAAAACCACTACAAGCTCAATGTGCTTATTTGTAAAGTACGATGTGGGTTGGTTATGGCATTGATACATTGCTAATGTATCTATAATTTTTGATGTTCCATGCTTGGTTTATATCTACTTTCTTACGTTTTGTCCACACTTTGGATTACGTTTTATACACTTTCTAGGACTAACCTATTAACAAGATGCCTCAGTGCCAGTTGCCTGTTTTCTGCTGTTTTTGGTTCAAGGAAAGTCAGAAAATGAATATTCTTGGAATTGGACGGAACAAAAGTCAAAGTTAATATTTTACCGGAAGACACATGGAGTCCGAAGGAGAGATGAAGGGGGCACTTGGTGGCCACACCACCCCTTGGCACGGGTAGCCCTAGGCCGCGCCAGGGCAAGGTGTGGGCCCCTGGACGGCCACCGACCTTGCCTCTTCGCCTATAAGAATCCTCCCGATGTATAAACCCTAAATCGAACAGCCTCCACCCACGAAAAGTTCCGCAGCACCGCCGCCACCAAAGGGGAGATTTGGGGGACAGAAAGCCTCTAATCTGGCACCCTTCTGGGATGGGGAAGTGCCCCCAAAGCCATCTCCATCGATCTCCACCACCATATCCATCGCGGTTGCTGATTCCCATGATGATGAGGGAGTGGTTCTCTCTCGGGGCTAAGGGTTCTACCGGTAGCTATGTGTTCATCTCTCTCTCTATGCATGATCATATTGTGATCATGAGCTTTGTAATCAAGTAGATCTACCTTGCTACTCAAGTGCTTTAATAGATATCTGCTCTCCCCATGTGTGTGAAAGTGATAGCGTGCACACCATGGTGGCACTTAGGCTAGAGATTACAAATACTTGTTATGAGTTATATTTAGAGTTGGATATTTCTATGAAATTGTGGTGTTTGTTGGAACCATCTAGAGCTCAAGGTGACAGTGTGGGGTTATCTAGATGGGGAAAGTGAACTTTGAGTAGTGTTGTTATAGCCCTACATGGATTAGAGTGTCCAACCGGAGAGTAGTTCAGAGTAGTATCATAAAGAGAAGATATTTATATGAGAGTGTTCACTAGTGAAAGTATGATCCCTAGGCCTTGTTTCTAAGCATTCAAACACCGTTTGCAATTAGATTTGTTACATGTTTGCTTGCTTCCATCTTTATTTCAGTTTGCCTTTAGTCTCTTCCACGCCATCAAGCTATTTTCTGGCACCGTTGTCTTATATCCATACCAGTTGTATTTTACCATATCTTCGTCGAACTAGTGCACCTATACACCTGACAAGTGTATTGGGCGTGTTGGGGACACAAGAGACTTCTTGTATCTTGATTGCAGAATTGCTTGAGAGGGATACCTTTGACCACTTCCTCCCTGAGTTCCATAAACCTTGGTTAATCCACTTAAGGGAAACTTGCTGCTATTCTACCTCTACACTTAGAGGCCCAACAACTGTCTACAAGAATAGAAGTGTGTAGACATCAAGCTATTTTTTGGCGCCGTTGCCGGGGAGGTAAGGTAAAAGGTACTCACATCCTCCGGTGTGAGTGCTCGAAGTTATTTCCTTTAGATTCTGCAATTTTGTCTTTTTGTTTCTTGTTTTTATTTTCACTAGTTAGGCTTAATGGAAAACAACAACAAATTAGAGAGCTCTATAGTATTTATCTTGAGTTAGGACATGAAGTGTTTGAAGAGAAAATTAAAAAACCTATGGAACTTTATTTGCATGATAATAGCAATGTTGTTAGTATGAATTCTTTGGACACCATTATTGCTAATGCTATGGAAAAGTCTAAGCTTGGGGAAGCTAGTTTTTATGAAAATGATCTTTTTAGTTCCCCAGCTTTGGAAGATAGCTATTCTATTGCTTATGATGATACTATACCTCCAATATAAGATGATTACAATGATGAGTATGATATTTTTAGTCCACCTACTATTGAGGAGGCAATTAATTATGACTAGAATATTCCTCCTATATTTGATGATTATGGTGACAAGAATAATAATGATAGCTATTTTGTTGAATTTGCTCCCACTACGATTAATAAGAATGACTATGCTTATAGGGAGAGTAATAATTCTTTTATGCATGTGGATCATGATAAGAATGTTTCATGTGATTGTTATATTGTTAATTTTATTCATGATGCTACTGAAAGTTATTATGAGAGAGGGAAACATGGTTTTATGCATCTCAATAATATTAGGTTTCCCCTCTTTATGTTGAAAGTCTTAAAGTTGCACTTGTTTTGCTTTCCTATGCTTGTTGCTTTGTGCTTTCATGAGTTGTTTCTTTACAAGATTCCTATGCATAGGAAGTGCGTTAGACTTAAATGTGTTTTGAATTTGCTTCTGGATGCTCTCTTTTACTTCAATTCATATTTCCTATGTGAGCATCTTCTCAAACTATCATGCCTAACTTAAAGGCGTTAAAGAAAACTACTTATTGGGAGATAACCTAAAAGTTTTAGCTAAGTCTTGTAAGTTATTACCTCTATAATAACCGCTCGTTATCCTTTCTGTTTGCTTTTTGTGCCAAGAGTAACCTCTAATGAGAGAGAAGTAATGCTTGGGAAAGTTGCTGTCCCAAAACAGATTTTTGTGCTTCGCTATAAAATTCGTGAAAAATCTCTGTACGTCGGTTAGTGCTGTAATTTTTTGTGCTTCTGCCCCAGGTTGTTATCCAACTTTCGTTAGTTCAACACTTTTCGATTTGAGCAACAAAATGTCTTCGAAAAAATTGGTTTTTACCTGCTGGTCTGTTTTGACAGATTTCTGCCATTATTTGCATTTGTCTCTTAATCTCTTTCTCTTTGAGTTCTCTTTGATCATTTGAACTTTTTAAAGTAAGTGCTACAATATCTTGTGTTTTAATGGAATACTTGTGTTGAAACTGAATCAAAAGACTTATTATCTTGAGTACACTAATGTTGTTAATGAAGATTGTGTGAAGTTTTGTATGAAGGAATTTTTTGAGTGTAGGGAAGAGTAATGTAATGAGATGAAGTATGGACAAAAGCTCAAGCTTGGGGATGCCCAAGGCATCCCCTTCTTCATCAATAAAAATCTCAGGTTTCTTCCAAACATTTCATTTTTATTGTTTCATGCACAATTGTGTTGTTCTTGGAGCGTATTTGTTTTTGTTTTTAGTTTTCGTTTGCTTGGTTTTCTTAGTTTTCTTGAATAAATTGGTTGGACCCCCTCTTTAATACATTGGTTTTCAAATAGTTTGGTTTGGATTGGAAAAGAGTAGGAAAGTTCATGCTTAAGTGGTAAAGAGGGCTTGTTTTTCACTGTGGCTTATGCTTTGCCATACCATGCTTGGTATTGTTTTGGCTTTATGCTTAGTGATCTTTGCTGTAGCATGACATGTTATAAGCAATTGAGATTTCTTAATGTGCCTTGGAAGAATCTTGCATTGTTTTAGCATATTAAAGCATAGTATTGTGGTATTCTCCTTTGATGCTTTATTTGGGTTGACTTGGCACATGCTCACACCATGTTATGACTATCCCAAGTCACCATAGCCTTTATGATCATTTAGTTTTCGACTTGTAATATCACTTTATGCTTTAATCAATGATGTTTTGTCGCTCTGCATGATTATGTCCATTATTGCTCTCTTAGTTGGTCGCTCCCAATCTTTTGCTAGCCTCCGTAATCAAGTATGAGTTCCACTCATGCATCCAACTCCTAACACCAAGTTATTCCAAAGAGTCCACCATACCTACCTATTAGCATTTGCTATTCCAAGTATATTCATGTTTTTATCTACCTTCCGAATTAAACTTGGTATGTGAAAATTAGTGATTAAAGCTCTCACGAACTTGATGGCACACTTTACTTTCTTGCATTTAATTAACTTGAACCATTGTGTCCATCTTTGTTGTGTATATGCTTGCGCTTTATAAGTTGAAATTAGCAGAACCATGTATCATAGGGAACGCTTTCAATATTGCACTTGTACATTGTACCCCGTTGATATCATGTTCTTTTGCTTATGGATCCCGGCGGTGTGAAATAAAAGTGGAACTTGTAAGATCATGGAATTTGTATGTGTGTTAGAGAAACGTCTGGGCCGCTAGCCTAAGACATGCCTAATCATGGTGGAAACTTGCAGCATAACCATAATGAGCACTCTATGAAGCATCCTCAATAAAAACTTATGCAAATAGCAAATAAAAAGATCGCTAAGATGCTCATTGTCTGCTTGCCTTGTCATTTTGATTATAGGATAGCTCTTGTATCAAGTGCAAGGGGTACCCCGTTGGCGGTTCTCTATGATACATATGTACTTACACTGACAAGAGCTTACTTGTGACTAAAGTTAAGTAGCATGAGGTTCGGTCTTCGTAAGTAAGGGACATGAGATTTCCAACTTATACTTTGTCAAGCATATACTCCATAGTTTGTTCACTTTAACCTTAAACACTTCAAGATGCTTATGATAGGGGCAATGAGAGCTGAAAGCTAATGAGTACCATAATTTTTGGAAGATCTTTATGAGACTTGAATCCCTGCTTCCTTCTATGAAGGCCTTTCTTTTACTTTTATGTTGAGTCTCCATCTTCTATATTTATGCACCTATTGAGAGAGCATAGTGGCCATTCTTAGTTTAATGTGCATTGTCCCAAGACTTGTTGATTGATGCATAACTTTGTTATTGCTTGTTCTTAGACTATTTGTATCTAGTCACCCTTATGAACTTTGAAGGTGTCCCATGCATTTATGTTTTGCTACACTATGAGGGACAATCTGAATACCATTCTTATTATGTTTTCTTTATGTGAAACAAACAAACGTCTTTCAAAGCATTGTTATTCATGAATCTTTTGTTTGTACCTTTTCATGTTACAACATAGTTGCTATGTCTTATTGTTAGAACTATATCTTTCATGCTATGTTGAAGTACTATGATCCCAGCTTTCAATGTTTTACAAATACCTTAATCAAGATTGTGATGGTGCATGTCACCTCAAAAATTATTCTTTCCTTTTATCACTTACCTACTCGAGGACGAGCATGAGTTAAGCTTGGGGATGTTGATACGTTGCTAACGTATCTATAATTTTTTATGTTCCATTCTTGGTTTATATCTACTTTCTTATGTTTTGTCCACACTTTGGAGTACTTTGTATACACTTTCTTGGACTAACCTATTAACAAGATTCCATAGTGCCAGTTGCCTGTTTTCTGCTGTTTTTGGTTCCAAGAAAGTCAGAAAATGAATATTCTCATAATTGGACGGGACAAAAGCTAAAGTTAATATTTTAGCGGAAGACACATGGAGTCCGAAGGAGAGACGAAGAGGGGCCACAAGGTGGCCACACCACCCCTTGGCGCGGGCAGTCCTAGGCCACACCAGGGCATGGTGTGGGCCCCCTTGACGGCCATCGACCTTGCCTCTCCGCCTATAAGAAGCCTCCCGATGTATAAACCCTAAATCGAATAGCCTCCAGCCACGAAAAGTTCCGCAGCGCCGCCGCCACCGAAGGGGAGATTCGGGGGACAAAAAGTCTCTCTTCCGGCACCCTACCGGGATGGGGAAGTGCCCCCGGAGCCATATCCATCGATCGTCACCACCATCTCCATCGTCGTTGCTGATTCCCATGATGATGAGGGAGTAGTTCTCTCTCGGGGCTAAGGGTTCTACCGGTAGCTATGTGTTCATCTCTCTCTCTATGCATGATCATATTGTGATCATGAGCTTTGTAATCAAGTAGATCTACCTTGCTACTCAAGTGCTTTAATAGATCTCTGCTCTCCCCATGTGTGTGAAAGTGATAGCGTGCACACCATGGTGGCACTTAGGCTAGAGATTACAAATACTTGTTATGAGTTATATTTAGAGTTGGATATTTCTATGAAATTGTGGTGTTTGTTGGAACCATCTAGAGCTCAAGGTGATAGTGTGGGGTTATCTAGATGGGGAAAGTGAACTTTGAGGAGTGTTGTTATAGCCACATGGATTAGAGTGTCCAACCGGAGAGTAGTTCAGAGTAGTATCATAAAGAGAAGATATTTATATGAGAGTGTTCACTAGTGAAAGTATGATCCCTAGGCCTTGTTTCTAAGCATTCAAACACCGTTTGCAATTAGATGTGTTACATGTTTACTTGCTTCCATCTTTATTTCAGTTTTCCTTTAGTC
Source organism: Avena eriantha (assembly GCA_910589775.1). NCBI lineage: Eukaryota > Viridiplantae > Streptophyta > Magnoliopsida > Poales > Poaceae > Avena > Avena eriantha. Next base: position 141,217,456 of record OU342741.1, on the reverse strand, counting down.
TCTTCCACGCCATCAAGCTATTTTCTGGCACCGTTATCTTATATCCATACCACTTGTATTTTACTATCTCTTCGCCGAACTAGTGCACCTATACACCTGACAAGTGTATTGGGTGTGTTGGGGACACAAGAGACTTCTTGTATCTTGATTGCAGGGTTGCTTGAGAGGGATACCTTTGACCACTTCCTTCCTGAGTTCGATAAACCTTGGGTAATCCACTTAAGGGAAACTTGTTGCTGTTCTGCAAACCTCTGCACTTGGAGGCCCAACAACTGTCTACAAGAATAGAAGTGCGTAGACATCAGGCATCGCCGACTGGCCCATGTCAATATGAGAACTTTACAAAGTATTCACAAGGGTGGCCATATTGTGGGACTAAAAGACAATGTTCTACAAACCAAGCCTGGCCACGTGGCCAGGTGGTATTTCCAAGCCCCAGCCCCTCTCCGTCTCGTATTCTGGCTCCAGGTGTCCCTCGGTAAAATAATGACTTTGGCTTTTGTCCCGTCCAATTCCAAAAATATTCATTTTTTGACTTTCCTGGAACCAAAAACAGCAGAAAACAGGCAGCTGGCACTGTGGCTCTTGTTAATAGGTTAGTCCAAGAAATCATATGAAAAGTACACCAAAGTGTGGACAAAACATAAGACAGTAGATAAAACCAAGCATGGAACATCAAAAATTATAGATACATTTGCAATGTATCACATCCCCAAGCTTAACTCCTCCTCGTCCTCGAGTAGGTAAGTGATAAAAACAAAGAATAATTTTTGAGGTGACATGCACCATCATAAACTTGATCAAAGTATTTATAAAATATTCAAAGCTGGGATCATGGTACTTCAATCATAACATGAAAGACAAAGTTCTAGCAATAAGACAAAGAAACTATGTTGCAACATGAAAAGGCACAAACAAAAAGATTCATGAATAACAATGCTTTGCAAGACGTTTGTTTGTTTCACATAAAGAAAACATAGCATAGTAGTATTCAACTTGTCCCTCATTGAGTAGCAAACATAAATGCAGAGGACACCTTCAAAGTTTATAAGAGTGACTAGATACAAATAGTTTAAAACAAGCAATATCAAAGCTATGCATCAATCAACAAGTCTTGGGACAATGCACATAGAACTAAGAATGGCCAATATGCTCTCAAAGTAGGTGCATAAAGATAGAAGGTGGAGACTCAATATATAAGTGGAAGAAAAGCCTTCATAGAAGGCAGTAGGGATTCAAGTTTCATAAAGAGATTCCAAAAATTATGGTACTTAATAGCTTTCAGCTCTCATTTCCCCTATCATAAGAATCTTGAACCGATTAAGGTTAAAGTGAACAAACTATGGTGTATATGCTTGATGAAGTATAATTTGGAAATCTCATGTCCCTTGAATACGAGGGCCTCTCCTCATGCTACTCAAGTTTAGTTACCGGTAAGTTCTTGTCATAGTAAGTACATGTCTATCATAGAGAACCGCCAACGGGGTACCCCTTGCCCGATGATACGGAAGAATCCCCATATCAAAATTACAATGCAAGTAGACAACGAGCATCTCAGCAATCTTCTTATTTACCATGGGAATATGGTGCTTTTTTATCGCTTTCCTCTTTTCATAATATTTTTTTCTCCTTTTTCTCAATATCGGACTCTTTTTTTATAAGAAGAATGCTTCATAGACAACTCATTATTGTTACGCTGCAGGTTTCCACCATGTCAGCATGGATTAGACAAGCGGCCCAGGCATTTCTCTAACACATATACATAACTCCATGGACTTACAAGCTCCCCTTTCATTTCACACCGACGACATCCATAGACAAAAGAGCATGATATCAACTAGGTACAAAGTACAAGTGCAATGTTGAAAGCGTTCCCCATGACAACATGGTTCTGCTAATCCCCAACAAATAAGTGTAAGCATATACAACATAGACGACACAATGGTTCAAGTTTATTAAGGGCAAGAAAAGTAAAGTGTGCCATCAAGTTCGTGAGAGCTTTAATCACTAGTTTTCTCATAACAAGTTTAATTCGGAAGGTAAACAAAAGCATGAATATCCTTTGAATAGCATATGCTAGTAGGTAGGTATGGTGGACTCTTTGGAATAACTTGGTTTTTGGAATTGGATGCATGAGTGGAACTCATACTTGGTTGTGGAGGCTAGCAAAAGACTGGGAGCGACAAACTAAGAGAGCAATAATGGCTATAATCATGTAGAGCGACAAAACATCATTGATCAAAGCATAAAGTGATACTACAAGTTGAAAACTAAAGGATCATAAAGGCCATGGTGACTTGGGATAGTCATAACATGGTGTGAGCATGTGCCAAGTCATCCCAAATAAAGCATCAAAGGATAATACCACAATACTATGCTTTAATATGCTAAAACAACACATGATCCTTCCAAGGCACATTAAGCAATCTCAATTGTTTATAACAAGTCATGCTACAATAAATAATACTAAGCATAGAGCCAAAACAATATCAAGCATGGCATGACAAAGCATAGGCCACAGTCAAAAACAAGCTCTCTTTACCACTTAAGCATGAACTTTCCTACTCTTTTCCAATCCAAACCAAACTATTTGAAAACCAATGTATCAAAGAGGGGGTCCAACCAATTTATTCAAAAAACTAGGAAAACCAAGCAAACGTAAAACCAAACTGAAAACAAAAAAAGACGCTCCAAGAACAACACAGCTATGCATGAAACAATAAAAATGAAGCGTTTGGAAGAAACCTGGGATTTTTATTGATGAAGAGGGGGATGCCTTGGGCATCCCCAAGATTTGAAGCTTGTACTTCTTGGATATTTCTTGGGGTGACACACGTGGCATCCCCAAGATTGAGCTTTAGTCCATCCTTCATCTCATTACTCATTCCTTCCATACACCTGAAATTTTTCCTTCATACAAAACTTCACATAATCTTTATTAGCAACATTAGTGCACTTAAGATCATAAGTCTTTAGGTTCAGTTATAACACCAATAAAACTTCTATTAAAACACAAGCTACTGTAGCACTTCCCAAAAAAATCTCAATTCCCCGAAAGAACTCAAAAAGGAACCAACAAGATGCAAATGCAGAAAATAGCAGAAATCTGTCAAACCAGACCAGCAGGTAAAGACGAATTTTTTCGAAGACCTTATGTTGATCAAATCAAAAAGTGTTGAACTAAAGAAAGTTAGATAACAACCTGGGGAAGAAGCACAAAAATTCACGCCTCAAAAGGATGTACAGAAGATTTACTCAAATTTTTACGGTGAAGCACAGAAATCTGTTTCAGGACAGCACCTTTCCCAATCATTACTTCTCTCTCATTAGAGGTTACTCTTGGAACAAAAAGCAAATAAAAAGGATAAGGAGCGGTTATTACTGAATTAATAACTTCCAAGACTCAACTAAAAAATTTGGGTTATCTCGCAATAAGTACTTTTCTTTAACGCCTTTAAGTTAGGCATAAGAAGCAAGACAAAGGATCAAGTGTTCTCAAATGAAGAAGCATTAAGATTGATATCAGAAATATCTTCAACAAGGCAAGGTATCTCATTCAAATAAGTTCTAGAGGATCCTATCTCAACGCTCTTGGGTTCACTATTTTCATCAAACGGGTTTTCGGGAACAATCCAATGAAGATTCTTTTTTATGGCTTCATGCATTGCTACAAGTTTGAAAGGTATTGGTATCTTAATTTCCTCCCCATTAGGTTCGGTTTTGTTCATCTTTTCTCGTGTACCAATATCATCTACACATGAGCCTAGCATATTAAAACAATCAAACACTTTTCTAGCTTCCTTAGCAACATCATAGAATTTCTTTAGCAAAGTTTCCAGAATAAAGTCCCTCTTTTCAGGGTCCTCTATTTCTTTAAGTCTAAGAAACATTACTTGCATTAAGGGGTTAAGGTTAACAAACCTAGCTTCCAACATGTGAACTAAAGAAGCTGCAGCAATTTCATAGTTTGGAGCAAGTTCTGCAAGAGATCTATCCTCAATATCCTCATGTTTACTAACATGATTAAAGAATTCTTCAATATTATCTCTTCCAATTATAGAACCACTACCTATTGAAAGGTCCTTCAGGGTGAATTTAGGGATCAACATGGTGAGCCAAGAAAGAGGTAGAAACTATAGAAAGACTTAATTTTTTTGTGTTTTCAAATAAACAAAGAAAATGAGTAAAACTAAATTTTTTGTGGTTTTCATAAAGAAATAAGCAAATAAAGCAAAAGTAAACTAAGCAAAACAAAAATAACAAAGTAAAGAGATTGGTTATGAGAGACTCCCCTTATGAAGATGACCTTGACTCCCCGGCAATGGTGCCAGAAAAGTAGCTTGATGACCCAAAATATATAGAGGTCGTTGGGGAACCCCAAGAGGAAGGTATGATGAGCACAACATCAAGTTTTCCCTCAGTATGAAAGCAAGGTTTAATCGAACCAGTAGGAGCAAGGAAACACCCCAAAGGTGTAGCTAGCTGAGCCTTGGCAGGGCGCACTACCGGTGTTAGTAGCAACGTGGAGACCTGCACAACACAACCACATAACTTTGCCCCCAACTTGCGATGAGGTTGTCAATCTCACCTGTTTTGCTGAAAACAAAGGATTAAACGTATCGAATGGAAGGAAGTAATAGTTTGCACAAAGTAAACACAAAGAAGTAAACATTTGATTGTAGATTGCTTGTAAAAGAAAGGACCGGGGTCCATAGTTCACTAGAGGTGGCTCTCCTTAAGATAGATAACATGCTGGGTGAACAAATTACAGCGGGACAATTGACAAACATCGAGAAAGCATAAAAGCATATACTACTCATATTGACTCCTTTGAGATTCAATTGGGAATTACAACATTATACATAGACCGCCATGCAACTGCATCTATGACTAATAATCTAACCTTCAGGTTATCATCCGAACCCCCTCCAGTATTAAGTTGCAAGCAACGGAAAATTGCATTATGACTTGCGTGTAAAGTAAACAATACGATTGTTCTATGAACAAAGGATTGTTGTTTTCTCCCTAGTAGCAACAACACATCTAGTATCTTAGAGAATTCTGTAACTTCCCCAGATTACCAGAGGCATGAACCCACTATCGAGCATAAATACTAGCTCTTGGAGTTGCTAGCATCTACTTGGCCAAGATAGCTACTAACAACGGAAAGCATGCAAAATAACAAATAACAAAGACATGATAGAATCAATAATCAATATGAAATAGCATCTCAATATTCATCGGATCCCCGCAAACACAACATGCAGAATTACAAATAGATGATCTTGATCATGAAAGGAGCTCACAAGATCTAAACATGAAAGCATAAAGGAGGAGAACCAGCCATCTAGCTACTACATGGACCCGTAGTCCAGAGATGAACTACTCACGCATCACACCTGAGGCTTGCATGATGATGAAGAAGGCCTCCAGGGTGAATTCCCCTCTCCGGCAGGGTGCCGGAAAGAGCTTCAGATCCCTCCCGATCTAGGGATGGATATGATGGCGGCTACAAACTCTTTCGTGGAATTTTGATCGGGTACTTAGGGTTTCCGTATCAGAGGCAATATATAGGTAGAAGGAGAGGTGGAGGGGGTGCCTGGGGCGGCCAGACCACCCCCTGGCGCGAGCCAAGCCTGGCCGCGCGGCCAGGTGGTGTGGCCAGGCCCCAGCCCCTCTCCGTCTCGTATTCTGGCTCCAGGTGTCCCTCGGTAAAATAATTACTTTGGCTTTTGTCCCGTCCAATTCCGAGAATATTCATTTTCTAACTTTCCAAGAACCAAAAACAGCAGAAAATAGGTAGCTGGCACTGTGGCTCTTGTTAATAGGTTAGTCCAAGAAATCATATGAAAAGTACTCCAAAGTGTGGACAAAACATAAGAAAGCAGATAAAATCAAGCATGGAACATCAAAAATTATAGATACATTTGCAATGTATTAGCTGCCACCGGCCATTACCTCCCCTCCACCGCTGGGACCTCTTCCCCACTGATGGAGCTCGCCATGGATTCTGGTACTTTCCCCTCCCAATCTCCTTCTCTAGGAAAACCCTAGATGATTTTTTGAGGGCTTGTCAATGCTAGAATCCATGCATCTATCCCCCTAGAGTGCAATGTATCCCCCTTGTAGTGATCTTAGAAACGTCGATCTATTCCGATTGACCTTCCTCGCACTGCCCAGGAAACACCAAGGCTCCGGACGGAGTCTTCGGCACATACACGTCGGACATTCTCGTCCAGCCGGAGTATCCGGTGTTTAGGCACCAGAATGTCCGGTGCCAGCGGAGTCTCCGGGGTGTTTTTGCTAGACAGTCTGGCGAAAATCAGCTAGTTCAGTTTTGTTTTGGAAACTCCTGGAAAATGTGCTTACCCTATGCTACCACCCTCCTCGGATTTCACAGGTGGTTCTCGTCCTCGCCGATCTTGGACAAGTCAAAAGGCTCGTCCTCGCTTGTTCCGATATGACGAAGAGTGTGTCATTCATGTTGATCCAGCTGTGGTTAGGCAGTCAACACGTGAGCGTGTAGTAGCAAAGCTAGAAAAGATCTGGCAACTAAAGAGGGATGAAGCCAAGCTACTCAAGTTTGAATCTTTTACTACCTTGAAAGGGATGAGCACCGAGGAGTTTGTGGAGATGCGGATTCAGCCGTTCTATACTCAGTCTCACACCTCCCCTAATGATCATTTCTAGAGGAATGAGCAGCTGCTTCTTTATACTGAGGTGATGAATACCTTCAAGACTCCTGTCGTCCCCATGTAGTGGCTAGAGATAGATAATTTGTGAGCTTTCTCTTATTTTGATGATGCTCTATGAGTAACCGATAAGATAGGGTTACACACCATATTTCAAGCCAAGGAAGACTACAAGACTGACTTGGTCTAGCAGTTCTATGCCACATTGGTGTTTGGTGATTATGTGGACATTCCTCTTGAGTGGATGTCAAGCAACACAAGGTGTTGTTCTAGTGTGATGCAATTAGCAAGTATTCTTGGTTTGTCTTTCGACCCCGATGCTCCTAGTGGTGCAAGGATACATGTTCATGGCTAGGCATATGACAAGAAGAGGTTGGCTCCCATTTATTCATAGAATGGTGTGGTTGGCCAAACCACCAACATCAATCTCCTCTACAACATTCTGCTTCGCATGTTCCACCACACTGTTACTCCCAAGGCAGGAAACAAGGACGAGATGAGAGGTGCTAAAATCCACCTCATGGCTCATGCTCACTCAGTTTATGTTGTTGGTCCAAACCATGAAGGTGGTGCTATTGATGTCACAGACTTCATCTACTAGGATATGTACAAGTGCATTATGGACAAGAAGTGTCCTCTCTATGACCCTTATGTGATGAAGCTCATTCTTGCTCAAAATCCTCCAACTCCTTTGCTTCACTTAGACCTCGTGAGGCACAAGCCAGCCAATCTTCAGAGAAATGAAGCTCCTTCCTCCAAGGTACCCCGTGGTTATCCCCCGTCCCACGGTATCTTTGAGCATGAGGATTATTATGATGATGACGGTGGTGATGCGTCTGAGGAAGTGCAGGAAGTTGTGACCCGTGGCCCTCGCATGAAGCATGCTAGCAATGCATACCATTTTCACACCACTCAAGCGGAAGTGCATCAAAAGGTGAAGAAAGCTTCTTGGTGGAAGAAGTTACTCCCGTGCCAGAACATCGACATCCGCCATGGTCAATATGATGCAAGGCCAACAGAAATGTCATGAAGGAGCTCAAGAAGATCAACCAGCCCATGGACATTGACTCCTCTCAGAAGGTTTCAGATGGTATGCTCTCTTATGGTCACTAGAGTCAGGGCCGTCTGGATTGGTCCAGTATGAGGGGGGCAGTGCCTCCATTGGGAGGTTGATCTCTCCTCTCTCCTGATTCCCCCCCCAGTTCATATAGGATACAACTCAAGGAGCCTTTGTATTATGTGTTTGCTCTCATATAGTCAGATCTTGCAGGAGTAGGGGTGTTACCTCACAGAGAGGGCCCCGAACCTAGGTACTTTGCTGTGTTAGCGGTGCTTGTGCCTAATCCTGCACGTGGAAACCTCCGCCAGCCCCTGATTGTCACCTCTTAAGCCATCCTAGATGGTACTGTCGTGTTCCACGCCACAACATAGACGCGACCACCAGAATGAGGATATAGAGGAAATGACTTTATTCTAACTATAGGATGTATCCGTCCCCTTAGCATTCCGAAAAAGATACGAAAAATAGTCTAAACAGAGAAACGAAAAACCCTCCCATCGGTGAAAGGTTGCAGTCTGCCACACCTTTGAAGTCGAAGGCCGCTGGAGGCAGAGCGGACCGACAGTGTCACCGACGAGAGGAATGGAAAACCCTATATGGATTTTAGGTTGATGCCACCATGATCACCCGATCTCCTCACATACTGATTCGCTACTTAATGGCAGACTATGATATTATTTTATAAGATACCATCTCTTAGCTAAGGGAAAACAACCTTCTTTTTATTTATTTTCTCCACCAACTAAGAAAAAATCTAGCGTGGAGCCTCTAAGAAAAGACTAACGTCATCCCATTATACTGAAGGGTTCCGCAACAGAAAACAAAAAAATTCCTACGTTGGAACCTCCTAAACTACCCAAGATCTATCTATGTAGTAATGCGGTAACTATCGTGTATAGAATACATACCCTTGTAGACCGTATGCGGTTAACATTCCGAGGGGAACGTGGTTGAAGTAGTCGAACTCGTAGCTGACCTCAAGGTCAAGAAGCTCCTCGCAGGTCATCCCTTGCTCCTTCTTCATCGTGCAGTAGCTCGGGATCACGACATCCAAGGTGACTCAAGTGAGGCCCCTCGTGGTTTTGTACACATATGGTGTACGATGATGACCTACAACTCCTTGATCCCTGTCGAGAGTGCGGAAGTAGATCTCCGACTTGGAATCCCTATAGTGCAACGGCGTGCTGCAGGTGCGGTGTCTCTTGCATGGACAGTCCTTACTTGGGACCATGCCAACGCATGGAGACGAGAGAGAGAGGGAAGGAGAAAGTTAACCAAAGGACTTCTCCAAATATTGGTGTGTTAAATCCCACCCATGGGCACCCCTTTATATAGGGGGAGAGGGTGTGCTCTCCCCTTTGGGTTTCCCATGTGGGACTGATACATTGCAAATGTATCTATAATTTTTGATGTTCCATGCTTGGTTTTATCTACTTTCTTATGTTTTGTCCACACTTTGGAGTACTTTTCATATGATTTCTTGGACTAACCTATTAACAAGAGCCATAGTGCCAGCTGCCTGTTTTCTGCTGTTTTTGGTTCTAGTAAAGTCCGAAAATGAATATTCTCGGAATTGGACGGGACAAAAGCCAAAGTCATTATTTTACCGAGGGACACCTGGAGCCAGAATACGAGACGAAGAGGGGCTGGGGCCCGGCTACAACACCTGGTCGTGCGGCCAGGCTTGGCCCGCGCCAGGGGGTGGTCTGGCCGCCCCAGGCACCCCCTCAGCCTCTCCTTCCGCCTATATATTGCCTCTGATACGGAAACCCTAAGTACCTGATCAAAAATCCACGAAAGAGTCTGTAGCCGCCATCATCTCCATCCCTAGATCGAGAGGGATCTCAAGCTCTTTCCGGCACCCTGCCGGAGAGGGGAATTCACCCTGGAGGCCTTCTTCATCACCATGCAAGCCTCCGGTGTGATGCGTGAGTAGTTCATCTCTAGACTACGGGTCCATGTAGTAGCAAGATGGCTGGTTCTCCTCCTTTGTGATATCATGTCTAGATCTTGTGAGCTCCGTTCATGATCAAGATCATCTATTTGTAATTCTGCATGTTGTGTTTGCGGGGATCCGATGGATATTGAGATGCTATTTCAGATTGATTATTGATTCTATCTTGTCTTTGTTATTTGTGTTCTTGCATGCTTTCCGTTGTTAGTAGCTATCTTGGCAAAGGAGATGCTAGCAACTCCAAGAGTTAGTATTTATGCTCGATAGTGGGTTCATGCCTCTAGTAATCTAGGGAAGTGACAGAAATCTCTAAGGTACTAGATGTGCTGTTGCTACTAGGGAGAAAACAACAATCCTTTGTTCATAGAACAATCGTATTGTTTACTTTACACGCAATTCGTAATGCAATTATCCATTGCTTGCAACTTAATACTAGAGAGGGTTCGGATGATAACCTGAAGGTGGATTATTAGTCATAGATGCAGTTGGATGGCGGTCTATGTATAATGTTGTAATGCCCAATCGAATATCAAAGGAGTCAAGATGAGTAGTATATGCATGTATGCTTTCTCGATGTTTGTCAATTGCCTCACTATAATTTGTTCACCCAGTATGTTATCTATCTTAAGGAGAGCCACCTCTAGTGAACTATGGACCCCGGTCATGTCTTTTACTATCAATCTACAAACTGTTTACTATTTTGTGTTTACTTTCTAAAAACTATTACTTTCTTCCACTCGATACGTTTAATCCTTTGTTTTTAGCAAAACCGGTGAGATTGACAACCTCATCGCAAGTTGGAGACAGAGTTCTGTGGTTGTGTTGTGCAGGTCTCCATGTTGCTGCTGGCACCGGTAGTGCGCCCTGCCAAGGCTCAGCTAGCTACACCTTTGGGGTGTTTCCTTGCTCCTACTAGTTCGATTAAACCTTGGTTTCATACTGAGGGAAAACTTGCTGCTGTGCTCATCATACCTTCCTCTTGGGGTTCCCCAACGAGCTCGATATATTTTGGGCCATCAGGGACTAAACAAGGGAGAGAGGGGGGAGGTGCCATGGGCCTCATGGGCTAGCCGGCCAGGGGTGGGCCCCACCCCGTGCATAGCCCTAGGCTGGCCGGGTGGGCCCCCTTGAGGCGGTTAGACCTTGGCCTTTTCCCTCCTTCGGTTTTCCCTCATGGGCCCTTTTCCGTATGAAGTTTGGCCCATTAGTGAAATACCCCTTCAAATTAGATTTTAATATTATATTTAATATTAATTACATTAATTAATATGTAAATACATATTACAAAATCCGATTTGACCCGAAACACCTTTCGATTCCCTTTCGATTTCCTTCGAACGACTTTGGAACTTTCCTGGAACAATTCTAGCTCTCTCACGGAACTTTTCATGTTTCCTTTTCTCTTTCATATGGTGATTCCAACTTACAGAGGATCTCTAGCTCATCGTACCCTTAAGTGTATTTCCCCACGGCTCGGGAATGGCACAGACATGATCTCCATCAATGATCAATAGCGGGACCGGGATGCCCATAATGACCCCTGTGCATTCCATGATGATAATGTCATTTGAACCGTAAACAATCGTTTCCCATTCCCTTTGCCACTTGATACCTAGTTCACCCGAGATTTGATCTACGGTATCTCCATACCTTCATTCGATCTTGTTACCGATGAACTTGTTTTCTCGTTTCCATGTCATTGCATTCCGTGACCAAGTCACACGCTTGCAAGCTTCGTTAATGCAACGTCACCGAGATGGCCACATATGTATCTATCTATTACATGGATTGGCAAATCTTGGTCTGGATATATACTCCTCTACGCGCCCCTTTGGGAAACCCGAGTAGCACCTTTTCGATCACCCAGTCACGGTGTTATACTTGATAACCATCTAAGCTCCCTCCAGAACAGTGATTTGCATTATCTCACAGTCTAAGGATCAGGTTACGGGGTTTCCTTAGTTTATCATTAATGGTGAACTTTGTAACTAGATCTCATTAAGATACAACTAGTTGGGTTGTTTGTCTATCACATCATTCAACTAATGACGTGACCTCATTGTCAATTGGCATAAATGCCCATGATCTCAAAACCCTAGATCATCCTCATGACCAATGAACTAGTTCGCTAGAGGTAACTAGAGACTTGGTTTGTTTACATACCACACGTGTATTAACGTTTCGTATTAATACAGTTATAGCATAGTATGAAACTATTACGAACTAATTGAGATATGACAATAAAAACCTATTTATTATTTGCCTCTAGGGCATATCTCCTTCAGTCTCCCACTTGCACTAGAGTTCAAATAATCTAGCTTGCATTTTACTCATCATAAACCATATCACATATGCAATTATTGATCATGCATGCTTATGGAAAACGTCATGTCCATGTTCTATTTTACCAGATCATTATGTCTTTGCAAATCGTTAATGTCTTCCTAACTTTGACATTCATACCATTATCTCATAATGGGTTGAAGTATTCGTTTGGCGACAAAGTGAGACTTTGTTTCTAGTGTTTATAATGATGGTCGTTTTCACTGTTGTCATCTAAAATTCAAAACACACTTTGCAATCCTTTGTGTATATACAATAGTTATGGCAGCAGAACGAGGCCGGTTTCCAGGAGCCTACAATGACTTTAGATCAACCTCGAGGGCTTTTTCATGGGCATTGTGCCCTGGGACACATCATTCTATGTTAAAGACAAACTAGTCCTGCTATAACAATATACATCACATCAGATGGAGCCTTTATACTTCTATATCTATGTAGATCCTTGTGCATGAAATGCAACTATGCCACTTACTTTGCTTCTTGCCATTTAAGTACAAAATTATTTTGGGTTCAGTGGTTAACTCAAGAATCACTTCAAGACATGTTCTTACAGTTAAGAGCTTGTCCTTCCAACTATAATTTCAGGTTACATCACGTCGAGTGTACAATATGGTTGTATGGAAGAACCTATGACTGAGGCATAGGAGATGCAACACATCTCTTTTTTCCTTTTTAACCATCATTGTAATACCAAGACAGTGTTTCATATAGTAAGAACTTCTTACCTTGTTCCATTCTGAACTTCTTCAGAATCTTGCTTAGGACATTCTGAACATCTTCATAATCAAGTCCAAGAAGCATTCGACATTCAATATTTATTAAACTCACCAATCTATCTCGATAGGTCTCATTGTTTAATAACTTCAACTTCATCCCAATTTATCTACTTAAATGTTATTAGCACCAATCACATAATTCACATATGTCGTCCACCTATCCTAGAATGATTTCACGCTCCCACTCAAATATGGCATCCATATTTGAGATCCAGGGATTTCACTTAGCTCCCACTCAAAATATGTCTACTACATATTAAGATTTGGCCAAGCTACTTAGCTCCCACTCAAAATATGTCTCTTACATATTAAGATTTGGGCAAGCTAATTAGCTCCCACTCAAATGCAGGTCCTCTCGATAATCTTGGACATTCCAAAATTCTTTGATCATCATCAAATTGAGAATTCTAGCTAAGAGATTCCAATATCCATATATTGCTGGTGTAAATCCAATACACTCAAGCATTGCTATATTGTAGTCAACTCCTTGAATTTGTCCATACTTTGTGACAAATCGAGCTTTACGTCTCCATTAAGTTTCATTTCCATCTTATGACTTTGAAGTCATTCAGAAATATCAAGTAAACTTCTTTACTTAATAAGATCAAGTAACATATTACTTTGCAATCTTAATGTAACATAATATAGGATTTTATGATTCCTAGTCATTTCTCGTACTTAGGTCCATCACGCTTCTTTGTAGTTCATGGGCATGTCTTGTTCAACTAACATGACAAGTGAATCAATAATACATTTCCGTAAACTTGCATAATATATCATTGAATCCTATTTTCTTAGTAAAAGTATTCACTGAAACTTTATGATTGTTATCAATAGTTTCTCCTCTATTTGAAGAGTTCGGTTTCACGAAACAAATTCTGCTGCGCCACTCAACAATCAAGAGGTAAGTTTAAATACCTTTTTTTGAACTTTTACTTTCTTCCACCTTTATCTTCATCAAGACACATCAACTTTGGACAACAACAAGTTTGCCCCTTGTGGAACATGTATTCATAGTTGCCTAAGAATACGCTACAAAGACTTATTCATTCGCCACAATTTCGAATCATCGAAACCTCTAGAAACTCGAACATGCCATAACTCTTATGGTGTTGTTTCCACGAATCTTTAGATGTTCCTTTGTATTTCAACCGAGTGTTTGCTCATTTCGATTTCTAACTCTAAATGATAACTATAACCCTGATAAGAGATAATATTATACCATATGTATCTAATACATAATGATTATGATATTTAGACATTTCAATACACTTTGAATTTGCCCTATTATCATAATTTATGAAACCTCTTTCACATGTCCCTTTATGCCAAAATTAACTTAAATACTTTAGTCATGTCGATCAAATCGAAGAGACTTTTGTATTCTTGTTAATTCAATATCCTCCTTCATTTTGAAATCTTTTGAACAATTCAAAACTGTTTCAAACTTATGTTTCATTAAGCAAATACACATATTCACTTAAATCCACGATGAAGTATGAAATAATGATTTCCACTATTTGTTGAAAATACGATACATCACTATGTATAAGATTCAACATTAAGTATAAATAATGATTTTCACTATCTTGTTGAAAATACGATACATCATTATGTATAAAGTTCAACATTTCTTCGCATATCACTGTTTTACCAGAATACGGAGTTTTAGTCATTCTGCCCAACGAGGCATGGTTTTGCAAAGTCTCTAGATAAAGCATCTAAGACCCCTATCTTCATGAATAAAATGCAATAACCAAAATGACTTAAACTATAGTGCCATATCATAATTAAACTTTGGATATCTTTTAGCATTCTAATCCTTTATAAATGCTTAAACTATTATCATTAACATAGTGATGAGAATAACTCATTTATAATCGTAATGTGACCATAAAGGTACTATTCATAAGAATAGTACAACTGGCTTGTAACTTATTCATATGAACAATCGTCTTGCTAAAAGCAAGACACACAAACAAGGAATACTAAATTATATTCAAGTCCACTATTCCAAATGATAATCTTTGAGAAAAGGGGTGATGTCAGCTATAAACTGTTTTGCTTGTCGTCATCATGCCACATTGCCTCAATTCTAGCAATTCTCAAGCAGACCATCTTGTTTTCACAAAACGAGACAAGTATCCAATACTTATATAAACTACAACGAGTTTTGCAAGAATTACATTTATAACTTTGTATATCTAACATATACCCTTTTTCATAGATGACCTCCATTGCAATCAAGTCCTTCTAAGAGTTCATAACTATAATCCAAGATTGCTAAGTGTTTCTCCAAATATTCTATTTTTCATCCATCATGGAAGAAAACTCATCCAACGGCTCATACTTTACGTGCCTGATCTTGTAGAATACAAGATTGTAATCCAACTCTCCATCGAATGGAGAATGGCTTGTTCGATGATTACGGAGAACACACAAACATTGCGGAGTCATCGGATTATCTCCTAATGGTCATTGTATCAAGAAGAGAATATCACCTTTTATGAGGATATCCCTCAGGTGTGGGTATTAATCTATGAAGTTGGGCCCTTTTGCTAAGTTCCATATCAAGCAATAATTTTCCCATGGTCGCAAAGGACCTCAATGGGATAGGCCATGATCTACTAAGATATTTGCAAATAGACATCTAGACTAAGTTCATAATATGACTTCAATCCTAATTGAGCTCCCACTAAAATTGTCATCCCCAGGACGATTTTAGTGATCACATGATCCTAATCCTCTGCACCTCCCCCGGTCATCACGGCCATCAGTGCAACATCAAAGGCAGACATTCCCCAATGTCAATCACATCATCCATGTGACTCATGCTCGATCTTCCGATCTCTTGTGTTCTGAGGCCATGTCTACACATGCTAAGCTCGCCAAATCTAACTTGTGTGTATTCACTATGCGACATGGCTTACACCCACTGTATGGGCATGTAGATATGTCTAGCCCCCGATCGTCACAGTCGGCTTCATAACGGCAAACTTTCTTGGTGGTGCACACTAATACGTTGCAAACGTATCCATAATTTTTTGATGTTCCATGCTTGGTTTTATCTACTTTCTTATGTTTTGTCCACACTTTGGAGTACTTTTCTTATGATTTCTTGGACTAACCTATTAACAAGCGCCATAGTGCTAGCTGCCTATTTTCTGCTGTTTTTGGTTCTAGGAAAGTCAGAAAATGAATATTCTCGGAATTAGACGGGACAAAAACCAAAGTCAGTTTTTCACCGAGGGACACCTGGAGCCAGAATACGAGATGGAGAGGGGCTGGGGCCCGGCCACACCACCTGGCCGCGCCGCCCAGCCTGGCCCGCGCCGCCCAGCCTGGCCCGCGCCGCCCAGCCTGGCCGCGCCGCCCAGCCTGGCCCGCGCCAGGCGGTAGTCTGGCCGCCCTAGGCACCCCCTAAGCCTCTCCTTCCACCTATATATCGCCTCCGATACAGAAACCCTAAGTACCCAATCAAAATTCCACGAAAGAGTCTGTAGCCGCAGTCATCTCCATCCCTAGATCGGGAGGGATCTGAAGCTCTTCCCGGCACCCTGTCGGAGAGGGGAATTCACCCTGGAGGCCTTCTTCATCATCATGCAAGCCTCCGATGTGATGCGTGAGTAGTTCATCTCTGGACTACGAGTCCATGTAGTAGCTAGACGGCTGGTTCTCCTCCTTTGTGCTATCATGTTTAGATCTTGTGAGCTCCGTTCATGATCAAGATCATCTATTTGTAATTCATACATGTTGTGTTTGCGGGGATCTGATGGATATTGAGATGCTATTTCAGATTGATTATTGATTCTATCATGTCTTTGTTATTTGTGATCTTGCATGCTTTCCGTTGTTAGTAGCTATCTTGGCCAAGTAGATGCTAGCAACTCCAAGAGTTAGTATTTATGCTCGATAGTGGGTTCATGCCTCTGGTAATCTGGGGAAGTGACAGAAATCTCTAAGGTACTAGATGTGCTGTTGCTACTAGGGAGAAAGCAACAATCCTTTGTTCATAGAACAATCGTATTGTTTACTTTACATGCAATTCGTAATGCAATTATCTATTGCTTGCAACTTAATACTGGAGGGGGTTCGGATGATAACCTGAAGGTGGATTATTAGTCATAGATGCAGTTGGATGACGGTCTATGTATAATGTTGTAATACCCAATCAAGTTCCAAAGGAGTCAAGATGAGTAGTATTTGCTTGTATGCTTTATTGATGTTTGTCAATTGCCCCGCTATAATTTGTTCACCCAAAATGTCATCTATCTTAAGGAGAGCCACCTCTAGTGAACTATGGATCCTGGTCGTTTCTTTTACTATCAATCTACAATCAACTGTTTACTGTTTTGTGTTTGCAAACTATTACTTTCTTCCACTCGATACGTTTAATCCTTTGTTTTCAGCAAAACCAGTGAGATTGACAACCTCATTGCAAGTTGGGGACAGAGTTCTGTGGTTGTGTTGTGCAGGTCTCCACGTTGCTGCTGGCACTAGTAGTGCGCCCTGCCAAAGTTCAGCTAGCTACACCTTTGGGGTGTTTCCTTGCTCCTACTGGTTCGATTAAACCTTGGTTTCATAACTGAGGGAAAACTTACTGCTGTGCTCATCATACCTTCCTCTTTGGGTTCCCCAACGAGCTCGTTAATACACGAGTCAGCAAGTATATTTTCTGGCGCCGTTGCTGGGGAGTCAAGGACACCTTCACAAGGGGGTCCTTCATAAACAATCTCTTCACTTTGTTATTTTTGTTTTGCTTAGTTTACTTTTGCTTTGTTTGCTTGTTTCTTTATCAAAAACACACAAAAAAATAGTTTTACAAGTTTGCTTTCTTTATTAAAAATACAAAAAATTACTACTCTTGAAAACACTAAGTTGTGTGACTTCACTAGCACCAACAACAATGATTTTATGAGCACACCTATTGCTCCACCTGTTCCTGAAGCTACTTTCTTTGAAATAAAACCTGCTTTACTCAATATTGTTATGAGAGAACATTTTTCTGGTATTTGAAGGAAATATGCCCTAGAGGCAATCATAGATATGATTGTATTTCATATGTATCCATGAGTTTTTATAATGTTCCTTGAATATCCATATATCAGGCAACTTGTATTGATTAGCAATTATGTAAATTGCTTGTGAAACTCTTTACTTGTATGGTTATCAAATAGTTGTCCCTAGTCGGAGTTTATGTGAGGACACACATGAATATTAGACTAGCACATCGATTGGTTGATGACTATGTTTCGCAAGTCATAGACATGGAGATGTCAAACCAATGATGTGGACACATGTTATGAACATGGGGTTGGACTGACCCAACTTGAGACTGGCAGTAATACTTGCAGCTCTCCCTACACATCGTGTACGTTTTGTCCTTAGACCTGAGATTATCGCATGTACTTGAGATGTGGATCGACCTACTTTGGGGCTATCAAACACTACTCCGTAGCTTGGTAGTTATAAAGGTAGCTTCGGGTTTGTCCTGATACATGCTGCAAGGCATCGGTCAATCAAGATGGGATTTGCCCCTCTCTACTTGAGAGAGATATCTCTGGGCCCCTCGAGTGATCAGATCCAGAAATGCATGGCCGTGCTACATATGGTTAAGAGTTAACCTAGTAAAGGGATTTTGGATCATAGTATCAAGAAAGAGAGGTCAGCTTGGAGCTAGACCAAATATCATGAGGCAAAGGGAAAGACATGTACTCAACCTTGTGTTGGTTCGTCTGAATGATCTTTACATACGTCTAGGAGTTGGCACGTCTTGCTAGAGGCCGCTACCAACTATTGATGGAGTAAGTGTACTCGTGTCATGTCTATACGTGTATGAACCTATAGGGTCACACACTTTAGGGGTTGGAAGCCTAATGAGGATTAGATCTGAATTAGACCAGGCTTAGGCTGCTAAAGTAGAAACCCATCAAGGATGCCTATATAAGGGAGAGTGAGGCGAGCTGAATAGGGTTGAGCATTCCACCCAGCCGCCACTCCTCTTTCGCCTGTATTGCACGTGCAGACCTAGCAGTCTGGCGTGTGACGACTTCCACTCCGGACGTGTGGATACCTCGGAAGTGCTGCAGCTATAGCACTTGGACGAGCCGTGCAAAGGGGAGTTGCTCGAGGGACGAGGACGAGGAGGAGACGTAGAACATCTACACTACCCCGACGTGCTTCATCGAGTTCCGCAACTGCGCGTCTAGTGGTAATCCCGTGATCTATGACAATAGCTTTCCTGGTTGACGCGGTAGAAAATTTTGATTTTACGCTAGTGTAGCCTACCCGTTTGCCTTCAGTATTGGTAATGAAGATGTTGTTGCCCATCTAAATAACTTTGTTGCACTTTGTGAGATGCAAAAGCATAGGGATATAGATGGAGATATTATTAAGCTTAAATTATTTCCTTTCTCTTTGAGAGGAAAAGCTAAAGAATGGTTGAATTCCCTAACTAGGAATAGTATTGATTCTTAGACTAAATGCAAAGATGCTTTCATTGGAAAATACTATCCTCCTGCTAAGATTATATCTATGAGAAGTGAAATAATGAAGTTTAAACAATCTAATAATGAACATGTTGCTCAAGCTTGGGAAAGAATGAAATCTTTGGTAAAGAATTGTCCCACTCATGGACTGACTGCTTGGATGATTATCCAAACTTTTTATGCAGGATTGAACTATTCTTCGGATTCTGCTGCTAGAGGTACCTTTATGACCATTACTTTGGGTGCTACAACAAAGCTTCTGGATAATATGATGGTTAACTATTCTGAATGGCATACTGAGAGAGTTCCACAAGGTAAGAAGGTAAATTCTGTTGAGGAAACCTCCTCCTTGAGTGATAAAATTGATATTATTATGTCTATGGTTGTTAATGGGAAAGACCATATTGACCCAAACAATGTTCCTTTAGCCTCTTTGGTTGCTCAAAAAGAGCAAGTTAATGTGAACTTTATAAGAAATAATAATTTTAGCAACAATGCCTACATGAATAATTTTGGTAACAACAATTATAAGCCATATCCTCCCAACAATGGTAATGCTTATGGAAATTCCTACAACAACAATAGGAGTGCTCACTCTAAACTTGAAGTTATGCTTAAAGACTTTATTAGTAAACAAACTCTTTCAATAAAACTATTGAGGAAAAACTCTCTAATGCTGAAAGAAATATAGCATCATTGGCTGAAGCTCAATCATCTTTGAATAAAATGGCTGCTAAGCCTGAAACTATTGATAATCCCTTTGCAGCTACTAATGCCATACAAGTAAGAATTGATGAAAATGTTAGACTATTAGCTGAATTGCATGCTAAGTGGGAAAGAGAAGATGAAATTGCTAGAAAAATTAGTGTTTCTACCATCACTACCACTAGTGTTGAGGCTAGTAATAACTCTATTACTTTAGATGATAATTATGATTTTGATCTTGATGGTTGCAATATTTCTGAAGTTATTAAGTTCCTACAAAAACTTGCTAAAAGTCCTAATGCTAGTGCTATGAATATGGTCTTTACAAAACACATTACTGATGCTCTCATAAAGGTTAAAGAAGAAAAGATGAAACACAAAGGTTCTATTCCTATAAAACAAGAAGATGGTTGGGAACCCATCATAAATATGAAAGTGAATGATTTTGATTTCAAAGCTTTATGTGATCTTGATAGTAGTGTTTCAATTATGCCTAGAAGGATTTATGATATGCTTGATTTGCCACCACTTGAAGATTGTTATTTGAATGTCCCACTTGATGATAATGCTAAAAAGAAACTCATGGGGAGTATTAATGATGTTCTTATTATGGTTAACAATGTCTATGTCCCTGTTCATTTCTATGTTTTGGATGTTGAATGCAATGCTTCTTGTCCTATTACTTTGGGAAGACCTTTCCTTAGAACTGTTGGTGCCATTATTGATATGAAAGAAGGCACCATTAAATATCAACTCTCACTCAAGAAAGGTATAGAACACTTCCCTAAGAAGAGAGAGAAGATTTCTTTTGCCTCTCTTATGAAAACAAAATTTGCTCTTAATGCTTCTTCATTTGAGAACACTTGATTCTTTTTCTTGCTTCTTATGCCTAACTTAAAGGCGTTAAAGAAAAGTACTTATAGGGAGATAACCCAAAAGTTTTAGATAAGTATTGGAAGTTATTACTTCTATAATAACCGCTCCTTATCCTTTTTATTTTCTTTTTGTGCCAAGAGTAACCTCTAATGAGAGAGAAGTAATGATTGGGAAAGTTGCTGTCCCGAAACAGATTTCTGTCCTTCACCGTAAAAAATCGTGTAAAATCTCAATATCTCCTTTTGAGGCGTGAATTTTTGTGCTTTTGACCCAGTTTGTTATCTAAATTTAGTTAGTTCAACACTTTTATATTTGAGCAACATAAGGTCTTCTAAAAAATTCGTCTTTACCTGCTAGTCTGTTTTGACAGATTTCTGCCATTTTCTGCATTTGCTTCTTGTTGGTTCTTTTTTGAGTTCTTTTGGGGAATAGAGATTTTTGAGGGAAGTGCAGCAGTAGCTTGTGTTTTAATGGAAGTTTTATTGGTGTTATAACTGAACCTAAATACTTATTATCTTGAGTGCACTGATGTTGCTAATAAAGATTTTGTGAAGTTTTGTATGAAGGAAAAATGTCAGGTGTATGGAAGGAATGAGTAATGAGATGAAGGATGGACTAAAGCTCAAGCTTGGGGATGGCACACGTGTCACCCCAAGAAATATCCAAGAAGTACAAGCGTCAAAGCTTGGGGATGCCCAAGGCATCCCCCCTCTTCATCAATAAAAATCCCAGGTTTCTTCCAAACGTTTCATTTTTATTGTTTCATGCACAGTTGTGTTGTTCTTGGAACGTCTTCTTTTTCGTTTTCATTTTGTTTTTTTCGATTGCTTTGTTTTCTTAGTTTGCTGAATAAATTGGTTGGACCCCCTCTTTCATACATTGGTTTTCAAATAGTTTGGTTTGGATTGGAAAAGAGTAGGAAAGTTCATACTTAAGTGGTAAAGAGAGCTTGTTTTTGACTGTGGCCCATGCTTTTTCATGCCATGCTTGATATTGTTTTGGCTTTATGCTTAGTATTCTTTTCTGTATCATGACTTGTTATAAACAATTGAGATTGCTTAATGTGCCTTGGAAGGATCATGTGTTGTTTTAGCATATTAAAGCATAGTATTGTGGTATTCTTCTTTGATGCTTTATTTGGGTTGACTTGGCGCATGCTCACACCATGTAATGACTATCCTAAGTCACCTTAGCTTTTATGATCCTTTAGTTTACAACTTGTACTATCACTTTATGCTTTCATCAATGATGGTTTGTCGCTCTGAATGAATATGGCCATTATTTCTCTCTTAGTTTGTTGCTACCAGTCTTTTGCTAGCCTCCACAACCAAGTATGAGTTCCACTCATGCATCCAACTCCTAAAACCAAGTTATTCCAAAGAGTCCACCATACCTACCTACTAGCCTATGATATTCCAAGTATATTCATGTTTTGTCTACCTTCTGAATTAAACTTGTTATGAGAAAACTAGTGATTAAAGCTCTCACGAACTTGACGACACACTTTACTTTTTTGCATTTAATAAATTTGAACCATTGCGTCCATCTTTGTTTCGTATATGCTTGCGCTTTACAAGTTAAGTTAGCAGAACCATGTATCATGGGGAACGCTTTCAACATTGCACATGTACTTTGTACCCCGTTGATATCATGTTCTTTTGCTTATGGATCCCGACAGTGTGAAATAAAAGTGGAACTTGTGAGATCATGGAGTTTGTATGTGTGTTAGAGAAACGCCTGGGCCGCTAGCCTAAGCCATGCCTAATCATGGTGGAAACTTGCAGCATCACCATAATGAGCACTCTATGAAGCATCCTCAATAAAAAAACTATGCAAATAGCAAATAAAGAGATCGCTGAGATGCTCATTGTCTGCTTGCCTTGTCATTTTGATTATGGGATAGCTCCTGTATCATGTGCAAGGGGTACCCCGTTGGCGGTTCTTTATGATACATATGTACTTACAATGACAAGAGCTTACTTGTGAATCAAGTTGAGTAGGATGAGGTTCGGTCTTCATAAGTAAGGGGCATGAGATTTTGGCTTATAACTTGTCAAGCATATCCTCTTAGTTGTGTCACTTTAACCTTAATCACCTTCAAGATGCTTATGATAGGGGCAATGAGAGCTGAAAGCTATTAAGTACCATAATTTTTGGAAGCTCTTTATGAGACTTGAATCCCTACTTCCTTCTATGAAGGCCTTTCTTTTACTTTTATGTTGAGTCTCCACCTTCTATATTTATGCACCTACTTTGAGAGCATAGTGGTCATTCTTAGTTCTATGTGCATTGTCCCAAGACTTGTTGATTGATGCATAGCTTTGATATTGCTTGTTTGAAACTATTTGTATCTAGTCACTCTTATGAACTTTGAAGGTGTCCTATGCATTTATATTTGCTACTCAATGAGGGACAAGCTGAATGCTACTATGCTATGTTTTCTTTATGTGAAACAAACAAACATCTTGCAAAGCATTGTTATTCATGAATCTTTTGTTTATGCCTTTTTATGTTGCAACATAGTTTCTTTGTCTTATTGCTAGAAATTTGTGTTTCATGTTATGACTGAAGTACTATGATCCCAGCTTTCAATGTTTTACAAATACTTTGATCAAGTTTATGATGGTGCATGTCACCTCAAAAATTATTCTTTATTTTTATCACATACCTACTCGAGGACGAGCAGGAGTTAAGCTTGGGGATGTTGATACGTTGCAAACGTATCCATAATTTTTGATGTTCCATACTTGGTTTTATCTACTTTCTTATGTTTTTTCCACACTTTGGAGTACTTTTCTTATGATTTCTTGGACAAACCTATTAACAAGCGCCACAGTGCCAGCTGCCTGTTTTCTGCTGTTTTTGGTTCCAGGAAAGTCAGAAAATGAATATTCTTGGAATTGGACGGGACAAAAGCCAAAGTTAGTTTTTCACCGAGGAACACCTAGAGCCAGAATACGAGACGGAGAGGGGTTGGGACCCGACCACACCACCTGGCCGCGCGGACCAGCCTGGCCCATGCCAGGGGGTGCTCTAGCCGCCCTAGGCACCCCCTCGGCCTCTCCTTCCGCCTATATATTGCCTCCGATACAGAAACCTTAAGTACCCGATCAAAATTCCACGAAAGAGTCTATAGCCGCCGCCATCTCCATCCCTAGATCGGGAGGGATCTAAAGCTCTTCCTGGCACCCTGCCGGAGAGGGGAATTCACCCTGGAGGCCTTCTTCATCATCATGCAAGCCTCCGGTGTGATGCATGGGTAGTTCATCTCTGGACTACGGGTCCATGTAGTAGCTAGATGGCTGGTTCTCCTCCTTTGTGCTATCATGTTTAGATCTTGTGAGCTCCATTCATGATCAAGATCATCTATTTTTAATTCATACGTGTTGTGTTTGCGGGGATCCGATGGATATTGAGATGCTATTTCAGATTGATTATTGATTCTATCATGTCTTTTTTATTTGTGATCTTGCATGCTTTCCGTTGTTAGTAGCTATCTTGGCCAAGTAGATGCTAGCAACTCCAAGAGTTAGTATTTATGCTCGATAGTGGGTTCATGCCTCTGGTAATCTGGGGAAGTGACAGAAATCTCTAAGGTACTAGATGTGCTATTGCTACTAGGGAGAAAACAACAATCCTTTATTCATAGAATAATCGTATTGTTTACTTTACACGCAATTTATAATACTGGAGGGGTTTCGAGTGATACCTGAAGGTGGATTATTAGTCATAGATGCAGTTGGATGGCGGTCTATGTATAATGTTTTAATGCCCAATCAAGTTCCAAAGGAGTCAAGATGAGTAGTATTTGCTTGTATGCTTTCTCTGTAGGGGTTCCGCGCATAAAAACAATAAATTTTACTCTATGCCCCTGAACCCCTGAAGCTGCCATGACCTATCTATTAGTAATACAGTAACGGGAGGGGCTTTTTGCGAACTTACCCTTGAAGACCAAAAAACGTTGCCAATGCTCAGGAGAGCGTGGTTGATGTAGACGAGCTGAAGCCGACCTCAAGGTCGTGATGAAGTCCTTGCGATCCTTCTGGCTCCAACAACTTGAGTGCCTCAAGTGTGACACCTCGCAGGGAGTTACACACGTCCGGTGCCTGACGATGACTCCCGCTTCCCCGATCCAGCAGCAGTTGCGGAAGTAGAGCTCCCGGATCCGAATCCCGCAGCGCGACGGCGCTCTGCGGTGAAGATGTCTCTCGCTCGCGCAGTCCAGACTTGGGACCACGGTCACGAGAGAGAGAGGGGGAAAGAGAAAATATCAATTGGAGGTCCTCCCAAAAGTGGGGAGACCTTTATTGATTATTGGTGTATTTATCTGGCCAAATACCCCCACTATATATAGGGGGAGGAGGGGGTACACCCTCCCTCAAAGTCCCGGGGTGGGACTAATCATGGGAGAGGGGTGGGGTGGTGCGCCGGCCAGCCCCCACCATGGGCCCCACGTGGGGAAAGGCCCACTAGGGCCGCCGGCCACCCCCTAGGCCCTTCCTAGGGGTGGGATCCCCTCTTGGGACTTTCCCCTCCGGGAATTGGCCCATTAAGCATGTGACCTTTTAATTGAATTTTCTCTTTATTAAATAATTATGAATAAATGATTAAATCAATATTTAACATTCATTCACATATCATTCAACCTCCGTGGCTATGGAACACCTTCCACCTCCACTCCGGACAACCTCCGGACTTACCGAAACCCTTCCGATTTTCTCCCTTCTTTTCTTCGGTGATTCCACCGATCCTATAAACACTCTCTAAGCATCATCAAGCCCTTAAGCGTGATACCCCATGGTTCGGGAACACTCCAGACATGGTCGGGACACTCCCGCACCAATGATCGACAGAGGGACCTGGATGGCCATGTGACCCCTGTGCGTTCCACGAAGATCTTTTGTCGTTTGAACCGGGACAGTCGTGTCTTATTCCCTGTGTCTCTCAATAATTGCATTGCCCGAGATCTGATCAGTGACATCGCCATGTCGTGTTCAATCTCGTTACTGAACAATGCTACTTGACTCGTTCCGACAAGTGATATCCCCGTGATCAAATCACACGCTGCGCAGCTATTGGATATAACTTCTCCGAGTGGGCCCTTGAGTATCTTCTCGTCACATGGACGGACAAATCCCGCTCTTGACATATATTGCCTCTACGGTTTCCTCTGAATACCTGAACATTCCTTTATAACCACCGTTTTACCAGATGGCGTTTGATGCTATCTAAGCACTCTCGGGAGACAGTGATTGATATAGCCTCATGGTTTAAGGAATAGTCTACGAGGATCCATTTCTAATCATCGTAACTGGAACTTCGTGACATGATCGAATCACGATGTTTAGGTTGGGTATTGGTTCATCATCTCATTCTCAGAATGAGATGACCTCATTTCCAACTGGCATAAATGCCACATGATCAGGAAACATGATCATTTGTTGACCAATGAACAAGTGACTAGAGTTTCACTGGGAACCCCTGGTTTGTTTGTATATCACACGTGTATTGACGTTTCCACTCAATACAGTTATAGCATGATATAAAACTTAATCATAAACTATATGAAATATGATAATAGTCCTTACTACTATTTGACTCTAGGGCATATTTCCAACATTCTCGATGTTTGTCAATTGCCTAGCTGTAATTTGTTCACCCAACATGTCATCTATCTTAAGGAGAGCCACGTCTAGTGAACTATGGATCCTGATCCTTTCTTTTACTATTAATCTACAATCAACTATTTACTATTTTGTGTTTACTTTCTGCAAACTATTACTTTCTTCCACTCGATACGTTTAATCCATTGTTTTCAGCAAAACCGGTGAGATTGACAACCTCATCACAAGTTGGGGACAAAGTTCTGTGGTTGTGTTGTGCAGGTCTCCACGTTGCTGCTGGCACCGGTAGTGCGCCCTACCAAAGTTCAGCTAACTACACCTTTGGGGTGTTTCCTTGCTCCTACAGGTTCGATTAAACCTTGGTTTCATAACTGAGGGAAAACTTACTGTTGTGCTCATCATACCTTCCTCTTGGGGCTCCCCAACGAGCTCGTTAATACACGAGTCAGCACACACACAAGGGGAACACTATCATTGGAATTACTTAGGGATCATCTTAGTTTCTATCGTTGAGTATCTAATACTAGCACATAATAAGATATAAAATAGGTATCAACATCACATGTAAATTTCTGATATGATATGGTCCTTCTCCTTGCGCCTTTATCTCCATCGAGCGCTCCGACATGATCTCCATCTTGCCCCTGGTTTGACGTCAAGTCCACGATGCCACCACCCGGTCGTCCATCGAAACGATGGCTATTACTACTTAACTTAGTAACATAAAAGTAAACTACTTTACCTTCATAACGACCAATACCATATCATAACACATGCCCTCCTGCAAAATAAAGTTAGACGCATCTACTTTATCTATTGCAAGTTTTACATGGTTGTTAGGCCTTTCGTAATAGAACTGTTTCTAAACTACGAACTTTCCAACCACAACATGGATCCAACAGTTGTCTCAACTACATTCCTTTCGGGGCCCTCCGTTGTAAATGCTATATCAACTATTGAATGAGAGACAGACACCCGCTAGCGACTTATACGGTACAAGCCGTATGTTAAGTGTGGAACCAGTCTCGCGTACGAATACGTGTAAGGTCAGTTCGGGCCGCTTAATCAAACAATACCGTGATATAAACAAGTACATGTTAGAGGGTAACAACTAAGGGATCAATGCCTGCACAACACTTGTGCGTACTGGTCATACAACACTCCTACGCATAGATCGACTCTGATACCACTAAAGGGTTCCGTAGCAAAAAATAAAAAATTCCTACGTTGAAACCTCCTAAACTGCCTAAGATCTATCTATGTAGTAATGCGGTAATGGCCGAACATATAGAATACATACCCTTGTAGACCGTACACGGTTAACGTTCCGAGGGGAACGTGGTTGAAGTAGTCGAACTCGTAGCCGACCTCAAGGTCGCGAAGCTCCTCGCAGGTCATCCCTTGCTCCTTGTTCATCGTGCAGCAGCTCCGGCTCACGACATCCAAGGTGCCTCAAGTGAGGCCCCTCGTGGTTTAGTACACATATGGTGTAAGATGACGACCTCCAACTCCTTGATCCCTACCGGGAGTGCGGAAGTAGATCTCCGGTTTGAAATCCCTGCAGCACAACGACGTGCTGAAGGTGCAGTGTCTCTTGCATGGACAGTCCTTACTTGGGACCGTGCAAATGCATGGAGACGAGAGAGAGAGGGAAGGAGAAAGTCAACCAAAGGACTTCTCCAAATATTGGTGTGTCAAATCCCACCCATGGCACCCCTTTATATAGGAGGGGGTGTGCCCTCCCCTTTGGGTTTCCCATGTGGGACTAAATAAGGGAGAGATGGGGGGAGGCGCCATGGGCCTCATGGACCAGCCGACCAGGGGTGGGCCCCACCCCGCACACAACCCTAGGCTGGCCGGGTGGGCCCCCTTGAGGCGGCTAGGCCTTGGCCCTTTCCCGCCTTCGGTGTCCCTCATGGGCCATTTTTTCCTAGGAAGTTTGGCCCATTAGTGGAATACCCCTTCAAATTAGATTTTAATATTATATTTAATATTAATTACATTAATTAATATATAAATACATATTACAAAATCCGATTTGATCCGAAACACCTTTCGGGTCCCTTTCGATTTCCTCCGAACGACTTCGGAACTTTCCTAGAATGATTCTGGTTCTGTCACGAAACTTTTCCTATTTCCTTTTCTCTTTCATATGGTGATTCCAACTTACAGAAGATCTCTAGCTCATCGTACCCTTAAGTGTATTTCCCCACGGCTCGAGAATGGCATAGACATGATCTCCATCAATGATCAATAGCGGGATCGGGATGCCCATAATGACCCCTATGCATTCCACGATGATAATATCGTTTGAACCGTAAAAAGTCGTTTCACATTCCCTTTGCCACTTGATACCTAGTTTACCTGAGATTTGATCTACGGTATCTCCATACTTTCGTTCAATCTCGTTACCAATGAACTTGTTTTCTCGTTTCCGTGTCATTGCATTCCGTGACCAAGTCACACGCTTGCAAGCTTCGTTAATGCAACGTCACCGAGATGACCACATATGTATCTATCTGTTACATGGATTGGCAAATCCTGGTCTTGATATATACTCCTCTACACGCCCCTTTGGGAAACCTGAGTAACACCTTTTCGATCACCTAGTCACGGTGTGATACTTGATAACCATCTAAGATCCCTCCAGAATGGTGATTTGCATTATCTCATAGTCTAAGGATCAGGTTGCGAGGTTTTCTTAGTTTATCATTAATGGTGAACTTTGTAACTAGATCTCATTAAGATACAATTTGTTGGGTTGTTTGTCTATCACATCATTCAACTAATGACGTGACCTTGTTGTCAATTGGCATAAATGCCCATGATCTCGAAACCCTAGATCATCCTCATGACCAATGAACTAGTTTGCTAGAGGTAACTAGAGATTTGGTTTGTTTACATACCGCACGTGTATTAATGTTTTGTATTAATACAATTATAGCACAGTATGAAACTATTACAAACTAATTGAGATATGACAATTAAAACCTAATTATTATTTGCCTTTAGGGCATATCTCCTTCATGTACATGTCTTAAGGAAGCCAATGTAGCGCGGACCACATGAAATTTCATCGCATGTCACAAAATTCCTATAAATTTGGGAATTATAAAGTTGGGTTTTATGTCACTAGTTCCCACGAAAATTATGACTGAGCCACTATGAATAGGTCTATCGGAGAAAAGCCACTAGATTCACGAACTCGTTTGTCTATACCCTTGGATGATCATCACGCCGACAACTGTTTGCTATGGCTAACTTATCGTATGTTTGACTTGTTTCTTTACTTGTGGGAGCTCCTCTTTGACTCGTTAGTAATGGCACTTCGGCTTGTCTGCCTTCTGACATCTAGGGCCTAGCTCTTAGCCCATCAGTAGCATTAGAAAACGACCAACATAGTCTATTGCCGACACCTCTCTAGTAACGACGCGTCCATTCTAAGCATATCGAATGGCTACACATGATCTTACCCACTCGGAACCACATGTTTATTGACGTAGCAACATAAGATCCATGAAAATAAAAAACTTTAAACCAATTTTGGATCTAATATGATGTGAGTACTTTTTTGCGAATCAATTTAATATGAGCACTACTCATTAGCTATTTGTAGAAACTGGCAGACTACCCCGCGCGTTGCAACGGGAATTATTTAATAAATTGATTGTATAAATAAATATGTATAAAACGTGTAAAACATAAATTCTCGACAAAAATATGCTAGATTGTTCACAATAGTCAAGAGGCTAGATTAAATTGACATAAGTTGATATATATTTGACAAATATAAATTGGTGGCATGGACAATTACATGACTAAAAAGTAGATGACATAGATAGCTTGCATGTACCATAAATTAATGCTAATGTTATGAGATGACATGACATGGATAATTGATTGGCTAAAATAGTGGGTGAAGTAGATGACATGGATAGCTTGCATGTAGCATAAACGAATGCTAATGAGATGACATGGACAATTGATTGGCTAAAATAGTGGGTGATATGGATAGATTGCATGTTGAGATAGACTATCATAATTACTAGTTAGTTGGATTTTGCTTTATAAAAAAGTATAGATAACTAGATGGATAGTCATGAACGATCTCGAGCTCGTACTCCTTTGAGAGCACTACAACAGGGAGAGCGACCCTAGAGGTTACAACGGCGAGACACACAGCTAATCGCCGTGTCATACTAGTAGATTAAGAGATGTGCAGTTGTTATATGCTTGTTTTTTTGTTAACTTTAGATGGTTCTTTTTCGCGAAAACGCAAAAGCCTTGCGTTTCGATTCATTGATAGGAAAAGAGAGTTTTGTACATGTCGTCGGGTTGATGACAAGTACGCCATGAGGGGGTCCTCGAGGCGTGCGGAAGAGAAGGGTGTGAGACGTACGGTGTTCCGGGACGATGAGCACACAAGTTTACCCAGGTTCGAATCCGTCGGCTTTGGACGGATCCTACTCCTGCTAGACATCTAGTAATACGACAGACACGGAATATGGATTACAAGGGTTTGCCTGTGCGAGTTGAGATTGTATACTATTGAGGGTCTAGAGTGTTGCCCTAAAAGCTCTCCCTAGGACGGCTTATATAGATATCCGGCCTAGGGTTTATAAGAGAGATCTATCCAGCTACGACTAAGAGTCGGTTACAGAGTACATCTTGAACTATAAGTAACATTATGGGCCTAAGTCGGTAAGTCTTCTGGGCCTTCCTGTAGCCGGACGGGACTCCGTCTTTTCTCCCTGACTGGGCCGCCCGTGAAGCAAAGCTCTAACCCGAAGTGGGCCATCTTGGTCAGTGAGGAACTGTGAGGATACCTGGAAAGTATATCCCCAACAGCAGACCCCGGAGGCCTCCAAGATCCAAAGTCGGATTTATCATCGTCTAGCTTGATCTTCGGCTTGCAGTATCTTGAAGGGTTCCTGAAACTTCACAACAAAAAATACGATCCGGGTCTTAAAAATAAGTCGGACCTATCAACATGTTACTCGGATTTTCCAGCTTGATTTCAAACTAAGCCGGAATTTGGTCTCTAATGCCACCTGACACAAGTCATGGTCAAGTCACGTCATCTGACAGACATCCTGTCAGCACGACCGTTGGTGGGTCTGCAGTTCGCGGAACCGAGGCGTCGTTTTAATGCGTACGCGGAGATCGAGGCGACATAATCATCACGTGGGTCCTTCCCCGTTCCTTCCACGACGTGTGGCGGTTATACTGTAGCATTTGCACGAATCTTGGCACGGTTAGGTGGATATAAGGGGTGAGGATTCTCCTCCTCCTTTCTTCACCTGTTACTTTGCCTTTTCTTCTCCTCCAAATCTCCCCCGCGTGCATAGAGCTCCGCTGCTTTCCCCCAAAGACTCCCAGTGCCGCCCATCTTAGGTCATCTGCTCACTAGAGAAATGGCTTCTTCTTCCTCTTCCGGCTTGGCGGCAACGGCGGCGACGGCAGCGACGGAAGCGGCGGCGGAGAAGGAAAGCTTACGCAGGGTCTGGATCCCCTGTGTGTTAGATGACGAGAAGCTCCGCGGCGTGGAGACAGAGGGCTCCTCCGCGCCGGCGACTGGTGGAGCGCCACCGGGGAGACCATCCCCAACCCGCACGCCGACAAGCGGGTCCACTTCGGCACCCACCTCGACAGAGGTTTGTCATTTCCTCCCTCGGAGTTCTTCTCCGAGGTAATTGACCATTATGGTGTCCAACTCCACCATCTTCCTCCCAACTCTCTCCTAGAGATGAGTGCTTACGCTTCTTTGTGTGAGGGATTTCTCGGCATTAGGCTGGGTTTGACCTTATTCTGGTATTACTTTCATGTCCGGAGAAATTCTATCACTGTCGGTGTTCCTTACATCACCAGTACCATTAGTTTTTCACTTAGACGCGAGCGCGCATATCCCAAAATCTTAGCTAGTGACTCGGTCAAACAATGTCCAGCCACATTCTTTTATCATAAGGATATTCCGGCTTCCGGCAAAGCTACTACTTTGCTAGCTTTCATCGACGGAGCTACCACGGCCCAACCATCTTGGGATGAGGCCCCTCGGGCTCTCACTTACGATCTGATCCTCGCCAAGTGGCGGGTCGAATACCTGATCAAACACAAAGGACTGAAGGGAGCCGACTTGATCCAATGTTGGGTGTCACGTCGGATCCAGCCCTTTCAGTATCACGGATACCGACTGATGCACTCCATCACGTCATCCAAGAAATACTCCCTCCGCATCAGCCCCAGAGCCTACACCACGCAAGGCTACATAAGCCAGATAAAATGGTTGATAAGGGAGCGGATCGAGAGGAGGATCCCGAAGATTTCTCTGGATATGCATACGGTGGAAAACCCCGTAGTGCCGGTAAGCTTCTAATAGTAAACCTTTTTATGTGTTTCGATCTTTAAGTTACATTGCAATACTGATATGTTTCCTTCTTTTCAGCTTGCTGACCTCCCCGAGTCGGAATTCGCTCCACTCGAAGGATATCCTCCAGAGTTTTCTCAGGAGACAGAGGTGGTACCATTGCCGGATGCTGCGCTCAAGAAGCGCAAAGCTCCGACAGTGGTTGTTGGCACAAAGGAGGTGCCCGTCGTGAAGAGGTAACTTTCCATCACAACTTCCGCCTTTGCACTTTACTCGAATTCTCTTATGAGATGTAATGTTTCCGACTCTATTACATTCTTAGAGCTAAACAGCTCATCAAGGGCAAGGGGAAGGGAATTTCTTCAAAGCCCCTGCGACAAACGAAGCTTACCATAGCTTCTCCTGCCATGGCTCCTCCGACTCCTGCCCCTCAGCCTTCTGCAATGCCGGGGATAATTCCTTCTCCGGCTGTCGCAGAAGATCCGGTTCCTTCAACGGAGCCTGCGATCCTTGAATCGCAAACTGACGTCACCATGGGTGAGTCAGGTACAGATAAGGGTGAACCCTCTTTGGGTAATGATCCCTTGGCAGAAACTTTTGCCGAAAACCTTATCAGCTATCCGAGACTTGCCAAGTTTGGCCTGTCCCAGAAATCTGCTGAAGAGATCCAGCGGCTAGCTAGGCAATGCCTGGAGAAAAGAAACTTATCTCCCAAAGAAGAAGCGCAAGAAGCAGATGACGTGAAGCACTCTGATCTTTTTGAACAAGTGCGTCTTCGCAACGAGAGGATCAGGTTCGGGGAGCTTCCAACTGCTCCTGTGACCCCTCTGACTCTCGCTGAGAAGGTTGCAGTTGAATTGAACGCGAGTTTGGATAAACTTACTCGCGAACAATATGTAAGTCGGAATTCCAACTCATGTTTTTCCTTTATTTCATATCATATCCTCTAGCCCCCAAGCATGAAGTAGGATAAATAATCCGGGTTTATGCTTCCTTAGGATGTCAAAGAACGAACTAGTGTAGCCCCCAAGGCTCGTGCTGATATTAGCAAAAATATTAGCCCGAGTCTTTAGTAGCTTTCTGACTTTGGGTATTCTGACTTACAGAAAGTATATTCCTATAACCAGGATTTGTTGAAGAATGTTTGTGATAAGCGGAGAGAGATCAAAGCTCCCCGACTTAAAAATGTTGAGCTTAAGGTTGCCAAGGATGAGGCCGAAGGTAAACATTCCGAGACTCAAACCTTGTCCTTCATGTTTTTTATAGTCGAATTTTTTACTGAACTGTTGTTCGTTTTTGACTTACGGCGCTGGTAAAACAGTCCTGCGCCATGATTGAAGAGGCTGAGAACCTCAAGACTTTGGTGGTGGAGAACAAGGAACTTCGCCAAGAGCTGGATCAGCTCAAGGCAGATCATGAAAAGAGCATTGCTCAAATCCTTGAGTCCTCCTCCATGGCTACTGATGAGCGTGATCGTAAGATTTTTGCTCAAGATCAAAAAATCTCGGACCTCAATAATGAGCTTTGTAGAGAGAGGGATCTTTCTGAGGCGCTCCGGGCTGAACTCCAGAGTCTTCAGGAAGAGAAGACCAAAATTGACGATGTCATTTTCGGTACGTTCCCTCTATCTGACTTGTCTATTTTCTTCGACTTCTTTCAATGTCGAATTTTCTTTAACTGTTTTTGTCTATAGGTCCTCTGAACTTGACAGACTCCACCTCCGCTGATCCCTGCACCCAGCGGCTTACTCAAGTCGGTGACCTTCTTCATGACTTCCGCCAATCCATTGAGGATATTGGCGAAGTTCTCAAGATTCCGTATATGCATAGCATGTCGGATTTTCAGGTGCGAGACAAAGCAAAGGAAATGCCGCAGCTCGTCCAGGATTGGAACATGTCCTACGCACGATCAGCAGCGCAGAACGCTCTCACCATGGTCATGAGCCACCATGGAAGCATGGAGATATGGCAAGTGACCAGAGGGTACTCTACAGTGGATGAAGATGGCCAGGAGCAGGACATCAAGGCCATTATGGACTCCTGTGCCGGATATGGGTGTCACGTGGCTGATTTGACCAGCTACGATACTCCTTTTTTCAACCGCGTGGACACTCCGCCTCCGCCTCCAGAAGAAACATCAGAAGTTTCCGACGATGAACGCACCACCTCAGATGTGGACATCTCGGAACGATATCAATGCGACATATCCAGTGAGCCGGCAGCTCCTTCATCTCCTCCTGCATCATAGATTGCCAGAAACATTTGTATTATCCTGAAAAAACATGATGCGTCTGTAAATATGAAGTACTATAATTTTGCTAGTGCTAAGATTTTAATCTATTCAGCACTTTTGGCTTTTAAACTTTTTTGCGTGCCTGAAATGTTTACATAAGCACTTGTATTTTTTTGTCTATACATATCATTTATCTGGCTTTCCGCCTCGTCCCTTTTGTGAGCCGGCTAAACCTTCTGCCGGAAACTTTGCCGAGCAACAGAGCTCAATTGCTAAACCAGTTTAAACTGGGAAACAAAGCCGGCTTCCAGTACCAACAATTCATTACTCGAAAAATACCCGCATCCAGCAATCAGACAAAAAACCAAAGTATTGGCTATAAACTTTAGAGTTATACCCGAAGGTAGCATTTTTAGAATCGAAAATCTAAACCAGAACGAACATGAGCATAAAGTACTTTCAAGCATTCTGGGATTTTCGACTATGACATGATCATTCAGAAATAAGATGGTAAAGACTTCTCAGAAAAACTTGAGGCAACCAAAACTTTTATTTCTCACAGAACATGTACATATATATGATAAAGAAGGATAAACTAAGAATAAAAGGGACGTAGCTGAGCAATATTCCATGGTCTGTCTAACTCATCCGGATTTGTACTGCCTCTAGCTCTCTTTCTCTTCTTAGTAGCAGGTCTTTCTTTGATTGGCCTTATGTTAGTTAAGTAGTACGATCCATTATGCAATACTCGACTAACTAAAAAGGGCCCTTCCATACTGGGGAAAGTTTGTGCTTTCTTTGTTGCACAAGCCGGAGAACCAAATCACCTTTATTGAAAGATCTATTTCGGACTCTTTGGCTATGATACTTGCGTAGCTTCTGTTGATAGGTTGTTGATCTCATTTCAGCAACGGCGCGAACTTCTTCGACTAAGTCGAGATCATTTTGTCGAGAAATCTCGGCATCCTCTTCAATATACGCGGCCACTCTAGGAGAAGTATGAATTTTAAATCACTAGAAAGAACTACTTCTGCACCATAGACCAAGAAGAAAGGTGTGTATCCGGTTGACCTATTTGGGGTTGTTCTTAAACTCCATATTACAGAGGGTAATTCCTCCGCCCAAGCCCCCGCAGCACGTCGTAGTGGTGCTTCGAGTCTCGGTTTTAGGCCTTGTAGGATTAAACCATTTGCTCTTTCGACTTGTCCGTTAGCTTGTGGATGTGCGACTGACGCAATGTCAAGCCGGATATTTTGCTCGTTGCAGAATTCTGCCAATTCTCCCATAGAGAAGTTACTCCTTTGTCCGTGATAATGCTATGTGGATAACCATACCGGATTATAACATCCTCAACAAATCTTTTGGCTGTTGCTCCATCACAACTTGTGACGGGTTTAGCCTTTATCCACCATCACTAAGAGGTGAGTAAATTCACTTGGAGCTCGTTTAAATGGTCCTACCATATCAAGCCCCTAGACTGCAAAAGGCCATATTATAGGTATTGTTTGCAGATGATCAGCCGGAAGATGAGCTTGTTTGGCGTATTTTTGGCAGCCTTTGCACGTCTTGACTAATCGTTCGGCATCTGCCTGAGCTGTAAGCCAGAAAAATCCGTGTCTAAAAGCTATTGGCACTAAAGATTTGGCTGCAGCGTGGTGACCACACTCGCCTTCGTGGATTTCCCTTAAGATTTCCACTCCTTCCGGAGATACGCAGTGCTGAAAACCCCTAGAAACACTCTGCTTATAGAGCTCACCTTTAACTACAGTATAGGCTTTCGCTCGTCGGACGATCTGCTGGCTTAGCACCTCGTCTTCGGGTAATTTGCCACCTACCAGATAATCTAGGTAGGGTTGAGTCCAGCTGGGAATTACAGCCAGAACTGCTATCAAAGGTGAGACAGATTTGGTCGGATATTCCTCATCTACTCCCTTTATTGAGGGAACTTTGAGGTGCTCTAAAAAGCGCCATCCGGGACTTCTTTCCGCGCAGAGCCTATCCGAGATAGTGCATCTGCTTACTCATTTTCTGCTCGAGGGATGCGTTGAACCTCAAACCCTTTGAATGATTTAGATAGATCATCCATGACAGCTTTATATGCTGCCATGTGTTTATTTGCATTACAAATATCTGACACTTGTTGGGCAACAAGATCCGAATCTCCGTAACACATCAAACGTAGGATGCCAATATCCTTAGCAATCCGGATACCATGCAGCAGTGCTTCATACTCGCTAATATTGTTTGTCGCTGTGAAGTGGATCTGCAACACGTATAGAAGTTTATCTCCTTGGGGTGATTTGAGCACCACGCCAGCCCCCGAGCCCCCGCGAGCCTTAGACCCATCAAAGTAGAGGGTCTAATATTCCGACTCGGGGAGGGTCATATTTTCCTTCGTCTTTGTCCAATCAGTGACAAAGTCAGCAAGGATTTGGGATTTGATTGTTGTCCGGGGTTTATACTCAATATCGAAAGCTGAAAGCTCTATGCCCCATTTGGCGACGCGTCCTGTGGCGTCACTGTTGTTGATTATATCTCTCATGGGAGCTGTGCTCACCACGGTAATTAGATACTCCTGAAAATAGTGTCGTAGCTTACGAGATGCTAGAAAAACACCGTAAGCCAACTTTTGATAGTGCGGATACCGCTGTTTTGATTCTGTCAGGACCTCACTGACAAAGTAAGTCGGACGCTGCACCAGGTGTTCCTGATTTTCCTCCGGTCTCTCCACCACCATGACGATACTAACGACCTTATTTGTCGCAGCAAGATAGAGCAACATCGGTTCCTGAGGTTCTAGCGCTGCAAGAATAGGACCAGATGAGAGTACTTTCTTCAGGTCTTGTAGTGCAGTTTCAGCTTCGTCAGTCCAAACAAAATCCTTGGTCTTTTTCAGGAGTTTGTATAATGGTGCGGCTCTTTCACCAAGCCGGCTTACAAATCGACTAACCGCAGTGATGCAACCAGTTAATCTTTGTACGTCCTTCAGGCGAGTTGGCCTGGAAATATTAAGTATAGCCTTGATTTTGTCCCGGTTCACCTCTATGCCTCTTTGAGACACGATGAAACCTAACAATTTTCCGGCTGGTATTCCAAAGAAGCATTTCTTCGGGTTAAGCATGATGTTGTATTTTCATAGATTGGCGAAAGTTTCCTCCAAGTCGGAAATTAGCGTTTCCTTCTTTTCGGACATCACCGCAATATCATCCACGTATGCATGTACATTGCGTTCAAGTTGATCGTGGAGGCAACGCTACATCGTGCACTGGTACATTGCTCCTGCGTTCTTTAGCCCAAAGGGCATCATAACAAAACAGAAGGTTCCGAAGGGGGTTATGAATGAAGTTTTGACTTTGTCAGATTCCTTCATCCGAATTTGGTGATAACCGGAATATGCGTCGAGAAAACAGAGGAGTTCCGAGCCTGCCGTAGAATCGATAACTTGATCAATTCTAGGCAGAGCGAACGGATCTTTTGGACAAGCCTTGTTCAAGGCAGTATAATCAACACACATCCTTAAATCAGTGGTGTCCTTTTTAGGGACCATTACAGGATTGGCCGACCACTCAGTGTGAATGACCTCTTCTATGAATCCGGCTAACTCGAGCCGTGCTAGTTCCTTAGCTACTGCCTTACGCTTTTCATCGCCAAAACATCGTAGGGACTGTTTGACGGGTTTAGCGTTCGGGTTTACATTTAAAGAGTGCTCGGCAAGTTCCCTAGGTACTCCGGTCATGTCCGATGGCTGCCATGCGAAGATATCTTGATTTGCTTGGAGGAACTTGACGAGCGCGCTTTTCTATGCGCTACCTAGGCCTACGCCAATCTGGGTCACCTTGGAGGGGTCATCATCCTTCAACGGCATCATCTTCGTCTCTTTTGATGCCTTGAACTCCGGATTTGGCTTTGTGACCTCCTTCTTCGTTGCGGGCATCTCGGACGGATATATGCTCTTCTTGATCTCCTAGTACTCCTGGGCGTGCAGCACGGCTTTAGCAAAGGCGGCATTTCCATCCTCGCACTCTCGCGCTTTCTTCGGGTCTCCCCTGATGGTGATCACGCCGTTGGGACCTGGAATTTTCATCATATTATAAACATAACACGGACGAGCCATAAAAGCCCAGTAAGCCGGACGTCCGAATATAGCGTGGTATGCGCTCTTGAACGGGACCACTTCGAAGGAAAGTGCCTCCGTCCGATAGTTCTTTGGAGTTCCAAAGGTAACATCCAAAGTGATCTCTCCCAGGGAATTGGCTTGTCTTCCTGGGACAACTCCGTGAAAAATCACAGTGCTGTGGTTCAGCTGGGTCTCTGAGATCTTCATCCGGCGTAGCGTTTCGATATAGAGAATATTGATGCTGCTACCACCGTCCATGAGGGTCTTGGAGAAACCATACCCGTCAATAAGTGGATTGACGATTAAGGCGTATTTTCCTCGCCTATGCAACTTAGGCGGATGATCAGCGCGGTCAAATGTGATTGCCACTTCTGACCAGTCCAGAAATTGGGGGACAGTCGGAACCGTTGCATTGAGCTCATATAGAACTGCTTTCTTGACCTTTGCTGGTTGATACGTCCATTTTGCATCACTATTATATGTCTTAATTCACTATTATTCATTGATATATTTCGTATTGAGAGGTGATACTTATGTTATTTCATTTGTTTTTGCATGGTTGATAACTTTTGGAGCATGGACCGCTGCAGTCAGGATTCTGATGGAAAAGGTGCTGTTTGGAGGCAAAATTCGTGAAGATCAGAAAATCCGGGAAAATACGGAAAATTCTATTTTTCCAGAAGACTCAGGATGCCAGAAGATGGAGTGGAGGTGGGCCACAGGGGGCCCACACCACCCCATGGCGCGGGCAGGCCTAGGCCGCGCCTGGGAGTGGTGTGGCCGCACTGGCCCACTCCAGCCTCTCTCCTCTGGCGTATATCATCCCCACAAAACCCTAAGACTCGGGGAGCGACCAAAGAAAGATTCCGCCGCCTCTGCGGGGTGGAAAACACCGAGAGAGAAAGATCTCTCCGGCAGACAGATTACTGCCGGGGGAATTCCTTCCCGGAGAGGGGAGATCGTCGCCATCAACACCACCATCAAGTTGGACTTCATCGGCATCATCATCATCATCATCACCACCGTCATCACCATCAGCACCCTCATCACCATCTCCATATTGCTGTAACAATTGAGTTGAATCTTGCATAGTTCATAGGGGAACTTTCCCGGTGTTGATTACTCTTTGTAGTTGATGCTATTGAGTGAACCATTGAATTATTGTTTATGTTCAGATTGTTATACATCATTATTCCATCTCTGTTCATGATCCATATGATGTCTTGTGAGTAGTTCGTTTTGTTCTTGAGGACATGGGAGAAGTCTTGTTGTTAGTAGTGGAGTTGCGTTGAGAAAGATTCAATAGATTGTTATTTAAGTTGTGGTGTACTTCTAGTGGTGTCATGTGAACGTCGACTACATGACACTTCACATATATGGGCCTAGGGGCATGCATTGTGTATTTGGCTACTAATCGTAGGGGTTGCCAGAGTGACAGAAACCTGAACCCCCGTTAGGAAACCATTGCACAAGGGACGTAAGGGTCTTAGAGTTTAAAGCTGTGGTTAGGTTTTACCTTAATTACTTTCTTGTACTTACAGATGTTTGCAAGGGGTATAATCACAAGTATGTATTAGTCTTGGATGGGGCGGTACATTAGCACAGGTTCACCCACACAACACTTAGCAAGCTAAAGAAGATTAATCGACTATATGAAGCGAAAGCACTTGACAGACTTCCCATGTGTCCTCGAGAACGTTTGGTCATCTATAGAAATACAACCGGCTTGTCCTTTGCTGCATAAAGGATTGGGCCACTTGCTGCATTTATTCCTACTGTCTTTTATTTACTCGTACTTTGTTTACTTGCTTTATTGAAAACTCCTAAAAATCCGTTTGCTAAGTATTTGCAGAGAATTCCAGATCCATACCACTAGCCAGCACCTTCTGCTCCTCGTTGGGTTTGACACTCTTACCTATCAAAAATACTGCGATACACCCCCTATACTTGTGGGTCATCGAGACTATTTTCTGGCGCCGTTGCCGGGGAGTGAAGCGCTATTGGAGAGTGGAACTGGTAAAGGAAACTTCTACTGTGAGTATTGTTTACTTCTGCTAGTTGCTTTATTTTCGTTATGGATAATTCGCTGAGTTTCTTATTTGGTAATGCTACTACCACTGCTAAGGTAGTAGATAAGCCACCACCTACTGAGAAAGATGTTTTCAAATACCTACAAGAATTATTGATCGTGTTATGGATAACTACTATGTTGGGGATGGAACTGTTCATCCCGGTGATCATTTACTCTTTATACATGAATTGTGCGGGTTGTTCAAGTGTGCAGGTATTACTACATATCAAGTTAAGAAGAAGTTATTCTCATTATCACTGAAAGGAAGAGCTGAAGAATGGTATAAGCTGCTGAAGACTGGTCAAGCTCTGGAATAGGAGGAAATAGTGCCTCTCTTTTATTCAAAGTTTTATCCTCCTAGTGAGATTCATAAAGATCAGAATCAAATATACAACTTTTGGCCTCTTGATGGAGAGAGTACAACTCAAGCTTGGGGGAGATTGAAGTTACTAATGCTCAAATGTCCCATTCATGAGCTCCCCAACAATATTATTATCAACAACTTTTATGCAAGGCTCCCTCTACATGACAAGGATTTATTGGATGCTTCTTGTGCTAGATCATTCACTCGCATGGAAGAAGAAGTTAAATGGGACCTTCTAGACCGTATTCAAGATAATGCTGAAGCTTGGGAGAATGACAAAGGTAGAAAGTCAGGTATAAATTATGATTATGAATGCATTGAATCTTTGATGGGAACTGATGACTTTCAAAATATTAAAAATGCTTATGGTCTAGACTCTCAAGCTATTGCTTCTTATTTTAAGGCCTTTGCTTCTTATATTGAAGTGCCTAAAAAGAAGTGGAATAAGTATCATGAACCTTATAAAGATGTTGCTAAGAGTGTTCCTGTAAGAAATACTGAAGTTTATACTGCTAATCATGTCTTACCCAAACCTTATATTGAGAAAATGCCTTTTCCAGTTAAGGTAAAGGAGCATTCTATGATAGCTAGTATGGTTAATGAAAGTACAAGTAAAGCTGTTGAACCTGATAAACAAATGGTTGATGAACCTATAATAGCAAATGTGAAAGACTTTGTCACTAAGTATGAGGAAGAGGGACACACTATCCTTTGTAAGGATACCTCTAATATTGTTTCACATAGTAGTGTTATGAGAGCTAGTATTCCTGTGTTTTCTGTTAGAATAAGTGATCATCGCTATGATGGTCCTTGTGATAGCTATATTGTTAAGTTTATGCATGATACTGAAAGTTACTATGAGAGAGGGAAAAGTGTTCTTATGCATCTCAATAATATCAAGTTTCCTCGTTTTATGCTAAAAGATTTTATGTTTCACTTCTTTTGCCTTCTTATGCAAGTTACCTTTGGTTTCAATAACTTGTTTGTTTACAAAATCCCCTTGCATAGGAAGTGGGTTAGACTTAAATTGTGTGTTTTTGCTTCTTAATGCTCTCTTTCACTTCAATTCATATCCCTATGAGAGCTTCTTCAAAATTATCATGCCCATCTTAATGGCTATAAAGAAAGAGCTTTATGGGAGACAACCCAATTTGTTTTTGCTTTTAGTTTGTTTTTGTTTCTTTGAGTCTTGGAAGTTATTACTTCAGTAATAACCGCTCCTTATCCGTTTTGTTTGGTTTTTGTGTCAAGATCAACCTCTAATGAGAGAGAAGTAAGATTTGGGGAAGTTGCTGTCCTGAAACAGATTTTTGTGCTTCACCGTAAAAATTCGTGAGAGATCTCTGTCTGTCGGATTGAGCTGTAACTTTTTGTGCTTCTGCCCCAGGTTGTTATTTAACTTTTGTTAGTTTTGCACTTTTTGATTTGAGCAACAGAAGATTTTCGAAAAATTGATCTTTACCTGCTGGTCTGTTTTGACAGATTTTGCCACTCTTGCATTTGCTTCTTTATTCGATTTCCTTTTTGAATTATTTTTGGGCTTTCGGAAGGAGTTGCTACAGTAGCTTTTGTTTTGATGGTTTTCAGTTGAAGTTGGACTCAAAAGGTTTTATCACTTCACTTATACTAATGTTGCTAATGAGAACTATGTGAAGTTTTGTGTGAAAGAAATTTCGAGGAAGTGGAGATAATGGTGTAATAAGGAAGAGAAAGGTTTTATGACTCAAGTAACAAGTGTATGAAGATGAAGATATTGATGTTATTCAAGTGATGACTCCGGAAGGATCCACTAAATACCAAATTCAGAGACCTGCAGAGTCTGTGCTCAAATAGTAACAGTTCTGGTAAGAAAAGTTCCGCGAAAATACAATCCAACTATATTTTTGCAGTTTTCAGTCAATAAGGAAAGCTACGAAGCGAAAAAGGGACGGAAAGGGAGCCAGGGTGGCCCACACCACCCCATGGCGTGGGCCCACCCCTAGCCGCGCCACCAGGTGGTGAGGCCACCCAGGACTCCGCCTCCGACTCGTTTTCTCCCAGTACCTTCCTTTTGATATGAAACTTCGTAATATATAACCCCCGGAGCTCCCGAGGTTCGTATACCGTGTTTTCATCGTGTTTTTGTTTCGATCTGCTTCTGCCAGGACATACTCTTTGAAGGTTTAGAAGCACAATGGTGTCCGCCAAGGATAAAGGGAAGGAACCTATGGAGGAAGACCTCCAAGACCCCGGGAAGGAGAAGGAGATCAAGAGTGAAGGTGAAGAGGAGCAAGGCCAACACCCGCATACCGGCACTACCGTTGCAAGCATTGGAGTGGTGGCAAACCCAGCCACTGGAGGGAAGCCTCCTCATCACCGTTCAGATTCCTGGTCACTTCCTCCACGCACCGAGAATCCTTTCCACACTCTTATCCATGAGCATCAATACCAGAATATGCCCAAGGAGAAATTACCATCCAATTGGGATTTGCCTCGTTCTAGCCATGCAGGAAAAGAAGACTTCAAAGAGGAAGAGTGGGGAAAGAATAGCAAGGGCTGGAATTCTCAACACGATATGATCCCGCATTGAGCAAAACTCACAGCTGATTCGAAATCTCACCTCCGAGATTGAGGACTTGGGGAAATTGATCAAAGAGCTCATCGAGAGGATACCACCACCGCCAAAGGAGTAATTCGTCATAAGATTTGGCATCCCCTTGGTTTGTTCCAAGCTTGGGGGAGTGCCGCGGTATCATATCACTATCTTCTATCTTTTTACCTTATTAGTAGAGTCATATCATGAATAGAGGAGTTATTATGTAGTATGGTTTGCATTATGAAAGTGTCCCCTCTCTCGTTAGATTTGTATCCCTTGGTGTGAGTCTCTGTTATGGAATATTAATGAGAAGTTCTTTCATTCACTCTTTTGCATAGCTTATATTAGTTTTTAATTCGTGGTTATATGATTGATCTTGTTGTTAGTATTGGTATCACTTTGGGATCATTGAGTTAATTTAGTTGGTTTTGGCAAACCTGGCTCGGTCAGTAGCAACACCTTTTTGAGAGTTGAAAAGAAAAAGATAGAAGTACTCTAAAGAAAAATAATTTCATCATCTTTCTTTCTTGATTTCCTCATAAGTCTAGTATTCTCTAGTTAAAGATATTTTGTGCTTCCAAGGAAGATTGCATGTTTGTTTTTATCATTTGTATG
This sequence comes from Avena eriantha, assembly GCA_910589775.1. Classification (NCBI taxonomy): domain Eukaryota; kingdom Viridiplantae; phylum Streptophyta; class Magnoliopsida; order Poales; family Poaceae; genus Avena; species Avena eriantha. The sequence goes on along the minus strand of OU342741.1, from coordinate 141,172,600 downwards.
TTTGTTTGTTTCCTTCAACTCTTGTACTTGCTACCCAGCCTTGCTAGCCAAAAACCTGTATTAAGAGGGATTTCTTCTCGTGCATCCACTCCTTTAAACCAAAACCCTTGCCATTTGCGTCCACCATACCTACCTAGTAGCATTATTGCTATTCCAAGTAAATTCTTGTTTTATCTACCTCCAAAATTAAACTTGTTATGTGAAAATTAGTGATTAAAGCTCTCACGAACTTGATGGCACACTTTACTTTCTTGCATTTAATGAACCTGAACCATAGTGAACTCTCCATGAAAGTTATATGCTTGAAAATTATAGGCTGGGGATTAGCAGAACCGTGCTGTCACGGGGAACGCTTTCAACACTTGTAAATATATACCCAGTTGATACCTTGCTCTTTTGTTTGCGGATGTGGTCGGTGTGAAATAAAAGGGGAGCTTGTAAGTCCATGGAGTTATGTATGTGTGTTAGAGAAACGCCTGGGCCGCTGGTCTAATCCATGCCGACATGGTGGAAACCTGCAGCGTAACCATAATGATATCTATGAGGCATTCTTCTTATAAAAAAGAGAGAGATAGCTATTGATAAAAAGAAAATAAAAAAAAGAGATACTATGAAAAGAGGAAAGAGAGAAAAAAAAGCACCATTTTCCCATGGTAAATAAGAAGATTGTTGAGATACTCATTGTCTGCTTGCCTTGTCATTTTGATATGGGGATTCTTCCGTATCATCGAGCAAGGGGTACCCCGTTGGCGGTTCTCAATGATACGCACATACTTACGATGACAAGAACTTACCGGTAACTAAAGTTGAGTAACATGAGGAGCGGCCCTCGTACTCAAGGGACTTGGGATTTTCAGTTTATAGTCTGTCAAGCATATAACTCAGATTGGACCTCACTTTAACCTTAATCACCTAAAGATGCCTATGATAGGGGCAATGAGAGCTGAAAGCTAGTAAGTATCATAATTTTTGGGAGCTCTTTATGAGACTTGCAATCCCTACTTCCCTCTTTGAAGGGCCTTTCTTTTATTTTGTAGTTGAGTCAATAAACCTATTCCCTTCTATCTCAGCAAGTACTTTGAGTTGATGTGTTTCATTCATTCATATGATGATTTATTCAATCATGTTTCTTATGTTCCTTGTTTTGCACATTGCTCTTATCTTGATGTTTACTACTTTGAAAGCTTTCTTTGAAAAAACCAGGCATTTGTGAACTCCAGCAAATTATCAACTATTCTTCGACCAAGAGCTAAGTTTGCCATTACCAATTCTGATTCACTTTATGTATCTTTATTGTGTTTCCTTTACTCATTGCAAGTTGAGTTATATAATAGTGAGTTGTCTTCTATTATGATCTATGTATTTGATGATTATGATGCTTCTTGTCTGTATTCTTTTATCGACTCTTCATTCCATAAACCTAAGGTCATGTTTATTGAGCTCAGTTTCGCTTGGGGACAAGCGAAATCTAAGCTTGGGGGGAGTTGATACGTCCATTTTGCATCACTATTCTATGTCTTAATTCACTATTATTCATTGATATATTTCGTATTGAGAGGTGATACTTATGTTATTTCATCTGTTTTTGCATGGTTGATGACCTTTGGAGCATGGACCGCTGCAGTCAGGATTCTGATGGAAAAGGTGCTGTTTGGAGGCAAAATTCGCGAAGATCAGAAAATCCGGGAAAATATACGGAAAATCCTATTTTTCCAGAAGACTCAGGATGCCAGAAGATGGAGTGGAGGTGGGCCACAGGGGGCCCACACCACCCCATGGCGCAGGCAGGCCTAGGCTGCGCCTGGAGGTGGTGTGGCCGTCCTGGCCCCACTCCAGCCTCTCTCCTCTGGCATATATCATCCCCACGAAACCCTAAGACTCGAGGAGCGACCATAGAAAGATTTCGCCGCCTCTGCGGGGCGGAAAACACCGAGAGAGAAAGATCTCTCCGGTAGATAGATTTCTGCCGGGGGAATTCCTTCTCGGAGAGGGGATATCGTTGCCATCAACACCACCATCAAGCTGGACTTCATCGGGATCATCATCATCATCACCACCATCATCACCATCAGGACCCTCATCACCATCTCCATATTGTTGTAACAATTGAGTTGAATCTTGCATAGTTCATAGGGGAAACTTTCCCGGTGTTGATTACTCTTTGTAGTTGATGCTATTGAGTGAACCATTGAATTATTGTTTATGTTCAGATTGTTATACATCGTTATTCCATCTCTGATCATGATCCATATGATGTCTTGTGAGTAGTTCGTTTTGTTCTTGAGGACATGGGAGAAGTTTTGTTGTTAGTAGTGGAGTTGCGTTGAGAAAGATTCAATAGATTGTTATTTAAGTTGTGGTGTACTTCTTCTAGTGGTGTCATGTGAACGTCGACTACATGACACTTCACCTATATGGGCCTAGGGGAATGCATTGTGTATTTGGCTACTAATCGTAGGGGTTGCCGGAGTGACAGAAACCTGAACCCCCGTTAGGAAACCATTGCACAAGGGACGTAAGGGTCTTAGAGTTTAAAGCTATGGTTAGGTTTTACCTTAATTACTTTCTTGTACTTACGGATGTTTGCAAGGGGTATAATCACAAGTATGTATTAGTCTTGGATGGGGCGGTACATTAGCACAGGTTCACCCACACAACACTTAGCAAGCTAAAGAAGATTAATCGACTATATGAAGCGAAAGCACTTGACAGACTTCCCATGTGTCCTCGAGAACGTTTGGTCATCTATAGAAATACAACCGGCTTATCCTTTGCTGCATAAAGGATTGGGCCACTTGCTGCATTTATTCCTACTGTCATTTACTCGTACTTTGTTTACTTGCTTTATCGAAAACTCCTAAAAATCCGTTTGCTAAGTATTTGTAGAGAATTCCTGATCCATACCACTAGCCAGCACCTTCTGCTCCTCGTTGGGTTTGACACTCTTACTTATCGAAAATACTACGATACACCCCCTATACTTGTGGGTCATCACTGGTTGAGATCCAAGGAAGGTGACATAAGTGTCTTTTTTGGTCGGAAAATTTTTCTTCCCTTCCGGCTTGGGATTTGAAGCATCAGCTTCCTCCATGTCGGAATCTTCCTTGGTCTCTTTGTCTTTTTCGGGGTTCTTCTTTCCCTTCTTCCGCTTAGCTTTATAGCCCGCGATGTCATCTCTTTTGATGTCGTCATTGAAACGACATTCAGCGTTAGTGTGGGACGAGCCCCCATTGGCGTCTAAATGATGCACACACGGGTTATTGGCAATGTCAGCCCAATAGTAGGTTTTGCCTGGTTGCTGGTCTCCTCTACCTTGTACCCTCGAAGTCCCACGGCCAAGTCCGCGGCCTCCGCCGCGTCCTCCTCGTCCTCCAGACCCGAAAGTAGCAGTGACTACTGCCGTTTCCGTGTTGGGTTTCTCTTCCGAGGTATTTTTGTGCTTCTGAGCTTGTTGCTTTGGTTGCTTTGCCGACTGAGGCACAGCTAGGACATTGAGCAATCCCTCTGCATCGTCATCAGCATCCGCATACTTGCTCGCTGTTTCTATCATCTCTCCCAAATCAGTGACTTTGTCACACTTCAGACGATGACGCAGTAAACCAATTGGGAGACCTGCAATGAAAGCTTCAATCGCAGTTTGATCATTTACTCCCTCACAGGAGTTCTTGGTGTCGATCCGTCATCCGAGGTAATCCCGACAAGTTTCTCCGGCTTTTTGGGTGCAACGTTGTAGGTCTCCGGCCGTACAGGGCCTCCGATATGTGCCTTCAAAATTCCGAAAGAACGCACTTTGTATGTCATACCAGTTATGGATGGTGTTGTTCCGGAAGTTCATTAACTCATGATCATGCCGTCTTCCGCAACATAAGTGGGAGATATCGGGTTGCGACCAGGCTATTTCCGCCTTTGGCGATGCAACAAGCTTGGAAAAAATCCTGTAGCCAGGTATCTGGCCGAGCAATGCCATCGTAGGCTTGGATATGCCTTGAGATAGCAAATCCTTCCGGAAATCTTGTAGATCTGATGCGTGGTCTGAAGCACTTTGGGCCCACGTAGATATCATCATTTTTGTAGCGCCACGCCTCTATGTTGGAGTTGATCCTGTGCCTTGCGTAGTTCGGGGATGGAGATCGTCCCGAATGTCGGCTGTGGCTGCGGTGCCTTGGAGCCGGACTTCGGCTTCTGCCACCACCTCCTCCGCCACGTCGTCCTCCTTGTCCCCCTTGGGAGCCGTTGTGATGACTGCTTGGTGGAGAGGGTGGGGCCGCTAGATAGTTTCCGGCTGATCGCCGGCCTCCGTCCGGAGTGTCATTATTCCGGTTCCGGGGAGGGTCTTCACTACGACGAGCCCCCTGCCGGCTTGTCCCGGCATGGTTCCCGTCGTTCCTTCGTCTGTCGTTCCCACTACGATGAGGCTCAGCCGAACGGCTTGCATGTCTAGGAGGTGGCATTTTTTGACGATCCTCCTCCCGACGCTTCTCTTTATCTTCTCCACTTTGATCGTTTGACTCTCGTTGGGGAGGATTCCTCGGATTCAGTGCAGCAATGGCCTCTTTTTCGGCCACTGGGGCGACGTTGCTCTAGTCACGCGCAGTTCTGTGATGTTGTCTTGACGATTTGGTTCTCGAATAATTGTCTTCCCGGCGCTCAGGGCGATGATGCTGCTCCGGAACGTGATGGGGTCTTATGTCATCCCATGCCGGATCTGTGCGACATTGGTCGGAATCCGAGACCAGTTTTTGACTTCCGGACAAGGCGACCTTTTGCTGCTCCAGTCCCTTGTTGAGTAGTTTGATTCCCAAATGGATCTCCTCCGGTCCTGGATTAGCCGATAGAATTTCTCGGGCCGCCACGGTATTCTATACTAGGGTTGGATATACCCAATCTCCTTTGCTATCTTTCCGAGGCTTCCCCATCCCATCTCCGAAAAGGACGGCGTGGATCTACGGGAACTGGTTGTCATTGGTATGACGCTTCCTGGTCTTCTGGTATTGCCTGGAGTTGTACTTCCTCGCAGATGCTATGCGTTTCTTTTCCTCCTCAATGTTTTTGGCTTCATCGAGGAGTACTTGACGACGCACTTCTAGGGCCTGTGCCCTCTCGTCCAGTTCTTCCGCAGTAAGTTCTGCAGCTGTAGGAATAGGTGTGGTTAATGCAGCATCGATGAGTTTACACGCACCTTTAGTGATCACGTGTCCATCCACCGATTCTTCTTTTTTCGGCTCGTCTGGGATAAGTGCTCCATCCGAGTCTTCTTCGTATTCCTCGGCAATCACTTCTTCTGTCAGAGGGTCTTTTGCCGGGGTCTTGTTCTTCTTATTCTTCTTCTTTGCCCTCTTGGTAGCGCCGGTAGCAAAGACGGCTTTGGGTCCGTTTCCCAGAGTCAAGCTCTGATCGGTACTTTCGGACATCTAGACTTCGGGATTATCTCCTATGTCCATGTCATCCTGCGCTTTGGGAGAGTGTTCCCCGGATCCTTCATCCATGGTTTCTCCTTCTTCTGCAGCTTTGAACTTATACTCCTCTTCATATTCCGCGGAGAACTTTCGGAAGTCCGCTGATGTCATCGATTCATCCGAGGATGTGGGTACGTCGGTGTTTGTTCCAATTGCTTCCAGCATAGAGTCGGTGTTTTCTCCAGCATCGGCAGAGCCAGATCCGGATACAACATATCCAACAAAGTGCGACGCGTTCCTCCTGAGGTACCTGTGGCTTTCGCGATCAGCTACGTCGAAACTTTTGATTGTCTCGAGAATTGCATATGTGCTTTCGCCTTGCAGTATCATACATCGCAGTGTGTACCTCAGGAAAGGCATGTCTGTCCCGACGTCATCAGAGCCAGAACCAGTGTCGTTGATGAGCTCCTCCTGAATTTCGACTTCCACGGGTGGGTCGATCTGGGATCCGGCTTCTCCAGGGAGATCCACTCCAGATTCGACTTGGATCGCTAGGTCTTCTTCAGGCTCGGATTTCTCCACTATCTCTGCAACTGGTGCGGGTTGGTTGGGATTAGGGTTTTCTGAGATCCGGAACTTTGCCGCCTCCGCGGACAAAGGGGACCCAGAAGATTCTTCTGCCTCTATCATCACCGCTGGGGTGGGTGGGGCAGTTTCAGCGAAGCCGATGTAAACATCGATCTCGCCAAAAGACATGATTGTGTAGGCAGTCACGGTCTCCCTAGCCAGAATCCAAGTCTCGTCGAGAACGATGAGAGGGACGTCGCTAGCGTAGAGGACGCGACCGACGATGATAGTTTCGCCGATTCTGATTCTTGCAGATTCCGCTCGGAACGCAGATCCGAAGCTCACTTGCCCCACGGTGGGTGCCAACTGTCATCGGATTGATGACAAGTACGCCATGAGGGGGTCCTCGAGGCGTGTGGAAGAGAGGGGTGTGAGACGTACGGTGTTCCGGGACGATGAGCACACAAGTTTACCCAGGTTCGAATCCGCCGGCTTGGACGGATCCTACTCCTGCTAGCAATCTAGTAATACGACAGAGCCAGAATATGGGTTACAAGGGTTCGCCTGTGCGAGTTGAGATTGTAGACTATTGAGGGTCTAGAGTGTTTCCCTAAAGGCTCTCCCTAGGACGGCTTATATAGATATCCGGCCTAGGGTTTATAGGAGAGATCTATCCGGCTATGACTAAGAGTCGGTTATAGAGTACATCTTGAACTACAAGTAACATTATGGGCCTAAGTCGGTAAGTCTTCTGGGCCTTCCCGTAGCCGGACGGGACTCCGTCTTTTCTCCCTGACTGGGCCGCCCGTGAAGCAAAGCTCTAACTCGAAGTGGGCCACCCTGGTCAGTGAGGAACTGTGAGGATACCCGGAAAGTATATCCCCAACAGTACAATATATACATAGGCTCAGGAGAGCCGACACCCCGTACAACTCAACCCACTAGGTTTACTAGGCCGATGGCAGCAGGTCGCAGAGGGCAGCCGCACCGGCATTAGCCCAATCACGAGCCTCAGATCGAATTGTACTAAGAAGGGTACCAATGCTTGGTGACGCGTTGTTGAAAACGACCGCGTTGCGCTGCTTCCAGATCCACCAGACTGTCAGCATGATCAGCGAGGACGTCCCCTTGCATAGAGCGTGGGGGGTGGATGATGAAGCCTGCATCCACCAGTTCACAAAGTCCCCTTCCCCATCCGGTGGTGTGACCGTGGATCGAATACAAGATAAAACCTCATGCCAGATTGCCTTGGAGAAGGGACAACCGATAAGGAGGTGAGTCATGGTTTCGTCTGCTTGGTCACATAGCAGGCATCATGGGGGGTGAGCAAGTCCCTGCCTTGCGAGCCACTCAGCCATCCATCAATGGTCCTGACATGCTAGCCAAACGAAGAACTTGACCCTGGGTGGAGCACATGTACGCTAGTTCAACTACCAAGACCTCGAGGCGATGGAGCCCTGGAATAGGAACTTGTAGCAGGACTTGGCGGAGTATTGTCCATCAGTCGTCCAACGCCAAAGCATGGATTCTGGCTCCGCAGTCAGCCCGAAGTCCTGAATCCATATCTAGAGTTGCACGTATTGCCACAGGGCAAGCAGACTCAGCGCGTCCTGGATGTCGGGGATCCACTTGCGCTCCAGTAGCGCTTCACGAACCGTCCTACGCTTCCTAGCGCGTTTGGGGATATGTGTAAAGCGCCGGCACCAACTCTTCGATGGTCTACCCATCCAGCCACCGGTCAAGCCAGAACAATGCCATGACCCCATCGCCTACCTTCATCATGGTGGAGGTGTCGAACACCTGCAGCTCTTTCTCCGAGAAGCGCATATCTAGGCCATGCAAGGGTCTCAGCTAGTCCATCTGCATCCTCCAAATCCAGCGTGTGCGGAGGTTGATGGCGGTGCGAGCAAGGTCGGGGACCCCTAGGCCTCCCAGGTGTTTCGGCCTGCACACCCTTTCCCAATTGACATGGCAGTGGCCCCCACTAGCCCCACCTCTCCTAGCCCATAGGAAGTTCCTCGCTATCTTATGGATCTGCCTGAGGGTCTTCTTGTTCAGCCCCAAGACGATGATCTGATGCAAGGGGATCGCCATGAGGACCGACTTAATAAGCGTGAGGCGCCCATCCTTTGCCATCATGGTGGCTTTCCAAGTCGGCAGCCTGTTCGCTATGCTACCCACTAGGGGTTGGAGTGCCACAACGGAGACCCATCGTAGGGATAGGAGGATTCCTAGGTGCTTGACCGGGAAGGGCGCTAGCCGACATCCCATGGCCGCAGCAGCCGCCAGAGCCTCCTCTTCAGAGCAAGCAGTTGGGGAGATCGAGCATTTATCGTAGTTGATGCGCAGTCCTGAAGCTTCACCAAAGAGTGCCAGGAGAGCATGCACCGTGCGCAGCTCCGTCTCATCTGAGTGGTAGAATATCACCACATCATCCACATACATGGACACGGTCATCACGAGGTCACAAGAGGCGACCCGTTTCAGCATACCGAATTCAAGGGCTCTAGTCATCACCCTATTAAGTGTGTTGATAAACAACACGAACAACATTGGGGCCAGGGGGTCTCCCTCTCTCAGGCCCCGTCGATGCTAAATGGTGGGGCCTGTCTCACTGTTGAGCATCACCCGTGAGCTCACCGTCAAAAGCAGAATAGCCAGCATCTTGCAGAATCTGTGGCCGAATCCTGACTTCTGTAACACCTCAAATAGCAACGCCCAAGATACTGAGTCGAAAGCCTTAGCTATGTCCAACTTAAGCATAAATCACGGCTTCTTGAGCCTATGTAACAGACGTGCTATTTGCTGAACCAGCATGAAGTTATCATGTATGCATCGCTTCTTGATGAAGGCGCACTGGTTCAGGTCAACCATGTCCCCCAACCTGGGAGCCAGCCTAGATGCCAGCACCTTCGCCCCAGGCTTGGCAAAGATGTGGATGAGGCTGATCGGCCGGTAATCGCCTAGGGAGGCTGCATCGCTGTTCTTGGGCAGCAGTATAACCAAAGCCTGGTTGAGGCCCTGGAAACCGCGCCCGTTCATGGTGTACAGCTTGGCAAAGGCTGCCATGAAGTCGGTCTTGATCACCCCAACTGCGTTGGAGGAACTCCGCTGTGAAGCCATCTGGTCCTGGCGCTTTGCCATGAGGAAGCTGCTTGATCACATCCCATACTTCCTCCTTGGAGAAAGGGACATCGAGGTCAGACAAATCCTCCTGGTGGTATCCCAGGAAGTCAAGGTCCAGCGAGTGCAGCCGCGCCATGTTAATGCCTAGGAGGCTGTGGAAGTGATTATACGAGGCCTCAGCCATGGCGGCATGCTCGATCGCAATCGCGCCTCCGACCTAGATGGTTGTTTTAATCAACCCTTAGTGATCTTTGAATTGTTATGCTCTGTTTTGACAAACTAAGTAATTAAAGTCTTTGTGCATCAACTGATGCATAGCCAGGGTCTTAGTCCCATTTTTGTTGTAAAAAGCAGTCACTTCCATCGGCGTTGTTGCCGACAAAGGAGTTCCTCCGAGTTCCTCCTGGCCTGCCTGACCCCATATGCACTGGTACATGTAGGAGTCACTGTCTTAAGCTCCCTTCTGCTCCAGCAGCTTCAGGGTCGCAGACGAGAAACAAGGAGAGGACAAGGACAACGCATGAAACATGATAACACACCGTTCGTGCAGTCGAGCAATGGAACAACGCACTAGTAACATGGTGTAATTTGGTTATTTAGCGTGGGCTTGACTTGTAAGAGAACAAATCATTGAAGGAAAAGCAAATTAGAAAATAACGGTTTTACTTATTCTCAGTAAATTGAGAATCAAGTTAGCGCTCAGTCACGCTCTACTCCATTTGATTTGCATTGCGATTCTCCCATGAGTTGTAGGTGGGATTGCAAATAAGATTTTTCCATTGTAAATGTGTTTGCAAAAAAAAACTGAGATATTTTTTGTTGGCTTATGACTGAAATTAACTGATTGAGAATTAAATTAATTTTAGAATTAGACATACAAGGAAATAAACGAAGGGAAATCATCGAAGTCAGAAAAAAATAGGGGCTTTCTTAAAAAAAGAGAAAAAAATAGGGGCAGAAGATCAAATTCCCCGAAGTAAATAGGGCAAAAGATCAAATTCCTCGAGAAAATTCATGAATCATGACATAGGGTTAGGCCCGCCGTCCGCCGCTTCCCGCTCCTCCGACCTTCTCCGCCACCGCCAGCCGCTCCTCCAAATTCCCCGCTGCTCCCCTGCTATGTCGCCGCTGCTCCTCCGCACAGGGATTTGAGGGGCGCAGATCAGGTGGAGGTGGATCCCGAAGAATTTCAGGTGCTCCCTCATTCATCCATTCTATTTCTTTACAAGTCGTTGATCTGGACTATTTTCAGTGATCAAAAAGATTAGAACATACTAGCACCGTTTGTTGTTCCATGGATCAGAAAACAGCCAGTTCATGCTCGACTATATGTTCATGTTCTATTATCTTTCTTTTGTTCCCTTGGTGGATGCATACATCTGAGTAATGATTCAGTAAATGGCAGGACAAAGCGGATTAGTTATTTTTTCTAATTTAGTGCATACATGTTCTGGGGCTATGGTATTGGTACGGACTGTGGAGCACATGCGATGTATATTCAGCGGTGACACGGGAACATTTATGCAGCCTCGGTAGGGTGGAGCGGCTAGCGCGCGGGGGTGGTGCTGCTTGGCACCGAGTGGTGTCGGTGGCTGGTGCGGTGACAGTCTGCGCATTGATCTACATGCTGACGACGGGTTGGCGGAAGATTTTGAAGGCGGCGTCATCCGGAGCGTGTGCGTGGGCGCAACTCCGTGGATATGCTGTGCGGTTCTAGGACTCCTTTCGCTTGAGTTTGTGCCGCCGTGCCAAGGCACTCCAGCTTCTCTTGGCGAGTGGCAACAGTGTGGGTGTCCATGGGGTGGGTCGAAACAGGTAGGTAGGGGTTTGATAGATCTCGTTGGGGAGCTGGGATACAGTTATCGTTTTTTGCTTAGTGTTTAGCTTTGGCGGTTCCGGTTTGTATGATCTTTGTAATGACTTTTGCCAAACAATGTGGTTCTAATAATAAATAAAGGCTGTGTGCATCGCTTGATGCAGAGGCCGGGGCTCCGCTCCCCATTTCGAAAAAAAAGAAGCCGCCACCACATGACATGTGGGTCTTCTAAAAGTTTGCTGCTAAGGCTCGAGTTTAAAACCAAGGGCTGAAAAGGGCTTCCACATGTTTTAATTTCTAGCATCTGCTGTTGAGCAGCAACCCCGAATCGACAATTGACCAACCGCCGCGGAATTCAACATCAGACGGTAGTTATTTAAGTGTAATTTTGGTTTGCCACTCAACAACCACTTTGTTAGGAATTAAGCCTGTTAAAGCCTTTATTATGCACTGCGTGTCATCTGTAGATCCTAGGACAGCTGTATTTCCTCAGGGCTGAAATCTGCACATGTTTATGTCGGCATGACTTGCTCACTGGTTTATATTGGAAGGATGGCTGATATGTCAATCTTATGCACCAAGTTAAAATATTATCTGATTTTACGGACAACCAATTCATGTATCCTTTTCTGTTTCAGACTGGTGGGGATCACTGTGTCAGATACTTCTGGTGGATAAATCTTCATTTGCTCCTGAGTGCTGACTTGCTGTTTTGTTGTCATCATAATGTCAGGCTTGCTGAATGTACGTGCTTATCCTCATAACTGGACTGCTGTGCATTCATCAGTATTTTCTAATTCTATCTGTTTAATATGTTTCGAGTTTGGTACATCACTGTTCCTGCTGCACTTAGTCACCCGTTTGCAGTCATACAATGGATGGGTAATTCATTTTTGAACACTTGATAAATGTCACCTAGTCATTAGTCAGGCATATTTAAGCAGGGCTTTGAGGAATCTGCTTCTGCTGATTGATGTGCACATTGATTGTCTTTAGATTTTTTTGGGGACTTTATTGTCTTCAGCTAACAATGTGTTCTCTTTCTTTACCTTACCCACCCTTAAATGTGCCATGGTAGCTAGGTGGGATTTAACTTTGACTGAGCACTGTTTACTTTTTTCATAGTTGCTGCTTGAGTCAACATGATTATGCTCTTTGTTTTGATAATCCGATACTTTTCTCTTGGCAGCCAAATCTTAACAGTTCGACATCAAATCTTCCAGACTCAACCGGACGACCATTTACATCATCCTTTTCTGGCCAATCTGGATCAGTTCAAGGTTTCCATCATGCTGGTGAGCATAAATACACTAGTTCGGTTAGCGCATTAACATAGTGCAACATTCATTCAGTAACCCTGTTAGCTTTTATGATTTTCTACCTTTTCAGGTCTGCACAACATTCATGGAAATTTCAATCTTCCAAATATGCCTGGATCACTTGCTCAAAGGAATGCTGCAATGAGTGGCCTTCCATCCTCTGGGGTTCAACAACCTGGAGGGAGCATTTCCGGGAGATTTGCTTCAAACAACCTTCCAGTAGCCATGCCTCAGGTTTGAATGCGCACCTTTATGGACTATGGAGATGCAATAATTTTTTTTTACACTGCGAACAGCATGAACCTGCATTTTAGTGAATTATGCAATCTAAGGAACAATTTTGTTGGCTGAAATTGTAACATACTCTGCTGTGGTTTCATGTGGACGACGATGACTGTTACTGTTCCTTTGCAGATTCCTCATGCACATTCAGGTGTCAGTGGTAGAGGAATGAATGTTGGGGGAGGTCAAGCATTTAGTAGTGACATGAATATTGGTGGTACCATTCAAGGCTTATCGTCAAACTTGGGCACCAGTGGCAATCAGAATTCTGTTCCTGGCATGTCTGCTTCTCCAGCTTTAGCAAACTTGGGCCCACATATTACAAGTTCTGCGGGAAACATTGTGGGCGGAAGTAACATTGGAAGAAATATAAGCTCTGGTGGATTGTCGGTGCCAAGTATTACGTCACGCATGAACTTTAGTGGCAATACTGGAAATGGAAGTCTAAATGTGCAAGGATCCAATAGGATGATGAATGGCCTTCTTCAACAAGGTAGTTTATTTCACTACGCATGAATAAACGGAATTGTATTACTACCTCCGTTCCACAATATAAGCCCTTTTAGCAATCTAAAACAGCTTGCTAAAAAAGCTTATATTATGGAACAGGGGGAGTACTTCATATATTTTAATAAGCTTCATGTAGCCATGCCTTTACGCTTCTTGTTTTGTGCCACTTATCTTTTTAGCATGTTTGCCATATTAAATCTCTGTCAGCATCTACTTACCATATTGTTCACTTCAAAGCATGTTTTGACCACTGCTACATTAAATTTTTGTTTAGCATGTTTTAACCACTGCTATATTAAATCTTTGTTGAGCACTTACTTACCATATCTTGGCAAGAAAATTGGGCATATGAAATAAGTATGAATCATGTGGTGCTATAGAGTATACTGAAAATTAATCTGTAAGTGCAACAATGAATCAGTAAAAAGAAAAGAAATCTTCTTAACAATCACAATATTCGCTCTAACAGTCTCCCCACATTAAACAAGTTTTTAATTTGTTATTCATTTAATTCTGGAACAACTCAGGAAGCGTGTATGTTAAAGTTTTGGTTGCCATGGCTGCCATGAAAGTAAAGCCTGTTGAGCACCAGTACCTATCTGGAGGAATAGGCATTTTCCGCTCTCGGTACAATATAAGCCAGCTTTTAGGAACTTAGAATTTTTTCCTTAAATATTTAAGTCCTATGTTTATTCTCTTCCTTTTCCAGGCATACGCTGGATATCAGAATATTGCTGTTCCTTGCTCACTAATTGAGATAGTAGTTTTTTCTTAACATTGTTTTGTGACAATACCAATTTAAATTCATGAAAGTAACTGGGCCATGATCAAAATTTGTCTATGCTTTGTACAATCATGATAGTTTCTGTGAGTTGAATGGTCAAGAACTATACACCGTGTTATTTTCTCCCATTGAAGTGCCTCATTCAGCTTGTTTTTTGTTTATATTTATCTCTGAAACCAGGATCATCACAACTAATTAGTATGATTGGAAGTTCATATCCAACGTCTGGAGGTTCATTACCTCAGAACCAAATGCAAGGAGGAAATAATTCTCTAGGTTCTATGGGGATGCTACATGACCGCGGTGACAATGCTCCATTCGACATCAATGATTTTCCCCAATTGACTGGTCGACCTAGTTCTGCTGGTGGGCCACAAGGGCAATATGGTAAAAAACTTAAAATGCTGGAAAACCGAGAATATTTTCCCCTAATTTTGGAGGATGCTTTGACAATTTCTTTAAATTGCAGGATCGCTACGAAAGCAAGGAGCTGGTGTTAACACCATTGTTCAACAAAACCAGGAATTCAGTATTCAGAATGAAGATTTCCCGGCTTTGCCAGGATTTAAAGGTTATTACAGTTTAATTAACTCTAGGACCTATCTGATTTAGTGAGATTGTTCTCATTATACTTTTGGTGTATTGGTTCATGATTATGTAATGTGTTACTTTGTGACCTTGAAGTTATAATATCAACTTTCATGTCTATTACTATGCAGGCATGCTACTCTGTACTCGTTAACTTCAGTATTTGAACAACTTAGTTCCCAACAATATCATCCTGTCATAAAACCCTCTATCTGTTACAGAGTCCATCGTTTTTATTTGTCTACTATTGAATGCTGTGGTCTTTTCTTCAAGTTAATGAATGGTTACTACTGTACCGCCCTTCACTATCCTATAACTAGAAGATGCCCCACGAAGGGGAGCTCTCCTAGGAGTATTGGCTAGTGAGACAAGGTTCTACTCATCCCACCTGGGTTCGAGTCCCCCATTCTCTAAGACAAAGCTGAGGAGTTTCTTCCCCGTCAAGCCTAGTTTTTAGAAGATGCCCCACGCGTTGCAGCAAAAATTATAGCACAATTTTCTCGTGATACAATCATAGAGAGAGGTGAATGATGAGAAGGCAACATTTCCTTGAGAGGGCCAGGTGGCCAGCTCCCAGTGAGGTAGGACCATGCAGCTGAGGTGGCCTCACGAGAATGCAGAGAACATCTTAATATCCATTTGGAATTATAATAAAGATGATGATGTTGATAATAACAATAATAATTACAATTGTAATATGATGCCCCAATTGGAATTACCATGAATCATCATTAGAACATTGGTAGTCACCTAGGAAAAATGCGCCAAACATTATTCAGATTTTACAGTCCATGCGCAACTTGCTTACATCCCCTGTCCTCCGGATGCTTATAGCATGTACCTGTAATTTTCGGCACAGAATGGAAGCATATAATTCTGTGACATGTGGGACAGTATTTATACATGAGATCAGTATAGAGCTCTTAAATTATTTACATTTTGGGGAGATGATCAATTTTCTTTCGTGTGCATACTCATACAAAGAATTCATGGTAACCGTCAGTCATATCGTGACTAATGGTTATAGATGGAAATGTGTCCTAATCCTTTATGTTTTCTATAGTTGTTGCTACTCTTCGTACAGAACATGAGCTAAACGTTAGGTATGGCCGTGTGGATATGATATGAGGCGTAGCAGCTAAACCAATGAGGATGTGTTCAAGTCAATTAAATTCTAGTGCTTCCTATGGCTAAATGTCTAATAAGCTTACCATGGCAGTAAATTAACTAGCAAGTCTCATGATCTACCCTGTCAACCAATAGGGATTAGAAGAATGTCCTGAAAATTGGGTCTAGCATTTAATAAGAGCTTGCTGTCACAGCTACCAAATTTGGCAATCCGCACGTCTTCTACTTTGTAAAGAGTCTTGGACTTTGTTTTCTTGTCCCCGTTTGGGGACATCAAGACAGCTATACGGATGAATACGTTGCAATTAAGTTTTCATCCTTAATTGTAACTATCTTGTTATTTCTTTCTAAAATCGTTGTATTAGCCTGCCGAACCATCTTGCTACAAAATGTGATTTATCATTTGTTAGGTTAACTTTAGCGTCAGTCTCCTTTAGTAACGTGTTCTGCATGGTTTTAATTTCTCGACCTTTTGACCTATTCGTTCCATGTCAGACATGCTCAAGCATTAATGCTTCATAACATAGGAAATAAAACAAGACCTTGGTAATGGTTTCTTGAGGTTTTAAAATTCTTTCCTCAAGTACATATTTTGGGTTTTGGCTGATCAGTGCACTACTTTAGTACAATCCTTTATATTCCGTTTTGCCAAGTTATACAGAATATTGACACTTTTGAATTATCAGGTAGTAATTCAGATTATGCTATGGAGTTACATCACAAGGAACAACTTCACGAGAATGTACCTGTAATGCAAGCACAACAATATCCAGTGGGTTCATGTCTCTGAATTTTGAATCCTTGTTTCTCTGAGCATTTGTTTTGACATGTAACACTTATACAGATGGCAAGGTCAGTTGGTTTTAATTTAGGAAGTAGCTACCCACCAAATCGTCAGTGGCATCCACAGGGTGGTAATTCAGTAAGTTCTATCGGGAATCCCTTGAAACAACCATCAAACCTTGAACATCTGCTGCAACTGTCACGGTTCTTATCTGCTTCAGTTTTGACATGATAGTACTAGGATGCATGATTCAGGTTTTCTGCTTATATTTACCCTTTAATACAAGGAAGACTAATATTCATTATGTTCTGTCAGATTCAGAGTGCTGGACCCCAAAATATTGGACTAAGATCGCTAAACCCTCCGAGTCAAACTTGTAGTTTGGGATCATATGAACAACTGCTCCAGCAATACCAGCAGCCTCAGACCCGAAGTCCTTTCAGGTTGCAGCAAATGTCTTCAGGCACACAGCCATATAGGGATCAAAGTCTAAAGGTCATTCAGGGGGGGCAGACACCGCCTGATCCATATGGCTTGTTAGGATTGCTGGGAGTCCTAAGGATGGATGATTCTCACCTGACATCTCTTGCTTTAGGAATAGATTTGACATCATTAGGTTTAAATTTGAACTCAGCAGACAATCTGTACACGACATTTGGTTCTCCATGGTCAAATGAGCCAGCAAAAGGAGATCCTGATTTTCAGAATCCAGCTTGTTACTTGGCTGAACAACCCCCACCACTGACTGTAAGTTGCCAAAAACTGAAGCTATTTCCTTTGAGTGAGATGTTTAGACCTTTTTTCTTAAGAAAGGCCCAGAATTTTTGTTTGGTGCAGCCGGTTCATTTTACCATAAAAATATTGTAACAAGGTCTGTCTTGGTGCAGCCTATGCATTTTCAGAAGTTCCAGACACTCGTACTTTTTTACATATTCTATAGGTACCTCCGCTACTTGAAATTTGTATAAGGGTCGTCCACTAGCTGCAGTATAAATTTTAAGGTGATTATTTTTGTGTCTTTGGTTTTCAGCATGCCGAAGGATGAAGCTCAAATATGTGCTGCCATCGAACTGTGAGTACACGGTTCTACTGCTCCTTGTTCATGTTCTGAGTCTTTTACCAAGAAATGACTATGAGGGAACACACTGCTATGTCCCAATCAAAGTTTTAAGCTTTTAATGCTATGATCAAAGTTGTAATGCTAACAAATATTAACTTGTAATCTGTTAGATACCAGAGCAGATATATTGACTGTCATGGATCTACAAAAAGAAAATTAAGTCATTGTGGATTTATTCATCTTTCTGGATGAATTAACTTGGCAACATTTGAGTATATTTTCATAATCCGCTTAGCTACCTGAGCTTGGCATTTCATTTTCTTTCCGCTGTCTTATTATTTATTTTTTGGTTATTTTTGCCATCTTGCAAAGTTTCTGTTTATTGCATCCTGCAGAATTCCTTCTAAGCTATCGATTATGCTATTGCATGTCTTTCCTTACAAATATACAAATGATATCTTAACCCTTGCTCACAACTAGTGCAGCACAGCACAACTGAACGTTGCTTCATCCAGTTTGTTTTCTGGCATATACTTAGTCTTAGACATTAATGCATATATTATTTCCCTCAGATATAACCGTGGATGGTTTTACCATAGAGAAGTGCGGTTATGGTTCACAAGAATTCCTAACATGGAGCCTCTTGTCAAAACTCCTATTTATGAACGGGGGTCTTATGGTTGCTTTGATCCTCAAAATTGGGAGACAGTTCGTAAGGTTTGGGCATGTAAATTTTTAGTTTGTGAATCCGTTGCTTCTCTTATGCACTACTGGCAATGATATTTATGTGTCTTGCTGCAGGATAGCTTTGTTCTCCAGTATGATCTAGTAGAGAAAAAGCCGAGTCTCCCTTCTGCATACCAAATTGTTAGATGAAATAAAAATCTGGGTAAGGACTTCCTGGCGACAGATATGTTGTTTTCTGTCCCTGTGCATTGAGGAATCATCTCATTATTGTATGCGGTGCAATATTTCCTTTTCAGGTACCTCCTGACTGTAGCTTTGTTGGACATGAACAAAGAGCCTTCTTTTTTGAACATAACAAGGGTTGTTGCCTAATCCGTTTAAGGTACTCCCTTTTGCGGTGAACTTTGAATATTAGTGTTGGTTGAACAGCACTTTGATTTATTTATATTTTGAATAAGTTAAAACTAAAAGGCAGCTACTAGCTACGAAGGAATGTTCCATGTGGATATTTTATGGAAGAGTAGTTGTCTCAAACACCAAAAACTTGATCCATGGGACTAGCACACCCAGGGCCTGTTTTTAATGTAGAGGTGGGGTCTCAAACACGGGTGGTCGCGCACGCGAGGCATGCTGCTGGCCAACTGAGCACTGCTCAGTTCTTATTAGAAATGGATAGTTTTGTTTCTATCCAGCTTGTTATTGAAAAGTGAAAATCTCGAGGGTTTCTTGTTGACATGTAACTCCCTCCATTCCAAAATATAAGATGTTTTAGCATTTTTCCGAAAGATATGTTTCTAGACGCCTTTTAGTGTGTAGGTTCGGAGCAAAATAAGTGAACCTACATCTAAAAGATGTCTGGATACATACGTTTCAGAAAAAAAGCTAAAACATCTTATATTTTGGAACAGAGGGAGTACTTGGTTATCTTTGATACTTGTGGTTCAATTTCATTCAGGCTGATGTGGCAAATCCAAATATTTCCATTTTCTTTTGAGAAAAGTTTATATCATTGTTGGCCGAGCTGTGTTGGCTTGAGACAAATATGGTGTCATTTGACTGGATTGGACATTAATGTTTGCTGCCTACATTTTGCTTGGACAGGCAAGGGCAAGTCGGATCGCTTTGCTTGGACATTAATGTTTGCTGCCTACATTTTGCTTGGACATTAATGTTTGCTGCCTACATTTTGCTTTGACTGGATCGGAAAGTAATGTCATGTCGGTTCGCGGGAGGAGGATAGGAGGCCGCAGAAGCGAAGTCGGGAATGCGCTGTGATTATAACCTCCCTTTTAACTATAGCAAAACAAAACAGACAGAGATAACATTGCATTTTCTTTACCTTACATGGATGATGGGAGTCTGTTGTACACCCTGCTGTAACGTTTCCCATTTACGAACATTGATTTTAGGAGTATGTAGCTGTCTGCATATTACTTTTGCACCTGGATGTATTGGATCCTTATGTAGTAGTACAAAAAAAAGACAAATAAACATAGACATGGTTGACGATGCAAAACCTAAAACTCTTCCGTTTCTTCAGTGCCAATGACAGACAGGTTCCTCTGCCGTTGAGCAATAGTTTGTCAGAACTTGTGATTCCAGTTCCGCTGAAAAATTGTACTCCCTGGGACTAGGAACTTCAGAACTTGCCAATGGAAATGCTGGCAACATTTGGAATGGCAGTTTCGTTGACAAAACTGTACTAGTAGCTTCTTCAGACGCATCATGTCTTAGCAAGATTCATGGGCCTCACGTCAACGTTCAAGGACAGTGCTTACATATAAAATACAGTACCATTCGTCAGTTGACCTTTTTTTTTTCCGTGCTCGTCCCCGTCCCACGAGAGTCTGTTTCAGGGAACTGCCGCTGCTCCCGCCGCCTCCGGATCATCTGCCCGAGCACCGGTCCCTACCCTTCTCGTCCGGGCTGGACCCTCCGCCGGCCACTCCTCCCCTGCTCGGCGGCGGCGCGAGCGCGCCCTTCCGTCAGCCCAGCGCTGGAGGCTCCTCCCCTCTGGCTCCTGGAGGCCATATACTCAGCGCTGCACCATCTCCCGGGTGCTCGGGGAAGGCTGGGAACGGCCGGAATGAAGTCCGACCAGCGACCATCTCTCGGCCGGAGGCGAACTAACGGTTGAGAACTTCGCACCCACAGACCGATCCAGTATATCGGACTCATGGACAGCACGTCACAGCCACATTGTTCCGGACCAGCTGCTCAGCGCCTCAAGGGAGGGAAGCTTCTCCTCGTTCAAGGGACCCACGATCGACGACGGGCGGAAGAGGGACAAGCCGCCGTGTGATTTAATTAAGCGGCGGCGGATCCGCAACCTCCTTGTTCGGTCTCGCCGGCTGGCTTGGCCACCGCCCGGTGGCTGCTGCTTTAACACTGTAACCGTAAGTCCCCCCAGCCCCTATTGCTGCTTCCATCGTCTTGTGTTGACTGCGTGTTGTTTCGGTGACTCTTGAAACGCAAGACTAGTATAGCAATGAAAATGGTCGAATACTCTTTGATTCAATTTCTGTTCAAGAATTAGCATTTCCGCAGATAACCTGCTTGACTAAATGTGTAAATGTATATGTGCGTCCTAAACTCCTAATGTCACTCGCTGCTCCTCTTTTATTTTCACGATTTCATTGATCCTACTAATCAAAATCTCATAACTTAATCATTTTGGCATCATGGAACATTTGGATTGTGAGAACGAAAATTTGAAAAGCTCTCAAAGTGAAGACCCTTCTTCAAAAAGATGGAAGCAAATTTTCTTTCATGAACTAGCCATGGTTGGTCATATAGCTAGGAAAAAATACGCTACCCAGCTCATGCTTCCGCTAATAAAATGCTAAAAGCCTTTTTCTATCCCTTTTTTTTCTATTTATGTACTATGGATATATTGACCTATTTTAAAAGCGGTAGTTGGGAAGTTTCTCCCTGTTTCCCGTGAAATAGAAGGCATGTAACTTCGTAAGGCCTTGTTTTGTAATGGAGGTTTGAGGGGATCGGTAGGGTTAATCCCCACAGGGATTGGGTGATCACCCAATCCCCTAAAAAACTCTTCCATCCTATGTGGCGGCGCATCGCGGGAAGGAGGTGGAGGCTTTGGCGCCACTGCTTCGTATGCTCGGAAGAAAACGCGAGGTGGGGGTCGTGGGTCAGAGATAGCCTACGATCTCGCACTTTCTCGGGGATTAGTGGGGCTCAGCCTGGTTAATTCCGGACAACAAAATGGTCAATTCGGGTTTCCTCGGGGTTTCGGGTTGGGCCGGTTTAATCCTCTCCGATCCCCGCTAATCCCCCTCTACAAAACAAGGCCTAAGGGACAAGCCAATTAGCCAAGTTGGCGGTACACACCTTGCTGAGGTCTTCGCCAGTGCAAGTGGGTGAGGACAACCATTTTATATTGTGGCTGAAATGTTAGTATTGGCTGAATAAGTAAACGGACTGAATGACTTGCTAGTGCAGCCATGATTGCCCTCTTTGATAATTTCATACGGAGTAGTAAAGGAATAGAAGCCAATTGTTTTAAGAAATTGATTAGGTGGCCATTCAGTATTTAACTTGGGATCGGCAGACGCCGCCCACATCGGCTCTCTTCTCCGGTCAACCTTGTAAACGAAGCAGCTATGCAGGCAGAAGGTGAGGCTTAGCTTGATCTCACCTAGGCAAGAAGTTTCCCTTCTCCCGCTTCCCAGCGGGAGCAGGGCTGCCGCAGCTCGTCTACACCAAGGGACGGCGATCGGTTCCTTTCCCATCCGCTGGTTCTTCTTTCTTGCAAGCCTGAATTGCCTATAATCCTGGGCTCCTGGCTTGGAAGAATCCTTTTGTTGTTCATCCCAACAAGAGACCAATACTGCTGCCGCCTTTTCCTCCACTGAAGGAGTAGAAGGTACCTCATTTTCCTACACCCCAATCTAATTAATATATCATGCATGGGTTCCATGATTTCTTCAGTTTTGTTGTTCTGGTCATTGCGAGCTTTTGGCTAGTTACTTTTGAAGTTATTTTGACAGTGAACTAAAATTTTACCTGTAGTTATTCTGAGCTGTTAGAGACTGCCAGTTTTAAAGGATATTCATCTTTTTTCGAGTGATTTTGTCCACAGGAATATTTGTTAAATGATTTTTTCTCAAACACCTGATTAATCAATTGTAAAACTGATTACATGAACTAGTCATCAACCCATAGACCTGCACGGGCTAGATTGATTTATATTTTCTTACTAAAAACTGACTAAAAAGTTAAAGATGAAACTTAGACCATCAATATTCATTTCCAAGTCAATCCATATTACACATTTGAAAAAGATCTGTAGGAATGAAAAATATATGGAACGAAAACAGATCTGTGTTTGGATATATTTACATGTATATGTGCGTCCTAAACTCCTAATGTCACTTGCTGCTCCTCTTTTATTTTCATGATTTCATTGATCCTACTAATCCAAATCTCATAACTTAATCATTTGGCATCATGGGACATTTGGATTGTGAGAATGAAAATTTGAAAAGCTCTCAGAGTGAAGACCCTTCTTCTAAAAGATGGAAGCAAATTTTCTTTCATGAACTAGCCATGGTTGGTCATATAGCTAGGAGAAAATATGCTACCCAGCTCATGGTTTGGCTAAAAAAAATGCTAAAAGCCTTTTTCTATCTTTTTTCTTTCTATTTATGTACTGTGGATATATTGACCTATTTTAAAAGCGGTAGTTGGGAAGTTTCTCCCTGTTTCCCGTGAAATAGAAGGCATGTAACTTCGTAAGGGACAAGCCAATTAGCCAAGTTGGCGATACACACCTTGCTGAGGTCTTCGCCAGTGCAAGTGGGTGAGGACAACCATTTTATATTGTGGCTGAAATGTTAGTATTGGCTGAATAAGTAAACGGACTGAATGACTTGCTAGTGCAGCAATGATTACCCTCTTTGATAATTTCATACAGAGTAGTTAGAAGCCAATTATTTTAAGAAATTGATTAGGTGGTCATTCAGTATTTAACTTGGGGACGGCAGATGCCGCCCACATTGGCTCTCTTCTCTGGTCAACTGCATAAACGAAGCAGCTATGCAGGCAGAAGGCAAGGCTTAGCTTGTGATTTTGGCCAACAGGAGCTAGCTTGATCTCACCTAGGCCAGAAGTTCCCCTTCTCCTGCTTCCCAGCGGGAGCAGGGCCGCCGCTCGTCTACACCAAGGGGCGGCGATCGATTCCTTCCCCATCCACCGGGGTTCTTCTTTCCTGCAATCCTGAATTGCATATACTCCTGGGCTCCTGTCTTGGAAGAATCCTTTTGTTGTTCATCCCAACAAGAGACCAATACTGCTGCCGCCTTTTCCTCCACCGAAGGCTCCTTCTATCATCTGTAGATACAGTAGAAGGTACCAGATTTTCCCAGACCCCAATTTAATTAATATATCATGCATGGGTTCCACGGTTTCTTCAGTTCTGTTGTTCTGGTCATTGCGAGCTTTTGAGGTTATTTTCACAATGAATTCAAATTTTACCTCTAGTTATTCTGAGCTGTTAAGAGACTGCCAGTTTTAAAGGATATTCATCTTTTTCTGAGTGATTTTGTCCACAAGAATTTTTGTTAAATGATTTTTCTCAAACATCTGATTAATGAATTGTAAAACTGATCAAAATGAACTAGTCATCAACCTGTAGTCCTGCACGAACTAGATTGATTTGTATTTTCTTACCAAACTATATTTTCGCGTACTGACAGAAAAGTTAAAGATGAAACTTAGACCATCAATATTCATCTCCAAGTCAATCCATGATACACATTTGAAAAAGATCTCTAGGAATGAAAAATATACAGAATGAAAACAGATCTGTGTTTGGATATATTTACCCCATACCATCACCAAAATTTATGTGCTTTTTAATGCATGACAACTGCAACATGAAATGCCATACGATCATCAACTTACCAGTTTTGAATTTCAGACACTACTAGTACTCATTATAAAAGTAAAATAGAACATTCATAGGTCACAAAATTTGCATTTATACTGTTTAAGAAACAAATAATAACCAAATAGTTACTTAACAGGTCATAATATTTCTCATCATGGTAAGAAAAAGAAATCATGGTAAACTAAAGCACACATACCTAGGTTTGGGACCCTAGTGTGTACCATGGCGTGCCAACGCTCTAAGGTGGCTTGGTTGAAACAGGGGGATGCTAACATCATTCTTCCATTAGGACGCTTCCTACCAAAGATAGAAGAACGTGATTCATAGCCTTCAGGTCGATGTCGCGGTTGTAGTGGATCACGCGGCCATGGCAGAAGCTACGTATAACCACTTTCAAGCTCTGCTAGGTACAACTATAGATCGTGAGTTCTCGCTGGCCCTGGATTTCCTAGTCACGCATGCTGAGGACTTACCCGAGCTGGACACACCTTTCACTGAGGATGAGGTGTGGGATGTGGTCAAGCGACTACCTCATGGTAAGGCCGGCTTCACGACGGAATTCCTCCAGTCTTGCTGGCATACCATCAAGGCCGATTTCATGTTGGCCTTCAACAAGTTCCATACCATGAGTGGGTGCGGATTTCAAGGTCTTAATCAAGCCTTGATCATTCTGCTGCCCAAGAGGAGTGATGATGCAGCCCTAGGAGATTACCGCCTGATTAGTTTGATCCATAACTTTCCCAAGTTGGCAACAAAGGTGTTAGCACGGCTTACCCCTAGATTGGGCACCCTTGTGGACCTGAACCAATGCGCCTTTATTCAGAAGCGCTGCATTCATGATAACTTCATGTTGGTTCAGTAGACGACGTGCCTACTGCACATGCTCAAGGAGCCGCCGGTCATGCTCAAGCTAGATATTGCTCGAGCCTTCGACTCGGTTTTGTGGGCACTGCTGTTTGAATTGTTGCATAAAGTAGGGTTTGGCCCTAGATTCAGAGAACTAGTGGCTATCCTTCTCTCCACGGCTAGCACATGGGTGATGATCAATGGCGAGCCAGGCCCCCCGGCATGGCATCGTCAGGGCCTGAGACAGGGAGACCCCCTGCCGCGATGTTGTTCGTGTTGTTCATCAACTCGCTCAACAAGCTGTTGGCTAAGGCCAAGGAGTTTGGGGTGCTGAGACGTATTGCGCCCGTGAGCTGGTGATGTCGATTTCCCTTTACACTAACGATGCAGTCATCTTTGCCACCCAGATGAGGCGGAACTGCGCGCGGTCTGCGCAATCCTCGCGCTCTTTGGGGAGGCGTGAGGACTACACACCAACTTTGCCATATGCTCGGTCACTCCGATTGCCTGCACGGAGGACGAGGCCCAAGGAGCGGCAGGGGTTATGGGGTACCAGCTGGCGCCTTTGCCTGTTAAGTACCTCGGCATCCCCTTGTTGGTTCGGCGTCTCTCAACATCTGCACTCCAACCACTGGTGGACCACATAGCTGACCGCCTACCAACATGGAAAGCTTCCATGATGACGAAGGCTGGGTGCTTGTCCCTCGTTAAGTCAGTATTGACGGTGATCCCTCTACATCAGATCATCGTACTACTGCATAGGAATGCTAAATCAGTAACCTCAAAATATGGTAGACCACAGTGAGCATTTAACTGAATTTTACTGACACAACACACGGTGTAAAAGCAAAAGGAGAGGTTAGTAATTGAGGCTAATCATACTTACGATTCCTTCGATTTCATGTGCGAACTCCTTTGCTGGGTTGTCTTACCTTTGACCTTCCCTGGCATATTTATGAAACTTGTGGATCTTCTTTGTAAGAAAAACTTTTTTCAAAGTCATAAACACAGGACATGCAAAGTTCAATAAACTGATTTGGAAATCTTCCATTTGCTTGATATACCTGAGCTCATAAAACAGAGCATGCAAAAACATTACGATATTTTTTTCAGATTTAGCATATTGTCTACAGTCAGCAAAAACAAGTGAGAGAGAAAGAGGAACTTGCACAAAGTAGATCTCTCAGATCTAGAATTCAGTTCAAGTCACCAACACTACTCACAGTGGCTCGGGTGCTATTTATAGGCAACCACACAACTAGCCATTGAGCATATTCCTGTACGGACACATGTCCCAACTCCCAACGGTCTAGGCAGTTTTCTAGCCCGTCAACCAGCTAGAGCTTCAATCACAACCATGAAGCTCTAACACCTACAAAATAAGATTTTCACCACATGAGGCGCTAGGCTCAACATGGGTTCTACTGGCCGCAGCCGCTTCAACCATGTGTTCAAGCTAGGGTCTCAAGCTATTCAAACATATTGATTCTTCAAGACATTTCCAAGCGGATTCTCATGAAAAGATTTTGAGTAGGATTGAACACACAATCAATTTTCCTATTGACTCAAAGTTATAAAAAAATGACTACGTCTTGAGCCTTGTTTCATCTTCTGAGTTCTTCATGTACGCTAGTACAGCTCCTGATATTTTAAGTAAGCGTCTGCGCCCTGATTCTCCAACCTGTACTTTTCTTCAATTCTTTTTGAGGGGTCGTCTTCAATGTGGTTAAACCAACTTCTGGGACTATGTACTAGATAAGCATATTAGTCCCTTAATCGTGTTGTCATCAATCATCCAAAACCCACTTAGGAGGGCACTAGATGCACGTTCATAAACAAAGTCAGCATGGAGAATAGGACACATAAATATGCGGCTTGACTGGAAGCTGGATTTTATTCTTGAACACCTGATTAATGAATTGTAAAACTGATTAAATGGATTTTATGTACCATGCACTAAGGATCCATGTCTAAAACTTTTGTCGCTTTATGATATGTGCAGAGAAGGGCATCCTATCATGTGAGTTGTGGGGAGCGTGGTAGACTGTCTTACTAAGTCTTCGGTAATGCCCTATGTTTACTTGGTAATCTTACCAAGTAAAATGTGTTGCCCAACTATGGGATCAATCCATTGAGTGAGAATCCACAGGCATATGCACTATGGCGACTGTTTTGGATGCTCTCGTTTCGAGCTCTTTGAGAAAGTTGGGTCAACTTATCGAGGATGAGGTTGTGATGACATTATGTGTGGGAAGGGATATCAAGAGGCTCCAGCAAAATCTGGAAAGCTTCAGGGCAGTTCGTGAGGATGCCGAAGCTCTGGCCATGACAGATGAAACAGTCAAGTTATGGTGGAAGCGCGTTAGTGATGTTATGTTCAATGTTGATGATGTCATGGATCTTTTTATGGTTCATTCACATATGCAACATAGATCGTCACCATGTTTCTCCATGTTCTCTTGTTTTGCAAAGCTTTTAGTTGATCACAGGGTTGCTACAAGAATCAAGAACATAAACATAGAGGTTGATGATATTAAGAAGGCATCAGACATGTACACCCTGGGGAGACCTAGATCTCCACAACCCCAGATAACAACTGTGGATATAAGCCAGACAGCTCCTATGGTTGAACCAGGGGTAGTTGGAACAGCTATCAGGCGTGATGTTGATTCCATGGTACAAGCCATTGTCAGTAGGTACCACAGTAGCAAGTCAATTGTTTTTGGGATTGAGGGGATGGGAGGCATCGGCAAGACAACGTTAGCTCAGCAGATATATTGTGAGCAGAGGATAAGGAAGGAATTTCAGATTCATATTTGGTTGTGCATTTCTGAGAACTACACCGTGGCTGGATTGCTAAGGCAGGCAGTACGTATGGGTGGAGGAAACTGTGATCATTTGGAGACCAATACCGAGCTTCTACTATGTCTAAATGACACTATCAAAGGAAAGAGTGCTTTTCTTGTATTGGATAATGTGTATAAACGTGATGTCTGGATCGATCTTCTTCGTTTACCTTTTGAGGGAGCCTTGAATGTCTGTGTCCTTGTCACCACAAGAAGCCAGAAAGTTTTGCTAGCGATTAATGCAACACATATTCACAAGGTAAACAGAATGAGTGAGGTTGATGGCCTGATGCTGCTTATGAAGAATTCCTTCCAACCTTGTGATGGTACATTCCAGGATTTGGGGCTTGCAATTGTAAAAAAATGCGATGGCCTTCCTCTTGCCATCAAGGCTGTTGCAGGTGTCCTATCTACCAGAAAAACAGAGGAAGAATGGAAAAAGATCCGTGATAGCCGATGGTCTATTGATGGACTCCCTGACGGAGTAGGAGGGGCACTGTATGTAAGTTACAGAAACCTGCCCCATGAACTGAAGCAGTGTTTTCTCTGGTGTGCTTTGTTGCCTCCAAATTTTGGAATATTTCGTGATGCTGTTGCTTACTGGTGGGTTGCGGAAGGTTTTGTGAGGAAAGAGCATGAGTACTCAATACATCAGACTGCTGAAAGCTACTACCATGAGCTACTTAAGAGGAATCTTCTGCAACCAAATCTAGAGTACGCAGACAAACGTGAGGCAACAATGCATGACCTACTGAGGTCACTTGGACAACATCTAACAAAGGATCATTCCTTATTCATGAATGTGAAACATGATCACTCCTTATTCATGAATGTGGAAAACAACAGAGCCGTACCAAATTTACGCCGTTTAGGGATCAGCAGTGTTGTAGAAGAATTACCCGCTCTAGAAGAGCACAAGAGTTTGAGGACCCTCCTACTTTTTGATAACAAGAACTTCAAGTCAGTTCACGATGACATTTTCAGAAAGCTCCAGCATATCCGTGTCTTAGTCCTGAGAGGAACAAGCATCCAAAACATACCAGAGTCAGTGGGAAACTTGGTGCTATTGAGGTTGCTAGATCTGAGCTATACAAAAATTAACAAACTTCCAGAGTCCATAGGAAACCTTATCAGCCTTGAATACCTCTCTTTGCTTGGTTGCCGTGAGTTGCATAGCCTGCCAGCTACTTTGATGAGACTGTCTAACATAAGTTTTCTTGAGCTAGACCAGATTGCACTTCATCATGTTCCAAAAGGGATTGCAAAGTTTCAGCTTCTCTACAATCTTAGAGGAGTCTTTGAGAGCGAGAATGGATTCAAATTGGATGAATTGCGGTGGCTCCCCAACATCCAACGTCTCTGGATCGATAAGCTTGAGAAAGCTACACCAGGGGATGAACTTGTACTGAAGAACAGTCATAATCTTAGAGAACTGGGACTCCAATGCACAATGGGGGTGACTACTCATGATAGAACTCGCTATGAGGCCAATGAGCTAGAGAGAATTCAGCAAGTCTATGCTATGCTTATTCCAGCACCAAGCCTAGAATATATTTTTCTGCTTGGGTTCCCGGGCACAATGTTCCCAGAATGGCTACGTTTGGAACCGGAGCTTAATATACCAAGTTTGCACCATATAGAACTCGATGACTGCATATCATGTTCAGAGGTTCCACCAGCAGGTCAGATGCCACAACTGCAAGCTCTTAAGATTCAAGGTGCAGATGCCGTAGAGACCATTGGCGCAGAACTCCTGGGGAAAGGAGTCGGAAGCCCACCAGTCTTTTTCCCAAAGCTTGAACTGCTTCGCTTCATTCGCATGTGGAATTTGCAAAGTTGGTCCCTCAAAACTGGGAATCCTTGTGATAATATGGAGCGCAACTCCCCACAGCTATCTCTGATGCCTGAACTTATGCGTCTGCTTCTTGTTGATTGCCCCAGACTGAAAGCTCTCCCTCCTGACTTGTCCAAGATTGTTAACCTGAAGAGAATCCACATTGAAGGTGCTCACAAGCTGGAAGAAGTTGTTGATCTTCCTGCAGTTGTGTGGCTCAAGGTGAAGAACAACAGATGTTTGAGGAGGATCTCCAACCTTTGCAAGTTGCAGGACCTGTTAGCACAGGACTGCCCAATGCTGGATCATGCAGAGAACCTGTACTGGCTGAAACGTGTGTACATGATAGACTGCCTGCGCACCAAAGACTTTAGGAACTGTCTCCCGGGTGAAGGCGTCCTAGTCCATGTTACAACAGATGGCCATAATATCTTCCCGGCTGAAACTGTCTATAACTAGGCAGGTGAGCGAAATAGCTCTATTTCTCCTGCGATTTGTTATTTTTTTATTCCAAAACCATGGATATTTTGCACCCACTTGAAATTCTTTTCCATTATTCCCAACCAAAGTGACCCCGAACCTGTCTTCTTACAAGCTTGCAGCACAACAGCGCGGAGTATTAGAGACATGGATATATATATGTTGATATACTTGGAAGTTTAAATTTGTTTTACGTGGCCGCTCCAAGAATCAGCAACCTTTGGTCATATTTTGAAGCCTCGAGGCACGATGGAACTCTTTGATCTTGGTCGGACATTGGGACATTTCTGTTTGTTGAATGCTGGAGTTCAATGTTATCGTTTTCTTTCCCTTACCTTTCTTCTGTTAAGTGTGTGGTTCAGGTGATTATTTCACTTGGGCGTCTACAGAGGATAAGGTTGGCAGCAAAATTGACATGAGAAACTTGCAGTGATGCTAGCCGATATCCGCTGCTGCGTACTCCCTATGTTCCAAAATAATTGAAGTTCTAGGTTTGGCCTAACTCAAACTTATGTAAGTTTGAGCACATTTATAGAAACATGTATCAATATCTACAATGTCCAGCCTGTATAGTATCAAAATATATTGTATCATGAATGTAACAAAGCTAAATTTGTGTTCCCGATGTTGATATATTGTATCATGAAACTAAGTACAGATAAAGATGGTCCCGAATTGTCTCTTTTTCTTTGTTTGATGAGCACTAGTACACTCGCAAAAGAGAACATCTCACACCGCCACACACTGGTACTGAATACTGCCGTCCTATAAAATTGGAAGAAAGCATCTTGGAAGAAAGCATCGAAAAATTTCAAGTCTCATGTAGGTGGACCAACTAGTATTCACAACAATGCAAGAAGTAGCTGTGAAGGTTTTGGAATTAAAAAAGCAAAGTGTGGAATATGCTATTACTTCTCATGAAGAGCAATACATATTGATTATGAAATTCGTTTGAGGGTTGTTGTACATGTTGTAAGGTTTCTTATTGAACAAGATCTAGTTTTTCATGGACACGACGAGTGTAGCACTTCCAAGAATAGGGGTAATTTCCATGAGTTGATGGATTGGAATGTTGCAAGATGTAAGAATATAGTAAATATGTAAATATGATTAATGAAAATGCTCAAATGCTCCTGGCAATTGTCAATTGACATCTCATAAAATCCAACAAGATATGACACATGCATGTGTGAAAGAGACAAGTCATTAACTCTCTTGTCTTCATTGAAAACATGAGTAGGATCTGAAGGCAAACTGTCATGATACATAACAGATTCATTGAAAATAATGTTCCTACTCAACAAAACCCTTTTAGTTTCATGATTCCATAATTTATATGCTTTAACTCCTGAACCATAACCAAGGAATATGCACTTAACATCTCTAGGCTCAAGCTTTCCATTATTAACATGAGCATATGCAGTGCAACCAAATATTCTCAACTGTGAATAATCAGTAGGTGAACCTGACCATACCTCAATGGAAGTTTTTTTCTCAAGTGGAATAGAAGGTCCCTTATGATGAGGAAGCATGTTGTGTTGGCCGCTTCATCCCAGAAACGCCTACCTATACCTGCATTGGACAACATACAGCAAGCCCTCGAGATGATGGTTTTCATGCGCTCAACCACGCCATTCTGCTAAAAAGTGTAAGGGATGGTGAGGTGCCTGATCATTCCATCGTTACTCCAAAACTCCTTAAACTCATTAGAACATAATTTCATACCAATATCAGTACGTAGTACTTTTACCTTTCTTTCAATTTGCTTTTCAACCATAAATTTCCACTTCTTAAAAGCATCAAAAACATCAGATTTATGTTTCATAAAATAGAGACACACTTTTCTTGAATAGTCATCAATAATAGTAAGCATGTAATTAGCACCACCAATAGATGTCATACAGGGAGGTCCCTATACATCAACATGCACATAACATAAAATGTCATTGGTGGTATGAACATAAGCATTGAATTTAACTCTTTTATGCTTACCAAAAACACGGTGCTCACAGAACTCAAACTTACTCAAGTTGCAACTATCAATCGGCTCTCTATTGACCAACTCTGCAATGCCATGTTTGCTCATATGCCCAAGATGCATATGCCACAGATTTGTTTCACCACAATCATCAGAATCATTAGAAGTAACAATAACAGCAATACCATGCAAAGTGCTACCTCTAAGAACTATAACTTAGCAGAATTCAAATCACCTATCATGTGAATAAGAGAACCTTTTGATACCTTTAACAATCTACGCCCACCAGCGTACTTGTATCCATCAACATCCATGGTACTCAGGGAGATCAAATTTCTAGCCATGCTTGGTATGTGCTTCACCCCAGTCAACGTGCGTGTCATGCCATCACGTGTCCTGGTCCTAACAGATCCAACACCGACAATATGGCACGGGTTGTTATTCCCCACACGCAAAAAATATTCAGTCTGCATAGACTCATATGAACTGAACCAATCTTTGTTACAACAAATATGAAACGAACATGCAGTATCAAGTATCCATTCATCATCACGAGAAGCATAAGCAGCAAAAACGGCTAAACATTCACCATCAGAACTATCATCAGAAACAACAACAGCAGCACCTTCAGACTTATCTTTTGGTTGGTAAGTTCCATTCCTTTTCTCCTGATTCTACAGCTTCCAACAATCATCAATAATATGATTAGATTTCTTACAATACCTGTAGAACTTGTACTTTCCCTTGGACTTCGAACGACCTTTGTTGTCCTTGCTCTTATCTCGGTTGCCGTAGTTGTTATATCTTAGCTCGGTCATGCCACGAACCTGCAGAGCTTCAGTCTTGGATGACGAACCATCTGCCTGCACCATAGTTTTCATATTTTCTCTCTGTTTGAGGGCCTGTTGTACTTCGTCAAGAGTTAGTTCATCATGGCTCAACAATATTATATCACGGAAATGTGCATAAGAACTAGGCAGCGAGCATAAGAGTAAGATACCTAGATCCTCATCATCATATTTTACCTCCATAGATTGCAAGTCAGAAATGATCTCTCTAAAAACAAATAAGTGATTCATTACCGATCCACCTTCTTGCAGCCTATGCGAGAACAACTTCATATTCACATGCATCTTACTGGTTAGATCCTTTGACATGCAGCTCGATTCTAATTTCGCCCAAAGGGTAGCAACAAATTTCTCTACCAACACTTCCTGCAAAATATTATTGAACATATGAAATTGAATCAAAGACAAAGCCTTACGGTTCTTCCGCTTCACTTTGTCGGACCAACTCTTCGCATCCTTTTTCGAATCCTTCCAGCGCTTCATCCAGATCAGAAGTTTGGGCGAGAATCGCCCGCATCTTCACCTTCCATAAGAAGAATCTTGTGATGTAGTCTAGCTGCGGTAGATCGAACTTCAATGACGACATGTCACAAACCCTAGATTAGAACCTGGGTGCTCTGATGCCACCTGTTAGATTCACGACAAGCAAATAATGAAGAACAAAAAAGAAAATCGCAGCAAGGGGACACAGATTTAACGTGGAAAAACCTCCCCAATAAAGAGAGGAAAAAACTACAGACGCTAGCCAACAAAATTCACTATAACGGGAAGAGTTTACACAACGCCGGGGATTTTACAGATGCAACTTATCTCAGCCAGGGGATTACAAGAGGTATATATAACGGTGGAAACCTAGGTCATCAATTCGGCCCAAGCCTCCAGCGATGGGTCTCACTCCTCTTCATCAGAAGTTAGCCTCCTTAACTGCATTTGGATCATACTTCAACAGGAACTGCATCTAATACACAGGTCGGGGAGGAGGGGGATTCCATCATGCCAAGGTCGGCCTCCGTCACCGCGGTCGAGGTCCAAGCTCCCGCCAGGGCCATGGAAATAAGAGGAGACAAGAGGAGCTCAGAAGGGGGAAATGGGGGATTTGATTTTGGCAGTGGAAGAGGTGAAGCTAAATAGGACGAATTTTTGGTGGGCGATGAGTGAAATTCCGGCGGAACAAATTCGCTGGAGCGTGCGAGCTCCATTTTGGCTGCAATAAGTGTAGCTTGCTAGAAACGGTCGAATTGGCAGTTCCTAGCGGACCTGTCTCAACGGTGTTTTAGTCATCTTGTGTGGGTCACGATGCGGAGTGCGGGCATGCATCCAATCGGGCCCAAATCTTCTCCACGTGACATGTATGGCCCTCGGCCACCCTACCAAACGTGTCCTTACTATCTACTGGTCACACATAGTAGTATCACACACCAACACACATGGACAAGCAATCGACGATATTGCACGGGTGAACCTGACCTAGAGATTTACGAATGCATTCAGCGCGGAATAACAATCTTGGCTATCCGAATATGTTGAGATCCGAGTCGATGGGTCCCATATGTGTCCCACCTAAAAAGGGAATATGGACTACCATTATCACATGACTGTACGTATAAGGTGTTAGTAGTTTATAGAATCAACACAGTTTACTAAAGAACTACATGTATAAAGTGTTGAAACTTTACAGATCCAGTGCATATTTAACAAAGTACTTTATAGATCTAGGTCACGAAATAGTTTAAAATAAATTTAAATATTAGACTCTATTTGAAGAGTTCATCGCGAGGAAGTCAAATATGCAAACAAAATTATAATTGCATTTTTTTGTGAAAGTTGAGCTCAATTCTAATTTACTACTATATTTGAAGAAAGAAATCTAGTAAAGTAGGTGGCAGGATCGTGGGTACTTCACATCCGGATTCCAACAACCACCGACGGACGCGGCGACGGCGGGGAGAAGATCGCCGGTAGCTAGGGCTAGGGCCAGGACCAGTTTTTTTAATTTTTTGAATGTAATATATTTTATTTAATTCTGAATGAACTTTGCTAGTTTATTTTACGCGTGAATCGTGCCAATTTGAATTTAAAAAAACCAACGTGGTCAGCCGGACATTTGGATCGTACCGCTGGGCGCGATTGTCCGGACAGGTTGAACCGTGACCCTAAAGTAACCGTGTGCCGATCCAAATGGACAGAAATGGACGGTTTGGGTCGGGCGTTTGAGTTGGCACGGTGGAGATGCCCTAAGGTGCATTTTCGGGGTGAACCTGCCTTTTGCCGACGACGAAGTTACGCTCCTTGTTGCCATCCAGGAACCAGTAGGCGTCGTTTGCCCCCCGGCTGTGTTTCTCCTCGCAGTCGTATCCAAGGTAGAGCGAGTCGCCGGTGATGGACGGGAACAGCCCGACCGGTACGGACAGCGCGCGGTGCTTGCCAATAAACATGGCGCGGTCACCTAGTCCATCGACACGCGTCGTCTTCCCTACGTCTAAATCCACCCGGTACACGCCGGCCGTAAACCCATGCGTATTTTTGGCGTGCGCGCCATTGCATGGCCGGAACATACGATGCACCACCGTGAGCTCCCCACCATTGTCCACGAGATGCACCGTGTCCATACATATCGGAGAAACCAGTCCCTTTATCCTGGCGGCCGGCTTGTCGAGATCTCCACCACGATTACTAGCTCCCTGTCGGTGGCGCAGTAGACGCGCCCTGCGAACGACAAGACTGCGCCTGATAGGAATTCTTCCGTGTTGGTAGGAGACCTGTCAGATCACAAGCCTAGATATACACACGCGATCTCAGTGGATTAGTCCTAAAATCTGAAGAACACGGCGCCCTAAAACTTTCGCTCTCTGACGGAAACACAAACTACGACAGAGAGACACTGAGTTTTTACGATGCGTTCAATGACCTGCATCTTTTTAGGCTTTTCCTTTTATTCAGAAGGATACCAACTCGAGCTAGAAACTCGCCCACAATCCGTTAACCCCGCGCCATCCCACGGACGTGATTGTGGCCAAGTCCTCGCACGTTTTCAGCTATGCTAAAACAAGAAGACTCTTTATATCCTACGACTAGGACATTGCCGCAACGTGAACGTGCACGTTTCTGGCTACAACTTATTACAAAAACTGAAACTAAAGACAGGGTAACATACGGTTCAGACATATCGAGATTAAACTCAACATTTCACCCCCTTAAACTTGATGTCTGAACCAAGTTCCTGAATGCTAATTTTTTCTTTCAAAGCTTGGAATCTAAATCTGGCCAACGGCTTAGTCAGAATATCGGCCAACTGATCTTCAGTTCTCACATGCTCGACTGTCAGTTTTCCATCTTCGACTGAATTCCTCACCAGATGGTAACACACATCAATGTATTTACTCCTCTCATGGAATACTGGATTCTTGCATAGTGAGATGGCTGACTGGTTGTCTATCTTCAACAGTGATCTCTTAGCCTTGCTACCAAGCAGCCCCCCTACAAGTCTGCTCAGCCATATAGCTTGACATGTAGCAGATGCTGCTGCCACATATTCTGCTTCACTGGAGGATTGAGCAACTATCCTCTGTTTCTGTGAGACCCATGATACTGGACATTTTCCATAAAAGTACAACACTCCCGTTATCATCAACATCTCCAGCTAGGTCACTATCACAGTACCCTAACAGTTGTGGTTTGTCTGAAACTTTGCTGTAGCTGCAGCCAAGTTTTATTGATCCTTTTATGTATCTCAGTATTTGTTTCACAGCACTCATATGCTCCTTTGTCGGTCTCTCCATAAACCTACTGACATAACCAACTGAGTAACTCAAATCAGGCCTTGTGTGCAGTAGATATCTCAAACTTCCTACTACACTTCTGAACTGAGTGGCATTTACCTCTTCCGCCTGACTTGCTTTACTCAGTTTCAGTCTAGGTTCCATGGGCGTATGTGTTGGATTGCAGTCTGACATCCCCATCTTCTCCAGTATCCGAGTTGCATAACTAGATTGGCACGGTGTGATACACTTTTCTGTGTTTCACTTCAATGCCTAAATAGTAACTGAGCAACCCTAGGTCTGTCATACTGAATTTTGATTTCATTTGCTGCTTGAACTCCTCAATGTGTTGTTCACTGCCACCAGTGATTACCAGATCGTCCACATACACCCCAATAATCAGAACTGAATCTCCTGCCCCTTTTCTGTATAACCCAGATTCAGAAGGACATTTTTCAAACTTCAGCTCTGTCAAAACTGCATCCAATTTTGAATTCCACGCTCTCGGAGCTTGCTTCAGGCCATATAAGGCTTTGTGCAATTTGTACACCTTGCTACTCTGTCTTGCCACCTCAAAACCAGGAGGTTGACTTACATAAACCTCCTCACTGAGATCTCCATTCAGAAAGGCTGACTTGACATCCATTTGATGGATTTTCCAGTCAAGCTGAGCAGCAAGTGCAACTAGCAATCTGACAGATTCTAGCCGTGCTACAGGTGCAAAAACTTCTTCAAGGTCAATTCCCTGCCTTTGAGCATACCCATTTGCAACTAGCCTTGCCTTATGCCTGACAATGCTGCCATCTGGATCTTTCTTCAACTTGAAAACCCACTTTAGACCAATTGCTTTCTGGCCTCTAGGCAGTTCACACAGATTCCAAGTGTTGTTCTCACTAATGGAGGTGAGTTCTTCCTTCATTGCTTTCTTCCAACACTCCTCCTTCAGTGCTTCCACATGGCTTGTTGGTTCTTCCATGCACAACAAACAGAGTCCGGAGTAATCTCCATCTACTTCCCCTGTCTCTGCATAAATTTCATCGAGAAGTATTTTACCTTGAGGACCCTCGGATGGCTCGCTGTATGGAGTGCTTGCAGATGCCTGGGAGTTCCTAGGAGTCTCTGGAGTACTGGGCAGAACAAAAGGAATGGCCATCCTCTCCTCTTTATGCGGCGTTGTAGCAGGTGCTGACAAATCTGCTGTGGCGGCATAGTTTCCTGCCGTGGCAGTGCCTTCTGCCGTTTTCTCTGTTCCCTCTTGCTCTGGCTGAACAGGATAACTGACAATCAGCGGCTCCGTCATACTTTCACCTGGAGTTGCGGAGGTGCCCCAGTCCCAGACCCTATCTTCCTCGAACACTGCATCACGAGTTACCACTAGCTTCCTCTTCTCCGGATCATACATACGATATGCCTTTGATCCGGTTTCATAGCCGATGAAAATCATCTGCTTGCTCCTGTCTGCAAGCTTCGTTTGCCCTGGCCCAACATGCTTAACATGAGCTATGCAGCCAAACGTCCTCAAGTGATGTACTGATGGTTTCCTGTTGTGCCAAGCTTCATAAGGAGTGAGTCCTTCCACACTCTTTGTCGGTGCTCTATTCAGTAGGTACACCGCCGTTGAGACTGCTTCTCCCCAAAACTGACTCGGCACCCCCATACTCTTGAGTAGGCTTCTGCACATGCCAACAACCGTTTGATTTCTCCTTTCCACAACACCATTATGCTGAGGTGTGTAGGGTGCTGTAAGGAAATGTTTTATCCCACTTTTCTCACAATGTTGAGTGAATCCGCCCGAGCTAAACTCTCCTCCACGATCTGTTCGACGAGCCTTGAGTTTCAGATTCTTCTCAACCTCTGCTGAAATCTGCACTTTCTTCAGAGCAGTGAGGGCTTCATCCTTGCTACTCAACAGCACAATCCACATGTAGCTAGAGAAGTCATCCACAATGAGCAGAAAAAATCTCTTTCCTCCAATAGTTGCCGGAGAGATTGGACCACACAAATCTCCATGCCATAGCTCTAGTGGTTGTGTTGCACGAAAAATTGCGTGAGTAGGAAACGGCATCCTTTTTTGCTTGGCAATCATGCATCCATCACATATCTGCTCCACCTGCTGAATACTTGGCAGTCCCTTCACCATTTCACCGGCAGCAAGAGTGCGCAATGAGCGAAAATTGATATGCCCATAGCGCATATGCCATAACCAAACATCCTCTCTGGCATGGTTCAGCAGACAGACTGGCTTCGTTGGCTCGATGTTGAGGATATACATCCTGTTGCGAGTGCGAGGAACACAGGCCAACACATTTCTCTGTCTGTCCCAGACAGTCATGACACCATCCTCACTTGCATACTTGCACCCGTTCTCATCAAGCTGACCGAGGCTAATTATATTATTCTTTAGCTTCGGTATAAAGTAGACATCTGCTAAGATCTTGTGTTCTCCGGTAAGGCACTGCATCAGCATAGATCCACGCCCACGGATTTCTACTGCAGAGCCATCTCCAAACCGCACCTTCCCATTTACTGACCGATCCAAGTCTGCAAACTTTTCTGGATTCCCTGTCATGTGATTTCTCGCTCCTGAGTCAAGGTACCAGGCCACATCATGTTTTCCAAGGAGCTTGGGTACCACATTTTCTTCGTTCAGAAACACTTGTTCTAACACGGCATTGGACTGTTCAGTCATGATACATGCCTCCAACATTAACAGAGCTGGATCATCCTCTTCCTTCTCAACCAAATTGGCTTTTTTCTTCTTTGGTTCTGGACAGTCTGATTGAAAATGCCCCTTCTCGTTACAATTGTAACATTTGACCTTGGCAATGTCAAATTTTCCCTTTTTCTGCTTTCCTCGGTCACCACCTGAATTCTTGCCAGGCTTGGAGTTGTCAGTCTTCCCACCGGTTTTCTTTCTAGCAGTACCCCCCGAGCTGCCAGCTCCTCCATTGCCCTTCTGAATTTGCATGAGTTTCTCTAGTGCTTTTGTCATAAGCATGAGCTGCTCATCTTTGCCGCCTCCATTACAACGACGGCCACGCTGCCCATTCTCAAACGCGGCCAGCCTCCCCACTGCTTCTGAAACGGGCATCGTGGCAAGATCGCCCCACTGCTCTATGGTATTGACAACATCTGTAAATCAACTTCTATCACAGATTCATCATTAATTTTCTCACCTAGAGAGCGGATCTCGGCGACGAGGGTGGTTAGTCTCTGCCCGAACGTGGTGATGGACTCCCCATCATCCATTTGTAGACGATCGAGCTGCCTCTTCAGCTGCTTGACGCGGGCTTTCTTGACACGGTCCTCACCGACCCGCATCTGCCGGATCACCTCCCACGCCTCCGCCGCGGTTTCGAACTCCGCGATCGCCATGACCATGGCGTCAGGGAGGGACTGCAAGAGCGCGGTGAACGCGTCCTCGTCCCTGGCCTGGTCGTACTCCGTCTTCCCTTCGATCGCCGACCAGCAACCAAGTGTGCGCATGATTATGCGCATATTCACAGCCCACACGCCGTAATTCGCGTCAGTGAGCTGAGGGTAGTGCACCGGCACTCCACCTCGGGGCGAAGCTCTGACCACAAGGGCGCCGTCGCTTGCACTTGCGCCGGCACCCCCCTTCCCGGACTGCGGCGTCTCCTTTTTGCCGCCGTCTCTCGGAGAGGTGTCGCCCATTTCACCCGCCGCCGACACCACCACCGTCAAATCGCCTCCGTGAACCCTTCGGCTCTGATACCAAATGTCAGATCACAAGCCTGGATATACACACGCGATCTCAGTGGATTAGTCCTAAAATCTGAAGAACACGCCGCCCTGAAACTTTCGCTCTCTGACGGAAACACAAACTACGACAGAGAGACACTGAGTTTTTATGATGCGTTCAACGACCTGCATCTTTTTAGGCTTTTCCTTTTATTCAGAAGGATACCAACTCGAGCTAGAAACTCGCCCACAATCCGTTAACCCCGCGCCATCCCACGGAAGTGATTGTGGCCAAGTCCTCGCACGTTTTCAGCTACGCTAAAACAGGAAGACTCTTTCTATCCTACGACTAGGACATTGCCGCAAAACGTGGACGTTTCTGGCTACAACTTATTAAAAAAACTGAAACTAAAGACAGAGTAACATACGGTTCAGACATATCAAGATTAAACTCAACGAGACCTTGGTCCAATCCTCATCGCCTGGCCTAGCGATGGCCAGGAGACAGATCCGGTGGAAATTTAGCACGACCGTCGAGTCATCGGTGACGGCACCGAACACCGCAGGACTCTGTCTGTTTCCTGGACCGGAGAAAAGATGATCCGGCTGGTGGGCTGACAACAGTGTTTTCACTGATGGCAGGTCGGTGCGGACGCCGGTGAGTGGGCTCAGCAGGCAGAGGATGTCCGTCTTCTCCTCCCCCTCGTCCAGCAGGATAAGAAGGCCGTCAGGCGTCGGTGCGAGGACTCTGCGGCCGTGCAGCTCCGAGAGCTCCGTCCAGATGCACTCGCCGGTGGAGATGTTCAAGAAGCGGCGGCGGAGTGGTGGTGGTCGTCGGACAGCTTTGGCTTTGTCATGTAGCATGATCCATTGCCGCCGGCTGTCCAGGACGCCGTGGAGCGCGGCGCGCGGGTCCGCGGTGCATCGCCGCCACGAGCTGCACACCGCGCGGAAGCGTATGTAGTCGGCGACGTCGACGGAGAGCACACGCGCTTGGCGATCAGCTCAGCCGGCCCGCACGCCAGGCTCTCCCACTTCCTCCTGCGGCCACAAACGGAGACCTGTGGAGTCAGGCAAGGAAGTAGACACGCAAGCTTTCTTGACGGGCTAGACGGAGAGGGAGAGGGCTTGCGTCCTGTGGAAACTTACCAGCTGGAGGAATGGGCGAGGGAGGTGTCGCCGGAAGACGGCGCATCGGGCACGCTTCGCGCGGCGCCGGCAGTACGTTTTTTGCACTTCCTCAGGCGGGCTGCCCGATGCGCGCGGCGATCTGTTGGACGGGCTACTCGACGATGCCGCTGCCATGTCCGGCTCCGGCTGGATAGCTGTGCCCCTACGAATCCTTGGCGATGGAGATGGAGGAGATCGATCAAGATTTGATTTGAGCTGCGGTCTTGCACGTTTTGATGGTGCGATCCGAACAAGAGCTGACGCTCCGTGGCCTGCTTTATGCCACAAGAAAAAGTAGCCAGCCGAGACTGTGTCCGATAAGTCAAAGGCCACTGGAGTTTACTAGTACTAGTATGTTGGTGTCGAACACCAAGCAGTGGAATTTCTAGTGGTTAGTCTGGCAGTTCTCGGCAACGGTACATTAATCAGTGGTTAGTCACGCATGCCTATATCCGTAAGATGATCCGTCTCGTTCGATCTCAGCTGGCGGGCGACGACGCAGTTGCTGTCGCATGCCGCTCCAGCCTCGCAATGCTTACTCTAATCTTCGCCGCCCTCTCCATCCTGACTACAGCAGCGTCCACCCATCCGCACCCACTCGACCCCCTCTCCCCCGCGGAGCTCACAGCCGTCCGTGAGGCCGTGCTCGCATCACCGCTCGTCCCGGCCCGCCCGCTCACCTTCCACTATGTCGGCCTCGACGAGCCCGACAAGCCGGACGTCCTATCCTACGCCGAGGCACACTCCTCCACCTCCCGCGCCGCCCTGCCGCGCCGCGCCTTCGTCATCGCCCGCGCCGGCGGCCAGTCCCACGAGCTCCGCGTCGACGTCACCGACACCACCGCGCCGTCCGTCCTTTCGCACGCCGTCCACCACGGATCCGGGTTCCCGATTCTCACGCTGGACGAGCAGTTCGCGGCGGTGGCGCTGCCGCCCAGGCACGCGCCGTTCGTGGAGTCCGTGCGCCGGCGCGGCGTGGACATGGACGACGTCCTCTGCGCCGTGTTCCCCGTCGGCTGGTTCGGCGACGCCGGGCACTCGGGGGAGAAGGTGCAGCAGCTGAGGGTGGTCAAGCTGCTGTGCTTCGTGGCCGGCGCGACGGCCAACTTCTACGCGCGGCCGCTGGAGGGCGTGACGCTGGTCGTGGACCTCGACCGGATGGCCATCGTCGGGTACCGGGACAGGGTGATGTACCCGGTGCCCAAGGCCGAGGGTACGGACTACCGGGCCGGCAAGACCGGGGCGCCGTATACCGGACCCACGGCGGCGCCCGGCGTGGTGTTGCAGCCGGAGGGCAGGGGCTTCCACATCGACGGCCACTTCGTCAGGTAACAAACTTACTGGATCTCTGCTCTTTGTTTTAATTATGCCATGTGGAGAGCAGCTTGACTGACCACTGGAAAAAGATCCGCTGTGCTGATTCGAATCTGAAAAGATCAAAGAGGGCCAAAACCATAGGCACGCAAACAAAACAAAACAAAACAAAATACGTTGTGTTTGTACTTAGGTTGCACGCTGTACACGAGACTGATGACAATGACACATGAAAATGCCGGATAACAACGGTTTACACCAATCATTGTTCCACTGGATAACAACTGTTTACACCAATCATTGTTCCACTGGATAACAACGGTTTACACCAATCATTGTTCCACATGAAAATGCCGGATAACAACGGCTTACACCAATCACTGTCCCAAAAATAAGTTACTTGGACTTGTCTAAATTCATATGTATCTAGATATTTTTATATAGATTCGTTAGAATTTAGAAAAATGTAAGTGACCCGTTTCTGGACAGAGAGGGAGTATTTATATAGTCAATTTGTACATGCCAAAATGTCTGGATTAGAGTATCTCCACCTGCGCACCTCAAATCGTGACCGCGGCCGTCCCACCGCGGCGCACCCAAAACTATAGGCCCTAAAACAAAATATAGAGCAAAATAGCAAGATATTGCATAGTTCTAAACAATAATTCAGGCCATAGTACATAGTTTTAAATAACAAAATAGCTTCCGGCAATAGAATTATTTATACAAGAATTCAAATAAATAGCAATCAAACTTGTCCAAGAATTATTCCTTTGAGCACCCATAATGCTCTAGTAGATTATTTTGAAGCTCAGCATGAACCTATTATCATGGATTTCTTGATGCAAGGTGGTGAAGGCAGCAAACTCGGCCGACACCTGATCTAAGTTAGAAGTCTCTGGTGATCATATGTCTGGTCATCAACCACTGGTTCTTCTCGCTCACTCTCGATCATGTTGTGCATGGTCACAGAACAGTTCATAACCTCCCACATCTCAGGCTCCGATCAGGTGAGAATAAGGTATCGAATAATAGCAAAACGCTGCCGAAGCACATGAAAAGTCTTCTCGGCATCCTTCCGAGAAGCCTCTTGGCATTGTGCAAACCGAGAGTTCTTCTCTATCTGAGGGTTAAGATTGTTTTCATAAATGTAGACCAAGATGAATAGATACCATCGGCTAGATAGTATCTGCTTTGTCGTATGCGCGGTGTAACTACCTCGGTGAATTACGCTCTTAGTTACATGCCTGGATGAACGAAAGTGGTTAAAATAGTACGGTGGGGCCCAGGGCCACTCACGGTAGACCTTTCGGCCGTCCTAACCACTTTCAGAATATGGGACAAGAACGAGCGGCGTAATCGGCAGGCGAAGGGATCAACTACATACACAACTGAGTATGTATGCAAGCCACATATAACAGTTCTCAGAGCCATTCCATCTAAAAGAAATAGAAATATTGCAACGCCATACGGCAAGATCCAAATGTTCTAGATAGATATAATAATTTAGGATAGCTCCTCATACATCACACATCAGAGTATCAGACGGAAGCGGAAAACAAGATCCGAGTACGGATAAGAAGCAAATTGGCATAAGATGCCCCATAAATAAACACATCCCGCCCACAGATCTCACGGATCCCCGTTCCCGGAATCTCTACACCGAATAATCGTTGCCAACATCATCTATCTCTTCCACCCAGTATCCATCTTGC
The DNA here is from genome assembly GCA_910589775.1 of Avena eriantha. Taxonomy (NCBI): domain Eukaryota; kingdom Viridiplantae; phylum Streptophyta; class Magnoliopsida; order Poales; family Poaceae; genus Avena; species Avena eriantha. The sequence continues at coordinate 141,128,151 of OU342741.1, read as the reverse complement.
GGGTACACCTGTTCATCTAAATCAAACAATTTATCGTGTGAGACCCTAGGGGTACTCAGCAAGTCTTTATGCCGCTAAAGGGGACACAACCTGGGGTGACGCAATTGCAGCAAAAGATAATACCTAACAATTCTACAGATACTCGCTATCCATCCGCCTAACCAATGATAGACGGATGTCCGTGAATGAAGAACAACAGTTATAACAGTATAATTAACAGATCCATCCTCCTCCTCGCTTACCAACGAGGAAGCGGACGAACAACCCCCATCATCCGTTGGCAGTTTTATTAACCATTCCATGAGTATTGCACTATTTACTAGTCAGGTACTTAGTCAATTTAAAAGCAGTACTTTAGTTATACTTGTCTATGATCGAGAAACTGTGCTCCAAGTCGTCTATAACCGCGGACATGGCTTTCAGAAAGGTTTACCCTGCAGGGGTGCACGAATAGCAACACACACTCGATCAACCTCGGAAAAACCAAATCAAAACCCAACGAGGCATTCACGACAAAGCGATCACAGGATTCAGAAATATTTCAGGGGGCCACCCCATTAAGCTACCCGCAATGAAGTTGGCCGGCTCCGAGACGGACCCAAGGTTTGTGTGGACGGCGGTAAACGACTGGAAACCCGAAAATGTGACTGGGCTTGTCGATACAGCGAAAACGTGTCACGATCCAAAACAGTACAGGTGCTCCTCGCACAATCTTAAGTAAAGCAGTAACATGGCATAAGTACATGATAGTAATAAAGCCTCAAACTAATTGTGGCCCCAAGAAATAAGAATGAATCAAGCTCTGGCTCAGGGGGGGGTCCATAAGGCCTCCCGGATGTGGATAGTGCGAATAAACAAGGAACAGGAATCAAGTACTCGGGGTTCTACGGGACACAAGTGAGCATGAAAAACCAAATAGCAGATATTGCTCACCGGTGCATCTTTCATTAGTTATCCCATTAATACTCAGGTTAAGTTGTTTAGGTACCTCGTTATTCATCAGACACTCACATACCCTACACATGCTTTTCTACGACTCGCATGGCTCAAACAACTCCTGTAGTAATGGCTCATGGGATGGAGGAACAAGCTTCGGTGGGGTTTAAAAGTAAAGGCTATGCAGTACTTGGGATTCAATTTAATGCAATCGCGACTCCATGATGCAAGAATAAGATAGAGGCAATAGGTACTGTATGTATGCAAGCATGTGGTAGTGCTTGCCTGGCAGCTCAGTTGAAGCGAGAGATGGATCTGGGTAGTACTCCTGTGATTCCTGATAATTCTCCTGCTGGGCGTCTATTCGAAGAAGAAGCAAACAAATAAGGGCCAACATAAATAAAGTGCACAAGCATATGAATCAAAATTCGACAAGCAAACAAGTATGCCATGATGAATGATGCACAAGTTGCATGGCATTAAAGTAGCATGGCAAGGGTGAGGTGTGGATACAGGAAACAAAACAAGTTTTATTGTCATAAACAGTCTAGATTTGTAAGAATAACATGATGCATGCTTCAATTCAGAACAAGGACTGCATAAATAGAACAGGCTCATCGCGCTGATCGATTTAGACATATTATTTGCCCAATTTGGAGTTGTGGAATTAAAGTTATTAATTAATTAAGGAAAAGGGCATTTTATTGTAATTTTAATCATCTCGAAAATTTAAAGTGTTCAAAAATTATTTTGAATGTCATATTTGAATTCCTCACATTTTCTGATTCCAAAACATATATTATTTTTATTATTTGGATTTGTATTTTAAAAATTATTTGAATCTGATTTGAATTTGAATTAAATCAATTTGAAAAAGGTTTAATTAAAAACAGACACAGGAAAATACTTTTGCCACCCAGGCGAATCTAGCCACAGCCGCTGACGGTGGGCCAGCTGCTGACTGGGCGATACCCGCGCGCGAAAACCCTTTTACACCGCGGCTCTGCCTAGCCACAGAGGGTGACAGATGGGGCCGTCGGCTACGGGCCACGCGGCAGTGGAGTTACACCTAAAGGCTGACAGGTGGGGCGTGGCTGGAGCGCGGGTTACGGCCTGAGAAAGCAGAGGGGCTTTCTGCAATAATGCCAGAGCGGCTGACTAGTGGGCCACGAGGGTACCGCGGGTTAAGAACAAAATAAAAAGGGGGGCTTAATGTAATATGTCCACGGCCCGGGTACTGTTCTTCGTGTTCTTCGGTCTGAGGGGAAATCAGCGCGCAGCGCCGAGTGGGGAATCGAACCTGGGTCGCGGGCGTCCGCGCTGAGGGGGCTAGCCAGTGCGGTAGGCTAAGGGAGCTGTTAGGAGGGGGTTGGGGCCTAGGTGAGGTGCTAGGTGGCGCGGGAACCTGGCAGACACCGGCGAGCTTTGGCGCACGGCGGGCGTTCGACGAAACGATCGGTGGCGCTAGACGGCGACAGCGAAGCGGAGGGTGTCAGGGAGGGAGATAGGCTCACCGCGGGTTGGCCGGAGGGATCAGATCGAGGAGGAACGCGGCGGATCGTCGGTGATGCAGGCGCTCCGGCGATCTAGGGTTTCGGGGAGCGGCGAGGATCTGGCGGTACTAGGAGGCTTCTCCTTCGCGTCGGCGTGTACGAGTCGAGGTAGGGGACTGCCCTTGGTGTTCCAGGCCACCTCCACGTCGCGCAGGCCGGCTAGAACGACGGGGTGACGCGGTGCTGGCGGCGAGCGGCGGCAGGTCTTGGCGACGAAGAGGAAGGAGGAGAGGAGGGCTGGCTCGGGCAGATCTGGGCGAGCCAGGAGACGTGTGAGAGGGTAGAGGGAGGGAGAGGGAGGAGATGGCGTGTGGGCGCGGGCAGGTAAAGTAGCTCGGCCCTTTTCCTCCTTTCTCCTCGAGCACGTGGGCGAGCTGGGGCTTGTCCTGGGGCTGGGCAGCGGCAGAGGGGAGGCTACAGGTGGGGACGGTGTGGAGTAGCTGCAGGGTGGGCTAGCACGCGGTAGAGAGAAGAGAGAAAGGAGAGGGAGAGAGAGGGTAGCTCGGGCTAGGGTAGATGGGGCTCGGGTTAGGGCTTAGCTAGGGTTAGGGTATGGGTAGCTGAGGTGTAGGCCAGGGAGAGGGTGGCCAGGTGGGACCAGCAGCTAGGGAAAGAGGGAGAGAGAAAGAGAGGTAAGGTAGAGTTAGGGTTTAGTGTAAATTAGGTTTAAAAGAAGTTAGAGAGAAAATAGCTAGGTTAAGTTTGGTTAGGGTTTTAGATTTTTGGATTTGTTTAAGAGACCAAACCAAGAGGAAGGGGAGCTTGATCTCGCATAAACTAAGGTGGAGAAGAAGACAAGAAAAAGAGAAAGAAAATGAGAGAGAAAGAATAAGCCTCATTTGGTCATGCATGAAGAAATAGAAAATAAAGGAAAATGATGTGGATAGGAATATGGGGATGGTGGAAAGGATGGAGATGGACCACATAGAAAAATATCCACTAAAGCAAAGTAAAAACCAATGAGAGCAAAGGTGGTGAAGAAGGTTGCATGGCCCATGCAAAATTATAAATGCCATGATTTATTTTGTGAGAACAAACTAATGATATGGCATTATACTTATGCATTCCCAAGAAGTGGAAACAAGGCCAAGCAAGAGAATTTAAAGAACTAGATCCACCCTATTTCCCATGAGCTAGATAAAACCAAAATAAAGACAAACAAGCTCATGGACTAGTAGGATGGTGGAATTATAAAGTGGTGGAAAAGAAAGGTGATGGAATTGAAATAAAAGATATGCCCCCAACTCAACTTGGGCATTTGAACAATATATCAATAACCAAATACAATATCAAGAGGCAAATACAATTAATAATGCATATGAGAGAAAAACCAAAAGGAAGAGGGTTTTATATGATGCTCAAATGCAAGGTGGCATGATGACATGAGCATGATATAATTATGATGCAACAATTATATATAGGAAGTAGCCATTATCTTACTAGACCAAGTAGCATTACAATTGTTAGACAATTGGGATGCTACACGCGGCCATTGATCTCATAGTTGACGGTTGAAGAATGACCTTCGGTTAGCCTAGCAAACATCGAAGAGTGTCGTAACATGTTGATATCATTGTGAGTTCCCGTCATGCCAAATAAGGTGTGTCAAGGTCATCATCTTCTATAGCTTCAAGTATCCACTCCACTCTTCGGTATGACCTCTGAACAGGAATTGCCAAGCAAATGGGCAATTCTTCCAACCTCATTGCATGCAATCGATACTAACAAGCATCCCGAAAAATCCTCTAGCTGTATTTTGGACCAAAATCCGATTTGTATCTTGTCCAGTTGGTTCTCTCAAGTACGTTGGTCCAAACAATACAACGACTGCTCTGCCAAACCTAGGGATGCTCTCAGAGCATGTGCTCTCAGCCATGCATAGATAGTTGTCTTATGTATCTGGAGGATCCCCATGCGCAAGACACCGTAGGGAAGCCGTGCATTTCTGAACCGATGAGAAAATCCATAGTCAGGTATAGTCTTTCTTGCACATGAAATAGTACTCTCGGACGCTGAACACAACTTTATGAACAACTCCTTGTTCATCATAAATCATTGGCGGAAGTCTTTTGGAGTATGTGTGACACCTCCGAGATCAGGGATAGACAAATCACAAACTTCTGTTTGATATAAGCCTAACCTAGATCTCGAAAGCATGCATACATAGAAAGAATCGGTAACATTATACTGACCCTCCAACTCAAGAACAAAATACAAGGTCATACTTGAGCAAAGAACCAAATTATTAGAAGGAGAGGTCAGACAACCTTCATCAAACAACGGAAGGAAAATTATGCTATTAAGTGTAAAAAAATTAACAAATGGCCTAAGAGACCTGAAGCATAACGATGACGTCCCGATCCATAGATGCTAAACTGTTGCCTGGGAACCCCAACTACTCGTCGATATCGATGTTGTAACAAACTCATCTTCTATGGTTAAATTAAACATGCTGCAAAAGTATCAAAGCAAGGGTGAGTATTGGGTGTACTCTACAAGACTTGTGGCTAGTGGAGTTACTTTCCATAAAGATAACTTTGTTTATAAAATAGGGTGGAATAGAAACTCGACTAATCAGATTATTTAAAAGGGGATAAGAAAGCGATATCTCTAGCTTTGATCATCATTTGATATCCACTGAATCTTTATCAGCTGAACCTACCAACTAGGATCACCCCTTAATCCCTAAGGAAGCATTCTTAAGCACACTTTACTTGCCAAGTTTTGTGATTAGGTTATTCTTCTCTATGATCTTTTAATTCATTCTCAAGTCATCTATAATCATGGACACGGATTTTTGAAAAGATTAAAAACCCTGCAGGGTGTACTTTACCCACATGTACCAACCGACTCTTAATGCCACTAGTAATGGCACGCTTCCGGGGTGCCGACAGAGAGTGGTTGGCCACAACCGTTACCTTACTTTCGCCGAGATCGTGAGCCACGCCCTAAGAAGATGTCATCGTAATGGATCGAGTCCCAAAGTCGGTCCCTAGAGTTATGCGTAGGGATCGAGATTACAAAGGTAGTGCCTTTCTTGTTCTCGGCCAGACCCTACCTGTTATGAATTTACCTCCTTCACCGCCTTCATCAGAACATTCAAAGTGCATATGCCAATGGAACGCCCAAACTATGTGACTCATGGAATCTATTAGGTAAGGTAATTAGTCGAGGGGGTTTCCACCGTGTGGCGTACGCTCGTCTTGGTTCAAGACAAGAACTCGGGTCCTAGTGGTGGCAAGTATTGGGATTGCAAAAACCATAACCCACCATGGACTCGCATACAAGCCTTAGCATGTTCAATTTTCATCTTTGATCATACCACGTCATCTTGCCATACTAGGTTCATTCGCAGCTCTGATTCATCAGCCAGATGGACTAGGGGAAACAACGAAGGATGGCTAAGCACAACAGATATAATAGCTCTAGCAACACTCACAAGTCAAACACTAGTTATGCTAGGATCAGTGGATTAGAGAATATAGGCTACAAAGGGAGCATGCATCAGATAGGATTATTCTAACTATTGATAAAAAACTTTGGAATCGTATGCAGCATAGCAAAAATTGAAATAATTTTAAACCATAGAATTATATCATGGTAGGGCTATGATTGCCTTGTTTATTGATACCCAGATACAAAACTTCAGGTTCATTAGCTTGACTTGTTTGTCGATAGCAAGAATATAGCTCTCCTGGGTTTATCCGCTTGACATTGTTCATTGATGATCAATTACTTCTCTTCAATGGTGTTGATCTCGATCTTAGAATCGTTCTCGTTGCTCACATCAAATCCGAGGTCTACCGAGAAGAAGCAGAAATACCGGAAAATAAATATAGCAATCAACACATGGCATCAATGTAATGCTCAAGCAAAAATGATGATACATGACAAGTTAAATGGTACTAAAATATAACCCTAAACATGATCATCGGTGTAAGGAGGGTCGAAACACCCTAAAGTGGGCATTTCCGGAGGAACCCTAGATGCACCTATGGGGTTGCTTTTGTTCTTCTAACAAACTTATTAGTTGAAGCTATTTAGCAATGCATGATTATGATGCTATAGTGTATATCTTATTTTTCTGAATATTTTATATATTATACATATTTCTCTGATAAACAGATAATTAGATATTGAATATACAAAATTAATGAATTTCTAAAAATCCTGAAAAAGGTTAAAAAGGTTTATTGGGGCCCAGGGCCACCTCAGCTAGCCACACTGGCAAACCACGTTAGCGCCACGCTGGCGCCACGTCGGCTCCACGTCAATGCCATGTGGGCACCATGCGGACGACACGCTAGCGCCACCTAGGCTCGCTGGGAAGCGCGTCGGGCTGTCGTCGGGGACGGCATAGGAGGGTATGCGTGATCGTGGGAGTTAGCGCGCTAGACATAGTCGACCAAGGCGAGTCTAAAGAGGGCGGCGCTACTGCTAATTTGTCGCCAGAGCAACATCTCCAACGGCGTACGACGATGGTGCTCGCGGGTGCCTATCGTGGAGAAGGACCAGAGCGAGAGGGAGCAAGGTAGGGGGTCTACGAGGACCGCGATTTCACCGTGGTGTGGTTGGTGGAGATGGTAAGGCCATAGGAGGTCTAGGGCATCGTTAATCGATGGCAAGGGCGGGGTAAAAGCTCGCCAACGTTGATTGGGGGAAGCTCCGCTCTAACTCCTTTTGACTAGGGTGATCGTCATGGTGAGGACAAGCTCAAGCCCGGAGCGGCGGCGACAGCCGTCAACTGTGGGCGCTAGGGTTTTGATTCACGGGGAAGGAAGAGAGAGGCCCGGGAGAGGGAGGATGACGATGAGGGAGGCGTACGGGGTGGTCTTATCCCCTCTCCATATGGCAACGGCATGCATGAATCGCGGCGTAGAACGACGACAGCATCATCGACGACACATAGGTGGTTGCCACCGGCGGGGAATACAACACCAAACATGTAAGTTGGGTTGGGCCTCTGCTGGGCTTCTTCTGGGCAGCGAGCTGCTGCTAGCTGGTGCGCGCGGAGGTAGGAAAGAGAGGGAGAGAGGGGATGTGGCCTAGTCAGGTTTTATTTTTTGAAATGTTTTTATTTTCTTATTTTCTCCTTTTCTCTTTCTCATTTCAAATCAAAACTGTTTTTAGTTATTTCAGAAACACCACAGAGTTTGAAATAATTAAGATATCATCATGGAACCATTATAAACTATAGGTTCCATAAACACTTTTGTATTTTTCAAAAACAAAACCATTTGAAGGGGTTTTGCTTAGAGAGATCAAACCAAAATAGGGTTTTTGAGAAATTTTCTTCAATGCAATTTTTATGGAGATAATGCATGGATGCTCATGATGCACAAGATCAAATCCTAAGTAGGATTTAGAAACTAGGGGTGCTATAGTATGTGTTCCACAATGAGCAAAGTAGTTTGTGTCAAGCAATAGAGCACCCATCAAATGATGTATGTCCTTGTTCCTCACCTTTCCCACCCTTGAACCACCACGTCGAGGAGCGGCATAGAAGTGTTGTCAGATACAAAGAAGAGAACCCAAGATCATCATTTGTTGTCCTTGGTCAGCGGCGACATCAGCCTCCTCTTTCGTTAAGAGACCCATCCACTCATCGTTGTTGTCCACTGAGGAAAAACATCAAACACCTTGAATGCTAGGTGAGCAAACAAGACTGATGACTGTGCTATTGTTGAGAAAGAGGATGTACCAGTGGCATGCGGTGGCAGCAGAAAAGGCTCGATGTTGGCATCAGTACCGGCATAGAAGGAGTGGTGGCCGCAGAACACGACGCAAAAGGTGCGGCATGAGGTGTGGACAGAGGTGCCACAGAAGGTGATGTCGGAGGTGCGGCCGATGGAGTCGTCGGGGCTGTGGCGAATATGGGAGGCAAGCAGAGGAAGCGTCAATGCTAGGTGTAGGAGGCGAGATGGCTAGAGCTAGAGGGGTGGGGAATGGATGTGTTTTGCTGACAGAAGAGCCCCACAGCAAAATCCAACGTGGAGAGTGTCGACGCTCCCAACACGGCGCTTGTGGGTAGGAGTCGGCATGGATGTGGCGGCTATTTCTATTGGGCTGCAAAATGTACCGACAGGGTTTGGGACGCACCGGTTAAATCCCGTTTTTGGTCTGGGACCCAATAGGCCGGTTGGGAGGTCTGCGGTGGACACCGATGCAAATGCTCTTAGGCACAGCGAATATATGTCATTGGTTTTCACTGGAATTCGAGTACTCCGAGTGAACTATCGTTTCTTTGTAAAATTTACTAGTACTACTAATTACTTCTTCTGTTTCTAAATATAACCCTTTCTAACATTTGAGAGACTTAAGTTTAGGAACGGAGATGCTAGCAAAAATAAACCTCAACTTTTGCACTAGTGAAAATTTAATTTAATTAACATTTTAACTTCATCATGACAAACTCTTTGAAAAGAATCTAATACTTTCTCCGTCATAAATAAGTGATTTGGTTTTATAGATTTGCATGTATCTAGACTTGAACTTGTTTAGATTCGTATATATCTAGATACATACAAATCTAAACAAATAAGTCACTTATTTTAAGAGGAAGAGAGTATTTATGTCAGTTTAGAACTTTCTCGTGCCATCGTCTGATGGCTCAGTGTTGATGTAGAGCTCGTTGGGAAACCCCAAGAGGAAGGTATGATGAGCACAGCAGCAAGTTTCCCTCAGTTATGAAACCAAGGTTTAATCGAATCAGTAGGAGCAAAGAAACACCCCAAAGGTGTTGCTAGCTGAGCCTTGGCAGGGCGCACTACCGGTGCTAGTAGCAACGTGGAGACCTGCACAACACAATCATAGAACTTTGTCCCTAACTTGCGATGAGGTTGTCAATCTCACCGGTTTTTCTGAAAACAAAGGATTAAGCGTATCGAATGGAAGGAAGTAAGAGTTTCTAGAAAGTAAACACAAAGCAGGAAACAGTTTGTCGATTGAATGTAAAAGAAAAGGACCGGGATCCATAGTTCACTAGAGGTGGCTCTCCTTAAGATAGATAACATGCTAGGTGAACAAACTACAGCGAGGCAATTGACAAACATCGAGAAAGCAATACATGCATATACTAATCATCTTGACTCTTTTGGAACTTGATTGGGCATTACAACATTATACATAGATCGCCATCCAACTGCATCTATGACTAATAATCCATCTTCAGGTTATCGTCCGAACCCCCTCCAGTATTAAGTTGCAAGCAACAGATTATTGCTTTACGAATTGCGTGTAATGTAATGCGATTGTTCTATGAATAAAGGATTATTGTTTTCTCCCTAGTAGCAATAGCACATCTAGTACCTTAGAGATTTCTGTCACTTCCTAGATTACCCGAGGCATGAACCCACTATTGAGCATAAATACTAACTCTTGGAGTTGCTAGCATCTACTTGGCCAAGATAGCTACTAACAACAGAAAGCATGCAAGATCACAAATAACAAAGACATGATAGAATCAATAATCAATCTGAAATAGCATCTCAATATCCATCGGATCCCCGCAAACACAACATGCAGAATTACAAATAGATGATATTGATCATGAACGGAGCTCACAAAATCTAAACATGAAAGCACAAAGGAGGAGAACCAGCCATCTAGCTACTACATGGACCCGTAGTCTAGAGATGAACTACTCACGCATCACACCGGAGGCTTGCATGATGATGAAGAAGGCCTCCAGGGTGAATTCCCCTCTCCCTCAGGGTGCCGGGAAGAGCTTCGGATCCCTCCCGATCTAGGGACAGAGACGACGGCGGCTACAGACTCTTTCGTGGATTTTTGATCGGGTACTTAGGGTTTTCATCCCGAGGGCAATATATAGGCGGAAGGAGAGGCCGAGGGGGTGCCTAGGGCGGCTAGACCACCCCCTGGCGCGGGCCAAGCCTGGCCGCGCGGCCAGGTGGTGTGGCCGGCCCCTAGCCCTTCTCCGTCTCGTATTTTGGCATTAGATGTCTTCTGGAAAAATAGGCACTTTAGCTTTTGTCGCGTCCAATTCCGAGAATATTCATTTTCTGACTTTCCTGGAACCAAAAATAGCAGAAAATAGGCAGCTGACACTGTGGCTCTTGTTAATAGGTTAGTCCAAGAAATTATATGAAAAGTACTCCAAAGTGTGGACAAAACACAAGAAAGTAGATAAAACCAAGTATGGAACATCAAAAATTATAGATACATTTGCAATGTATCAACATCCCCAAGCTTAAATCCTGCTCGTCCTCAAGTAGGTAAGTGATAAAAAGAAAGAATAATTTTTGAGTTGACATGCACCATCAAAGACTTGATCAAAGTATTTGTAAAACATTCAAGGCTGGGATCATAGTACTTCAATCATAACATGAAAGACAAAGTTCTAGCAATAAGACAAAAAAACTATGATGCAACATGAAAAGGCACAAACAAAAGATTCATAAATAACAATGCTTTGCAAGACGTTTGTTTGTTTCACATAAAGAAAACATAGTATAATAGCATTCAGCTTGCCCCTCGTAGAGTAGCAAATATAGTTGCATAGGACACCTTCAAAGTTCATAAGAGTGACTAGATACAAATAGTTTAAAACAAGCAATATCAAGTTATGCATCAATCAACTAGTCTTGGGACAATGCACATAGAACTAAGAATGACCACTATGCTCTCAAAGTAGGTGCATAAAGATAGAAGGTGGAGACTCAATATAATGGTGGAAGAAATGCCTTCATAGAAGAAAGTTGGGATTCAAGTCGCATAAAGAGCTTCCAAAAATTATGGTACTTATAGCTTTCAGCTCTCATTGCCCCTATCATAAGCATCTTGAAGGTGATTAAGGTTAAAGTGACACAACTAAGAGGATATGCTTGACAAGTTATAAACTAAAATCTCATGCCCCTTACTTACGAAGACCAAAACTCATGCTACTCAACTTTAGTCACGAGTAAACTCTTGTCATTGTAAGTACATATGTATCATAAAGAACCACCAACGGGGTACCCCTTGCACATGATACAGTAGCTATCCCATAATCAAAATGATAAGGCAAGCAGACAATGAGCATCTCAGCGATCTTTTTATTTGCTATTTGCATAGGTTTTTATTGAGGATGCTTCATAGAGTGCTCATTATGGTGATGCTGCAAGTTTCCACCATGATTAGGCATGGCTTAGGCTAGCCGCCCATGCGTTTCTCTAACACACATACAAACTCTATGATCTTACAAGTTCCACTTCTATTTCACACCGCCGGGATCCATAAGCAAAAGAATATGATATTAACGGGGTACAAAGTACAAGTGCAATGTTGAAAGCGTTCCCCATGATACATGGTTTTGCTAATTTCAACTTATAAAGCGAAGCATATACGCAAAAAAAGAAGGACCCAATGGTTTAGGTTTATTAAATGCAGAAAGTAAAGTGTGCCATAAAGTTCGTGGGAGCTTTAATCACTAGTTTTCTCATAACAAGTTTAATTTGGAAGGTAAACAAAACATAAAAAGGTCTTCCCAAAGTAATAGGATAAGAAGCATTGCATTCAACATCCAAAACATAAAAATCAATGGGGACATAGGCATTGTTAACCATAATAAGAACATTATTACGACTCCCCATGAGTTTCTTTTTAGCATTATCATTAAGTGGGACATTCAAATAACAATCTTCAAGTGGAGGCAAATCAAGCATATCATAAATCCTTCTAGGCATAATAGAAACACTACTATCAAGATCACATAAAGCTTTGAAATCAAAATCATTCACTTTCATATTAATGATGGGTTCCCAACCATCTTATTGTTTTATAGGAATAGAAGCTTTATGTTTCATCTTTTCTTCTTTAATCTTTATGAGAGCATCAGTAATGTGTTTTGTAAAGGCCATGTTCATAGCACTAGCATTAGGACTTTTAGCAAGCTTTTGTAGGAACTTAATAACTTCAGAGATATTGCAACCATCAAGATCAAAATCAAATTTATCATCTAAAGTAGTAGAACTATTACTAGCCTCAACACTAGTGGTAGTGATAGTAGAAATACTAATGTTTCTAGCAATTTCATCTTCTCTTTCCCACTTAGCATGTAATTCAGCTAATAGTCTAACATTTTCATCAATTCTAACTTGTATAACATTAGTAGCTGCAAAGGGATTATCATTAGTTTCAGGTTTAGCAGCAATTTTATTCAAAGAAGATTGAGCTTCAGCCAAAGATGCTATATTTCTTTCAGCATTAGAGAGTTTTTCCTCAATAGTTTTATTGAAAGCAGTTTGCTTACTAATAAAGTCTTTAAGCATAACTTCAAGTTCAGAGGAAGCACACCTATTATTGTTGTAGGAATTTCCATAAGCATTACTATTGTTGGGAGGATATGGCTTATAATTGTTGTCACCAAAATTATTCCTATAAGCATTATTGCCAAAATTGTTATTTCTTATGAAGTTCACATCAACTTGCTCTTCTTGAGCAACCAAAGAAGCTAAAGGAACATTATTTGGATCAATATGGGCTTTCCCATTAACAAGCATAGACATAATAATATCAATCTTATCACTCAAGGAGGAGGTTTCCTCAACAGAATTTACCTTCTTACCTTGCGGAGCTCTTTCAGTATGCCATTCAGAATAGTTAACCATCATGTTATCCAGAAGCTTTGTTGCAGCACCCAAAGTAATGGTCATAAAGGTACCTCCAGCAGCAGAATCCAATAGGTTCCTTGAAGAGTAGTTCAATCCTGCATAAAAAGTTTGGATGATCATCCAAGCAGTCAGTCCATGAGTGGGACAATTCTTTACCAAAGATTTCATTCTTTCCCAAGCTTGAGCAACATGTTCATTATCAGATTGTTTAAACTTCATTATTTCACTTCTCATAGATATAATCTTAGCAGGAGGATAGTACTTTCCAATGAAAGCATCTTTGCATTTAGTCCAAGAATCAATACTATTCCTAGTTAAGGAATTCAACCATTCTTTAGCTTTTCCTCTCAAAGAGAAAGGAAACAATTTCAACTTAATAATATCACCATTTATATCCCTATGCTTTTGCATCTCACAAAGTTCAACAAAGTTATTTATATGGGCAGCATCGTCTTCATCACCAATACCAGAAAATTGTTCTCTCATAACAAGATTGAGTAAAGCAGGTTTTATCTCAAAGAAAGTAGCTTCAGGCACAGGTGGAGCAATAGGTGTGCTCATAAAATCATCGTTGTGGGTGCTAGTGAAGTCACGCAACTTAGTGTTTTCAAGAGTAGTTATTTTTTTGTGTTTTCAATAAAGAAAGCAAACTTGTAAGACTAATTTTTTTGTGTTTTTGAAAAAGAAACAAGCAAACAAAGCAAAAATAAACTAAGCAAAACAAAAATAACAAAGTAAAGAGATTGGTTATGAGGGACTCCCCTTGTGAAGGTGTCCTTGACTCCTCGGCAACGGCGCCTGAAAAGTGCTTGATGGCTTAGTGTTGATGTAGAGCTCGTTGGGGAACCCCAAGAGGAAGGTATGATGAGCACAGCAGCAAGTTTCCCTTAGTTATGAAACCAAGGTTTAATCGAACCAGTAGAAGCAAGGAAACACCCCAAAGGTGTTGCTAGCCGAGCCTTGGCAGAGCGCACTACCAGTGCTAGTAGCAACATGGAGACCTGCACAACACAACCACAGAACTTTGTCCCCAACTTGCGATGAGGTTGTCAATCTCACCAGTTTTGCTGAAAATACAGGATTAAACGTATCGAATGGAAGGAAGTAAAAGTTTGCAGAAAGTAAACACAAAGCAGTAAAGAGTTTGTAGATTGAATGTAAAAGAAAAGGACCGGGATCCATAGTTCACTAGAGGTGGCTCTCCTTAAGATAGATAACATGCTAGGTGAACAAATTATAGCGGGGCCATTGACAAACATCGAGAAAACAATACATGCATATACTAATCATCTTGACTCCTTTGGAACTTGATTGGACATTACAACATTATAAATAGACCGTCATCCAACTGCATCTATGACTAATAATCCACCTTCAGGTTATTATCTAAACCCCCTCCAGTATTAAGTTGCAAGCAACATGTTATTGCTTTACGAATTGTGTGTAATATAAATAATACGATTGTTCTATGAATAAAGGATTATTGTTTTCTCCCTAGTAGCAACAACACATCTAGTACCTTAGAGATTTATGTCACTTCCCTAGATTACCAGAGGCATGAACCCTCTATCGAGCACAAATACTAACTCTTGGAGTTGCTAGCATCTACTTGGCTAAGATAGCTACTAACAACGGAAAGCATGCAAGATCACAAATAACAAAGACATGATAGACTCAATAATCAATCTGAAATAGCATCTCAATATCCATCGGATCCCCGCAAACACAACATGCAGAATTACAAATAGATGATCTTGATCATGAACGGAGCTCACAAGATCTAAACATGAAAGCACAAAGGAGGAGAACCAGCCATCTAGCTACTACATGGACCCGTAGTCCAGAGATGAACTACTCACGCATCACACAGGAGGCTTGTATGATGATGAAGAAGGCCTTCAGGGTGAATTCCCCTCTCTAGCAAGGTACCGGGAAGAGCTTCAGATCCCTCCCGATCTAGGGACAGAGACGACGACGGCTACAGACTCTTTCGTGGATTTTTGATCGGGTACTTAGGGTTTTCGTCCTGAGGATAATATATAGGCGGAAGGAGAGACCGAGGGGGTGCTGGGGTCGGCCAGACCACCCCGTAGTGCAAGCCAAGCCTGGCCGTGCGGCCAGGTGGTGTGGCCGGCCCCCAACCCTTTTCCGTCTCGTATTCTAGCATCAGATGTCTTCTAGAAAAATAGGCACTTTGGCTTTTGTCCCGTCTAATTCCGAGAATATTCATTTTCTTACTTTCCTAGAATCAAAAACAGCTAAAAACAGGTAGCTGGCACTGTGGCTCTTGTTAATAGGTTAGTCCAAAAAATCATATGAAAAGTACTCCAAAGTATAGACAAAACACAAGAAAGTAGATAAAACCAAGCATGAAACATAAAAAATTATAGATACATTTGCAATGTATCATCGCCCGGCGGGTTATCCTGCAGGAGATAGTTCAGATGCCGATGGCTTGTGTGCATCGTACCAAGTCACCGACGATAGTAAGTAAGAATACCCCAAAAAAAAGAATAAGTAAGAATCTATACTTTCTTATAAAGCAAAATTGCACTAACTAGCAATTATGATAGTCTATCTCAGCATGCAAGCTATCCACATCATCCACTATTTTAGCAACTCAATATGCCATATCATCTCATTAGCATTCATTTATGGTACATGCAAGTTGTCCATGTCATCTACTTATTGGCCATATAATTTTCCATGCCGCCAATTTTTATTCGTCAAATATACAACAATTCATGTGAACTAAATTTAGCCTCTCGCGTATTATGACCAATCTGACATATTTTTGTAGAGAACATATATTATGCGTTTTATATTTATTCATTTACATAATCAATTTATTTGCTAGATTCCTACTACAACGTGTGGAGTATTCCTCTAGTACTTACAAAAAAAACATCACGTAAGAAAATAAGTTTTTATATCGAAATACAAAAGTGGACATCGTTTACTTAGGACAACTCCAACTGTCTACGGGGACAAAGGGCGAGGCCCAACATACAAAGGGCAAGGCCGAACGCTGTCACGCAAATGTACATTAAGCGAATTACATGATCCTAAAGCTACACAGCAGCGGCTTCGCTACTCTGGACCCCTCCTCTCGGCGCACGCCTCCCTGGCTACTTTCACACAGTCATGAGCTCGTCGGCGGATCTTGGAGAGGGCCGCGTGTTCCTTATCCCTAGCCGCCTATTGTCGCCGCTGCCGTCCGAGCTCTCGCTCCTACTTCTGTTGCTACGATATGTTCCCTGGCCGCTTCTAAGATCTGATCTCTCGCCCATGCCTCCACGGCCTCCTTTGTCACCGCTGCTGCGAGTTGTCCCCTAGAGGCCGCTACAACTTGATTCCTCGCCGTTGGCATTAGGCGGTACAAGGCTTGCACCCATAGTTTTAAAACCGGACCGGTTCGATGGTTTAACCGGAAAAACCTAAACCGATGATCTCACCGGTTTTTTAACAGGAACCAGTTCAAATAGCCAAAAAAACAGGAAAAAAGAAGAAGTTGCAAGAGGAATCAAACTCAAGACCTTATCCTGAGTTGTTACCATAAAACTACCACTTTATATGTCAAATTTTTGAAATGGTACCAATCGACCACCAAATCGCAAAAAACTACCAGATTGAAACCGAGTTGTTGCAAAAAGCACTAATTGTACATTGATCTTGAATTGACGGCGAATCTGATAGGTGGGACCCACCTGTAATGGTCAAGGTTGTTGAGGTGGACTGGGCCCCACCTATCAGCTCTATTAAAACAATCAAAATATAAAAAATAAAGGAAAAAAGAAGTGGGACTGTGCATTCTGGCCCCACGCGAGTGCAGCGCTCATCCTCACGTCGGACGGCAAGTGTGGTTACTCCGGCGTTGGTGCTCCTAGCCCCTCTTAGTCGGGCAGGGGCGCGCGGGTGGCCGCTGTATCGGCTTCCGTTGCCGGTGGGAGAGAACACAGAGAGGGGCAGGCGGGGAAGTGAGAGGGGAGGAAGGCGGTCGACATAGCTCGTCGGAGTGCAGCGATGGTGGGGGCAGGGGTCACCGGAGGCGGGCTTGTCTCCGTCGATCTCGCTTGGGCTGACGACAGAGGTCGTGGGAAGCCGCGCGTAGGAGAAGATAACGGGATCTGGGCACTGTCCTCGGCTACAAATTAAGCAGCAATGGCGGCGGCCCTGAACTCGATTGCGAGCAGGGGAACAAGGGCACGACGGGTGCTCTCCCGCAACAGGGGAAGAGGGACTGTGACGCCGTGGGCAAGGAAAGAGAGGGGGCGTGCGTGGCGGACAGGGGAGGGTAGGGACACGGCGGCAGCAGGGGGCTTGCCAGAGTGCGGCGGCGGGGATGGACCGATGTTGGTAGTGGTGGTGTCGCACGATGACGGGATGGACTCATGGGTCAACTTTCTTTTTTCTTTTTTAAGATAATATTTAGATATTTTGAGAAAAATAGATTTTTTTCTAATATTTTCTGGATATTTAGATTTTTAATTGGATTGACATGTGGGACCCAGTCCACGTCAGCAAGTAGCTCTAACAAAGTGTGTCCCGCCTGTCAGATTCGCCGTCAATTCACGATCAATGTACAATTAGTGATTTTTGTAACAACTCGGTTTCAATCCGGTAGTTTTTTGCGATTTGGAGGTTGACCGATACTATTTGGAAAATTTGACATGTAAAGTGGTAGTTTTATGCTAACAACCCCCTTATTTTAGATAGAAACAACACCACATATGGCTTGATACCACTTGAAAACACCATGTTTTGTGATTACATGTTGAAATATATGCTTAATATACATTTTATTATCATTTTGTTCCAATTTTTACTTAAATTTTAATTAAAAGAAACGGTTTTTTGTCGCCATCAAACCAAATAAACCACTGATCCGACCAATAAAAACCTGAACAGCTTACCGGTTCGATCATCGGTCCGGTTTTTAAACTATGCTTGCACCTATAGGTCGCCCAGAACAGGTAAGCCTCGGCTTCCAAGTCTTGTTTCAACCTTTCCTCATGACGGTACCAGATTGGCATGTAGACCATGATGCGGTCGAGCTCCTCCCTGCACATCGCTGCCGTTCAGTTAGTGAGACAAGCAATTTGGGATTTTATTTTCTGCTATGAGAAATAGCTTCAGAGTTTGATTTGGACCGAGATTAGATAGTTCAGCTACGAAACGACATAAATTAGACTTTAATTTGGACCAGGATTAGGTAGTTCAGGTATGAACGGGGGCAAGACCACTCGAAGTCCGATAGAAAACAACTCTTTTTTTGGCGTAAGAAAAATATGTTTTAGAGTTTAAAAAATTAAAAGTATCATAAACTCTTTAAAAAAAAATAACACTGATCTATTAATAGTCATCAATAGTAATGCGAAGAGTCTTCAAAGTAATAAAATACAAATAGGCTCTTGGATCACTAGCAACGACACTAGCGCAAGTTGAAGACACGCTGTTGTCCCTGCTAGTCTATCGTTGGAGTTGGATAAATCTTGTCATAGTAACCCAGCATCTCTTTAGCCCTGGGCAGTCGCCTAGACATACCGACAGTGCAAGGTTTACGGTTTTATAGATTTTTAAAACAATTTTGTCTGGATAAATCATAGTTTAATCTCATTTGTCCGTGCTTCCAAAAGTTTCTAGTTTCGCTAAGTAGAAATTATAGACTGACGAACGGTCATTGTGCTAAAATTTAAAAAACCAATAAAGCAGACATGAATCATCATCACAACTGTAGATTGGAAGAGACCGCACCATCGAATGCCCAAAAACTTACCGGGTCTCATCCCACTCCACGCGCGTCAATAAGCGTCATTACATAATGCACGCGGTGGTCGTGTATCCACGCGCCGTTACATAATGCACGCGGTGGTTGGGTTTTCTTGATGATTCTCGAACGCATTCACTCCGTACTGGACTACTGGGCTCAGATGAAATTTTTGTAATTCAAATGCATGAACATCTTGATGATACCTGACGACACTTTAGCCAATGTGCAAAAACCACATACAGGTGGGCCAACTGGGAGTTCCACGTGGGCTTTGACATGCGCGCTGGTACGGTCATCTCTCTGGCCTCGATCCACGACGCCGAGGCCGGCGCGCGGCGGCGGGTGCTCTATCGCGGGTTCGTGTCGGAGGTCTTCGTGCCGTACATGGACCCGGCGGAGGAGTGGTACTACCGCACGTTCCTGGACGCTGGCGAGTACGGCCTGGGGCTCTGGGCCTTCCCGCTCCAGCCCGGCGCCGACTGCCCCGCCAACGCCGCCTACCTGGACGGCTACTACGCCGGCCAGGACGGCAAACCCGTCGAGAACAAGAACATGATCTGCGTCTTCGAGCGGTACGCCGGCGACGTCGCGTGGCGCCACACCGAGGCCGGCTTCCCCGACCGACTGGTAACCAATCAGCCAGGCCTGCTCGATTGTGCAGTTCCGCTCTGCCCGCATGATGGCCTGATGTGCTTCGATCGGTTGTTGCAGATCACGGAGGTCCGGCCTGACGTGAGCTTGGTGGTGAGGATGGTGGTGTCGTGCGGGAACTACGACTACATACTGGACTGGGAGTTCAAGACGAGCGGCTCCATCAAATTCGTGGTATCCAATGCATGCCTCGCTTCATCTCTTCGATTCGAGGCTAATCAAATCGAATATCAGAGAAGCGATCAATGGGTTTGCAGGTATCTCTGACAGGTCTTCTAGAGGTGAAGGGGACGGACTACACGCACGCCGACCAGATCAGGCAGGACGCGCACGGCACGCTGGTGGCGGAGAACACCCTCGCCGTCTACCACGACCACTACGTCACCTACCACCTCGACCTCGACGTCGACGGCACCAACAACTCTTTCGTCAAGAACATCATCACCACCAGGCGCAACACCGCCGGCACGCCACGGAAAAGCTACTGGACTGTGCGCCGGGAGGTGGCCGAGACAGAGGCCGACGCGCAGGTGGACGTGAACGCGGCGCCGGCGGACCTGCTGATCGTCAACCCGAACAAGAGGACGAGGATGGGCAACGAGGTCGGGTACCGTGTCGTGCCGGGCGGCGCGACGGCGGCGTCGGTGCTGGACGACGACGACTACCCGCAGAGGGCGCGCGAGCTACAGCAAGAAGCAGGTGTGGGTGACGCCGTACAGCAAGGACGAGAAGTGGGCGCCCGGGCTGTACGCCGACCAGAGCACCGGCAACGACGGCCTGGCCGCCTGGAGCCGGAAGGACAGGGGGATACGGAACGAGGACATCGTGCTGTGGTACACGGTGGGCATCCACCACATACCGTACCAGGATGATTTCCCGGTCATGCCGACGGTGAGCGGCGGGTTCGAGCTCCGGCCGGCCAACTTCTTCGAGCGGAACCCGCTGCTCAAAATGAGACCGCCCGGGCGTGACCACCGCCCTTCCTGAACTGCTCGTGCGCCGGTGATTCTAGCTGATGTACGCGCGGACCACGCGATCCAGATTTACACCGTACAACAAATTGTTTTTTTCCAAGCTGCGGAGCTTGCATCTTTTGACCGATTCCATGGCCAATCAATATTCTGTTTCGTTGACTCGCAAAAAAAAATTATGTTTCGTTCTCGCCAAGAGAGTCCGCTCATTACAAAGGAGTCCAATGAGAATTGGGTAGGACTAACGCGCGGCGCCGCACGAGACCGTCCGTGTGCGGCCGGCTGATGCCCCGCATGCCTCTAAACCCGCTTGTGCCAGTTCGTTACCATCAAAGTGCAAAAGTGTTAATGGCTAGTACCAATTGACAGTAGCTGGATAGGATTGTGTCTCAGATTTAGCTTACACTAGGAATTCAACTCCAATACATGCAGCAAGAAAGGAGATCTAGGAAATGAGAGCCAGGGATGGAAGGAAGCCGCCGCCGTCAGTCTGATCCTTCTAGATGCCTTCTCAGATCTTCTTACTACGATATGTAGAGGTAGCCGGTGCCTTGGTCGCAGCCAGACTCAATTTCGGCCCAACCCACTCTGGACCCACGAAGCACTTGTTGGGCTGGACGTTGCGCCTTGGCCGTGGTTGGTCTCCTGGTGCGATGCTTGGTGTCGCTGCAGTAGTCGCGGCTGGTGTGACGCTGACAGTCCCCTCGCCTTGATTTTCGGCTTGTCCCCAAGCCGATGCCACCGGGTATCGTTGGCGCAGCGACTCCAGGTCCTCCTAGGTCGCCTTCTCCAGAGTAGAGAAATTCCAGACCACCCGGACTTGTCGTCATGGCTTGTTCTTGTTCCTGCTCCAACGATACTCCAATGCTTGCTCTAGGATCCAGGCTGGAGCTAAAGGGAAACGACGATGCAGGTCTTTCAGGTTCTCCCAAGTGGTAGCAGCTGGGTCAGTGTTGGACCAGTAGATGAGGCCTTGACGAATCAGCCGGTGAGCTTCCTTAAGCCAACGGTACTCCTGCACAGCAATTGGAACCTGCATCATGGAATCCAAGTCAGGAAGAGATGGCATGACCTGAGTGGGGCGTTGTTTGGCCTGTTTGAGCTGGGATACGTGGAAGAGATGGAATCAAAGTCACGAAAGCGTCTTCGCAATCTTTTGTCTAGATGTACAAGGCCCCCTTGCGCAACAGCGAAGTCAACGGCCGGCATATGATGCCAAAATGCCGAACAAACTTCCTATAGTATCCCGCGAGACCCAAGAAGCCTCGCAACTACTTTAGGTTGGTATGAGTGATCCAGTTCTTGACTGACAGAATCTTGTCCTCCTCAGTGGCTACCCCTTGGCTACTAATCACATGTCCCAAGTAAGAGAGTTGTTGCTGTGCAAACGAGCACTTGGACCTCTTAACCTGCCACTTATCTTTGCGCAATAATTTCAGAACAGCCTCCAGATCTATCAAGTGTTGTGGAAGGGTTGGGTTATATACCAGTATATCATCAAAGAACACGAGCGCGCACTTGCGAAGTAATGGCTCAAGAGTCGTGTTCATCGCCTTTTGGAAGGTAGCTGGTGCACCCGATAGGCCAAACGACATCACCTTGTATTCAAAATGACCTTGATGTGTTTGAAAGGCTGTTTTGTAAGCTTCGCCTTCGGCAAGCCAGATCTGATGGTAACCTGCCTGCAAGTCCAACTTGGAGAACCATGCAGCACCTGCCAACTCGTCAAGCAACTCATCAATCACCGGAAGAGGAAACTTAGTCTTGCAAGTTAAAGCGTTGAGGTGCCGATAGTCCACACACAGTCTCCACGTGTGGTCCTTCTTTTTGACTAAAATGACCGGCGACGAGAAGGGGCTGTTACTTGGTTGCACGACTCCACTCTCAAGAAGTTCACGAACTTGTCGTTCTATCTCGTCCTTGAGTGCTGGTGCATGTCGATAGGGCCTGATGGAGAAGGGTTGCGCTCCCGGAATGAGAGGAATCTGGTGATCACAAGACCGGGTAGGCGGCAACCCTGTTGGCTCCTCGAACACGTCATGGTACTGGTCAAGTAAGGCTTGTGCAATTTCAGGTGCTTCTTGGGTAGCATCAGCCTCCACCTGACACACTCGAACCCAGTTTTCTTCAGCTTGTTCCCAATGTACTTGCTGATGCTTTGTTGGTTCACCCCTATAGGTTTGTCAGGTTTGACAATACCTTGCAATTGGATTAGGTTGCCTTGATGTTCAAATTGCAAGAACTTTCTGACCCAATCCACCTTCATGGGACTATAAAATTCAAGCCAATCCATTCCCAAGATTATATCAAAGCTACCCAAGGGAATTATCTTCAGATCGCAGCAAAATTGGTACCCCTGGCTCCACCATTGACAAGCAGGGACCTCTCTTGTGCAAGCCAATTCCCCCCATCAGCCACCTTGACTCGCAAACGGCGTGGCAGTAATCTAACTTTTTGGCTTCCATCCAACAAGTTGTTATTGATGAAGGATGAGGAACTGCCCGAGTCAATCAAAAGCTTCACCTCCTTTCCATCGAGCCATCCCAACAAACGCAGGGCTTTTGGAGATTCTGTTCCATCAATTGCTTGTCCTGAAAGAGCTGCCAATTGCTCATTGCCCTCCGGCACAAGATCTTGGCTCGTGATAGACTCAGTATCATCACAAGTCAGCATCTGTAGTAGTTCCTCCACTACGTGCAGCTGCACGGAGGCTAGGCATTTGTGCTCGCGTCCCCACCTCTCGCCGCAAGTGAAGCAGAGGCCTCGTGCTCGTCGATATGATCGAAGCGCGGCCACCTTGTCATGTTCAGGCCACGCCCTGGATGCATCAGTGGCTCGACGATCTTCAGCTCTAGCCAGGCCGCCACCTCTGATTGGTGGAGCAGGCAGAGGAAGTGGCACACCCGGCTTGGGCAGGGCTCGAGCAGCATACGGCTCAAGACGGCGTGGCTTGTCACGGCGCGAACCATCCGCCACCTCTTCTTGGAGAAGTGCAAGAGAGCATGCTGCGTCAAGATCAACTGGCTGTTGGATCAAAACTACAGCCCGGATGTCCCCGCGAAGGCCTTCCACGAACCTCGTCAAGAAATACAAAGGATGTATAGCTTCTGAATATGACAGTAAATGATTCATAAGCGAATTAAACCTCTGGACATATTCTGCTACTGTTGTAATCTGCTTAGTATGGTAGAACTGCCTAATCAATGGCTGATGTTGGTCCCTCCCGGACTTAGAACATAGGAATTCACAGAAACCTTTCCAATCTAAGCCTACCAATTTCTTCTGAACAGACTGAAGCCACACAGTCGTGCTACTACTAAAATTAAGAGTAGCCATATAAAGCCAGTATGATCTGTCTATGGCGTACATGTGAAAATATTGTTCACACAACGTGCGCCATAATCGTGGGTTCTCCCCATCAAATTGAGGAAACACCATCGTGGGTATGGCCTGTCCTACCACTCCAGTTCCTTGAACTAGACTCTGTGAAACCCAAGGATTCACCAAAGGAAAAGTCAGGCTGCTCTGAGCCGGAATCGGAGACGGACCTGTGACCGGAGGTACCGCCAAGGATCCGAAGAACCCCGACGGTGGCCCCCGGATAGATGACGACTCGCGGTGGCCGGATTGCCCTGGGAGTACTCCCACTCGCGCCGCACCCAGAAGAGATGGGGCGGCCTTGCTCGTGTCGACGGTTGTGGTCGGCATATCGATAGCGACATGTGGTTGATGCGCCATCGCCACCTTCTGCAGTTCTCCCACCGCGACCTGGAGCTCGTCGACGCGGGCCTCTAGCCCGGGTCTCCATGCGGTGAGCGCCTCCACCTTGGAGCCCAACGCGCCGATGGACTCCTTGAGCTCGCCCGTCACCTCGCTCATTAGCGACCTCATGAACGTCTTCGCCTCCTCGTCCATGATCTCCTTCTTCTTCTCCGATCGCGTTTGGATGATTGACCTCAACACAGGAGCCAGATCGAGGGGGAAAAGTTGGGGAATTTTCTGGAAGGGTGGTGGTGAGGCTCTGATACCAAGTTGTTAATGGCTAGTACCAATTGACAGTAGCTGGATAGGATTGTGTCTCAGATTTAGCTTACACACTAGGAATTCAACTCCAATACATGAATCGGACATCAAGAAAGGGGATCCAGGAAATTAGAGCCAGGGATGGAAGGAAGCCGCCGCCGGCAGTCTGATCCTTCTGGATGCCTTCTCAGATCTTCTTACTGCGATATGTAGAGGTAGCCGGTGCCTTAGTCGTAGCCAGACTCAATTTCGGCCCAACCCACTCTGGACCCATGAAGCGCTTGTTGGGCTGGACGTTGCGCCTTGGCCGTGGTTGGTCTCCTGGTGCGATGCTTGGTGTCGCTGCAGTAGTCGTGGCTGGTGTGACGCTGACAAAAAGTTGTTGAACCGCATGCATCCAGCCGGAGAACATAGGCCAGGACATACTAGCTCGGCAGTTTGTATCATGCAGCCGTATGAAAGTAAAAATCCCAGCCACATGATTCACACTGTTTTGCTTACAACCACTGTTTTGCTGTACAAAAATCTAGTATTTCCTCTGACCCAAATTAGTTGACTTAGATTTGTTTAGATTCAATTGTATGTAGACATGATTTATTATTAGATACATTCGTATCTTGTCGAATTTGAGCCAACAAATTTGGTTCGGAGGGAGTAGTAAAACACGAGTAAATTTACCACATACTACCTACTACATGTCTCCGTGTACCACGTGGATCACAGATGTCTATAGTAATTATCTGATTAATTAGAGCCTAGTTGTCATAATACTAATAATCAGATCTACTCTACTTGTCAGATTCAATTGCACTAATTATGAGAATAATTATGCACAATTGTCGGATTAGTACTTGCGGGACTTATTTGGCCTTATTTGCCGTGTTCATTTGTTACCGATTGTCACACAATTAGTTCTCAGTTGTCAGATTAACTACTCCTAATTGCCAGGTTTAATCATGGCTTAATCAGGTCCTATATTTGTAACAGTAGTATACTAATTAACATATTAAAGTAAGTTAATTGCCCGATTAAGTATGCTTAATTGCCAGATCAAAACGCCCCAATTGCCAGATTAATTAGATCTTCGGGCGAGCAGCCGTGGAGCTCTTCCTCCATCATGCCATCGAACTCATCAGCGCCAAGCCGTACTCCGTCGTCCCGCCGACCGAAGCACTTTTCGCCAACGCGCCTCCCCGTTCCATGCTCCGCGCGACGGCAGCCTCAGCTAGGTGATGCGTGCCGGCGCGGCGGCAGCCTCCGCCGGGTGTTGTGTGCCCACGCGACGGCGGCCTCCATCGGGGTTGCCTGCTCTGTGGCGATGGCCTTCCTTGCTACTCATGTTGGAGATATGCCCAAGAGGCAATAATAAAGTGGTTATTATTATATCTTATGTTTACGATAAATGTTTACATCCCATGCTATAATTGTATTAACCAGAAACATTAATACTTGTATGTTTTGTAAACATAAAAGAGTCCCTAGTAAGCCTCTTGTTAAACTAACTTGTTGATTAATGGATGATCATGGTTTCCTGATCATGGACATTAGATGTCGTTAATAACAAGATCATATCATTAGGAGAATGGTGTGATGGACACACAACCGTAGTAAGCATAGCATAAGATCAAGTCCTTAAAGTTCGTTTGCTATAAGCTTTAAAATACATAGTAACCTAATCCTTCGACAATGAGGTTATGTTAATCACCATCACCGGATGGGTACTTTGATGACATCAAACACCGCTTCGTAACTGGGTGGTCATAAAGGTGTCATTGGGTATTCTGAAAGTATGTGTTGAAGCGCATGGACCAAGATTGGGATTTGTCCATCCATATGACGGATAGATATGCTCTGGGCCCTCTCGGTGGAATGTCATCTAATTAGCTTGCAAGCATGTGACTAGGTCACAAGGGATGACATAACATGGAACGAGTAAAGAGTACTTATCAGTAACGGGGTAGAATAGGTATGGAGATACCGACGATCAAACCTCGGATAAGTAGAGTATCGCGTGACAAAGGGAATTGGTTTCGGATGTTAATGGTTCTATCGATCACAAAGTCATCATTGAGTATGTGGGAGCCGTTATGGATCTCTAGGTCCCGCTGATGGTTATTGATCGGAGAGGTGTCTCCATCATGTCTGCATATTTACGAACCGTAGGGTGACACACTTAAGGTTCGAAATTATTTTTAAGTAGATATGGAATGTGTGTTGGAGACCGAATGTTGTTCAGAGTCTCGGATTGGATCCGGGACATCACGAGGAGATCCGGAATTGTCCGGAGAATAAGATTCATATATTGGGGATCATTTTCTAAGTTAGGAAATGTTCCAGAGTGTTTGTATGGGGATTCTAGAAGGTTTCGGAATGTTCCGGAAGGTTCTAGAAGATTTCTTGGAGTTTGCTTGAAAACTAAGGAAGGATCAAGGAATCCTTGTGGGGCAAGACAAGGAGTAGTGGGGGAGGAGGACTCCTCCTCCCCTCCCAACCCGCCGGCCAAGGAGGGAGGGGAGTCCTACTAGGACTCCACCTCCCATGGCGCCTCCCTCCTTTAAATAGAGGGGTGGAGGCACCACCCCCTTGCACCCTCCACTCCAAACCCTAGCCGCCTCTCTCCTCCTCCTTTCTTCTGCCCAGGCTTAGGCGAAGCCCTGCAGAATTCTCTACTCCACCACCACCACCACGCCGCCGTGCTGCTGGGATTCCGTGGAGAAGATCTACTACCTCCGCTGCTCGCTGGAACGAGGAGAGGAAGGTCTGCTTCGACTCCGCACGTGTGACCGACTGCGGAAGCGCTGCCGGAACGTGGCGCCGGAAGAATCGTCTACTCGATCTTGAGATCGGCAAGTGATCGACTACATCAACCACGAGATCCGAATCTCGTAACGCTTTCGGATCTACAAGGGTTAGTACAGATCTATCTCGTTACACATGTCTAATAGATTAGATCTTGGCTTTTATCTAGATTAGATCTGGGTTTTGTTCGTTCTTGCGGTAGAATTTTTTTTGTTTTCCATGCTACGAACCCATCAGTGGTATCAGAGCCGTGTCTATGCGTAGATCTGTTGCACGAGTAGAACACAATGGTTTTGTGGGCGTTGGTGCTCGTGCCATCTTTTGCTTTGTGTACTTTGCATCTTGCGGTATGGCGGGATGAAGCGGCTCGGGCTAACCTTACATGTCATCGCACATGAGACTTGCTCCACGCTTGACGTGTAACTTGCTTTGCACAAGTGGCTTTGCGGGTGTCTGTCTCTCTCACCATAGTATAGATCCAATCTACACTTTGCACTTGATAGCACTTGTATCAACGTTGTGGTTCAGTTTCGTAGGTAAGATCCGTTCTTATTCGAAAGCCTCAAGCCACGTAAAACATGCAAATAAAATTAGAGGCGTCTAACTTGTTTTTGCAGGGGTTTTGTGATGTGATATGGCCATCATGTGACTGTGATTATATTTGATGTATGCAATGATCCTTGTTGTAATATGGCAACCGGCAGGAGCCTAATGGTTGTCTTCAATTCTGTTAAGACCTGCGTGTCTATTCATCTTGTAATAGCTTTGTTCCAAGTAGTTGTAATAGTTGCTAGTGATGATGGACAACCATGAAGCGACGCCACTGACCTTGACGCCATGCTGGTGATGATGGAGATCATGTCCGTGCTTTAGAGATGGAGATCAAAAGCACAAGAAGAAAGGGCCATATCATATCACAATAATTATGAATTGCCTGTGATGTTAATCCTTTATGCATCTTGTATTGCTTAGATCGCGACGGTAGCATTATAAGATGATCCCTCTCACTAAATATCAAGTAATAAAGTGTTCGTCCTTAGTTGGCACCGTTGCTAAGACTCGTCGTTTCGAAGCATCTCGTGATGATCGGGTGTGATAGACTCTACGTGTGCATACAACGGGTGCAAGCCAGATTTGCACATGCAGAAACTAAGGTTAACCTTGACGAGCCTAGCATGTACAGACATGGTCTCGGAACACAGAATACCGAAAGGTAAAGCATGAGTCATATGGATGATATGATGAACATGTTGATTGTTCGCCTTTAAAGCTACATCATCTCACGTGATGATCGGACTTGGTGTAGTGGATTTGGTTCGTGTAATCACTAAAACAACTCGAGGGATATTGTTTTGAGTGGGAGTTCATTTGTAATTTGGATTAGTCAAACTCAATTTATCATAAACACAATCAAAGTGAATTTGCATAGTTTGTTGTAGTCATTGGCATCCGTTCACCACCTTACGCTTAGTTATAGTTGAGATAGTGGAACTATAGAAATTCTGGATATTTACTTTACGAACTGGTATCGTATTGTTTTGAATGTCAATTTAAAGTTTATAAGTCCTATTGCAAACTTTCAGCAAACTCTATTTACTCCATGAAGTTTAATAAGTAGTATTAAATCAAGAGTAACAATTCCAGTGTTAGTATCTAATGTATCATGTTTGCCTCCATGATTCTTGATACTCAAAAGATTGTTTTTAATATCAAGTTTATCTAAGAGCTGAAAGCAATGTTTCAGAAACCATCATATGTGAAAGGTATTGCGATATCTAAAACAATGTGTTGGTTACAACATGATAGAGTATACGTCCTCATATTTGATGAGAATTTGTGAAGGTTGGAGACACTAGTCGTCCTAATCCTCCAAAAGGTTTTGAAAAAGAAACATTATACTCGCAATTCACCTTTATAAGCTATAGCAGCTTGATCATGAAAGTTGTCATGATAAGGATGAATAGAAGATGTAAGTAAAATGTTTACTACACTAAAAGATTACTAAAGAATGGAATTTTGAAAGAATGCCAAACATTTGATGAAGGTGATCCACCTCAAAGTGCAAGTCCAAAGGTATTAGTAGTTGACTATATACGCTTTGTACCATGTGTCATGTTGATGACACCACTATTGATGTTGATAGATTCTTTTAAAAGAAAAGGAATTGCTGAAAGAGAATCTACAAAATATTTGGCAGAAAATAAAAGGTTGGAGATGTCCAACTTAGGCATATAGAAGATATACATGTTATGGTTGTATTCCTGGCTTGTTAAACAATGTGGTTCTCCGGTATTGGATACCGAATTGGTTGGTATGAAGTGTCATACAGGACAACACAATTCATGAACTACAATGGCCTAAGTAACTAGCAAGAGAAAATGTGATGATGTTCATCGAAAACAAACAAAGGGTTGTTGTGTTGCTCGTTAACATCAAAGCTTGCCTTCAAGATTTGTTTCAATAATTGTTATTTTGATCAGGTATTATGACGACAAAAGGTTGTTCAAATAATTATCGTATTCCATAATAGATGGATAATATACAAGTCTGGTAGGAGAAATAACGACCATAAAACTAATGCTAAAATGTCGCAAGACAAATGATTGAAAGATCACTTGCGAAGTGACATCGCCGTTTAAATTATATTGAAAGGATATATGAAGAAACTCTATGTTGATGGATTTTTGGAGTCTTTGATTTAGATCAAATGACGCTTGTGATACTTTCCTGGAGATAATTAAAACTCCGTTCGTAGGCCAAAAGAGGAACGGACGACTAACTGATTAGAATTTGTACATATTGATGTAATTAGTCCATTATGTGTAGTCGTGGGCGATGGATTTCAACTTCATATGCTTTCTCCGAATATTTGAGTGAGTATATGTATATACTTACTCAATAAGGAAGAAGTATGAAACATTTGAAAAATGTTCAAAGACTTTCAAGATGAAGTGGAAAATCATTGTAACAAGAAAATAAAAGAGTTTATGATTGGATCATAAAGAAATATGTTTGAGTTACAAGTTTAGCAAAACACCTAAGATTTGAGGAATCGTTCCATGGATTTGCATTTCCCAAAACACCATAGGAGTATGGAGTGTTCGAGATATGTAATGAAATCTTGTTTTACATGGTAAGATCAAATGTGTCATTTATAAAACTGCCATTATATTTTAAAGATTAAAGCTTTAGTGACTACCGCTTTTACACTAAAAAGAGCTCCATCGTGATCCGTTGAAATGACACCATATGAGTTATGGTTTGGGATAAAACCCGAATTGTCTTTTCTTAAATTTTGGTATGCTATGCATAAGTAAAATGTTTACAACCAAAGTCGGATAAGTACGTCTTTATAGGTTATTCCAAAGAATTTGTTGGGAATTTCTCCATAACGCCGAGGACAAAATATTTTGTCGCTTGGAACGTCAAGTTTCTTGAGAAGGAATTTTTCGTGAAAAGTTAAGTGGGAGGACAATAGAACTTTGATAAGGTTGTTGAATCTTAGCTATATGTGCTAAGTAGCGCAGCGCCGGAAAGTGTCCCGGTGGCGGCCACAATGCTCATGGCTCTCGTGATTACAAAAGGTGTGATCTCGGAGATTAGAGTTCCTATAGAACCATGTGGGTCGGTAAGAATCAAATAGTAAGATTTGATAAGCAAGTCGTTATTGTTTTGACAATGATGAACCGACTACATGCAAAGAAGCGATGATGGGCCCTGACTCCATAAAATGACTAGAAGTCATGGAATCCGTGATAGTCTCCATACACGAGAAATCAAGTTTCTGAACTTAGAAGACCCTCCGGAAAGGCGTGAAGCCTATCGGTCGTGTTTGGATCTATAAAGAAATAGACATGGATGTTTCAAATCTATGAAATAGTCGACATGTCGGAAAGAGTTTAAGACAATGTTCAAGGAATTGACTATGATAAGATTTGATCTTTCATAGCGATATTTAGTCTAGACGGATTAATGTACCAACCACTACATATATTTTGGTATATGGTAGTTGAACAAACAAAACAAGTTCTTCTAATAGAATGGTTACCTAGGACGTGTACATGACACGATCCAAAGGGTTTTGTTAATTCAAAGGATGCTAAAAGAGTATGCAAAACTTCAA
Source organism: Avena eriantha (assembly GCA_910589775.1). NCBI lineage: Eukaryota > Viridiplantae > Streptophyta > Magnoliopsida > Poales > Poaceae > Avena > Avena eriantha. Next base: position 141,096,715 of record OU342741.1, on the reverse strand, counting down.
TGGTTGAAGTGAGCATCGCGGAGTTGGAATCTTCACCGTGATGAAACCGTTAAAAGGTTTAATTTCATCAGAGACAATGAAGATGTTTGCATTTTGCAAGAAATTAAGTGGGAGCGCTAAGACATATTTCTAATACATTATGTGAAAAACATATTGTTGATTAGAAGTAATGTATCTTTTATTGACACAGGTTAAGAATTTCATTTTGATGAAAGACTTAGGCATAACTCAAGAATTAGGCATCAATGTCTATATGAATAGATTGAGGCGCTAATATGGTTTTGCCAAATGTACATAGATAAGATGTTGAATGAGTTCAATATGGAAACAACAAGAAAGGTTCTTGACGCACGGAAAGGACTAAATCAAGATTCAAGTGTGTTGACACGAGAGTCAAGTGTTTTGACACTTGGTGAAATCACAAGAATATTTTGATCAATCATTCTTTGAGATGTACACATCCAGATATGTCCTATGCTCTAAATGTTATGAGCATATACCAGAATGATTCATAAGATGATCATTGGACAATAGTAAAGATATTCTTATGAGATTTGGAAGAACTAAGAATATATCATGTATAAGTGACAAATAGTTAAAGGTAGTTCATTGTAAAGTGTTACATTGATACTAGTTTTGTCACAAGATACAAATTAAATTTATCTCAATTTAGACTATGGGTGGCACAATATAATGGAAAGGATGTTCCATGATGGATTTGGATGAGTTCCAAAGTTGAGATATTGTGACGGATACTACAACAAAAGGCTAAGTATATAACTGCTATAGTAGCAGCAAATGAGGGCATTTGTGTTAAGTAGTTTGTTATCAAACTAGGTATAGTTCATAGCGGGATAATACTATGAAGATACATTGTATGACAATTGTATCAACATAATTTAATCCCAAGGAACTAAAGGTCTCACCAAAGGACAAAATTTATACAATGCCATCTCATTGGAGAATGAGTAATGCGTAGAGACGCGAGGACATGCAAATACACACGGACCTGGAAGTGTCAGATCCGAAGATTATGTTTACCACTAGCAATAGTGTCTATACAACACCAGAAAGCCATAGGTGTTGAATGCACAAGTTTTTTAACTAGATTATTGACTCTAGTGCAAGTGGGAGACTGTTGGAGATATGCCCAAGAGGCAATAATAAAGTGGTTATTATTATATCTTTATGTTTATGATAAATGTTTACATCCCATGCTATAATTGTATTAACCGGAAACATTAATACTTGTATGTTTTGTAAACATAAAAGAGTCCCTAGTAAGCCTCTTGTTAAACTAGCTTGTTGATTAATGGATGATCATGGTTTCCTGATCATGGACATTGGATGTCGTTAATAACAAAATCATATCATTAGGAGAATGATGTGATGGACACACACCCGTAGTAAGCATAGCATAAGATCAAGTCATTAAAGTTCGTTTGATATAAGCTTTAAACTACATAGTAACCTAATCCTTCGACCATGAGGTTATGTTAATCACCATCACCGGATGGGTACTTTGATGACATCAAACACCGCTTCGTAACTGGGTGGTCATAAAGGTGTCATTGGGTATTCTGAAAGTATGTGTTGAAGCGCATGGACCAAGATTGGGATTTGTCCATCCATATGACGGATAGATATGCTCTGGGCCCTCTCGGGGGAATGTCATCTAATTAGCTTGCAAGCATGTGACTGGGTCACAAGGGATGACATAACATGGAACGAGTAAAGAGTACTTATCAGTAACGGGGTAGAACTAGGTATGGAGATACCGATGATCAAACCTCGGATACGTAGAGTATCGCATGACAAAGGGAATTGGTTTTGTATGTTAATGGTTCTATCGATCACAAAGTCATCGTTGAGTATGTGGGAGCCGTTATGGATCTCCAGGTCCCGCTGATGGTTATTGATCGGAGAGGTGTCTCCATCATGTCTACATATTCACGAACCGTAGGGTGACACACTTAAGGTTCGAAGTTGTTTTTAAGTAGATATGGAATGTGCGTTGGAGACCGAATGTTGTTCGGAGTCTCGATTGGATCCGGGACATCACGAGGAGATCCGGAATTGTCCGGAGAATAAGATTCATATATTGGGGATCATTTTCTAAGTTAGGAAATGTTCCGGAGTGTTTGTATGGGGATTCTAGAAGGTTTCGGAATGTTCCAGAAGGTTCTAGAAGATTTCTTGGAGTTTGCTTGAAAACCAAGGAAGGATCAAGGAATCCTTGTGGGGCAAGACAAGGAGTAGTGGGGGAGGAGGACTCCTCCTCCCCTCCCAACCCGCCGGCCAAGGAGGGAGGGGAGTCCTACTAGGACTCCCCCTCCCATGGCGCCTCCCTCCTTTAAATAGAGGGGTGGAGGCGCCACCCCCTTGCACCCTCCACTCCAAACCCTAGCCGCCTCTCTCCTCCTCCTTTATTCTGCTCAGGCTTAGGCGAAGCCCTGCAGAATTCTCTACTCCACCACCACCACCACACCGTCGTGCTGCTGGGATTCCGTGGAGAAGATCTACTACCTACGTTGCTCGCTGGAACGAGGAGAGGAAGGTCTGCTTCGACTCCGCATGTGTGACCGACTGCGGAAGCGCTGCCGGAACGTGGCGCCGGAAGAATCGTCTACTCGATCTTGAGATCGGCAAGTGATCGACTACATCAACCACGAGATCCGAATCTCGTAACGCTTTCGGATCTACAAGGGTTAGTACAGATCTATCTCGTTACACATGTCTAATAGATTAGATCTTGGCTTTTATCTAGATTAGATCTGGGTTTTGTTCGTTCTTGCGGTAGAAATTTTTTGTTTTCCATGCTACGAACCCATTAACTCCACGACAGCCTCCCTTGTTGATCCGTGCTCCATTGTGGCGGCCTCCATGACGGCCTCCCCTGCTGCGTGCTCCACGACGATCTCTCCATGGCAGCGGCCTCTCCCGCTCCGCGACCGCGGCCTCCCCTATTGGGCTCTGCTTCCATGCTAGTTTTAGAGAGAGAGAGAAAATATGTGGTGTGGCGCTCGTGACGGGATAAGGTCGTGATTGAGGAGGGGATGAGAGGGGTTGTTGGTGGGCACGATGCAGTTTTCCAAACTATGCGCCGCACGGGAGAGCGCACGGTGAGGCGCCTCTGTTTAGATTTTTCCATGAGAATTTGTATTGTAAGATACAATATGTGTATACGATCTACAATACAGATTTGATGGCCCAACTTAGAACAACTCTAACAGCTGGAACAGATCCCGCAAACTTGACACTTCCGGGCAGGCAGTTTTGGAACAGTAAAAATGGTGATTTCACAAATTTCATCAAACTTAATCAATATCCAATCAAACGATGCAATAGTTCAAAGTTTTTACATCAAATTGACTTGATCATAGCCACCTAATGCTATATTGGACAATGTTCGAACATGATAACCAAAAAGTTTCTCATTCTCACATGACGAATGCAAGGGATCATCAAATGGTACCATCGCTGCCGAGCACATCGGAGACACCTCCATCACCACCATTCATCATAGACTCACCTAGGCCACTCGCCGATGCACCACCTGCTGCGTCACAAACTTTGCGTGCTAGCCTTCTCCTCTCCAAGATGTGTGAAATCATCATTTGATACAACTCCAGTTGTTGCTCATTCATCCTCGATGTATCCATCATCATTACCTCCTTCTCCTCGGCCATGAGCTCCATCATGACCTTGGCTTCCTTTATCTTGAGCTTTCTCTCCTCTAGCTCGGCATTGTACTTGGCATCACTTCGCATTGTGGCCCACCTTGATTCCGTCATGATGATCTTCTTGGCATGCATCATCATCTTCGGCTCGAATGTCTTCATCATCAAGTTTTTTTTACTTCACCATGTCATTGATCTTGTCCCACAAAGATGATGCTTCGGCTTCAAGCTTAATCTTCTCCTTTGCCTTCTTGTTGCCATCTGGCTTCCCCTTGTTCCTTCCTCCATCGTCCTCATCACTAGCAGTATCCATTTCCTTCATTTCTCCTTTCTTCAGTGGTGCTTCTTGGTATCTCAAAGTCTAATTTGGAATATGCTCAAACAACTTCCAATAATATTGAAGTTGGAAGTATCTACCCTTCAATCCCTTCATTGCCTTGTACTGCTCTTGGGCAACACGTTCCTACAATGTCAAAAGCAAGAGTATCACATATGTAGCTCTACTTGAAAACACGTTCCTACAATGACAAAACGAGATGAACATTGACTCACATATTCGTTGATGTCAATGCCACTTGGAGGATTTTGCCGCACTTGCTCGAAAGCTCCGACCCAACGGCCGCACGCCGGTTTGATCACATCCGAACGACTTTGTAGTGATCGGTACAACTGATAGACCGGTTGGGCAACATGAGGCATAAGTTTGAAGAACTTATCTTTGGCCAGCTTCCAATAGCGCTTGCTGGTTTGGTTCGTGCCGGTCACCACATCGATGGACACTTGTGACCATGTCCGGACCAAGCAAGTGTCCTCGATCTCGGTGTAGTTCACCGCTCGTTTATTCTTGGTGGTATGCGCTTGAGCTTCATCGAACACCTCCTCTTCGATCTCTTCAAGTTCAGCCGTCGCCATTGCCGAATTTGAGTTGCCGCTCGGTAATGTCGACCTCGTTCTTGTTAAGAAGGTGGACATATGATGTAGTGTCCTCGTGAGCATCGTAGCTACATCACGTACAGCTTGCATAAGGAAAGCAACCAATTCCGTGCATGGCATCGCGAGAGAATGGGCGACGAAGGGCGTAGTCTGGGCGAAGACATGCAGAGGCTGAGCGACGATGGGTGGAGGGCTGAGCGATGACTGGTTGGGGCTGAGCAATGAGCGGTAGGGAGCCGCGGTGTGCCACGTGCTTCCTCTTCTTCACTACCCGCGCGGGCTTTTGCGGTTTGGGCGTCGGGGCGACCGCAGTTGCCTCTTGCAGCAGGGCCACAGGCGGGACGACTGGACGCCTAGTCGCTTCCGCTTCACCTTGTCGTTGCGGCAATCATGTGGGCAACCGATCCGACGGTGGGGGAACCGACGGCAAATCCAGCTGCGGGCGTTGCGGGAAGAGGCCACACGACCGCACCGGTGGCAGGCAGAAGCTGGGTGGGGACGGTGGCTTCAGATCTGGTGGGCGGCGGCGCCGGAGAGCGAGTGGGAGGAGAGATCGGCGGCGGCGAGAAATCGGGAAAGGGGGAGGTGAAATGTCAATCCCGCGCAAACAACTCTAGCTGTACAAGCCGCACTCGGTCGCCCGCGCAACCCTTGTATCTAGGGGTCCAGACGATGGTTTCTCTGCGGACTTAAAAATACGGATCGAACGGGGGTTTGCTCGGAGACAGATTTTCACGAAAAACTCAAAACTGACGATTATTATAGAGTTTTAAGCTGTTTTACGGAGTCCGCCAGAGTTGGTCTTAGCGTTTGAACATTTTCCGCATCATACGGCGGCATCGTCAACCCCACCGCGGAAGAATCGGATCACGTAGAGCTCACGTGCCCGCACATCAGGCGACCACTACCTGTGATTGGAGAGTGCAACCGCGGCAAGCATCACAGCTCCCTCTCCCCGACCCAAGACGTGTCTGTCTCGTCTCGGCGCCTTGCTGCCTGCTGCCTGCCTCCCCGTCTTTTCTGCTTCGCACATTCCCCAACGCCACGCCACTAGTGGAGTAGGACTGGACACCGGTAGTCGTGGTCGTGGTCGCCCTCTCCTCTTCTTTTCACCTGCTCGCTTTTGGTCACTCCAACGTCCGCCAAGCTTTTAACCCAAGGGAGAGGGATAGATAGGAGGTAGGAAATGGCATACGGTGTGCCTACTGCTGGTATTTTGCTGGTCCTGAGGGAAGGTGACACTTTGTTGCGGAGCGGTTGAGTTCTTGTTCAGGGTAGCGCGGTGGATTTGTATGCCCGCTGTTCAGGCTGGTAGGTACCAGGCAGGTCTTACTTTCCTCGGTGTTCCTCTCTCGACTTCTATCCAGCGACACCATTCTTCACTGCCGAGGTTGAGCTGGTGGTCTCTTGTTGATTTCGTCGACAAAGGTTTGTGTTTTTTTTCTTCTCCCTTTTGGTTGATCTTTGAAGGTTCCCGTTATTTGGTCCGACTGATCTTTGATTTATCGCTGTTTCAGAGTCTTGGGTTGAATCAGCTAGGAGAGATCTTGGGCTACGAATCGCAAAGATGCTCTGCATCGAAACGAGGAAAATAGTCCCCTGCCGGCGCAAAGGAGTCTGACGGACTGACCCAGTGCTGAACAGGGCGGTTACGCTCGCTGCGCACGTGGTGTTCGTCGAAAAGCCTCAAAGGTGCATGTTGCAGCTCCCAACTGTCGCCATCGTCACCATGAGAGATTTCGCGTCCTGCCTCGGCCAAAGCGGTGTCCAGGTCGCCCATGCCTCTTCCCCAAGTGGCCAGAGTATGGTGCAGTGCGCCTACTCCGTCCGTCTGCGCGGCAGATCATGCAGGGCCATCGTCACCTGGAGCAAGGTGGCCATGGGGCAGGCTCTGGGAATCGCGGTGGACGATTCCTCGGGCCGTTGCCTCTGCAAGACAGAGATAAAGCCGTGGCTGCCCGCCAAGAGGAAAGGCTCAAAGGCAGTGGAAGTGGATGGGGGCGCCCTGGACATTATCTGGGATCTCTCCTCTGCGAAGTTTGCAGCCGGGCCGGAACCACTGGAATGTTTCTACATCGCTCTGATCTTTGATCTTGAAGCTGTCCTTGTGCTCGGAGACATGCGCAAGCTGGGGGATCACGAGGTGTATTCGGACGCTTTACCTCCTAGTCCAGTCATGGTGGCCCGGAAGGAGCACGTTTACGGGAAGAAGATGTATTCGGCGAAGGCTTGGTTTTTGGATGCTGGTCAGCTTCATCATATCACTGTGGAATGTGACACATCAGGGTTGAAGGATCCAAGCCTGGAGATCAGGATTGGAAAGAAGAGAGTGTTGCAGGTGAAGAGGCTTGCATGGAAGTTCAGAGGAAACCAGACTATTTATGTCGATGGACTGCCTGTAGAGGTGCTCTGGGACGTGCATGACTGGCTGTTTGGTTCATCGAATGGATGCGCGGTGTTCTTGTTTCAGTCAGGGAAATCCATGGAGAGTTTTTTGTCGAGGTCATGCTCAGAGGACGAAACAGAGCATCCGTCTCATCGGTTTGGTTTCACTTTGATGCTTCATGCATGGAAGGTAGAGTAGGGAGATATACATGATGACAGTTTTTCTTCTGACTACCCTACCAAATCAGTGAATCCTACCAGTAGGAATATAGGATGTAGCAAGTTTAACCAAAGCTTGCCAGTACTTCAACTTTCTTATTTTTCTAGTTTTAGCTAGTTCTTAGTGGGGTTAGAAAGTTCAGGTCTGATGTATCCATACAATTTTGGTATATCAAGAGAGGTTTTAGATAGGCTTGCAGATTCTCGTTCTCCATTTTCGCCTTTCCATGAATAGAAATGTAAGAATGATTTTCAAAATGATATCGACTACTCTTATACAATATCTATGTATATTCTCATTGAGGCGATGCATATAAAGTGTTAACTTTGCAAATCATCTTCAATATGTTCTGTTAAGTTAATATTAGCAAACATGATAGTGATAATCAATAAGTTTCATTTCATACCTGCACAACTCGGATCATTCTGTAGTCTGTACCTTTTTCCTCTCAGTGTGCTTCACCACTGTATAAATATGCTGATGATCCTCATTAGTTAGAGAATTGGCCCCAACTGTGGAAGGTGGGAAGGGAAATAAAATTTAAAGAACAATAAATCATATTACCTGTTAAAAACTTTGAAGGTTATCTTCCACTTTGATTTGTCTAACTACTACAATTCGCAGGATGATCCCCAAATATCCTTCTGTTGATGTACCGTGCTGAGCGTTAGTTATTTTTAATACTCAGTGCCAGTTTCTCTAGCAGAATATCATGCACTGAGGAGTGCAAAGTTGCATGATACACCTACCACTGCAACATAGATAATGTTAACTTACTTATCCTGAGTTCCTGACTACAGCACGTGCACATAATAGAGCAATTGACACAATCATGATTACCACATTCTCTTCAGCTATTTTTTTTTCACAGATACATTCGGTTCAGTATATATGATAAGTATTATAGTTTTCTAGATCCCATCTTTCTTATATATGATATTGTGGTATGCAAACTATAAAACCTTGACAAATGTTAAGTTGTAAAGCCCAAGACCACTTTGATTTAATTCCTGTTGCAAACTGCACCTAGTTCCAGAATCAGATACTGTTTCAAATGTAAAGGTTGAGCTTGTACTTATTATTGCACAAGTCCGATGATTTTGTCAACTACAAAATTTAACGGGATAAACCCCAAATATTCTCAAGAAATTTATTCTGATAGCTGAGATTCCCTCTTTTGTACTCTGCTACTTTTGTTGTATATTAGTCGAAACTATTTCATTTAGTTGGTTCTATAGTCAGTCTATTTCTCGTCCACTGAAAAGCTCAAAGTTGCATTTTACACCTACTACTGGATCATAGATAATAATAAATTTTATTTATCCTGTCTGCAACACATGCACATAAGAAACTATAATCAACACTATCATGTCTACCAAACTTCATTCAGCATAAACATCGTGTATTCTATGGTTGTATACTTTTGTAGTTTTGTTAGAACCCATCTTCCTTGTATGTGGTATATGATAATGTCTGGCTGATTCTAGATCTACGTTTGTCTTTCCATGCCACCTTATACATATTGAGAGACAAACCAAAAAAGGTTTGAAAAATTGCCATTTGCTACTACTCAGCACTATTAACAATTCCTGAGTTATAGAACTGAACGCTAACTCAGTGGTAGGGATGCTCTGTTGCATTCCAGACCAGCCGGGTTCGTCGCCTCCTGAAGGTGCGAATATCAACCGAGTTTCTTCTCTCTTCTATAAAAAAAAATATGCCGCCAAGGGCTAGTCCGGGCTGGTCTCATTTGTTTTTCACGGTTCTTGTCCTATGTCTCTATATTTTCACTGCAGTAGAGCGACTTGGAAAAATCAGATGTCATATGTTGTGTATAGTTGATAAATCTAGCAAAGATAATGATGTAAATCGGCAGGTTTCATTTCATAGCCGCAGAACTCTGAGCATGCTGCAGCATGTGCATCGCCATATATCAGATTACTAGGTCCTTTTCTCAAGAAATAAAGTTTACAGGATGATCCCCAACGGTTCTGAAAACGAGTCCTGTTACTGAACATTCTCTTGTTTGATGTACCCCCTGCGCTCCACATTAAGCGTGTATTAACTAGTCCAATTTTAGTTTAGTTGCTCCTACACCCACTGAGAGTTTCTGTACCAGTGAACTTTCAGGCACTCAGAGGTGCAAAGTTGCATTGTACACCTACCACAGCAGCATAGATAATGTTCAACTTTGTTTATCCGGACTACAACATATGCGCATAATGCAGTAATGGACACCATCTTTTACCACCACATTTGGTTCAGCGTTTTTCTATACTATACAAGATAAAGTCACTTGGTTCAGCATATACAATACGTATATAGTTTTTGCTAGACCCATCTCCCCTACATCTTTAGAGAACTTAGCAGGTGCTTTGCTTTTCCAATAAGGAAGACGGAAGAGAGAAAACGCAGTACAAAAACGACATCAATGCTGCTTGGAGGAAAAAACACAAAGAACTACTCCCTCCGTTCGTAAATATAAGACACTTTAGCTTTGTGAAACGATTGTATCTAGACGCTGTTTAGCGTATAGGTTCACTCTAAACATCTATGAATCTATATACTAAAACATGTCTAGATACATTCTATTCACAAAGCTAAAATGTCTTATATTTCCGAACCGAGGGAGTAGCACGAAGATTAAATCTGCCCATAGGCAGTTCACTGTACAGACACCTCAGTTTTTTTCTTTGCAAAATTCCACCGGTAATAATCATCGACAATACAATAGTACAAAAAGGTCTAAAAGTAAAAAAAGTTCTGGACCACCTAACGACAACTACAAGCACTAGCACGAGCCGAAGCCGCCGCCGTCCTCGCCCCTCCATCACCGCAGCCGGGCAAAGTTTGTTGTAGTAGACAGACGAAAAATTGACTTGCCAAGGTCCCAAAGAACCAACACACTAGAATGGCAACAATCACCAATGACGTCGTGCTAAGGTTCCAAAGGACCGACGCACTAGAACGGCAACCATCGACAATGACGACATCTGTAGGTCGAAAGAGACTGACCTGAAAACACACTAACAACAAACCCGTCCATATCCCAGAAGATCTGTCGAGAACACGATTCCACGCGCCTCCGCCGGTGCTAGAGGCACCACCAGAGTAAGGATAGGATGAGGAGGATCTTATTCTGATTTCAAGGGCATTGGTACGCCTGACCTCTAGGGCCCCAAGGCCACTGGAGACAGAGCGGACAAGCGACGTCACCGGCGAGGGGAACAAAACCCTGGATGGGGGTTTCAGCCGCCACAATTTTAGCCTCTTAATCCTCAAGTCATGTACCAGTTGGATGTTTCTATAGGTAATACCTCAGTTAACTCAAAAACGCCTCTTTTCCTGAAAGGTTCTCCTGTTTCTTCCCTACATCTGTTATAAATATAAAATGCAAACCCTGGCATATTCTAAGAAGCTTAAACCCAAATCAACACTATCTTGTTGCAAACTGCACCTAGTTCCGAAACCGGATACTCCCAATCGCTCCCCTCTCCCCTCCATCAACACTATCTTGTTGCAAACTATGCCTAGTTCTGGAATCAGATACTCCCAACCTCTTCCCTCTCCCCTCCATCACCGACCCCCAATCGCTCAAGCATCGCTAGAGGTCCTCCCTTCCGCTGTTGCCACTAGATCCTGGCCGCGGTGGCGGCACCCCCATAACCAAAGGGGAGGGGGACTCCGGTTGTTCATGGCGGAGGCTAGAACAAGGGCGACGACCCTAGAGGCGAGGATCTGACGACTTTTTTGGCCGCGAGGGCAGCGTGGAGTTGGGCCCGACGGCTTGCCTGCTTCTGGTGGTGCGTGTGCCCAAGGGTCTAGTTAAAATAATGGTGTGGTTCTTGCCCTAGTATACTCTACCGCTGATGTGGGATCGATCTCATCTAGTCTCAACTGCAAGATCACAAAGCTCCATCGATAGGTCTTGATAGGGAGGCATGTGTCGTGTTGCTGCTACTTGCATCTAAGTGTGGCTACCTATGTGCGATCCCTGCCAGCACATCATGGACTATGCCACGATCCTGAAGATCGTGGGACTGCCGAGTGGACGTTGTGTGATCTCTCTCCTTATTGGCATCACTACAGGCAACATGGATGGGCTGACTCACGTGGATGCACAAGACATATTGATGCTTCAGTGGCCACCCCAATCACATGGGTCTGTCTTGTATTGCTGTGTTCACCAAGGTTTGATGGGAGGATCAGAGCGTTTGTGTATGCATAAGATTGTTTTGATTCGGGAGGCTCCATATCACTTACTCAAGTCGAGTCGAGATTCTGTGAAGTTTCCTAAGTTTACTCGCAGCGATTTGGAAGAAGGTTGCATGTAAGATGATCGAAGCTCTACAACAATGTTCATGACAAGTGGGGATGCTCACACTGGCAAATTTCTTTCTTGGTGGTATATTTTTTTGGGGTGAAAACCCTCAGGCTGACCTTTGTGGTTGTACTAGCAATGGCGGCTTCGTAGTCTTTCTCTTGTTGAAGGCATTGTTTGGAGAAGGGACCTTCTTCAGGGTGAAAACCCCGCATCTAACTAATTGGTTGGACCGGATGACGATGCTGTCTGTACAGTATTACCTTCCTAGAGGTATTGTTTTGGAGAATATTTTTTGGAGTCTAGGTGTATGAGCCTCTATTTGTCTCGACAATTTTTTTCTCTTTCTCCTTCTTTTTTCTTTCTAGTTGTATGCATCCGTGATGTCTAGAGTTGTATATTCCCTTTATCGAAAAAAGGTTCCAGAATCAGATACTGGTTAAAAATGTAGAAGTTGAGCTTATACTTTTTTTTGTCCATGTCCTATGATTTTTTCTGCTAGAAACATTTATAGGATGATGTCCAAACTTTCTCAAGAAATTGACTCTAATTGCTGATATCTCCCCTCTGTTGTAAGCTCAACCACTTTGGGTATATGAGCAGAAACTATTCAATTTTGGTTGGGTTTTATGTTGGGTTCATAGCATAAAAAACAAAAAAATTCGTATGATGTGAATAACTAAGCACCAAGATCTATCTACCTAGATACAATTTTTTTGATGAACAACTATGAGGGAACCCCCCACAGTAATTTTATTAAAAGAGTGTTCTCAGAAATACATATGTACACAAAAAACCTATTTACAAAAAAACAAAATTACAATAAAGAGTCAATCCATTGTGAAAATTCAGCTGCATGCTTGTCTTTCACTCTATGCACATGCAGAGTGACCTCATGAATAAATTCAAAGGGTGGATTTTCATCCATAGAGAACATACCCTTGAAGAGCGGCAAAGCATTATGAGGTTGTACTCGTGGATGATATAGTCGTACACTTGCCGATCTCAAGATAGTGATGAAGTCCTTCAGGTCCAGCACCGTAAAGTAGCGGTGCATCCGTGATCGCACACACGTCCGGCACCCCGAACAACCTCCACCTCCTTGCTCCAGCGATGCATCGAAAGCAGCAACTCCTTTCAGACGAAAAGCCACCGAAAACATATATCTCGCTAATCCGAGACCATGGGAAAATAATTCTAGAGGGAGAGAGAGATCCTTCATGAGGAGGTATCCTCTGTGAGGAGGAGAGGGAGGCCTTTTATAGGCGAGGGGGCATCCCCTCCCATGGCCGGCGGCCATGGATGAGCCCCTCCACCTCCTCTCATTCATGTGCGTGGAGCTCCCACTCACATAAAAAGCCTCCACTCAAAAATCCTACTGACATGCATTAAATTTCCACCAAATTTAATGCAACTCTCATTTAATAAAACTGTTTTATTTATTTTATTCAGAATTTTGTTAATTACTTTAATTAACAAACATTCACATAAAAAACCCTGCAATATTCCAATATCACATGCAGAACCAATTTCAACAATTTCACCCGAAACAATTTCGGTGTCCATTGAAATAATTCCAGCGCTTTGTAAATATTTTCTCTGGAACATATTTGCTCCAAATGGTGTCGGTATCCCTTAAGTGTGTCACCCTACAGTTCGCGAATAATTCAGACATGATTGAGACCCTTTTCCGATCAATAATCAGTAGCGAGACCTGGAGATCCATACTAACTCCCATAGATTCAACGATGACCTCAGTGATCGTGAGAACCTTTAACGCTAGTAACTAAATCCCTTTGTCTTGTGGTATATTACATGTCCAAGATTTTATCATCGGTATCTCCATACCTAGTTTGATCTCGTGACCGACATGCACTCTTTTCTTGTTCCCGTGATATAACATTCTAGTGATCATATCCCTTGCAAGCTATCTCAATGTGATATCACCGAGAGGGCCCAGAATATATATATCCATCATCGGGATGGACAAATCCCACCCTTGGTCCATGAGCCTTAACGTAACAACTTCGGAGTATCTGAACCCACCTTTATAGTCACGCTATTACGGTGTGGCATTTGATGTTATCAAGTTACTCTTCTAGTGTTAGCAATTGACATGATCTCATGGTATAAGGACTAAGATTAGTTTGTATGATGTTATAGCAATATAAACACAATGATTTTGATCGTAATGCTATACTTTGGATGAATGTTCATCACATCATTCCACCAATGTTGTGACCTTGTTATTAACAACATCCAATGTCCATGATCACGAAACCTTGATCATCTTGTTAATCAACGAGCTAGTTTATATGAGAGGCATAACTAGGACTCTTTATTTTTTTATTAAACACACATGTATTAACGTTTCAATTAATAAAATTATAGCATGCAAAATAAACATTTATCATAAACATGGAATAAGATAATAACCACTTTATTATTGCCTCTCGGGCATATTCCCTTCAGTCTCCCACTTGCACTAGAGTCAATAATCTAGTTTGTAAGCTTTGCGTATTGAACACTTATGGATTTCTGGTGTTCCATATACACGATTTCTAGTGGTTAACTTAGTCTTTGGATCTGACACTTTCAGGTCCGTGTGTATTTGCATGTATTTGCGTCTCTACGCATCACTCATTCTCTAATGAGATGGCATTGTACAAATTTAGTCTTTTGGTGAGACCTTTAGTTCCTTTGGGTTAAAACATGTTGATAGTATTGTCGTAAAATATATCTTCATAGTATTAGTCCATTGTGAACCACACCTAGTTTGATAACAAACTACTTAACACAAATGCCCTCCATTGCTGCTACTATAGCAGTATACTTAGCCTTTTGTTGTAGTATCCGTCAAAATGGCTTAACTTTGGAACTCATCCAAATCCATCAAGGAACCTCCTTTCCATTACTATCATGGTATTGCCGATGAGTACGCCATAGAGGGATCCTCACAGTGCATGTTTAGAGATGTGGGGTAAGGTGGAGAGTTGGCGGGTACGAGGTAACACCGCTTACCCAGGTTCAAGTCCCACAACGATGGCGAACTCTACTCCTGCTATAAATCACTATAATAGCAATATGCAGAGTTACAGAGATAGGTTTGCTGTGCGAGGTGTTGCATGTTGTACGTAGCAATCTAGGTCGTGCCCTAAAGGCTCCCACAGGTCCGGTTTATAAAGGTGCTAGAACCTAGGGTTTATAGGGAAAGGTCCTCGTTGGACAAGGTAAAGAGTCTTGCACTAATATGAACTACTCTTTCGAGTCTTGCACTCCAAGGCTCCGAGTATGTCGCTGACTCCTGTGTAGCCTTCCTTTATCCGGCATGGGCCTCTCTTCTGGATCCATCTAACTAGGTCACCCAGCAGGCCATAGGCCTTGCTACCAACTATGGGCCACCCGGGTTAGCCGGATTAAGGACATGCTATGGTGATACCCATTTAGCATATTCCCAACGGTAGCCCCCGAAGGACTTCGAGATCTTGCGCCGTCTTGCTTGTAATCTTGAATGCTTTGTCTAGGTGATGCCGGTAATTCGTCAAGCAATATCTCAAAGGTCTCCCAAAGAACTATGTAATCCTCTCCAGCTTCACAATGTAGCCGGAGATTCCTTCAGTCTTCATTAACAGAGCTGGACAATATCCATCGTCGATGGAATCTTTAGACGTGACTCTTCACTGCAACTATTAGGAGTATGATGTAGGGTACAGCCTACGCTACCTCGAAACTCACAGAAAGGCAGAGAAGTAATCATTAGTAATTTTTACGTGCGCAAAATCCAAAACGATGAAGCGGCAGAGACGGAGAACATGGAAAAATTACCGCGCATGTTTGTCTCCACGTCGGCAGCGCTCCGCCCATTGGATCTCTTTGCATGAATCTTGACGCTAGGTCTATATATTTTAACTGTGGCTAGGTTCTTTTCTTTCACCCGCATTCGCTCCTGCGTCTTTGCCGTCCTCCAGCCGTGCGCCAGTTCGATCTCCTCCTTGGAAAACCCTAGCTAGAGCGTTCTTCTTCTCCACCCACTCCCAGCATCGCAATGGCCTCCAACAGCTCCATCCCTTCGACGACGGCGACCCCCGTGGCTACTCTAGAGCTATCTCAGGGACTAACGGTCCTGCCGGAGGGGATTGTCATCCCTGTCACCGCCGTGGTGGAAACCACTAGCGACGACCAAGAATAGGCGGCGCCAGATGCCGCTGAAGAGGACAATGACTCCCACAAGGGAGTGTGGAGGGGCTCTAACTTCTCCGCCGAGGACTTGCAAGAACTGGTCATCAAGGGGTATCTCCCCGCGGCGAAGGATTTGGTCTGGCGGCCAGCACCGGCCGGCGAGGTGGCTCCTTCCCCCCCAAGCCGGAGAGCAGGTGTACCTCAAAGCCCAGCTGGTACGAGGCGTAAGACTGTCAGTCTCAAAATTCTTCCTGGACGTCCTCCGACACTTCTGGGTACTCCCCCACAACCCTTCCCCTAACAACATCCTCGTCCTTAGCAACTTTGTAGCTTTGTGCGAAGGATTTCTAGGCATCAAGTGGTGTCTGACGATGACACCCCCAAGGATCAGCTAGCTCTGGCAGCATGAAAGCGAAAGAGCTCCACCTCTAACGTTGCTGCCGAGGCCAAGAAGAAGAAGAAATCAGAGAGTGGAGTCGCCAGACGATCCACCGCCGCCTTAGAGGCTGAGAAGAAGAGATCCACCAGCATTCCCCTCACTAAGGCTCCTGTCATGGAGTAAGTATATTCATGCTCCGGACTGTATTTTTAGCTCATACCTTTTTAAACTCTTGTACTTATATTTTGTACGTTTCAGGAGGAAAGCCAGTGCTAGTTTGAAGCGGTCCTCCAGAGATGCTGGAGGGTCAAAAAGTATTCGTGATATGTTGACCAGGGATGTGGCCGCCAAGCCTTCTCCCACTACTGCTCCCCCTTTTTGGGGACAAGTACAAGATTTGCCACCCATCGGGTATGAATAACTTCTTGGATAAAGCCAGCCTTAAGTAACCTCGCTATTTGTTTGCCTATAGCCCTTCGTATTTCGTCACCAAAGTGTCATAGAGGTTCACCGGTTTGGCATTTGGATCAATATTCAAGTTGTGCTAGGCAAGTTCCCTAGGTACACTTTTCATGTCAGCAGGTTGCCAGGCAAAGATGTCCCTATTTTCATGGAGGAACCTGACGAGTGCGCTTTCCTATTTGGGATCCAGGTCCATGCCAATGGTGGTGGTCTTGGAGGAATCTCCTTCGACAAGCTCTACCTGCTTGGTCTTGATGGCGGCCTTGAATGTAGGTTCAGCAGCAGTGATCTACTTCTTCAAAGTCGTCATCTCTGAGGCATTGACCTGGTTCTGGATCCCCTTGGACTCCTCACCGTAGAGAACTGCTTCGGCAAAGGCGGCTTCACTGAGCTCACACTCCCATGCCTTGGTAAAGCTTCCGTCAACGGTGATGATGTCGTTTGGTCTGGGTATCTTGAGATTGTTGTAGAGAAATCATGGCCTTGCGAGGAAGGAGTGGAAGATGTCGCATCCAAAGATGACGGGGTACATGCTCTTGAAAGGCACCACTTCAAAGGTCATGCGTTCTTGGCGGTAATTGTTAACATCGCCAAAAGCGACTGGAAGGATCATGCAACCTAGGGAATTTTCTTGCGGCCAGGGACAACTCCATGGAACACATTGTTGCTCTTCCTTACCTGGGTCTCCATCAAGTTCATCTTGTGCAGTGTATCCAGGTACATGATGTTGATGCTGATTCCACTGTCCATGAGGCACTTGGTGAATTTTGTGCCATCAATCAAAGGGTTGATGACCATGGCATATTGGTTCTCTGTTGGGATAAGGTCTGGGTGATCCTTCCTATCCCAAGTAATTGGAATCTCCGACCACCTAATGTACTGGGGAACCGGAGGGAGGGTAGCCATCAGTATCCTCAGAGAGGTTTTCTGGGCCCAGATGGTGGGAGTGCAAAGGAAGGTATGGTAACATGGAGCCTTCTTTTTGAATGGATTTTTCCCTTTACCCTCTCCCTTATCGGAAGATTTGGGTTCCATGTCCTCGTCCATATCACTTGATTCCTTGGATTCCTCCTCCTTGTTCTTTCCTTTGCCCTTTCTGTGGGGTCTATTCTTTCGACTTTGCTTATAGCTAGACTCAGGGTCTTCCTTGAGGTCATTGACAAACTTGCATTGGCGGTTGGTGTGGGTGGCTTTTCCATTTGCATCAAGGTGGACGAAACACGGTATATCGCGGTACTCTTCGTACGTTTGGGGAACACGGGGCGCTGAGGGTGTAGAATCATTCCTCTGCTGGCCATTGCTAGCCCCCCGGCCACGGCCACGCTGTTCAGGTGGAGTCTTTTGCTTGTTATTATTGTTCTTCCTGGCCTGGGTAGGGATTTCTATTGCCGAAAATGATCTGCGTGCGTTGTCATCGGCCGTGGCAAACTCGCTAGTCATGGCGATCATTGCGTTGAGGTTGAGATCATTGTTGTCTTGCTTGCGCTTCAACGTATGCCGGGGCAAAGTTTCCTTCTTCAGACCATCAATGAAGGCGGCCATAGCGGTTCGTTCGTGCACCCCTGCGCATGAATTTTTTATATCCAACCATTGAGAGAGGTCGGCACGAGAGGTTTCATACTTTTCTTGCACGCATGGTTGTAGGTCTCCGACAGTGTAGGGACGTTTGTACGTACCCTCAAAGTTCTTGGTGAACGCTTCATGCATATCCAACCAATTGCATATTGATTTCTCCGGTAAGTCGTCAACCCATTGTCGGGTAGTGCCAGTGAGCATAAGTGGGAGGTACTTGACGGCAACATTAGGGTTTCCCCCTGCGATGTGAATCGCCTTGCTGAAGTCCTGCAACCATGTAACTTGTCTGGTGGTGCGATCGTAGGGCTTGATGGTCTTGTCTATCTGGAGACCCTGGGGGTAGGTTGTGACCCGTATTACTGGTCCAAAACAACATGGCCCAAGGTATGGGACCTCCCGAGCTTCTTAGATCCTGTCCAGCCGTGAACATGCGTCATACGGATCTAGTTGGTTCCCTTTTCCGTCATGGGGAGGGGAGTTGTGACGCAATCTATGAGATCCACCATGTCCTCTGCCATGATGGCTGCTTGGTGGCAGTGGGGGCAGTGGGTTAGCTTTCTTGCTAGCTATTACCCTCCTGTGACTCCTCACGCCTATCGCGGTTGCTTGCCGGACGTGGCCGTTCCTTGTGGGACCCGCTTCTATGTCCTTCAACGCTGATGCGCTCTCTAGCATGCTGGGGCTGTTCGCCCTGGTCATGTATAACGATGTTGACCTAGGGACGCCTAGGCGGTGGCATGCTTGTACGGTGGCGCGGCTGTGGTTCTTCATGACACTAGGATGGTGGTGGGGGTGGCGACCTACAAGGACGGGCCTTTTCTCCATGATCGTAGGATATGGGTATGGCATCAGCCCTGTTGCGCGCGTCCCTCCGTCTTCTCTCTATGGAGCCTGTATGTGATCCCTCTTCACGGGGAGATTTTGTCCTTCTGCGGCTGTTCAGGGTTGACTGGCAAAGCTCCGGCTTGGACTCAAGCCTCTGCGAGGTAACCTTTTCCTGTTTCTTGCATGCCTTGGCGACGAGGTCATATACCTAAGCAACTGCTTCTGGCGACCTATCCTGTTCTAGGAGGGTCTTGGCGACGGCAATGTTGAGGGCGGGAGTTGGCATTACTTGCCTACCCTCTGAATTAATGTATGGGTGGATTTTGCCAGTTTGCATCCCTCATATCCCAACCTGCACCGAACGCCGGGATCTTCGACGACGTGAGCTGGTGCTTTCTTTGCTTTTTGCTTCAGCAACAACTTCTTGTACTCAGCCTCCATAGCTCTTGTCGCCTTAATGGATTGTTGCACCTTGGCCATGTCTTCGTCTAGCTTAGCACCCTGCTCCGTAATGCACTTGGACTTTGCTAGGATTGCCGCATGCTTCTCATCAAGCTCCGTGACGCTCTGGATATGGGCGACGGTAATGGGATCAATGAGGAGTGTGCCATAGATTGCCTTGTCGGCGGGAGTAACCAATGGGCTACCAGCTGCAGACGTTGATGGTGGCATTGGCTGATGGTTTGACTTCCTGGTAGTACTGGGGGCCGTGGTGAGTTCATGTGCCAGTTGCGAGCGGATAACCGGAGGGGGCAAGGCCTTGGCTAGAGCCAGAGGCTCGGCGGCTTTCTTGGCTGCTTCTGCTCTAGTAACCGCTGGCATGGGCGGAGCTCTCTCACGTTCCGGTTCCTGTCCGTCTTCTTCCATCACACTCCCGATGGTGACTAGCACCTGGTGGGATGTGTTGGCCTTGTCAGCGCGCTCCTCCTTTCTCGATCTCCTGCTCGATCTCCCTCATAACAACATTGTATTCCTCCGAGTTAGCGTCTGATCCACTGCCATCCATGTTGATGTCGGTGTATAGCGTGTCAAGGACGGAGTCGGAGTTGGCTTCAGTGTTGTTGACGGAGGATGTGGAGGGTGATGGAGGTGGGACGTTGTTGTTGTTTCCTTCTCCGGCTACCACGGCGATCGTGACCTCGGCCTCCTCATTGGCGTCCATGTATTCGTTGATGATTGTGACCATCTCACCAAGGGTGAGAGGACCCACAACCTTCCACGAAGTGGTACACGAAGGATTATTCTGGGTGTGAGCCCTTCCATGAAGTGGTACACGAGTTCTTCAGCACAGACGCCCTCTAGGGTTTCCCTCACCCTCATCCATCTGGCGAGGTATTCATGGGGAGGTTCTCCGATCCTTTGAATGCATTTGGCTGGATCGAAGATGGTGACAACACCAACAAAATGTGACCTGCGCATCTCTAACGCTTGGGGAAGCCAAGCGGATTTGCAAGGTCCTTCCACCTTTATATCCTGCACAGGGGTGGTTTGGGAGGGCCTTGAATTTTCCTGATCTGAGACACCATACTCCAAGGAGAGGTATGGCCCAAATCCTTCCGCGAACATGTCCTGATCATAGGCGGTCTGTGCGGGGCTTGACGAGTTTCCGACTTCCTAGGAGCTAGGACCCGAGTCAGTTTTGCCGATGAAGATGTGTATGTCTCCCAAGGGGATGATAGATCAGCGCGTAGGGTTTGTCTTCGCAAGAACCCAGAACTCATCTGGAGGGACGATAGGGACGCTGCTGGAGAAGAGAACGCATCTGATGGCTATGGTGTCTCCGATTCCTGCAAAGAGATTGGACCTCACCTGGTGTAGAGCTCAAAGCGCCTCTTACCCTACGGTGGGCGCCAACTGTCATGGTATTGCCGATGAGTACACCATGGAGGGGTCCTCGCAGTGCGTGTTTAGAGACGTGGGGTAAGGCGGAGAGTTGGCGGATATGAGGTAACACAGCTTACCCAGGTTCAAGTCCCACAATGGTGGCGGAACTCTACTCCTGCTATAAATCACTATAATGGCAATATGCCGAGTTACAGAGATATGTTCGCTGTGCGAGGTGTTGCACGATGTATGTAGCAATCTAGGTCGTGCCCATATGTCCGGTTTATAAAGGTACCAAAACCTAGGGTTTACAGGGAAAGGTCCTTGCCGGACAAGGTAAAGAGTCCTACACTAATACGAACTAGTCTTTCGTGTCTTGAACTCCAAGGCTCCGAGTATGTCGGTGACTCCTGCATAGCCTTCCTTTATCCGACATGGGCCTCCCTTCTGGATTCGTCTAACTGGGTCGCCCAGCAGGCCATAGCCTTGCTACCAACTATGGGCCACACGGGTTAGCCGGATTAAGGACATGCTACGGTGATACCCATTTAGCATATCCCCAACAATTACATTGTGCCACCCATAGTTTAAATTGAGATAAATTTAATTTGTATCTTGTGACAAACTAGTATCAATGTAACGCTTTACAATGAACTATTTGTAACTATTTTTCACTTATACATGATATATTCTTAGTTCTTCCAAAGCTCATAAGAATATCTTTACTATCATCCAATGATCATCTTATGAATAATTCTGGTATATGCTCACAACATTTAGAGCATAAGACATATCTGGATATGTACATATCACGGTATTATTGATCAAAATATTCATGTGATTTCACTCACCAAGTGTCGATACACTTGAATCTTGTTTCAATCCTTTCCGTGCAGCAAGAACCTTTTGTGTTGTTTCCATATTGAACCCTTTCAACATCTCATATATGTACATCTGGCACAACCATATTAGCGCCACAATCTATCCATATAGACATTGATCCCTAATATTCCAGTTTTGCCCAAGTCTTTCATCGAAATCCAATTTTAATAAAATTCTTAACTTGTGTCAATAAAAGATAAATCATTTCCAATCAGCACCATGTCTTCTACATAAGTATTAGAAATATATCTCAGTGCTCCCATTTAATTTGTTGCAAATGAAAGCATCTTCATCGTCTCCAATGAAATTAAACTCTTTTAACATTTTTATCACGGTGAAGATTCCAACTCCGCTATGCTTACTTCAACCATTGAAGTTTGCACGCCCTTTTAGCATCCTTCGAATTAACAAAACCCTTCGGACCGTGTCATGTACACGTCCTAGGTAACCATTATATTAGAAGAACATTGTTTTGTTTGTCCAACTACCATATACCAAATTATACATAGTGGTTGCTACATTAATTCGTCAAGACTAAATATCGCTATGAAAGATCAAATCTTGTCATAGTCAACTCCTTGAACATTGTCGTAAACTCCTTTCTGACATGTTAACTATTTCATAGTTGTCAAACATCCATGTATATTTCTTTATAGATCCAAATATGACCGATAGGCTTCATGCCTTTTCGGAGGGTCTTCCAAGTTCAAAAACTTGATTTCTCGTGTATGGAAACTATCATAAATTTTTATGACTTCTAGTCATTTTATGGAGTCAGGGCCCATCATCACTTCTTTGCATGCAGTTGGTTCGTAATTGTCAAAACAATAATGACTTGTTTATCTAAACCCACCATTTGACTGTTACCCGACGCATATGGTTCAAATAGGAACTCTAATCTCCGAGAACACAACCTTTGTAATCACGGGAGCCATGAGCATTGTGGCCGCCACCGGGATACTTTCCGGTGATGTGCTACTTAGCACATATAGCTAAGTTTCAACAACCTTATCAAAGTTCTATTGTCCTCCCACTTAACTTTTCGCTAAAAATTCCTTCTCAAGAAACTTCATGTTTCAAGCGACAAACTCTTTTGTCCTCGGTGTTATGGAGGAATACCCAACAAATTGTTTGGGATAACCTACAAAGACGTGCTTATCTGACTTTGGTTGTAAACATTTTACTTATGTATAGCATACCAAGATTGAAGAAAAGATAACTCGGGTTTTATGCCAAACCTTAACCCATATGGTGTCCATTCAACCGATCACGATGGTGCTCTTTTCAGTGTAAAAGCGGTAGGCTCTAAAGCTTTAATCCTTAAAACATAATGGCAGTTTTATAAATGACACCTTTGATCTTACCATGTCAAACAAGGTTCGATTTGATCTCTCAAACATACCATACGCCTATGGTTTATCGGGAAATGCAAATCCATAGAACAATTCCTCAAATCTTAGGTATTTTGCTAAACATGTAACTCAAATATCTTCCTTTATGATCGAATCATAAATTCTTCATTGTCTCGTTACAATGATTTTCCACTTCATCTTGAAAGCCTTTGAACAATTTTCAAATGTTTCATACTTCTTCTTATTAAGTAAATATACATATATATTCACTCAAATTTCCGAAGAAATTATATGAAGTTGAAAGATCCACCGCACATGACTACACATAATGGACTATATACATCAACATGCACAATTTCCAATAAGTTAGTCATACGTTCCTCTTTGGCCTATGAACGGAGTTTCAATTATCTTCACGAAAGTCTCACAAGTTTCATTTCATCAAAATCAAAAGAGTCCAAAATTCCATAAACATGGAGTTTCTTCATGTTTTCTCTGCAATATAATTTAAACAACGATATCACTTTGTAAGTGATCTTTCAATCATTTGTTTTGTGACATATTTAGCATTAGTTTTTATGGATGTGATTTCTCCAACTAGACTAGTAAAATTTCATCCATCTTCTATGGAATACGGTAATTATTTGAACAATCATTGTTCTCATAATACCGGAACAAAATAACAATATTTAAAACAAATCTTGAAGGCAACTTTTTGATGTCAATGATGAACAGAATAATACTTTATTTGTTTTCGATGAAAACAGTCACATATTCTCTTGCTAGTTACTTAGGCCATCGTAATTCATGAATTGCATTTGTTATGTATGACATTTCACACCAACCAATTCGGTATCCAATACCCAAGAACCACATTGTTTAACAAGCAAAGAATACAACCAGAACATGTATATCATCTATATACCTTAGCTGGATATTTCTAGTCTTTTCTTTTCTACCAAATATTTTATAGATTCTCTTTTAGGATTTCCTTTTTCTTTTGAAAGAATCTATCAACATCAATAGTTGTGCCATACACATGACACATAGTCCAAAGAGTGTATAGTCAAATACTAATACCTTTGGACTATTACTTTGAAGTGGATCACCATCATCAAATGTTTGGCGTTCCTTCAAAAATCTATTCGTTAGTAATCTTTTAGTGTAGTAAACATTTTAACTACATCTTCTATTTATCCTTATCATGGCAATTTTCATGATCAAGCTACTATAGCCTATAAGGACGAATTGCGAGTATAATGTCAGTTCCCAAAACCTTTTTGGGAGATTAGGATGTCTAGCATCTCCAACATTCGCAAATTCTCATACAATATGAGAACATGTATTTTGCCAAATTATACTCTATCATATTGTGGCCATAAACATTGTTTCAAATATCACAATATCTTCCACACATGATGGTTTCTGAAACAATTCTTTCAGCTCCTAGATAACCTCGATATTAAAACAACTTTTCAATATCAAGAATCATGGAGGCAAACATGATACTTTTAGATGCTAAATCTGGATTTGTTACTCTTGATTTAATACTACTTATTAAACTTCATTGAGTAAATGGAGTTTGCTGAAAGTTTGCAATAGGACTTATATACTTTAGATTGGCACTCAAAACAATACGATACCAGTTCGTAAAGTAAATATCCAGAATTCTGTAGTCCTATTATCTCAATTATAACTAAGCATTAGGTAGTAAACGGATGTCAATGACTACAACATACTATGCAAACTCACTTCGAGTTTAGTTTATGCTAAATTGAATTCGACTAATCCAAATTACAAATGAACTCCCACTCAAAATCAACACCCCTCGAGTTGTTTTGGTGATTACATGAACCAAATCCACTACACCAAGTCCGATCATCGCGTAAGTTGGTGTAGCTTCAAAGGCGAGCATCTATATGGGCATCATATCTATCATATGACTCATGCTTAACCTTTCGGTCTGTGTTCCGAGGCCATGTCAGTACATGCTAGGCTCGCCAAGAACCTTAGTACTCGCGTGTGTAAAACTGTCTTACACCCGTTGTATGAAAGCGTAGAGTCAAGTACACCCAATCATCACGTGATGTCTCGAAACAAAGATTCATAGAACGATGCATACTTAAGGAACACTACAAGAAAAGTTGGCTTTTACAACGGACGATTTTCGTGGTTGAAGGCCCATTTTTCGTGGCTAAAAAGTCTTCTATGATGGATGCCCATCGTGGTAAAAGTCCCGTCACAAAAGAATCTACCATGTTTTTTTTCTGACCATGGCGGATCACACCCTTCAGCCACGAAAACTTGTTCCGTCGTAGATCTGTTCGTCAGCCACGTTGACTGCTGACGTCATGCAAAATGCCACGTGGCACCCGCCGTTAACGGCCGGTTACCGCTGTTAACGGCATCAGAAACCGTGGTAGAAGCCAGGCCCAGCCAAGGCCTGCTCGTAATTAAGTGGGCCGATCCATCAAGAGAGCCCAATAAGATTACGGCCTATTACTGTTTCATCCGACAATGTTTGAAATTGGCCCAAAGATGTGGCTAGCAGCGACCCGCGAATGTCAGGCTCGTTACTATTTTGGCCTACAAAATCCCACACTTTTCGAATGTTGTGCGACCCGTTAACAGGCTGCGTCAAGTAGGCCCAATAGTGTTAAAGCCCACAGTTAGCCCGTCACTGTTCTCACAGCTCGTCATGGGCCGCCTACGAACGGTCCACTTTTGAGAAGGTCCGACACTATTCTGGCCTTTTACTATTATGGCTCATTACTGTTCTGGCCGTTTACTATTCATGTCTGTTACTGTTGTGTCCCTTTACTATTCTGGCTCGTTAGTGTGTTGGTTGCCCCTGCTCTGGCCTGTTACTATTCAAGCCTGTTACTGTTCTAGCCTGTTAGTATTTAGGCATGTTACTGTGTTGGATTGCCACTGTTCTAGTCTACTGGTGTTTTGGCCTACTACTGTTTGGCCTGTTACTGTTTAGGCATATTACTATTTTGGCTTGTTACTATTTTGGTCTATTACTGTTTCGGCATGTTACTCTTTCGGCCTGTTACTGTTTCGGTCTATTACTATTTCGGCCTGTTACTGTTCCGGTCTATTACTGTTCCGGTCTATTACTTTTTTGGCACGTTGCTGTTTTAGCCAGTTACCGTTGCTGTTTTGGTATGTCACTGTTTTGTCATGTTACTGTTTTGGCCAGTTACCGTTACTGTTTTGGTAACTCTGAAACCTGATCGACCTGGCTGGCGCAGTTATGGTACAACCATGCGTGGACGGCGTCAACTAAATGCCTACATGGCCTATGCGAGTTATCTAGATTTTACATCAGCTGCAAACTTCTTAAAAATATTACAAAATATGAACAAAAGGGAAAGAAAATTCAGCACTTCAGTTGCGAATCAAGTTGATAGCAGAGTCCTCAATTTGCTTTCTCAATCCATCAACTGCATATCCCTTTGAGTGTGACAGGTACATTGGAAAACCACCTTGAGATATGATCTCGCAGTCCCCTCTTTGGTGGTGATAGTAATAATTGCAGTCTGAAACTAACTAATAACAAGTTAATATAGCAAAGAATACAAACTACTCATAGCTAAGAATGAGCCAGATAGGAATTATAACTGCATAATACAAACTTGTAGAGCAGGAATGCAAACCATGAATGAACTATATAGCAGAGGATATTTATGTCGTTGCCTAGGACAAATCAGAACCAGATACGAGGTATGATGGTGTGGCTTGTGAACCTGTAGAACAGGATAAACAAGCATTAGACAAGTATGCCAATAATGAAATGAGCAATCAAACAAAGTGTTTCTTAGAATTTCAGTATAAACTAGCTAGATCATTTCAGCAAATATATATGGAAGCAGTGGTATCTCCTGGAATGCAAGAGACATTGGGTGACTCAGAATTTGCGGTGAGCTGCACAATGGCATGCCGTTACTATCATAGCTAAGAATGAACCACATAGAAATTATGACCGCATCATACCAGAACTTGTTGAGCAGGAATGGAAAACACGAATGAACTATATAGTAAAGAATAATTATGCCGTTGATTAGGATGAACCAGCACCAGATAGAGAAAATATATAATGGCATCGCTGGTGGACTTGTAGGCTGTGCAAACCAACATGTTCAGTGTTGCCTTTTTGAGCTCTACGCAAAGAAAACGAAAATAGTCAGTGTTGCAGCTTTTGAAGAACCAGATGGCAACAGCAAAATTATAATCGAACTAGTACGAAGAGTTTGAACGGGTACCACAGGATAGCAGAACGATGCCAGGGAGGATATAATAGCAGGAACTTAGCTCATGAATAACCAGATAGAGTCAGTAACTATGTAGTAGGGAATCCACACTAATATTTTCCACTGACATTACATTTTGCAAGAACTACACAATAGTAGGCATTTACTGGTGTACGGAGCAGCTAAGATGAGAACATGTGCATGACAAAATAACAAACATGTGCATGACCTGATATTTGTAGAGTAGTGAATGCAAACCAACATGTCTAATGACATTGTATGTACTAGCACGAAGAACAGGCGTGCCCAGTGACTTGTATGTACTACCACGATTAGAAAAATGCAGTTCACTGCGACAGGCATGAACCTGTTATACCGCTGACAAAACAAAAACGGGTTGGAGATGATTAACCTTGGTCGGAGAGGCGTCTAAGCATCGTCGCTACCGTGCGAGTGACGTCCAGGTCATCGAGGGTGCTGCAGTTGCAGTGGTTGTTGGCATCGGGGAAGGATATCTTGGGCGGTCGATGCTGGCTTGAAAGCGGTTGACGAGAGCATCGCTGAGGCAGATCCGGTGCAGTGAACGGCGACGGTCGTGCAGCTGGTTTAGAGCGGTGGACATGGAACTCTTTGAACTAGATCACGCCCGGTGGACAACGGTGAAGCAGATCCGGTACGGTTGGGTAGGTTTTGGCGGTGAGGAAGCAGAGCTTGGGTGGTCGATGACGCCATCGGTGTGGTGAACGACACTGCAGCTCCTAGATCTGGTGGGTGAGCGTCGGTGAACCGGCTACACGGTGGTGCGCGAGATCGCAGCTCAAGCCGGTGCGCACGGTGGTCGTGGAGGGGACATATGAGCTTGGGATTTTTGGGAGGGCCGGCGAGAAAAATTGGGGGAATCGGGACCATAGAGGTGAGCAAAAAAAGTAATTACGATCGTGCCCCCGAGCTATCGACTTTAGCATGCCCATTTGTTGTCTGAACAATGGGTAGATTTGGAATTTTAAATTCTAAAGTTTTTGAAACGGAAGGGCGCGAAATGCTTCAAGGTTGGTGTGTGGTTTTTCCGCTCGATTGAGAATTTGAATTTGGTTTGCGCCCATCTAATAATAATAGAAAAATGGTACTCCCCTGGTCGGTGGGATATTTTGGCTCAAAGTTTTTGAAACGGTGGGGCGGGAAATGCTTGGTAGGTGGGTGATTTTGCCACTCGATTGAGATTTTGAATTTAGCTAGCCTCCATCTACTAATAGAAAAAAGTAGTAGATCGTACGCTATTTGTCCAAGAATTCAAGGCCGAGAGTCACATCAACTGATCATCCATAAACATTTTTTTGCACAGAAACTTGGATACCTTCCATTCACATAGCATAGGCGGTAAATTTTTCCGCTTGACTTAGATTTTAAATTTGTCTAGGGTCCATGTAATAATATAAAAATGGTACTACCTCGGTGGGTGATTTTGCCTGAATTTTTTTGAAACAGAGGGGGTGCAAAATGCTTCGGGGTCGATGGGTTATTTTCCCGCTCGATTATGATTTTGAATTTGGCTGCTAGCCAATTTTTATTACTAGAAAAAAGGTTCTGTAGTTCGAACGCCATCTGGTCAGGAATTTAAGACGAGACTCACATCAACTCATGCCTCTGATTCAAGCGGGGTAGGCGGTAGGTTTTGGCGGTCGACAGTGATTTTGAATTTAGATATTGTCCAAAGAATAATTAAAAATAGGCTATTCTCCCTCTACTTCAGGGATCCAAGTCAGGGAGAGTGATTATCTACCACGCGTATGAAAATGCAGATCTCTAATACAAGAATGTTTGTTTAACATAACAACAAACAAAGTATGAATTAGCTCTAATTCAAGCATGTGAAAATGGTGTGCAACTGATGTCTACTAATTATTTAGGTGTTGGCACCGACTCTTCTACAAGAAGCACTTACTAAATGGTAGTAGTAATTCAGATCAAATAAAAAAGCCTGCTGCAACACAAATAATCCTACTATAGCATACTATCAAAGCACAAAGAACAACTAAAGTATATGTAGAACAAATAAAACAAGATTTCATCACGCATACATTACTCTATAGAGAACACCATTTCATCATATAAAACAATGTTTTATCAGACACACATAGGCCCCCAAAACGAACAGACAACTCTAATATTATAGCCCCTGCCGATGTGACTTCAACACAAACAAAGGTGCCGCCACAGTTCCATCAGCTACCAAAACAAAAAAATATCGGACTGCAACTCCAAATAACACAACCTGGGCAAACACATGCTTGCCCAAAAAACCCTTGCTTGTTCATTCGAGTGTTATTTTCATCTCCTTGATGTTGTAGTCTGACTCAGCTGTGTTGCTGACAGGACTTCCTTTTCGTTTCTTTCATTGAGTACTCAGAATCACATCGGTTGCTGAAGGAAATGAACAAAATGATCAGCAAAATCATAGGTGTACAAAAATGCAAGGGTTGCACATGAATGAGTGCACTAACCAGGTGTCATAATGTAGGGATGTAAAGCACACCAACGTTTATGAGATCTGAACTTCTTAGACTTCATGCTGCTGAGATCTAATTTGAATACCCCCTCCTTCGCCCATATAACCACCATTTCTCTATCCTCAAATGCAGAGAGTAACCTTACTACATCTTTCCCATCATATGCCCATGATTTATCAAGGCCAAGTAGAGTATCCAACTCAACCTTTATATGAGACTGCTAGCTCGTGGTTGATGTAGAGCCCGTTGGGAACCCCAAGAGGAAGGTATGATGAGCACAGCATCGAGTTTTCCCTCAGTTATGAGACCAAGGTTTAATCGAACCAGTAGGAGCAAGGAAACACCCCAAAGGTGTTACTAGCTGAGCTTTGGCAGGGCGCACTACCGGTGCTAGTAGCAACGTGGAGACCTGGACAACACAACCACAAAACTTTGTCCCCAACTTGCGATGAGGTTGTCAATCTCACCGTGTTTTGCGGAAAACAAAGGATTAAACGTATCGAATGGAAAGAAGTAAAAGTTTGCAGAAAGTAAACACAAAGCAGTAAAATATTATAGATTGTATGTAAAGTAAAAGGACCGGGATCCATAGTTCACTAGAGGTGGCTCTCCTTAGATAGATAACATGCTGGGTGAACAAATTACAGCGGGGCAATTGACAAACTCTGAGAAAGCAATACATGCATATACTAATCATCTTGACTCCTCTGAGACTTGATTGGGCATTACAACATAATACATATACCGCCATCCAACTGCATCTATGACTAATAATCCACCTTCAGGTTATCATCCGAACCCCCTCCAGTATTAAGTTGTAAGCAACAGATTATGGCTTTACGAACTGCGTGTAAAGTAAACAATACAATTGTTCTATGAACAAAGGATTGTTATTTTCTCCCTAGTAGCAACAACACATCTAGTACCTTAGAGATTTCTGTCACTTCCCCAGATTACCAGAGGCATGAACCCACTATCGAGCATACATACTAACTCTTGGAGTTGCTAGCATCTACTTGGCCAAGATAGCTACTAACAACGGAAAGCATGCAAGATCTCAAATAACAAAGACATGATAGAATCAATAATCAATCTGAAATAGCATCTCAATATCCATCGGATCCCCGCAAACACAACATGTATGAATTACAAATAGATGATCTTGATCATGAACGGAGCTCACAAGATCTAAACATGAAAGCACAAAGGAGGAGAACCAGCCATCTAGCTACTACATGGATCCGTAGTCCAAGGATGAACTACTCACGCATCACACCGGAGGCTTGCATTGTGATGAAGAAGGCCTCCAGGGTGAATTCCCCTCTCCGGCAGGGTGCCGGGAAGAGCTTCAGATCCCTCCCGATCTAGGGATGGAGATGACGGCAGCTACAGACTCTTTCGTGGATTTTTGATCGGGTACTTAGGGTTTTCGTTCTGAGGGCTACTTATAGGAGGAAGGAGAGGCCGAGGGGGTGCCAGGAGCCACCACACCACCCCCTGGCGCGGGCCAGGCCTGGCCGGCCCCTGGCCCTTCTCCGTCTCGTATTCTGGCACTTGATCCCTTCCGGAAAAATAGGCACTTTGGCTTTTGTCCCGTCCAATTCCGAGAATATTCATTTTCTGACTTTCCTGGAACCAAAAACAGCAGAAAACAGGCAGCTAGCACTGTGGCTCTTGTTAATAGGTTAGTCTAAGAAATCATATGAAAAGTACTCCAAAGTTGGAACAAAACACAAGAAAGTGGATAAAACCAAGCATGGAACATCAAAAATTATAGATACATTTGCAATGTATCAGAGACACCCAAGCTTCCCATTTGCCTATTGATGATCTTGCACTAGACCACGTGTTTAAACTGAAGTCTCTTATAACCGCAAGGGCAACATTTCCATTATGCCACTTAGCGATGACAAAATTGTGTCTGGAAATATCATGTGTCTCATGGGGGTACTCAATATAACACAGTTTTGTTGTCACGTTATCGAAGGCAATTATATATCTGGAGTTCATTGTTGGATAGTACAAAATGTCCCCTATGATAATTGATGGTCTGCGATCAATTTTAGTTAGCATCTCAGCAGGTTCAATCCAGTCCTCTCATTTTCCTAACTCTGATGAGTACCTCTGCACCAGTGCTTGGTTACCATTGGTTACTATCCAAACAATCCAGAAATTGCTGCAACAGTGTGAAGACAATTGCCCATGATTTCTCGAACAGAGAATTGTGTCGCTATCATACACATGTCTCCGCCAAATTGGTGGTTCTGGTATCACTATTTCACTTTCACTGATTGGATCCTAGGCCTTTACCATGTAGACCCTTGCGGATAATGAAGTAGCACCCTACCATTGCGACATCCGAGTACATATGGTTTGGAGGCTTTATGTACTTCCACCAGCCTGTTCAGCTTCTGGAAGATGGATTGGTCATGATTACGATCGGTTAAGAATTGAGCGTCCTCGTAGCTGTTGGTGAAAAACCCAAGTAACGGCATTCCTCTGTTGTGTGATAGGGTTAGCCTTTTGAAATCGTTGCTTCCCATGAAGTCCATCCAACATTTTTGGGCAACTAATGCCCTCAGTATGCAGGATGGGTGCGGAGGAAGCCTGACAAGAATCTGACCAAATACATCGCCTGGCAAGTCATTGATTGTTGCATATGTTCTTCCACTGAAGCTGGTAGGATGATGCAAATAGCAAAAGTGCATCATCAGAATTAAGTAAACAACACAATGCACAACCCTAAAAAATAATTAAGTAAACTCCACAATGCATCATACATTTTGATAGGAAAATTTATCATCGAAATTTCCTAAACTGCACCCATCTGAAAAACTACCTAAAAAGCAGAGTATGTCAACAAAATAACCTAAACAACACAAGCAATCAACCAGAGTAGTACGAAATCACCGCAAAATGCTTCAGTATGTCAGAACTGGGCAAAGGGATTGAAGAACTTTTTTTAGGTCACCGGGGAGGACAGAAAGGCCCCCACCTGAATTTTCTGGTTTTATCATAAAGAAGAGGAGAAAAAACGGACGCAACTTCAGTGACTTGGTGAAACCAAGTCTCACGGTGACTTTTCCTAGGATCCACCTTCCATCTTAGATCAAACGTATGACAATAGTTCAGATTTTGAACTAAAAAGTAAAACTATTCGGAAAAAAATTGACAAAAAATCAGTAAATCATCGGTGCCTAGGTTTGAATCCTGTGAAAGTTTCATCCCATTCGGATCACTAGTTTGTGATTAAATAGATTTTTATGTTCCCAGTACTACTAGTTTAAACTAATATCCACTGCATCTAGAAAAACCCCAGAGCAGAATACACAAAAGAGGGAGGAAGTCAGGGAGACAAAATCCAATGCAAAACTTACCATGAGGTCGACGAGTTTTGAGCAGATGGAGCAGGCGCCGCTGACGAATGATGAGCCACAACCGTTGATGCTGAAGAAGCACGACCACGAGCTAACGCATTCCTAGCATCCCACGCAGCCGTCACTTTGGCAGCGGCAGCCAACATAGCCGAATTTGTTCCAGCAGCAGTCGACGAGGATTTTGACTACGCCTCCACCGCTTTCCAAGCATCACTCAACACTACCCAAGACTCTGATGCGGTACAAGCATCAGCCTCCGCATCCGTTTCACATGTATCCGCTGGTGCTGCTTCAGCATCCACCTCTGCTTTACAAGCATCCGCCGACGCAACAAATGCATCCGCCAACACCGATTCCATTTCTTGTAAACGCCACGAGCTTATTTAGCTCACAATGCCCAAAAATAAATGCATTCTATCCTTCAGAAATCCTGTAATGGCTTGAGGTTGGAGACGTACATACCAGCGAATGGCGGTGCGGTGGTGTTCAATGGTGGAGCGGCGGGGACGGTTCGGTCGAGGGAGGGCGGCCAGGCGGAGAAGATGACAATGGGGTCGAGGGGCACACGATTGAGCTACCTCGAACTCAAAACTAACTTTTGCCCCACTATTTTTTTGCGAACCCCGCCTTTTTAGGGAAAACCACAGCTGTATTAATAGTAGCAACCACACGAATGATACAAGTTTGTGCACTTGCGTTGCTCAGTTTCCCGCCTACAGACATCAAGTTTGTGCACTTATTCGTGTGATACAATCAATCGATGGGTAAAATATTCCAGGTGGTAGAAGCCTGCCCTTTCTATGACATCAAGATCTAGAGTTCAAA
This sequence comes from Avena eriantha, assembly GCA_910589775.1. NCBI lineage: Eukaryota > Viridiplantae > Streptophyta > Magnoliopsida > Poales > Poaceae > Avena > Avena eriantha. Next base: position 141,062,733 of record OU342741.1, on the reverse strand, counting down.
CTTCAGCCTAAAATTCCACAATCTACAACTACAAGTTTTGGTTTACTACCAGAAACATGCTAAAAAATCACTCACAACTGGCATTAACATCATCATTAACAGATCTCAGAAGGAAAAAATTGAAAGATAAAAAACCACCACAAGTTTGAATATGATGACTGTTGTTGCCAAATATAGTCACATAAAGCCAGGTCCAATATATATGTCATAATAGTACATCAAATATATAGATTCGTGGACACCACACCAGCAGAGCAAAAAAAACAGTTATAGTACCTGACTTAACAAACTATCATCCTCACAGGAGACCCAAACCCTTCAAAAATGAAAGTAGAGCGGTCAATATGGTTTACAGATTTCCTCATCTTTTGCAGGATCAGGACTGTATGGGCGTGGAGAATCTCGAATTTCTGTCAGGGTGTCATTTGCTTCTACAGCCGAATTGAAAAGATTGTCAGCTCGCATTCCCACATGTTCCAAGATCGGGTCGTACACCTGGCCAATCAGCTCGTCGCCCTCCACATCAGGCAACTCAGGGACTAAGTTATCAGCCATGAACTTTTGAAAATCAACTGCAACATCATGAGCAACTGAAATTGATGTATTCCATCCTGCAGTCAAATTAGCTATCCGCTTAGTGGATGTTGACACTTCTTCCTTCAGGCGCCTAATATATTCGTCCTGGTGTTTCACTTTCTCTTGAAGGCACGAAATCATGTGTCTATGAGCTTTGTATTTATCTCAGAGACAGGCAATTTTCAAATCCTTGTAGTGACCAGCACCATTATGCCATGAGCAATATGAGTAAGGTGGAAACTGCAGATAACAAATCCAAAATTAAACCAGATTCTCATTTCAAAAAAAATAAACCAAATTCTCGTTTCACAATCAAAATTTAGCTTCACACATTATGCAAGATCCACAGTGGTGCCGCAAATGGCAAAGAACCATAGAGGCATATTTCCCAAACATGGGAAACAGAACCGACATGAAAAGGGTCGTACTTCAGGGTTTGCCTTCTTAGCTGGCACATGAGCAGTCCTGGCCTTAGTAATAAGTGGCAACCGACCAGAATGACTTCGTTTCTGCAAATCATGATGCACAAAAAATGACCAGTATATTTTAGGGGACATTTTAAGTAATAAAGCGCTCTTCATTGAAAAAAATGTTTTCGGGGACAAAGCATAGGTTACTGAAATTCCAGCAAAGCAGCTTGATACATAAAAACACTTGTCACTCGATAATGCCTCCTCCACGGGTGGGACATGCGCATGATGCTAAATGAAATGCAGCAAAACAAGTAAATTTTAGGAAAGAACACATCAACTTCGCAATGCAAAGAAGGATACGTGCATTAATCTGATGCCAAGGATTGGGCATGTTTCCCTTTAACCAAAAATATAATTTAAAGAACTCAGCAATGCAGAACACCAGCAAAAAACAATATGTTTATGAATGATATGCAGCAAATTACATCTGCATTGTTTAGCAGATGACCGTTATGTGGAATAAAGCCAGGGGCAAGCTTCCCATCCTCAAAAGACTCTCTTGCTAGCATATACTTACCTATTTTCTGTGGACCTTATAACTAATTCCATGGCTACATCCATGGTGATCCCAGCTTCCTAATATGGCATATAGATCTACTATTTCAAATAGCAATCACCTAAACAACCATCCGGATGGTTGCGGACTCACCGGAGATTGCACTAATGCGATGGAAAGGTGGACGTTGCTGGGTAAAGAAGGTGTGGGACGGGGGAGGTGCACAAATGTGCAAAAAATGTAGCGATACTCGTATATAGATAGAGATACCAGTAACACATAAACCAGATCAATTAGTAGTAACCACAAACTCCAGAAGGGCTATAAGGAGACTGTCAACTACTCCCATATTAATTAACCTAGTGTAATTTAACGTGGTAGTACTATGAGATGGTGAGTACTAGTAAACAAAAGGGGATTACTTAATTATTAGTGGAATCTATAGCCAGCTACCAAAAGCATCATGAGCATGCTACATATCTAGATTGTAGACCATACTTGGTTAAGAACCTAATGTCCAGCTCTAATTACCCAAATCTAAGAGCATCTATCCTATTTACGACTGAGTGAAGTGAGTTGGAGACATCCGTTAACTCTGCAGCCATCTCCTCGGCATGCATCTGATGGTGCTCCTGCTCCTCCTCTTCGAGGTCATCGTGGATCTCGAGTTGTAACCACAGCGACATCATCATGCGCCGCAGCGAAAGTGAGTGCGGTAGATCTACCCAGTGGACGAACATGGAGCGCTCACATTCGTAGTTGCAACCCAAGAACCTGTGACCAAAGTTCATTCCCTCGAACGTGATGCGGCGCCAGGGTGCCAGGGTGCAGTCGCACTAGATCCGGAGATCTGCATCAGTAATGATGCCATACCAATCCGCATATACCATCCGTGCCGACATCTGAACCTAGGAAACATCGTCGATCAAGACGGGCAGAATAGAGAAAAACCCCAAAAGGAGAGAACCCATAAGCTGAATTCGAGAAAATAAACTGAGACCGTGAACTCTGGCATACTTACCCTAACCCGGCCGCCTTGCGTATTAAGACCCCCCATCGTTCGCCGGACCGGCATGACTGAATCTGCCGACATTGCTCGAAAAAAGAGCGCGCCTTCAAAGCCTAGCGCAGAGGCTTTGTGGAGAAGGAAGAGGTGGGGGAGTCGGTCCTCACATTTGCTGGCTACTACTCTGTATTGGATTTAACTCGACCACTGATAACTGGGGCCCGCGCTAGAGAGCTCGTGGGCCCCCAAACATCACTTACCTAGTTTGACTTGCATTACATGGAGTACTTTTGGAAAACATATCAAAACTCAATAAGTAAATAAACCAAAGCCCCCTCTCTTTTTGCAAAAACCCATTACAAAACGGAGACGCTCACAAATGCGTACACACACTCACCCCTATGAATGCTGGTACACACACCCTACACCTATGAGCACTTCAGAAAGACTAGATCTTGACACTAATCCCGTGGGGCTTGAGCTTGACGAAGTCACCATAGGCACCTCGCTATATATTAACGGGAACGTCGCCTCTCACTACCCTCATAACCATCCTTCAAAGTCGAGCGCCGAGGCTACGTGGCGAAGGAAGTGCTAGGGGGTTAGAGCTTATATTCATTGGCTGCTATGGGATGTAATTGAACCACGAATAATGTGGCCCTCGGTAGTGAGCTCATAGACCCTAGACACCAGTGACCATTACAATTACTTTGGGAAAACCGAGCAAAACTTAATACAAACAGAAGGCCCATCTCTCTCATTTTTGCGAAAATCCACTACAAAACGCACACGCTCACAAATGCATACACACACTCACCCCTATGAACACATGGATGCACATCCTACGCCTATGAGCACCTGCGAAAGATTGTGTCTTCAGACTGTCCAGTGGGGGGCTTGAGCTTGACGAAGTCACCATAGGCACCTACTTCCCTAGTAACCATCCTTCAAAGCTGAGCGTCAAGGCTTCATCGAGAAGGAAGAGCTAGAGAAGTCAGAGCTAACATTCGTTGGCTGCTATAGGATATAACGAGACCACTAATAACAATGGGGCCCCACGGTAGTGAGCCCATTAGCCCCAGACTCCAAAGCAAGCATGGTGTCAAGTCTTAAACATATATCTTAACGGTGGAGTGGGTAGTGCTAACAAAAAGATTCTTCAAGGTGATTCTAGTGCTAGACTTATGTCTAAGAGAATCAATTGGGAGGGCCCACTATTCAGTGGATAACAGTCTATTTTTATTTTTAGCATGGTTGTGTGGACCCACTTCAGTTCTAAACGCTGGACCGAAAGTAGTTTTCATAGCTACTTCTAGACATGGCACACACCCTTACTATATGTAGCTTAGAAATTTACTAGCCTCATGTCTAAGAAAATTGTAGGTTGCTTTGAAAGTTTTTCAAAAAAGCTTTTGCAGGTACCCATCGAGGGGTCAATTAATATATCACAAAACACCAAGAGTTTTGACAATAGGTTTAACTTCTTGCTAAGATAGATTTTGCATCTTGACAATTTAACGAAATTAGGTCAAACTTGAGCTACAAGTAAGCGCGATATAGATTGCTCTTGAATTAAATATCTTTTCGGAGGTCTATAGGTGTTCCATCACTATGAGTTTCCTACTATCTCAGGAAAGAACATTCTCAATTTTCGAGTGTGATGATGAGATTTTTCTTTCCCATAAAGCAAGTCTGAAGAATATGGATCTGAATCACAGACGAGGCAAGTTTTCAGACATATATTGTGGACCAACATGTTGTACTTACGATTTCCCATGTTTTATGAGTTCTCAAACTTCCTAGGTAACTTCACCCACTTGATTGATTTTATGCCTATTTATCGAAATTATTAGGTACAAATTGAACTTCAACAAGTAAATTGTAGGTTGCTTTGAAAGTTTGACGAAAGATCTCTCTTGGAGGTACCCATATCTATCGGGGGAGGGGTCAATTAATATATGGGAAACCACCAAGAGTTTTGATGATATATAGGTACGGTTCAACTTCTTGCTAAGATTTTGCATCAATTTAATGAAATTAAGTTAGACTTGAGCTACAAGTAAGTATGATAGACTACTCTTGAATTAAATGTCTTTTCGGAGGTAGATGGGTGCATCTTCTTGTAGTAAACAATGTCGTCGGTGTGAGTTTCCAACTACCAGGAAAGGACATTCTCAATTTTCCGAGTCATGTCATGATCATTCTCCCCCGTAAAGGAAGTTCAAAGAATATTGATCTAAATAAATGCCACAAGCCAAAGTTTTCACACGCACACACACACATGCACGTTCCACACTCGTATATACTGTATGAAATGTGATTTAACGAACATTAAGTTGTTATTAACCAATAGGCTTGTTAGAGAAAAGGCATACATTAAGTATATTAATAATAACTATGTAGAACATGGTGGAGTTTGCTCTAGATACTATTCAACACGAATCCAACTACTCTGAACCATTGGATCTAACAGCCCAACGGCCACGATTGGTACTATGGATCCAATTCAAAACTGCCTACCTAACTCCACCCACTTGAATGACTTAATGTCGATTTATCGAAAATAGGTTAGATTTGAACTTGTATAAGTAAATTTTAGGTTACTGTGAAAGTTCTACAAAAAGGTTTTGGAGGTACCCATCGGGGGTCACAATTAATATATGAGAAACCATCCAACGAGAGTTTTGACGACAAGTTGGATCAAGACTCGCAAATCCAAACATTTTGCTAACAGTTGGATCTTCTTTTCCATTCCTAGCATCTAAAAAGATTCTACTAATAGTCTTGATGAGAACGATGAATGCTAGTATGCGCAAACCTCAAAACACACACTTTATTGCTCAGTTTTAAGGTCCTTGTGCTAAATGCATGGACTTGGATGCAATTTTCATTTTTATGAGGTTCTTGATATGTAACTTGTACTTCCACCGACCGTGTTCACTCTCAAGCACATCGCACCTACTAGACCAACCATTAGATCGGCCATTTGTAGTACTTCTTATTATCTTATCTTTATCTTGTCCTATCTCTTACAATAACGTACCATACCACGCACTACATATAGTGTAGGGATTAACTTTGAACATTGACCATTGAGTCAAGACTGGCAAATCCAAACATTGCTAACCGTTGGATCTTCTTTTCCATTCTTAACATCTAGAAAGACTCTATTAATAGTCTTTAGCACGATGACCGCTAGTATACGTAAACCTCTAGCTCAAAACACACACTTCATTGCTTAGTTTCAGGGCCGTCCTTGTGCTAAATGCATGGACTTGGATGCAATTTTCATTTTTTATGAGGTCCTTGATGTAAATTGTAATTCTACCCACCGTGTTAACTCTCAAAGCACCTCGCTTCCTACGAGACCTACCATTAGATCGACCATTCGCAGTACTTCTTATCTTACCTTTATCTTGGTCTCTTATCTCTTACAATACCATGCATACCACCACTACATACTGTAGGGATTAACTTATTTGAGCATTGACCGATGGATCAAAACTGGCAAATCCAAACATTGCTAACTGTTGGATCTTCTTTTCCATTCTTAGCGTCTAGAAATATTCTACTGATAGTCTTTAGCACGATGAACACTAGTATGCACAAACCTCAAAATGCATAGTACTTCATTACTTGGTTTAAGGGTCCGTGTGCTAAATGCACGGACTTGTTGGATGCAATTTTGATTTTTTATGAGGTCCTTAATGTAACTTGTACTTCCATCGACCGTGTTAAATCTCAAGCACCTCGCTCTTACGAGACCTACCATTAGATCGGCCATTCGCAGTACTTATTATCTTATCTTTATCTTGTCTCTTATCTCTTACAATACCATACCACTACATATAGTGCAAATATTAACTTTGAACATTAATAGTTGGATCAAGACTGGCAAATCCAAACATCATTGCTAACCGTTGGATCGTCTTTTCCATTCTTAGCATCTAGAAAGATTCTATTGATAGTCTTTAGCACGATGAACGGTAGTATGCGCAAACCTCAAAACACAGTACTTCATTGCTTAGTTTCAGGGTTCTTTGCTAAATGCATGCATGGACTTGGATGTAATTTTCATTCTTTATGAGGTCCTTGATGTAACTTGTACGTACTTCCACTGACCGTGTTAACTCTCAAGCACCTCGCTCCTACGAGACCTACCAAGGTTACACAAAAATGCAACCGCCCCAATTATCACACAAACTGGAGCACGGTTTCTTATACATAATACCCAAGTTTTTAGTACTAGGATTCCTAGCTAACTTCACGCACTTTGGTGACTTCTTGTCAACTTAATGAAATTAAGTCAAACTTTAGCTACAAGTAAGTGTGATAGATTGCTCTTGAATTAATTGTCTTTTTAGAGGTAGATGTGTGCATCTTCTTGTAGTAAACAATGTCGTCGGTGTGAGTTTCCAACAACCAGGAAAGAAAATTCTCAGTTTTCTGAGTGATGACGAGATGATTCTTTTCTGTAACGAAAGTCCAAAGAATATGGATCTCAATTCCATAAGCCAAGCTTCTAGACATATTATCTAGGTGGACAAATGTGTTTTACTTACGATTCCCATGTTTTATGAGTTTTCAAGGTTCCTAGCTGACCCCGTCCACTTGTTGAATGACTTTATGTCGATGTATCGAAATAAAAGGTCAAATTTGAACTACAAGAAATAAATTGTAGCTTGGTTTGAAAGTTTTATGTAAAAAACTTTTGCGGGTACCCATCCAGCAGTCAATTAATATATCAGTTGAGACTGTTCAACTTCTAGTTACTAAGATTTTGCCTCTTGAAAATTTTGAACCCCTTTTGAAAACGATCACATGAAATAAGGAGAGACGGGAAATGATTTTTCTTTTCTCTATGGTCAACACAGAAGCTTGAGGCGCACCTTAGGATTAAAGATACTTTATAGTTTCCACTATGTATAAGGTGAACCTTAGCGGATGCCACATACTAGGCCTTATTAAGGTGTGCTTTTTATCCATATATCTACTGCTATAATGGAGCAGTCTTGAATTGGATCCATATATAGCACCAATCTTGACCGTTGGGCTGTTAGGTCTAATGGTTCAGAGAAGCTAGATTCGTGTTGAATAGTACCTATAGCAAACTCCACCATGTTCTAGAACCATCATGTCACCAACCCCAAAATTTCAAAACACAGTAGGTTGTATCCTCAATATGGGTAGATAGTTATTATTAATAGACTTAATTTATGCATTTTGGGGTGGTGACATGATGGTTCTACGACATGGTGGAGTTTGCTCTAGGTACATACTATTCAACACGAATCTAGCTTCTCTGAACCATTGCATCCAACAGCCCAACGGTCAGGATTGGTGCTATGGATCCAATTTAAAACTGCTCCACTATACTAGTAGATATAGAGATATCTTATCTTATCTAATTATCTTATGACTATATAGTGTACGAATAACTTTGAATATTGACCATTGGATCAAGACTCGTGAATCCCAACATTTCCAGATGTTGGATCTTCTTTTCCATTCTAGCATCTAGAAGATTCTATTAATAGTCTTCAACATAATGAATGCTATGCACAAATCTCAAAACACACTTCTCCATCATACTAGAATTTTCTCCCTCGTAGCTAATAATCATTGAATTCTACATGATCTTATCTTATCTTACCACTATATAGTTGACGAGGGTTTAACTTGTCAATGCTCATTGTTATAGATTTGGGTTTTGGAGAAGGAGGGAGCGCTGGAGACATCTATCGGCTAGCAAACAAGCACACAGGGGACAAAGATTTACCCAGGTTCAGGCCTCATAGAGGTCCCTACTCCTGCTTGTCTCCTCGTGGAATTATCGAAGGAATCGAAGATTACAATGGTGCGCAGATGCAATCTGGCGAGGGTGGTGGAAACTAGGGCTGCGTCTGTCCTCCTCGCTGCCCCCTCCTAGCCTTTATATAGATAGGCTAGGTCCCAGGTAGCAGGTCGAGTCGGTTACAAATTAGGGTTTTCCCCTTCAAACTTTCTATCTTTAACTTCTTCTTGTTCTTCAAGTAATCGAGAGTCCGTAGGTTACTCGAGTCCCTCGTTTGGGCCTTGGCGACACCGTGGGCTTGTACGTATTTAGACTATATATACCAAACTCGAGTACTTGTAGGGTATACCCATGTCAGTAGCCCCCGAGTGTCCAGTGGAATCGCAGATTCGACTGGGGACTTTTTGAAGTCTTTCGAGTGCCTGAACGAGTGTATTTCGACTGCTTTATTTGTGTCATAGGGATTGTTGATGTACGTGCCTGATATAACCGAAGTATCGGTATCGGTTAACCACCTTAGGGTGAAACAACACAATCTACTTGAACTCGAGTCCCCGGACTCGAATCCGGAAAAGTGCTGGCGTAATTCGACTCAAGCCGCGGAGGTCTTACAAGAGTCGAATTCCAGTTATATGGGTGTGAGCACTCAATGCGTCCGTCGAGGCATGTTCATCATACCTGTAGGCACGGATACATTTCTGGTAGTGCGCAGCTAATGTGTTGCCAGGCCTTGTTCAGGTCTTACCTTCATGTTGTAAGCGCGGCATCCAAATTTTATCATCGCGGAGACGATTCGGGTGACCCAGGTGACGCAGTCTCTTTGTAGGGAAAAATTATGAGGCGGTGTCGCCATGAGTTTCGAGTGTGGATGTTATCAACACACAGTTTTCTGTGTAAATAATCATAGGGTGCGCGACCAGCGCTCCCTATGGGAGTAGCCCCCGAGTGCCTGGTTGAGTCGAAGACTCAGGCAGGGACTAAAGAACTTTTGCAACTACTGTCATCTTTTGTTTGCTTGGTTCAGTCGAATTTGTTTCCGGCGCTCCCTATGGGAGTAACCCATGTCCTCAATCGAGTGGTTGGGTTTGCTTGTGATTGTCCATATTCCTGTAAAAAGAAAACAAAAAATCATAGGGTGCACGACCAGCGCTCCCTATGGGAGTAGCCCCCGAGTGCTTGGCGGAGTCGAAGACTCGAGCAAGGACTCAAATAGTCGAAGTTTTCCGCTGTGTAGCTTTGATGACGTCAGTGCTGACGCTTTCATGACCTCAGTTGCTCGCGTGAGTGAGTTTGACAGGACGTGACGAGCAGTGGGTCCCACTATCTGACTGATTTGACTGGGCGTGCGTAATCTTTATTTTAACTGCGCCTCCTCGATTTCCGTGCGTAATGGGAGTAGTGGAGGGACGGTTCGCGCTTCCGCTCCTCCACGTGTCCAACACGATGTGTGACACGCGTCCAGTAGGGTTTTTCTGAGCCGTTGGATTGCATCTTCCAGGGGTTAAGTAGCGGCACTGCAACGGTAATTTTCCCATCTGTTCTCATTCATCCTTGCTGCCATCACCATTGCTGTTGCTCTCTGTTGGACCAGATCTGTATCTTCCCCATCTACTTCCTCCGTTCCCACCGCCGTCGCGCAATGGGGAAGAAGAAGGGAGGCGCTGCTGCTGATTCTGCGGCCACCATTGCCACGACAAAGAAGAAGGGCGGCTCCGCCGCTGCGGGCACCAACACTGCTGCCGGCGGGAAGAAGAAAGTCCCGGCGACCCGCATCACAAATGGTGCGTGGCGCCCCTCCATCATCAAGGCGTCCGACCTCCGTCTTCTTCGCCAAGACGGAGTACTGTTCGCCACAGTCGCCGACACGCGCGTCCCCGGCGGTGAGGCAGTTCCTGTCCCCCCCGCTGGTTTCCGAATGATGTTTTTTGCATTCATCATTCGCGGTCTCTCCTTGCCTCTTCACCCCTTCTTTAGGGGTCTTCTTTGTTTTTACGGGCTCTAGCTCCATCAGCTGTCCCCAAACTCTATCCTCCATATCTCTTGTTTCATTACTCTCTGCGAGTGCTGGCTCAGAATCGAGCCACACTTCGGCCTCTTCAAGCGCCTCTTCAAATTGAAGCGCCAATCTGCCACTGGTTCTTTAGTCTACGATGTAGGTGGTTGCGGAATTCATGTCGACCCATCCGCCACCTACTTCGACATCAAGCTCATGGCGTCTGTCTAGGGATGCAGGGACAAATGGTTCTACATCCGCGATGAGAAGGCGAACGGTGAGCTCTTTGTACTCGCGCCCTTCGATCCCATGACGCCATGCAGGAGGATGCGCTCCTGGAAGAACATAGTCATGCCTGGCGAGTCCACGGAGACAGATGCGTTGTACAGGCGCGTCTGCGACCTCGAGACTCACATAGGCAAAGAGGAGGGAGGCTGGGCTCTCATCCACACTTGGCTGCGCCGTCGCGTCCAGCCTCTGCAAGCCAAGGTCCACCCCATGTTTCAATGGGCTGGCGCTGATGATACCACTCGCGTGTCTGCCGATGGCATGCCCGCGAGTGAGGTGGACAAGAGGGTTCGACTGGTCACTAAGTACACCATCAAGGATGTACTTCCTAGTGAGCCAGTTGTTCCTCCATTTGATGCTGCGAATCCTCCTCCTGAGGTATAGTTGTGCTACGCAGTAGCTAAATTTGTCGATTGCTTCTCTGTTGTTTACTTGCTTTTTGCTGAATTTGTTGTCTGTATGCAGGATTAGGTGGTATCGCCTTGTATGCCCCCTCTCCCTGAGGGGATTATTCCTCGCGAGGCCTTGGAAGAGGACGAGTCGGAGTCGACCGTCCCTTCTGATGTAGAGGAGGAAGCCCTCGAGTCCGATAATACGGAAACTCGCAAGCGTTCGCGCATCGAGGATTCCGACGCGTCGTCTCCATCGACTCTGGAAGGTACATGTGTTGGTGCAGAGTCGCCGATACCTTCTATTCCTGTGAGCGTCGTGGCACCATCTTCTCGCAAGAAGATGCGATTGCCCAAGGAGTCTTCGTCGGAGTCAGGGGATGCCACTTTTGATTTTGACAAGTTTGACTGGTTCTAGTTCACTAGTTCTTCTCTGTTTTGTCCTTGTTGGCTCGTCTTTAGGTTTGCCCTTTCCTAACTTGGATTTTGTCTTGTAGTCAAGAGGCGTCGTCATCTTCTGGCGACGTGCGGTTTTTGAAGGAATCAGGAGTCGCGACCTCAAGGGCCAAGAAAGAGGTCGAGCGCGCTCCTTCCCCTCCATTGGCGGCCCACTCCGGGCACAACTCTTCCAGCTCTCCTCATGCAGGGGAGCATCGAATGGTTGCTCGGATGATGGTACAACAAACATCTTCAGAGTCATTGGAGGACCATGTAAGTGTAGTTTTTTCTCCTTTGTAGTGTTGCAGTCGATGTTATCTATTGCCTCTGATGGTTCCTTGTTGTACGATAGCTCCTTGTGAAGGAAGCCGCGCACTTGGCAGAACAAGTGATGGCGATGGGCCGCCAGCATGCAATGCTGGAGACGCGTCACCGCATGGTTGAAAGTGAGTGTTCTACACTTATTCTTCTTTGTCTTCTCCTTTTGATATAGTCGACTGATGGTCAACTTTTGTTTGTTGTGTAGCTGAGCATAATGCCCTATTGCGTGACGCTACCACCTTGGAGAAGACACTTGCTGTGGCCGTGAAGGGTCGCGACGAGGCAATCGCAGCGCGTGACGAGGCGCGGAAGCGTGAAGAGGATCTACGTGCCTCCTTCGTGGCCAGGGAGAAGTTGTTCGAAGAACAACTATTCTCAATTGCCAAGGCCCTCTCAGGTACTTTGCTTGTGTATATTGTTACCCTTGTCTGCTTCGAATGCTTTTGCTGGTGGCGCTGATGTCTTGGTCCATGTGTGAATTTATGTACAGATGCTGGCGATTTGAGCTTTGACCCACAGGCCCTTCGTCGTGATGACGCTCTGGCGGGTGCATTGTCAACAGTCGAAGATCGCAGCACCGCCGTGCAGGACAAACTCTCCAAGGCTAAAAGCGTGCTTAGTCGCCTTCGCGAGGAGCTGATGCCCAAGGCGGAGCTGGTCGAGAATATTGACGAGTTGGTGGAGTCACTCGCGGGAGGTGTGCCTTCCAGCTTCAAGAACTCACTCCGTGCGGCCGACGCGTCCATGTCGCTTGCCATAGTGCAGGCCCACGGAGTCAAGATCGATCCTGCCGCAGTGTCGAAGGCGATGCCTGTTAGCACGGACGGCCAGCAGGTAGTCTTCGCTCCCTTCATGACTCATCTGATAAAAACTGTTGCGAAGTACTCCGAGGAGCTCCAACGTGCCAAGAAGGCAGCAAAAGCTTCGGCATCAGGGGCCGGCAGAAAGTCAGTGGCGTCTGACACTGCCACGGACTTGATGAAGCCCCCGAAGCCGTCGAAGTTGAAGAAGCCGGCTGCTCCTTAGTTAACTTTGTAATAGTTAGTAGCTTATGTCCTTTTGTTTAAGAACATGCCTGCTGGCGAGTGTATCTGCTGATACTTTTGCTAGTCTGGAATGCATCTGATCCTTTTGTCTTTGTGTTGATTTGGTCGTCTTATTTGCTTCTATCTTGACTTGTGGTAGGGTACATCAAGTGATCCTTTGAGGGAAACCCAGGACTTGCCATCTCTTGATGATACCGTGGCACCGCTACGCTCTAGGGTAGATGAGATGTCCTTGCTTTCGCGACTGCGTGACCGTGTGAAGCAGCTAGAGCGTGAGTTGCCTGTGCTCCGTGGTAATGCGGATGTATGGAAGTCGAAAGCGGAAAAAGGCACCGCTCGAGAGCAGTATCTGCTTGGCGAGGTGACGCAGCTGGGCGACCAATTCAAATGTTAGTTTGCTTGTTCTCATCTTTTCCTTGTAGTTACTCGCAGTGGTACGTTGTACTCATGCCGCTGTTGCTGCTTCGTGTAGTTGTCAGCGCGCGTCATCCGCAGGAGGAGAAGGATAGGATTGCCATTCGCCTGCATGATCTAACCCAGGAGCAACTTCAAGAGAGTGGGTACTTCTAGGTAGATCATGATCGTGCGACTGCGCTGGCGACCCTGCAGGATCGTGCATCGTGAGTGCTGCTCTTTCTGAAGAAGTCACAGTCATGCTTGAAAAACATTTATCGGGCGATGTTCCCACTGGATGATACTCCATCAAGCTTGCTGGCCCTCCTTGCCAAGTTTCAAGATCTGTCCGCGGTTCGCGAATGCGTGAGGCAACAGTTGGTGGCTGGTGCCAAGGCTGCTCTCTCAGTGGTGCGATTGCATAGGCCTGACGTAGATGTTGCCGCCGTTGCGTCTGGGCCGCCTGCACCGCCAACAGGTTCTGCTTGGAATATGGTGCCGCACTATCAGGCGGTGGACCGCCCAGCAGAAGAGATCGTTGACTTCTTTGAGGAACAAACCAACGTTCTTCTGCTGCGATAGTAGCCTAGTTTGTATCCTGCATATAAGTGTACTTTTGTTGTAAAGTTCGTATAGATGTTGTAGATAATTTATTATCAAATGTGTATAAGGAGCTTTGTTAGCATGAAGTGCGTTGCACGATGCGAGTCCTTTTCGTTAGCCTGGCCATGTTGTATCTCAGTCCCTTGTCAACCTGTCAGGTGCATTGCAACTGGGTTGAGGTTGTGTTTAAGGGTTTCGATTGATGTACCAGCTACTCAGGATGTCGCGTTTTGGTTCGAAGAACAGATGTCTATAGGGTGGTGCAGCCCCCGAGTAGATAAATCGGAAAAAGTAAAGGAGAACACAGAGTTTTGGGGCACTTAGCTTTTATTTATTCGAAGAATAGTGCGGGTACAATGTGTGGCTGAGTAGCCTTGGCTGAATAGTCTTATTTGCGATGTAAAAGTAAAAAGCGACTACGGGTAGAAGCGTCGCAGTTGTGCGACGTTACAGGGGTTGGAGTACGCGACTCCTGTCTCTAAATCTTGAAGGCGATAGGCGCCACCTAGGATTACTTCTGTAATCACGTATGGTCCTTCCCAGGGGGACTCGAGCTTGAGATGCCCCTGCTGCTTCAGTCGCAGGACCAGGTCGCCTTCGACGAAGGATCTGGGGCGAAGCCTCCTACTATGGTAGTTGCGCAGGTTCTGTTGGTAGATCGTTGATATTTCCGCGGCGATTTCCCTTGCTTCGTCAAGGAGGTCGACAGAGTCTTCCAGTGCGAGGGATGACTCTTGTTCGCTGTAAGCGACCACGCGCGGCGCCTTGTACCATACCTCGGCTGGTAGCACTGCCTCTGCTCCGTGCACCAGAAAAAATGGCGTGTAGCCCGTGGCGCTGTTTGGAGTTGTACGTACGCTCCAGAGTATGGATTGCAGTTCGTCCGGCCAGCAACCCGTGGCTTGTTTGAGTGGCTGGAGGAGTCGCTTCTTGATGCCACTGCAGACGAGCCCGTTTGCCTTTTCCACCTGACCGTTGGTCTGTGGATGCGCTACTGAGGCGTAGCTGATTTGATCCCTAGGTTCTCTCAGAATTCTTGGAACTCCTTGGATGTGAAGTTCGTCCCGTTGTCGGTGATGATGATGTGTGGCACTCCGAAGCGGTAGACGATGGACTCGAAGAATTTAACTGCGTTGTGCCCTGATTGGTTGGTCATTGGCATGGCCTCAATCCACTTGGTGAATTTGTCGACTGTGACCAAGAGGTAGACGTAGCCTCCTCGCGAGGACCTTGGAAGTTTGCCGACCATGTCGAGCTCCCATTGTGCGAAGGGCCAGGCCAATGGGATTGGCCGTAGCTCTGCGCCCGGTGCATGCGGCTTGTCCGCGAATCGCTGGCAAGCGTTGCATTTTTGGATGATGTCCTTGGCGTCACGCATGGTCGTAGGCCAGTAGAATCTAGCTCGTAGATCTTTGGCAACGAGGGCACGACTGCCGGCGTGGTGCCCGCAGGTCCCTTCATGGATGTCGAGGAGAACTGCTTTTCCATCGGCCAAGGAAACGCATCGTTGGAGTACTCCTGTGATGCTGCGTTTATACAGTTCGCCGTTGATAACAGCGAATGCCTTGGATCGCCACGTGATGTGCCGTGCATCTGTCAAATCGTCTGGTAGCCTCTTGCTGAGGAGGTACGTGATGTACGGCTGCGTCCATGATTGTTCTATCATCATGACGCTCATTGGTCCTTCGAGTCCAGTGTCCAGTTCCAAGTCATCGAGTGCCATTGGCTCATTGGGTGGCGTAGCCCCCGAGCCTGTTGCTGCGCTTGTTTTCTTCTCTGCGGCCTTTGGCTTGATGGAGCGTTCGCAGATGCGCTCGAGAAATACCCCGGGTGGTATGGGGGCGCAGGTAGAGCCTATGTTGGCGAGTGCGTCCGCCTCTTCGTTGCTTTCGCGACCTACGTGCCGCAGCTCGCAACCATCGAAGTCTCCTTCGAGTGTATCGTAGAGGTCGCGGTACGCGATCATGTTGTCGTTCAGTGCGTCGCACTCATGCATTGTTTGGTTGACGACCAACTTGGAGTCGCCGTATATGATGAGCCTCTTGGCGCCGCAGGCTTTTTCCATCCTCATCCCGTGCAACAGGGCCTCGTATTCAGCCTCGTTGTTTGAGGCTGTGAACTGCATTCGCAGGATATACTTCAGCTTGTCCCCTTGAGGTGATGTCAGTATGGCACCTGCACCTGCTCCGTCTTTCCGCTTGGACCCATCGAAGTGCATTTTCTAGAGGTAGGACATATCTGGCTTGTCCGGGAGCTGGTTCTCCATCCAGTGCACGAGGAAGTCTGGGAGAACTTGCGACTTGATTGCATCGCGCTTTTCGTACGTGATGTCTCGTGGAGATAATTCTATTCCCCAAAGCGCGACTCGTCCCGTGGCATCGGGGTTATTGAGGATATGCCCCAAGGGGGCGTCGTTGACCACCACGATTGGGTGTTCCTGGAAGTAGTGGCGCAGTCGCCGGGCGGTCATGAAGACACCGTACGCCAGCTTCTGGTAGTGCGGGTACCGCTGTTTTGTTGGCATGAGGACCTCACTGAGGTAGTATACTGGGCGTTGTACGCCGTGGACCTTGTTTTCCTCAGCTCGTTCGACGACGAGCACTATGCTGACCACTAGATTGGTGGCGGAGATGTACAGCAACAGTGGTTCCCTTTCTCGTGGAGTCACCAGCACTGGCGAAGTGGATAGCAGGCGCTTGAGGTCTTCGAATGCTTCTTGCGCTTCAGTGGTCCACTCGAATTTTTCAGTTTTGCGGAGGAGCTGGTAGCAGGGCAGCGCCTTTTCGCCCATTCGACTGATGAATCGACTGAGGGCCGCGATTCGTCCAGCCAGCTGCTGGACGCCCCTTATGTTTTTTGGCTTCTCCATGGCCAGTATGGCTTTTATCTTCTTCGGGTTCGCCTCGATTCCCCTCACGGAGATGAGATACCCGAGTAGCTGCCCAAATGATACACCGAAGGCGCATTTGTCCGGATTGATCTTGATCCTATAGCAGTCGAGATTGGCGAAGGTTTCGCGGAAATCGTCGATTAGAGAGGCTTCCTCCTTGGTCTTGATTACTATGTCGTCGACATAGACTTGGATGTTGCGACCTAGTTGTTCCTTGAGACAAGCCTGCATGCACCGCTGGTAGGTGGCTCCCGCGTTCTTTAGCCCGAAGGGCATTGTGTTGTAGCAGAACACACCAAAGGGCGTTGTAAACGTTGTTTTCTCTTGATCTTCCTCCTTCATTTGAATTTGATTATAGCCTGAGTAGGCGTCGAGGAAGCAGAGGCGCTCGCATCCCGCGGTGGAGTCGATGATCTGGTCGATCCGTGGCAGCGGGAAGTGATCCTTTGGGCAGTGCTTGTTCAAAGAGGTGAAGTCCACGCACATCCGCAGGATGTCCGTGTCCTTTTTTGGTACTAGCACCGTGTTGGCGAGCCAAGTGCTTTACTTGATCTCGCGTATGAACTTGGCCTCGAGGAGTCTGTTGATCTCCATTCCAACTGCCTGCGCCTGTGGCTCAGACAATCGCCGATTTGTTTGCTTGACTGGCCTTGCGTCGGGGTTGACGTTGAGTGCGTGCTCGGCGAATTCCCTAGGAACTCCTAGCATGTCCGCAGGACACCAGGCGAAAATTTCCCAGTGCTCATGGAGGAATTCGACGAGCGTGAGTTCCTATGCGGGACTCAATTTGTTGGCGATGAGGGCGTCTTGGCGGGATCCGATGGGTGGACCTACACTTTCTTTGTGTGCACAGATGAGTTGAAGGAGAGATCAGGTGAGCTTGGCCTGCTCAGGGGAGGTAGACTATTGTCTGTCGTCTCCTTCAGTCTCGTGAGTTCCTCCTGCATGCCGAAGAACTGGGAGATTCTGTTGAATTCCCTGTCGCAATTGTCAGATCGCTCAAAGCTCCCGTTGATCATGATGATGCCATTGGGACCTGACATTTTCATCTGTAGGTAGGCATAGTGGGGCACTGCCATGAACCTAGCGAACGCGACGCGCCCGAGGATGCAGTGGTACTGTGAGGGCCAGTCGACGACCTCGAAGTGGATGCGTTCGCGCCGGAAGTTCTTCGGCGTGCCGAAGATAACGTCGAGGTTGATTTTGCCCAGGGGGTATACGCCTTTCCCTAGGACGATGCCGTGGAACGTTGTGTCCGATGCCTCCAGGCAGGTTAGAGGGATTCTCATTGCTCGCAAGGTACTCGCGAATATGAGGTTGATGCCGCTTCTGCCATCCATGAATACGCGGCTCATGTCGAAACCTCCAATTTGCGCCTCGAGTACGAGGGGGCAATGGCCTGGACGGGGTATCTGAGGCGGATGGTCGCGCTTGTCAAAGGTGATGCATGACTCGCTTCTACTGAGGTACTCAGTGGTGGAAGGTGGCGAGTGCGTGGCCAAGTTGACTTGGCGAGTGATGGCCTTCTGCACCCTGTTGGAGGGGCGTCCCTTTTGGATCATCATGGTGCCTACGGCCCGTGGGTACGGTTCACCTCCGAGGTGCTGGTCCGCTGCAGCTGCGTTCGGGGGTGGCCCAGGTGGCGGTGGCAGCAGCTTCCCCAATCACTTCATGTGCACCGTCATCAACGCAGGCGATACCTCTGCCAATCGCGACAATGGTGGTAACCCCGGTAACGGGACCGATCCGCGTAACGCCGGCAACGGTGGCAACGGCGGCAACGGTGGCAATCGCACCCCTCGCATTTCTGGTCGTTGGATCTTCTTTTCCATTCTAGCATCTAGAAGATTCTATTGATAGTCTTGAACACAATGAATGCACTATGTATAAACCTCTTGAAACACACTTCTCGATCATACTAGAATCTTCTCCCTCGTTTCTCTAGACCATGTTACCAAAAGTGTTAGGTAGCTAATAATGTTTGACTTCCACACATGATGATACAAACTACAAGGACCAAATATACACCCATACTTTATAGATGTTGATCAAATTTATAATTTTTTGTGCTTTACCAATTATAATTTTATATAGTGATGATATGTCATACGATTTACTATCTGAGCCTTATTAAGGTGTGCTTTTTACACAATGCGGGAGTAGTATATTTCTTTGCTTAGACATATGGTCACATTTGTCCACGCGCTGTACATGCTGAGAGAATAAAATGTTGGCAGGGGAAGAGGGCAGCAGCGAAGAGAAGTTGAAGGCGGTTCCATGTCAGAGCAAAGTTATGATGGGTTTCTGACACGAGGTACTCATGCAACCTTACAATGTACACTCTACTAGTAGTAAATTTCAGGACCTATGCACGCAAAACAAATCGTGTGTTTTCTCTCTCCTTCCCTATGCTCCATCTCTCCTCCCCTTTCCCCTCGTGCACCGGTCTGGCTGATCTCTCTCCCCTCATCCACAGCGTGGCGCTGCGCACGTGTGCCTTAGTATGGTGACTCTGTGTCTCTGGCGTGTTCGGCAGCCACACGTTGGTGTGGAGTAGGGACGAGGATGAGTACATAGGAAGGAAACCACTTTGGTCCTTGGCGGCACAAAAATTCAAACTTTTCCGGTTTATGAAATTTTCACTTGCTTCCCAAACACCAGGAGGGAAGGTTATCCAAAAGATCAGCCAAACATCGGGAGGGAAGGCAATTTTGAACTTTTTTTGAACATTGATCACATTGAATAAACGAAAAACAAAAAACAAAAGTTTTACTCATGATGTCCTATCATGTGTAGTACACCACGTGCCATGAAAACTGTAATCATGGGATTGGATAAGTTTTGGAAAATAGCTTCACAATATTGTCCTACCATGTGTATGGACACTATCGGGTTTATTTCAACCCAAATGACCAAGGTCATCAAGGCCATATTGACATCATAGTTTACAATTTGATAGAGTTCCCACGATAGTTTGGTAGATGGGTGCATCTTGGCATAGTAAGCTATCAACACCCGGATTTTTAATCCCAAATGCCCGTTATGCCATACCTCGCAATCCCAGGATTACCATTTTTGCGAGACATAACAGATTGGATATCACGGTACATCATCCATTACAAACCATAATAAGGTTTTACACAAATAAAGGATCTCATGATCCAAACTTAATACAATCAAGCAGCGAAATAATAAAGCATAGTAGTGGGCTCCATCGTCAGGGTCACAGGCAATGCTGACGATGGGAGATGATCCTAGTTGTCGTAGACATCCTGCTGTCCATCATCCTAGTAGTCCTCCTCATAGTCTGGCCATGGGAATAACCAGGGACAAAGCCATGAGTACTCTTTAAGTACTCGCAAACTATCACTAACTAGTAAGGTAGTTCTAGTAGGAAGCTTAAGCTCTAGGTTTATTTGCAAAAGGCTAGATTTATCTAAACTGAGTTTGGAAGTAAAGAAAGATAATTTGATGTTCTAAATCACTTAAGTGGGAAACTAGTTTTCATCTTCACAACCCTGTTGTGGTCAAGTCAAAATCATAGTTCACTTCACAAGTTATTTTGAAAACATCTGACGACGGAATAGTATGGCCACTCCAACTGTCCATGACCGCAGACGCGGCTATTCGAATAGTTTGAAACTCTACAGAGATGGTACACTTTCACC
This sequence comes from Avena eriantha, assembly GCA_910589775.1. Classification (NCBI taxonomy): domain Eukaryota; kingdom Viridiplantae; phylum Streptophyta; class Magnoliopsida; order Poales; family Poaceae; genus Avena; species Avena eriantha. Next base: position 141,042,359 of record OU342741.1, on the reverse strand, counting down.
ACAAAATTCAATACATCCGTCAGGGATAACCCTGAATCATCATTCTTAGTATGCGGATAATCAATCATAACCTTTCAATTATACACTCTAGTATAGGCACCTCCCCTCTGAGCTTGGCCTCCTAGCCATGGTCATCTTCCATCCTCGGCACTACATAGGTGGACATCATCAAGAGGTAGCCTCAGCTCAAACCTCTTCCGCGAGGGAACCCATACTAAGGCATATAAATTTCCGGCTAAGCCCTACCCAATTCAGGTATTGTGGTTGTACGGTAAAATTGGAATGGTATTGCATCCGAACCCAACCATCAGTTTTCATAAAAGGGCTAAGGCTCATGCCTCAACATTTTCATCATCAAATCCATTTGTGTTTCTCAACACATGTGAAAACATTTCAATAGAATGGCTCATCATTCCAAGGTTTTCATAATCATTTTCACCAAGTATTCCCATCTAAAGTGTGTTGGGTCCGCAACATAGAAAACAAAAAATTTCCTACAATGAGAACTACACGCCAAGATCTATCTACTAGGTATAGAGAAACGGGTGGACATACATCCAACGAGAACTTACCCTCGAAGACAACAAGTTTTGTTAATGAGTAGGAACTCGTGGTTGATGTAGTCGTACACTTGCCGATCTCAAGATCGTGAGGAAGTCCGAGGGCCACAACTCAGCAGCGCATCTACACTCCCACACACGTTCAACCCACCGGACAACCTCCACCTCCTCGCTCCAGCGATCCAGCGGAAGCAGCAACTCCTTCCAAACGAAATGCCACCGGGAACATGTATCTCGCTAATTTGAGACCATGGGGAAATAATTCTAGAGGGGGAGAGAGATCCTTCACGAGGAGGTGTGTGGAAGAAGGAAGAAGAGGGGGGCCTTTTATAGGAGGAGGGGGGGTGCCCCTCCTCTCCATGGCCGGCGCATGGGGGGTGACTCCTCACCTCCCCCATTCATGTGGTGGTAACCCCTCCACATTAAAATGCCTCTTCACATTCCCCTTTAAAGTCCCTACTTTAAATGCATTAAAATTCTCCAAGTTTAATGCTCTCTCATTTAATAAAACTCTTTTATTAAATTTATTCAGAATTTTGTTAATTACTTTAATTAACAAACATTCACATATAACCCCTTGCAATATTTCAATATCACATGCAGAACCACTTCCTGCAATTTCACCCGAAACAATTTCCGGTTTCTATCGAAACAATTCTTGCGCTTTGCAATTCTTTCGTCTGAAACATATGTGCTCCAAAATGGTGTCCAGTAACTCTTAAGTGTGTCACCCTACGGTTCGTGAATAATGCAGACATGATTGAGACTCCTCTCAGATCAATAATCAGAAGCGGGACCTGGAGGTCCATACCGACTCCTGTATATATTCAACGATGACTTCTGTGATCGTGAGAACCTTTAACGCTTGTAATTTAATCCCTTTGTATCTTGATATAATACATGTCCGAATTCGATCATCGGTATCCAAATACCTAGTTTGATCTCGTTACCGACATGCACTCTTTTCTCGTTCCCATGATATAACATTCGAGTGATCACATCACTTGCTTGCAAGCTACCTTAATGTGATATCACCGAGAGGGCCCAGAGTATATCTATCCGTCATTGGGACTGACAAATTCCACTCTTGATCCATGAGCCTCAACATAACACCTTCGTAGCACTAAACCCATCTTTATAGTCACCTAGTTACGGTGTGGCGTTTGATGGTATCAAGATACTCTTCCGGTGTTAGCAATTAACATGATCTCATGGTCTAAGGATAAAGATTACTTCGTATGATGTTATAGCAATGTAAACATAATGACTTGATCGTAATGCTATACTTCGGATGAATGTTCATCACATCATGTCACAAATGTTGTGACCTTGTTATTAACAACATCCAATGTCCATGATCAGGAAACCTTGATCATCTTGTTAATCAACAAGCTAGTCTATAAGAGAGGCATAACTAGGAACCCTTTTTGTTTATTAAACACACATCTATTGATGTTTCCGATCAATACAATTATAGCATGCAAAATAAACATCTATCATATACAAGGAATACATAATAACAACTTTATTATTGCCTCTTAGGGCATATTTCCTTCAAAGTGATCAAGTTTTATGCTTAGCACTAGCCACTAAGGTTAAGAGTGTTCACTAATGAGGGGTTCTAATCTTCAATCTCATGCCATAGAATGACATCTAAGTATAACTAGATAGGCCTAGTTTTATACTCTTTATGCCATCTATACTAAAAGTAAAGAACTTTGATAAAGTAAAAGAATAAAGCTTGCAAGTAAACTTGGGATTGGTATAATCAAAGGTATATAACAAAGCATTCCTAGTGCATGTTGCTTAGGTTAATACTTGCAAAGGTTAGCTTGCAAGGTCTAACTTGCTTACTAGTGATGGCTTGCAAGTAATAGCTTGCATAGGTAGAAAACTTGCAAGTGTTAGCTTGCATGGTTAACTTGTATAATTCTAGCTTGCCTTGGTTGGTGCAGTGATTGAAGTTTTCTTCTTCGTCTTCTAGGTAGAACTCCTCCTCCTCGTATCCTTGGTTGGGACTATCGTCTATAAATGAATACGGCGTACACAAATCACCAAACAATACTTAATTACTTCTATTTAGCACACTAAGGCTCACACTTGATGATCTAGCATCATCACAATCATCACATGAATTAAAGAACTAGTTTTATTCATCTTATTTGAGAAAAGTAATTTCTACTCATTGAAATTAATTAAGATTTAATATTCTCCAATTTAAAATATGGGATCATATGGACACATGTCATCACCACATATTCTAATACATGGGAATGTGATTTAAAGTGTTGGTCATATTTTATAAAGTTTAAGATTATCATTTGATAGATTTAAAGTGACTAGAAATGCCCTAATAGCATTCTTTTGGTACTAGTCCAATGTCACTGCATGAAAACCTAAATATTTTTTACATATTCAGATAGATATTGTCAAATGTGATTTTTGAGAGTTGGAATCAACTCAAAAGCTATTATGATTGATTTTTGAAAAATGTTTTAAGTTGCAAAAGTCTCTGTCTTATTATTTTTACTATAGATTATCTCTAGCTCCAAATGATTTAAATCCAACGGGCTTGGATAGATAATTTAATTACCTTTCTAGAAAAATTTGAACCATGCAATTTGGTTCAGTGAAACTCTCGGAATTGATTTTTGAATCGGTGGACTGAAACTAGTTTAAACTAAAATGGAAAATCAATATTTGAATTTCCTGGGCTGCGTGGGAAAGCTAAACGGGTCGGCCCAATTGCATTGCATAGCGCAGCGGGCTACTGACAGATGGGGTCCACCAGTCAGCGGCTGCATCTAAATGAAACGGTTTCAGCGAATCTGGACCGTGCAATCTAAATCTAATCTAACGGCCGAGAGTCATCGTCGATGACGAACTGCTTCGGTGAGGAATCAGACCTAGCGTGGTGGTGGGGGTCTGGCTAGGCTCACCTGGGCTCCATCTAGGGTCGGCGACGGGGACGATCGACATGGTAGACGAAGGCGGTTCGAGGTGCGGTCACGGCAGGGATTGGGGTGGTCGAAATCGACGGTGCCCTTCTCCTCCAGCAGCGGCGGGCTCCGGCCAAATTCCAGTGAGGGAGAGCTCGCCTTGCTCCAGGAAGAAGTGGGGGAGTGGCTGTGAGGAGTGGGGAGTGGAGTGGTGTGGAGAAATGAGGCAGGCGTGGCCTCCTTTTATACTACGGCGAGGGGACCGAACGGTGCGGGCGCGAGCTCAACGGTGGCATCGCTACAGGCGGCTATCGACATGGCTGAGGTAGGTGGACGGTGCGTTGTTCCCTAGCGGTTCACACAGGCGTAATGGCGATGCGTGGAACAACGTGGTTCGGTCGGGAGCGTGCGGCGCTCCGCGCGGGCGCATAAGTGTTTGCAGCGGCGTGCGGCAGCTGCGGGTCGCGCGGCGGCATGCGGTAGCTGCGGGTCACATGGCGGCGAACGAGAGTGTATGCGGGGTTGGGGTGATCATGGCGAGAGTGAGCGTGCGCGACGAGGGTGAGGCGGTCGGGTGCGGCGAGCTGGCGCGCTCTGGACACGGCACATAGACATAGGGCGTGGTGGTGCTAGGGTGGTCCAGGGCTCGCCTGGGGTTGAGGCTTGGACAGGGGGTGGCGGTGGAGTGCGACGTGTCTGGTGCCCATCGTAGGCGAGGGCGGCAAGGCCTTTGGCGCTCTTCCCACTGTCGGCCGGCGACGACCAAAAACTGGCGGCGCTCCACTATGCACATGGTGAAGGGGGGGCTTGTGTAGTGCCTGGTTAGGCTTAGGGGAGACAGGGGGTTTAAGAGGGGACCAAATGGTCGAGAATTACTGTGGAAACATTGAAGTTAGGCTAGAGTTAGTTTAGTGCAGGCCAGGTTTTGTTGTAATGGCCGAAAGAAATGTACTTTGGAATTTTTGATTCCAATTTGGTGAGTGGTTTGATCTTAAGCTTGAGAGTCTATGTTTGCTTGGAGAGGTCAAGGGGAATTGATTTGATAGGTTTTTGAAGAAGTGGGATCTTAACATATGAACTAGATTCAATTTTCAACTGTCCATTAATTTGATTTGAAAGATGTTTTGGTAAGTTTGTAAAGTGGGCCTTGATACACTTTTACTTGGTCTAGCAAGGGGTGAAAATAAGTAGAAATTTTCTGTTAGAAATTATCTTCTAGGAACACTCAAAGTGGCCTAGTGGTTTACTTTTGTCAAAATGGCCATTTACTTTATTTATTCATATTTGATTTCTTTTTATTTTGATTTTGTTTGTAATTGGTCTAGATGATGTAGTATTCATCTTTAAATCATTTCACATCATTTGTAGCAATCGAGCATGACATTTTCCATCAATCACGCGATAATGCAAAACTAACATGCATTTATATTTAAATTATTAACAAAAGTTTTTGTTAACCTTGACTTTGGGTGATTTGAACTTGATAATCTTCATTAGAAGTTTTGGGGTGTTACAAACCTTCCCTCCTTAAACAAAATCTCGTCCCAAGATTTAAGAAAACTAGGAACTAAAGAGATCTGGAAACTCCATCCTAATGTAATCTTCTCGCTCCCAGGTAGCTTCTTCTTCAGTATGGTTACTCCATTGGATCTTGAGAAACTTGATACTCCGGGTCCTGGTGGTTCTGAAGGCTTCTTCCAAGATACGGATGGGTACTTCACGATAGTTTAGATCCTTGTTGATATCTATGGCTCGATGATCGATGTTCTTGAACACTTCGGTCTTCTCCGGAACATCTAGGCATTTGCGCAGTAACGAGATATGGAACACATCATGGATGGCTGACATCTCCTCTGTCAGTTCCAGTTGATAAGATACTTCTCCTCAGTGATTCAGAATCTTGAAGGGTCCAATATATCAGGGGGATAACTTTCCTTTCAGTTGAAAACATTACATTCCCTTCAAAGGTGACACTTTGAGATACACAAAATCTCCGACATTGAAGGTCAGGTCTCGACGTCTCTTGTCATCTTAACTCTTCTATCTAGATTGGGCGGTCTTGAGGTGCTCGCGGACTTTGTGAACCTTATCTTTGGCTTCTCGTATGATGTCAGGTCCGAAAATCTGACTCTCTCCTACTTGCGACCAATTCAAGGGGGTACGACACTTCCTTCCATATAAGAACTCAGATGGGGCCATTTGCAAACTAGCTTGATAACTGTTGTTGTATGAGAATTCTGCGAAAGGCAGACAATCTTCCCATTTTGATCCATACTCTAGCACACAAGCTCTCAACATGTCTTCTAAGATTTTGTTGACTCTTTCAGTCTGTCCATCGGTCTGTGGGTGATAAGCTGTGCTGAAATTCAGCTTGGTTCCTAATCCTTCTTGGACTTCCTTCCAAAATCTTGAGGTAAACTGGGTTCCTCGATCCGACACTATGGTCTTGGGGGTTCCATGCAAACTAACAATTCTAGCAATGTACAACTCTGCTAGCTTCGAACTCTGGTAGGTAGTCTTGACAGGTATAAAATGGGCTACCTTGGATAGTCTATCAACTATGACCCAAATAGAGTCATTTCCCCTACTAGAAGTAGGCAAATCGGTGATAAAGTCCATTCCGACAGAATCCCATTTCCATTCCGGAATGTGTAATGGTTGCAAAAGTCCAGCGGGTCTCTAATGTTCCGCTTTAACTCTCTGACAGATATCACACTTGGCTATGTAGCTTCCGATTTCTCTCTTCATCTCGTGCCACAAAAATTGCTCCTTCAAATCCTGATACATCTTTGTTCCTCCGGGATGGATAGAATAAAGAGTATCATGAGCTTCCTGCATGATAACTTGTTTCAGCTCCAAATCTGCTGGCACACAGATGCATCCTTTGTACCACAAAACTCCTTCTTCATCTTCGGTGAATCCGGGTACCTTCCCTATACCGATACGATGCTTGATTCCATCGATACTTGCATTTCCTTTCTGGGCTTCCTTGATCTGACTGATCAACGTGGGTTGAAGTTCCATGCTAGCTAAAAATCCTTTGCTAACTAGCTCCGTTCTAAACTGCTCCAACTCCTTATGCAAACTTAGCTGGGCTTCTTTGATCATGGTGTTTAATCTACATGGCAATCTGCTAAGATCATCCGCTACCACATTGGCTTTGCCGGGGTGATAGTGAATGTCAAGGTCATAATCCTTGATTAACTCTATCCATCTCCTTTGCCTCATATTCAGCTCCTTCTGAGTGAAAATATACTTCAGACTCTTGTGATCTGAATAAATCTCACAGCGGTTACCCATAAGGTAGTGACGCCATGTCTTCAATGCTAAAACTATGGCTGCTAACTCTAGGTCATGGGTAGGGTAGTTGTGCTCATGCTGCTTTAGTTGTCGGGACAGATATGCTATGACTTTTCCTTCTTGCATCAACACACATCCGAGACCATTCTTGGATGCATCACAATACACATCAGAAGGCTTCTTGATATCCGGCATAATCAAGATTGGGGCTGAAATCAATCTCTTCTTGAGTTCTTGAAAACTTGCTTCACATTTGTCAGTCCATGCAAACTTCTTATCTTTCTTCAACAATTGGGTCATCGGTCTTGCGATGCTCGAAAACCCTTCAACAAACTTGCGGTAATATCCCACTAATCCGAGAAATGTGTGGACTTGGGTTTGAGTGGTTGGGGCTTTCCATGCTTCAACATCTTTGATCTTGGCGGGATCGACAGCGACTACTCCTACCGACACAATATGTCCTAGGAATCCTACTTCCTTCAACTAGAACTCACATTTGCTAAACTTAGCATACAACTGATGTTCTCTAAGGGTTTCAAGGATGGTTCTCAGGTGTAGCTCATGGTCTTCTTATGGCTTGGAATATATTAGAATATCGTTGATAAAAATAACGACAAACTTATCCAGGAAGTTCATAAAAATCTTATTCATGAGATTCCTTAAATAAGCGGGGGCATTGGTTAATCCAAAATACATGACAATATACTCATACAATCCATATCTGGTGGTAAAGGCGGTCTTTGGAATATCCGTTGCACGAATATTGAGTTGATGATAACCAGTTCTAAGATCAATCTTAGAAAACACTCTAGCACCAATCAACTGGTCAAACAGATCCTCGATCTTTGGCAGTGGGTACTTGTTCTTAATGGTGACGTCATTCAGCTTCCGGTAATCTGTGCACAAACGGTTATCTCCGTCTTTCTTATCCACAAATAGAACATGCGATATCCATGGTGATGTGCTTGGTTGAATCAAACCTTTCGCCAGCATAACATCAAGTTGTTTCTTCACCTCCACTAATTCAGATGGGTTCGTACTATAAGGTATCTGAGCTATGGGTCCGGTTCCAGGAATTAGTTTAATAATGAACTCGATATACCGATCCGGGGGCATACCGGGCAATTCATCTGGGAATACGTCGGGGTATTCACAGACTACTCTGACTTGGTCTAAGGTTGGTTGGGCTAAAATCTTGTTGCACTTGAATTGACGGGGCAAGGTTTCAGATACATGCTCTACTGATACTCCAGAGCTACTGGTCATGGTTATGGCTTTCTTGGCATAGTCGATCAATCCTTTATGTTTCGACATCCAATCCATTCCTAGTACTACTTCTAAACCTTTGGTTCCAAGTACTATTAGACTGGCATAAAAATCTATTCCATGGATTCTGATAGGTACAACCTTGCAAAATTTTCTAGCTTTGGTGGTTGAACCAGGTATTTGAACTATCATAACTTGCTTCAATTTTGTTGGTTGAATCTTACTAGTGCATGCAAATTCTTCTGTAACAAACGAGTGCGATGCTCTAGAATCAAACAACACTTTTGCAAGTACTGAGTTAACAGAAAACATACCCAGCACGACATCTGGTGCTTCATGAGCTTCTTCGGCATTCATGTGAAACAGACGGCCATTGCAGTTGAGCGAGTTCCCTGGGGAAAATCTCCTTCCAGGCTGAACACGGTGTTGCTGCTGAGCGGGTGCATTCACATCGGTGGCTTCTGCAAGCTTCTTGGGGAACTCATTAGAGTAGTGACCCTTTGACTCCACATTCAAAGCAAGTAATCTGGGACTTGTCTTTGGCTACAACAGGCACAACATTGCTTCGAGTCCTTGGGGCAGTATTGTTGTTGTTGTTGTTGGACTTGGGTGGTGCACGGTTGAAGTTGTTGGAGTTGTTGGGGTTGTTGTTGTGGTTTCCTCCAGACTTCAAGTTCCCTCCGCTACGACTGAGGTAGTTGGGACGGGACAAAGGGGTCTGTTGTTTCTTGGGGCATATCCTACAAACGGGTTGGGGCGATACTTCTGGTTATTGTTGGATCCACTCTGGTGCATCATTATGTGCTTGCGGTTGTCATTGGCTTGGTCAATCTCCCCTTCCATCTGAATGGCGGAATCCACTAGCTCTTCTAGATCTTCCAAATGTATGTTGACTAACACTGTCTGCATCTCATCATGCAATCCATTCAGGAACCTTTCCTTCTTCTTGGCTTCAGTGTTAATCTCATCAGGGGCATATCTAGCTAGCGACAGAAGTTTGTCATGGTACTCAACTACCGTCATCCTTCCTTGCTTCAGTTCTCTGAACTCATCTCTCATTCTGGTGACTAAACCTTGCGGCACATGGGTGTGGCTGAACTTGATCTTGAATGCTTCCCATGTCATCACCTGACCGTTGTTCATGGTACAGGTGCTATTCCACCAGGCTCTTGCATCTCCTGCCAGGTAGTGGGTGGCAAACAACACTTTCTCGTTGGTTTCAACTCCTACAACTTCCAGATTGTTCTCCATGGTTTGCAGCCAGTCATCAGCATCTAAAGGATCTTCGGACTTACTAAAGATAGGGGGATTGGTATTCTGGAAGTTCTTGAGTTTGGATCCATGGTCATCCTGGTTTCCATGGCCTTGATTATTGTGGGCCATCTAAGCTATCTATTGTAGAGTGGCTAGGTTGGCTTGGCGTTCTGCTCTACTAGCTTCACAGTCAGAAACTAGCATCTGAAGAATCTACAACATCGGATCCTAAGATGAGCTGCTTCCTTCGGGGTTTCCATGAGTCATCTGAAGATTGAGATAGATAATGAGATAAGAGGGAAATTTCTAAGGTTCATGGTTTTGTTTTCAAAAGCTTTAAATTTTGAGTTTGACTCAGGTTTTGCAAACTAACACTTCTTCTCATTCATTCATTCAAGCACACAATACAACACACACCACAACACAACTGGAAAACAGATGGTTTTAAGAACCATTTTGTGAAACTACGATACAGTGGGACCGATACAACTCATTCCTACGATAGTGATCAAGTGCATCTAGTCATCATCGATGAAGTTGGAATCATCATCATCCGTGTGGAACTCCATGGCATCATCCTCCAGGTAGTCGTTGTCATCACTGAGGTAAGAGTAAAGATCTCCCTGGATATCTTCACCTTCCTCCTCCTCCTCCTTTGCTTCCAGCTGGATTTCATGCTCACGGACGGTCTTCTCGAGAGCGGCCACCTTCTTGCGAAGACAATCGATGGTGCGATCCTTCTTCTCGCGTTGACGATGAAGTGATTGGCGATCCTTGACGAGCATGGCGATTGTTTGGTCCTTCTTGACGGCAATGGCATGGTTGTGGTTGGCGTAGGCGCGAGCGTTGTCCAACTCCTTCTGCCTATCATACATCATGAAGTCAAAATTGTCCACTTGGTGCTTCAACTCCGGGTGGCTTGGCATCTCCAATGGCATTCCCATAGAGTCACACCTTGTGAAGTGAGCAAAGAGAGTTCCCTGGATCAAGTTGATGTTTTGTCCGCACAGACGGGCAAGAGCTTCATGCATGGCCCTGGCTAATCCATCTAGCCAGTTGTTCTCCCGCAGGGTGAATTGGATCTTCTCGGAAGTGGGTGCTTCCATCTTGCCTCGGAGGTCTGCAACTATCAACCATTGTAGATCTCCTCCGATGTGATCGTTGAGTTGTTCCCCGAAGAATTCCCGGTGCGGGCGCTCCAGATACTCTGACAGTGCATCTAGATCCCACTCAAAGATCAGTTGTCCTCCGTTGCCCAATTGGTAGAACTTGCAATACTGAACTTCCATCTATAAGAATTTAGGATGAGTAAGTTAGTTAGGTGATCAAGTGTGTCAAATTTTATGTAGAATGTAAGAATGTTTTAAGGAACATGATTTTTTTGAAAGAATCTCAACGGTAAGAGTGGGAATAGGTTTTCACAAATACTCACTTCCTTTGTTTTTGAAACTAAGCTTTTGTTTGGACGTCCATTCTAACTAGGGTCTCCTATGGTCAGGATGGCTCTGATACCAACCTGTCAACACCCGGATTTTTAATCCCAGATGCCTATTATGCCATACCTCGCAATCCTAGGATTACCATTTTTGCGAGACATAATAGATTGGATATCGCAATACATTATCCATTACAAACCATAATAAGGTTTTACACAAATAAAGGATCGCATGATCCAGTCTTAATACAATCAAGCTGCGGAATAATAAAGCATAGTAGTGGGCTCCATCTTCAGGATCACAGGCAATGCTAACGATGGGAGATGATCCTAGTTGTCATGGACATCCTGCTGTCCATCATCTTGGTAGTCCTCCTCATAGTATCGCCACGGGAATAGTCAGGGACAAAGCCATGAGTACTCTTTAAGTACTCGCAAACTATCACTAACAAGTAAGGTAGTTCAAGTAGGAACCTTAAGCTCTAGGTTTAATTGCAAAAAGCCAGATATATCTAAACTAAGTTTAGAAGTAAAGAAAGCTAATTTGATGTTCTAAATCACTTAAGTGGGAAACTAGTTTTCATCTCCACAACCCTGTTGTGTTCAAGTCAAAATCATAGTTCACTTCACAAGTCATTTTGAAAACATCTGACGACAGAACAGTATGGCCACTCCAACTGTCCATGACTGCAGACGCGGCTATTCGAATAGTTTGAAACTCTACAGAGGTGGTACACTTTCACCACAAAATTCGATACATCCGTCAAGGATAACCCTGAGTCATCATACTTAGTATGCGGATAATCAATCATAACCTTTCAATTACACACTCTAGTATAGGCACCTCCCCTATGAGCTTGGCCTCCCAGCCATGGCCATCTCCCATCCTGGGCACTACATAGGTGGACATCATCAAGAGGTAGCCTCAGCTCAAACCTCTTCCGCGAGGGAACCCATACTAAGGCATATAAACTTCTGGCTAAGCCCTACCCAATTCAGGTATTGTGGTTGTACGGTAAAATTGGAATGGTATCGCATCCGAACCCAACCATCCGTTTTTATAAAGGGCTAAGGCTCATGCCTCAACATTTTCATCATCTTATCCATTTGTGTTTCGCAACACATGTCAAAACATTTCAATAGAATGACTCATCATTCCAAGGTTTTCATAATCATTTTCACCAAGTATTCCCATCTAAAGTGATTAAGTTTTATGCTTAGCAGTAGCCACTAAGGTTAAGAGTGTTCACTAATGAGGGGTGCTAATCTTCAATCTCATGCCATAGAAAGACATCTAAGTATAACTAGATAGGCCTATGTTTATACTCTTTAAGCTATCTATACTAAAAGTAAATAACTTTGATAAAGTAAAATAATAAAGCTTGCAACTAAAGCTTGGGATTGGTATAATCAAAGGTATATAACCAAAGCATGCCTAGTGCATGTTGCTTAGGTTAATACTTGCAAAGGTTAGCTTGCAAGGTCTAACTTGCCTAGTAGTGATGGCTTGCAAGTAATAGCTTGCATAGGTATAATACTTGCAAGTGTTAGCTTACATGGTTAACTTGTATAATTATAGCTTGCCTTGGTTGGTGCAGTGATTGAAGTTTTCTTCTTCGTCTTCTAGGTAGAACTCCTGCTCCTCGTATCCTTGGTCGGGACAATCGTCTATAAATGAATACGGGGTACACAATCACCAAACAATACTTAATTACTTCTATTTAGCACACTAAGGCTCACACTTGATTATCTAGCATCATCACAATCATCACATGAATTAAAGAACTAGTTTTATTCATCTTATTTGAGAAAAGGAATTTCTACTCATTGAAATTAATTAAGATTTAATATTCTCCAATTTAAAATATGGGATCATGTGGACACATGTCATCACCACATATTCTAATACATGGTAATGTGATTTGAAGTGTTGGTCATATTTTTTAAAGTTTAAGATTATAATTTGATAGATTTAAAGTGACTAGAAATTCCCTAATAGCATTCTTTTGGTACTAGTCCAATGTCACTGCATGGAAACCTAAATATGTTTACATATTCATATAGATATTGTCAATGTGATTTTTGAGAGTTGGAATCAACTCAAAAGATATTATGGTTGATGTTTGAAAAATGTTTGAAGTTGCAAAAGTCTTTGTCTTATTATTTTTACTATAGATTATCTCTAGCTCCAAATGATTTAAATCCAACGGGCTTGGATAGATAATTTAATTACCTTTCTAAAAAGATTTGAATCATGCAATTTGGTTCAGTGAAACTCCCTGAATTGATTTTTGAATCTGTGGACAAAAACTAGTTTAAACTAAAATGGAAAATCAGTATTTGAATTTCGTGGGCTGCGCGGGAAAGCTAAACGGGCCGGCCCAACTACATTGCACAGCGCAGCGGGATACTGGCAGATGAGGTCCACCAGTCAGCTACTGCATCTAAACGAAACGGTATCGGCGAATCTGGACCGTGCGATCTAAATCTAATCTAACGACTGAGAGTCATCGTCATGACGAACTGCTCCAACAAGGAATCAGACCTAGGGCGACGGTGGGTGTCTGGCTAGGCTCACCTGGGATCCAGCTAGGGTCGGCGATGGAGGCGATCGACATGGTAGACGACGGTGGTTCGAGGCGTGGTCACGGCAGGGCTTGGGGTGGTCGAATCGACGACGCCCTTCTCCTCCAGCAGCGGCGGGCTCCGGCCAAATTCCGGCGATGGAGAGCTCACCTTGCTCCGGGAAGAAGTGGGGGAGTGGCTGTGAGGAGTGGGGAGTGGATTGGTGTGGAGAAATGAGGCAGGGGTGGCCTCCTTTTATACTGCAGCGAGGGGACCGAACGGTGCAGGCGTGAGCTCGACGGTGGCCTAGCTACAGGCGGCTATTGGCGTGGCTGAGGTAGGTGGATGGTGCGGTGTACCCTGGCAGTTCTCACGGGCGTAATGGCGAGGCGTGGGGTGGCATGGTTCGGTCGGGAGCGTGCGGCGCTCCGCGCAGGCGCAGAAGTGTTTGCGGTGGCGTGCGGCAGCTGCAGGTCACGCGGCGGAGAACGCGGGTATCTGCGGGGTTGGGGTGATCATGGCGAGCGTGAGCGTGCGCGGCGAGGGCGAGGCGCGGTCTGTGCGAGGCGGTCTGGTGCGGCGAGCTGGCGCGCTTTGGACTTGACACAGCTAAATAGGGCGCGGCGGTGCTAGGGTGGTCCAGGGCTCGTCTAGGGTCGAGGCTTGGACAGGGGGTGGCGGTGGAGTGCGGCGTGTCTGGTGTCGTGCCGTAGGTGAGGGCGGCGAGGCCTCTAGTGCTCTACCCACTATCGGCCGGCGATGACCAAAACCTGGTGGTGATCCACTGTGCACACGGTGAAAGGGGGCTTGTCTAGTGCCTGGTTAGGCTCAGGGGAGACAGGGGTTTAAGAGGGGACCAAATGGTCGAGAATTACTGTGGAAACAGTGAAGTTGGGCTAGAGTTAGTTTAGTGCGGGCCAGGTGTTTGTTGTAATGGCCGAAAGAAATGTACTTTGGAATTTTTGATTCAAATTTTGTGAGTGGTTTGATCTTAAGCTTGAGAGTCTATATTTGCTTGGAGAGGTCAAGGGGAATTGATTTGATAGGTTTTTGAAAAAGTGGGATCTTAATATATGAACTAGATTCAATTTTCAACTGTCCATTAATTTGATTTGAAAGATGTTTTGGTAAGTTTGTAAAGTGGGCCTTGATACACTTTTACTTGTCTAGCAAGGGGTGAAAAGAAGTAGAAATGTTTCTGTTAGAAATTATCTTCTAGGAACACTCAAAGTGGCCTAGTGGTTTACTTTTGTCAAAATGACCATTTACTTTATTTATTCATATTTGATTTCTTTTGATTTTGTTTGTAATTGGTCTACATGATGTAGTATTCATCTTTAAACCATTTCACATCATTTGTAGCAATCAAGCATGGCATTTTCCATCAATCACACATTAATGCAAAACTAACATGCATTTATATTTAAATTATTAACAAAAGTTTTTATTAACCCTAACTTTGGGTGATTTGAACTTGATAATCTTGATTAGAAGTTTTGGGGTGTTACATAAGCATTGTAGCATGTGGGAGTTTCCAACAATTAGGAAAAAAAGAATTTCAATTTCCAGTGAGGACGGTGATGTTATTTTGTGAAGAAAGTCCAAATAATATGGTTCAGAATGCCACAAGCCAATGATTTCACACATACTGTAGTTGATCATGGTTCCTATCTAACTCCGACTAAAAGTTTCCATATTACGATGGGTCGTGACACGCGGTACTAGTACACATACTACTACGTAGTAGATTTTCTCTCTCCTTCGCCCCTCTCACCATCCATCCACTATCCTCTCCATTTCTCCTTTCTTCCCGTGCAAGCTTTCATGCAATGATTACACTTCTAGTCTGAGATGCAGTAGTGCAGAAAAATATGAGGCCCACACCATACCACCATCAATCAAGTTCGGTGACGCAACTTTGTGAAGAGTATACGTATTGTAGCTAGATAAGTATGTACTACTATAGACACTAAATTTTTAACGGAGGAAGTAAGAGACACCGAGTAATTCCTCATAATCTGCATGATTCTCTTTATTTTTGGATAAAGAGGGGTGCCTCCTGAATTCTCTGGGCCAAGAAAAATCAAGAACCGACAAGTCTGGTATAATCCTTTTTTTGTTGACGGGACGAGTCTAGTACAATGTATTTATGATATTTTGGGATAGTTTTCAGGGTATTAACACAAGCACGACTATAAATAGACATTATAAATTTGCAATAGTACGCACCCCTACTTTCAACCAAAACACCCAACCCACCATTGCTTAGAACTCGATCTCTCTCTATTTCCTTCCAAAATGTTGTATGACAGCTCTCTCCAGAACACGTCGATTGACCTGACAAATGGGAAAGGCCCCGAAACTCCACCTGGAAGCCCAGACTCAGTCAACGGGCCATGGCTGCCATCGCTGTCTGACTCCTCTGATGAAGAAGATAGCCACTGGCAGCGCTTTTGCGAAGGGACACCACCACCAACACCGAGCGACTCTGATAAGACGGAAGATGAGACTAAGGAAGAGGAGGAGTCTGAGGTCAAACTTGAGGAGGAGGCCGAAGACGACGAGAGGGAGGAGGCCGAGGACGATGACAGGGAGGAAGCCGAGGACGACAACGAGGAGGTCTCTTCCTGCCCCCCACCGAAGAAGCGTGCCCGAGTGCAAAATTAAATGGCGTCCAGAGAAGAGGCGGGTAGTGTAATATATCTCGTTCTACGAAGCATCTTGGCTTTGGTAAATAATGTTGTCAATGAGAGTTCCGAACTTTTAGGAAAATGCATTTCAATTTCCAAGTGCTAGGATTTGTTTTTAGTAATTAAGTACGTCCGAATAATTTGTCTTAGAGTGCACTCACTGTATTCTAGCAAAATATAGATAATTTCCACCACATGTTAGTACTATATGAAAATACTTATTTCAATTTGTGTCATGATACATAGTTTTTTTGGCGGGAGGGGATGGTAATGATACATAGTTGAAACTTAAATGGTGTCCTCTTATATTTGTGCTTGTTTGGATGAAAACTACAAACATGGATTTGGACAACTTTCGAAAAACTTTCTACACAATAGTAGAATAACCATGTATGATACCAAAACCTCCCGGTACTACTCTGATACCAAAACCTGTGACACCCCCAGGATTAGGGCTAGACAAATCTCAAACCTCTATCTGATATAAGCCTAACCTAAATCTCGGAAGCATACAGAGAGAGAATCGGTAACATTACAGTGACCCTACGACACAAAAGTTATTACAGCAAGCTCATAACTGAGGAGAGAACCAAAATATTACAAGCAGAGGCCACTGACCACAAACATCAAACAACGGAAGGAAAATTATGCTATTAAGTATAGCAAACTTAACAAATGGCCTAAGAGGCCTGAAGCATAACGATGACGTCCCAATCCATAGATTCCAGGCTGCCAACCGAGAACCCCAAGCTACTCGTCGACGTCGATGTTGTAACAAACTCTCCTTCTGTGGTAACACTTACCTGCTTCAAAAGTATCAACAAAGCAAGGCTGAGTACATGGTGTACTCCGCAAGACTTATGGATGGTGGGGTTACTTTGCATAAAGCTAACTTTCTTTATAAAAGAGAGAGAGGAGAAGAAGCTCGACTAAATAGATAATTTTAAAAGGGGATAAGAAAGCGATATCTCTAGCTTTGATCTTCTTGATATCCACCGAAACTTTATCATCTGAACCTACCAACTAGGATCACCCCCTCAATCCCTGAGGAAGCATCCTTAAGCACACCTCACATCTCTTGTCAAGTTTTACGATTAGGTTAAAGTTCTCTATGCTCTTAGAATCCGTTCCCAAGTCATCCATAACTCTGGACACGGCTTTTCGAAAAGATTAATACCCTGCAGGGGTGCACAACTTGACCCACACGTACCACCCTCCTCTTAATGCCAAATATTATTAGCCCTCTTCCTTGGAAGGCCGGTAGAGAGTGGATGGACACTACATTTACCTTGCTTTCGCCGAGACCATGAGTCACGCCCTAAGGAGATGCCGCTGTAACGGGTCAAGTCCCGAAGCCGGTCCCTAGAGATGTGTGCGGGTAACAAGATTTCGGAGGCCATGCCTCTCTTGTTCCTGGCCATGCTTACCTACCTGTATGAATGCACCTCCTTCAAGAACGACTAGAATACACATGTCGAATGGAACGCCCGAACTATGTGACTCATGGAATCTACTATGCAAGTTAGTTGGTCGAGGGGGTTTTCAGGCCCCCGTGTGGCTGTACGCTCGTCTTGGTTTAAGAGGCAAGAACTCAGGTCCTAGTGGTGGCAAGTATGGGACTGCAAAAACCACAACCTGACGTGGCCTCCCATACAAGCCTTAACATGTTTAACTTCCATCTCTAATCATACCACGACATCTTGTCCAACTAGGTTCATTCGTAGCTCTGATTCATCGACTGGATGGACTAGCGGTAACAGCTAAGCAGGGCTAAGCCAAACAAGTATAAATAGCTCTAGCGAAGCTCATAAGCCAAACCATAGTTATGCTAGGAGAAGTGGATCAGGGAGTATAGGCTACAAGGGAACATGCATTAGGTAGGATTACTATATCTATCAATAAAAGACTTTGGAATCGTATGCACATGGCAAGAATGAAATACTTTGAAAGCATAGGATTTTATCATGTGTGGGGCTTTGCTTGCCTTTGTCTATTGATACTCAAATATAGAACTTCAGGTTCATCTGCTTGGCGTCATTCATCGATGACCTTCGATGGTGTTGATCTCAGTCTTCAAGTTACGATGGTGTTGATCTCGGTCTCCGATCTCAATCTTGCTATCGTAATCGGAAAGAACCAAACACCGGAAAGAAAGGGGAAACAACAATCAACACATGGCATCAATGCAATGCTCAAGCAAGGATGATGATATGACAAGTTAAATTTTATTGAAATGTAACCCTATAGCATGCTTGGTCATTTTAAACGGGGCCCGAGGGGTCCAAACCCTAATTTGGAGAAATCCCGGATGCATATGAGAGGGGTTAGTTTGTTCTTCTAATTAAACTTGTCATATAAGTTCCTTAACAATGCATGATTATGAGCCTATTGGATAGATATCATTTTTCTGAACATTTGGATATATTATTTGTATTTTTCTGACTTAAAATGAATTAGTTATGATTTTCCCATTTTTAATCCATTTTAAATCATTTTTAAAACAATTAAACATTTTTGGATATTATATAAATTATTTCCAGCTGGACCCACTTGTCAGAAGTTTAATAATTTCATATATCATTTTCAAAAAGATTAAAATCCTGACAGACGGGGCCCACCTGTCATATTAATATACAATTATAGAAAATATTTTAAATAAAACGAAAACAGGGATTACTGTGTCCTGCTTACGTCAGCAATGGCGAGCTCCCAGGTGAAGCACGGGGCCAGCGATAGAGGGTGCGCACGCATGCATGGATGCGGGCGTCGGAGAGAGCGCGACACAGGCAACCAAATAGTGGTGGTGCCGCCAAGTATTGGCCACCGATGCACGGCCGGCGACGGCAGACAGCAGCGGCGGTGGCTGGTGGTCGATGGGGAAGGTGAACCAGAGGGAGAGGGAGGAAATGGAGAAGACCATAAGGACCAGAGGCTCACCACGAACACGGCAGTGGGGTCGGCGACGCTTGGGGATTCCAGAATCGTCAACACGACCGGCGGCCAGAGCTCGAGAAGATGGCGTTGCAGAGCTCCATTAAGGCCGAGGGGGCCGATTCCTTTGGCAGGGATACTCAGTCCAGCACGGCGGTGCTCCTAGGCATCATAGCTTGGCTTGGGGAGGCTCGGAATGGCGGTGACGATAAGCTCTGGCCGGGCTAGGGTTTTCGCTCAAATGGGGAAAAATGCGTGAGAAACGAGACAGCGAGAAATGGGGATGGGGAGAGAGAGTAGAGCGAGGCTGTTCTTATCCCTGCGTCGAACGGCGGCGGCGGGCATCTTAGCGCGAGGAGAATCGACGGTTCCAGCGCCAGCACGCAGGTGCTTGACCACCGGTGGTGAACAAGAAGAAAAGTGAAGGACGTGAAGAGGTATGGGCTGGCTGGGCCGCGCGTGGGCCTGGAAGGGCTGCACTTGGGCCGTGGCAAAGGAAGAGAGAAAGGCTGCTGCTGCGTGCTGGGTGGCAGATAGAGAGAGGGAGAGAGATGGGCTTCGGCCCAGGTAGATCTAGGATTCCATTTTTTTCTATAAAAAGATTTCTCTTTTCTGTTTTCTTTCTATTTGCTTGTATTTTCAATTCCAAGTCTGTATTGAGTATTTCAAAAATACTAGAAGGTTTCAAAAATACTTAGAAATGATAAGGGGCCCTTATAATCCATTTGGGCTCCGTTTCTTTTGGTACTTTTCAAAATAATCAAAACCATTTGAATGTATTTCAGAGAGAGGAAAATATGGCTAGCGTTTTATTTTCTTCCATGCATTTTAAAATATGATGCTCATGGATGCACAAATCAAACCCTACTTAAAGTATTACTAAAACTAGGGGTGTTACAGTTGTTAATTGGACTTTTCAACTTTTATGTATAGAATTTTGTTAATTTTTTTAGAAGTACCACATATAATTATTTTTTAAAGAAAAGGCAAAGAGTATGGCTCTGAATGCCACAACACACTAAATTTCACACAAAATAGAGTATGTTTCATGGTTAACAAGTTTCATGAATTTTCAGGCCTTCTAGCCAATTTCGTATAATTAAATGACATTCTGTCAATAAAACCAAAGTAGGTGAATTTTGAACTACAAGTGCGTGATAGATTGCTTGTAAATTTGTAAGAAATTCATATAGTACTAATTATTGTACCCACGCAATCATACTAAAAACCGACTATTGTTTTGAAAGATACAACTTATTTGTATGAATTTTCATGCTAACACATCTGACCATGTTTCAAAAAAGTGAACGAAAATAAGGAAACATGGACACCGCCTTTTAGTAGTACTCCTATTAAAAATTCATACTTGTAAAATAGTAAAGATGGCGCTATTAAAGTTTCAATACAAGGGACCTAGGCACCTTCA
The DNA here is from genome assembly GCA_910589775.1 of Avena eriantha. Taxonomy (NCBI): domain Eukaryota; kingdom Viridiplantae; phylum Streptophyta; class Magnoliopsida; order Poales; family Poaceae; genus Avena; species Avena eriantha. The sequence goes on along the minus strand of OU342741.1, from coordinate 141,021,993 downwards.
CCGGCCCTCCACAATTAACCTTTCTTCCTTTTAAACTTTGCAGATATGGCTCCAAAGATCGGAGCTCCCCGTGGGAAGAAGAAGACCCAGGTGGCGGCGACAAAGGCCGTGGAGAAAAATAAGTCATGTCACCGGCTTCCGAATCCTGCTCTAGCCACTCCAAGTCACAGTCTCGCACCAAGCAGCTGCAAGAAGAAGCAAGTGTCGAGGCCCGTCAAGGCCGGGCTGCATTTCCCCGTCGGCCAGATCGGGCGCTACCTCAAGGAGGGTCGTTACTCCCAGCGCATAGGTTTCGGGGCTCCCGTCTACCTCGTGGCCGTTCTCGAGTACCTCACCGCCGAGGTGCTGGAGCTCGTCGGGCAAGGCACGAAGGACAGTAAGAATATCCACATCATCCCGAGGCACGTGATGCTTGGCGTCATGTGCGACGAGGAGCTCAGCAAGCTGCTGGCCGGTGTTACCATCACGCACAGCGGCGTGCTGCCCAGCATCCACGAGTCCCTGCTTGGCGATGGTACCGCGGAGTACGCAGCCAAGTTGCCCGCGGAGGATGCTGCCAAGTCGCCTGAGAAGACCGCGGAGTCCCCCTAGAAGTCATTAAGTTGTACTACTACTACTACTCCGTATGTGTTTGGGTTTGCTCTGTTTGCAGTTTGGTTAATCATCAGGGTCAATGTAATATTCAGATCTGTGATGCTAACAAAAAGCTTGTGAGGGTTCTAAAAAAATGTTGTTTTCCTAATCTTATCCTATACTCCATTTATTTAATACTCCCTATGTTCAGAAATATAAGACGTTTTAGCTTTGTGAATCGAATGTATCTAGAAGCCTGGCTTCTAGATACATTCGATTCACAAAGCTAAAACGTCTTATATTTCTGAACGGCAGAGTTTTACTCAGCATATTAGGTTTAGTCAAAGTCAACCGTTAGAAAGTTTGACCAAACTATATACAATATTATATAGTATACTCATTGAAAAAAAATCAATATACAGTAAACAATGTCGTCGGTGTGAGTTTCGAACTATCAGGAAAGAACATTCAATTCCCAATTTTCCGAGAGATGACAAGCGAGGTTGTTATTTTTCATCAAGAAAGTCCGAAGAATATGGATATGAATGCTAGAATCCAGGTTTTCAGACATATATATATAGTGGACCAACATGTTGTACTGACGATACCCATGTTTTCTGTGCTTTCAAACTTCCTATCTAACTCTGCCAACTTGAATGAGTTTATCCTGATTTATCAAAATTATATTAGGTCGAATTTGAACTATAAGTAAATTGTAGGTTGCTTTGAAAGTTTCATGAAAAAGCTTTTGGAGGTACCCTTAGAGGGAGGGGTGAATTAATATATCAGAAACCACTATGAGCTTTGATGATAGGTTCAACTTCTTTCTAAGATTTTGTATCTTGACAATTTAACAAAATTAAGTCAGAATTGAGCTACATGTAAGCGCGATAGATTGCTCTTGAATTAAATGTCTTTTCGGAGGTAGATGGGTGCATCTTCTTGTAGTAAACAATGTCGTTGGTGTGAGTTTCCAATTATCAGGAAAGACCATTCTCAATTTTCCAATATATAGTGGACCAACACGATGCACTTACAATTTCCCATGTTTTATCAGTTCTCAAATTTCCTAGCTAACTTCACCCACTTGAATGATTTTATGTCGATTTATTGAAATTAGGTAAAATTTGGACTACTACAGGTAAATTGTAGGTTGTTTTGAAAGTTTTACGAAAAAGCTCTTGGAGGTACCCATCGGGGGGAAGGGTCAATTAATATATATCAGAAACCACCGAGAGTTTTGACGACAGGTTCATATTCTTGCTAAGATTTTGCATCGTAACTATTTAATGAAATTAGGTCAAACTTTGCTCACTGTTTCATGAAATTAGGTCAAACTTTGCTAACCGATTAACTTTGAATATTGACCGTTGGATCAAGACTGGCAAATCCAAACATTGCTAACAGATGGATATTCTTTTCCATTCTTAGCATCTAGAAAGATTCTACTGATAGTCTTTAGCACGATGAACACTAGTATGCGCAAACCTCAAAACACACACCACTTCATTATTACTCGGTTTCAGGGTCATTATGCCAAATGCACGGACTTGGATGGGATTTTCATTTTTTATGAGGTCCTTGATGTAACTTATACTTCCACTGACCACTCGGGCACCTTGCTCTTACGAGACCTACCATTAGATCGGCCATTCGTAGTACTTCTTATCTTTATATTGTCTCTTATCTCTTACAATACCATATATACCACCACTACATAGTGTAGGGATTAACTTATTTTCAGCATTGACCGTTGGATCTCAAGAATGGCAAATCCCAACATTGCTAACCATTGGATCTTATTTTCCATTCTTACCATCTATAAAGATTCTATTGATAGTCTTTAGCATGATGAACACTAGTATGCGCAAACCTCGAAACACATAGTACTTTGATACTCGGTTTGAGGGTCCTTGTGATAAATGCATGGACTTGGATGCAATTTTCATTTTTATGATATCCTTGATCTAAATTGTAATTCTACCCACCGTGTTAACTCTCAAGCACCTCACTCTTACGAGACCTACCATTAGATCGGCCATTCGCGGTACTTCTTATCTTATCTTTTATCTTGTCTCATATCTCTTACAATACCATACCACTACATAGTGTAGGGATTAACTTTTAACATATTAACCATTGGATCAAGACTAGCAAATCCAAACATTGCTAACCGTTGGATCTTTTTTCCATTCTTAGCATCGAGAAAGATTCGATCTATTGATAGTCTTTAGCACGATGAACGCTAGTATGTGCAAACCTAAAAACACACAGTACTTCATTGCTCAGTGTCAGGGTCCTTGTGCTAAAATGCATGGACTTGGATGCAATTTTCATTTTTACGAGGTTCCTGATGTAATTTGTACTTCCACCGACCGTGTTAACTCTCAATCACCTCGCTCCTACAAGACCTACCATTAGATCGGCCATTCGCAATACGTCTTATCTTTCCTTTATCTTGTCTCTTATCTCTTACAATACCATGCATACCACCACTAAATAGTGGAGGGAAACTTATCTGAACATTGACCATTGGATCAACACTGGCAAATCCAAACATTGCTAACTGTTGGATCTTTTTTCCATTCTTAGCATCTAGAAATATTCTACTAATAATCTTTAGCACGATGAACATTAGTATGCGAAAACCTCAAAACACATAGTACTTCATTACTCGGTTTAAGGGTCCTTGTGCTAAATGCACGGACTTGTTGGATGCAATTTTCATTTTTTGTGAGGTCCTTAATGTATCTTGTACTTACACCGACTGTGTTAACTCTCAAGCACCTCGCTCTTTCAAGACCTACCATTAGATCGTCCATTCGTAGTACATCTATCTTATCTTTATCTTGTCTCTTATCTCTAACAATATATACCATACCATTACATATATTGTAGAGATTAACTTTGAACATTAAAAGTTCGATCAAGACTGGCAAATCCAAACATTGCTAACAGTTGGATCTTCTTTTCAATTCTAGCATCTAGGTTTGTACTCCCTCGCTCCGTCCCAAATATAAGGCGCCTAAGGATTGGTCAAAAGTCAAACCTTACAAACTTTGACCAAATATTTAGAAAAAAATATCTACATCTACAATATTGAATGGACATATTAAGAAAATATACTTTATGGTGAATCTATTGATATTAATTTAGTATTCTAAATTTTTATATTTTTGTGTATAATCATGGTCAAACTTTAAAAATGTTGAATTTTGACTAATCCTTAGGCGCCTTATATTTTGGCGGAGGGAGTAATATTCAACACGAATCCAGTTGCTTTGAACCATTGGATCTAACAGCCCAATGATCATGATTAGTGCTATGGATCCAATTCAAAACTGCTCCACTATAGTAGTATATAAGTAGAGAGAATACAATCTACTGTGCTATGAAATTTTGGGGGTGGTGACATGATGGTTGTAGAACATGCATGGTGGAGTTTGCTCTAGGTATTATTCAACACGAATCCAGCTTCCCTGAACCATTGGATCCAACAGCCCAACGGTCATGATTGGTGCTATGGATCCAATTCAAAACTGATCCACTATAGTAGTAGAGATATCTTATCTTATCTAATTATCTTACGACTATATAGTGTACGAATAACTTTGAATATTGACAGTTGGATCAAGACTCGTGAATCCCAACATTTCCAGACGTTGGATCTTCTTTTCCATTCTAGCATCTAGAAGATTCTATTAATAGTCTTCAGCATAATGAATGCTATGCACAAATCTCAAAACACACTTCTCCATCATACTAGAATTTTCTCCCTCGTAGCTAATAATCGTTGAATTCTACATGATCTTATCTTATCTTACCACTATATAGTGTACGGATAACTTTGAATGTTGACCATTGGATCAAGACTCACGGATCCCAGCATTTCTAGCCATTGGATCGTCTTTTCCATTCTAGCATCTAGAAGATTCTATTGATAGTCTTGAACACAATGAATGCACTATGCATAAACCTCTCAAAACACACTTCTCCATCATACTAGAATCTTCTCCCTCGTTTCTCTAGACCATGTTACCAAAAAATTCTAGTGTTAGGTAGCTAATAACCTTTGACTTCTACACATGATGATACAAAGTACAAGGACCAAATATACACCCATACTTTATAGATGTTGATCAAATTATTTTTTGTGCTTTACCAATTATAATTTTATATAGTGATGATATGTCATACGTTTACTATCTGAGCCTTATTAAGGTGTGCTTTTTTACACAATGCGGGAGTAGTATATTTCTTTGCTTAGACATATGGTCACCTCTGTCCACGTGATGTACCTGCTGAGGGAATAAAACGTTGGCAGGGGACGAGGGCGGCAGCGAAGAGAAGTTGAAGGCGGTTCCATGCCAGAGCAAAGTTATGATGGGTTTCTGACACGAGGTACTCCTACGGCCTTACAATGTACACTCTACTAGTAGTAAATTTCAGGACCTATGCATGCAAAACAAATCATGTGTTTTCTCTCTCCTTCCCTATGCTCCATCTCTCCTCCCTTGTCCCCTCGCGCACCGGTCCAGCTGATCTCTCTCCCCTCGTCAGTAGCGTGGCGCTGCGCACGTGTGCCTTGGTAAGGTGGCTCTGTGTCTCTCGCATGTTCGGCAGCTATGCGTTTGTGTGGAGTAGGGACGAGGAGTACATAGGAAGGAAACCACTTTGGTCCTTGGTGACAAAAAAATCAAACTTTTCCGGTTTTTGAAATTTTCACTTGCTTCCCAAACATCAGGAGGGAAGGTTATCCAAAAGACCGGCCAAACATCGGGAGGGAAGGCAATTTTGAACCAGTTTTGAACATTGACCGTTGGATCAAGACTGGAAAATCCAAACTTTGCTAACCGTTGGATCTTCTTTTCCATTATTAGCATCTAGAAAGATTCTACTGATAGTCTTTAGCACAATGGACGCTAGTATGCGCATACCTCAAAACACACACTTCATTGCTCAGTTTCAGGGTCCTTGTGCTAAATGCATGCATGGACTTGGATGTAATTTTCATTTTTATGAGGTTCTTGATGTAACTTGTACTTCCACTGACCGTCTTAACTCTTAAGCACCTCGCTCTTACGAGACCATCCATTAGATCGGCCATTCGCGGTACTTCTTATCTTATCTTTATCTTGTCTTATCTCTTACAATACCATACCACCATCGTATAGTGTATGAATTAACTTCGAACATTGACCGCTGGATCAAGACTGCCAAATCCAAACATTGCTAACCGTTAGATCTTCTATTTTCCCTTAGCATCGAGAAAGATTATATTAATAATCTTTAGCATGATAAACTCTAGTATGCGCAAACCACAAAACACACACACTTTATTATTCAGTTTTAGGGTCATTGTGTTAAATGGATGGACCTGGATGCTATTTTCATTTTTTATGAGCTCCTTGATGTAAGTTGTACTTCCATCGATCGTGTTTACTCTCAAGCACCTCTCTCCTACGAGACCTACCATAGTTAAAAGAAAATGCAACCACCCCAATTATCACACAAACTGGACCAACGGTTTCTTATACGCAATGCCCAAGTTTTTAGTACTAGGATTTTTCAAGCTTCGTCCTAGCAAACTTTGCACACTTCAGTGACTTCTTGTAGATTTAACTAAATTAGATAAAACTTGAGCTACAAGTAAGCGCGATAGATTGCTCTTGAATTAAATGTATTTTCGTAGGTAGATGGGTGCATCTTCTTCTAGTAAACAATGTCGTCGGTGTGAGTTTCTAACTATGAGGAAAGAAAACCCTCAGTTTTCCGAGTGATGACGAGATGGTTCTTTTATGTAAAGAAAGTCTGAAGAATATGGATCTCAATGCCATAAGCCAAGATTTTAGACATATTAAGTGGACCAACGTGTTTTACTTATGATTTCCATGTTTTATGAGTTTTCAAACTCCCTATGTAGCTAATTAACTTTGCCCCATTTGAATGACTTCATGCCTATATTTATCAAAATTTGGTCAAACTTGAACTACAACAAATAAATTATTGTAGGTTGCTTCTAAAGAATTACAGAAAACTTTTGGAGGTGTACCCATTGGGGGCTCAGTTAATATAACAGAAAACAACCGAGAGTTATGACAGTAGGTTTTTAACTCTTTTCTAATTAAGATTTTGCATCTTGACAATTTAACGAAAAATTAGCTCAAACTTGAGCTACAAGTAAGCGCGATAGATTTTTCTTTAATTAAATGTCTCTTTGGAAGTAGATGGATGCATCTTCTTGTAGTAACCTGTACCGCCAGTGTGAGTTTCCAACTATCAAGAAAGAACATTGTCAATTTTCTGAGTGATGATGAGATTATTGTTCGTTTTGGTAAACAAAGTCCGAAGGATATGGACCTGAACGCCACAAGCCAAGCTTTCAGACATATATAGTGGACCCTCACGTTGTACTTATGATTCCCATGTTTTATGAGTTTTCAAACTTATTATATAGCTAACTTTGCCCACTTGAAATTGATTTTATGTCAATTTATTGAAATTAGTTCAATTTTGAACTACAAGTAAATTGTAGGTTGCATTGAAAGTTTTATGTTTTTTGGAGGTAACCATTGGGGGAAGATTTAATATATCACAAACCACCACCGATAGTTTTTACAACAAGTTCAACTTCTTGCTAATATTTTGCATCTTGACAATTTAACGAAATTATATCAAACTTGAGCTACAAGTAAATGCGATAGATTGCTCTTGAGTTAATTGTATTTTCGGAGGTAGAAGGTTGCATCTTCTTGTATTAAACAATGTCATCGATGTGAGTTTCCAAATATCAGGAAATATCATTCTTAATTTTCCTAGTGACAGCGAGATTGTTCCTTTCTATAAAGACAGTCTGGAGAGTATGGATCTGAATGCCACAAGCCATGTTTTTAGACATCTTATCTTACCACTATATAGTGTAGGAATAACTTTGAATATTGACCGTTGGATCGAGACTTGCGAATCCGAACATTTCCAGCCATTGGATCTTCTTTTTCATTCTAGCATCTAGAAGATTCTATTGATAGTCTTGAACACTGTGGCATCCCGCAAAAACCACTACTAGAAAATCGTTGTGTTTTTGGTACATTGCATCATCATGACCGCATGCTCATGTCATCATGCCACATTGCATTTGAGCATCGTCATCATCTTGCATGGATTTGTCTAAACTATTTTCGAAACGCCTAGTTTTGTTTTCTAAATATTCCTGTCTTTATTCAAATTAAAACCCGGGTCTCCGGAATATTTTGTTTCATCTACAAACAATTTTCAAACGCCCCGTTTTAAACAAATAAAATTTTATTTTTATTTTAGGGGGCAGGCGAACCGGGCCGATCCGACCCAGCCGGCCACCCCCAATTTGTACCCAAAACCAGACCCTAATCTACCTAGCCCCCTCCACCTCACCATGGCCACTCACGTTTTGCCACATCACCTCTGGCCCAAACCCCACCCACTCACCCGCTGCCACCTGCCCCATCCACTCGCCAACTCCCCACCACCACCATCTCCCGCCTGTGCACGCGCGCCCACGCCACCACCTGGGCACGCTCCCCAGTCCCCACCTACCGCCGCCTGGCCCACCATCCTGTCCACCCCGAGAGCCTCAATCCCTGCCCCGGGCCCCACCCGCTGGAGAAGCCCATCCCCGACGCCCACCTACCGCCGCGAGCCCTCTCTCCCTTGTTTCCTCCTCCCCACCGCGCCTGCCGCCGCCTTCCTTGCCACACAGCGCGCGCCCCGCGGCCGTTCTTCTCCGGCCGCCGCCGCAACCGAGCTCCGCACCACCGCCGCCTCCTCCCGCGCCAACCCCTCGCCCTCGACCGCCCTCCGGCCTCCTTCCCGCGAGCGCTCGCCCCGCCGCGAGCACCTGCCGCTCTTCCTCATCCGCCGCCACCCCTCCGTCGACATTCCTCTCGCCTCTGTCCTCGCCCCTCTCTGGCCGGCCGCCGCCGCCGCTTTCTCTCCCGGCTCCGGTCGACCCCGCCACCTCCTCTCCGCCGTGCCCCTTCATCCGCTCCGCCCGCGACCTAACGACCTCCCCGACACCAACGCGTGAGCCCGCCTCGTCCCCCACCAGCCTCGCTCTCGGCACCGCCGGGATCCCTCTCTGATGTGCCCTCCCCCTCAAGCTCGCCGCCGTTTGGAGCTTCTCCGTCATCGTCCGCCCGAGCTCCGCCGTCGTGTGCCTCCTCGTCCCCACCGTGTCGCCTTCCTCGTCCTCTGGCCGACCGTCCTCTACGTGATGGCGCGACCGCGGCCACCTCCCCTGCGTTAATTTCTGCTCACCCCGCCTTCCTCTGGCCCGAGGCCGAGCTCTGCTCCGCCTAAGCCGCCTCCCCGTCCTTCGCTTGGGCGCCGCCTCGCCGAGTACGTCCTCGGTCTCGTGGCAGAGTGGGCCGAGCTCGCCCGCCCTTGGCTCTACCGCTCGCTTGGCTGTCGTCATGCGCCGTGTCTTATTCTGCCACCCCTTCTGTCGATCCCCACCGCCTTTGCCTCGGTCCGCTCGTCCATTGCTGGTTATGTGCAGGTGAAGAGGTGGTGTATGTGTGGTGGGTGTTGCTCTGTCGCTAGCTATCGCTGTCCTGCAAGAACTTCCGAGGAGAATTCGGTCCAACACCAAGTTCTACTACCATCGTCGCCGAAAACCAAGTACTCCAGCAGGGACTACGAGATGAAGAGCCGACATCGCCATGCTCTTACACCCGGACCCGAAGGCCTTTGACGTGGAACCCCAAGATCTTCTCCTGGAGCGACATGATGTTCCTCACGGAGCGCCGAGACCCTGGACCCGGAGAATCCCTGGACACCAAGATCTACCGGCGCCGAACCCCAAGACCGACAACGTCACCCGAGAACTCTGACGAGGACGTCAAGTTCGTCGAGAACCGGACGCCAAGATCGCCGTCACGGGAACGCCAAGTTCTTCATCCCGAACGCCAAGACCGACCCGATATGTGGACCCGACAAGATCTTCGCGACGACAAGATCGACACCGACCAGGGCGAATCCGATGCGCCCCCGACGCCAAACGAATTCCTTCTTCTCGGAACACCAAGCTCTCCTTCCGTTGTCCGAGAATGATCCCGATCCCGTCCACCGATCCCCGTCGAACCCTGTCGAACCCCGGACCCCCAGAACCCAAGATCTGCCGAACCCAGATGTGTGATCCTAAGCCCCTATTTTGTATAATATGACATTATCAACTGTCGCATAATTAATTCTTCATGCATGCATGGTTGTCTGTGGGTTGGGGGCATTATGCCGATTCACCTCATAATTAAATATGGAGTCTATAAGCAGAATCTTGTTATCTTATTCCGGACTCCATTTAAATTGGTGTAGCGAACCGATGCCATGTGATGCCTTGTTAATACAACATTTAAATTGCGGGGGGTTCTAAATAACTTGAACCGTGTAATTAATTGTCGGGACCCCGGTTCCGCTTAATACTGCCTAATTGCACCGCATATGCATCATATCATGATCATGCCAGATCTTTTGCCGTGGTATTAATATTGCATCCGGTGTTTCTTCTAGTGTTTGCTTCTTCGCGGATTAGGCCGTTGAGTGGATACGAGTATCGACAAGTCCTTCGGATAATGTATCTCCGGCAGTGTTTCCTAGGCGAGCATTCTCCCTCTTTCTACCTATTTTACATTTATAGTCTTTATTTCCTCCTGTTGATCTATTGCTATCCGTGTCGTGATGCTTTAGTGTTCCGTACCAGATATATTCCTTGCAGTCGTTATATTGCCTTGGACACCTCCTATTGCCTGTTGCTTGATAGACAGTTGGCCCTGCGCGTCGTAGTTGCTTGCTCAGGTGTTGCCTCGCGTCGTCGATGTTCCACAGTTGTTGGGAGGTTGGCAAATGTCTAATGGTGGTGTTGATCATGATTCTAATTACAGTTTATTAATTAATGTTAATGGTAGATTAATGCAGAGGCACCGGTGGGGAATAATAATTATTTGGTTTTTAACTGCCCACTTGTGTCCACCTAGGACCCGAGTTCTTGACACCTGTTCCGAGATCGAGCGTGCTAACCACAGGTGGGGTGTGTGGGCACCCCCATCGGCTTACTACCTGATTCAAAGTATTGTACCAGGGGCCACAAGTAGTTTGGGGCTTTATTACTATTCTGTACTTATGCCATGCTTTACTGCTTTATTTAAGATTGTGCGTGGAGCACTTGTACTATTTAGGATGTGGAATGTTTTCGCGGTATCGACAAGCCCAGTCACACTTTCGGGTTCCCAGTCGTTTATAGCCATTGGCACAAACCCTGGGTCCGTCTCAGAGCCGGCCGACTTCGTTGCGGGTAGCTTAGTGGGGTGGCCCCCCATGTACTTGCTTTGGGTCTGGGAAACGTCATGACTTAGGCCCCGCCGACATACCGATCGGTGTATGTTAATTGATCTGGCAAAAAGGGTCGAAGTGCGTGTGGATACTTTGGTGCACCCCTGCAGGGTTAAATCTTTTCGAAAAGCCGTGTCCGCGATTATGGACAACTTGGAGCACAGTTTCTCGATCATAGACAACTATAACTAAAGAATTGTTGTTATATTTTGACTTGTATCTGATATGACTAGTAAGTTGGACAACCACCATGGAATGAATGAATAAAACTGCCAACCGTGTGAGTTCCTCGGTTTGACTTCCTCGTTTGGTCTCGAGGGGGAAATACCAGGATGGGTTTGTTTGGTGTTAGCTTTAGGTTGGATCTGAATAGGTCTTTCTCATCCCTCTCTAATAGCCGCCAGTTCTACTGAGTCTCTATAGGTTGTTTAGTGCTGCTGCGCTGCCGCTTCAGTCCACCATACCTATGTAGGCGAGAGCCGCCGAATTCTAGCCTCGCCGTGTACTGGCCTCAGTACTGATGCTCCTCTTTTTCCTTTGCCCTTTGCCGGCATCCCTTTTGTTTTAGCAGGTTTGAGATCGACGTCGTTAGCAGGGTTACCCTTCTGGCTTGGTCTGGGCAGGGTTATGGACGCCATTGGTTATTCTTCAGGGCTCTTAGCCCAATTTGCATCTTGTCCCTACTCGGACGCTGTATCGTTTTCCAGGTGATTTGGATCTTTGTATTGTATATCTGTATTCTTAACTCTTGGAGTCGTGTTGTATATATATATCTGTTCTGTGGGTCCTATCGAGAACTGTTGTGTAATGGTGTTACTTCGTTTTCCACCCGCACGAAAGTGCCTGGTGGGCGTCCTTGAATCGTTTCTATGCGGGTTTGGCGGAAAGGGCTAAAACTTGCATAGGGCCGATTCGAGGGTGTTACAAACACAATGAATGCACTATGCATAAACCTCTCAAAACACACGTCTCCATCATACTAGAATCTTCTCCCTCGTTTCTCTAGACCATGTTACCAAAAATTTCAAGTGTTAGGTAGCTAATAATCTTTGACTTCTACACATGATGATACAAAGTAGAAGAACCAAATATACACCCATACTTTATAGAAGTTGATCAAATTTATAATTTTTCCACTTTACCTATTATAATTTTATATAGTGATGATATGCCAGATGTCTATTATCTGAGCCTCACGTACAGGACACGTGCAACCTACTAGTATCTTATCTTATCTTATCTTACCATTATATAGTGTACAAATAACTTTCAATGTTGACCGTTGGATCAAGACTCATGAATCCTGCATTTCTAGCCATTGGATCTTCTTTCCATTCTAGAATATAGAAGATTCTATTGATAGTCTTCGGCATAATGAATACTATGCACAAACCTCAAAACACACTTCTCCATCATACTAGAATCTTCTCCCTTGGTTCTCTACACCATGTTATCAAAAATTTCATGTGTTAGCCGATAGCTAATAATCTTTGACTTCTACACATGATGATACAAAGTACAAGGACCAAATATACACACATACTTTATAGATATTGATCAAGTTTATAATTTTTTGTGCTTTACAAATTATAATTTTATATAGTGATGATATGTCATACGTCTACTATCTGAGTCTCATGTGCACTCACTAGTAGCTAATAATCATTGACTTCTACATGATCTTACCACTATATAGTGTACAAACAACTTTGAATATTGACCGTTGGATCAAGACTCGTGAATCCCAACATTTCTAGTCGTTGGATCTTCTTTTCCATTCTAGCATCTTGAATATTCAATTGATAGTCTTCTTTACAAACCACTATATAGTGTACGGATAACTTTGAATTTTGATCGTTGGATCAGACTCGCGAATCCCAGCATTTCTAGCCGTTGGATCTTCTTTTCCATTCTAGCATCTAGAAGATTCTATTGATATTCTTCGGCATAATGAATGCTACACACAAACCTCAAAACACACTTCTCCACCATAATAGAATCTTCCCCCTTGTTTCTCTAGACCATGTTATCAAAAATTTCATGTGTTAGGTAGCTAATAATCTTTGACTTCTATATGATGATACAAAGTACAAGGATGAAATATACACCCATATACTTTATAGATGTTGATCAAATTTATAATATTTTGTGCTTTACCAATTATAATTTTATCTAGTGATGTTATGTCACAGGTCTACTATCTGAGTCTCCTGTGTAACTTACTAGTAGCTAATAATCGTTAACTTTACCACTATATAGTGTACAAACAACTTACTGAATATTGACCGTTGGATCAAGAGTCGCGAATCCCAACATTTCCAGTTGTTGGATCTTCTTTTCCATTCTAGCATCTTGAAGATTCTATTGATAGTCTTCATTACAAACCACTATATAGTGTATGAATAACTTTGAATGTTGACCGTTGGAACAAGACTCGCGAATCCCATCATTTCTAGCTGTTGGATCTTCTTTTCCATTCTAGCATCTAGAAGATTCTATTGATAGTCTTTGGCATAATGAATGCTATGCACAAACCTCAAAACACACTTCTCCATCATACTAGAATCTTCTCCCTTGTTTCTCTACACCATGTTATCAAAATTTTCATGTGTTAGCAGGTAGCTAATAATCTTTGACTTCTACACATGATGATACAAAGTGCAAGGACCAAATATACACCCATACTTTATAGATATTGATCAAATTTATAATTTTTTGTGCTTTACAAATTATAATTTTATATAGTGATGATATGTCATACGTCTACTATCTGAGTCTCATGTGCAACTTACTAGTAGCTAATAATCGTTGACTTCTATATGATCTTACCACTATATAGTGTACAAACAACTTTGAATATTGACCGTTGGATCAAGACTCATGAATCCAAACATTTCTAGTCGTTGGATCTTCTTTTCCATTCTAGCATCTTGAAAAATTCTATTGATAGTCTTCATTACAAACCACTATATAATATACGAATAACTTTGAATGTTGACCGTTGGATCAAGACTCGCGAATCCTAGCTTTTCTAGTTGGATCTTCTTTTCCATTCTAGCATCTGAAAGATTCTATTGATAGTCTTCGGCATAATGAATGCTATGCACAAATGTCAAAACACACTTCTCCATCATACTAGAATCTTATCACTTGTTTCTCTAGACCATGTTATCAAAAAAATAGTGTTAGGTAGCTAATAATCTTTGACTTCTACATGATGATACAAAGTACATGGACCAAATATACACCCATACTTTATAGATGTTGATCAAATTTATAATTTTTTGTGCTTTAGCAATTATAATTGTATATAGTGATGATATGTCATATGTCTACTATCTGAGTCTCACGTGGAAGGCATGTGCAGCTTACAAGTATATATAGTAGACCAATATGTTGAACTAACAATTCCTATGTTTTATGAGATTTCAAACTTCCTAGCTAACTTTGCCACTTGAATGACTCTATGATTCATCAAAATTAGATCAAATTAGAACTACAAGTAAATTGTAGGTTGCTTTCAAAGTTTAAAGAAAAAGCTTTTGGAGGCACCCATCGGACAGTCAATTAATATACTCTGTATCAAAAACCACATAGAGTTTTGACAAGAGGTTCAACTTCTTCCTAAGATTTTGCATATTGACAAACTTGAACTACAAGTATGTGTAGATACTTGTCTCGAATTAAATGTCTTTTTAGAGTTAATTAATGAAAAAAGAAAGTGACGGAATAACTTAGCTAGTTACCATAACATCACACATACTAAGACTAGTAGTATATGATTCTACTCCCTCCGTTCAGAAATATAAGGTGCTTTAGCTTTGCGAGATGAATGTATCTAGACGCCTTTTACTGTATAGGTTCACTCTTATCCTCTACGAACTCATACACTAAAAGACATATGGATAGATCGATTCACAAAGCTAAAATGTCTTATATTTCTAAACGGAGGGAGTACAACCTAATTAATTAGGCATTTGCATGACACTACACACATGTTGTTACCCACTATGATGAAGGTACATGTGTAAGTTACTGGAGTAGTCTAAGTTATTTAGCACTATGTGACCATCCTAAATCAGAACGGATGTACGTACTGTATGCCTTAAAGGCACCTGTTCCACTGCGCTTCAAGCTATTCACCACTCGTGTCGACTCTCACTGGTTAGACGGATAAAGCCACTGACTTGTTGATTTGGTACTGTATATCATCGATCTTCTTCCGTCAATGACACAGAATAAATTCTTCTGTCGCTTCTAGGCGCGTGCTTTCGCGGAGCTACAACTAGTAGCTCAGACGACTACTACTCCCATGCGGCGCTCGAGCAATTGCGACCGTCTGTTCATAATGAACGAGGAGCATTAGACAATGGATTTTCTTTTGGTGGATGGTTGGGTTTTTTTTAGAGATTGTCGACTTTTTTTCTTTATTGAACTGAGAGATGTTCGATTTTGGGTCCGGTAAGGCCGACATGGGAGAGGAAATTGGCGGTGTGGCAGGTAAGCTTATTTGAGGTGGCAGCATGTGGGTGTACAGATGGTACTGCCGTACTGGTAGCCTATTTTGTGAGCATTTTGTTGTTGTACTACACAAGAGTTCGAGAGTAGTAGTATTCCAGTTTTGGTTCCTTAATTATCGGTGGAACCTTTATGTGTTTATTAGTTACAGTAGTAGTACAGTAGTACTCGTTCCAAATGTGACTGCACAAGATGATGAATGTAGAAGATCAAAGGATTATTATGTTCGGCAAGAGGAGCTCTGAGTATACTCCAAACCGTCTCTCTGCCATGACCATTTATTTGAGAGGATAGTACAACTCCATCCCGTGCTAGGTTAGGCCTGACCTATTTACTCGATAGGCACCAGGAAACATAGAGAAGAGAGAAAAACCACGCTCAGTAGGCGGTACGATTTCAATTGATTTATTCTATTTTCCTTTTCTCTCCATCCTCTTCCTCTCCATATTCTCGCTGATCCCCACTCACCCACCTTTAGCACATGACAATGCCGCCATGCCGCTTTCGGAGCATCTTCGTAGCCCAGTTCGATAGGCACTATAGATTTAGCAGAGAGAAAGAAGGAACGCTTGGTTTGATTTCATTCCGTATTTCACTTTGCCTCGATCTCCATCCTCATTTCACCTCCATTGTCCCGGCGACGGCCAATACCACTCGCACACCAATACAGGCGCGCGCCAACACCACCATGCCGCTTTAGGATCAGCTCCGGCGCCCAGTTTGATAGATTGTTTTCTGTCTCGCCTTGCCAGCTGCCGCTCGCTCTCTCCTCCAAAACCCCCAATCAAAACCAAACGCCATCGCCCCCACATGCTCGAGCCCTTCCTCGGGATGGCCCAATTGATCGATGACAATGACACTTCTAGGGTGTTTTTCGATGGCCCCCTTGAAGAAATCTCTTCTAGATGCGACGTCATCACCGCTGCGAGCCTCGCCACCTGCTGCAAACGTTATCTTTACTCAGCAACACATAGTGCATCCTTGTCGAAATCTCATCTGTTTTGGTCTCCCCTGTGTTCTTCACTCTCACTCAACTGAGGTACCGTGTGAGTACAATGTCTTCTACCATGACAATCGCATGAAGAAGTTCTGCAGGGGCAGCTACTATTGTGGCAGGGGCAAGCAAAAGCCACAGAAGAAGTTCGGGTGGACCTTGTGCAAGCTAACGCCGCTGGACAGGTCCTCCTCTGATGCTGTGATGCCAGATTGTGAGGGTAAGAAGTGGGCAGACGCCCATGGAGATTGGATCGCCAGTGTTGGCCTCGCCTGGAACTGTGAGCTTGTGAATGTGTTCACTCGTCGCTAGATTCCTCTACCAGTGATCTTTGATTTTGAGGCCACACCCGAGGTACTTAAGTTTATCGCGGCTAGTCAGCCTACTAATCTACTGAACATAGCCATTTGCCGAGTTCCCATAGTTGCTAGGAACTATAAGGATTTCTTTGTCCTGGCCATCTTCGACACGGTAATTGCCTTCCTTGATGGTTCTCATGGTATGTGGATGGTTCTTGAGAACCAGTTCAGCATGTTCAGCTACCACGATGCAATTATCCATAATGGAGTTGTCTATGCTGTAACTCAGATTGGCAATGTTTATGCATGGGATCCTCAAGCATGGGGTAAAATTTCCATCCTTAAATTTCCAATTTTCATCATTCAAATTTTGCTCAGCTGACCTCTGAATGTGCTTTCCTTGCAAGGTCATGTGCGTATTCTGGGGCCACCTGAATTAGACGGTAATCGTGAGTATAGTCCTGGTCGGTGGTGGTTAGCAAGATCTCCTGATGGTGGTAGCCTTATTCTGATCAATACTATGGGTGTTAGTGCTAGACGGTATGACACTAGTTATCTTGTGGCTGAAAATGTTGGTTATCATCACGGCCGCAATATTCACACCTATTCTACTGGGTTTTGCTGCCATGTGTTATCGATTGACACTAGTAGGTTACTTCCACCGAGGCAATGGCGGAGGGTTTTAGACCTTGGAGCATTTTCTATCTTCCTTGGATTGAACTATCCAATTACCATTCTAATTGGTGCGACAGGACTTGGCCCTGGAGATCTATTGAGGAGCAACTGTGTATACACCTCGTCGCATGCAGTTAGTCTTGGTGGATTTAATATTTGTCCTGAAATATGCCGCATCAGTATGAATGCTCAAGATGTTGCTGTTGGTTTCTCAACCAACATTGGCTGGAATTTCCCTCAAAAAACATTGGCTGGAATTGGCGACAGACTCCGTTGTGGTTCATCCCAAGCTTGGCCAACGCGAAGGATTGGAACCGGCATAATTAACGGTTCAAGGGAGATCATATGGAATAGGGATTTGCGTATCTTGAATTATTTCCTTCGTCTTATTTGTATCGTCTGGCCTCAGCCGTTAACTTGATGTACTCTAACACTCATTTCGCTGCAATGTAGTGCAAGGCCTGCGATTTGATCAAACTCCTTCTGTATGCAAGCCATAGTTTTAGTCAGTGCGGGTTGAATATTCTGCATCTCGTTGTGCATGCACCCCTTCATTATTTGTTGCACTTTCAAGTTCTCAAAAAATGTGAAATAAATCCGTAACATTGGCTATGTTGTATCTTGTGCATCTACAATATTCGGTCCCACAATAAGATCTTATGTGACCTGTGTCAATGAAAAAGAAAAACCTAAGCGAACAATATCTTGTGTTCATTTGTTCATTTTGTGGTGGCTAGGCCATGTACTAGTAATATTTTTGGGAT
Source organism: Avena eriantha (assembly GCA_910589775.1). Taxonomy (NCBI): domain Eukaryota; kingdom Viridiplantae; phylum Streptophyta; class Magnoliopsida; order Poales; family Poaceae; genus Avena; species Avena eriantha. The sequence continues at coordinate 141,003,808 of OU342741.1, read as the reverse complement.
GGAAATTTATAGATGAACTATATAAATATGATCTATGTTCATGATTTATTTCACATTTTCTGAAAACTTGGAAGTGCCACATGCAACAACTTGTTGCCGGTGCAACTAGTTGCAAATTGTAATTTCTGTCGTGGATGTACCTAGTGGCTCCAAGCGCATGGTGCATGCAGATTCTCACTGGAAGGTAGAGCCGACCTTAACAGGGCTCACATGTCAGTGAATCAGAGCCACACAAAGGCATACACGTTGCCTGACTTGAGCGAAATCTGGTGTCCTTGCACGTCTCTCATTTTGCTGCGTGGTTGCATGTTGTACACGTGTAATTCCATGTACCTTGTACAATAACATATATGAACACATGCAACATGCCAAAAATACCACGGACACACCCATACTGTGCATTATATCCGGTGTATATATTTTCGGTTCTATGCTACGAGTTCTGCATGTAGGGGAACAAGATGAAAGTACATGTGTCCATGTCGTGGCTACTACTACTAGTAGTAGTTCATCCTCCTATTTTCCGTTGAAAATACTAGTACACTATGTTGAAATAGAAGTTGTAAAAAGAAAACCCTCTAGTCAAACTGATGTGACTAGACAATACTACACCTCTGATACGTATTAAGTAGGAGTATTGTCAAATTACTAGCTGCGTGGTGTGCTAGTCTAACATACAGTGAAGTCGAGGCGGCAGTATCCTCGATGCTACTGTTGACTAGACAGAACAAGCAAGTAAAATCTCCTCCCTCGTTTGTTTTTTCTTTGCCTCTCCATCTTCTTCCCCAGCCCCCGCTCCGCCCACGATCTCTCCCACCCTCTCTCTTCTAATGCTCCCCTCCTCCTACAGAAAACCCCAGCCGCACTAGGCATCCGCCTAAATCCATCCGGCTACGATGGCTGATTCGAAACTCAGCGGGCGATGCAAGTGGGATCAACTCAGCACGAACGATGTCGACCTCATCGTTCAGCGTCTGGACATTTCTAGCACCGTCAGGCTAGCCGCATGCTGCAAGCTGCTGTACGATCGTATCGCCAACAATGAAGGTACGAAATGGACTGTTCACCATTAGAATGAACCCTGCCTACTGATGCCTCGGCCTGCTTATTGGTTCGACGAGCACTATGACGAGACGAGGGTACATCGTCTGCACGACATGGTGTATGACGTGGTGCCCCTTGACCATCCTCGGCGCACCACGATCCTTCCCTTCATGCACGAAAAATTCTAGGTTGGCATGAACGGAGACTGGCTCGCCGCGGTGGACCAGCGCGGGCCTGGTGCCTAGCGAACATCTACACCTATCGACTAATCGACCTTCCATCGACAGATACTTGTGACGCTGCGGCCGCCTCACATCCACAATATAACCTGTAATGCTACTAGCCAGCCAGGGTTCCCCCAGTTACATGTAGTCATTTCTGAACTCCTTCACATTTCAAAAGTTTTTTGGGCGAATCCCCTGGTATGGAGAAAATTTCAATAAGTCGTGGGATGGATCTCTTGAGCTGTTGAAGATCATAATCTATAGAGTGCCCAGAGAAGATGGGGTTACACAGGCTATAAGTTCCTCAGGTTGTTCGACGGTGAAATCGCCTACTTGGAAGGCGGTAGCCAAGTTTGGAGATGTTTGGAGCATTCAGGTCTTGGAAGACGACAGTACTATGATGCCATTGAACACGGTGGCCTCATTTTTGCGGTCATAAGTCAAGGCTGCACCTATTGCTGGGATCCCACATCGCAAGGTAATTCTAGTTCCATGATGATACATTGCGAGTGATTTAGTGAAGTTGTTCTTTAACTACCTTGTTTATTTTTACCTTTTGTATGACTGAATGAGCACATGCTTTATGTGCTAAAAAAATGAATGAACCATTGCTAGTAATGAATTAGTACCAGTAATATGCCTTCCAAAAATATAGTGTATGACGGCGTCTGTCCACTACTAAGTTCGTTCATTGTCAAAATATGAAATGTATTATTAACTGATGGCTCAATACACAGCGCCCAGAAAAGTATGATGGCTCAATACACGGAGACCTGCACAGCACAACCACAGAACTTTGTCCCCAACTTGCGATGAGGTTGTCAATCTCACCGTGTTTTGTGGAAAACAAAGGATTAAACGTATCGAATGGAAAGAAGTAAAAGTTTGCAGAAAGTAAACACAAAACAGTAAAAGATTGTAGATTGTATGTAAAGAAAGAGGACCGGGATCCATAGTTCACTAGAGGTGGCTCTCCTTAGATAGATAATATGCTGGGTGAACAAATTACAGCGGGGCAATTGACAAACACCGAGAAAGCAATACATGCATATACTAATCATATTGACTCCTCTGAGACTTGATTGGGCATTACAACATAATACATAGACCGCCATCCAACTGCATCTATGACTAATAATCCACCTTCAGGTTATCATCCGAACCCCCTCCAGTATTAAGTTGTAAGCAACAGATTATTGCTTTACGAACTGCGTGTAAAGTAAACAATACATTGTTCTATGAACAAAGGAATGTTGTTTTCTCCCTAGTAGCAACAACACTAGTACCTTAGAGATTTCTGTCACTTCCCCAGATTACCAGAGGCATGAACCCACTATCGAGCATAAATACTAACTCTTGGAGTTACTAGCATCTACTTGGCCAAGATAGCTACTAACAACGGAAAAGCATGCAAGATCACAAATAACAAAGACATGATAGAATCAATAATCAATCTGAAATAGCATCTCAATATCCATCGGATCCTCGCAAACACAACATGTATGGATTACAAATAGATGATCTTGATCATGAACGAAGCTCACAAGATCTAAACATGAAAGCACAAAGGAGGAGAAACCAGCCATCTAGCTACTACATGGATCCGTAGTCCAAGGATGAACTACTCATGCATCACACCGGAGGCTTGCATGGTGATGAATAAGGCCTCCAGGGTGAATTCCCCTCTCTGGCAGGGTGCCGGGAAGAGCTTCAGATCCCCCTGATCTAGGGATAGAGACGACGGCGGCTACAGACTCTTTCGTGGATTTTTGATCGGCTACTTAGGGTTTTCGTCCTGAGGGCAACTTATAGTCGGAAGGGAGGCCGAGGGGGTGTCGGGAGCGGCCACACCACCACCTGGCGCAGGCCAGGCCTGGCCGCGCGGCCAGGTGGTGTGGTGGCTCCCTGGCCCTTCTCCGTCTCGTATTCTGGCACTTGATCACTTCCGGAAAAATAGGCACTTTGGCTTTTGTCCCGTCCAATTCCGAGAATATTCATTTTCTGACTTTCCTGGAATCAAAAACAGCAGAAAATAGGCAGCTGGCACTGTGGCTCTTATTAATAGGTTAGTCCAAGAAATCATATGAAAAGTACTCCAAAGTTGGAACAAAACACAAGAAAGTGGATAAAACCAAGCATGGAACATCAGTAATTATAGATACATTTGCAATGTATCATTAACCAGCATCTCAATTGTAAGCGCAATAGTGAAGATGGGTTTCTTTACCTGTTTGTACTTTCAGGCCCTCCTTGGATTGTAGGAATCACATAGGATTTTTGTAGGACACCAATCTTTCCATTTTTGATTTTGCCTTGGGATTCAGAGGAATTGTGTAGGATTTTTGTAGGATTTGGATCCTTAGAAAAAAATATATAAAATGTTGTTTGATTTGAAAGAGTATAATCCTTAGGAATTCCTTCAAAGGATTCCTTTGCACTCTATTTTGGAGGAAAATTTCCATCCAATCCAACCTCTTTGTACAATTCATTTGGTCTTCCTATGCAATCAAACACCACTTGATCCAAAATACTACAGGCATCTAATCCTATAGGATTCAAGTGGACATGCCTCTATAAAAAAAAGTGGCACTTCCTCTTTTGAAACTTACAAAAACTAGGAAACTAAGATAAGCAAGAAATCCAAATGTTCGGAATAGCAGAGTAAGAAATGCAATTCTTAATGTTGTTAATTTATTGAGTAATATTATTGTCAGGATTTCCCAATTCACACTGTTAGCATGAACAATGAAGAATGCTGGTGTTAGAATATGTATGCCAGTAATGCACTTTTTGTCTCGAATTCGGATGTTGTAGGAAACAAGGAGCTTCCGTTTGTAATCCCAGCACCTATTCTAAATGATCGGCCATGCATGTGGTTCCTTGCTCGATCGGCTGATGGTGAACGCTTGATGATCATAATTACAACATATGGCATTGGGGTTGCCCATGGCGAAGATGGTGAAATCCTGCCTCTCATGTCTGCACTTTTGAAGAGGATCCTAGCTTTGCTGGACCTCCAGGGGTCATCGTTTGGAGGCAGGTTAACAACCTGGGGGACAACTCTCTATTTCTTGGTCTCAATTATCCAATCATTGACAAGATGATGAAGAAACGCGGATGCAAGTCTGCTGATGGCACATTGTTCCCATTCATGAGGAAAAACTGTGTGTACACAACATCTAGGAGATTTCACAGAATACAATTCCCTCAGATCAAACGCTGCAACCTGCAGCCAACTGAAGGTGAGCCTATGGCAGTTATCAGCCTTCCCAAAGATGGTTGGAACTCTGTGCGACAGGCGGCAATTTGGTTTAGGCCTAGTTTAGGTTTGGTATGCTCGTTGTGCCGTCCCTAGACTGAGTTGTGGATCTTTCTGGTGTATCGTTGTGTCATCTTTTTTTGCATCGTGGTTCAAAAGTAGACTGTTAGTACACTGGTTTTAGTGGCCAGCTTGAATCAGTTTATATGAGCCTTGTTGTGCTTTTGTATTTAGTATTGCCTTCCACGGTATAATCCATGTAGCCATGCTTACTTCGTATCGTGATTTCTGTACTATAGTTTTTAGTACTGTTACTGGCTTGTATATACGTGACTCGTGCATTTTTTAAACCATCGCACCTAGTGTAGCTTTGTATTTTGAGAGGAATATTCCTTCTTTCCTCTTAGAGAACAGGGGGAAGTAGGTCACTGCTTCTTATAGGGCCACGAAACAGGCCTTAACTGGGCCGTAATTGATCTTGGCTCGGTACGCCAAACCAGTACGAGACGCCCTAGGATGATAGCCGCAAATGTTTATGCCGATATTCTAAAAAAAGAGTTAATGCACACCCTTCCAAAAAAAGAAAAATTGTTTACGCAGACCCCATATTAAAGATGGCAATGGGTAGGGTATGAGAAGGGTAGAGCAATACCATATCCATACCCATATTTTCAATGGGTACAAAAATTTACCCATACCCGTACCCGCAGGTATAAAACTTTACCCATACCCACCGGGTACCTATACCCATTGGGTACCCTGTGGGTAGATCCAATAGTACACAAGTTATTCAAAATTTTACGTTCATTAATAATATGCATTTGAAAAAATACAATTATCTCTATTTAATAATAGGTAGACGAGTACATGAAACTATCAAAGTTTAGAATTCGCAATGGCATACTTGTCCCTAGGATTCTTGGCCGCATAGGTTGACTCTCTACATGTAAGTTTGACATGTCAGTATAAACATGCAGGGTATGGGTATACCCATGGGTACAATTTTATACTTGTGCCCATACCCGTAACTTAGCGGGTAGGGTATGGGTATTACCCGTGGGTATAAAAGTGTACACATACCCTACCCATGCGGATATGGTACCCGCGGGTACCCGTACCCATGGGTAAAATTGCCATCCTTACCCATATTGTCTCTGATACATGGCATACTTTTGACGCTACCGTGAAATTACTTGTTCAATACAATATGTATCCTAGCTCATTCTTCTGTATGTGAAATGAACAAGTCAAGCTCTGATGTGCTGACATTGTACTGTTTGTGCTAGTGTAGAAACTGGTTGTATTATTGTGTTCGAAATTGTGGACTAAATGCGCGAATTCTGAGCCTTTTTGCATGAGGAAAATGCCACATGTTGGTGCTAATTGTGGCATGTACTAACCTCATTGTACGGAAGCATACAACTTCGAGTGATCAGTTTAAGCTGGTGCTTACTCGAGCTTTCTGCGGCTGGGCAAGTCAAGGTCACCGTGTGTCTATCGCCAACAGTTTATATGGCATGCTTACAAGGTTTTGAGTACATCAAATCGATTGAGCACTTAGACCGATTTAAAGCCACCCAAACCATCTCGAAATATACCCTTTGCTGAAAATATGATTGCGCGCTGTAAGACTTGATATGACATGATTTTATGTCAATCGGTCAAACTCCCTCTAGTACTTTCCATGTTCGAATTCTGCGCTGCCCAAGTTCCTCGCTATGTTCGTTATGTATAATAAGGCTCAATATCGGTCACTTTTCTCCATTTCCAACTTCATTCTTTCGGATTCGGCATATGTACATCCAGATTAGGTGGACCATCGACCTTCAGTACAATATATTTTTACTACTTAGCCTATGAACATGAATATTTCAACCCCACTTTGGACAAAAAACTTCCCATACTCTTGTTTCAAAAGAAAAACCCTTAATTAGCCTTTCGTGGTGAGCAGAGTATATTTTTTTTAGGGTACCAACTGCATTTTTTTGGAGGATGGAGTACGAACTACATTGAGTTTTCACTAAGGACCTAGCAAAAAGATTGCACATTCGATCCAACACTGGCCCAAAACCTTGCAAATGTAGCCTATCGGGTCAGGTGGACTGCCAACCCGCGACATATTGAGTACATTGAATTTTCAGTGAGGAGGTTATTAGAAAATAGTACTACATTCTACCCAACTGTGGCCCAAAACCTCGCTAATTTATCCTTCCGGGTTCAGGTTGGCTGTGGGCTGCCAACCGTCAACACATTATTACTTGGTTTTTTAAGCTTGAACCACATTGAAGAAGTTTCGGTAAGCAGCCCACGATAAGAAGCCCATTGGTTCACAAGATTGGACCCAAGTTATTTTTTTATCATCTAAAATCATCTTAATTTAGTATTTCCGTGCCATTCTGATAAAGTATAGGATAAGCTTCTCCTACCCATGTTGTATTTGTATAGAGCATTTAGCATTTTTTATGGCAAGTCATCAGGGTCATTGCCTTTTCATTTTAAGTGATTTTAACATTTCTAAATGTAATCTTTTCTAGTAGTGGCATAGATGGTTCTAGCATAGTGGAAGCACACGCGGTTCCCATTTGTTGAAGTCTTGAGTTTAATTCCTAGCTTTTTTCAATATAAATATATAATATATAGTATAATCTCTGTCGTTCTTTTACATTTTTTCGAGCATACACATGTTTCTTACACAGAGAAGGCTGACATCTGGGACCCAGCAACATTGCCAAGGTCAAAACAGCGGAGTGCATCATACACACTTTGCATTTGCAGAGATGCTGACATGTTGGACCCAGTAGAGACCGTATACAGATGTTGCATCGAGCAATCAATGTTTCATTTACAGAGGGATTGATATGTGGGACCCAACAGCGCAACCTTATACAAATGCTGCATCGAGCAACGTTGCTAGTTCGAAACAGGGAGGCGCGAGTGAGAAAAAAGTTTAGCATGCACACGTTTCTTGTAATGAGAGGCTGAAATGGGGGACCCAACAGCGTGAGCAAACGGCAGATTCATCGAGCAATGCTATCTAGTTCGGAACAGGGTAGCGCTAGAGAAGAAAAAAATTCCATTATACCGATGATTCTTCTAATGTGAGGCTGACATAAGGGACCCACCAGCCTGAATAAACGGTTGATGCAGCGAGCAACACTATCAAGTTCAGAACATGAAGACGCGATAGAGGGTAAAAAATCCATCATACACACGTTTCTTCTAATGAGAGGATGACATGTGGGGCCCAACATCATGATTAAATGGTAGATGCATCGAACAACACTATCAAGTTCGGAACAGGGTAGCACGAGCCAAGGAAAAAAAATCCATCATGCACACGTTTCTTCTAATGAGAGGATGACATGTGGGGCTCGAGAGGTTGGTTAAGCAGTAGATGCGCCAAGCAGCGCTATCAACTCAGAACGGGGTAGCACCAGCGAAGGAAAAAATTCCATCATACACATGTTTCTTCTAATGAGAGGATGACATGTGGGTCTAGGAGGTTGATTAGACGGTAGATGCATCGAGCAGCGCTATCAACTTCAGAACAAGGTAGCACGAGCGAAGGAAAAAATTTCCATCATACACACGATCCTTCTAATGAGAGGCTCACATGTGGGACCTAGCAGCCTGACTAAACGACACACGCCTCGAGCAACGTTATCGAGTTCAAATCAGGGAGGCGCGACCAAAAAGTATGGTCCGCTAGAGACACTGACGTCCGGGACCCACATGCCTCAAAATACTTTGGCGAGTCAACATCGTGCAAGGAAACGAAAATCTTGCTTCTGCCATGCGCCAGCCGAGCTTCCTCCATGTTTTTAGCAGATCCATCGTAGTAGAGGGCCGTGAAACCGAAAAAAAGTTTTCCATCGGCCACGGCCGAGCCGAGAATTTTGTCGTGGAAGACGCGCCTTCTACGACGATCGTTGGGCCAATTCGTAGCGAAAGGAAACTTTTCTTGTAGTGGAAGAACACATTTTATCTTGATATCTAAATGAGGGATCATCTTATAATGCTACTAAAGCACCAACAAGCAATATAAGATGCAAACATCATATGCATAAAGTGAGATGATATGGTTTTTGCACTTGATCACTATCATGTGCATCGTGGTATTATCTTTATGTTGGAAATATGCCCTAGATACAAATAGTGATAAGGACTATTATCATTTTTCATAAAATTTATGATTAAGTTCTATATCATGCTATAACTATATTGAAAGGAAACATCAATACACGTGTGATATATAAACAACCAGGGGTTCTCGGTGAAACTCTAGTCACTGGTTCATTGGTCAACAGATGATCAAGATTTCCTGATCATGTGGCATTTATGACAGTTGGAAATGGAGTCATCTCATTCTGAGAATGAGATGATGAACCAATACCCAACCTAAACATCATGACCCGATCATGTCACGAAGTTCAAGTGACGATGATTAGAATATACCTAGTAGACTATTCCTTAGACCATGAGGCTATATCAATCACTGTCTCCCGAGGGTGCTTTGATAGCATCAAATGTCACTTGGTAATACAGTGAACATAAAGGTGTGTTCAGGTATCCAGAGGAACTTTTGAGGCAATATATGTCGAGAGCAGGATTTTTCCATCCGCGTGATGGAATGATACTCAAGGGTCCACCCAGAGAAGTTATATCCAATAGCTGCGCATCGTGTGATTTGATCACAGGGATATCACTTGTCGAAACGAGTCAATTAGCATTTTTGGTAACTATATTGAACATGACATGGTGATCTCATTGATCAGATATCGGGCAATGCAAGTGTTGAGATACAAAAGGAATAAGATGCGATAGTCATGGTTCAAACGACGAAAGATCTTCGTGGAATGCATAGGGATCACATGGCCATCCAGGTCCCTATGTTGATCATTGGTCTGAGAGAGTCCCAACCATGTATGGAGTGTTCCCGAACCATGGGGTATCATGCTTAAGGGCTTGGTGATGCTTAGAGAGTGTTTACAGGATCGGTAGAATCACCAAAGAAGAGAAGATAGAAAACCGGAAGGGTTTCGGTAAGTCTGGAGGATGTCCGGAGTGGAGGTGTGATGCCTACGCAATTCTATTCTTGTAGACAGTTGTTGGGCCTCCAAGTGTAGAGGTTTGTAGAATAGCAGCAAGTTTCCCTTAAGTGGATTACCCAAGGTTTACCGAACTCAGAGAGGAAGTGGTCAAAGATATGCCCTCTCAAGCTACCCTGCAATCAAAATACAAGAAGTCTGTTGTGTCCCCAACACACCCAATACACTTGTCGGGTGTATAGGTGCACTAGTTCAACGAAGAGATAGTGAAATACAAGTGGTACGGATATAAGACAACGGTGCCAGAAAATAGCTTGATGGCGTGCAAGAGACTAAAGGCAAACTGAAATAAAGATGGAAGTAAGCAAACATGTAACAGATCTAGTTGCAAACGGTGTATCAGTGCTTAGAAACAAGGCCTAGGGATCATACTTTCACTAGTGAACACTCTCATATAAATATCTTCTCTTTATGATACTACTCTGAACTACTCTCCGGTTGGACACTCTAATCCATGGTAGGGCTATAACAACACTCCTCAAAGTTCACTTTCCGCATCTAGATAACCCCACACTGTCACCTTGAGCACTAGATGGTTCCAACAAACACCAAAATTTCATAGAGACGTCCAACTCCAAATATAACTCATAACAAGTATTTGTAATCTCTAGCCTAAGTGCCACCATGGTGTGCACACTATCACTTTCACACACATGGGGAGAGCCAGAGATCTATTAAAGCACTTGAGTATCAAGGTAGATCTACTTGATTACAAAGCTCATGATCACAATATGATCATGCATAGAGAAAGAGAGATGAACACGTAGCTACCGGTAGAACCCTTAGCCTCGAGGAAGAACTATTCCCTCCTCATCATGGGAATCAGCAACGGCGATGGAGATGGTGGTGGAGATCGATGGAGATGGCTCCGGGGGCACTTCCCCGTCCCGGCAGAGTGCCGGAACAGAGACTTTCTATCCCCCGAATCTCCCCTTCGGTGGTGGCGGCGCTGCGGAACTTTTCGTGGATGGAGGCTGTTCGATTTAGCGTTTTTGCATCGGAGGCTTCTTATATGCGAAAGGGCAAGGTCGGTGGGTGGACCAGGGGCCCACACCACCTGGTGGCACGGCCAGGGCTAGCCCGCGCCACCACATGGTGTGGCCAGCCCCTGGCCCCTCTCCATCTCATATTCTGGCTCCATGAGTCTTCCGGTAAAATATCGACTTTGGCTTTTGTCCGGTCCAATTCCGAGAATATTCATTTTCTGACTTTTCTGGAACCAAAAACAGCAGAAAATAGGCAACTGGCACTGTGGCATCTTGTTAATAGGTTAGACCCAGAAAGTGTATCAAAATACTCCAAAGTGTGGACAAAACATAAGAAAATAGATATAAACCAAGCATGGCACATCAAAAATTATAGATACGTTAGCAACGTATCAAGGTGGAAGGTGTTCCATAGCCACGGAGATTGAATAATATGTGAATGAATGTTAAATATTGATTTAATCATTTATTCATAATTATTTAATGAAAGAGAAATCAATTAAAAGGTCAAAAGCCTTAATGGGCCAAATTCCGGAGGGAGAAGGGCCCATGAGGGAAAGGCAAAAGGAGAAAGGAGGAAGGGGTCGCCGGCTGGGTGATACGTCCATTTTGCATCACTATTCTATATCATAATCTACTGTTGTTCATTGATATATTTCGTATTAAGAGATGATACTTATGTTATTTCATCTGTTTTTGCATGGTTGATGACTTTTGGAGGATGAACCACTGAAGTCAAGATTCTGATGGAAAAGGCACCGCCTAGATGGAAAATTCGCAAAGATCAGAAAATCCCGGAAAATATATGGAAAATCCTAATTTTCTAGAAGACGAAGGAAGCCAGAAGGGGAAGTGGAGATGGGTCACAGGGGGCCCACACCACCCCTAGCGCAGGCCAGCCCTGGACGCGTCACCAGGTGGTGTGGCCACCCTGGCCCACCTCTAGAATCGCCCTCTGATGCATATAATCCCCTCAAAACCCTAAGACTCGGGGGGAGACCATAGAAAGATTCTGCCGCCTCTGCGGGGCGAAAACTATAGAGAGAGAAAGAGCTCTCCGGCAGGCAGAATTCTGCCGAGGAAATTCCTTCCCGGAGAGGGGATATCGTCGCCATCAATGCCATCATCAAGCGGGACTTCATCGGGATCATCATCATCATCTCCACCGGCACCATCATTACCACTCCATACCGCTATAACAATTGGGTTGAATCATGCATAGTTCTTAGGGGAAACTTTCCCGGTGTTTGGTTACTTGTTGTAGTTGATGCTATTGAGTGGAACCATTGAATTATTGTTCATGTTCATATTGTTACTTATCATTATTTCATCTCTGATCTTGATCCATATGATATCTTGTGAGTAGTTCATTTAGTTCTTGAGGACATGGGAGAAGTCATGTTGTTAGTAGTGGAATTGTGTTGAGAAAGATTCAATGGTTTGATAATTAAGTTGTGGTGTTATTCTTCTAGTGGTGTCATGTGAACGTTGACTACATGATACTTCACCTTTATGGGCCTAGGGGAATGCATTGTGTATTTGGCTACTAATCGTGGGGTTGTCGGAGTGACAGAAACATGAACCCCTGTTAGGAAACCTTTGCATAAGGGAGTGTAGGATCTCAAAGTTTAAGGTTGTGGTTATGTGTTTATCTTAATTACTTTATTGTAGTTGCGGATGCTTGCAAGGGGTATAATCACAAGTATGTATTAGTCCTAGGAAGGTTAGTACATTAGCATATGTTCACCCACACAACACTTATCCAACCAAAGAAGATTAATCAACTCTATGAAGCGAAAGCACTTGATGATATTCCCATGTGTCCTTGAGAACGTTTGCTCATCTTAAGTAATACAACCGGCTTGTCCTTTGCTGAAGAAAGGATTGGGCCACTTGCTACAATTATTATTATTGTCTTTTATTTACTCGCACTTTATTTATCTGCATTATCAAAACCCCTAAAAATTCGTTTGCTAAGTATTTACAGAGAATTCCTGATCCAAACCACTTGTCAACACCTTCTCCTCCTCGTTGGGTTCGACACTTTTACTTATTGAAAATACTATGATACACCTCGTATACTTGTCGGTCATCACTGGGCCTTGGCCACCTGCGTGGGGCCCACTTGGGCCGGACGACGGCTTCCCCCCTCTCCCCTCCTTTAGTCCCACCCTGAGACTTTGAGGGAGGTAGTACCCCCCCTTCCCCTATATATAGTGGGGTATTTTGACCAGAAAATACACACAATATTCAATAAAGGTTTCTTCACTTTTGGGGAGACCTCTAATTGATATTATCTCTCTCTCCTATGACCATGGTCCCAAGTTCGGACTGCGCGAACGAGAGACATCTTCACCGCGGAGCACCATCACGCTGCGGGATTCGGATCCATGAGCTCTACTTTCGCAACTGCTGCTGGATCGGGAAAGAGGGAGTCATCTCCAGGCACCGGATGCATGTAACTCCCCGCGAGGTGTCACACTTGAGGCACTAGGAGTCATTGGAGCCGTAGGAGCGCCAGGACTTCAACACGACCTTGAGGTCGGCTTCGACTCGTCTACATCAACCACACTCTCCCGAGCATTGACAACGCTTTTTGGTCTTCAAGGGTAAGTTTTCGAAAAGCCTCTCCCATTACTGCATTACTAATAGATAGGTCCTGGCAGCATCAGGGGCGTAGGGTAAAATTTTATTGTTTTCATATGCGGACCCCTATAGCTGGTATCAGAGCTAGATCTATGTGTAGTATTGCTAGTACGGGTAGAACACACGGTATGTAGCGTGTGGGTGTTGATATTTTAGTTGTTACCCTCCCACGTGTACTTGTGTATACTGAAGTAATGCTTGATGAAGTGGCCCCCAACCGACTTTACGTGTTCATTCACGAGACTGGTCCACGCTTGACATATGGCTTGTACCGTATAAAGTGGCTTTGGGGGTGTATATCTCTCCCGCATTAGTTGGTATACCATTTGCAACGAATGTCCCCAAAAGGGGTGTAGTATAGACAACTACTTGATCAGCGTTGTGGTAAAAGTTCGTAGGTAAGAACGGTTCTTGTGTGAAAGCCCATTCAACCATGTAAAACATGCAAACATAAAGTAGAGGCATCTAACTTTGTTTTGCCGGGGGTGTTGCTTTGTGATATGGTTGTGGCAAAGGTAAAGTGCTTACATTATGTTACGAAGTAGTAGTAGATAGTCACGGAGGTGACATACTACCACACCGGAAAGGCACCGGTACCCTGGTGTCTATGGCACCGGAATCCTGGCGCCGGAATCTGGTGACGGCGGATGGAGATCATGACATGAAGGACCATATCACATCGCAGTTACATTCAATGTTATTGTTTGTATATCTTATTGTGTGCTAGTATTAGATACTTGACGGTAGCCTAATAAGATGATCCCTATTAAAAATTCCAATGATTGTGTTCTCCCTTAGTATGCACCACCAAGAAAGTTCTTCGGTATGAGGCAGTGCTGTGAGGATCGGGTGTTAGACATATCTATGTTCGCATACAGTGGGTGTAAGCCATGTTGCACATCCAATACACTAAGGTTGAGTTGGTGAGCCTAGCATGTGTAGACATGGCCTCGGACCATGGATGGTCGAAACATCGAGCATGAGTTGCATCAATGATGTGACTAATGTTTAGGCGTCCACCCTAGCACCCACATTGATGGCCGTGACGATTGGGGGAGATGTGGGGAAAAGGGGTTGTGTAATCACTAGAACCCTTTAGGGGATAGGTGTTTTTATTGGAGTTATTATATTAACTCATTTAATTATAAACTTAGTCTAAATTCCTTTTTGCAATTATAAATGTATAAAATGGTTCTCCCCGATGCTACCTACCATGTTAACGAGTGGTTAGATGGAGAGAAGCTTAGGCTAGATGGATCCAACTTCTCTATGTGGGTTGCGTGTCTCCACATTCTCCTTAGCGAGAATGACATGGTCGACTATATACTCAACGAGATGGATTTGGAGCAGCCCAGTATCTTAAAGACCCCAGGGCAGCGGGAACACCGCTATTACCATAGTGACATGTCCACCTTCATATCAGTGACGATGCGTTTCGGGATGGTGGATGAGTTGTGGCCAGTCATGGGTAATCTTGACTCTCGTACGGTAATGGTACAACTTAGGACACATTTCATGTAACAAGCACGCATATGGGAGCATGAGATGATGGGAGATTTCCTCTCCATTAAGATGGAAGAGAACTCTTCACTTGAAGACCACTTGGAGTGCATGCATGATGCATACATGAGGCATGCATACTTCCTGGATAGCTGGATGATGAGCTCTTTTGCAAATGGTGTTGTGTTGTGGTCGCTGCCACCAAGCTACTAAGCACATGCTAGGGTTTGCATTATGAGAGGCGATGCGGAAACACAGGATTTCCACAGGTTCATATCACATCTCAGGAATGTGAAGGTTGAACCCATTGCGGGTGAGGTCATCAATGACAAAGATATATATTTGATATACAATTTTATAAATGTTATAATCTTGCAAACACAAGTTGCAGTGTTAAGTATATTTGATACTTGTTATGTTTTGCTGAAAACAGGTCCTTCTGCATGAGAGGTGCTTCCTGGAGAGGAGGTGACGTTGCGTGTTGATGGCGAGCATGGTGATGATGGACAACGACACTCTCCCTTGACATTTATCATATAGTTTATCGGGTTTTAGGATTATTATTGTAATCGATTGATCATGAACTTCATTAGTGTGTCTCACACTTCGTGAGATGGTTATTCATATAATCTTGTAACAAATAGTTGTTCCACTTTTATGAACGATTTCTATTTGTGTTCATATCTTGTTTGATTATATGTGAATTATCCTTGTTGTTGAAACTATTTGATAATACATGAACATATGTAAAATATTTAAAAATGTCTTGAAAATACCCAGATTAATGATATTTTCATTTTGAATGAAACCATTGTTTAAATTCATAGTTATGTGATAATATGTGAAAGTCATTCGATTTTTTGTCACATACTGTCATGCCTAAGTTCGGGAAAATAACTTAAACATCCTGTATCGTTGAAAGTAAATACATATTTGATGTATTATGTTTTAACAAAATGGTGATTATCATTATATGATTGTTTAAATGTGTAAAGAAGTTTACCAAAGGAAACATGAGCTTGAAACTATTTGATATGATTAAAGAATTTCAGCATATGAAGGGTATAAAGATAAAAGAGAATCTAATTACTACGATTTGATCAATAGTAATGAAATTCGACTTTATAAGATTGGCATGAATAAAAATTGTGGAATGCAATGCGTTTGAAATGTAAAAACGCAAAGCATCACAATATGATATTAGATATCAAGTGGGTAAATAGATGGCGCCAAATAAATCATTGTAGTGTAGATGTAGCGACCATTAGTTAGAAATAGTTAGCACTCAATTAGAATATATAGTGAACCATATGAATTTGTGAGATCGGTGCCATATCTTGTATGGATCATCGTGAAATTTTTGGGGTTATTCGATATAACCAAAACAATAGCGAATAAGTCCTTATAAAGTATGCATTGGAAACTTTGAATATGAAATCCATGGCTAGAACCAAAAGAAGAGCAAAACTATTGCTTGGATTTTGGTGCATTATCAAGAAAGTTCATATTTAGTGGTATTTCTCGATTATGAAGCTTTTGGAAGATAGTGAAAAACATGATGAGGATTCAAAACCCTGCATCAGAGTGTTGAGAAGCACAATGGAAAGCGTTCCTGAACGATTCTCCTCACAAAGGAAAGAATCAATGATAATGACCATTGTGTTTTCCATACTAAGTGTTTTCACTACATGAAGTAGGATTCAAAATGTAGCCCATATCCTGTATGGAGACATTTGTGAATCATTTGTCATGATTACCGGAATATGACATACCTACCAACTACTACGGAAATAAAGGTAAACTAAAGTTATGATAAATCCTAAAGAAAAATTCACTTAAGAATAGAAAGCAATTTATTGTTGAATCTTAACAAGTAAAAGGGTTACTTGGATTTTCCCAAATCACTGCAAAGCCATAGTGGAAAAAGGGGTGAATGAAAAAAGCACAATTTGTCAAGTATTGGACAAATTCAAATGAATTTGATTCAAGTGTGCTAAAAGTCTAGTGGATTTAAAACTAGTAAGGTACTAGTGTCTCATAGTAAAACTCTCAAGTTTGATAATTGATCAAAGGATTTTGAAGTCGTTCAAAATAGTGAGTGGATATGCAATTTGCATGAAATTGAGTGGGAGCTATGAAGGTCTTCCTAAAACAATATGTAAATGACATATTTTTGAGTGGGAGCAATGTAAGTCTTGGATTCAAATATGTAGGAACATATTTTGACTAGGAGTAATGACTCAAACTCAATGTCAACACCCGGATTTTTAATCCCAGATGCCTGTTATGCCATACATCGCAATCCCAGGATTACCATTTTTGTGAGACATAACAGATTGGATATCACAGTACATCATCCATTACAAACCATAATAAGGTCTTACACAAATAAAGGATCTCATGATCTAGTCTTAGTACAAACAAGTAGCGGAATAAATAGCGTAGCGGTGGGGTCCATCTTCAGTGTCACGGGCAATGCTGACGATGGGAGATGATCCTAGTTGTCGTAGCCGTCCTATTGTTCTTCCTCCTAATAGTCCTCGTCATAGTCTGGCCACGGGAATAGCCAGGGACAAATCCATGAGTACTCTTTAAGTACTCGCAAACTATCACTAACAAGTAGGTTAGTTTTAGTAGGAATGCTAAGCTCTAAGTTTATTTGCAAGGTTAGGTCTGAAACCTAAGCTGAGTTCAGAAGTAAAGAAAGATAAAATAAAGTTCTTAAATCACTTAAGTGGGAACTTAGTTGTCATAGTCACAACCCTGTTGTGGTCAAGTCAAAGTCACCATTGATTTCATAAGTCATTTTGAAAACATCTGACGACGGAACTGTATGGCCACTCCAACTGTCCATGACCGCGGACGCGGCTATTTGAATAGTTTGACACTCTACAGAGGTGGTACACTATCACCACAAAATTTCATACATCCATCAGGGATAACCCTGAATCAATCATACTTAGTATGCGGAATCAATCATAACCTTTCAATTACACACCCTAGTACAAGCACCTCTCCTATGAGCTTGGCCTCCCAGCCATGGCCATCTGCCATCCTGGGCACTGCATAGGTGGACAACATTGAGAGGTAGCCTCAGCTCAACCCTCTCCCGGGAGGGAACCCATACTAATGCATATAAACTTCTGGCTAAGCCTTACCCAATTCAGGTATTGTGGTTGTACGGTAAAATTGGAATGGTATCGCATCCGAACCCAACCATCAGTTTTTATAAAGGGCTAAGGCTCATGCCTCAACATTTTCATCATCATAAACTAGTTGTGTTTCTCAACACATGTCAAAACATCTCAATAGAATGACTCATCATTCCAAGGTTTTCATAATCATTTTTACTAAGTATTACCATCTAAACTGATCAAGTTTTATGCTTAACACTAGTAACTAAGGTTAAGAGTGTTCACTAAAGAGGGGTGCTAATCTTCAATCTGCCATAGAATTACATCTAAGTCTAACTAGATAGGCCAAGTTTTATACTCTTTATGCTATCTATAAACAAAGTAAAGAACTTTGGTAAAGTAAAAGAAAGTAAAGCTTGCAAGTAAAACTTGGGATGGTATAAATCAAAATATATATAACCCAAGCATGCTTAAGGAATCTTGGTTAGGTCATCTTGTATAATTCTAGCTTGCCAATAATAGCTTGCCTTGGTTGGTGCAGTGGTTGAAATTCTCCTCGTCTTCTTCGGGGTAGAACTCCTCCTCCTCGTATACTTGGTCGGTACTATCGTCTATAAATACATACGGGATATATAATCACCAAACAACACTTAACTAGTCTATTTATCACACCAAGGCACACACTTGATGATCTAGCATCATCACAAACATCATAAGATTTAATGAACTAGTTTCATTTATTTTATTTGAGAAAAGTAATTTCTACTCATTGAAAATAATTAAGATTTAATATTCTCCAATTAAAATATGGGATCATGTGGAAACATGTCATCACCACATATTCTAATACATGGGAAAGTGATTTAAATGTTTGATCATATTTCACTAAATTTAAGTTTATTATTTAAATGATTTAAAGTGACTAGAAATGCCCTAGTAGCATTATTTTGGTACTAGTCCAAAGTCACTGCATGCAAACCTAAATATTTTCACATATTCAGATAGGTATCATCAAATGTGATTTTTGAGAGTTGGAATCAACTCAAAAGATATTAGGGTTGAATTTTGAAAAAAAATTAAATGTAGAAAAGTCTCTATCTTGTTATTTTTTCTATATGTGATTTATAACTCTAATTGATTTAAATCCAACGGGCTTGGATAGAGATTTTACTTATCTTTCCAAAAAAAATTGGAATCATTCATTTTGGTTAAGTAAATCTTTCTAAATTGATTTTCAAACCAGAGGACAAAATCTAGTTTAACTCTAAATAGAAAAACCTATATTTGAATTTTAGGGCCAGCGCGGGAAACTAAACGGGCCGGTCCAGTGACGCTCGGCGGCGCAGAGGGCAACTGACAAGGGGGTCCCGCATGTCAGCAGCACTTAAAACCCAAAACGGTATGGGATAATCTGGGCGCTACGATTAGAAGGTGGATCAACGGCTATGGTTCATCATCGACGACGAACAGGTCGCCAGCGAGAACGAACCCTAGCGACTCGGTGGGGGTCGATTGGGGGCTTACCAGGGCTCCAGCTAACGTGGCGATGGGGGCGATCGAACTGGTGGACGACAGCGGTTCCAGGCGTGGTCGCGGCGGAACCTGGGGCAGTCGCAATCAACGGCGCCCTTCTCCTCCAGTCGCGACCAGCACCGACGAAATTCCGTCCAAAGGTTACTCGCCTTGCTCCGGGGAGAAGTAGGGAAGGCTCAGTGGTGAGAGGGAAGGTGAATGGTGTGCAGAATGAGGCTAGGGGTGGCCTCCTTTTATAGGCTCGAAGACGAGACAACACGGCATGGTCTGGCGACGGTGGTGACATGGCTATGGGCTGCTAGAGGCATGGCTGCGAGCAACGATCGATGCGCGGTCTCCTAGCGATCCTCTACGGCGTAATGGCGCGAGTAGGGGCGGTGGTATGCGGTCGGGAAAGGTCCACGCTCGATGCGGCAGAGGCGGCGTTCGACGCAGCGTGCGATGGCTGCGGGTCAAACAACAGTGAACGGGGATGTATGGGGGCGTACTGGTGTTAAGGCGGAGCGGCGCATGCGAGCTGAGGGCAAGGCGGGGTCTATGCGAGGCTGTCGGGTGTGGTGCTCTGGCGTGGTCCGTGCATGGCACAGAGGCGGAGGGTGCGTGCTGTCTGCGGGGGTCCAGTGGCTGGCATTGCTCGGGGAAGGGACAGTAGGCGGCGGTGTGATCACGCCTACCTCCCAGGCACGGCGGAAGGGGGTTGTGTGGTCTCCTGCGATGTGGGCATGGTCGGCCGGCGAGCATGGCCTCGGGGTGGCGTGGCACTGCTGCTAGAGGCTAAGTGGTAGCTCCTTGATGGCATGGCTAGAACTAGGGGATACAAGGGGAGTGGATTGAGGTCAAATGGGTCGACAAAGCATTGATCAAAACAGTATTAGTTAGGCAGGTTTATCTGTGACCACAAGGTGTTCGACACAATGGCCGTAAGAGAATTTTATTTGAATTTTGAGAAGAGTTTTGGTGGGTGCTTTTATCTTATGCTTGGTAGTCTGTGGTTGCTTGGGATATTTTGAGAAGAATTTTATTGTGAAGGTGAACTCATTTGAGTGGTTTTTGAAAAAGTGGGATCTATGCATATGTAATGGATTCCATTTTCAAATGTCATTTAAAATTAGTGGTTAAATGTTTTTGTAAGATTTCAAAGTGGGCCTTGGTAGATCTTTACTTGTACTAGCAAGGGGTGCAAAGATCTAGAATTGTTTCTATTTGAATTTGACTTCTAGGAACACCTAAAGTGGCCTAGTGGATTAAAATGGTCAAAATGACCATTTGGTCTTTTATTCTTATTTGATTTCTTTTTCTTTGGACTTTGTTTTTAAATGGTCTAGATGATGTGTCATTCACCTTTAAACCATTTCACAACATATAGATCAAGCAAACATGGCATTTCCAAACAATTCCATATTAATGCAAACACACATATGCATTCATAATTATGTTAATGATAAAAAGTTTTTGTTAACCCTAAATTGGGTGATTTGGATCTTGATACCCTTGATTAAAGATTTGGGATGTTACAAACCTTCCCTCCTTAAACAAAATCTCGTCCCAAGATTTAAGAAAGAAAACTAGGAACTAAAGAGATCTGGAAAATCAGTCCTAATATAATCTTCTCGCTCCCAAGTAGCTTCTTCTTCAGTGTGGTTGCTCCATTGAATCTTAAGAAACTTGATACTCCGGGTTCTGGTGGTTCTGAAGGCTTCCTCCAAGATACGAATGGGCACTTCACGATACGTCAGATCCTTGTGGATGTCAATGGCTCGGTGATCGATGTTCTTGAAAACTTCGGTCTTCTCCGGCACTTCTAACCACTTGCGAAGTAATGAGATGTGGAACACATCATGGATGGCTGACATCTCCTCTAGCACTTCCAGTCGATACGAGACTTCTCCTCGGTGATTCAGAATCTTGAAAGGTCCAATATATCTGGGGGCTAACTTTCCTTTCAAACTAAAACGTTGTGTTCCCTTCAACGGCGACACTTTGAGATACACAAAATCTCTAACGTTGAAAGTCAGGTCTCTATGTCTCTTGTCAGCGTAACTCTTCTGTCTGGATTGGGCGGTCTTGACGTGCTAACTGACTTTGTGAACCTTCTCTTCGGCTTCTTGTAGGATGTCGGGTTCGAAAATCTGACTCTCTCCTACTTGCGACCAATTCAAAGGGATACGACACGTTCTTCCATATAAGAACTCAAAAGGGGCCATTTGCAAACTGGCTTGATAACTGTTGTTGTATGAGAATTCTGCGAAAGGCAGACAGTCTTCCCATTTTGATCCATACTCAAGCACACAAGCTCTCAACATATCTTCTAAGATCTGGTTGACTCTTTCAGTCTGTCGATCTGTCTGTGGGTGATAAGTTGTGCTGAAATTCAACTTGGTTCCTAATCCTTCTTGGACTTTGGGTTCCTAGATCCGACACTATGGTCTTGGGGGTTCCATGCAAACTGATGATTCTAGCAATGTACAACTCTGCTAGTTTCGAACTCTGGTAGGTTATCTTGACAGGTATAAAATGGGCTACCTTGGACAGTCTATCAATGATGACCCAGATTGAGTCATTTCCCCTAATAGAAGTAGGCAAACCGGTGATAAAGTCCATTTCGACGGAATCCCATTTCCATTCTGGAATTGCAATGGTTGCAATAGTCCTGCGGGTCTCTGATGTTCCGCCTTGACTCTCTGACAGATGTCACACTTGGCGATGTAGCTTCCGATTTCTCTCTTCATCTTATGCCACCAAAATTGCTCCTTTAAATCCTGATACATCTTTGTTCCTCCAAGGTGGATAGAATACAGGGTATCATGAGCTTCTTGCATGATAACTTGCTTCAGCTCCGAATCTGCTAGCACACAAATACGTCCTTTATACCACAAAAATCCTTGTTCGTCTTCGGTGAATCCAGGTACCTTTCCTGTACCAATACGATGTTTGATTCCGTCGATACTTGCATTTCCCTTCTGGGCTTCCTTGATTTGCTAATCAAAGTGGGTTGAAGTTCAATGCTAGCTAAAAATCCTTTGCTAACTAGCTCAGTTCTAAACTGCTCCAACTCTTCATGCAAACTTGGCTGGTTCTCTTTGATCATGGTGTTTAGTCTACATGGCAATCTGCTAAGAGCATCCGCTACCACATTGGCTTTGTCGGGGTGATAGCGAACGTCAAGTTCATAATCCTTGATTAACTCTATCCATCTCCTTTGCCTCATATTCAGCTCCTTCTGAGTGAAAATATACTCCAAGCTCTTGTGATCTGAATAAATCTCACAGCGATTACCCATCAGGTAATACGCCATGTCTTCAACGCTAAGACTACAGCTGCTAGTTCAAGATCATGTGTAGGGTAGTTCTGCTCATGCTGCTTCAGTTGTCTTGACAAATATGCTATGACTTTGCCTTCTTGCATCAACACACATCCGAGACCAATCTTGGATGCATCACAATACACATCAAAAGGCTTCTTAATATCTCGCATAATCAATATTGGGGCTGAAATCAATCTCTTCTTGAGCTCTTGGAAACTTGCTTCACATTTGTCGGTCCATTCAAACTTCTTGTTCTTTTTCAACAATTGGGTCATGGGTCTTGTGATGCTCGAAAATCCTTCTACGAACTTGCGCTAATATCCCGCTAATCCGAGAAATGCACGAACTTGGGTTTTAGTGGTTGGGGCTTCCCATGCTTCAACATCTCTGATCTTGGCGGGATCAACAGTGACTCCTCCTGCCGACACAATATGTCCGAGGAATCCTACTTCTTTCAGCCAAAGCTCACATTTGCTAAACTTGGCATACAACTGATGCTCTCTAAGGGTTTCAAGGATGATTCTCAGATGTTGCTCATGGTATTCTTTTGACTTGGAATAGATAAGAATATCGTCGATAAAAACAATGACAAACTTATCCAGGAAGTTCATAAAAAAATTATTCATGAGATTCATGAAATAAGCGGGGGCATTGGTTAATCCAAAAGACATGACCGTATACTCATACAATCCAGATCTGGTGATAAAGGCGGTATTTGGAATATCCGTTGCATGAATCTTGAGTTGATGATAACCAGTCCTAAGATCAATCTTAGAGAACACTCTGGCTCCATTCATCTGATCAAATAGATCCTCTATTTTTGGCAATGGGTACTTGTTCTTGATGGTGACGTCATTCAGCTTCCAGTAATTGATACATTGCAAATGTATCTATAATTTTTCATGTTCCATGCTTGGTTTTATCTACTTTCTTATGTTTTGTCCACACTTTTCATATGATTCCTTGGACTAACCTACTAAGAAAGAGCCACAGTGCCAGCTGCCTGTTTTCTGCTGTTTTTGGTTCCAAGAAAGTCAGAAAATGAATATTCTCGGAATTGGACGGGACAAAAGCCAAAGTCAATATTTCACCGAGGGGGACACGGAGCCAGAAGACGAGACGGAGAGGGGCCAGGGGCCAGCCACACCATAGGGTGGCGCGGGTCCCCCTTGGCCGCGCCACCAGGTGGTGTGGGCCCCTCGGCCACCCACCGACCTTGCTTCTTCGCCTATAAGATGCCTCCCGATGCGAAAACCCTGAATCGTCAATCAGAAATCCACGAAAAGTTCCACTACGCCGCCGCCACCGAAGGGGAGATTTGGGGGACATAAAGTCTCTGTTCCGGCACCCTGCCGGGACGGGGAAGTGCCCCCAAAGCCATCTCCATGAATCTCCACCACCATCTCCATCACCATTGCTGATTCCCATGATGATGAGGGAGTAGTTCTCTCTCGAGGCTAAGGGTTCTACTGGTAGCTATGTGTTCATCTCTCTCTCTATGCATGATCATATTGTGATCATGAGCTTTGTAATCAAGTAGATCTACCTTGCTACTAAAGTGCTTTAATAGATCTGTGCTCTCCCCATGTGTGTGAAATTGACAGTGTGCGCACCATGGTGGCACTTAGGCTAGAGATTACAAATACTTGTTATGAGTTATATTTGGAGTTGGATGTTTCTATGAAATTGTGGTGTTTGTTGGAACCATCTAGTGCTCAAGGTGACAGTGTGGGGTTATCTAGATGGGAAAGGCTTACTTTGAGGTGTGCTGTTATAGCCCTACCATCGATTAGAGTGTCCAACCGGAGAGTAGTCAAGAGTAGTATCATCAAGAGAAGATATTTATAAGAGAGTGTTCACTAGTGAAAGTAAGATCCCTAGGCCTTGTTTCTAAGCATTGAAACGCCGTTTGCAACTAGATTTGTTACATGTTTGCTTGCTTCAATCTTTATTTCAGTTTTCCTTTAGTCTTTTCCCACGTCAACCACACGCCATCAAGCTATTTTCTATCACCATTACTACTTATAATTATCTATACCACTTGAATTTCACTATCTCTTCGCCGAACTAGTGCACCTATACACCTGACAAGTGTATTTGGTGTGTTGGGGACACAAGAGACTTCTTGTATCTTGATTGCAGGGTTGTTTGAGAGGGGATACCTTTGACCACTTCCTCCCTGAGTTCGATAAACCTTGGGTGATCCACTTAAGGGAAAACTTGATGTTGTTCTACAAACCTCTGCACTTGGAGGACCAACAACTGTCTACAAGAATAGAAGTGTGTAGACATCACCCTCCTCATCATGGGAATCAACAATGGTGATGGAGATGGCGGTGGAGATCGATGGAGATGGCTCCGGGGGCACTTCCTCGTCCCGGCAGGGTGCCGGAACAGAGACTTTCTGTCCCTCGAATCTCCCCTTCGGTGGCGGCGGCGCAGCAGAACTTTTCTTGGATTTCTGATTGACCATCTAGGGTTTTGGTATCGGGAGGCTCTTATAGGCGAAGGATGCAAGGTCGGTGGCTGGCCAGGGGGCCCACACCATGCCCTGGCATGGCCTGGGGGTACCCGCGCCTAGGGGGGTGTGGCCAGGCCCTGGCACTCCTCCGTCTCGTATTCTGGCTCCGTGAGTCTTCCGATAAAATAGGAACTTTGGCTTTTGTCCCGTCCAATTCTGAGAATATTGATTTTCTGACTTTCCTGGAACCAAAAACAGCAGAAAACAGGCAACTGACACTGTGGCATCTTGTTAATAGGTTATTCCAAGAAATCATATGAAAAGTACTCCAAAGTGTGGACAAACATAAGAAAGTACATAAAACCAAGCATGGAACATCAAAAATTATAGATACATTTGCAATGTATCAACGGGCACGGGCACAACATTGCTTCTAGTCCGCAGGGCAGTATTGTTGTTGTTGTTGTTGGACTTGGGCGGTGCACGGTTGAAGTTGTTGGAGTTGTCGGGGTTGTTGTTGGGATTTCCTCCGGACTTCACATTTCCTCCGCTACGGTTGGGGTAGCATGGACGAGACATTGGGGTCTATTGTTCCTTGGGGCATATCCTGCAGACGGGTTGGGGTGATACTTCTAGTGACTGTTGGATCCACTCTGGTGCATCATTCTGCGCTTGTGGTTGTCATTGGCTTGGTTGATCTTCCCTTCCATCTGGATGGCAGAGTTGACTAGCTGTTCGAGATCTACAAAACAGATGTTGATTAACACCGTTTGCATCTCATCATGAAATCCATTCAGGAATCTCTCCTTCTTCTTGGCTTCAGTGTTGATCTCATCAGGTGCATACCTAGCGAGAGACAGAAATCTATCACGGTACTCTACTACAGTCATCCTGCCCTGCTTCAGTTCTCTGAACTCATCTCTCATTCTGGTGACTAAACCTTGCGGTACATGGATGCGGCTAAACTTGGTCTTGAAAGCTTCCCACGTCATCACTTGCCCGTGGTTCATGGTACGGGTGCTATTCCACCAGGCTCTTGCATCTCCTGCCAGATAGTGGGTGGCAAATAGTACTTGCTCATTTGCGTCCACTCCTGTGACTTCTAGGTTATTCTCCATGGTCTGTAACCAATCATCCGCATCCAACGGGTCTTCAGACTTGCTAAAGATAGGGGGTTGGTATTCTGGAAGTTTTTAAGCTTGGATCCATGATGATCCTGATTTCCGTGGCCTTGATTGTTGTGGGCCATCTAAGCTATATGTTGCAGGGTGGCTAGATTTGCTTGGCGCTCTGCTCTGCTAGCTTCACGGTCGGAAACTAGCATCTGCAGAATCTGCAGCATCGGGTCCTGCGATGAGCTGCTTCCTTCGGGGTTTCCACGAGTCATCTGAAGATTTGAGATAGATAAAGGGGTAAGAGGGAAAATTCTAAGGTTCATGGTTTTCTTTTCAAAAGCTAAAACTTTGAGTTTGACTCGGGTTTTGCAAACTAACCACTTCTCATACATTCATTCAAGCAAAGCACACGATACAAACACACACACACACACCACAACAAAAGGAAAACAGATGGTTTTAAGAACCATTCTGTGAGCTAAGATACAATGGGATCGATACTTCTCATTCCTATGATAGTGCTCTAGTGCATATACTCATCATCGATGAAGTCGGAGTCATCATCATCGGTGTAGAAGTCCATGGCATCATCCTCCAGGCAGTCATCATCATTGCTGAGGTACGAGTGAAGATCACCCTGGATGTCTTCACCTTCTCCCTCTTCTTCTTTGGCTGCAAGCTGAGCTTCTTGCTCTTTGACGGTCTTCTCGAGGTCGGCCACCTTCTTGTGAAGATGGGCGATGGTGCGATCCTTCTTCGCGCGTTGACGACGGAGTGATTCACGATCCTTGACGAGTAGTGAGAAAGTTTGGGCCTTCTGGGCGGCAATGGCAAGGTTGTGGTTGGCGTACTCTCGAGCATTGTCCAATTCCTTCTGCCTATCATACAGTAGGAAGTCAAGGTTCTCCACTTGGCGTCTCATCTCCGGGTGACTTGGCATCTCCAATGGCATTCCCATTGAGTCACGCCTTGCATATTGAGCAAAGCGAGTTCCCTGGATCAAGTTGACGTTCTGTCCGCAAAGATGGGCGAGAGCTTCATGCATTGCCCTGGCTAATCAATCTAGCCAGTTGTTCTCTCTCACGGTGAATTGAATCCTTTTGGACAGAGGTGCTTCCATCTTGCCTCGAAGATCAGCAACTATTAGCCATTGTAGATCTCCTCCTGGGTGATCATTGAGTTGAGCTCCGAAGAATTCCGGATGCGGGCGCTCTAGGTACTCAGACAGTGCATCAAGATCCCTCTTGAAGATCAATTGGCCTCCGTTGCCCAACTGGTAGAACTTGCAGTACTAAACTTCCATCTATAAGAATTTAGGATAAGTAAGTTAGTGAAGTGATCAAGTGTGTCAAATTTTATGTAGTAGTGTAAGAATTTTTTAGGAACATGATTTTTTTTGAAAGAATTAAGGAGAAGCGTGGGATTACTTTTTCATAAATACTCACTTCATTTGTTTTTGAAACTAAGTTTTTGTTTGGACGTCATTCTAACTAGGGTCTCCTATGGTCGGGATGGCTCTGATACCAACTTGTCAACACCCGGATTTTTAATTCTAGATGCCTGTTATGCCATACATCGCAATCCCAGGATTACCATTTTTGCGAGACATAACAGATTGGATATCATAGTACATCATCCATTACAAACCATAATAAGGTCTTACACAAATAAAGGATCTCATGATCTAGTCTTAGTACAAACAAGTAGCAAAATAAATAGCGTAGCGGTGGGGTCCATCTTCAGTGTCACAGGCAATGCTGATGATGGGAGATGATCCTAGTTGTCGTAGCCATCCTGTTGTCCTTCCTCCTGATAGTCCTCTTCATAGTCTGGCCATGGGAATAGCCAGGGACAAAGCCATGAGTACTCTTTAAGTACTCGCAAACTATCACTAACAAGTAAGGTAGTTTTAGTAGGAATGCCGAGCTCTAAGTTTATTTGCAAGGTTAGGTATGAAACCTAAGCTGAGTTCAGGAGTAAAGAAAGATAAAATAAAGTTCTAAAATCACTTAAGTGGGAACTTAGTTGTCATAGTCACAACCTTGTTGTGGTCAAGTCAAAGTCACCATTCATTTCATAAGTCATTTTGAAAACACGGAACATCACTCCAACTGTCCTTGACCACGGAAACGAGTCAAGTAGCATTTGTTGGTAACAAGATTGAACACGACATGGTTATGTCATTGATCAGATCTCGGGCAATGCAATTATCGAGAGACAAAAGGAATAAGACGCGACAGTCACAGTTCAAACGCCGAAAGATCTTCGTGGAATGCACAGGGGTCACATGGCCATCTAGGTCCCTCTGTTGATAATTGGTCTAGGAGAGTCCTGACCATGTCTGGAGTGTTCCCGAACCGTGGATTATCACTCTTAAGGGCTTGGTGATGCTTAGAGAGTGTTTACAGGATCAGTAGAATCACCGAAGAAGAGAAGAGAAAAAATCAGAAGGGTTTCGGTAAGTCCAGAGGATGTAGGGAGTGGAGGTGGAAGGTGTTCCATAGCAACGGAGATTGAATAATATGTGAATGAATGTTAAATCTTGATTTAATCATGTATTCATAATTATTTAATAAAAGAGAAATCAATTAAAAGGTCAAAAGCCTTAATGGGCCAAATTTTGGAGGGAGAAGGGCCCATGAGGGAAAGGCAAAAGGAAAGAAGGAGGAAGGGGTGGCCGGCTGGGCCTTGGCCACCCGCGTGGGGCCCACTAGGGTCGGCCGACGGTTCCCCCTCTCGCCTCCTTTAGTCCCACCCCGAGACTTTGAGAGGTAGTACCTCCCTCTTCCCCTATATATAGTGGGGTATTTTGACGAGAAAATACACACAATATTCAATAAAGGTTTCTTCACTTTTGGGGAGACCTCTAATTGATACTCTCTCTCTCTCTCTATCTCTATCTCTCTCCAGTGACCGTGGTCCCAAGTTCGGACTACGCGAACGAGAGACATCTTCACCGCGGAGCGCCGTCGCGCTGCGGGATTCGGATCCGGGAGCTCTACTTCCACAACTGATGTTGGATCGGGGAAGCGTGAGTCATCGCCATGCACCGGATGCATGTAACTCCCCACGAGGTGTCACACTTGAGTCACTAGGAGTCGTTGGAGTCGCAGGAGCTCTAGGACTTCAACACGACCTTGAGGTCGGCTTTGAGTTGTCTACATCAACCACACTCTCACGAGCATTGATAATACTTTTCGGTCTTCAAGGGTAAGTTCATGAAAAGCCCCTCCCGTTACTGCATTACTAATAGATAGGTTCTGGCAGCATTAGGGGTTCAGGGGCATAGGGTAAAAAAATATTGTTTTCATACGTGAACCCCTACACTTTATCATTCCTTTGTGTGTAAGGCTAAGGTCTATGGAACTTACACGATGGGTATGCTATAATTTCCATGAGTATCAGCTATACTTCAAATTATAACATTACCATATCATGACACTAGCCTAGCAACAATCTAAACTAGATGCTTCTAATTTATCAATTGCAAGTTTTTACGTGGCTTATGGCTTTCGAAGATAGAATCGTTCATACCTACGAACATGGAACAACAACGATGATAATCAAATTATTAGCAACCCATTATAAATCAGATATCAACTATAGTGGGAGAGACAGACACCCGCTATTCACTTATGCAAAACTAGTTGCATGTTAAGCGTGGAACGGGTCTCATGTGTGAGGACATGTAAAGTTAGTCCGGACCGCTTCATCCCACTATGCCACCAATATCCAAAATACTTAGAAGATGCAATAAAATGATCATCAGCGCCCACATACTCATATGTGTTCTACCCGTGCAAATCATCTACACATAGACTTGGCTCTAATACCACTGTTGGGTTTGCAGCATAGAAAACAACAAAATTCCTACAATGTGAACAACTAAGCACCAAGATCTATCTACCTAGATACAATCAATGAGTGGATTTTCATCCATAGAGAATGTACCCTTGAAGAGAAACAAAGTGTTACGAGTTTGTACTTGTGGATGATGTAGTCGTACACTTGCTGATCTCAAGATTGTCATGAAGTCCTCCAGGTCCAGCGGTTCTAGCACCATCAAGTCCAGCACCATCAATTCAAGCACCGCAAAGCAGCGGTGCATTATTCATGATCGCACACACGTCTGGCACCCCGAACAACCTATGCCTCCTTGCTCTAGCGCTTTGCAATCCTTTTCTCTGGAACACATTTGCTCCAAATGGTGTCGGTATCCCTTAAGTGTGTCACCCTACGGTTTGCGAATAATGTAGACATGATCGAGACCCTTCTCCGATCAATAATTAGTAGTGGGACCTGGAGATCCATACTAACTCCCACACATTCAACGATGACTTCAGTGATTGTGAGAACCTTTAACGCTAGTAACTAAATCCCTTTGTCTCGCGATATATTACATGTCCGAGATTTGATCATCGGTATCTCCCTACCTAGTTTGATCTCGTTACCGACATGCACACTTTTCTTGCTCTCGTGATATAACATTCTAGTGATCACATGACTTGCTTGCAAGCTATCTCAATGTGATATCACCGAGAGGGCCCAGAGTATATCTATCCGTCATCGGGATGGACAAATATCATTCTTGATCCATGAGCATCAACATAACACCTTCGGAGTATCTGAACCCACCTTTATAGTCACCCTGTTACGATGTGACGTTTGATGTTATAAAGTTACTCTTCTAGTGTTAGTAATTTACATGATCTCATGGTCTAAGGACTAAGATTATTTCGTATGATGTTATAGCAATATAAACACAATGAATTTGATCGTAATGCTATACTTCGGATGAATGTTCATCACATCATTCCACCAATGTTGTGACCTCGTTATTAACAACATCCAATGTCCATGGTCATGAAACCTTGATCATCTTGTTAATCAATGAGCTAGTTTATATGAGAGGCATAACTAGGAACTCTTTATTTGTTTATTAAACACACATGTATTAATGTTTCCAATTAATACAATAGCATGCAAAATAAACATTTATCATAAACATGGAACAAGATAATAACCACTTTATTATTGCCTCTCAGGCATATTCCCTTGATTTTATACTCACTACCCCTCTCTTTGGAAGAACATCATCTAGTGAAAAGCACAAAGTTGCATTTTACACCCACTACTAGATCATAAACAATATAAATTGAAAGGGCATTGATCTCTCTATGTATTTTGGTGTAGATGAGAACTCCTCTTGTGGTTTAACCGTGTGCCTAAGTTGTAGGGGTTATACATTTGCACATCTTGTTGTGTGGATCCTTCTCGTGAAGACTTTCAAAGATAGGTGCTCTTTGTTTTTATTTCTCTCTATTTTGTTGTTTTAGAAGCCCGTACTATCAAGAGGGTTCCACCTTGGAAGGTTGAGGAGAATCATGTTTCTTGCACAAACCATATTCGCACCCCCACAGCCTTTCCAGTTTTTAGCGAGATAGTAATCTACTTGAGGGTTTGAGCTATTTCTGCTCTGGCCGGAAGTATCGGTGAAGCACCGGTAGTTCCGATCCGTAGTTTTCTATGGAACTGGCGTCTCCAGAAGTACTAGCTCAGTTCTGGTGACCTCGAGGACACTTGCAGTACTCGTTCTAAAAGTGTGACCGAATAATCGGAACTTGGCTGGATGTTGACCGGTAGTACCGACCGGAAGTTTGGTGCCATCCGAATGGTTCTTCTAGCTCGTACTGCCACTTCACTTCCACGGTTCTTCATTCCATTGGTACTTTTGCTTGGTACTTCTAATGGACCGCTGGTAGTTCCGGTCAGGGGGTTTCACGACCTAGAACTTTTGGGCCTTGTTTTGACCTAGTTCTGCTGAGCCTAGGAACCCGTTGAACATGCTTTCTGTATATGGTGTTCCTGTTAGTGAAACTTTGTTGGAGGTTTGCAGGACGTACCGGTCAGAAGTTTCGGCCACATGTTGGTGGAACTTCCGGCCTATACTTTGTGGCAGCTTCCACGGCGTTGGAGCCATTGGAACAAACACCACCAGAAGATCTGGTTCATGATTGGTACTACCGGCGAGCATCGTGAAACAGGGTAACAATTCGAATTGAAGGGACCTATTTAAGGAGCCCTTCTTCCTCCTTCCTACCTAACTCTTGAACACTCTCTCTCCTCCATTAATTTTAGAGCTCAATCTTCCTAGATCTCTCTCCCTAGCCACCCATCTTTTGAGGATTGGGAGAGGTGACCTAGATCTACACTTCCACTGAAGGAAATTCGATACCCCCACCCATCCATTGTGGATTTTGTTACTCTTGGGTTCTTGGAACCCTAAATGGTGTAGGATGTCCTCGAAGCCCGGAATACATTGTGAAGCTTCATGGAGTCGTTGGGGGCACTCCAATTGAGTTGTGGAGACTGCTCTCAACCTTTTTGTGAAGGTTTCGGTTGGCGCCTTCAAGGTCATTGGTTAGTGGAACATGACCCCACCTTTGTGCTGAGCACACCGGAGAAGTGGGTGAGGCCTTTGTGGAGCTTGGGGGACATTGTGTTGCCCCAAAACGTCTCCAACGTACATGTAGCTTCGTTGGAAGTGAACTACGGGAATTACATCTCCGTGTCTCCCCTCTGGTTTACTCGCTTCTCACCTTACTACTTGTCCTTACCACAATTATATCTTGTTGTTGTTCTCTATCATATAGGACTGCTCATCTAGTTGCATCTATGGAGAACTGTACTTATTGCAAAGCCTAAATTTGAACCGAAGGGTAAAAATTAGTAGTCGCCTATTCACCCCCTCTAGCCAACCTTAGTTGGTCCATTCATAAACTTTCTTTATCATGGTTGCAACACATACACATGAGAAAGCAATCAACACTACTATCATGCCTACCACACTTGATTCAGCATATGCATTATGTATTACTATATAGTTTTATACTTTTGTTAGGGCATCTCTAACTGACCCAAAAATCAGCTAGAGGAGTAAAAGATTCGGTTTTACTCCTCTAACAGGTACCTAACCGAACTCGTAAAACCTTTAGCGGAGTAAAAATTATAAGAGTCGCCTTCGCCAACCTCTAAATATAGTCGACCTCGGCCTCTCTAGAGAAAAAATGGCCCCCACACGGCGGATACTTCTAGCCCCATTCTCGCAAGTGACGCCTTCGGCGACCACGAAAACACACTGGTGACACCCCGAACACTGTGCCACCCTCCCTCTCACCTCGTATTTTCTCACCGGTCACCGTCGTTGCTGAAATTGACTAGGAAATCGATATTTCACCGTCACCCCGATCTGTTGCAAATTGGCTACCGTCTAGCTATATTCTTTGCAAAACAGAGCAACCGGAGGATAGAACGGCGGTAGAAGGCCCGCACTGGAGATAGGTTGCACCGGAGTCGCGGGAGGCCATGGTTGCTGGCGATTCTTCATCGGTCGAACCTCTTAGTTGACCTAATAGAGCTAGCACATGATGGAAACATGATAAAACAATTCCTCCAAACTCATCTTCACATTGAGAACAAGGAGATGCATGTTCAGCTGCAACATGATCTTGTTGAGTATCACTAGCGTCTCGATAGTGCTACCTAGCTGTGTTTAAACTATTCTCGTCATTAACCCTGTCATGTGTTTGGCTTTGAATTATTTGGTTTATAAACTTAATTTTTATTCATTCATAAATATGTTATTACATTGTATTTAAACTATGCTACTTTCAACCGTTTGATTTCTGGACAAAAAAAATAGTCTTATTATAGGGGATCTGTTAGGAACCGTGTTTTTTAAGCCTTTTTTATTTACTCCTCGATCGACACTCTAGCCACAGGAGAACGCTTGGGTGCAAGATGAGCTTAAGAACCGTGTATTTAGAACCGTTTTACTCCTCTAAGTTTTAAGGATCGGTTAGAGAGGCCTCTGGAACCCTTACTTACATGTTGCATGCACGCACTCTACAGGTAAACCCAATAACACTTCGATTTGAGTTCTGTCACACACACACATGGCATGGCGCCTTTTCACCAACCCGTTTTCTAGAAGCACCCGTCGGTTGGTTTTGGTTAGCATGCGCAGCAGGAGATGGTGTGCTGAAGCAAAGAATATCCCAAACGAGGTGAGCGAAGCATGGCCAAGAAGCATTGACTTGGCATTCCACGGATCCCCTTGCGTCTCAAGGATGGATCCCACGCGTGGTCCCACGGAGATCCGCGAGTTGCTGGTACGGCGAAAGGAAAAGCTTCTCCGCACGGGAGAAAGCGAGGAGGCAACCGCCAGTGAGACATACAGCTCAGTCCCTCTCTGCGCTCAATTTGACGATTTCCTTTCTCATGATCGCTCGCCCGAGAGCCGAGATACTCGAACTGTCCCGCTCATGGGTGCCGCTCGTTTTCCTTCTCCTGTTCAGTTTGGCCCGTGGCGCAATGGCGATGCTCTAACTGACTCCGCCCCAGTCCCCCTGCTGGGTTGGGACACCTGGACGGGCCGTGTAGGCCGCGGGGGTCGTGGCTGAGCAGTGCCGCGCCCTGTTGAGCGTTCGCCGACGGAGGAAGTGCCGTAATCGCGTACTGGTTGTTAGCCTGAGACGTATCTAGCAGGAGCTGTTGGTCATACAGGAGCAGGAGAACGGGTTGTCCTATCTATCCCCTACTATGCGCCACGCCGACGGTGCCGAACTGGCTTGACACATGATTAGCTAGCAGCCATGTTCGGAACACTGAGGCTTTGCAGGAATTCCAGACGAAACAGTTCGGTTCAGAGAAAATGCCATGTTTGAAATGTGATTCTCTCCGTAGATTAAAAATGAAACAGTGGAGGCATCGGGTAATGGGGACTCGTGGCTCGTTTCGTGGGACACGGTAGGCCACGGTGCCCATAATAAAGCAGCTTAAAAAAGACCTGACAAGGCCCTGGAGAAAATTCTTTCCTTCCTCTCTCGTCGATTAATAATAATACTGTAACAACAATTTTTAATTTGCTGCGACCGAACGAGCGCAATATATGCTTGTGCGTCAATCTGTTTGTTTATTCGTAGGGGAGATATGGATGGAGAGTGACGCGGCACCAAGAGTGTTAAAGCCTATGATTAGGATGCAAGGGAAGCCCTGCCCAGCAACGTGGTGTTATGAATAGCAGCAGCAGCAAGCGGCAGAGACTTACTTCACAGGGCCTCAAAGCGAGCGACTCCTCCCTCCCTTCTCCCTCACGTCCGTCTCGCCCCCACCCCACGGGAGAGGGAGAGCAAGCCCTTCTTCCGCAAGGTAGCTTGCTTGGCATCCGCTATTTCAGCTCTCGGCTGATCAGCGAGTAGCGCATGTGGAGGAGGTGATACAGTCAGTCAACAAGTGTAGCAGCCTAGCAGGAAGGGGGGGCGATCGAGATGGGGTGGCTTCGGTCGCTCATGGCGCCGCTCAAGAAGCTCTGGGTCCGCGCGCATTCCGCGCAGAAGAAGAGTACGTTCCTTCATCCCTCTCCTCGCACTCCGCTCTTGTTTTGCGTGGAGGCTGACCAGGATGATCTTGTTTTGGTTGTTGCAGAGCGAGGGATCTACATCCTGTACGAGGACGTCAAGTCGTGCCCGTGCGAGGACGTGCAGATACTCTGGTCCATCCTCGTCGAGTCCCACCCGCACCCGCCGCCGCTGCGGCTCAAGCAGTGATCGTCGTCGACCCCCCCGCCCGCCGCACGTCGATCGAGCACGGCGCTCCGACGTACCGATGGCCCAACGGCGGCGAGAGGACGCGAACTGATCCAGGCCAAGTCCCCCGAACAAACCCACACGACACGCGAGGCAGACTGTCGGTGTACATAAAGATGATCGACCGGCAGAGTACGTACATGGTAGGACAGTACTACTCTAGTAGTGGTAGTAGGTAGTATGTTTTCTCTCGGGTCTCTCTTCCGAGCCACGGAAATGGTGTGCATAGCCGATGAGCTCCGTCCCCCTCTCGCACGTGTCGTCCCTCACCGACACTGAAGCAAGTTTTTCTTTTCTTTAGCGTTACTCTTCTTGTGCTTTTTTCTTCTCTTTTCCTTTTGGGAAAATGAGACGTACAGCGCGTGTAACGCTCGGTTGGTACGGTGATCCAGGTCAATGGCCGCGCCTGCTGCCTGCCTATCTTGTAAATACTACAAAAGAAGATTCAGACACAGGAGAGAAAGATATATATGTGGAGTTCTTACTCCATCCTGGTGATGATTATTGTTGAGAAAAAACAAGGCGTGAGCTAGCGCTAAAATTAAAAAGATGGCCGATTGATCATGTGTTCACGTGGTTCGCGTGCAAGGAAGGAAGATAGGGTGGTTGACCACTGCGCCACACGTACCGATGTACATTTACGTGTACGTGGGTATGCGCACGGGTGGCGTGCTTAATGCCGGGTTCGGACGGCCCGCGCCATGGCATTGGCACCAAATGTTTGTCAACTTCGAGGTGGTTGGCCGGGTCCCTTTGTCGGTCGCGTGACGGGGTCTGCATCGTGTCGGCTGCTACGCGCTTAAAGGAACACCTTCTCCTTCGGATATTTGAACACAAATAACCCAAAGAAATAATAAATTCACGAAATAAACTCGGGCCACAAAAAATTTACGGAACTAATCCTTTTTTAATGCCGTCAACAAAGGCGCCGCACTCTGAATCGCAACGCCACGCACCGTGGCGCCGCACGGCTGCCAGCGTGGCATCACCGTGGTCTCGCGGGCCCCAGTTCCGTAAGTGCGGCGCCGCACTGCTATATGCGACGCCACGACGTGGCGCCGCACTTTAGGTCTTGTACTAGCGCACGCAGCCGCCCCAGCCCGACCCTCACTCCAGTTTTCCCATCCACGAACAGAGAAGAAAGCGGCGGCGGCGGGATTCGGCTCCTCCCTCAAATCCCTCCCTCCAAGAGGCTAAATTGGAAACTTCTCTCCGTGGATTTCGATCCCCCCAAGTGCCTAGAGGTATTCTTCCCCTTTTTCTTTGTTTTCACCCATTAAATTCTTGGTTTGACCCATATCT
Organism: Avena eriantha; assembly: GCA_910589775.1. NCBI lineage: Eukaryota > Viridiplantae > Streptophyta > Magnoliopsida > Poales > Poaceae > Avena > Avena eriantha. The sequence continues at coordinate 140,966,545 of OU342741.1, read as the reverse complement.
TGGAAACCCTAGATTGCTATGCAAGATGTATGGTAGATTTTGGCATAGGGTATTGTTGAATTGGCATAGGGATGGGTATTGTGTTAATGCTACCAATGAGTATGTATTGAGTATGTTGATCATGGTATTATTGTTGTGATTATTTTAGGAATGTCAAGAATTGTTCATGTTCATCATGTAGACAAGGATGCCTTTTTGAGAGGTAATATAGAACCGGACCCGGATGAGCTTGACTTGGTGTTTGAGCGTAGTCCCACCTACGTCGAGGTCTTGGAGCAAGTTAGGATTGAATTGAAATTGATGGACCCAAATGATGTTGTTGAGTTGGAGGGAAGACATAATATGGCTTTTGGAATGCACACCCGTTGGAAGACCATGTGTATCTTCTCCGAGCCCCGTTGGGTTGCATACAAGGAGGTGGTGGCGGAGTCGCTAGACAAAGCTCTTGAACTATTTTCCACCAAGAAGTTTGATAATAACTTGCACTTGGATTTGAACCGTACCGCCTCCCCATTGGGTTCTAGGAGTCCTCCACCAATAAACCAAGAGGTATTGATTGAACCTCCATTTACCCAAACATTGAGCCCGATTTTGAAGAACCAAGATGAAGTGTTGGAAGAGCAAAATGATGATAATTGGCACGATGAGAATGAGGTTGAGCTCCACGACAACAATGTTGGAGATTTGGACAAATATATTACACAAGAAAACATGGACCGTGACATCCCGTATACTCGATGCTATGCATCAGACTCGGATGATGATGGTCCCGAAGAAGAACTTGACGAGGAGGGGTTCACGGCTAGCGAGGCCGAAATCCACGAGAACGTATTGGGGCGGGACCACATGGAATCTTTGTTCCGTAATGTTAGTCTCGCAGATGAAGCCACGGTTGATGGAGGGAAGGGCATAGTGCTTGGACCAAGGTCAAGTTCTTACCGGGATGGTAATCAAGAGAATAATGGCTTTTCTCGTGGATTGAGGTTCAAGACCTTGTTGGAATTTAAGCAATGGATAAAGGACTTCTCGGTTAAGCATCATCGCCCTTACACGGTGGTGCACTCGGACGTGAAGAAGCGTTACACGGTTAAATGCGAGGAGGATGGATGTCCTTGGATTGTGCGTGCAAGACCATTTAAGGGAGGTCCAAGTTGGCACATATCTAGTTGTGTATCAACTCACATGTGCCGAGGCCCGACGGTGGATGGCAAGGATGTGAAGCACGAGCACCGACAACTCACCTCCGAGTTTATTGCTTATAGGCTTTCCAATAACATCAAGTCATTTCCAATAATGACCATCAAGATGGTCCATGAGCTTGTGAAAGCCCTCTTTCACTACGAGGTGAAGTACGGGAAGGCATGGAAGGCGAAGCAAGCCGCATTCAAGATGTTGTATGGTGATTGGGAGGAATCTTATAATCGGATCCCTAGGTTGTTGTTCGTGATGGCCAATGCTAACCCGAGCATGATTCATATCATTGAACCTTATGGGAACAAGACAAGGATAGTCAACGGAAGAACCGTTCGAGTATTTGGACGTGCATTTTGGGGTTTCAAGCAATGTGTTCGGGCTTTCCAACATTATAGGCCCGTTATATCTTTTGATGGCACCTTCTTGACCAGACAATACAAGGGAACTATCTTGATTGCAATAGCTAGCGATGCCAACAACCGGTTGGTTCCTTTGGGTTATGCTTTGGTTGAGGTGGAAAACAATGACAATTGGGAGTGGTTCTTCCATATTTTGAGAACCAAGGTCTTACCCGCTCAAAGGGAATTATGTGTCATCTCGGATCATCATCAAGGAATTCTCAATGCGGTGATGCTTGACATTCCCGGACATGTCCCATTGCACCATTGATGGTGCATGAGACATTTTGTTTCAAACTTCTATAGGGCATGCAAGAGCAAGGACTTGTCCGATGATCTACAAGATTGTTGTCTCGCTTTCACGGAGCGCTGTTTGTCAAATTTGTAGAACAAATTGTTCCATAACAAAGAACTCAATGCGGGGGCAAAGAGTTTCTCCTTAGGAACATTGGAGATATGGGAAAGTGGGCACGAGCTTTCGATGATGGTGGCCGGAGGTATGGTCAAATGACAAGCAATATGGCAGAATGCTTCAACAAGTTGCTCAAAGGTGTCCGCGCATTGCCCGTCATGGCAATAGTCCAATACACGTTCGACAAGATGAATGAGTATTTTCTAAAGTACTCAGCTGAAACGGATAGGCAGATTGCGGGAGACTACAGGGACACGCATAAATACAAGTTCCCACCGAAGGTTGACGATTGGATGCAATTTCGTCAAAGAAAGCATACTCCCAAGTTGTCATGGAATTTGATAATGACGAGCTAATTTACCAAGTTATGGAGCTAGGAGGAACCACGGCTGATGGTGTCCAAGACGGAGGTCGACCGTTCCTTTTGCTTTCTTAGCCTCAATAACACACCTTTTGAATTTGTCAACGTACTTCCTATGAAGATTGTCCCAATCCTTCTCCTTCCTCTGCTTCTTCCTGTCCAAGCTGCACAACAAGAAGTCATAAAGTGTTATTTCTCGAAAGATATTACATCACAGGCGAAAGCGGTTGATATCTTACCCATGGAGCCCTATGTCCGTGTCCTTCCACTCGGGAGGGTTCACCTGAAATAACCCAAACAGGGTCATGACATGTTGTGGCTGGTGATGCTCAACCACCCACATGCATACCACGGGGCAACGCATTATCCACAGACGGGCTTCTTCCTTGCACTTCGGGTTAAGCACATAGTCGTCCGGGACACCAAAGTCCCCCCTTGGACCGAATGGCTCCCAGGTCACCTGCAACATACCACACTCATGTCAAGTTCAAAGATTACACATTAATAACATAGAATTGACTGCACGCTGGGAAATTACCTGATCCATGGTTATCGTGTCAAACTCATTAGTGTACCTCCTGTACGCCGACACAGGGTCGGTTGGGGGATCGGAGACCACATCCCACTTGTAAGCCCATGTGGGGAGCAAGAGGTTATTGCCGTCATCAACATAAGGGTTGTAGCTCAACAATCTTGGTCGTCCAACTGGGAAGCGTTCCCAGCTTGACACCGAAAGAAGGAGCAAACAACCACCGATGCATCCGTCGGTTGCGCTCCTAAGACAGGCATCATCCAGCTGTACATGAAATGATACACCGTTTAGTAAAACAATATTTTTTGAGGTCATGCAAACATAGACAACTTTGTAAACAAGCGATTACCTGACGGTACAACCAAGCCAACGCCGTCGAACCCCAACTAAAATCTGAGTCAAAAACTGTGAGCACCTTAAGCCAATGCCACTGAGCACGATCCCCACTGCTGTCAGGAAAGAGAGTCCTCATGATGATGTACCACACATACACCTGAGCGTACGTCATGACCGTGTCCTCATCAGCATCCTCGGGGCAGGTCTTGAAATTATGTCTGATCCAATTGAAAGTGGCCCCTGCAGCGACCCTCAGTGTTTCCCCTTCGTGTTTATAACCTTGGGTGGATCCTTCCCTATAAGGCTGACCATCTGTTCATGCCACCCCTCTGAATCTGTGCTTATGCACACAGGGTTTCCCTCGATTGGGAGTGCTAGGATCATGCTCATGTCCTGCAAGGTCACCGTAGTCTCAACGGTCCTAAGGTGAAATGTGTGTGTCTCCGGTCTCCACGGGTCGACAAGTGCGGTGATCGCAGCGGGGTTGAACTTCGGTGTCGACCGAGTGACCATGTGGATAAAGGGGAGGAGTCCTAGTTGCTCGATGTACGGAGTGTACCGCTCATCATAAGTCAGGTTCTTGGCCGACGAGACCTCATGATACCTAAGTCGAAGAGGTACAAGCTCCTGCAAACATACAATAGCCTAGGTTATATTTACATCTCCACAAACCGGAGCAATAGGAACTACCGTGTGGTTTTTTTTAGTACCTGTCTCTTTTCCGACAACTTGTAGGAACGGTGTTGAACATCATAGTGAGGATTAAGAAGAGTCATCCTAATGGCACAATGAAACAATAAAAACAATAGAATCAATAAATATCACATTTCATACTTGTAAACAATACAAACAATAATTTCCACTCTATCTGTAATTATTATGGCATTAACAAACATTTCATCTTACTCTACCATTAATTTCCACTCATACCTATAGTTCTAACTTTACAAGTACTCACATTCTACCTATAATTCCATACTAACAAAACTTGAGTAACCATCCCATAGAACCTAGGGTTTCACTATCCCATAGAACCTAGGGTTTCACTATCCATCTTACAAGTATTACTAAACCTAAATATCAAGTAAACATGGCAATGGTTCATATTAATTTGAATATCCCATACAAACCTAGGGTTCCACAAAAAATTGCAAATAAGGGACAAAAAGAAAGAAATTTGTGGATGGAGTTGAGGGGATTTAGTGAGAATACCTGGGGGGAGGGGATTGAGAGCAAGAATCTTGGATCAGATGACCAAATTTGGGGAGGGGATCAAGTAGGGGTGGCCGCCACCGCCATCGCCCTTCTCTATTCGTGGGCTGGGGAGAAACTGAGTGAGGGTCGGGCTAGGGCTGCCGCGCGTGCTGGTACAAGACCTAAAGTGCGGCGTCATGGGTCGTGGCATCGCATATAGCTATGGCGCCACACTTACGGAACTGGGGCCCGCGACGCCACGCTGGCAACCGTGCGGCGCCACGGTGCGTGGCGCTGCGCTTCAGGGTGCGGCGCCATCATCTACGGCGTTGCAAAAAGGGTTAGATCCAGTGAATTTGTTGTGGCCCGAGTTTATTTCGTGAATTTGTTATTTATTTTGGTTATTTCTGTTCAAATTCCCTTCTCCTTCGGGCTTCGGGGCATCAGGAATCAAATCAGGAACCATCCAGCCGATCGCTAGTGAATCCAAAATCCATGCTCAACTGCTAAGTTCTTTTAGGGAATGATAACATTGAGTTAATTGCCTAAAATTACCACACTATAGTCGATTTTTTTCATTTTATACACTTCATATTTTGGGAACCAAAATCTACCACCCAGCGGTGATTTTCTGCAATTCGAACAAATGACCCTCTGAGAGCGTTTTAACAGACGTTCTAATGTACGGACCCACCTATCAGGGTGACATGGCACTTGGATGGACGGCTCATTCTAACAACAGTTAACGAAAAAGTTAGTGGGACCCACCCAGGTGTTGCTTGGACATGACCTACCCGTTGACTGAGAGTTGGGTCAGTTCATCCTCATCTCCCATTGCTCGTCCCTGGTGCTCCCGCTGCCGTAGTGTCATTGTCTTCGTCCGTGTTTGTCACCGCCACTGCCACCATGCCAAGCTGGAACGATGGGGAGTCTTTGATTCCTTCGATTCCAGGGTAAGTTTCCCCACTTTTTAGGGTTAGGGTTCATATCTGAGGTAGGGAAATTCAATTTGCTTGACTTAATCTTCAATTTACCTTCGACTAGGACATCACAGACCTGGACTGTGCCCCGGATGTTTGCGACGACCCAACATTTAACAGTACTGCGGTGGGGTGTAAGGAGCGTTGTCGCGTCCACAACCTTGAGCCATTGAAACGCGTTGCCTTCAAAGGCACGAACACAAGCCGCATATTTTACCTACGTCCAATATGGAATGTTAGTTTATCTGCAATTGTAGTTTTTCAATTTGGGATACATTGGTTATGCATTGTATTGTTGGCTAGTTTGGGATATCCAAATTAGGTGTTTTTGTACAAATGCAATTAAGGTGATCTTAGAGATGATAGATTGAGTTCCATAGTTAGTGTGCATACATAACTGTAGATTAGTTGCTTGTAGATAGTTGTAGATAATTGTTGTCCATATTTCGAGTCATGTGAATTTAGTTAGATGTAAATGATCACCTAAGAAGTAACTTAATTGTTGCCATTTTGTTCTTTAGGAAGTGATGAGCTATGGTTGTGTGTCATGGTTAGATGGTTAGGAGTTGACATAAACACTCAAGAATGCTCTAACCGGGTTGTGGGGAATGTGCCATGACAACGAAAGTTCTAGAATTGATGAGAGGGTGGAGAATGGCAAGGTTCTAGAGGCACCAATCGAGGAAAAGAACAAGGCAGAGAAGAAATACTTTATTCTCATGGTTGATGTCAATAAATTCATGTATGAGACTGGCAGCAAGGTGCAGAAAGAGTACTTGGCTACGATTAAGAAAAAATATGAGGTGGATTATGTGGACATGGAGAAGGAGAGCGATTTCCTGAAGAATGCAGTGTCCATGCTTAAGAAGGTTCAGAAATCACAAGCTGATGTAATGAAGGCCAAGGATAAGCAATGAGATGGAGAAAGGGAAGGTTTGAAGAAGGAAAATAAAAAATGAATACATGTTGTATGATCTGTTGAAAGCCATTTGAAGCTAACAAGGATAAGGTGAATAGGATAAAGGCAATCTGTGATGATTGATGTTGTTTGAATATGCTTGTATCAATGTCTGCTTGTACTAATGTGAAACCAATTAGTATTATGTTGAACTCAGTTTCATGTGGTGAACCATTTGTGGTAAACTATTTGTGTTGTACTAATATTGAACCAAGTAGCATTTGTGTTGAACTAATTATGTTGTGTTGGGGATGCTAAATGTTTAAGAAATGCACTATTGAATAGTTGATCATAGTTCTAGATCTGAGAAATAGTGGAAATAATTTTGGAACATAGTTTTAAACAATAACTCAGTTAGGAATAATTTTGGTGTTGTTGCTCTTGGAGCTTGGCTTGGAGCTGTCCTTACACCAGTGGTCGTTGGAGCTGCTAGAGCAGAAGGAGTAGGTTGTCTTGTAGTTGTCCTTGTAGTAGTGGATCATGGAGATGGAATTGTTGTGTCGGGGGAGGAGGTGGTTGGCTTGGAGTTGTACTTTCTCCAGGAATAGAATAAAGCTTCATTACCCTCAGATGGCATGTAATGTTGTAGTTCAAACCAAATAGTATTGTCACATATAAAGTTACAGATAAAAATGCTAAGAAAGATAAGTAAAATGCAGTTACCTTGTGATTATATTTCCTCATTTGGATATCTTCCCTAAAAGTAACATTGCAAGTGGTGAATCTGTGTCTAGTAAGATTGCAGCTGCTACAAGTGATAATGTCCATCCTTGATAAATCTCTAGAGGAAGATACCTCAAATTGACCTTTCCTTCTCACATCTTGTTTTCTTCCATGCTTCTCTCTAAAAACAGGAAGGTCAATGTGTAGTGTATATGTCCTATTCCAGTCATATTCTCCAAGTATAGGGTAAATAACTTTGTTATATGCTTCAATGTACATTAGTTTCTTGAATAAATCATGCAAATAATCCTCTAGATGCTGCTGACATTTCACAATTGTTGCCACTTCATGATTGCAAGGGATACCTATCAGATCCCACTTCTTCTAGCCACAAGTTCTTGCCACAAGGTACACTGCATGTATTTTTGGTCCACTTGTTACTTCCCAAAGGCAAATATTAACATTCTTTCAAGTGCAATCCCCACTGTACCTCTTTAACAATGCCAAAATCTTTGTGTAATGTCACTACAAGAAAATTTGTCATCTACCATGATCAGATTTCATGGTAGAAGGTTGTTTTTTGTGGTTAAAGGCCTTCTACCATAAAAACCTAGGTAGATGGAACCATCTACCACAAAAATTCAGACTGTGGTAGATGTGTTTCACTAGCCCCATTGACTGCTGACGTCATGAAAATTTCACGTGGAAAACACCGTTAACAGGTAATTACCACCATCAACTCTTCAACAATCAGTGGTACTTGCCAGGACAACCAAGACCTGCTAAATATTAAATGGGTCAGCCCATGAGAGAAGCCTAATAAGAAGACTCTCTACTACTGTTTTGGCCCTGATGGCAACAAATGCTGCCACTTTTGTTGGGACACCAGTTGGGACACCAAGTGTAGAGTGTTGTAGCAATATTGTTTTCCCCACAATGGTGACTTTATGGTTTATATCGAACTCTCGAGGAATTGGTTGTAGAAGGATGTTTGTCTTCTCCTCTTCAAGCAACCTGTAAAGTAAAATAATTTGTCTTCAGTCCTCAACTCCACCAATGGTTGTCAAGCACAAGGTTTCGTACTAGTAATATGAAATAAAATATAAAACAAACTAAAGTAAATAAAGTAAAGTAATGCAAACTAGATGATATGAAAGATAGTAAAGTTGTTTTGCGGTTTTTATAAGTGATTGCAAGTAAAGAAAGTATTTTTTTATTTTCGAAATAATAAATTTGAGAAAATGTAAAGGATAGTAGATGCAAAGGAAAGGTGTTTCTTATGATAAAAATCGGACGGGGGGTTCATGGGTTCACTTGTCTACTCTAATTTTAGGTTGTAGTGATCACAAAACAATTCATCAATGATACAGATTCATGGAAATTCTATAAGTGCTTGATAAAAGGAATTAATATGGGCATCACATTCTAATATTGAGATGGAATACATCTCTCTCTTATACTCCTCAAGAAGGGAAATCTCCATGCAATCTTGATTTAAGAATAGATTAGAGTATAGCTTTAAGCAATATTATATGATGTTTGAAATACAAAATATGCTACCTAGATCTAGTCAAGGTCATCACATTGTCACGTGATAACTATAGCACATGATTTCACTTTACCCCTAGGGAGGCAACAAAAGAAAGGTAAATTAATCTTGAATAATATGTGTCACAATTCAATCTCTACCCCCATGTTACTCCATCTAACACACACTTATCCACATACAAGTTCTTGCATACAAGTTGGATTAAAACAAGCAATCAAGAATGGGGTGCATGAAATGCATCTATTAAAACATCTTACACAAAATAGATTCCAATCTCAAATATCAAATCATAGAAAAAGATCCACCACATAGGAATTACAAATATGATCGTAATCATGTTGGGTATCTCATATGGTACTAGATATATGAAGAACAAGAGAGAAATAGATCAAGCTACTACCACAAACCCATAGCCCGGAGGTGGACTACTCCCTATTCATCATGGTGATGAATCTGGAGATGTTGGAGAGGGTGGAGATCTCCCCGGAGGTGGCATCGATAGAGTTTTCCCCTCCAATCTTCGCTGGATCTGACTCTGTATGGTGGTGTTTTCGTCTCTGGTGGCTCTCTCCCTGAGGACGCCTCGGGGGATCCTTATATAGGGGTTTTTAGTTCAAGAAAATTCCGTGGGTGAAAGAATCAAGGTGATCAGACGGTCGAGGAGGGAAAGAGCATGGGTAGCGCACCTACCAGGCCTGGGCGCGCCACCTGGGCTCTTTTGGCCCTCCTGGTGAGATTCCAGTCCTCTAGAAGCTTCTCGTGGATACATATTGGCATTCCCAAAAGTACAGGTCCATTTGAATTTGTTTAGGTCCTGAAACATCAAAAACATTGAAAATAGGGTTTTTCTGCCCTGCAGGGTTATAACCAAAATAAAGGGGAACATTGGTAAATCCCCAAAAATCCATATAAAATAGGGATATAACATTATATATGATGCAAATATGTGGGAAAACATGTTAACAAACAACAAAGTTCATGTATGCATTTTACACGCATCAACATCCCCAAGCTTAACCTATGCTTGTCCTCGAGCATGAAGGTGATTAAACTAAACATGGACTTTGGAGTTTGTTACCTTTTCTTCCTTCATTATCATGTAGAGTTCATAGACTCAATTCCTTTCAATGAAACATAATATGCAAGTGTACTATCAAGTTGTATCTTTTACACATCTGTTGGGGATATACTTTCCGAGTATCCTCACTGACCAGGGTGACCCACTTTGGGTTAGAGCTTTGCTTCACATGCGGCCCAATTAGGGAGAAGAGATGGAGTCCAGTCCCACTACGGGAAGGCCCAGAAGACTTACCAACATAGACATGTAGTGTTACTTGTAGTTCAAGATGTACGCTGTAACCGACGCTTAGTCGTAGCCGGATAGGTATCTCCTGTAAACCCTAGGCCAAATATCTATATAAGCCGTCCTATGTCAAGCCTTTAGGGCACCCCAGAATATTCTACAATCTCAACTCGCACAGGCAAAACCCTTGTAACCCATATTCCGGCTCTGTCGTATTACTGGATTGCTAGCAAGAGTAGGATCCTTCCAAAGCCGGTGGATTCAAACCTGGGTAAACTTGTGTGCTCACCGTCCCGGAATACCGTACGTCTCACACCCCTCTCTTCCGCATGCCTCGAGGACCCTGTCATGGCGTACTTGTCATCAATCCGACGATAAATGGCACCCACCGTGGGGCAAGTGAGGTTCGGATCTGTGTTTCGAGCGGAATCTGCAAGAATCAGAATCGGCTAGACAATCACCGTCGGTCGCGTCCTCTATGTCAGTGACGTCCCTCTCATCGTTCTCGACGAGACCTGGATTCCGGCTAGGGAGGTCGTGACTGCCTACACCATCATGTCTTTTGGTGAGATTGATGTTTACATCGGTTTCGCTGAACCTGTCCCACCCACCCCAGTAGTGATGATAGAGGCAGAAGAAGCTTCTGGGTCCACTTTGTCCGCAGAGGCGGCAGAGTTCCGGATCTAGAAAAATCTCAATCCCACCCAGCCCGCACCTAACGCGGAGATAGTGGAGAAAGCTGAGCCTGAAGAAGATCTTACGGTGAACGTCGGATCTGGAGTGGATCTCCCTAGTGAGGTCGAATCCTGGATCGATATTACCACCAAGGTCGAAATACAGGAGGAGCAATACAACTCTGGTTCTGACTCTTTCAACACCGGAACAGACCAACCTTTCCTGAGGCATACGTTGAGGCGCATGATAATGCAAGGCGCAAGCGTGGATGAGGTTCTCGAGACCATCAGACGTTTCGAGGAAGCCCACGAGGAGAGCCGCAAGTACCTCAGGAGGCACGCATCGCACTTTGTCGGATATGTTGGATCTGGATCCGGCTCTGCCGATGCTGGAGACAACGATGACTCGGTGCTAGAGGCGATCGGAACAAACACCGACTTACCGACATCTTCGGATGATTCAATGATGTCAGCGGATTTCCGAAAGTTGTTTGAGGAATACGAAGAGGAGTTCAACTCCAAAGCTACAGAAGAAGGAGAAGCCATGGATGAAGGATCCGGGGAAAACTCTGAAGGAAATATGCCCTGAGAGGCAATAATAAAGTTGTTATTATGTATTCCTTGTATATGATAAATGTTTATTTTGCATGCTATAATTGTATTGATAGGAAACGTCAATACATGTGTGTTTAATAAACAAAAGGTTCCTAGCTATGCCTCTCTTATGGACTAGCTCGTTTAATAACAAGATGATAAAAGTTTCCTGATCATGGACATTGGATGTTGTTAATAACGAGGTCACATCATTTGTGAAATGATTTGATGAACATTCATCCGAAGTATAGCATTACGATCAAAGTCATTATGTTTATATTGCTATAACATTATACGAAGTAATATTAGTCCATGAGATCATGTTAATTGCTAACACCGGAAGAGTATCTTGATAACATCAAACGTCACACCGTAACAGGGTGACTATAAAGGTGGGTTCAGTGCTACGAAGGTGTTATGTTGAGACTCATGGATCAAGAGTGGAATTTGTCAATCCCGATGATGGATAGATATACTTTGGGCCCTCTCGGTGATATCACATTAAGATAGCTTGCAAGCAAGTGATGTGATCACTAGAATGTTATATCACGGGAACAAGAAAAGAGTGCATGTCGGTAACGAGATCAAACTACGTATTTGGATACCGATGATCGAATCTCGGACATGTATTATATCATGAGACAAAGGGATTAAGTTACTAGCGTTAAAGGTTCTCACGATGACAGAAGTCATCGTTGAATGTGCAGGGGTTAGTATGGATCTCCAGGTCCCACTTCTGATTATTGATCTGAGAGGATTCTCAATCATGTCTACATTATTTGCGAACCGTAGGGTGACACACTTAAGGGTTGCCGGACACCATTTTGGAAGATCATCTATCTGGTTTCGGGTGAAATTGCAGAAAGTGGTTCTGCATCTGATATTGAAATGTTGCAAGGGGTTTTATGTGAATGTTTGTTAATTAAAGTAATTAACAAAATTCTGAATAAAATAAATAAAAGATTTTTATTAATTGAGATTTGCATTAAATTTGGTGGAAATTTAATGCATGTGAGTGGAATTTTGGGTGGAGGTTGAATTGATGTGAGTGGAGCTTTCACCACATGAATGGGGAAGATGTGGGGGCACCCCCCTTGGCCGCCGGCCATGGGAGGAGCCCCCCTCTCCTATAAAAAGCCCCCCTCTCCTCCCTCACAAAGCACACCTCCTCGTGAAGGATCGCTCTTCCCCTCTAGATATTTCTCCATGGTCTCGGATTAGCGAGATACATGTTCCCGGTGGCCTTGCGTCTGGAAGGAGTTGTTGCTTTCGCTGATTCGCTGGAGCGAGGAGGTGGAGGTTTTCCGGTTGCTTGAACGTGTGTGCGAGGACGGATGCGCTGCTGATTTGCGGCGCTAGGACTTCCACACGATCTTGAGATCGGCAAGCATACGACTACATCATCCACGAGTTCCAACTCGTTAACAAAACTCTATTGTCTTCGAGGGTAAGTTCTCTATGGATGTATATCCACCCATTGCTCTGTATCCAGTAGATAGATCTTGGCGTATAGTTCTCATCGTAGGAATTTTTTTGTTTTCTATGCTGCGAACCCAACAGTGGTATCAGAGCCTGATCTATGTGTAGGTGCTTTGCATGGGTAGTACACATATGTTTATATGTGGGCGATGATGATCATGTTATTGCATCTTCTATGTATTTTGGATATTGGTGGCATAGTGGGATGAAGCGGCCCGGACCAACCTTACATGTCATCGCACATGAGACCGGTTCCACGACTGACATGCAACTAGTTTTGCATAAGTGCCTGACGGGTGTATGTCTCTCCTACTATAGTCAATATCTGATTTACAACAAGTTGCTAATAACTTGGTTATCCTCGTTGTGGTTCCATGTTAGTAGGTAAGACCGGTTCTATCTCCAAAAGCCCTAAGCCACATAAAACTTGCAATGGATAAATTAGAGGCGTCTAGTTTAGATCGTAGCTAGGCTAGTGTTTTGATATGGTATTGTTGTAAGTAGATGTATGATAGATACTCTTACAACACACTTAACGTGTAAGTTCCATAGAACTTGGCCTTACACACAAATGAATGATAGAGATCATACCACGATGCAAATGATAGAGATCAAATGCATGGACCATATCATCTCACTTTACACATTAGATGTTTTCATCTTATATTGCTAGTTTGGCGCTTTTGGTAGCATTGTAATATGATCCCTCATTTAGATATCAAGATAAAATGTGTTCTTCCTTAAGTATGCACCGTTCTACGGATCGTGTTTCAAGACATCACGTGATGATCGGGTGTACTCGACTCTGCGCTTTCATACAACGGGTGTAAGACAGTTTTACACACGCGAATACTAAGGTTCTTACTTGGCGAGCCTAGCATGTACATACATGGCCTCGGAACACGGACCAAAAGGTTAAGCATGAGTCATATAGTTGATATGATGCCCATATAGATGCTCGCCTTTGAAGCTACACCAACTCACGTGATGATCGGACTTGGTGTAGTGGATTTGGTTCATGTAATCACCAAAAAGACACGAGGGATGTCATTTTTGAGTGGGAGTTCATTAGTAATTTGGATTAGTTGAACTCAATATATCATAAACTTAGTCTAAATAAACTTTAAAAATTCTGTTGTAGATGGCACCACCTGCTTTTAATTTCAATGTGTTGATGGAGAAAGAGAAACTTGTTACGAATGGTAGCAACTTCACCAACTGGGCTATGAATTTGAGGATTCTCCTCACTGTTACACAAAAGCAATATGTGCTAGAGGCGCCGCTAGGCCTCCCACCAGCTCATGATGCCCCTAACGAGGAAAAGAATGTCTATATAACTCGTCAGGAGGACCACAACTTAGTTCATTGCGGCATACTGTATGGGCTAGAGCCAGAACTTCGAAAGCGTTTCGAAAATGGCAATGCCTTCGATACCATGGGAGAATTGAAAATGATTTTCAATACCCATGCTGCCGTAGAGAGTTATAATGCTTCTGAAAAGTTCTTTAGCTACATGATGGATGAGAACAGCTCCGTTAGTGAGCACGTACTCAAAATGTATGGGTACGCCGATAAGCTTGTGTCCTTGGGAATAACGATTACCATTGACTTAGGCATACATCGTGTTCTCCAATCTCTGCCACCTAGCTACAAGAGCTTCGTCATGAACTATAACATGCAGGGCATGAAGAAGTCTCTTCCCGAGCTTCTGTCAATGCTTAACACTGCAGAAGTGGAGATTAGGAAAGAACATCAAGTGTTGATGATCAATAAGACCACCGGTTTCAAGAAGGACAAGAAAGGCAAGCAGAAGGGAAAGAAGGGTGGCAGATATGTTGTCGCACCTGAAAGAAATCCTGAGCTGGCTCTAAGTCTGATACCGAGTGCTACTATTGCAAGGGGACTGGCCATTGGAAGCGCAACTGCCCCAAGTATTTGGCGGACAAGAAGGCCATTAAGGCAGACAAAGGTATATGTGATATACATGTTATTGACGTGTACTTGACTAGTACTCGTAGTAGCACCTAGGTATTTGATACGGGATCGGTTGCTTATATATGTAACTCGATTCAGGGGCTGCGGAACAAGCGACCGCTAGCAAGGGATGAGGTCACGATGTGGGTTGGCAATGGATCAAGAGTTGATGTGATCGCCGTCAGAACGCTGCCTCTCCATATGCCGTCGGGATTAGTGATAAATCTGAATAATTGTTATTTGGTGCCTGCACTGAGCATGAACATTTTATCCGGATCATGTTTGATGCGAAGTGGTTATTCCTTTAAATCTGAAAACAATGGTTGTTCGATTTATATGAATGATATCTTTTATGGTCATGCACCTGTGTTGAATGGTTTATTTCTGTTGGATCTCGATAGTAATATTACGCATATTCATAATGTTGATGCTAAAAGGATTAAACTTGATAATGATATATCTGCATATATGTTGCACTGCCGTCTAGGTCATATTGGCGTTAAACGCATGAAGAAACTCCATTCTGATGGACTTTTGGAATCACTTGATTTTGAATCATTTGATACATGTGAGCCATGCCTTATGGGCAAGAGACTAGAACACCGTTTTCCGGTTCAATGGAACGGGCGACAGATTTATTGGAAATCATACATACTGATGTGTGTGGACCAATGAGTGTGTCGGCGCGAGGTGGATATCGTTATTTTTTTACTTTCACGGATGATTTGAGTAGATACGGGTATATCTATTTGATGAAACATAAGTCTGAAACCTTTGAAAAGTTCAAGGAATTTTAGAATGAAGTGGAAAATCATCGTAACAGAAAGATCAAATTTCTGCGGTCCGACCGTGGAGGAGAGTATCTTAGTTACGAGTTTAGCACACATATGAAAGACTATGGAATAGTTTCACAACTCACGCCTGCCGGAACACCAAAACGTAATGGTGTGTCAGAATGTCGTAATCGTACTTTATTGGATATGGTTCAATCTATGATGTCTTTGACTGACTTGCCACTGTCATTTTTGGGTTATGCACTGGAAACCGCTGCATTCACTTTAAATCGGGCACCATCTAAATCCGTTGAAACGAGACCATATGATTTATGGTTTGGAGACAAACCTAAGCTATCATTTCTTAAAGTTTGGGGATGCGATGTTCATGTGAAGAAACTTCAGCCAAATAAACTCGAACCCAAAGCGGAAAAATGCGTCTTCATAGGATACCCTAAGGAAACGATTGGGTATACCTTCTATCACAGATCCGAGGGCAAGGGTATTGTTGCCAAGAATGGATCATTTCTTGAGAAGGAGTTTCTCGCGAAAGGTGTGAGTAGTCGGAAGGTAGAACTCGAAGAGGTTATTGAACCTTCTCTTCGTGAAATGGTGAGTAGCAGCACCGGAAGTTGTTTCAGAGTTGACTTCACCTAATGAAGAGAGAGCTAATGATATTGATCATGAAACTCCGAAAGAGGACACTACCGAACCTCGTAGGTCAAGCAGGACATGTGCAGCTCCTGAACTGTACGACAATCTTGTTATGAATTTCATGATTGATGAAATGGATGACCCTACGATGTATGAAGAAGCGATGATGAGCCTAGATTCCAACAAATAGCTAGAAGCCATGAAAACCGTGATGGAATCCATGTACGATAACCAGGTTTGGACCTTGGTGGACTTACCTCACGATCGGAAGGGCGTTGAGAATAAATGTATTTTCAAAAGAAAAACTGATGCTGATGGTAATGTGACCATCTATAAAGCTCGACTTGTCACAAAAGGGTTTCGACAAATTCAAGGAGTTGACTACGATGAGACATTCTCTCCCGTAGCGATGCTAAATGTCAGTTAGGATTATGTTAGCAATTGCTGCATATTTCGATTATGAAATATGGCAGATGGATGTCGAAACCGCGTTCCTCAATGGTAATATTGAAGAAGAGTTGTATATGATACAACCAAAGGGTTTTGTCGATCCTAAGGATGCTGATAAGGTATGCAAGCTTCAGCGATCCATCTATGGACTGAAGCAAGCATTCCAGAGTTGGAATCTCTGCTTTGATGAGGTGATCAAAGAGTTTGGATTTGTCCAAACTTATGGAGAGGCTTGTATTTACAAGAAAGTGAGTGGGAGCAATGTGGCATTTCTGATATTATATGTGGATGACATATTATTGATTGGAAATGATATAGATCTTTTAAATAGTGTTAAAAGTTATCTAAACAGCAAATTTTCGATGAAAGTCCTTGGTGAAGCTTCATATATATTAGGCATTAAAATCTATAGAGATAGATCAAGAAGCCTAATTGGGATATCGCAGAGCACATACCTTGATAAGATATTAAAGAAGTTTAATATGGACGGAAGTAAGATGGGGTTCTTACCTATGTTGCAAGGCAAGACATTGAGTAAGACTCAAAGTCCGGCTACGGCGGAAGAAAGTGAGATAATGGATATGATCCCCTATGCCTCAGCCATAGGCTCTATAATGTACGCCATGCTATGTACAAGACCGGATGTGGCACATGCTATTAGTTTGACTAGTAGGTACCAATCTGATCCAGGTTCGGAACACTAGATAGCAGTCAAGAATATCCTTAAGTACTTAAGAAGAACTAAGGATATGTTTCTTGTATACGGAGGTGAAGAAGAGCTAGTAGCTAAGTGTTACGTCGATGCTAGTTTTGACACCGATCCAGATGACTCTAAGTCTCAATCCGGATACGTATTTCTCTTGAACGGAGTAGCAGTTAGTTGGAGGAGATCCAAACAACTTGTGGTGGCTGGATCAACGACGGAGGCGAAATATGTTGCTGCTTCAGAAGCGGCGCAGGAAGCGGTTTGGATGAAGGATTTCATAACGGAACTAGGTGTGGTTCCTAGTGCATTGGACCCCAATGGTGATCTATTGTGACAACAATGGAGCCATAGCCAACGCCAAGGAACCAAGGTCTCACAAGAATTCCAAGCATATTAAGCGCCGGTTTCACTCCATCCGCGAGCATGTCAAGGATGGAGATATAAAGATTTAAAGTACACACGGACCTGAATGTAGCAGATCCGTTGACTAAAGTTCTCCCTAGGGCAAAACATGATCAACACCAGAACTTCCTAGGTGTTAGATTTATCACTATGTAAACTAGATTATTGTCTCTAGTGCAAGTGGGAGACTGAAGGAAATATGCCCTGAGAGGCAATAATAAAGTTGTTATTATGTATTCCTTGTATATGATAGATGTTTATTTTGCATGCTATAATTGTATTGAAAGGAAACGTTAATAAATGTGTGTTTAATAAACAAAAATGGTTCCTAGTTATGCCTCTCTTCAAGACTAGATCGTTGATTAACAAGATGATCAAGGTTTCCTGATCATGGACATTGGATGTTGTTAATAACAAGGTCACAGCATTTGTGAAATGATGTGATGAACATTCATCCAAAGTATAGCATTACGATCAAGTCATTATGTTTACATTGCTATAACATCATACGGAGTAATCTTAGTCCTTAGACCATGAGATCATGTTAATTTCTAACACCGGAAGAGTATCTTGATAACATCAAACGTCACACCGTAACAGGGTGACTATAAAGGTGGGTTCAGTGCTATGAAGGTGTTATGTTGAGGCTCATGGATCAAGAGTGGAATTTGTCAATCCCGATGATGGATAGATATACTATGGGCCCTCTCGGTGATATCACATTAAGATAGCTTGCAAGCAAGTGATGTGATCACTAGAATGTTATATCATGGGAACGAGAAAAGAGTGCATGTTGGTAACGAGATCAAACTAGGTATTGGGATACCGATGATCGAATCTCGGACATGTATTATATCATGAGACAAAGGGATTAAGTTACTAGCGTTAAAGGTTCTCACGGTCACAGAAGTCATCGTTGAACGTGCAGGAGTCAGTATGGATCTCCAGGTCCTGCTTCTGATTATTGATCTGAGAGGAGTCTCAATCATGTCTGCATTATTCACGAACTATATGGTGACACACTTAAGGGTTTCCAGACACCATTTTGGAGCACATATGTTTCAGATGAAAGGATTGCAAAGCACAGGAATTGTTTCGATAGAAACCGGAATTGTTTCAGGTGAAATTGCAGAAAGTGGTTCTGCATGTGATATTGAAATGTTACAAGGGGTTTTATGTGAATGTTTGTTAATTAATGTAATTAACAAAATTCTTAATAAAATAAATAAAAGAGTTTTATTAATTCGGAGTTGCATTAAATTTGGTGGAAATTTAATGCATGTGAGTGGAATTTTGGGTGGACCTTGAATTGATGTGAATGGAGCTTCCACCACATGAATGAGGAAGAGGTGGGGGCACCCCCCTTGGCTGCCGTCCATGGGAGGGAGGAGCCCCCTCTCCTCCCTCACAAAGAACACCTCCTCATGAAGGATCTCTCTCCCCCTCTAGATATTTCTCCATGGTCTCGGATTAGCGAGATACATGTTCCCAGTGGCCTTGCGTCTAGAAGGAGTTGCTGCTTCTGCTGATTCGCTGGAGCGAGGAGGTGGAGGTTGTCCGATGGCTTGAACGTGTGTGCGAGGACGGATGCGCTTCTGATTTGCGGCGCTAGGACTTTCACACGATCTTGAGATCGGCAAGCGTACGACTACATCATCCACGAGTTCCAACTCGTTAACAAAACTCTGTTGTCTTCGAGGGTAAGTTCTCTATGGATGTATATCCACCCGTTACTTTGTATCCAGTAGATAGATCTTGGCGTATAGTTCTCATCATAGGATTTTTTTTGTTTTCTATGCTGCGAACCCAACAAACTCTCCCAAAGCGCAGGATGACATGGATCTCGGAGCTAATCCCGACGTCCAGATGTCTGAAAGTACCGATCAGAGCTTGACTCTAGGAAACGGATCGAAAGCCATCTTTGCTACCAGCGCTGCCAAGAAGGCAAAGAAGAGGAACAAGAAGAACAAGGTTCCGACGAAAGATCCTCCAGCAGAGGAAGTGGTTGCCGAAGATTATGAGGAAGACTCGGATGGATCCCTAATCCCATACGAGCCGAAGGAAACTTCGGTTGACGGATACATGATTACTGATGGTGCTCGTAAAATCATCGGAGATGCATTAACAACGCCAATCCCTACCGCTGTAGAACTTACAGCTGCAGAGTTGGAAGAAAGGGCCCAAGCCCTAGAAGCGCATCGTCAAGTACTCCTGGATGAAGCTAATAACATCGAGGAAGAGAAGAAGTGCATAGCTACTGCGGAGCAGTTCATCTCTCTACAGCATCAGAATACCTAGAAAGGCTCCACACGGGCTATTAAATTTCCGGAGGTCCACAAGATCCTCTTTGAGGGAGATCCAGGAGCACCTCGGCTTGATAGCAAGGGAGATTTGGTGTATTCAACACCAGTGGAAAATACCGCTATAGCTCGGGATATCCTAGCAAATAATCCAAACCCAGATCAAGTCTAGTTGGGCGTAAAGCTGCTTACCAAGGGTCTGGAGCAACAGAAGGTCGCGAGGTCCGGAAGAGGAAAACTAGTCTCTCAATCTAACCAATGTCGCACAGATCCGGCATGGGATGACATTAGGCCCCAACGGGACCCGGAACAACGTCATCGTTCCGACCGTTGGGAAGATAACTACCCAAGAACTGGATCTTCAGCGCAACAGCACAGAACCACACGTAACTGGAGCAACATTGCTCCAGCCGTAGAGCGAGATGCAGTTGCTTCACTAGTTCCAAGACACCCTCCCCGGTGAGAGTCAAACAATCGCAAGGAAGACGACAAAGAGAAACGTCGGGAGGAGGACCGGCAAAGGATGCCACCTCCTAGACATGCAAGCCGTCCGGCTGAACTTCATCACAATGGGGGAAATGACGGATGAAGGAACTATGGATACCATGCCGAGTGAAGCCGGAAGGGGGCTCGTCGTAGTCAAGATCCTCCCCGGAACCGGAATAATGATGCTCCGAATGGAGGCCGGCGATCAGCCGGAAACAATCCACCTGCACCACCCTCTCCAGCAAATAGCCATCACAACGGCTCTCAAGGAGGCCAAGGAGGGCGTCATGGCGGAGGAGGTGGTGGTAGAAGTAGAAGTCCAGCTCCAAGGCACCGCAACCACAGCCAACAACCAAGACGGTGTTCTATATCACTAAGCGATGCGAGACACCGGATCAATTCTAACATAGAGGCGCAGCGCTACGAGAATGATGATATCTATGTGGGTCCAAAATGCTCCGGACCGCGCATTCAACAAACACACTTCCCGGAAGGATTTGCTATCTCAAGACACATTCAAGCCTACAACGGTGTGGCCTGGCCAGATACTTGGCTCCAGGATTTTTTCTAGGATTGCTGCATCGCCAAAGGCGGAAATAGCTTGGTCGCGACCCGGTATCTCCCACTTATGCTGCGGAAGATGGCACGATCCTGGCTCAATAAACTTCTGGAGAATACCATCCACAACTAGTATGACATGCAAAGCGCGTTATTTTGGAATCTCAAAGGCACATATCGGAGGCCATGTACGGTAGGAGACCTACAACGTTGCACCCAAAAATCTGGAGAAACTTGTAGAGATTACCTCGGATGATGGATCGACACCAAGAACTCATGTGAAGGAGTAAACAATCAAACAGCAATTGAAGCTTTCATTGCAAGACTCCCAATTGGTTTACTGCGTCACCGCCTGAAGTGCGAGAAGGTCACTAATTTGGGAGAGATGATAGAAACGGAAAGCAAATATGCAGATGCCGCCGATGATGCAGAAGGGCTATAAACGTCCTGGCTGTACCATGCTGACTCGTGTATTAACGAGCTCGTTGGGGAACCCCAAGAGGAAGGTATGATGAGCACAACAGTAAGTTTCCCTCAGTTATGAAACCAAGGTTATCAATCTAGTAGGAGCAAGGAAACACCCCAAAGGTGTAGCTAGCTGAACTTTGGCAGGGCGCACTACCGGTGCCAGCAGCAACATGGAGACCTGCACAACACAACCACAGAACTCTGTCCCCAACTTGCGATGAGGTTGTGAATCTCACCGGTTTTGCTGAAAACAAAGGATTAAATGTATCGAGTGGAAGAAAGTAATAGTTTGCAGAAAGTAAGCACAAAACAGTAAACAGTTGATTGTAGATTGATAGTAAAAGAAAGGACCGGGGTCCATAGTTCACTAGAGGTGTCTCTCCTTAAGATAGATAACATGTTGGGTGAACAAATTACAGCGAGGCAATTGACAAACATCGACAAAGCATATAAGCATATACTAATCATCTTGACTCCTTTCAGATTCGATTGGGCATTACAACATTATACATAGAGCGCCATCCAACTGCATCTATGACTAATAATCCACCTTCAGGTTATCATCCGAACCCTCTCTAGTATTAAGTTGCAAGCAAGGGATAATTGCATTACGAATTGCGTGTAAAGTAAATAATACGATTGTTCTATGAACAAAGGATTGTTGTTTTCTCCCTAGTACCAACAACACATCTAGTACCTTAGACATTTCTGTCACTTCCCCAGATTACCAGAGGTATGAACCCACTATCGAGCATAAATACTAACTCTTGGAGTTGCTAGCATCTACTTCTCCAAGATAGCTACTAACAACGGAAAGCATGCAAGATCACAAATAACAAAGACATGATAGAATCAATAATCAATCTGAAATAGCATCTCAATATCCATCGGATCCCCGCAAACATAACATGCCGAATTACAAATAGATGATCTTGATCATGAACGGAGCTCACAAGATCTAAACATGATAGCACAAAGGAGGAGAACCAGCCATCTAGCTACTACATGGACTCGTAGTCCAGATATGAACTACTCACGCATCACACCGGAGGCTTGCATGACGATGAATAAGGCCTCTAGGGTGAATTCCCCTCTCCGGCAGGGTGCCGAGAA
The DNA here is from genome assembly GCA_910589775.1 of Avena eriantha. Classification (NCBI taxonomy): domain Eukaryota; kingdom Viridiplantae; phylum Streptophyta; class Magnoliopsida; order Poales; family Poaceae; genus Avena; species Avena eriantha. The sequence continues at coordinate 140,944,034 of OU342741.1, read as the reverse complement.
GAGCTTCAGATCCCTCCCGATCTAAGGATGGAGATGACGGCGGCTACAGACTCTTTCGTGGATTTTTTCATCAGGTACTTAGGGTTTTGGTCCCGAGGGAAATATATAGGCGGAAGGAGAGACTGAGGGGGTGCGGGGTCGGCCAGACCACCCCCTGGCGCGGGTCAGGCCTGGCCGCGTGGCCAGGTGGTGTGGCTGGCCCCCAGCCCTTCTCCATCTCGTATTCTGGCTTCAGATGTCTTCCGGAAAAATAGGCACTTTGGCTTTTGTCCCGTCCAATTCCGAGAATATTCATTTTCTGATTTTCCTGGAACCAAAAACAGCAGAAAACAGGCAGCTGGCATTGTGGCTCTTGTTAATAGGTTAGTCCAAGAAATCATATGAAAGTACTCCAAAGTGTGGACAAAACACAAGAAAGTAGATAAAACCAAGCATGGAACATCAAAAATTAGAGATACATTTGCAATGTATCAACATCCCCAAGCTTAACTCCTGCTCGTCCTCGAGTAGGTAAGTGATAAAAAGAAAGAATAATTTTTGAGGTGACATGCACCATCAAAGACTTGATCAAAGTATTTGTAAAACATTCAAAGCTGGGATCATAGTACTTCAATCATAACATGAAAGACAAAGTTCTAGCAATAAGACAAAGAAACTATGATGCAACATGAAAAGGCACAAACAAAAGATTCATGAATAACAATGCTTTGCATGACGTTTGTTTGTTTCACATAAAGAAAACATATCATAATAGTATCCAGCTTGTCCCTCATAGAGTAGCAAATATAAATGCATAGGAAACCTTCAAAGTTCATAAGAGTGACTAGGTACAAATAGTTTAGAACAAGCAATATCAAGTTATGCATCAATCAACTAGTCTTGGGACAATGCACATAGAACTAAGAATGGCCACTATGCTCTCAAAGTAGGTGCATAAAGGTAGAAGGTGGAGACTCAATATATAAGTGGAAGAAAGGCCTTCATAGAAGGAAGTAGGGATTCAAGTCTCATAAAGAGCTTCCAAAAATTATGCTACTTATAGCTTTCAGCTCTCATTGCCCCTATCATAAGTATCTTGAAGGTGATTAAGGTTAAAGTGACACAACTAAGAGGATATGCTTGACAAGTTATAAACCGAAATCTCATGCCCCTTACTTATGAAGACCGAACCTCATGCTACTCAACTTTAGTCACGAGTAAGCTCTTGTCATTGTAAGTACATATGTATCATAAAGAACCGCCAACGGGGTACCCCTTGCACATGATACAGAAGCTTTCCCATAATCAAAATGACAAGGCAAGCAGACAATGAGCATCTCGGTGATCTTTTTATTTGCTATTTGCATAGGTTTTTATTGAGGATGCTTCATAGAGTGCTCATTATGGTGATGCTGCAAGTTTCCACCATGATTAAGCATGGCTTAGGCTAACGGCCCAGGCGTTTCTCTAACACACATAAAAACTCCATGATCTTAGAAGTTCCACTTTTATTTCACACCGCCGGGATCCATAAGCAAAAGAACATGATATCAACGAGGTACAAAGTACAAGTGCAATGTTGAAAGCGTTCCCCATGATACATGGTTCTACTAACTTCAACTTATAAAGTGCAAGCATATACGCAACAAAGAAGGACCCAATGGTTCAAGTTTATTAGATGCAAAAAAGTAAAGTGTGCCATCAAGTTCGTGAGAGCTTTAATCACTAGTTTTCACATAACAAGTTTAATTTGGAAGATAAAGAAAAGCATGAATATACTTAGAATAGCATATGCTAATAGGTAGGTATGGTGGACCCTTTGGAATAACTTGGTTTAGGGAGTTGGATGCATGAGTGGAACTCATACTTGGTTGTGGAGGCTAGCAAAAGACTGGGAGCGACAAACTAAGAGAGCAATAATGGCCATAATCATGCAGAGCGACAAAACATCATTGATCAAAGCATAAAGTGATACTACAAGTTGAAAACTAAAGGATCATAAAGGCTATGGTGACTTGAGATAGTCATAACATGGTGTGAGCATGTGCTAAGTCAACCCAAATAAAGCATCAAAGGAGAATACCACTATAATATGCTTTAATATGATAAAACAACGCATGATTCATCCAAGGCACATTAAGCAATCTCAATTGTTTATAACAAGTCATGCTACAGCAAAGAATACTAAACAGAAAGCCAAAATAAAATCAAGCATGGCATGACAAAGCATAGGCCACAGTCAAAAACACAAACTCTTTTTACCACTCAAGCATGAACTTTCCTACTCTTTTCCAAACCAAACCAAACTATTTGAAAACCAAGGTATGAAAGAGGGGGTCCAAACAATTTATTCAGAAAACTAAGCAAACCAAGCAAACAAAAAAACAAAACTAAGACGAAAAAGAAGACGCTCCAAGAACAACACAACTGTGCATGAAACAATAAAATAAAGCGTTTGGAAGAAACCTGGAATTTTTATTGATGAAGAGGGGGATGCCTTGGGCATCCCCAAGATTTGATGCTTGTAATTCTTGGATATTTATTGGGGTGACACGTGTGGCATCCCAAGCTTGAGCTTTAGTCCATCCTTCATCTCATTACTCATTCCTTCCATACACCTGAAATTTTTTCCTTCATACAAAACTTCACACAATCTTTATTAGCAACATTAGTGCACTCAAGATAATAGGTCTTAAGGTTCAGTTCTAACACCAATAAACTTCCATTAGAACACTAGATACTGAAGCACTTTCCTAAAAAATCTCAATTCCCCAAAATAACTCAAAAAGGAACCAACAAGAAACAAATGCAGAAAATGGCAGAAATCTGTCAAAACAGACCAGCAGGTAAAGACGAATTGTTTTGAAGACCTTCTGTTTCTCAAATCAAAAAGTGTTGAACTAACGAAAGTTAGATAACAACCTGGGGCAGAAGCACAAAATGTCACGCCTCAATACGAAGTTTAGAGATTTTACACGAATTTTTACGGTGAAGCACAGAAATCTGTTTCGGGACAGCAACTTTCCCAATCATTACTTCTCTCTCATTAGAGGTTACTCTTGGCACAAAAGGAAAATAAAAAGGATAAGGAGCGGTTATTACTGAAGTAATAACTTACAAGACTCATCTAAAACTTTTGGGTTTTATCTCCCAATAAGTACTTTTCTTTAACACCTTTAAGTTAGGGATAAGAAGCAAGAAAAAGGATCAAGTGTTCTCAAATGAAGAAGCATTAAAACCAAATTTCTTGCCCTTACCTCTCTTACTTTTATTCTTAACCTTGGGGAAAATATGATTGTTTGGTGGAGAATAAAGGTTCATGGTCCCCTTTCCCACATCTATTATTGCTCCAAGGAGTTCTAATAGGGACCTTCCAAGTGTAATTTGTCCTTTTCCTGCACATTCAATAACAAGATAATCAGTAGAAATCATCTTCCCAAGGATATTTGTAAATACTCCTTAAGCTATTCCAATAGGTAATATGGTAGCATGTAACTACCTCGGTGAATTACGCTCTTAGTTAATGCCTGGATGAACGAAAGTGGTTAAAATAGTACGGTGGGGCCCAGGGCCACTCACGGTAGACCTTTCGGCCGTCCTAACCACTTTCAGACAACGGGACAAGAACGAGCGGCGTAATCGGCAGGCGAAGGGATCAACTACATACACAAGTGAGTATGTATGCAAGCCACATACAACAGTACATCAGAGCCATTCCATCTAAAAGAAATAGAAATAGTGCAACGCCATACGGCAAGATCCAAACATCCTAGATAGATATAATAATTTAGGATAGCTCCTCATACACCACACATCAGAGTATCAGGCGGAAGCGGAAAACAAGATCCGAGTACGGATAAGAAGCAAATTGGCATAAGATGCCCCATAAATAAACACATCCCGCCCACAGATCACACGGATCCCCGTTCCCGGAATCTCTACACCGAATGATCGTTGCCAACATCATTTGTCTCTTCCACCCAGTATCCATCTTGCGGGTGCACCTGTTCATCTGAATCAAACAATTTATCGTGTGAGACCCTAGGGGTACTCAGCAAGTCTTTATGCCACTAAAGGGGACACAACCTGGGGTGACGCAATTGCAGCAGAAGATAATAGCTAACAATTCTATAGAGACTCGCTAACCTTCCGCCTAACCAATGATAGACGAAAGTCCGTGAATTAAGAACAACAGTTATAACAGTATAATTAACAGATCCTTCCTCCTCCTCGCTTACCAACGAGGAAGCGGACGAACAACCCCATCATCCGTTGGCAGTTTTTATTAACCATTCCATGAGTATTGCACTATTTACTAGTCAAGTACTTAGTCAATTTGAAAGCGGTACTTTAGTTATACTTGTCTATGATCGAGAAACTGTGCTCCAAGTCGTCCATAACCGCGGACACGGCTTTCAGAAAGATTTACCCTGCAGGGGTGCACGAATAGCAACACGCACTCGATCAACCTCGGAAAAACCAAATCAAAACCCAACGAGGCATTCACGACAAAGCAATCACAGGATTCAGAAATATTTCAGGGGGCCACCCCATTAAGCTACCCGCAACGAAGTTGGCCGGCTCCGAGACGGACCCAAGGTTTGTGTCAATGGCTGTAAACGACTGGGAACCCGAAAATGTGACTGGGCTTGTCGACACCGCGAAAACATTCCACGATCCAAAACAATACAGGTGCTCCACGCACAATCTTAAATAAAGCAGTAACATGGCATAAGTACAGAATAGTAATAAAGCCCCAAACTACTTGTGGCCCCAAGAAATAAGAATGAATCAAGCTCTGACTCAGGGGGGGTCCATAAGGCCTCCCGGATGTGGATAGTGCGAATAAACAAGGAATAGGAATCAAGTACTCGGGGTCCTACGGGACACAAGTGAGCAGGAAAAACCAAATAGCGGATATTGCTCACCGGTGCCTCTTTCATTAGTTATCCCATTACTACTCAGGTTATGTTGTTTAGGTACCTCATTATCCATCAGACACTCACATACCCTACTCATGCTTTTCTACGACTCGCATGGCTCAAACAACTCCTGTAGTAATGGCTCATGGGACCGGAACAAGCTTAGTGTGGTTTAAAAGTAAAGGCTATGCAGTACTTGGGATTCAATTTAATGCAATCGCGACTCAATGATGCAAGAATAAGATAGAGGCAATAGGTACTGTATGTATGCAAGCATGTGGTAGTGCTTGCCTGACAGTTCAGTTGAAGCGAGAGATGGATCTGGGTAATACTCCTGTGATTCCTGGTAATTCTCCTGCTGGGCGTCTATTCGAAGAAGAACCAAACAAACAAGGGCCAACATAAATAAAGTGCGCAAGCATATAAATTGAAATGCAACAAGCAACCAAGCATGCCATGATGAATGATGCACAATTTGCATGGCATTTAAGTAGCATGGCAAAGGTGAGGTGTGGATACTATAAATAAAGCACTTTATTATTTATTTGCCCAAGTTTTATTGTCATAAACAGTTCAGAATTTAAAAGTTGACATGATGCATGCTTCAATTCAGAACAAGGATTGCATAAATAGAACGGGCTCGTCGCGCTGATCGATTTAGACATATTATTTGTCAAATTTGGAGTTATAAAACAAAAGTTATTAATTAAATAAGGTAAAGGGCATTTTTATTGTAATTTTAATCATCTCGAAAATTAAAGTGTTCAAAATATATTTTGAAGAGCATATTTGGATTCCTCACATTTTTCTGATTCCAAAGCATATATTATTTGTATTATTTGGATTTGTATTTTAAAAATTATTTGAATCTGAAAAGAATTTGAATTTAAATAAATTTGGAAAAGATTTGAATATAAACAGACTCAGGGAATTACTTTTTACACCGCAGGAAAATCTAGCCACAGTCACTGACGGGTGGGCCTGGTGCTGACTGTGCCTCGCGCGTGGGAAAATCTTTTGGCACCGCGGGCTTGCCTAGCCACAGTGACTGCGGGGTGGGCCAACTGGCGCAGGCCCGCGTGTCAGCGGTGGGCGAGACAGAGGCTGACAGGTGGGGCTGGGGCTAGAGCGCGGGTTGCGGCCGGAAAAAGCCGAGGGGTTTTCAGCAAAAGCGTCAGCACAGCTGACTGGTGGGGTCGGTAGGAGCGCGGGTCGCAGGAATCAAAAAGGTGGGGGGCTTTTTGCAAATCGACCACGACCCCGGTACTGTTTATCGTTTTCCTTCGTCTGGCGAGGGCGGCGTGCGGCGCGAGCGAGGACTCGAACCCGGGTCGCGGGAGTGCGCGCGGAGGGGTCTAGCCAGTGCGGCTGGCTCGGGTAGCTGATAGGGGGGGTTCTGGGGCCTAGGTAAGCTAGCTGCTGCGCGGAAAACTGGCAGACGGCAGCGAACTCTGGCGCACTGAGAGCGTTCGACCAAACGCACGGCGAGGCTAGAGCGGTACGGCGAGGCGGAGGTTGTCAGGGAGGAAGGGATGCTCACCGCGGTTTGCCTGGTGGGGTCGGATCGGGAAGGAGCGCGGTGGTTCGTCGACGATACTCCATGTCCGTGTGCTTTCTGTCATAATTGCTCTTCTGGCGACTTTGAGCAATCTTCAGATTTTCAAGAATGATGTGAACTTTCTCCTCCGCTTGAGTTACAATGTCGGGGCCAAACAATATTCTTTCACCTGCGCCCGACCAACCAATCGGAGTTCTGCATTTGCGACCATAAAGAGCCTCAAATGGTGCCATCTTTCGACTTTTCTGGAAACTGTTGTTGTAAGAGAATTCAGCATAAGGAAGACATTCTTCCCACTTCATGCCGAAAGAGATAACGCAAGCACGGAGCATATCTTCTAGAATCTGATTGATCCTTTCAACTTGTCCTTGCGACTGAGGGTGGTAAGCTGTGCTGAAGTTTAACTTTGTCCCCAAAGCATTTTGGAAACTTCCCCAGAACTTGGAAGTGAAGATGCTTCCACGGTCTGAACTGATCTCAACAGGAACTCCATACAGAGAGACAATTCTGTTGATATAGAGCTCAGCCAACTGAATTGCAGAAATTGTTTCCTTGACTGGAAAGAAGTGAGCTACTTTGGAAAGCCTGTCAATGAAAACAAAGATTGCATTGTTGCCTTTCTGCGACCTTGGAAAAACAGTGATGAAGTCCATCTCTACTTTCTCCCATTTCCATTCCGGAGGCTTCAATGGCTGTAGAAGACCGGAAGGTTTCTGATGAACAGCTTTAACTCTGCGACAAACATCACACTCTGAGACATACTTGGCACAATATCGTTTCAAACCAGGCCACCAATATTGTGTTTTCAAGTCCATGTACATCTTAGTGCTGCCAGGGTGGATAGAAAGAACAGAATCATGCGCCTCCTTGAGAACTTGCTCCCTTAAACCCGGGTAGTTCGGAACAAACATCCGGTGTTCAAAGAAAAGAGTGCCTTGGTCATCAACGTGGAAAGACTCATACTTCGGAAGTTGAATGTTGGAGATGATCTTTTTAGTGTAAGGATCCCCAAGATGAATGGAACGGAACTTTTCTTCCAATAGAGGTGTTGCTAGCAGATTCAGAAGATAACCTTGATCCACAATTTCAAGGTTGAGCTTACGGAATTCCTCGCACAAGAGAGGCTGTTGATCTTCCAGCATGAGGTTGTTGACATAAGCTTTTCGGCTGAGAGCATCTGCCATGACATTGGCTTTGCCCGGGGTGTAGTTGATGGTCAAATCAAAATCATTGATTGTTTCAATCCACCTCCTCTGACGAAGGTTGAGATCAGGCTGTGTGAAGATATACTTCAGACTCTTGTGATCAAAAAAGATCTCACAACGGTTGCCAAGCAAGTAATGCCTCCATACTTTCAAAGCAAAGACAACTGCTGCGAGTTCGAGGTCATGTGTAGGATAGTTGATCTCATGCGTCTTCAACTGTCGAGAGGCATAAGCAACAACTTGTTTTTCTTGCATAAGGACCGCACCCAATCCTTGCAAGGAGGCGTCACATAATATCTGGAAAGGCTTTGATGTGTCTGGAGGAATCAGGACTGGTGTGGAAGTGAGCTTCTCTTTGAGTGTTTCAAAGCTTGCTTGACATGCAGTAGACCAAAGATATTTCTTGCCTTTCTTGAGGAGATCGGTAAGAGGCTTCGCAATCTTTGAGAAATTTTGAACAAAGCGACGGCAGTAACTGGCCAAACCAAGGAAACTCCGGACTTCTTTGACATTTATGGGTGGAAGCCAATCCATAATTGTCTTAATAGTTTCTAGGTTGACGGCAATGCCCTTGGCAGAGATAACGTGACCAAGGTAGGTGACTTGAGGCAGCCAGAATTCACACTTGGAGAACTTTGCATACAGGCGGTTCTCACGAAGCTTGTTTAGGACACATCGAAGGTGTTCTTCATGTTCTTCTTTTGACTTAGAATAGACTAGAATGTCATCCAGATAGACCACAACGAACTTATCAAGATACTCCATGAAAACCGAGTTCATAAGCCTCGAGAAGGTGGCAGGTGCATTGGTTAGACCGAAAGACATGACCGTGTACTCATACAGGCCATAGCGAGTGGTGAAAGCTGTTTTGGGAACATCTTCCTTGCGGATCTTGATTTGATGATAACCACTTCTCAAATCAAGCTTAGAGAATACCACAGCTCCAGCTAGCTGATCAAAGAGATCATTAATCCGCGGAAGGGGATATTTATTCTTGATGGTTTTAGCATTGAGTGCCCGATAGTCAACACAAAGTCTATCAGTCTTGTCTCGCTTCTTCACAAAGATGGTTGGACTACCCCAAGAAGAAGTACTATGCTGAATGAAACCCAACTTCTCTTGTTCATCCAACTGACGCTTAAGTTCAGCCAACTCAGCAGGACCCATTTTATAAGGCCGCTTGGAAATAGGAGCAGTACCAGTTTCAAGTTCAATGACAAACTCAACCTCACGACCCGGAGGCATACCTGGTAACTCTTCAGGAAAGACATCTGGAAACTCACAAACTACAGGAACACTCTGAATACCTTCCATAGCATCATCATTCAGAGCTGCCAAAGAATAAAGCTGAATTGCAGGAGTCAGACTTGGAGAATAGACTATATGGCCTTCAGGAATTTTCAGAGAAACCGAACGTTCAGCACAATCAATCACAGCTGCATTTGCTGTCAACCAATCCATGCCCAAGATAACATCAATATCAGAATTGCCCAGAATAATTAAGGAAGCCAGAAAAGAAGAACCACCAATCTCAATTTGATTGCCATGGCTGATCTTAGTAGATAACAATCTTGCCCCGGGAGAAAGAACCATTAACTTTTTATCCAGCTGGTCCATAACAAGCTCATGCTCATTTGCAAATTTGTGAGAAACGAAAGAATGTGAAGCACCAGAATCGAACAAAACTCGTGCAGGAACTGAGTTAACAGGAAGCATACCCATCACAACTCCAGGAGCATGCTCAGCTTGAGCGGCGTTGACACAGTTGGCACGAGCAACCGTAGATCCCGGCTTAGTGTTGATGTTGAGAGCCCGAGGTGGAGGTGCACGAATCATAGGAGCACTTGTCGCAGGTCTTGGAGGTGGTGGTGGAAGAGCTTTGTTGTTCATTGGACAATTCCATTGCTGATACCCAGTGTTTCCACAAGTATAACAAGCACCAGGTGGACGTGGAGCAACGTAGCCAGGGACTCCGCCAGGCGCTCCAGGGTAGTTGTGGTTGTAGCCCCTGGGAGCCGCAGTGAAGGAGTTTGGTGGCCTTGGTGCGTAGCTTGAAGGTCTTGGTGGAGCAGGGAGCAACGGTGGGGTGTTAGGAACCCAGACACGACGCTTAGAAGGAGCTGTCATAGCAGAAGAGCTTGCTGTATCACGGCTGTGTTTCTTTGACTCCTCAAACACTTGCCTACTTGCTTCTTCCTGCAGAGCTATGTGCTGAAGTTCCAGGAAAGATGCTGGCCTTGCATGAGTGATTGCATATTTGATGGAAGCATTGAGGCCTTGCCGAAACCTCTTTTGCTTCTTCTTGTCATCAGAGATCTCATCGCCACCATAACGAGACAGATTCATGAAGTTTCTGATGTAGGTGTTGACATTGTCAGTGCCCTGCTTGAGGTTGAGAAACACTTCCTTCATCCTTTCCATGACAATTTCTGACAGATATTGCTCTTTGAAAGCAGCAGTGAACCGCTCCCAAGTAGGCTGAAAACCAGAAAGATCTGCCTTGAGGTAATTTTCCCACCAGAGAGCTGCATCTCCCTTTAGAAGGTGAGTAGCACACTTGACCCATTCTTGCTCGGGAACATCCGCAGTCATGAGCAACCTTGACACTTCACGAAGCCAATCATCCGCATCAAGTGGCTGATCAGACACCTCAAATTGGCGTGGGTTGAACTTGAGAAAACTCTTGATGTCTCCTCGCTTGGGAGGTGGAGGTAGCGGAGCAAACTCATTCCTCCTCACACTTTCCTCGAAGCGCTGCTGGTTCTGCTGCATAGTGCCCAAAGCATTTGCAATACTTGCCAAAGCAGCCCCGAGTTCAGGTGGTATATCCTCCTCAGAACGGCGTGGTGGTGCCATCCTATGATTGATATAAAACACAAGTCAGTACTATAATGGAGAATGATAATAATCCAAAATAGTACCAAAATGGAATTAATCAAGATTAAAGAATGTAATTCACTGAGATGATATTAAAATATCAACAAAGTTCAAGGCAATTAGAAGATATTAAGCATAACACACAAGACTGAACAAGGAGTGTGGTATACAAACTAACAAAGAAAAGTTTTCCGCAAATTTCGGCATTAAAATACCACTATATGCGCAAAACCACTTAACGAATCAAGATTAGCAACTCTACTAGTTCAATATACAAAAGCAAATGACAAAAGTAGTGGTATGGTCGCGACTCCATCCCGCACTCAAATCATTACTTCGCACATGAATCAGTAAAACACATATCCCAACAACTTCTTCTTAGATGAACCTAAAGATTGTTAACTACGGAAAAGAACACCCCAACAAGATAACGTAGGATTACAAAGAGTAAGATAGATCGCATCGGTGTACAATGAATCAGAATAGATCGCGTCGGTTTACAAAGGGCCGTCGGTAGGGAATGTACCAACAGTTGATAACCAAAAGGCAGATAGTGATAACATTTGGATGCAACAGATAGACAAGGAGTTCACACACACACACAAACATAACCTATGGTACTACGGAACCCAGAACACGTGAATCCTAGTTTGAATTTTAGAAGAGGATTGAAAACGTTACACTTCCTTACCAGAAAAGGGTGGGTGGGTGGGTAATAATAAAAATGGAAGCAATCTTACTCTCACGTTTGTTTTTCCCTAGTATACATAACTACCAAAATATTTGCTAGACTGACAACGACCATTTTGGCTGAGACCCTGAAGGGCGGGATGGCTCTGATACCAATTGTAACTACCTCGGTGAATTACGCTCTTAGTTAATGCCTGGATGAACGAAAGTGGTTAAAATAGTACGGTGGGGCCCAGGGCCACTCACGGTAGACCTTTCGGCCGTCCTAACCACTTTCAGACAACGGGACAAGAACGAGCGGCGTAATCGGCAGGCGAAGGGATCAACTACATACACAAGTGAGTATGTATGCAAGCCACATACAACAGTACATCAGAGCCATTCCATCTAAAAGAAATAGAAATAGTGCAACGCCATACGGCAAGATCCAAACATCCTAGATAGATATAATAATTTAGGATAGCTCCTCATACACCACACATCAGAGTATCAGGCGGAAGCGGAAAACAAGATCCGAGTACGGATAAGAAGCAAATTGGCATAAGATGCCCCATAAATAAACACATCCCGCCCACAGATCACACGGATCCCCGTTCCCGGAATCTCTACACCGAATGATCGTTGCCAACATCATTTGTCTCTTCCACCCAGTATCCATCTTGCGGGTGCACCTGTTCATCTGAATCAAACAATTTATCGTGTGAGACCCTAGGGGTACTCAGCAAGTCTTTATGCCACTAAAGGGGACACAACCTGGGGTGACGCAATTGCAGCAGAAGATAATAGCTAACAATTCTATAGAGACTCGCTAACCTTCCGCCTAACCAATGATAGACGAAAGTCCGTGAATTAAGAACAACAGTTATAACAGTATAATTAACAGATCCTTCCTCCTCCTCGCTTACCAACGAGGAAGCGGACGAACAACCCCATCATCCGTTGGCAGTTTTTATTAACCATTCCATGAGTATTGCACTATTTACTAGTCAAGTACTTAGTCAATTTGAAAGCGGTACTTTAGTTATACTTGTCTATGATCGAGAAACTGTGCTCCAAGTCGTCCATAACCGTGGACACGGCTTTCAGAAAGATTTACCCTGCAGGGGTGCACGAATAGCAACACACACTCGATCAACCTCGGAAAAACCAAATCAAAACCCAACGAGGCATTCACGACAAAGCAATCACAGGATTCAGAAATATTTCAGGGGGCCACCCCATTAAGCTACCCGCAACGAAGTTGGCCGGCTCCGAGACGGACCCAAGGTTTGTGTCAATGGCTGTAAACGACTGGGAACCCGAAAATGTGACTGGGCTTGTCGATACCGCGAAAACATTCCACGATCCAAAACAATACAGGTGCTCCACGCACAATCTTAAATAAAGCAGTAACAGGTGGGGCTAGGGCTGGAGCGCGGGTTGCGGCCGGAAAAAGCCGAGGGGTTTTCAGCAAAAGCGTCAGCGCAGCTGACTGGTGGGGTCGGTAGGAGCGCGGGTCGCAGGAATCAAAAAGGTGGGGGGCTTTTTGCAAATCGACCACGACCCCGGTACTGTTTATCGTTTTCCTTCGTCTGGCAAGGAAACGCGGCGTGCGACGCGAGCGAGGACTCGAACCCGGGTCGCGGGAGTGCGCGCGGAGGGGTCTAGCCAGTGCGGCTGGCTCGGGTAGCTGATAGGGGGGGGTTCTGGGGCCTAGGTAAGCTAGCTGCTGCGCGGAAAACTGGCAGACGGCGGCGAACTCTGGCGCACTGAGAGCGTTCGACCAAACGCACGGCGAGGCTAGAGCGGTACGGCGAGGCGGAGGTTGTCAGGGAGGAAGGGATGCTCACCGCGGTTTGCCTGGTGGGGTCGGATCGGGAAGGAGCGCGGTGGTTCGTCGACGATGCTGACGCTCCGGCGGCTAGGGTTTCGGAGGACGGCGAGGTACTGGCGGCGCTGGGGAGCTCCTCGTCCACGTCGACACGTACAGGGAGCAGCAGGGGGGGTCCTCGGTCTTCCAGGACACCTCCACGTCGCGCACGCCGGCTAGATCTTCGGGGCGAGGTGGTTGCTGGCGGCGACTGGCGGCAGGTGGAAGTCGTTGGGGAGGAAGAAGGGGGAGAGGAGGGGCAACTCGGCCAGATCTGGGGAGGCCAGGGAGGCGTGGGGAGGAAGGAAAAAGAAGGGAGAGAGGGAGGAGAGCAGCTGGGGCACGGCAGGGATAAAGGTGGCCTCGTGCCACCTTTTTCTCCTCCTCGAGCACGTGCTCGGCCGGCTGGGCTGGCTGGGGCTGGTCCAGGGCGAGGCAGTGAGGCTGCAGGGTGGGGCTGGCACGAGGGAGAGAGAGGAGAGGGAGGGAAACGCTCGGGTTAGGTTAGATGGTGACCTCGGGTTAGGTTTAGCTAGGGTTAGGGTTTGGGTTAGGCTAGCTTAGAGAGAGGAGTGGCTGGGGTGGTGGGTCAGGTAGAGAGAGGGACTTGGCATGGAGGCCAAGCTAGAGAGAGAGAGAGAGAGAAGGTTTAGGGTTAGTGGAATTTAGAGAGAGAGAGAGTAAAAGTGGCTAGGTTAGGTTTTATTAGGTTTTAGATTTTAATTTTTGAGTATGAGGCCAACACAAGAAGATCCATGGGGCTTTGATCTTGCATGACCTCATGTGGAAGAGAGACAAGAAAGAAAGAAAAAGGAAGAAAAGAATTAGGTGGAGAGGTTCTCATATGATCATATATGTAGAAAAAGAATAAAATAAAAGAAAAGAAAGGAATGTGGATAAGACCATCCCAAGTGGAGCATGGTGGAGGCTAGAATGATCATGAGGTGGAGGTGAAAAGAATTCTAAGAGAAAGAAAAAGAAAAGAATTATGGGGTAAGCCTCATATGGTCCATGAATGGAGAATAAAATAAGAGGAAAAGAAATGGGTGATACTATGAGGATGGTGTAAGGGAGGTAGATGGTTTTCCCAAGATAAGATCCACTCAAACCAAAGAAAAACCAATGGAAGTAAAAGGTGGTGAAGAATTGTGCATGGCCCATGCAAAATTAATAATGCCATTATTTATTTTGTGAAGACAAAAATAATATGATGGCATCAATCTTATGCATTTCCAAGAAGTGGAATAAAACCATGCAAAAGAACTAAGGGACTAGATCCACCCTATTGCCCATGAGCTAAATGAAACCCCAAATAAAAACAAACAAGCTCATGATCTAGTAGGATGGTGGAATTATAAAGTGATAGAAAGAAAAGTGGTGGAATGGAATAAAAGATATGCCCCCAACTCAACTTGGGCATTTAAACAATATATCAATAACCAAATACAATATCAAGAGGCAAATACAATTAATAGTGCATGTGATGGAAGAACCAAAAGAAAAGGAGTTTTATATGATGCTCAAATGCAAGGTGGCATGATGACATGAGCATGATATAATTCTGATGCAACAATAATATCTATGGAGTAGCCAATATCTTACTAGGACAAGTAGCATTACAATTGTTAGACAATTGGGGTGCTACAACTCTCCCCCACTAAACAGGAATCTCGCCCCGAGATTCTAGGAAGAAGAAGACTCAAAGAGGGTAGGATACTTGGCACGGAGCTCATCTTCACGTTCCCAGGTTGCTTCATCAACGGAATGGTGCGACCACTGCACCTTACAGAACTTGATGGACTTGTTGCGAGTCCTTCTTTCTGCGACTTCAAGAATTTTTGTGGGGTGTTCTTGATAAGATAGATCTTCTTGGAGATTGATGAGTTCATGGTCCACGGTCCTGCCGGGATCCTTGAAGCACTTCTTGAGTTGGGATATATGGAAAACATCGTGGACCTTGAGTTTTTCAGGGAGCTCAAGAGCATAAGCAACTTCTCCTCTTCTTCCACGAACTTTGAAAGGACCGATGTATCTAGGAGCCAGCTTTCCTTTGATACCAAACCGGTGCGTGCCTCTCATGGGAGTGACACGAAGGTAAACGAGATCACCAGGGACATACTCCATGTCTGTGTGCTTTCTGTCATAGTTGCTCTTCTGGCGACTTTGAGCAACCTTCAGATTTTCAAGAATGATGTGAACCTTCTCCTCCGCTTGAGTTACAATGCCGGGGCCAAACAATGTTCTTTCACCTGCGCCCGACCAACCAATCGGAGTTCTGCATTTGCGACCATAGAGAACCTCAAATGGTGCCATCTTTAGACTTTTCTGGAAGCTGTTGTTGTAAGAGAATTCAGCATAAGGAAGACATTCTTCCCACTTCATGCCGAAAGAGATAACGCAAGCACGGAGCATATCTTCTAGAATCTGATTGATCCTTTCAACTTGTCCTTGCGACTGAGGGTGGTAAGCTGTGCTAAAGTTTAACTTTGTCCCCAAAGCATTTTGGAAACTTCCCCAGAACTTGGAAGTGAAGATGCTTCCACGGTCTGAATTGATCTCAACAGGAACTCCATACAGAGAGACAATTCTGTTGATATAGAGCTCAGCCAACTGAATTGCAGAAATTGTTTCCTTGACTGGAAAGAAGTGAGCTACTTTGGAAAGCCTGTCAATGACAACAAAGATTGCATTGTTGCCTTTCTGCGACCTTGGAAAACCAGTGATGAAGTCCATCTCTACTTTCTCCCATTTCCATTCCGGAGGCTTCAATGGCTGTAGAAGACCGGAAGGTTTCTGATGAACAGCTTTAACTCTGCGACAAACATCACACTCTGAGACATACTTGGCACAATATCGTTTCAAACCAGGCCACCAATATTGTGTCATTTTAGGCTCAGTTTTTTCATGAAGAGCAATTCCAAGGTAAAAACTGCTAAGAAACAAGCTTTGAGTCATTTTAGGCTCAGTTTTTTCATGAAGATCGGAGATTCTAGACCAAGCCTCCTTAAAGATTTCCTCAATTCCTTGTTTAAAAGTGAAAATCATTTCCTCGGGTGACATAGTGATTGGGGCAAGGCTAGACATAAAGGCAACTTAAGATAGGAACTATTTTTTTGTGTTTTCAATAAAGAAAGCAAACTTGTAAAAACTAATTTTTGTGTGTTTTTGATAAAGAAACAAGCAAACAAAGCAAAAAAGAAACTAAGCAAAACAAAAACAATAAAGTAAAGAGATTGGTTATGAGGGACTCCCCTTGTGAAGATGTCCTTGATTCCCCGGCAACGGCGCCAGAAAAATACTTGCTGACTTGTGTATTAACGAGCTCGTTGGGGAACCCCAAGAGGAAGGTATGATGAGAATAGCAGTAAGTTTCGCTCAGTTATGAAACCAAGCTTATCAATCCAGTAGGATCAAGGAAACACCCCAAAGGTGTAGCTAGCTGAACTTTGGCAGGGCGCACTACCGGTGCCAGCAGCAACGTGGAGACCTGCACAACACAACCATAGAACTCTGTCCCCAACTTGCGATGAGGTTGTCAATCTCATCGGTTTTGCTAAAAACAATGGATTAAACGTATCGAGTGGAAGAAAGTAATAGTTTGTAGAAAGTAAACACAAAACAGTAAATAGTTGATTGTAGATTGATAGTAAAAGAAAGGACCGGGTTCCATAGTTCACTAGAGGTGGCTCTCCTTAAGATAAATAACATGGTGGGTGAACAAATTACAGCGGGGCAATTGACAAACATCGAGAAAGCATACAAGCATATACTAATCATCTTGACTCCTTTGAGATTCGATTGGGCATTACAACATTATACATAGACCGCCATCCAACTGCATCTATGACTAATAATCCACCTTCAGGTTATCATCCGAACCCCCTCCAGTATTAAGTTGCAAGCAACGGATAATTGCATTACGAATTGCGTGTAAAGTAAACAATATGATTGTTCTATGAACAAAGCATTGTTTTTTTCTCCCTAGTAGCAACAGCACATCTAGTACCTTAGAGATTTCTGTCACTTCCCCAGATTACCAGAGGCATGAACCCACTATCGAGCATAAATACTAACTCTTGGAGTTGCTAGCATCTACTTGCCCAAGATAGCTACTCACAACGGAAATCATGCAAGATCACAAATAACAAAGACATGATAGAATCAATAATCAATCTGAAATAGCATCTCAATATCCATCGGATCCCCGCAAACACAACATGCAGAATTACGAATAGATGATCTTGATCATGAATGGAGCTCACAAGATCGAAACATGATAGCACAAAGGAGGAGAACCAGCCATCTAGCTACTACATGGACCCGTAGTCCAGATATGAACTACTCACGCATCACACCGGAGGCTTGCATGATGATGAAGAAGGCCTCCAGGGTTAATTTTCCTCTCCGGTAGGGTGCCGAGAAGAGCTTCAGATCCCTCTCGATCTAGGGATGGAGATGACGGTGGCTACAGACTCTTTCATGGATTTTTTGATCGGGTACTTAGGGTTTTGGTCCCGAGGGCAATATATAGGCAGAAGGAGAGGCCGAGGGGGTGCTGGGGTCGGCCAGACCACCCCCTGGCGGGGGCCAGGCCTGGCCGCGCGGCCAGGTGGTGTGGCCGGCCCCCTGACCCTTCTCCATCTCGTATTCTGCTTTAGATGTCTTCCGGAAAAATAGGCACTTTGGCTTTTGTGCCGTCCAATTCTGAGAATATTCATTTTCTGATTTTCCTGGAACCAAAAACAGCAGAAAACAGGCAGCTGGCACTGTGGCTCTTGTTAATAGGTTAGTCCAATAAATCATATGAAAGGTACTCCAAAGTGTGGACAAAACAAAAGAAAGTAGATAAAACCAAGCATGGAACATCAAAAATTATAGATACATTTGCAATGTATCATACCATAGTCAGCAAAACAGCCGAAGCAACAAGAATACCTCGGAAGAAAAGCCCAACGCAGAAACAGTGGTTGTCACTACTACTTTCAGGTCTGGAGGATGAGGAGGGTGCGGTGGTGGCCGCGGACGCGGTCGTGGGATGTCAAGGATCCAGGGTAGAGGAGACCAGCAACCTGGCAAAACCTACTCTTGGGCCGACATTCCTAATAACCCGGGTGTGCATCACTTAGATGCCAACGGGGGCTTGTCCCACACAAACACCGAGTGTCGTTTCAAAGACGACATCAAGAAAGAGGATTCCGCTGGCTAGAGGGCTAAGCGGAAGAAGGGAATGAAGAATCCAGAAAAAGAAAAAGAGACCAAGGAAGATTCCGACATGGAGGAAGCAGAGCCTTCAAATCCCAAGTCGGATGGAAAGAAGAGTTTCCCAATGAAGAAAGACACTTATGTCACTTTCCTTGCGTCTCAACCAGCTAAGGTCAAGAAAACAGTATTGCATGAGCTAAACGCAACTGTTTCGGCCGTCCCTCAATTCTTGGACTAGTCAGAAGTGACAATCACCTTTGACCGTGCTAATCATCCGCCTAAGTTGCACATGCGAGGAAAATACGCCTTAGTTGTCAATCCACTTATTGACGGATGGTTCCAAGACTCTCATGGATGGAGGTAGTAGCATCAATATTCTGTATGTCGAAACGCTGTGTTGGATGAGGATCTCGGAAACTCAGCTGAATCATAGCTCTATGATCTTTCACGGAGTTGTCCCAGGAAGACAGGCAAATTTCCTAGGAGAGATCACTTTGGATGTTACCTTTGGAACTCCAAAGAACTACCGGACGGAAGCACTTTCCTTCGAAGTGGTCCCGTTCAAGAGCGCATACCACGCTATATTCGGATGGCCGGCTTACTAGGCTTTCATGGCTCGTCCGTGTTACATTTACAATATGATGAAAATTCCAGGTCCCAATGGCGTGATCACCATCAGGGGAGACCCGGAGAAAGTGCGAGAGTGCAAGGACGGAAAGGCCGCCTTTGCTAAAGCCGTGCTGCACGCCCAGGAGTACCAGGAGATCAAGAAGACCATCGACCCGTCCGAGATGCCCGCGATGAAGAAGGAGGTTACAAAGCTGACTATGGAGTTCAAGGCATTGGAAGAGATGAAGACGATGCTGTTGAAGGATGATGACCCCTCCAAGGTGACCCAGATAGGTGTAGGTTTAGATAGTGCATAGGAAAGCGCGCTCGTCAAGTTCCTCCAAGCAAATCAAGATATCTTCGCATGGTAGCCATCTGACATGACCGGAGTACCTAGGGAACTTGCCGAGCACTCTCTAAATGTACACCCAAACGCTAAACCCTTCAAACAGTCCTTACGATGTTTCAGTGATGAAAAGCGAAAAGCAATAGCTAAGGAACTAGCTTGGCTCGAGTTAGCCGGATTCATAGAAGAGGTCATCCACACTGAGTGGTGGCCCAATCCTGTAATGGTACCTAAAAAGGACACCATAGATTTAGGGATGTTTGTTGATTATACCGCCTTGAACAAGGCTTGACCCAAAGATCTATTTGCTTTGCCTAGAACTGATCAAGTTATCAATTCTATGGCAGGCTCGGAACTCCTATGTTTTCTCGACGCATATTCCGGTTATCACCAAATCCGGATGAAGGAATCAGACAAAGTCAAAACTTCATTCATAACCGCCTTCGGAACCTTCTGTTTCGTTACGATGCCCTTTAGGCTCAAGAACGCAGGAGCTACGTACCAGCGCACTATGCAGCGTTGCCTCCATGATCAAATCTGACGCAATGTACATGTATATGTGGATGACATTGTGGTGATGTCCAAGAAGAAGGAAACCTTAATTTCTGACTTGGAGGAAATGTTCGCCAATCTACGCAAATACAACATAATGCTTAATCCGGAGAAGTGCTTCTTTGGAATACTAGCCGGAAAGTTGTTAGGTTTCATCGTGTCTTAAAGAGGCATAGAGGTGAACCGTGACAAAATCAAGGCTATACTCAATATTTCCAGGCCGACTCGTCTGAAGGACATTCAACGACTAACTAGTTGCATTGCTGCAGTCAGTCGGTTTGTAAGATGGCTTGGTGAAAGAGCCGCACCACTCTAAAGCTCCTAACAAAGACCAAAACGTTCATTTGGACTTATGAAGCTGAAGCTGCACTGCAAGACCTGAAAGCAGTACTCTCGTCCTCTCCTATCCTTGCAGCACCGGAACCTCGTGAACCGATGTTGCTCTATGTCGCTGTGACAAACAGAGCCGTCAGTGTCATCATGGTGGTGGAAAGACCAGAGGAAAAATAGGCACATGGTGCAGTGTCCGACTTACTACCTCAGTGAAGTCCTAAATGAATCAAAGCAGCGGTATTCGCACTATCAAAACCTAGCCTACAGTGTGTTCTTCGCATCCTAGAAGCTATGGCATTACTTTCAGGAACATCCAATTACCGTGGTGAGCACAGCTCCCATGAGAGACATAATCAACAACAACGATGCTACATGACGTGTCGCAAAATGGGGAATAGAGCTTTCAGCTTTCGACATTGAGTACAAACCTCGTACAGCAATCAAATCTCAAATCCTTGCTAACTTTGTCACTGATTGGATAGAGGCAACGGAAAATATGACCCTCCCAGAGTCAGAATACTGGACCTACATTTTGATGGGTCTAAGGCGCTCGGGGGCTCAGGGCTGGCGTGGTGCTCAAATCACCCCAAGGAGATAAACTTTTCTATGTGTTGCAGATTCACTTCATGGCAACAAATAACATTGCCTAATATGAAGCACTGCTACATGGAATCCGAATTGCTAAGGATATCGGCATCCAACGATTAATGTGTTATGCAGATTCAGATCTTGTTTCTCAACAAGTGCCAGATATCTGTAATGCAAACAAACACATGGTAGCATATAGGGCTATTGTGGATGAGCTAGCTAAATCGTTTGAAGGGTTTGAAGTTCAACACATCCCTCGAACAAAAAAAAGAGGAAACAGATGCATTATGTCGTATAGGCTCTGCACGGAAGAAGGTCCCGGATGGCACATTTTTAGAGCACCTCAAAGTTCCCTCTATAAAAGGAGTTGACGAGGAATATCCGACCAAATCCAACTCACTTTTAGTAGAAGTTCTGGCTATGATTCCCAGCTAGACTCAACCCTACCTTGATTACTTGGTAGATGGAAAATTACCCAAATATGAGGTTCTGAGATGGAAGATTGTCAGACGAGCAAAAACCTACACTATCATAAATGGTGAGCTCTATAAGAGGAGTGTGTCTGGGGTCTTTCAGCGCTGCATATCTTCGGAAGAAGGAGTGGAAATCCTAAGGGAAATCCATGAAGGTGAATGCGGTCATCACGCTGCAGCCAAATCTTTAGTGGCAAAAGCTTTCAGACACGGATTTTTTTGGCTTACAACCAAGGCAGATGCCGAACGGCTGGTCAAGACATGCGAAGGCTGCCAAAAGTACACCAAATAAGCTCATGTTCTAGCTGATCAGCTACGGGCAATACCTATAACATGGCCTTTCACGATCTGGGGGCTTGACACAGTAGGACTGTTTAAACGGGCTCCAAGTGGATATACTCACCTCTTAGTGATGGTGGATAAGTTCACAAAATGGATTGAGGCTAAACCCGTCACAAGTTGTGATAGAGAAACATCCAGAAGATTTGTCGAGGATGTTATAATCTG
Source organism: Avena eriantha (assembly GCA_910589775.1). Lineage (NCBI taxonomy): Eukaryota > Viridiplantae > Streptophyta > Magnoliopsida > Poales > Poaceae > Avena > Avena eriantha. The sequence continues at coordinate 140,922,344 of OU342741.1, read as the reverse complement.
ATACGGTTATCCGCATAGCATTATTAGGATAACGGGAGCAATTTTTCTATGGGAGAACTTGCCGAATTCTGTGACGAAGAAAATATCCAGCTTGACATTGCGTCAGTCGCACATCCACAGGCTAATGGACAAGTTGAAAGAGCAAATGGTTTAATCCTACAAGGCCTCAAACCAAGACTCAAAGCACCACTTTGTCGTGATGCGGGGGCTTGGGAGGACGAATTGCCGTCTATGATACGGAGCTTGAGAACAACTCTGAACAGGTCAACATGGTAAACACCTTTTTAGTTAGCCAAGTATTGCACTATGGTTTTTACTATCTAACTGATATGAAGCTAGTCAAAGAAAGACCTGCTACTAAGAAAAGAAAGAGAGCTAGAGGCAGTACAGACCCAGAAGAATTGGACAGACCGTGGAATATTGCTCAGCTACGTCCCTTTTATTCCTAAAATTTCTTCCTTTGTAATCATATATGTGTACATTTTCAATGAGAAATAAAGTATTGGTTGCCTCAATTTTTTCTGAGAAGTTTTATATTACCATCTTATTTCCGAATGATCATGTCACAATCGAAAATCTTAGAATACTTGAAAGTACTTTATGCTTATGTTTGTTCTGGTTAGATTTCCGATTATAAAAATGCTACCTTCGGGTATAAATCTAAATTTTCTAGTCTATACTTGGGTTCTTTATCTGATTGCTGGATGCGGACATTTTCCGAGTAGTGAATTGTTGGTACTAAAAGCGGCTCTGTTTCCGAGTTTAAACTGGTTTAGCAATTGAGCTCCGTTGCTCGGCAGAGTTTCCGTGTGAAAGGTTGGCCGGCTCATGAAAGGGACAAGGCGGAAAGCCAGATAAGTGATAAGTATAGGCAAAACACAAAGTTCTTATGTAAAAGTTTTAGGCATGACAAAATAAAAGCCAAAAGTGATAAATAGAAACATCAAATCTTAGCACTAGCAAAAGTATTACACTACTTATTTACAATCCGATTATTTTAGAATAACACACTGTTTTTTCTTATGTTCTATGATGCAGGAGGAGAGGTAGGAGCTTCCGGCTCACTAGAGACATCGCTTTCGCCTTGATATCTTTCCGAGACATTCAAATCCAATATGGTTTGCTCGTCGTCGGAAATTTCGGCTGTTTCCTCGACAGGCGGAGGAGGCATTTCCACATGAGTGAAGAAAGGAGTGTCGTAGCTGGTCAGATCGGCTATGTGACATCCATAACCGGTGCAGGAGTCCATGATGGCCTTGATGTCTTGCTCATGTCCATCTTCATCCACAGTTGAATAACCCCTGGTTACTTGCCAGATCTCCATGCTTCCATGGCGGCTCATAACCATGGTAAGGGCATTTTGTGCTGTGGTCCACGCATAGGACATGTTCCAGTTCTGTATGAGCTGAGGCATCTCCTTTTCCTTATCTCGCACCTCAAAGGCAGACATTCTATTCATGCCCGGAACTTTAAGAGCTTCGCCAATATCCTCCAGTGACTAGAGGAAATTGTGAAGCAAATTTCCGACTTTGGTAAGCCGACTAGTACGAGATTCGGTGGAGGAGGAGTCCACTAAATTCAAAGGACCTGCGCATATAAATCAAAGGCTAGAAAAATATATCCGAACTCTTAGAGTCGGAAGAATTAAAAGTCAGAGATAAGAAAATTACCAAAGATGGAATCATCAACTTTGGTCTTCTCCGCTCGAAGACACTGGAGTTCATCCTGGAGAGCTTGAGTGATGTCCTTCTCTCTAAATAACTCATCATTGAGATCCGAGATTTTCTGATCCTGGACCGTGATATTTCGATCATGTTCTTCGGTGGCCATGGAAGAGGATTTGAGGATGCCAACAATGTTGCACTCGTGATCCTCCTTAAGCTTTTACAGCTCCTGCAGTATGTCGGAATTCTCCACCTCTAGGGTCTTGAAGTTCTCGGCCTCTTCAATCATTGCACATGATTGTTTGACTAGTGTTGTAAGCAAAAGACAACAGTTGAATAGGAAATTCAACTATGAAAGCAAAAACAGCAAGGTTAAGGACTGAAATGATTACCTTCAGCCTCATCCGTTGATATCTTTAATTGAGCATTTTCAAGACGGGGAGCTCTGATCTCTCTCTGCTTATTGCAAATATTCTTCAATAATTCCTGGTTGTAAGAATTAACTTTCTGTAAGTCAAAATCATACCCAGAGTCAGATGTCTACTAAAGACCTAGGCTAATATTTCAACTAATATCAGCACGAGCCTTGGGGGCTATACTAGTTCGTTCTTTGGCATCCTATGAAAGCATAAATCTAGATTGTCTATCCAACTTCATGATTGGGGGCTAGAGGATATGGTATGAAACAAAGTAAAAAAGGTGAGTTGGAATTTCGACTTACATGTTGTTCATGAGTGAGCTTGCTTAAGCTCGTGTTCACCTCAGTGGTAACCTTCTCGGCGAGGGTTAGCGGGATTACTAGCGGTGGCGGAAGCACGCCGGCTTTCAGCTTCTCATCGTGAAGACGAACTTGTTCAAGAAGCTCAGAGTACTTGACATCATCGGCTTCTTGCGCCTCTTTCTCAGCGGTGATGTTCAGGCTCTCCAAGGATTGTTGGGCTAGCCGTTGGATTTCTTCCGCAGATTTCTGAGTAATTGCAAGTTTGGCAATACCCAGATAGTTGAGAAGATTATCGGCAAAAAACTCTGCCGAGGGATCATTACCATGTACGTGTTCACCCTTATCAAGTACTGAGTCACCCATGGTGACGTTGGTTTGTGAGCCAAGGATCGCTGGCTCTGATTGTTGAGCCGGATCTTCCACAATGGACGGAGATGGAGTAATCTCCGGTGTTGTTGCAGGCTGTGGGGAAGGAGTCAGAGGAGCTGTGGTAGGAGAAGTCAAATTCAACTTTGACTGGCGCAAGGGCTTTGATGAGCCTCCTTTCCCCTTGCCCTTGGTGAGCTGTTTAGCTCTGAAGAGGTGTTAGAACAAAGATCATTACACTTCAGAAAGAATGAAAAGTAAAGTACGAAGACCTTGTGAAGATTGTTACCTCTTCACAATGGGCACTTCCTTTGTGCCGATAGATACTGTCGGAGTCTTACGCTTTCATGTAAGCGCCTCCGACAGTGGAATCAATTATCCATCATCCTGAGATAACTCAGGAGGATATCCCTCGAGAGGAGCAAGCTCCGACCTGGGGAGGTCAACAAGCTAAAAAGAAGAAATATCTCAGTATTGCAAAAAGACACAACCATGTATAGATGAACACATATTCGAGTGATAGCTGGAAAACTTACTGGTGTCACAGGATCGTCAGCCATATGCATGTCCAAGGACAGCTCCGTGATTTTCCTCTCAGCTTGCTCCCTAATCAACCACTTGATCTAGGACTCATAGTCCTTGTCCGAGTAAGGAATGGAGCAGATCCGGAGAGAATCCTTCTTACTCTTGGTGATTGAATGCATGAGCCGATCACCATGGTGTTGGAGAGGCTGGATCCGGCGCGCCAGCCAGCAGTGGATCATGTCGGATCCTTTTAGACCCTTGTGCTTCATCAAATATTTAGTTCGCCTCTTTGCAAGAAGCAGATCATCAGTAAGAGCCAAAGCATCTGCGTCCTAGGACTATTGGGACATGGCGGCGCCGTCATCAAAAGCCGACAAAGCGGTGGCTTTGTCGGGAGCCGGTCTGTCCTTATGATAGAATAACGTGGACGACCACCGTTTCACCGACTCGCTAGCCTTAATCCTAGGATAGACCCACTCTCTCCTAATAGAAAAACTAAGAGTTCCGGTAATGTAAGGATGACCAGCGATGATGGAATTTCTCCGGCTATGAAAGTAATACCGAAAAGTAAGAAGACTCGGCCTAATACCGTGATACCCCTCACACAAAGAGGCATAAGCTCTCATTTCTAAGAGAGAGTTTGGGGGAGATGGTGGAGTTGCATTATGTAATGATCTATGACCTCAGAAAATAAATCTAAGGGAGGAAAGCTCAAACCTCTGTCGAGGTGGGTGCCGAAGTGCACTCGCTCGTTGGCATTGGGGGTGGGGACGGTTTGTCTGAAGACGCTATGCCAATCGCCGGCGCGGAGGAGACCTTCCTTCTCGATGACACAGAGATTGGCATCATCTGGGACGCAGGGGGTCCAAACCCCGCAAAACTTCTCCCTCTCCGCCGTAGGAGCCGTTGTCGCCGTCGCCGCCGTGGTAGAAGATGAGGCTTCAGCCATTTTCTAGGCGTCGGTGACCTAGGATGGGTGACGCTGTGGGATTTGGGGAAGGCAGAAGAGCTCTTTCACAGGAAGCGTCGGGAGGAAGGAGAAAGCACTAGCGCCGGTGAAGAGGAAGGGAGAAATCTTAGCCCCTTATATCCTTTGCATATGCCAAGATTTGTGCGAGATAAACAGTAACCGTTCCACATGTTGTGGAAGGAGCTAGGTAACTTCCCCGCGAGGATTACACCGCCTCAATCTCCGCACATGCATTAAAACAACGCCTTGGTTCCGTGAAAGGTGGACCCACCAATGGTCGTGCTGACAGGAATGTCTGTCAGTGATGTGACTTAACCTTGACTGATGTCAGGATATGTCAGAGGCCAAGTTCCGGCTTAAGTTTGAATTTCAGGCTGGAAACTCGAATAGTGTTCTCATAGGTCCGACTCGCTGTGAGACTCGAATCCTATCCTTTCTTTTGAATTTTTAGGAACCCTTAAAGATTCAACAAACTGAAGATGGATCAAGCTAGACGATGATGAAATCTGACTCTAGATCTTGGAGGCTTCTAGGGCTACTATTGGGGATATACTTTCCGGGTATCCTCACTGTGCCTCACAGACCAGGGTGGCCCACTTCGAGTTAGAGCTTTGCTTCATGGGCGGCCCACTCAGGGAGAAGAGACGGAGTCCAGTCTGTCTATGGGAAGGCCTAGAAGACTTACTATAACTACCTCGGTGAATTACGCTCTTAGTTGCATGCCTGGATGAGCGAAAGTGGTTAAGATAGTACGGTGGGGCCCAGGGGCCACTCACAGGTAGACCTGTCGGCCGTCCTAACCACTTCCAGAACATCGGGACAAGAATGAGCGGCGTAATCGGCAGGCGAAGGGATCAACTACATACACAAGTGAGTATGTATGCAAGCCACCATACAACTGTTCACAGAGCCATTCCATCTAAAAGAAATAGAAATATTGCAACGCCATACGGCAAGATCCAAATATCCTAGATAGAGATAATAGTTTAGGATAGCTCCTCATACATCAAACATCAGAGTATCAGGCGGAAGCGGAAAACAAGATCCGAGTACGGATAAGAAGCAAATTGGCATAAGATGCCACATAAATAAACACATCCCGCCCACAGATCTCACGGATCCCCGTTCCCAGAATCTCTACACCGAGTGATCGTTGCCAACATCATCTGTCTCCTCCACCCAGTATCCATCTTGCGAATACACCTGTTCATCTGAATCAAACAATTTATCGTGTGAGACCCTAGGGGTACTCAGTAAGTCTTTATGCCTCTAAAGGGGACATATACCTGGGGAGACGCAATTGCAGCAAAAGATAATATCTAACAAGCCTATAGATACTCGCTAACCATCCGCCTAACCAATGATAGACGGATGTCCGTTAATTAGTAACAACAGTTATAACAGTATAAGTAACAGATCCATCCTCCTTCTCGCTTACCCATGAGAAAGCGGACAAACAACCCATCAGTTGGCAGTTTTATTAACCATTCCAGGAGCATTGCACTAATTACTAATCAGGTACTTAGTCAGATTAAAAGCGGTACTTTAGTTATACTTGTCTATGATCGAGAAACTATGCTCCAAGTCGTCCATAACCGCGGACACGGCTTTCAGAAAGATTTACCCTGCAAGGGTGCATAAATAGAAACACACACTCGATCAACCTCGGAAAAACCAACTCAAAACCCAACGAGGCATTCACGACAACGCGATCACAGGATTCAGAAATATTTCAGGGGGCCACCCCATTAAGCTACCCGCAACGAAGCTAGCTGACTTCAAGACGGACTCAAGGTTTGCGCCAATTGCTGTAAACGACTGGGAATCCGAAAGTGTGACTGGGCTTGTCGATACTGCGAAAACACTCCGCAATCCTAAACAGTACAGGTTCTCCACGCACAATCTTAAATAATACAGTAAAGCATGGCATAAGTACAGGATAGTAACAAAGCCCCAAACTACTTTGTGGCCCCAAGAAATAGAAATGAATCAAGCTCTAGCGCAGGGGGGGGTCCATAAGGCCTCCCGGATGTGGATAGTGCGAATAGTCAAGGAACAGGAATCAAGTACTCGGGGTCCTACGGGACACAAGTGAGACTGAAAAACCAAATAGCAGATATTGCTCACCGATGCCCCTTTCATTAGTTATCCCATTACTACTCAGATTAAGTTGTTTAGGTACCTCGTTATCAATCAGACACTCACATACCCTACGCATGCTGTTCTACGACTCGCATGGCCCAGACAACTCCTGTAGTAATGGCTCATGGGATGGAGGAACAAGCTTCGGTGGGGTTTAAAAGTAAAGGCTATGCAGTACTTGGGATTCCATTTAATGCAATCGTGACTCAATGATGCAAGAATAAGATAGAGGCAATAGGTCCTATATGTATGCAAGCATGTGGTAGTGCTTGCCTGGTAGCTGAGTTGAAGCGAGCGATGGATCTGGGTAGAACTCATGTGATTTCTGATAATTCTCCTGCTGGGTGTCTATTCGGAAAAGAACCAAACAAACAAGGTCCAACATAAATAAAGTGCACAAGCATATGAATTAAAATGCGACAAGCAAACAAGCATGCCATGATGAATGATGCACAATTTACATGGCAATAAAGTATCATGGCATGGGTGAGGTGTGGGGACAAGAATAATTCATTTTATTATTTATTTGGTCAAGTTTTATTGCCATAAACAATTCTGATTTTTAATAATGACATGATGCATGCTTCAATTCAGAACATTGAATGCATAGATAGAACGGGCTCGTCGCGCTGATCGATTTAGACATATTATTTGTCGAATTTGGAGTTGTAGATTTAAAGTTATTAATTAATTAAGAAAAGGACATTTTATTGTATTTTTAATCATCTCGAAAAGTTAAAGTGGTCAAACATTATTTTGAATAGCATATTTGAAATCCTCACATTTTTCTGATTCCAAAACATATATCATTTGCATGATTTGGAATTAGAATTCAAAAGTTATTAAAAACAGATTTAAATTTGTATTTAAACATTTTCTGAAAATGTTTTAATTAAAACAGAAAACTGCCAGACTTTTTCTACTCAGCTCCAACTAACCATAGCCACCGACATGTGGGGCCGTGCTGAGCTGGCGAAAAACCGCGCGCAGAAACTTTTCTCACCGCGAGGGTAGTCAGCCCGTGAGACTGACAGGTGGGGACTGTGGCCTCGCCAGCCGGTGGGTGACACGTGGCGGATCCGGGAGACTGTGGGTTGGGGTTTTTGGAACCTGGGGTGTTTTCTGTAAAAACTCCCGCGAAGGCAGACATGTGGGACCGAGAGGAGCGTGGGTTGAGGAATCAAAAAGGTTGGGGGGGGGGGAATTGCAAAGTAGCCACTGCTACTATTTCTCTTCTCCGTTCGTTTGACGAAACTGACAGAGCGCAACGCGTGGCCAGACGGGGGTTCGAACCCGCAACTTGGGCATGCGCACAGCGGCCGGAACTAGTGCGGTGGGGTGGGGTTGCTGACAGGAGACGCAGACGCGGCTAGGTAAGCGGTTGCACGGCGCGAGGACGTGCAGATGCTCGCGCTCGCCGGCGCACAGAGAGTGCTCGGCGCAACGTACGGCGCGACCAGGCAGCGACGGCGAGAGAGAGGATGCCAGAGAGGGAGGATGGCTCACCGCGAGGTTGTTGGTGGAGGCGGATCGGCTTGGGGACGCAGGGGATCGTCGGCGACGCAGACGCACGCTCGGCTAGGGTTTCGGTCGGTGTCGTCGGCGTTCCGCCGGGCTGGACCTTGTCCTCCTTGTTTGCGGGCACAGGGGCGTCGCAGGGGACCTTGCTGGCTTCATCGACAACCTCCATGCCATGCCCGCCTGCGGGAACGAGAGGACGGTGGAGGACACTGACGGTGGCCGGCGGTGAAAGAAAGTGGAGGCAGGGGAAGAAGGGAGGAACGGCGTAGCGGCGAGGGCGGATCTGGGCACGAGAGAGAGACGGGAGGGAGTAGGTAAGGGCGAGGGAGAGGGGGATGCCGTGGGGAGACGTGGTGGAGGAAAAAGGTGGCTCGGCCACCTTTTCTCCTCTACCCTCACGTGCTCGGCAGGGTTAGGCCTAGGAGGCTGTAGCTGGGGCCAGCCAAGAGGAAGGACGGGGTAGCTCGGGTGGGGCTCTTGTGGCAGCGAAAGAGAGAGAGAGGGTGAGCTAGGGTTGGGCTCGGCATGGAGCTAGGATTGGGGTTAGCTCGGGTTAGGTTAGGGGAAGGAGTTGGGTAGCTCGGCAGGTTAGGGTGGTGGGGTAGATGATTAGATTAGAGAGGGGGATTAGGAAGAGAGGGGTGCCTCGGCAAGGAGAAGTTAAGGTGGAGTAGGGTGGCTAGGGTTAGGGTTTTAAGGGAGAGAGAGAGATGTGTTGAGGGGTTTTAACATGATCAAAAACAAGATCAAGCAAGAAGGTGAAAGGGATGGAGAGGTGAGGGTTTTTGGTTCACATGATCAAGCACATGGGTGGGGTGATGGATAAGGAGGGGAAGATGTAGAGCTTTTGTAGGTGACAACCAAAGCCACATCCAAGCATGATGGATCAAGATGAGGGTGGAAGGGAGAAAAGAATAAGATGGTGAGGATCTAGGTTAAGAAAAAGGGACTCCACTTGTATATGCATGCACTAGGGCTCAACAAAACAAATATGGTGGTGCCCTAAGAATGGTGGATTAAAAGAAAAGGGCTCACTTGGCTTGATTCCCAAAGAACCAATATCCACTCACAATTCCAAGAGAACCAAAGAAAAAAAAGGGATGGTGGTGGTTTTGCATGGCCCATGCAAAAGCATTAAATGCCATGTTTTAATCTTGTGAAAACAATAATAAGGCATCATGGCATTATGCACATGCATTCCCCAAAATGTGGAGTAAATGCCAAGCAAAAGGAATTAAAAGTAGGTTCCATGTGGAGTAGATGGAGATGATCATATTTGAATATAGTTTGGACTTGCTAGTGTGTATGAGCCACTAGATGTTTAATAGTCCCAAAAATATTCCACATGAGCATACATTCATAATAATCCATATGGAAACTAGAAAAAGGGGTTCCACTCACAAAGCATGCAAAGGTGGCTCCACATATTAATAATGTGGAAACAACATGAAGCTAGTTTGAGGGCATGTGGAAAGTAGAAGTGGATCCATCCCAACCCACATGAGCTAGATTTAAATGCCAAAGGAAAAGTGTAAAAGCTCATGGATAATTAGGATGGTGGAATTATAAGGTGGTGACAAGGAAAAGGTGGTGGAGTTGAATAAAAGATATGCCCCCAACTCAACTTGGGCGTCAAGCATTTAACAAGAACCAAATACAATATATCAAGAGCCAAATACAATTACTAATGCATATGCGAGAAGAGCCAAATGAAAAGGGTTTTATATGATGCTCAAATGCAAGGTGGCATGATGACATGAGCATGATATAATTATGATGCAACCAATATATGTAGGGAGTAGCAATTGTATTACTAGACCATGTAGCATTACATATGTTAGACAGATGGGATGCTACAACTCTCCCCCACTAAACATGAATCTCGCCTCGAGATTCTAGGAAGAATAAGAAGACACAAAGAGGGTAGGATACTTGGCACGGAGCTCATCCTCGTGTTCCCAAGTGGCTTCATCAACGGAATGGTGCGACCACTACACCTTGCAGAACTTTATGGACTTGCTACGAGTCCTTCTTTCTGCGACTTCTAGAATTTTTATGGGTGTTCTTGATAAGACAAATCTTCTTGGAGATTGATGAGTTCATGGTCCACGGTCCTGCCGGGATCCTTGAAGCACTTCTTGAGTTGGGATATATGGAAAACATCGTGGACCTTGAGTTTTTCAGGGAGCTCAAGAGCATAAGCAACTTCTCCTCTTCTTCCACGAACTTTGAAAGGACCGATGTATCTAGGAGCCAGCTTTCCTTTGATACCAAACCGGTGCGTGCCTCTCATGGGAGTGACACGAAGGTAAACGAGATCACCAGGGACATACTCCATGTCCGTGTGCTTTCTGTCATAGTTGCTCTTCTGGCGACTTTGAGCAACCTTCAGATTTTCAAGAATGATGTGAACCTTCTCCTCCGCTTGAGTTACAATGCCGGGGCCAAACAATGTTCTTTCACCTGCGCCCGACCAACCAATCGGAGTTCTGCATTTGCGACCATAGAGAACCTCAAATGGTGCCATCTTTAGACTTTTCTGGAAGCTGTTGTTGTAAGAGAATTCAGCATAAGGAAGGCATTCTTCCCACTTCATGCCGAAAGAGATAACGCAAGCACGGAGCATATCTTCCAGAATCTGATTGATCCTTTCAACTTGTCCTTGCGACTGAGGGTGGTAAGCTGTGCTGAAGTTCAATTTTGTTCCCAAAGCATTTTGGAAACTTCCCCAGAACTTGGAAGTGAAGATGCTTCCACGGTCTGAGCTGATCTCAAGAGGAACCCCATACAGAGAGACAATTTTGTTGATATAGAGCTCAGCCAACTGAATTGTAGAAACTGTTTCCCTGACGGGAAAGAAGTGAGCCACTTTAAAAAGCCTGTCGATGACAACAAAGATTGCATTATTGCCCTTCTGCGACCTTGGAAAACCAGTTATGAAATCCATCTCTACTTTCTCCCATTTCCATTCCAGAGGCTTCAATGGCTGTAGAAGAGCAGAAGGTTTCTGATGGACAGCTTTAACTCTGCGGCAGACATCACACTCGGAGACATACTTGGCACAACATTGTTTCAACCCAGGCCACCAATATTGTGTTTTCAAGTCACTGTACATCTTAGTGCTGCCAGGGTGGATAGAAAGAACAGAATCATGCGCCTCCTTAAGAACTTGCTCTCTTAATCCCGGGTAGTTCGGAACAAACATCCGGTGTTCAAAGAAAAGAGTGCCTTGGTCGTCAATGTGGAAGGACTCATACTTCGGAAGCTGAATGTTGGAGATGATGTTTTTAGTGTAAGGATCACCAAGTTGAATGGAGCAAACTTTTTCTTCCAGGAGTGGGGTTGCCAGAAGGTTCAGAAGATACCCTTGATCCACAATTTCAAGGTTGAGCTTGCGGAATTCCTCGCACAAGAGAGGCTGTTGTTCTTCTATCATGAGGTTGTTGACATAAGCTTTTCAGCTGAGAGCATCGGCCATGACATTAGCTTTGCTCGAAGTGTAGTTGATGGTCAAATCGAAATCATTAATTGCTTCAATCCACCTTCTCTGACGAAGGTTGAGATCAGGCTGTGTGAAGATATACTTCAGACTCTTGTGATCAGAAAAGATCTCACAACGGTTGCCAAGCAAGTAATGCCTCCATACTTTCAAAGCAAAGACAAATGCTGCGAGTTCGAGGTCATGTGTAGGATAGTTGATCTCATGCGTCTTCAACTGTCGAGAGGCATAAGCAACAACTTGTTTTTCTTGCATAAGGACCGCACCCAATCCTTGCAAGGAGGCGTCACATAATATTTGGAAAGGCTTTGATGTGTCTGGAGGAATCAGGACTGGTGTGGAAGTGAGCTTCTCTTTGAGTGTTTCAAAGCTTGCTTGACATGCAGTAGACCAAAGGTATTTCTTGCCTTTCTTGAGGAGATCGGTAAGAGGCTTCGCAATCTTCGAGAAGTCCTGAACGAAGCGACGCCAATAACTAGCCAAACCAAGGAAACTCTGGACTTCTTTGACATTTTTGGGTCGAAGCCAGTCAACAATTGTCTTAATAGTTTCTGGGTTGACGGCAATGCCCTTGGCAGAGATGACGTGACCAAGATAGGTGACTTGAGGTAGCTAGAACTCACACTTGGAGAAATTTGCATACAGGCGGTTCTCACGAAGCTTGTTTAGGACACACCGAAGGTGTTCTTCGTGTTCTTCCTTTGACTTAGAATAGACTAGAATGTCATCCAGATAGACCACAACGAACTTATCAATATACTCCATGAAAACCGAGTTCATAAGCCTCGAGAAGGTGGCAGGTGTGTTGGTGAGACCGAAAGACATGACCGTGTACTCATACAGGCCATAGCGGGTGGTGAAAGCTGTTTTGGGAATATCTTCCTTGCGAATCTTGATTTGATGATATCCACTTCTCAAATCAAGTTTAGAGAATACCACAGCTCCAGCTAGCTGATCGAAGAGATCATTAATCCGCGGAAGGGGATATTTATTCTTGATGATTTTAGCATTGAGAGCCCGATAGTCCACACAAAGTCTATCAGTCTTGTCTCGCTTCTTCACAAAGATGGTTGGGCTACCCCAAGAAGAAGTACTGTGCTGAATGAAACCCAACTTCTCTTGATCATCCAGCTGACATTTGAGTTCAGCCAACTCAGCAGGACCCATTTTATAAGGTCGCTTGGAGATAGGAGCGGTACCAGGTTCAAGTTCAGTCACAAACTCGACCTCACGATCCGGAGGCATACCTGGCAACTCTTCAGGAAAGACATCTGGGAACTCACAGACCACCGAAACACTCTGAATAGCTTCCATAGCATCATCATTCAGAGCCGCCAAAGAGAAAAGCTGAATTGCAGGAGTCAGACTTGGAGAATAGACTATATGGCCTTCAGGAATTTTCAGAGAAACCGAACATTCAGCACAATCAATCATAGCTGCATTTGCTGTTAACCAATCCATGCCCAAGATAACATCAATGTCAGAATTGCCCAGAATAATTAAGGAAGCCGGAAACGAAGAGCCACCAATCTCAATTTGATTGCCATGGCTGATTTTAGAAGATGCCATTGTTGCTCCAGGAGAAAGGACCATTAACCGTTTGGGGAGAGGATCCATAGATAACCCATTCTCATCAGCAAAACTTGTAGAGATAAAAGAATGCGATGCACCAGAATCAAACAAAACTCGTGCAGGAACTGAGTTAACAGGAAGCATACCCATCACAACTCCAGGTGCATGCTCAGCTTGAGCGACGTTGACACAGTTGGCACAAGCAACCGTAGACCCGGGCTTGGTGTTGATGTTGAGAGCTCGAGGTGGAGGTGCACGAACCAAAGAAGAACTTGCCGCAGGTCTTGGAGGTGGTGGAGGAAGAGCTTTGTTGTTCATTGGACAATTCCTGTGCTGATGCCCAGTGTTTCCACAAGTGTAGCAAGCACCAGTTGGACGTGGAGCAATGTAGCCAGGGACTCCGCCAAGCGCTCCAGGTTAGTTGTGGTTGTATCCCCTAGGAGCCACAGTGAAGTAGTTTGGTGGCCTTGCCACGTAGCTTGACGGTCTTGGTTGAGCCGGGAGCGACGGTGGGGTGTTAGGAACCCACACGCGGCGCTTAGAAGGAGCTATCATAGCTAAAGAGCTTGCTGCATCGCGACTGTGTTTCTTTGACTCCTCAAACACTTGCCTACTTGCTTCTTCCTGCAGAGCTGTATGTTGGAGTTCTAGAAAAGACCCCGGCCTTGCATGAGTGATTGCATATTTGATGGATGCATTGTGTCCTTGCTTGAACCTCTTTTGCTTCTTCTTGTCATCAGAGATCTCATCGCCACCATACCGAGAAAGGTTCATGAAGTTCCTGATATAGGTATTGACATTGTCATTGCCCTGCTTGATGTTGAGAAACACTTCCTTCATCCTTTCCATGACAATTTCTGACAGATATTGCTCTTTGAAAGCCGCAGTGAATTGCTCCCAAGTAGGCTGAAAACCAGAGTGGTCTGCCTTCAGGTAATTTTCCCACCATAGAGCTGCATCTCCCTTTAGAAGGTGCGTGGCACATTTTACCCATTCTTGCTCAGGAACATCCGCAGTCATCAGCAACCTTGACATTTCACGCAGCCAATCATCAGCATCAAGTGGCTGATCAGACACCTCAAATTGGCGTGGGTTGAACTTCAGAAAACTCTTGATGTCTCCTCGCTTGGGAGGTGGAGGTAGCGGAACAAACTCATTCCTCCTGACACTTTCTTCGAATCGCTGCTGGTTCTGCTGCATTGTTCCCAAGGCATTAGCAATACTTGCCAACGCAGCCCCCAGTTCAGGTGGTATGTCCTCCTTAGAACGGCGTGGTGGTGCCATCCTGTGATTGATATAAAACACAAGTCAGTACTATAATGGAGAATAATAAAAATCCAAAATAGTACCAAAATGGAATTAACCAAGATTAAAGGATACAATTCACTAAGATGATATTAAAATATCAACAAAGTTCAAAGCACCTAGAAGATATTAAGCATATCGCACACGACTGAACAAGGAGTGTGGTACACAAGCTAATCAAAGAAAAAATTCTGCAAATTTCGGCATTAAGATACCACTATATGCGCAAAACCACTTAACGAATCAAGATTAGTAACTCTACCAATTCAATATACAAGAGCGAATGATAAAAGTAGTGGTATGGTCGCGACTCCATCCCGCACTCAAATCATTACCCTGCACATGAATAAGTAAAATACATATCCCAACACCTTCTTCTTAAGATGAACCTAAAGATTAGTAACTATGGAAACGAACACCCCAAACAAGATAACGTTGGATAACAAAGAGTAAGACAGATCGCACCGGTATACAACGAATCAGATAGATCGCGTCGGTTTACAAAGGCCTGCCGGTATGGAATGTACCAACAGTTGATAACCAAAAGGCAGATAGTGATAACATTTGGATGCAACAGATAGACAAGGAATTCACACACACACACACACAACCTATGGTACTACGGAACCCAGAACACATGAATCCTAGTTTGAATTTTTAGAAGAGGATTGAAAACGTTACACTTCCTTACCAGAAAAGGGTGGGTGGGTGGGTAAGAAGAAAAATGGAAGCAGTCCTACTCTCACGTTTTGTTTTTCCCTAGTATACATAGCTACCAAAATATTTGCTAGACTGACAACGACCATTTGGCTGAGACCCTGAAGGGCGGGATGGCTCTGATACCAATTGTAACTACCTCGGTGAATTACGCTCTTAGTTGCATGCCCGGATGAGCGAAAGTGGTTAAGATAGTACGGTGGGGCCTAGGGGCCACTCATAGGTAGACATGTCGGCCGTCCTAACCACTTCCAGAACATCGGGACAAGAACGAGCGGCATAATTGGTAGGCGAAGGGATCAACAACATACACAAGTGAGTATGTATGCAAGCCACCATACAACTGTTCACATAGCCATTCCATCTAAAAGAAATAGAAATATTGCAATGTCATACGGCAAGATCCAAATATCCTAGATAGAGATAATAGTTTAGGATAACTCCTCATACATCAAACATCAGAGTATCAGGCGGAAGCGAAAAACAAGATCCGAGTACGGATAAGAAGAAAATTGGCATAAGATGCCACATAAATAAACACATCCCGCCCACAGATCTCACGGATCCCTGTTCCCGGAATCTCTACACCGAGTGATCGTTGCCAACATCATTTGTCTCCTCACCCAGTATCCATCTTGCGAATACACATGTTCATCTGAATCAAACAATTTATCGTGTGAGACCCTAGGGGTACTCAGCAAGTCTTTATGCCTCTAAAGGGGACATATACCTAGGGAGACGCAATTGCAGCAAAAGATAATATCTAACAAGCCTATAGATACTCGCTAACCATCTGCCTAACCAATGATAGACGGATGTCCGTTAATTAGTAACAACAGTTATAACAGTATAAGTAACAGATCCATCCTCCTTCTCGCTTACCCACGAGAAAGCGGACGAACAACCCATCCGTTGGCAGTTTTATTAACCATTCCAGGAGCATTGCACTATTTACTAATCAAGTACTTAGTCAGATTAAAAGCGGTACTTTAGTTATACTTGTCTATGATCGAGAAACTGTGCTCCAAGTCGTCCATAACCGTGGACACGTCTTTCAGAAAGATTTACCCTGCAGGGGTGCACAAATAGCAACACACACTCGATCAACCTCGGAAAAACCAACTCAAAACCCAACGAGGCATTCACGACAAAGCGATCACAGGATTCAGAAATATTTCAGGGGGGCACCCCATTAAGCTACCCGCAACGAAGATAGCTGACTCCAAGATGGACTCAAGGTTTGCGCCAATGGCTGTAAACGACTGGGAACCCGAAAGTGTGACTGGGCTTGTCGATACCGCGAAAACACTCCGCAATCCTAAACAGTACAGGTGCTCCACGCACAATCTTGAATAATACAATAAAGCATGGCATAAGTACAGGATAGTAACAAAGCCCCAAACTACTTTGTGGCCCCAAGAAATAGAAATGAATCAAGATCTGGCTCAAGGGGGTCCATAAGGCCTCCCGGATGTGGATAGCGCGAATAGTCAAGGAACAGGAATCAAGTACTCGGGGTCCTACGGGACACAAGTGAGCATGAAAAACCAAATAGCAGATATTGCTCACCGGTGCCTCTTTCATTAGTTATCCCATTACTACTCAGATTAAGTTGTTTAGGTACCTCGTTATCCATCAAACACTCACATACCCTACACATGCTGTTCTACGACTCGCATGGCCCAGACAACTCCTGTAGTAATGGCTCATGGGATGGAGGAACAAGCTTCGGTGGGGTTTAAAAGTAAAGGCTATGCAGTACTTGGGATTCCGTTTAATGCAATCGTGACTCAATGATGCAAGAATAAGATAGAGGCAATATGTACTATATGTATGCAAGCATGTGGTAGTGCTTGCCTGGTAGCTCAGTTGAAGCGAGCGATGGATCTGGGTAGAACTCCTGTGATTCCTGATAATTCTCCTGCTGGGTGTCTATTCGGAAAAGAACCAAACAAACAAGGGCCAACATAAATAAAGTGCAAAAGCATATGAATTAAAATGCGACAAGCAAACAAGCATGCCATGATGAAGGATGCACAATTTACATGGAAATAAAGTAGCATGGCATGGGTGAGGTGTGGGGACAAGAATAATTCATTTTATTATTTATTTGGTCAAGTCTTATTGCCATAAACAGTTCTGATTTTTAATAATGACATGATGCATGCTTCAATTCAGAACATGGAATGCATAGATAGAACGGGCCCATTGCGCTGATCGATTTAGACATATTATTGGTCGAATTTGGAGTTGTAGATTTAAAGTTATTAATTAATTAAGAAAAGGGCATTTTATTATATTTTTAATCATCTCGAAAAGTTAAAGTGGTCAAACATTATTTTGAATAGCATATTTGAAATCCTCACATTTTTCTGATTCCAAAACATATATCGTTTGCATTATTTGGAATTAGAATTCAAAAGTTATTAAAAACAGATTTAAATTTGTATTTAAACATTTTCTGAAAATGTTTTAATTAAAACAGAAAACTGCCAGGCTTTTTCTACTCAGCTCCAGCTAACCACAGCCACCGACATGTCGGGCCGTGTTGAGCTGGTGAAAAACCGCGTGCAGAAACTTTTCTCGCCGCGAGGGTAGTCAGCCCGTGAGACTGACAGGTGGGGACTGTGGCCTCGCGGGTCCACTGCGCGCGCGGCCAGCCGGTGGGTGACACGTGGCGGATCCGGGGGACTGCGGGTTGGGGTTTTTGGAACCTGGGGTGTTTTCTGTAAAAACTCCCACGGAGGCAGACAGGTGGGACCGAGAGGAGCGCGGGTTGAGGAATCAAAAAGGTTGGGGGCGGGGGTAATTGCAAAGTATCCACTGCTACTGTTTCTCTTCTCCGTTCGTCTGACGAAACTGACAGAGCGCAACGCGCGGTGAGACGGGGGTTCGAACCCGCGACCTGGGCATGCGCGCAGTGGCCGGAACCAGTGCGGTGGGGTGGGGTTGCTGACAGGAGACGCAGACGCGGCTAGGTAAGCGGTTGCGCGGCACGAGGACGTGCAGATGCTCGCGCTCGCCGACGCACGGAGAGTGCTCGGCGCAACGTACAGCGCGACCAGGCAGCGACAGCGAGAGAGAGGATGTCAGAGAGGGAGGGTAGCTCACCACGAGGTTGTTGGTGGAGGCGGATCGGCTTGGGACGCAGGGGATCGTCGTCGATGCAGACGCACGCTCGGCCAGGCTTTCGGTCGGCGTCGTCGGCGTTCCGCGGGGCTGGACCTTCTCCTCCTCGTTTGCGGGCACAGGGGCGTCGCAGGGGACCTCGCTGGCTTCCTCGACAACCTCCACGCCACGCCCGCCTGCTGGAACGAGGGGACGGTGGAGGACACCGACGGTGGCCGGCGGTGAAAGAAAGTGGAGGCAGGGGAAGCAGGGAGGAACGGATCTGGGCACGAGAGAGAGACGGGAGGGAGTAGATAAGGGCGAGGGAGAGGGGGATGCCATGGGGAGACATGGTGGAGGAAAAAGGTGGCTCGGCCACCTTTTCTCCTCTACCCTCACGTGCTCAGCAGGGTTAGGGCTAGGAGGCTGTAGCTGGGGCCAGCCAAGAGGAAGGATGGGGTAGCTTGGGTGGGGCTCTTGTGGCAGCGAGAGAGAGAGAGAGGGTGAGCTAGGGTTGGGCTCGGCATGGAGCTAGGATTGGGGTTAGCTCGGGTTAGGTTAGGGGAAGGAGGGGGTAGCTCGGCAGGTTAGGGTGGTGGGGTAGATGATTAGATTAGAGAGGGGGATTAGGAAGAGAGGGGTGCCTCGGCAAGGAGAAGTTAAGGTGGAGTAGGGTGGCTAGGGTTAGGGTTTTAAGGGAGAGAGAGAGATGTGTTGAGGGGTTTTAACATGATCAAAAACAAGATCAAGCAAGAAGGTGAAAGGGATGGAGAGGTGAGGGTTTTTGGTTCACATGATCAAGCACATGGGTGGGGTGATGGATAAGGAGGGGAAGATGTAGAGCTTTTGTAGGTGACAACCAAAGCCACATCCAAGCATGATGGATCAAGATGAGGGTGGAAGGGAGAAAAGAATAAGATGGTGAGGATCTAGGTTAAGAAAAAGGGACTCCACTCGTATATGCATGCACTAGGGCTCAACAAAACAAATATGGTGGTGCCTTAAGAATGGTGGATTAAAAGAAAAGGGCTCACTTGGCTTGATTCCCAAAGAACCAAGATCCACTCACAATTCCAAGAGAACCAAAGAAAAAAAGGGATGGTGGTGGTTTTGCATGGCCCATGCAAAAGCATTAAATGCCATGTTTTAATCTTGTGAAAACAATAGTAAGGCATCATGGCATTATTCACATGCATTCCCCAAAATGTGGAGTAAAGGCCAACCAAAAGGAATTAAAAGTAGGTTCCATGTGGAGTAGATGGAGATGATCATATTTGAATATAGTTTGGACTTGCTAGTATGTATGATCCACTAGATGTTTAATAGTCCCAAAAATATTCCACATGAGCATACATTCATAATAATCCATGTGGAAACTAGAAAAAGGGGTTCCACTCACAAAGCATGCAAAGGTGGCTCCACATATTAATAATGTGGAAACAACATGAAGCTAGTGTGAGGGCATGTGGAAAGTAGAAGTGGATCCATCCCAACCCACATGAGCTAGATTTAAATGCCAAAGGAAAAGTGTAAAAGCTCATGGATAATTAGGATGGTGGAATTATAAGGTGGTGACAAGGAAAAGGTGGTGGAGTTGAATAAAAGATATGCCCCCAACTCAACTTGGGCATCAAGCATTTAACAAGAACCAAATACAATATATCAAGAGCCAAATACAATTACTAATGCATATGCAAGAAGAGCCAAATGAAAAGGGTTTTATATGATGCTCAAATGCAAGGTGGCATGATGACATGAGCATGATATAATTGTGATGCAACCAATATATGTAGGGAGTAGCAATTATATTACTGGACCATGTAGCATTACATATGTTAGACAGATGGGATGCTACACTTACCGACATAGGCCTGTAGTGTTACTTGTAGTTCAAGATGTACTCTGTAACTGACTCTTAGTCGTAGCCAGATAGGTCTCTCCTGTAAACCCTAGGCTGGATATCTGTATAAGTCGTCCTAGGTCAAGCCTTTAGGGCACCTCACAATTGTCTACAATCTCAACTCGCACAGGCGAAACCCTTGTAACCCATATTACGGCTCTGCCGTATTACTGGATTGCTAGCAGGAGTAGGATCCGTCCAAAGCCAGCGGATTCGAACCTAGGTAAACTTGTGTGCTCATCGTCCCGGAATACCGTACGTCTCACACCCCTCTCTTCCGCACGCCTCGAGGACCCCCTCATGGCGTACTTGTCATCAATCCGACAACAACATCCATAAATATACTAAACAATAAGTGATGGTGTGATAAAACAAATGATGAACAAACTGAACCTTCAAGCACACTTTGATGAACCTATAGAATAAGAGACTCTTTTCATGATTGGCATTGGTGTTTTCATGCTTTTATCTTTGGGCTACTTCTTAGTTTCATGCCCTTGACCGGAAGACTCACTTCTTAGTTTTATGTCTTCCCTTGAGATGTTTTGCATCCCGTACCAAAAGTAAGCATTGGATACATATGTTAATCCTCCATAAAGAATAAAAAATAGATTTTTGAGCTATGTAATTCTTATCAACAATACTAATAAGGATGGGGTTCCAAGTAGCTTTTTGTATTTCACTTTGTTTAAAAGCATCGTATGGTTTATGTCTTAAACATCTTACAAGTTGATTGTTTCACGCGCCTAGTCTATGATCTTGCACACCTCATGCTACTCAACTTAGGCATGTCATTGTATACTCATGTTGGTATTGTGAAACTACATCACTGAAGTACCTCTTTCCCTGTGTAGCTATATGCCCCCATTTTGGCATTTATTTATTTGCTTATTTATCATAAAAGATGATATAATTCCTTGATTGTGTTCAAGGTGAGAGAGGCAGTATCTCTACTCCAGAAGACAAGAAGAACAGGCATATGAATCATATAACCAAGGATAATCGTGTTGTAAGTTTCGAACATGTCAAGCATGGCTTTGGTTAGCGGTTCAGGAGCGTTTTCTACCAACATGCCTACTCCAGTGTGCACACTTTATTTGACATCGATGCAATCCATATGTAGAACTTTCAACATGATTGATTATCAACATTAAACATTGAAAGCGGTTTAGCCAACAACAACTAATAAGATGTAAAGCACAAAAATTTCCATAGTGGTATCACCCCAAACCTTACTTTCTTATGAGCTTTAAAATACATGAAAAATGGTGTTATTAAGAATGTTTGGAGGATTAACATACATACTATACTTGAAAGTAGCATTTTCCACAAGTAGGTGGGTATGCCTAGTCTAGTTTTAAGGGGCTTGGAACAAGTCTTAGCTTGTGTAGAAAAGGGCTTAGCAAAAAGAGATCTAAAGAGTGTGCCATCTAGTTCATAATGTCAACATTTATTTTCCCACCTTGCTTCTTAATGTTGATCATAAATATGCACAAGCAAAGGATGCAAATTAATAGGCATAAAACAGATCATTTAAAGTACTCGAGCTTAAGAACTAGACACACCATGAATTTCAGCTTTTGCTTTTATTTCCCCTTTTCTTTTATTTCATGGCATTATTTTTTAGTTTTAATCCTTAAAGTAGAGTTTATTTTCAGTAGATGATCATAAATATTTATGATAATGGTGGTGGTATTTTTAATGCAAACAAAAAATAAAATGACAAAATAGACGCTTCATGTTTCTACGATAGTTCTATGTTGCTCAAAAAACAAAGTCTAGAGGTTTGAAAACCGAGAGTTGAGTTGGTACTGTGGGGTTCCTTCGTCATCCCCAAGCTTATGATTTTCACCATCCTTGGATTGCTCTTGGTGTGGTGTTCCTCTATTCCCTGTAAGTAAACGTCAACACAAAACTTTTTCTCCCATCTCTTTTATGAGAGGTGACATTAGTGGCACAAGAATATAATAGTTGCTGCATATATATCAAAGACAAAATTCTTACTAGATGCTACATCAAGCATATGTTCCTACAAATCCCTAGCATATAATATGACTCATACAAATCATCTTAGGATACTTGGGAATGGTTAAAATAAAACATGGCAGAATCTATCCAGATTTGAAGCAACAGAAAAACGAATTTTTTAGTCCACTTAGACATGTAAGGAATTTTAGCCAATTTTCTGCATTCATAGGATTAAAAGTTGTAAATTGTGTATGAATATGAACGCAATCCGAGTTACATAAAAAATCAGAAAATTCACGCACTAAAACTGTTCTATAGGAATTTGCTATTCCATATGTTTAGCAACTTTTTAAACATACAAAATGGGTTCCACTTGATACTGTATTAAAAACTACAGAAAGAAAACCAGAGCAAAACTCTATTGGTACACCAAGAGTTTAAAACAAAAATCCAAAATAAAAATAATCGGGTTGCCTCCCACAAAGCGCTTTCTTTATAGCCCTATAGCTAGGGTTTACTTACTTGGTTTAGGTGATGTGTAACTCATGGGATAGCTTGTGCTTAGCTACCCCCTTCTTCCTTGGAAAGTGTTCCATGCATTATACTAGGATCCCATGGTGTGCTCATGCCAATCAAAGAAATACTCCCCCCGTTCCTTAATATAAGGTGTATAGTTTTCTTGCACGAATATTAGCGCATATGCTAGGAGGGAAAATTTCGTTGCTTTAGGATGTGAATACCCTAGGTGATTGACGTGATATAGATGGAACATACAAAATCTGGGTATCCTCTCTCTCCTGGTCGGATTAATTGCCTCCAAAATAAGTGGAAATATCCCAACATTTTCTATACACCTTATCTTATGGAATTTTCACAAAAAACTATACACCTTATATTAAGGAACGGAGGGAGTAATAAAATAGGAGCATGGTATAGAGAAACACACATCATAAAAGTGATAATAACAAAGTCTAACTTTCTTCCAATGCATAGGGTTTTTATATTTGAATAAGTTACAGCAAACAAGAGCATATCTATGCATATTATCAGTAGGTGAATGCGTTTTATAATTATTATCAACATAATGAGGGAATTGTCAACCTCCTATTTCATAATAGTTGCAAGTACTAGAAGTAAATTTAGCAATATGACCATTGGAAGCATAAAAGTTTGTAAAGTTTGTTTTATGAAGATGATTATTATAATTTTCCTGGTATTCATTAGCATGCTTTTGTCTTTCAAAATAGTTGCTAGTAATCTTTAAATTATTAAGATTATGGTTGCAGTGATGATTTTCAATATAAGGTAATTGCAAACCACATATATAGGTCCTAGCAAGTGCATATTTCTCCTATATAGTAAAAATAGGAGAGTTCAAGAATATTATAGGACTTTTAGTCATAAGGGTATCATAATAGGTAGCAAGTTTATCATTTATATCTTCATTTTTTACATGGATGGTTATCAAGAAGCATAGGACCATCATCTAAAGCATTTTCATATAGCATATCCAAACAAAATTCCTCATTATCATCACTAATTTTAGTAGTAGCATTATTAGAAGACAAAGGTGCATAATTAATTCCACCATAATAGGAAGGGTTCTCATAAATAACCATTTGAGTTTCAATTCTCTCACAAGAAGTGTATGGATATTTAGTTGGACAATTATCATAGCATGGGTTATCATAGATAACAAATGAGTTTTGAGTTTGAGTGTTACTATCATTTGTTGATGGTGAAGGTGGAAGATCCCACTCTTCCCCAAGCTTAGATTGGATTATCTCTACTTCATTTTCTTATTCACAAACTTTATGTTTTCATTATCTCTTTCTTGCAATATATTAGTACTTTCCATGGCAACAAAAGTTCTTTCATTATATTTAATAACACAAGCATTATCACTAAATTATTTAATACAAATTTGGAGGACAATAATATGTGTTCTTTCATTACCCGAGCATCATAACTAGTTTCAAATTTTTGATTCATAAGAGAGTCTAGCTCATGGGCTCCAACATAGGCAATATATTTCTCAACTTGTTCTATATCATGGCATAAAATTTACAGTCTTGATAAGAAGCAATAATAGGATCACTATTATGCTTACATTGATATTGAGAGTGTTTATAGTCTTTTTTAGTGCAATAAGTTATATCATGTGATTCAGAAAAGTCAATAGAAAATTGATTGAGATCTGTAAGCAATTCATCCATTCTATTTCCTTCTTCGGTTAATCTATATTCATAGTAGGCTTTCAACATTTTGACATGACCTATAGGTATGTGGATTCCAAGTTTCTCCATATTTTAGCATGCATATTTTGAGGTTATACTAATTTTTATGTGTTTTAAGGAAAACTTAAAAATACTAAAAACAAGACAAAATAAAATACTTTAAAATCTAAAAGGAGAAGAAAAATCTCACAGTGGTGCAACCTCCCCAAGCTTGGGTTGTTGGACGAGTTGATGAAGATGACGACGCCAGAAAATAGGTTGTTGTCATGGGAGTTACCTTGCTCTTCAAACTTGCTCTTCAAACTTGATGAGGATGCAGTTGTGATGTACCTTTGCCAATTTCCTAGCAACGATACCAGAAAATAGCCTGGCAGTTGCAGTGGGAGTTGGCTTGTGCTTCACCACACATCAACCACTATGATGTATCCTTCTTGCAATTCCTCGGCAACGGCGCCAGAAAATAGTCTTGATGGCAACAAGTGCTACCACTTTTCATTGGGATTCCAAGTGCAGAGTGTTGTAGCGAGCTTCTTTTCCCCACAAGGGTGACTCGAGGGTTTATATCAAACTCTCGGGGAATTTTTTGTAGAAGGATGTTTTTCTTCTCCTATTCAAACAACCTATAAAGTAGAATAATTTGTCTTGTGTCCCCAACTCCACCAAGTGGTTGTCAAGCACAAGGTTTCGTATTAGTAATATGAAATAAAATATAAAACAAACTAAAGTAAATAAATTAAAGTAATGCAAACTAGATTATATGAAAGATAGTAAAGTTGTTTTTGGGTTTGTATGAGTGATTGCAAGTAGAGAAAGTATTTTTTGTATTTTAAAAATAATAAATTGCAGAAAATGTAAAGGATAGTAGATGCAAAGGAAAGGTGCTTCTTATGATAAAAAAACGGACCGAGGTTCATGAGTTCACTTGTCTACTCTCTTTTTAGGTTGTAGTGATCACAAAACAATTCATCAATGATAAAGATTCATGAAATTCTATAAGTGCTTGATAGAAGGAATTACTATGGGCATCATATTCTAATAATAAGATGGAATGCATCTCTCTCTTATACTCCTCAAGAAGGGAAATCTCCAAGCAATCTTGATTTAAGAATAGATCAGAGTATAGCTTTAAGCAATATTATATGATGTTTGAAATACAAAATATGCTACCTTGATCTAGTCAGGGTCATCACACTGTCACGTGATAACTATAGCACATGATTTCACTTTACCCCTAGTGAGGCAGCAAAAGAAAGGTAAAAAACAAAGTAGATCTTGAATAATATGTGTCACAATTCAATCTCTACCTCCATTCTACGCCATCTAACACACACTTCTCCCCATATAAGTTCTTGCATACAAGTTGGATCAAAACAAGCAATGAAGAATGGGGTGCATGATATGCATCTATTAAAACATCTTACACAAAATAGATTCCAATCTCAAATATCAGATCATAGAACAAAGATCCACCACATAGGAATTACAAATATGACCATAGTCATGTTGGGTAGCTCATATGTTACTAGATCTATGAAGAACAAGAGAGAAATAGATCAAGCTACTACCACAAACCCATAGCCCAGAGGTGGACTCCTCCCTCTTCATCATGGTGATGAAGCTGGAGATGTTGGAGAGGGTGGAGATCTCCTCAGAGGTGGCTCTGGTGGAGTTTTCCCCTCCAATCTTTGCTGGATTTGACTCAGTTTGGTGGTGTTTTCATATCTAGTGGCTCTCTCCCCGAGGATCCTTATATAGGGGGTTTTAGGCCAAGAGAACTCAGTGGGCGAAAAAATCAAGGCGATTGGACGGTCGAGGAGGGAAAGAGCATGGGTGCCGCGCCCACCAGGCCTGGGCGCGCCAACTAGGCTCTTTTGGCCCTCCTAGTGAGATTCTAGTGCTCCAGAAGCTTCTCGTGGATAAATATTAGCATTCCCAAAAGTACAGGTCCATTTGAGTTTGTTTAGGTCCAGAAACATCAAAAACATTGAAAACAGGGTTTTTCTGCCCTGCAGGGTTATAACCAAAATAAAGGGGATCATTGGTAAATCCCCAAAAATCAATATAAAACAAGGATATGACATTATATATGATGCAAATATGTGGGAAAACATGTTAACAAACTAAAAAGTTCATTATGCATTCTACATGCATTAGGCCCCTAGGGCCACCACTATTCATGGCGAGCCAGTTAATTTGTAGCCCAAGTACACCCTGCTAACAGTGCAACATGTTACTGTTTTGGCTGACAGAAGGCTCAGTTGATTGTGTAGAGCCCATCACTGTGCATGCTAGTTAAGGCCTGCTAATAGCCCGGTCCATGACTATTTTTGCCTACGGCATACATAGTGTATTAACAGGAGGTCATCACTATACAACCTATTTATTGTTTGGACCATCCCGGTCCATTTCATCTCGGCATGTTGAAGTCCCACTGATACCTTCGATCCAGATTACAGATGCAGTATAGTGTCTTTTTCCCTAGAAGATCTAGGTTTATCTATCCTTGAAAAACAATTGCGGTAGGTTAAGGAGCGTCCGCGAGACTTGATAGTTTGCTTCATTCTTTGTTTACCAGACCTTTTCAGTTTGCTTTGGTATCGGGGTTGAATCTATGGATGGATATAGGCTAGGGTTGAGGTTTCACCTACAGCTATGCATACATATGGGATAAAGACAATAATAGCATATTCTTGTGTAAATGATCAATTATATATAGGATTTGTCGGAAGCACATCCATAAATAGAAAAGCGCCTACGAATCACAGACATAGCATAAAGTCTCTTGGTCCAACCGTTATACCATGTATTATCGGGCTATGAATGATTATTAAGTAAAATACGGCCAAATCATTAAGATCAATGATGTTAGTGTTGTTCCCAAGTGGATCACTAAACTACAAGTGTACTCCCCTTGTTGTCAATGGGTTTCACGCGTAGGCGCCATTTACCACACATATTACCTCAAACTTTCATCAATCCTTGTGGTCTTGGGTACCTGAAAAGTCCTTGGATTGAGGTAAGTGACTATGATACACATACAAATTTGATATGCAATCACCACACAATATTCGCATGTAATTATATGCACATAATCGCTGCAAGGCTATTCCCCAACCCATAACCCATGAGGACTACTCACACATAATAATATCATGGATAGAAAACATTGTAGAATTACTTATATTAATACCAAATATCCTTACAATAGTCGCCAACCATGAGGATATCTTGAATACAAGTTATGGTTATGGCAATGGATGGAGGTGGAGGTGGAGATGGAGATAATGAACTATGGTGGTGGTGAAGCTATGGATCTTCCTCGGTGTGTTTTCGAATACAATCTGCAAATGGAGGCTCTCTTTGTAGCGGTTGGGAGTCTCAAAATATATAGGGCCCTTCACATAAGTTGCTTGGTTTGACCTGGCGAAGGCGCCGCCGGGTGGTACGAGCAGACGGTACATGCATGCTCTGCCCGTACCGATGCTCGTTAACACCCCTGGACGATGGGATTCAACCCTGGTTGAATTGGTGGTGTTGGCAATGTGTGATTCTCCCTTGATTTCTCTAGATTTTTCCATAAAGAAGTGATTTTCTACACATCACAATTCAATACAAAGATTTGCACATCTTTGCAATAATTAATCATTAATGGCAAGGATAGAGAGACATATTATCAATTGCTTGACTTAATATAAGATTTAAACATGAATAAAGATGGCTATTTTCATAGCCATCAACATCCCCAAGCTTAATTCCTGGTCATCCTCGATCAAGAAACCAAAAAAATCATAAGGAACTCAATGTTTAAACTAAAACAACGAAAACTTAAGTTCACTTACAATTGGCAGTCCCATGCCTCCATCACTTCTTTCACCTGAACACTTAGCATAGAAAGAGTAATGGCAAGAATATTATACAAGTTTCGTTAAATCAAGACAATCATAATAGAGGTTTTATAAGCATGAATAACTAGATATGAAGCATTTATTCCAATTCCTCTAGTTAACTCTCGGCTTGCCAAGGAACACTCAAAGATTCCATATTAGCATATAAGAGTGAGAGATAATGTCAAAAGAAGCATAACATTGGAGTGTCTCATTAACACCCACATTAATAAATCAAGACTATCAGAGTAAATAATAGCACTAGATTGTTTTGGCTCAAACTGCTATCCATGGCATCCCAATTCTTTTAGGCCGTAGGATGGACGCTGAGAAGGACATGTGGCGACATCGCAACTGAAACTTTCTATCCTGTGAGGCGGGACCCGCTGTGGGCCAGTCTGAAAGATTCCATACTGCGGATGGTTGTCACATGCATCGTCGTACTCCGCGTCGTACTCTGGCCTTCGCTCTTTATCTTCTTTAGATGCATCGAATCTTCTTATGCCATCATGAAATGTACCCTGAAGGAGATATGCTCTAGAGGAAAATAATAAAGTGTATTGTTTGATATATCTCTTATATGTTCATAATACGTTTCATATTGGGCTATAACTGTATTAATATGAAATGTTAATACACGTGTGGTATGTAAACAAACCGTGTCTCTAGTTACCTCTAGCAAACTAGTTCATCGGTCGTGAGGATGATCTGGGTTTGAAGATCATGGGCATTTATGCCAATTGACGATGAGATCATGTCATTGGATGAATGATGTGGTAGACAAACATCCGATAGTTATATCTTAACGAGATCTAGTTACAAAGTTCACCATTTATGATAAACACAGAAAACCTCGCAACCTGATCCTTAGAATGTGAGATAATGCAAATCACCATTCTGGAGGAAGCTTTGATGGTATCAAGCATCATCACGTGACATGGTGGTCAAAAAGGTGCTACTCAGGTTTTCCAAAGGGACACGTAGATGAGTACATATCAAGACCAGGATTTGTCAATCCATGTAACGGATAGATACATGTGGCCATCTCGGTGACATTGCATTAACAAAGATTGCAAGTGTGTGACTTGGTCACGGAATGCAATGACCTTGAAAAGAGTAAACAAGTTCATCGGTAATGAGGCCGAACTAAGGTATAGAGATAACAAAGATCAAGTCTCAAATGAACTAGGTATCAAGTGACAAAGGGAATGGGAAATGACATTTACGGTTTGAGCGATAAGATTCATGAAACGCACAAGGGTCAACATGGCCATCCAGGTCCCTATGATGATCATTGATATGAGAGAGGTCTCAATCATGTCCGGAGTGTTTCTGAATCGAAGGATGCATGTCACGCTTAAGGGTGGGGACGCTTAGGGTAGATGTGGTATCGTAGGAGAAATAGAGAGAGAAACCGAAATAGTTCCGGGTAACATCCGATGTAGATCGGAGGGTGTCTGGAAGGTGTTCCGGAGTGAAGGAATATAATAATATATGTGTTTTATGTTAATTGGATAATTAATATTAAAATGTATATTTTTATTTTATTTTTAAAGGCAGCCCATTGCTATTAGGCCTCATCCGGAGCGGAGGCCCAAAGGGGCAAGGCGCCTAGGAAGAGGGCCATCTAGCCAAGGCTTGGTGGGCTGCCCAAGTGGGGCCCACCTAGGGCCAGCTGCTGCCCCTTGGTGGCTGGCAGGTGTGGGCATTAGTTCCACATTGCCTGCCCCTTGGGGGGTGCACCCTCCCCTCCCACTATATATAGGGGTCACCCCCTCCCCTTTGGAATCATCCCATTCTCCCATTGTTTCTCTCACTTACATCAAGGACTTCTCCGTCATATTGGAGAGGACCTCTCGGGTTGTGAGTTCTCCACTTTCACACTACCGTCGTGTGATCTTTGATCCGCCATCTTCTTCTGCTGCTCGGCTGGATCGGAGCCCGGGATACGTCGCCTACATCGGACGTGTGTAGTACTTCGAAGGCACCACACTTGGGGTGCTTGGAGCTGATCGGCTTCCAACATACGCCTTCCTGGGTAAGGCATGCCTCGGTCTTCAAGGGTATGAATAATGTCTCTCACTTTCCTTTACTTATGTCTACATAGTACAGATCATGGTTTTAATATTCGCTTAGTTAGAAACTTTTTGGTTTCTGCTACGGAACCCTACAGTGGTATTAGAGAGGGTCTATGGGTAGACATGTCGTACGGATAGAACACATAGCAATATGTGGGCATTGAATTTCTAGTTGCTACCCTCTTTTATGTTCGTGTTCATATCGCGACACTGTTTGATGAAGCGGGCCCCAACCAACCTCGCATGGTGATTCACGAGACTGGTCCACAATCAAAGTGGCTTAGGGGGATGTCTGTCTCTCTATGGTAGTTGATATTGCATCAACATTGGAGGGCCCTGAAAAGGGAAGTAAAGCGACAATCATTGAATCCATGTTGTGGCTCCACGTTCATAGGTAGGAAGGGGTTCTATCACGAAAGCCCTAAAGCCGAGTAAAACTTGCAATAGATGATATAGAGGTCTCTATCTTTATTCCTTCATAGGGGTATGTGTTGAGACATGGCAATGACAAGTTTGTGAAACTTCCATTGAATCTATTGATGGTGATCAAGATGTTGTAACCACATCATAACACTTTACTTTATGAAGTATTACTTCTTGCATCTTATTATGCTAGTATGATAGTATATTCGACGGTATCATAGTAAGAGAATCCCTCACTGAATTCCACTTATAGTGTTCCCCTTGTGTCTGCACCACCAAGAAAGTTCTCCGATATGAAGCAGGCTGTGACGATCGGGTGTTATACATATCTGCGTTTGCATACAGTGGGTGTAAGCCATGTTGAACTACAAATACACACAAGTTAGAACTGGCGAGCCTAGCATGTGTAGACATGGCCTCGGGATACAAGAGACCGAAAGGTCGAGCATGAATCACATGGTTGATGTGATCGACATTAGGGAATGTTGTAGCACCCCGCTAAAACCACTACTAGAAAATCGCTTGATATTTATGTTTTGTGCATCATCATGACCGCATGCTCATGTCATCATGCCACATTGCATTTGAGCATCGTCATCATCATGCATTTGTTTGCCTAAAACTATTTTCTAAAAGCCTATTTTTGTTCCCCCTCGCTATTTCAAATGTAAAACCTCGGGCTTATCCAGATCCTTTATCTAAAAACTATTTGCAAAATTCTTCTGTATAAAAATAAACGAACGTACAAAATAAAAACTATTTTTCTTCGGGGAGGCCACCATCGGCCAGGCCCAAAGACCCAGCTGGCAACAGCCTACCACCCCGGCTGATCCTGACCCTAGATCTAGCAAACCCTAACCTAGTTCTACCCCTAACCCAAAACCCAGCCCTACCGCCACCCCTACCTACCGACGGACCGACACCACCCCGCGCTCCGCACGCTCCCCTCGCCCCAGCGCCCGGTCCCACCATGTGGACCCACCCACTCGCCCCGCTCCTAGCACATCTCCCGCGTCCTCCTTCCCGAACCACGATTCCCCTCCGCCCTATGCTCGATCTCCTCAGTCACCGAAGCCACTCTATCGCCGTCTCCCTCCCCCCCGTGGATCTCGCTCCCCCTCCTCGCCCGGAGCCGCTCGACCTCGGAATAGGCACGCCACGCCGGCCCAACGGCCGCGCCCCGTTCTCCCCACTGTCTGCCATCCCATCTCACCGCGTCCCCGGCTCTGCCACCTCCTGATAGCTCCTTCGTCCCGGTCGGCGCATCCCGCCCGTCTCCATCCCCATGCGTCTCCTCCGGCCGTCGTGGTCCTGGCTCGTCCTTGAGTAGCGCCGCCCGAGGTCGCGCTTCTCCCTGTCGACGACCACTCATCGCCATGTCCGCCACCTCTCCTCGACCTCGCGCTGTTCCCCTCGTAGAGCCCCATGCTCGACCTGCTCTGCCGCCTTCGACCCCACGACTGCGCCGCCCTCCGGCCACGAAGCCCGTCTCTGTTCTGCCTTCCTCGTCGCGCCTCCCTGTGCAAGCACAACCCCGACTCCCTCGAGTTCGTGCGGCTGCTGTATCTGCTCCATGGCCTCCTGTCGAAGCCATGGTCTCCCCTCTCTACGAGAGCCGCCGCCCCAGCATCCCTGTCCCCATCGTCCGTGCCGCCCGCATCAAGCCGCGCGCCTACTTCCGCCACACGCGCGTGCATGACCTCCTCTCTATCGTGCCCGTTCTATTATTTTTAAGCGGTGACAGTAGTATAAGTATGTTTGGAATACAGTGTTTAGATGTGGTGATATTGCTGCTATGAGAATACATGGTGTGTTGACAAGACCGAATTCCGCCAAGATCTTCGGTACTACACGAGTGACCAAGATGGACACGGAGCCTGAACCACAAGGTCACCGATGGAATCGAAGGATGCCCAACAATATTCGATGACCCGAAGCTCTTCTTCGTAGACACCGAGACAACCGTGTCCTTCCACCCGGATCCGAAGACCCCATTTTCGGAGGCGAAGACCGATCCCGTGGGACCCAAACCACATCGAACCCCAAGATCTTCGACCCCTAGATGTGTGACCTCTATCCGAGACCTCTATTTTTTATAATATGACCTTGATATCTTGTTGCATATGAATTGAACATGCTTGCATACATACTGCGGTTTGGGGGTATTCTATCGATTCACCTAAATTAAATATGGAGCACATATGCGGGCTTTTCTAGCCTAATAATGCCTCCATTTTAATTTCTGTAGTGAACCAATGTCATGTTTTGTCTCGTTAATCCAACATTTAAATTTGCGGGGTATCTAAACAACTTGAATCATATAATTAATTGTCGGGACCCCAGTTCTGCTTAATATTGCCTAGTCGCATCGCATCTTTTCCATGTCATCCATCATATCATAAACATGTTGATTCTTCTGCCGTAGTATTAAATAGTCCATCCGGTGCTTCTTTTAGTGCCTTGGTTCTTCGCGGATTAGGACGTTGAGTTGATGCGAGTATAGACAAGTTCTTCGGATAATGTATCTTCAACCGTGTTTCCCAGGCGAGCATTCTCCCCCTTTCTACCTATTTTGCATTTATAGTCTTTATTTACTCATGTTGATCTATTGCTATCCTTGTCGTGATGCTTTAGTGTTCCGTACCAGATATATTCTGTCGTGGTGGTGTCACGGCAGATGCCATGGATAGGCTAAAGGTGGGGACTAAATGCACTAGAGGAATCCAGGGAGGGATAGTGTGGTGATTCCATACACGGAAGCTTTGTATTTGATTCACCTTCGGAGATTACAAGTGCTCCTAGAGCTGTGTTGGAGAGAGGAGGAAGAAGGGACTCTCTTACTCTCACCACTCGCTAGCCCTTAGGAACTCACCAGTAAATCGGCACCCACTAGAGCTCAATCTAGTCCAGGCCAAAACAGCAATGAACCCCCTCTATAAGCTCTAGCCCTCCTTATATAGGGGTGGCTAGGTCTCCACTTAGGGCATACGTGGAGGCATATTCCAGGGAATATGCCTCCTCCCAAGATAGTAAGCCGACCGGGTCACTTTTCCCCCGCGTCATCCATGCAGAGGCTACATGAGCCTCTGCGGCGCCCGCGTCACCCGACATTGGCTTCGTCACCTTTGTTGGCCACGCCTCGGTGGTCCGGCCTCTGTCCGCTTCGCTCACACTCTGTGTACAGTAGTCACCTTTGACCAGCGAGATACCTTCCTTCTCTTACAAGCTTGATATAACCCAGATCCCACATAGTTGATCTGGCCACACCTGTTCCTGCATACAAGTTAGATACATCTTACCGACATATGGCTTAAGTTGGTTGAGACCTAGTTAGGTGGACATCCCCTGGTCCGGGTTACTTCGTGATCCGGCCTGCCTTGAGGTGACTCGGCCAGCAGTTGCTTTGACCTTGCCGTACCTCGGCTAACTAGGCCTTCATACCCCGGCATGACCCTACCCGAGGGTATCCCCCCAAAATTAGTCCCCGAAGCGGGTGTGGTCTTAGCTGCCTTAGCCGCTAAGGCCACATCAGGTTCAATTTCACTGAGCTTCTTGCTCCTTCTCCGAGTTACCTCCTACTCCAGATTCTATGGGTTTACTTTCCCTTGGCACATTCCAAGTTTTTACTTGCTGGCCGGGTTACCACATACCCATCCGGGTCATTCTTCCTTCTCTCGTACGCTTCCCCACGTGGAGGCTAATCATCACATCGCCTCATTTTAAGGGCCAGCTATAGTAACCGCAGCAGTAATTGTCAGAAGTTACTGTTGCACACGTCACGTCGCGCCTGCCTCCTCGTTAACCGCAACATAACGTCACGTCGTGGGATCCGTTGCGCGTTGTGGCCCTTCATGTGGCTCGTCGCTGATTGGCTAATCCGGACCATACACGGCCACACCGTGTGGCTCGCCCGCAAAACGCAATCCCACTACCCCCTTACGGGCGTGGTTAAATAGGGGAGGGGCGCGCCCCTTGGGTCCTTTCCTCACTTCCGCGCCCCTCTGCCCCTTCTTCTTCCTCATCTTATCCCGCGACAGCGCCGCCGCCATCGTGTTTGAGTAGCAGCGCCGCCGCTGCTCTGCTTCCACGCGCACCCGCGTCGCCGCCGCCTCTGCGCATCTCCTCTGCCACGGGTCCCCGTCTGTCCAGGCCGCTGTCACCCACCGCCGCTAACGCCAGTGAGGGCAGTGACCTCGAGATGACAAAAGAAGAGCTCACCATCGCCGAGCAGGAGAATGGAAGAAGATGCAGCGACCGTGGACCGCGGTGCGCGGGCTGGATCTTGGGGCTGCCAGGATGACCTGGATTGGCTCTATCGCACTAGGCGCATCCCGGAGGGCGTCACTGCTCTCCTTGCTGCTGCCGAGCTCGCCCCCTCACCCAATCTGGGTAAGTACGTTGTGTTTCTATCCCACTTCTAGCGGGGGTTTGGCTTACCAGTTAGCGATTTTTTCCATGATTGGTTGAACACCTATGAGCTCCAGCCGCACCACCTTCCAGCCAATGCCATCACATCTCTCTCTGCCTTTGCCTCCACGATCGAAGGCTATGCTGGACTATGGCCCACGAAGGAGCTATGGATCCGGTTCTTCGGTCTTCACCGGAACGTCATTCCGAATGTAGATCTAGATCCGGAGGATAAGCAGCTCACGCAGTTCGGTGCTGCGTCCATCTCCCCCCGGAAATTATCCATCTTCCCCCGAGTCATAGGGCTTGACTCTTGCAAGGGATGGGCCCGGACTTTCTTCTACGTCCGGAACAACACCACCGAGGACCTGATCCGGCTGCGCCCCTATACTCCGGGTCCTCCTAACCCGGA
The DNA here is from genome assembly GCA_910589775.1 of Avena eriantha. Lineage (NCBI taxonomy): Eukaryota > Viridiplantae > Streptophyta > Magnoliopsida > Poales > Poaceae > Avena > Avena eriantha. Next base: position 140,886,925 of record OU342741.1, on the reverse strand, counting down.
TTTGTGGGACGTTATCCCCAAGAAGCCCACAGTCTTGGCGAACCAGGTGACACATTGTAAATGTATCTATAATTTTTGATGTTCCATGCTTGGTTTTATCCACTTTCTTGTGTTTTGTTCCAACTTTGGAGTACTTTTATTATGATTTCTTGGACTAACCTATTAACAAGAGCCACAGTGCCAGCTGCCTGTTTTCTGTTGTTTTTGGTTCCAGAAAAGTTAGAAAATGAATATTCTTGGAATTGGACGGGACAAAAGCCAAAGTGCCTATTTTTCCGGAAGGGATCAAGTGCCAGAATACGAGACGGACAAGGGCTGGGGGGCGGCCACACCACCTGGCCGCGCCGCCAGGCCTGGCCCGCGCCAGGGGGTGGTTTGGCCGACCACATCACCCTCTCGGCCTCTCCTTCCGCCTATAAGTTGCCCTCAGGACGAAAACCCTAAGTACCCGATCAAAAATCCACGAAAGAGTTTGTAGCCGTCGTCGTCTCTGTCCCTAGATCAGGGGGATCTGAAGCTCTTCCCGACACCCTACCGGAGAGGGGAATTCACCCTGGAGGCCTTCTTCATCACCATGCAAGTCTCCGGTGTGATGCGTGAGTAGTTCATCCTTGGACTACGGATCCATGTAGTAGCTAGATGGTTTGTTTCTCCTCCTTTGTGCTTTCATGTTTAGATCTTGTGAGCTCCGTTCATGATCAAGATCATCTCTTTGTAATTCATACATGTTGTGTTTGCGGGGATCCGATGGATCTTGAGATGCTATTTCAGATTGATTATATATTCTATCATGTCTTTGTTATTTGAGATCTTGCATCCTTTCCGTTGTTAGTAGCTATCTTGGCCAAGTAGATGCTAGCAACTCCAAGAGTTAGTATTTATGCTCGATAGTGGGTTCATGCCTCTGGTAATCTGGGGAAGTGACAGAAATCTCTAAGGTACTAGATGTGATGTTGCTACTAGGGAGAAAACAACAATCCTTTGTTCATAGAACAATTGTATTGTTTACTTTACACGCAGTTTGTAAAGCAATAATCTGTTGCTTGCAACTTAATACTGGAGGGGGTTCGAATGATAACCTGAAGGTGGATTATTAGTCATAGATGTAGTTGGATGGCGGTCTATGTATTATGTTGTAATGCCCAATCAAGTCTCAAAGGAGTCAAGATGATTAGTATATGCATGTATTGCTTTCTCTGTGTTTGTCAATTGCCCGGCTGTAATTTGTTCACCCAGCATGTTATCTATCTAAGGAGAGCCACCTCTAGTGAACTATGGATCCCGGTCCTTTACTTTACATACAATCTACAATCTTTTACTGCTTTGTGTTTACTTTCTGCAAACTTTTACTTCTTTCCATTCGATACGTTTAATCCTTTGTTTTCCGCAAAACACGGTGAGATTGACAACCTCATCGCAAGTTGGGGACAAAGTTCTGTGGTTGTGTTGTGCAGGTCTCCACGTTGCTACTAGCACCAGTAGTGCGCCCTGCCAAAGCTCAGCTAGTAACACCGTTGAGGTGTTTCCTTGCTCCTACTGGTTCGATTAAACCTTGGTTTCATAACCGGGGGAAACTTGCCGCTGTGCTCATTATACCTTCCTCTTGGGGTTCCCAATGAGCTCTACATCAACACCGCCATCAAGCATTTTTCTGGGCGCCGTGCATGGAGCCATTAAGCATTTTTCTGGCACCGTTGCCGGGGAGTCAAGGACATCGTCAGAAGGGGAGTCCCTCATAACCAATCTCTTTACTTTGTTGTTTTTGTTTTGCTTAGTTTCTTTTTGCTTTGTTTGCTTGTTTTGTTCTTCAAAAAACACAAAAAAATTAGTTTTACTTGTTTGCTTTCTTATTTGAAAACCCAAAAAAATGACTACTCTTGAAAACACCAAGTTGTGTGACTTCACTAGCACCAACAACAATGATTTTATGAGCACTCCTATTGCTCCACCTATGGCTAAAAATACTTTCTTTAAGATAAAACCTGCTTTGCTCAATCTTGTTATGAGAGAACAATTTTCTAGTATTGGTAATGAAGATGCTGCTTCCCATCTAAATAACTTTGTTGAACTTTGTGAGATGCAAAAGCATAAGGATATAGATGGTGATATTATTCAACTGAAATTGTTTCCTTTCTCTTTGAGAGGAAAAGCTAAAGAATGGTTGAATTGCTTAACTAGGAATAGTATTGATTCTTGGACTAAGTGCAAAGATGCTTTTATTGGAAAATACTATCCTCCTGCTAAGATTATATCCATGAGAAGTGAAATAATGAAGTTTAAACAACTTGATAATGAGCATGTTGCTCAAGCTTGGGAAAGAATGAAATCTTTGGTAAAGAATTGTCCCACTCATGGACTGACTGCTTGGATGATCATCCAAACTTTTTATGCAGGATTGAACTATTCTTCAAGGAACCTATTGGATTCAGTTGCTAGAGGTACCTTTATGACCCTCACTTTGGGTGCTGCAACAAAACTATTGGATAATATGATGATTAATTATTCTGAATGGCATACTGAGAGAGCTCCACAAGGTAAGAAGGTAAATTCTGTTGAAGAAACCTCCTCCTTGAGTGATAAGATTGATATTATTATGTCTATGCTTGTTAATGGGAAAGCCCATATTGATCCAGATAATGTTCCTTTAGCCTCTTTGTTTGCTCAAGAAGAGCAAGTTGATGTGAACTTCATAAGAAATAACAACTTTGGCAACAATACTTATGGTAATAATGCTTATAGGAACAATTTTGGTAACAACAATTATAAGCCATATCCTCCCAACAATAGTAATGCTTATGGAAATTCTTACAACAATAATAAGAGTGCTCCCTCTGAACTTGAAGTTATGCTTAAAGAGTTTATTAGTAAACAAACTGCTTTCAATAAAACTATTGAGGAAAAACTCTCTAATGCTTAAAGAAATATAGCATCTTTGGCTGAAGCTCAATCTACTTTGAATAAAATGGCTGCTAAACCTGAAACTAATGAGAATCCCTTTGCAGCTACTAATGCCATACAAGTAAGAATTGATGAAAATGTGAGACTATTAGCTGAATTACATGCTAAGTGGGAAAGAGAAGATGAAAGTGCTAGAAACATTAGTGTTTCTACTATCACCACCACTAGTGTTGAGGCTAGTAATAGTTATACTACTTTAAATGATAAAGTTGATTTTGATCTTGATGGTTGCAACATCTCTGAAGTTATTAAGTTCCTACAAAAGCTTGCTAAAAGTCCTAATGCTAGTGCTATGAACATGGCTTTTACAAAACACATTACTGATGCTCTCATAAAGATTAAAGAAGAAAAGGTGAAACATAAAGCTTCTATTCCCATAAAACAAGAAGATGGTTGGGAACCCATCATTAATATGAAAGTGAACGACTTTGATTTCAAAGCTTTGTGTGATCTTGATAGTAGTGTTTCTATTATGCCTAGAAGGATTTATGATATGCTTGATTTGCCTCCTCTTGAAGATTGTTATTTGAATGTCCCACTTGATGCTTATGCTAAAAAGAAACTGATGGGGAGTCTTAATGATGTTCTTATTATGGTTAATGATTCCTATGTCCCCGTTGATTTCTATGTTTTGGATGTTGAATATGATGCTTCTTGTCCTATTACTTTGGGAAGACCTTTTCTTAGAACAGTTGGTGCCATCATTGATATGAAAGAAGGCACCATTAAATATCAACTCCCACTCAAGAAAGGTATAGAACACTTCCCTAAAAAGAGAGAAAAGATTTCTTTTGCTTATCCTATGAAAACAAAATTTGGTCTTAATGCTTCTTCATTTGAGAACACTTGATTCTTTCTTTGGTTCTTATGCCTAACTTAAAGGCGTTAAAGAAAAGTACTTGTTGGGAGATAACCCAAGAGTTTTATTTGAGTCTTGGAAGTTATTACCTCTGTAATAACCTCTCCTTATCCTTTTTATTTAATTTTTGTGCCAAGAGTAACCTCTAATGAGAGTGAAGTAATGATTGGGAAAGTTGCTGTCCCAAAACAGATTTCTGTGATTCACCGTAAAAATTCCAGAGAGAGCTCTGTACGTCGGATTGAGCTGTAATGTTTTTTGCTTCTGACCCAGGTTGTTATCTAACTTTCGTTAGATCAACACTTTTTGATTTGAGCAACAGAAGGTCTTCGAAAAAATTCATCTTTACCTGCTGGTCTATTCTGACAGATTTATGGCATTTTCTGCATTTGCTTCTTGTTAGTTCCTTCTTGAGTTCCTTTGGGGAATTGAGATTTTTGAGGGAAGTGCTACAGTAGCTAGTGTTCTAATGGAAGTTTATTTGGTGTTAGAACTGAACCTTGAGACTTATTTATCTTAAGTGCACTAATGTTGCTAATGAGATTGTGTGAAGTTTTGTATGAAGGAAAAATTTCAGGTGTATGGAAGGAATGAGTAATGAGATGAAGGATGGACTAAAGATCAAGCTTGGGGATGCCACGCGTGTCACCCCAAGAAATATCCAAGAAGTACAAGCGTCAAAGCTTGGGGATGCCCAAGGCATCCCCTTCTTCATCAATAAAAATTCCAGGTTTCTTCCAAACGCTTCATTTTTATTGTTTCGTGCACAGTTGTGTTTCTCTTGGAGCGTCTTATTTTTCGTTTTCGTTTTGTTTTAGTTTGCTTGGTTTGCTTAGTTTTCTGAATAAGTTGGTTGGACCCCCTCTTTCACACTTTGGTTTACAAATAGTTTGGTTTGGTTTGGAAAAGAGTAGGAAAGTTTATGCTTATGTGGTAAAAAGAGCTCGTTTTTGACTGTGGCCTATGCTTTGTCATGCCATGCTTGATATTGTTTTGGCTTTATGCTCAGTATTCTTTGCCGTAGCATGACTTGTTATAAACAATTGAGATTGCTTAACGTGCCTTGGATGAATCATGCGTTGTTTTAGCATATTAAAGCATAGTATAGTGGTATTCTCCTTTGATGCTTTATTTGGGTTGACTTGGCGCATGCTCACACCATGTTATGACTATCTCAAGTCACCATAGCCTTTATGATCTTTTAGTTTTCAACTTGTAGTATCACTTTATGCTTTGATCAATGATGTTTTGTCGCTCTGCATGATTATGGCCATTACTGCTCTCTTAGTTTGTTGCTCCCAGTCTTTTGCTAGCCTCCACAACCAAGTATGAGTTCCACTCATGCATCCAACTCCCTAAACCAAGTTTTTCCAAAGAGTTCACCATACCTACCTACTAGCTTATGCTATTCCAAGTATATTCATGCTTTTGTTTACCTTTCACTTGTTATGAGAAAACTAGTGATTAAAGCTCTCACGAACTTGATGGCACACTTTACTTTTTGCCTTTAATAGACTTGAACCATTGGGTCCTTCTTTGTTGCGTATATGCTTGTGCTTTATAAGTTGAAATAGCAGAACCATGTTTCATGGGGAACGCTTTCAACCTTGCACTTGTACTTTGTACCCCGTTGATATCATGTTCTTTTGCTTACGGATCCCGACGGTGTGAAATAAATGTGGAACTTGTAAGATCATGGATTTTGTATATGTGTTAGAGAAACGCCTGGGCCGCTAGCCTAAGCCATGCCTAATCATGGTGGAAACTTGTAGCATCACCATAATGAGCACTCTATGAAGCATCCTCAAAAAAAAACCTATGCAAATAGCAAATAAAAAGATCGCTGAGATGCTCATTGTCTGCTTGCCTTGTCTTTTTGGTTATGGGAAAGCTCCCGTATCATGTGCAAGGGGTACCCCGTTGGCGGTTCTTAATGATACACATATACTTACAATGACAAGAGCTTACTCGTGACTGAAGTTGAGTAGCGTGAGGATCGGTCTTCGTAAGTAAGGGCATGAGATTTTAGTTTATAACTTGTCAAGCATATCCTCTTAGTTGTGTCACTTTAACCTTAATCACCTTCAAGATGCTTATGATAGGGGCAATGAGAGGTGAAAGCTATAAGTACCATAATTTTTGGAAGCTCTTTATGAGACTTGAATCCCTACTTCCTTTTACAAAGGCTTTTCTTCCACCATTATATTGAGTCTCCACCTTCTATCTTTATGCACTACTTTGAGAGCATAGTGGCCATTCTTAGTTCTATGTGCATTGTCCCAAGACTAGTTGATTGATGCATAACTTATTATTGCTTGTTTGAAACTATTGTATCTAGTCATTCTTATGAACTTTGAAGGTGTCCTATGCATTTATATTTGCTACTCTATTGAAGGACAAGCTGAATACTATTATGCTATGTTTTCTTTATGTGAAACAAACAAACGTCTTGCAAAGCATGTTATTCATGAATCTTTTGTTTGTGCCTTTTCATGTTGTATCATAGTTTCTTTGCTTATTGCTAGAACTTTGTCTTTCATGTTATGATTGAAGTACTATGATCCCAGCTTTGAGTTTTGCAAATACTTCGATCAAGTTTTGATGGTGCATGTCACCTTAAAAATTATTTCTTTTTTATCACTTACCTACTTGAGGACGAGCAGGAGTTAAGCTTGGGGATGTTGATATATTGCAAATGTATCTATAATTTTTGATGTTCCATGCTTGGTTTTATCCACTTTCTTGTGTTTTGTTCCAACTTTGGAGTACTTTTATTATGATTTCTTGGACTAACCTATTAACAAGAGCTACAGTGCCAGCGGCCTATTTTCTGTTGTTTTTGGTTCCAGAAAAGTCAGGAAATGAATATTGGACGGGATTGGACGGGACAAAAGCCAAAGTGCCTATTTTTCCGGAAGGGATCAAGTGCCAGAATATGAGACGAAGAAGGGTTGGGTGCCGGCCACACCACCTGGCCACGCGGCCAGGCCTGGCCCGCACCAGGGGGTGGTCTGGCCGACCCCAGCACCCCCTCGGCCTCTCCTTCTGCCTATAAGTTGCCCTCGGGACGAAAACCCTAAGTACCCGATCAAACATCCACGAAAGAGTCTGTAGCCGCCGTCGTCTCTGTCCCTAGATCAGGGGATCTGAAGCTCTTCCCGGCACCTTGCCGGAGAGGGGAATTCACCCTGGAGGCCTTCTTCATCACCATGAAAGCCTCCGGTGTGATGCGTGAGTAGTTCATCCTTGGACTACGGATCCATGTAGTAGCTAGATGGCTGGTTTCTCCTCCTTTGTGCTTTCATGTTTAGATCTTGTGAGCTCCGTTCATGATGAAGATCATCTACTTGTAATTCATACATGTTGTGTTTGCAGGGATCCGATGAATATTGAGATGCTATTTCAGATTGATTATTGATTCTATCATGTCTTTGTTATTTGAGATCTTGCATGCTTTCCGTTGTTAGTAGCTATCTTGGCCAAGTAGATGCTAGCAACTCCAAGAGTTAGTATTTATGCTCGATAGTGGGTTCATGCCTCTGGTAATCTGGGGAAGTGACAGAAATCTCTAAGGTACTAGATGTGCTATTTCTACTAGGGAGAAAACAACAATCCTTTGTTCATAGAACAATTGTATTGTTTACTTTACACGCAGTTTGTAAAGTAATAATCTGTTGCTTGCAACTTAATACTGGAGGGGGTTCGGATGATAACCTGAAGGTGGATTATTAGTCATAGATGTAGTTGGATGGCGGTCTATGTATTATGTTTTAATGCCCAATCAAGTCTCAAAGGAGTCAAGATGATTAGTATATGCATGTATTGCTTTCTCTGTGTTTGTCAATTGCCCCGCTGTAATTTGTTCACCCAGCATGTTATCTATCTAAGGAGAGCCACCTCTAGTGAACTATGGATCCCGGTCCTTTACTTTACATACAATCTACAATCTTATACTGCTTTGTGTTTACTTTCTGCAAACTTTTACTTCTTTCCATTCGATACGTTTAATCCTTTGTTTTCCGCAAAACACGGTGATATTGACAACCTCATCGCAAGTTGGGGACAAAGTTCCGTGGTTGTGTTGTGCAGGTCTCCACGTTGCTACTAGCACCGGTAGTGCGCCCTGCCAAAGCTCAACTAGTAACACCTTTGAGGTGTTTCCTTGCTCCTACTGGTTCGATTAAACCTTGGTTTCATAACTGAGGGAAACTTGCTGCTGTGCTCATCATACCTTCCTCTTGGGGTTCCCAACGAGCTCTGCATCAACACCGCCATCAAGCATTTTTCTGGGCGCCATGCATTGAGCCATCACCAGTTCAAAAAGAGGTTCAAGGAGTTGAAGGACCTTGGATTGCGCAATGAGGACGCCATGATCACATTCGTCCGCAACCGGATTTCCCCCCTCCAGAAACGCACACATAAAGTGTGCCACATGAGCTGGGGCCGCGACCCCAACTGGACCTCGTGTTTTGAGTTGAGCAATACAGAGATATACCGCCGAGTCAAGGCCCTGTTCACCACCCACAAAAACTTCTCTTTTGAGTGGACGTGGGGGATTGAACACTATTGCCGAGATAGGCTTCCTCCTTCAGTAAGTCTTGTGCTCCAAACCTTTTCCGAGTTAAATCATATGTCGGTATTGTTGTCGGTTTTAATTCTATTGCTTTTTCTTTCCCTTAGATGTTTCTTCAGTAGACCATCGAGGACGGCACCGACCCTTCCCTCAAATGGGCTCCTGACCGGGATACCTCGGACGAGGAGGAATCAGACCTGGAGATGTTCCTTCCCATGGCCGATGCGACCAAGCGACCCACCAGTAAACTCTCTTCTATTAGAGATTGGCTCGACGATGAAGATGATTCGGATATTGAGGTGATGGAAGCATTTGACGTTGTCCCTCTTTCTTATGCTTTTCTGGCATCAGCTAACCCCGGTGGGCAGATCCATGAAGACCCTCCCCTTGCCGTGGGTGATCCTGTCCCGGTGGCGCCGAAGAAGAAAAGGGGAGCTGCCTCTGCATCCTCCTCCGGACCTTCTCAGCTGGCAAAAAGGCGGAAGAAGTCTGGGGACAAAACTGCCACCAAGCCTCCGACCAAGGCCACGGCCCGGAGGGCTCGGAAGCCCAAGGATCCCCTGACCTCAGATGAGTAAGCTTCTTCTCCCTTTGCCATTAACTAGTTCTTGTGTTATAGTTTCTCATCATACTTTATTTGATTCGATAGGGCTGCGGTGGAGGTCCCACAGAGTGGATCCGGCATTGCGTTGCCGCTCCGACACAACCCTTCTCCCCCTCGTGGCGAAGATTCACGCCCGTTGAGCCCTATCCCGGAGGGTTCGGCGGCTACTTCAGGTTCCAGTCCACCTCGTCAAGAGGAGGGCAACCTTGGAGCGGGGGAGACTGGCTCTGCCGAGGCAGCGGCAACCACTACTTTGGCTCCGCCGCAACCAGCTACCACCGAGGTTCCTTCGGCCCCTCCGCAGAAAAAGAAACCAGTACCAGCACCATCCTCAGCTTCAGCACCAGCAGCAACAACAAAAGCGACAGCAGCAGCGCCACGCCCCTCCGCCTCATCCGAGTCTTCTCAGTCTCGGCGAGAAAGCACCAAGGCAGCTCCCAAGGGTAAATCTGCTGCAGCAACTTCCACCTCTCAGCAACCCAAGGGCAAAAATGCCCCTGACGCCACCAGGGCAGCGTCCGTCGAGGCTGGACAGCGCACACTCGCGTCCATGCTTTCCAAGAAGCCTCCAGCACCGAAGGACGCCCCTGCCGAGCCAGCTGATGCGCAACTTGTTTTGCACACCAGCCTGGCCCTTGCCCAGGTTGAGAGGAGGGAGGTGCATGCCAAGGGTTTGGTAGCGCCCCACATGCTCAGCGGCGAACGATACCCTCCGACCTTGATCGAATTCGTAAATAACTGGAACAAGGACGACCTTTTTCCCCAGAGAAGTTCGGTCCCGCTGAATTTTCTGCACAGATGAATAATGCCGCCAAGGCAATTAACCTTGCAGGTCGGATGATGGAGGTATGTTAGTTCTTCTTTTCCTTAACATGTTGTAGACATTAGTGATATAACCATTAGTCCCCGAGCCTCCGGGGGAGTAACTTGTTACTCGGTCGGATGCTCCTTAGAGAATTAGCATACCTCATTTTGTACACTTCGAATATGCACACACCTAGAGCCGGGTTAAATTTCACTTGGCCCGGATCTTGTACACTTCGAATATGCACACACCTAGAGCCGGGTTAAGTTCCACTTGGCCCGGATTTTGTACACTTCTAATATGCACACACCTAGAGCCGGGTTAAGTTCCACTTGGCCCGGATTTTGTACACTTCGAATATGCACACAGCTAGAGCCAGGTTAAGTTCCACTTGGCCCGGATTTTGTACACTTGAATATGCACACACCTAGATCCGGGTTAAGTTCCACTTGGCTCGGATTTTGTACACTTCGAATATGCACACACCTAGAGCCGGGTTAAGTTCCACTTGGCCCGGATTTTGTACACTTCGAATATGCACACACCTAGAGCCGGGTTAAGTTCCACTTGGCCCGGATTTTGTACACTTCGAATATGCACAAGACTAAGCTATCTTTTGGTACTCTTTTCAGGTGACCACCAACCGCCAGACGCTGAGTTTTAGCGTCTCCTTGATACTCACAAAATGCTACACGCAAAACATAATGCACTTCTTGCTGAATACGAGAAAAGGGGTAAGTTTCTTCCTCGGCATTTTTCCATTTTCCTGCATGTTTTTCTGCCGAACTTACCCATCATTCGGTTTTCGCAGCTGGGGTGGAGGCTGAGAACATGATCATGAGGAAAAATTTGGATCAAATCAAGGGTAAGTTATTTTTGCTCAACCTTGCTATGCTTTCCATCTCCTTTCTTCCTTGGCTCGGCAAACATTCATACCTCGGCTTTGCCGGGTCAACAAACTATTTCAGCATCTCTTGAAGATAGTGTGCCCGTGCCTGATATGATGCTGCATTTTCTCGAACAAGCAGGACAGCATCATGCCGAGCTCAAAAAGAAAGATGATGAGCTTGCCCTTCTCTGAGCCAAAGATGATGAGATTGCCAAGCTTAAGGCAGATATGAAGAAATTGAAAGTAGAGCACCAAACCGAACTCCAGAAAGCCGGCCAGGACTATACTGAAGAGTGCGAGCGCCTCAATCTCCAGATTGCCAAGGACCAGGAATTACTCAAGGAGGCCGACATCAAGCTTGAGTCGGCGAATGCTGAACTTGTGCAACTCCGGGAGAGGCGCGACAATTGCATCAAGGAGCTGTCCCGGGTTCACAGCCATATCTCTAGTAAGTTCTTCTCCTTCAACCGACGTTGACCTTTCCGGGTCTACTTCCTTTACTTACCCCACTTGTTTTATTTTCCCAGGCAAATTCCCAGAAAGCGATGTCATTGGATCCAATGCTGTTACCAAGTTCCGCAAGCAGAGGGGTACTCCATCTGGCCCTGGCTCCATTCCTCTCGACCTCGAGGACTTGATAGTTAGTTTGTCAGCCCGAGTCGAAGTCATGAGGAACTACGGCAAGGATGTCTTGGATGTGGTAATCCGGATCTTCAATGCCTTTTGGCCTGAAGAGGATACTCCGAAGGATTTGGCTGTTCTTTTTGCCAGGCTTATGGACTGCGAGACTTAGCTCGATCTTTGGAGAGAATCTGTTAGGCGTGCCAGAGCTGAGATTGTTCTCCACTACGTGCTCACGTGGTACGAGAAGATTGACCTCAATCTCCTTGCGCGCATGCGCACGGGATCAAAGTGGTCGACTGATCCGGATTGGGTAGCTCGGCGCAAGGCTTGCGCTCACAGCTTCATCCAATACGCCCCTGTTCACCAATGGAACGAGGGACCGAGCTTTCTAGATGCCGCCAATGATGAAAATGCTGAGAACGTTGAAGATGGCTCGGATGAGGACGAAGAGGACGCTGCCTCGGACGTCGAAGACAGCGAAGATGACGCCGGACTTCCTCCTCCTGCTGCTCCTTGAGCAAAAAACTTTAAAGTTTTATCAGATCCCCGGTATGCCGGGTGCAATTGTATTAAGCACATCAGTGATATTTTGCTACTAAGTTTCTATGCCGGATTAACTTGGGCGTAGTCCCCGAGTTTCATTTTCTTGTTCCTCCAATTTCTTGGCTCAGCTCGTGTCCACCTTGGTTCAGTTTTATGACTTACGAGTCCGAGCTTCAAAAATTGATTTAACAGTACTTGGAAACTTTAGGTTTAGCTCAAAATAATTCAGCATGATAAATTTAAAGTACACGCAATGTTAGTCCGAAAAACAAACGTCGGCTCGATTAAGTTTTTTCCCTTGGTCGGTTTTCATGTGCTACGCAATTCCAAACTTGTTCTCTTGCTTGCCATGAAGCCAAATCTTGTTGGACAACAGCAAGTCAAAGAATTAGGCTCTTGGTACTCACACATTACTAATCCGACCTAAGTTAAAGCAACTTACGCCAGCCGACATATAAATAAGAAATATAGAAGACAACTAAAATTGCTAAGGCAGTCCCCGAGTTACTGCTCGAGGTGCCAAGATTTCATTGATAAGCTCATTGCCGGCATACATACCAACATATGAGAGACTCAGATACATACACTTCTCTGCTAAGTGTAGAAAGGAAAAAGTAGAGCTACATTCCATGGACGTTTGGATTCCTCGCCAGACCTGTCCGCCTTGTTCTTCTCCTGTGGTTTTGCATGGATAAGATAATAAGAATCATTGTGCAATGCTTTGCTCACAATGAATGGCCCTTCCCATGGGGGGGGATAATTTATGCATGCCAGCAGTATGTTGTTCCAACCGGAGTACCAGATCACCTTCCTGGAAAACTTGGTGGCTTACTTTCCGGCTATGATAGCGTCGGAGATTTTGCTGATATATGGCGGATCTGGACAATGCCAATTCTCTCGCTTCTTCCAGCAGATCAACATCATTTTGCCGGGCCTCTTGCACTTCGGCTTCTGTGTATTGGGTGACTCTAGGCGAGTCATGCTCTATGTCGGCTGGTAATACAGCTTCTACCCCATTTACCAGAAAGAACGGCGTATAGCTTGTTGATCGATTCGGAGTTGTTCTTAAACTCCACAGTACCGCTGGTAGTTCTTCTATCCAGCACCCCGCTAACCTTTGCAGTGGCTCAATGATCCGGGGTTTTATTCCGGATAATACTAACCCATTGGATCTTTCCACTTGTCCATTCGATGCGGGGTGGGCTACCGAGGCAACGTCCAGCCAGATCTTCTTATCTCGACAAAAACACGCAAATGCTCCCTCAGCAAAATTTGTGCCATTATCTGTTATGATACTATGAGGATAACCGTATCTCAAGATGATGTCTTTGAGGAAAGTTACAGCAGTGGCTCCATCACATTTTGTTATTGGCTTTACTTCGATCCACTTCGTAAATTTATCCACCATGACCAAAATGTGAGTCATATTTCCCTTCGCTAGTTTAAACGGGCCAACCATATCCAAGAATCATATGGAAAATGGCCATGTAATTGGTATGGTCTTGAGTTCCGACATGGGCATATGTGTTTTTGTCGCATATCTCTGACAGCCATTTTATTTTCTCACCAGATCTTCTGCTTGTTCTAAGGCACTTGGCTAGTAAATCCCATGGCGGAAAGCTTTTGCACCAAGGCTCTGGATGAGGCGTGATGCCCACATTCCCCTTGATGTATATCTCGGAGGATGTCAAGTCCTTCATCCGGGTCAACACATTGCTGGAGGACACTAGTCACACTCATTTTGTATAGTTCGGAATTGATGGTCGTGTATGCTTTTGCCCTCCTCTGAGTTTGCCTGGAAAGTACCTCCTCTGCGGGTAAGGTTCCATCTTTTAGGAATTGGAAAATTGGCATTGCCCAAGCTGGTACAGCTCTCACTAGGAACACATCCTCATCAATTTCCATTAGATCCACCTACATAACTTCTACCGGACCGCGTTGTGCAGTCCCCGGGTTTGTCATGGCAGTCCCCGGGTTCGCCAAGGCAGTCGCCGGGTTTCGCGACTACATCAATGTCCATGGGCACAGCCTCTGATTCCGGATTTGCTGGGATAAAAATTTAGTCGGACTTTGGGGATGGCCTGATGGATGGTTTTCTGAGGTGCTCCAATGTTACGCCTGGTGGAATTGCTTGTCGGGTTGAACCGAGCTTCGACAATATGTCGGTAGCCTCATTTTTCACCCGATGTATATGGTGAAATTCGCATCCCTCCAAGTAACTAGATATCTTCTGCACATGATAGTGCCATGTTTGTGTCCAAAGCATCCCATTGCCCGGAGACCTGCTGGACTACGAGATCCGAGTCGCCGAAGCATTGGATCCGGCGTATTCCAACCTCCTTTGCCACTTTAAGCCCATGTATAAGTGCCTCGTATTCTACAACATTGTTTGATGCGGTGAAGTGGATCTGCAGCACATATTTCAGCTGGTCCTTCTTGGGCGAGGTAAGCACAACTCCGGCACCTAACCCGGTTATTGTTTTTGACCCGTCGAAGTGCATTTTCCAGTAGTTCGGATCTGGTAATGGTGGCTCATATTGCACCTCGGCCCAATCCACAAAAAAGTCCGCCATAGCCTGAGATTTAATTGCCTCTCTTCTGTCATATTGTGGCGCATAAGGTGCTAGTACAATTGCCCATTTTGCAATCCTGCCACTCGCATCCTTATTGCTCATTATCTCGGATATGGGAGCTTCACATATTACCTTGATTGGGTGTTCCTCGAAATAGTGCTTTAGCTTCTTAGCTGCCATATACACACCATATGCCACTTTACGATAGTGAGGATAATTCTGCTTTGAGGCTGATAATACCTCGCTCAGATAATACACTGGCCTTTGCACTGACTTACCCTCTTCATCGCGCTCTACCACAATTACTGCACTTACAACTCGATTGGTTGCGGCTATATAGAGAAACATTGGCTCCTTTGATAGTGGAGATGCTAACACTGGTGCAGTGGCTAGCATTTTCTTTAGTTGGATAAAGGCTTCATTGGCCTGCGGTGTCCAAATGAACTTATCCAACTTTTTCATGAGTTGATAGAGAGGCAGTGCCTTTTCTCCCAACCGACATACAAACCGACTCAACGATGCCAGACAACCAGTGAACTTCTGGACGTCATTAAGACACTTCGGCAGTTCCATCCGCTCTATGGCCCGGATTTTAGTTGGATTGACTTCAATACCTCGGCTGGAGACGAGAAATCTGAGTAATTTTCCAGCCGGGACACCGAAGGTACATTTTTCCGGGTTAAGCTTCATCCGGAACCTCCTTAGGTTCGCGAACGTCTGCCTGATATCGTCAAGGAGCGTTTTGCTTTCCTTGGTCTTTATCACTACATCATTCACATACACCTGCACATTTTGACCAATTTGGTCATGCAAACATTTTTGCATACATCTCTGGTACGTTGGCCCTGCATTACGTAAACCAAAAGGCATGGTGCGGTAGCAATAAGCCCCATACGGGGTGATAAACGCAGTCTTTATTTGATCATTTGGGTTTAGAGGTATCTGGTGGAAACCAGAATATGCATAAATGAACGACAACAACTCACACCTAGCAGTGGAATCTATGACTTGGTCTATCCTTGGCGGTGGGAACGGATCTTTTGGACACGCCTTATTCAGGTTCGTGTAATCGATACACATACGCCAAACCACTGCCACGTTCGGATCATCTTTCTTCTTCCCCACCAGCACCGGATTAGATAGCCAATCCGGGTAAAGCACTTCCATAATAAATCCTGCAGCCAACAACCGAGCTATTTCATCTCCTATGACCTTTCTCCTATCTTCGGCGAAGCGGCGGAGAGGTTGCTTCACCGGCTTTGCTCCGGGTCTGACATTCAAAGAGTGCTCGGCCAACTCCCTCGAAAAACCTTCCAGGTCCTACGTGGACCAAGCAAAAATATCCCGATTCTCACGGAGGAAGTTGACGAGCTCGGTTTCCTATTTGTCATTTAACCCGGCACCAATCGTTACGGTACGCTCAGGGAACATATCATCAACAGGCACCTTCTTGGTATCTTTTGTCGCTTGGAATGAGACACTACCATGCGGGTTACTCAATGCCGGCATATACTGCTGCGCGGACTAAGCCAATGCCGCCACTTCCTGGATCTTTCTCTTTTCTTGCGCAATCACGAGTGACTCGGCCAGGTTTGACCCGGCAGATGCACACTCAATTGAACGTCGGAAATCTCCAGCTATGGTAATTACACCATTTGGCCCGGGCAGCTTCATCTTCAAGTAACTGATGTGACAACTTGCCATAAACTTGTTCAGAGCTGGTCTACCGAGTAACGCGTGATACGCACTTTCTAAGTTCACCACTTCGAACTCCAAATTCTCATGTTCGGCAGTTATCTCTCGTGCCGAACAAAACGTCAACCCGGACCTTGCCTATGGGCTCACAAGAAATGCCTGGCACAATTCCATGGAAAGTTGTCCTTGTAGCTTGGAGCATGTTTTCCGAGATGCCCAATTTTCACATCGTGTCCACATACATGATGTAGATGCTACTACCATTATCAATCAGCACCTTGGAGAATCTCACGTTGATGTTAGGCCCAATGAATGTCGGATCCAGCACTAATGCATACGAACTAGGACTTGGCATAAGCTTGGGATGATCTTTGATGATCCAGGTAATTTCCTGGTCTGACCAAGGCATATATCTCGTCACAGCTGGCATTACCGCATTCACTTCCATATATCGGCGCTGCAAGCTCTTTCTGTTTGTCTCTTCCGTAGTGAATACACAGTAACTCTGACGGTGCTCTCTATACTCATTCCTCCCCTCATTTCTGGGGTACCTCTGATCCTGCTGGTTTTGGTTTTCCACCTGATGCACTGCATCCCTTCTCTCATTGTTGTCATACCTCGGCGGAGGGAGAGGCAACATTAACTATTGCGTGTTCGCTCCGGAGAGCAATTGCTGCCGGGGTAACTCCTGCCGAGGTTGATCATTCCGAGTTGCCTGAGCATTCCCCGAACCACTTTGTTATATCTTTCGCATCCACTCACACTGCCTAGTTGTGTGACCCATCGGGTTACTTGGATTAGGCGTGTGAAATTTACATGGCTGATCCACCATTGCTTCATAGGTATACCTCGGACGGTCCTTCTTCTCTTGCCATTGTTTTTTCTACTCTGGCGTCCAAGTTTTCTTCCCATCATTCCTTGGCGTCCATTGCTGTCCTCCAGTTTTCTGACGTTGACTACCTCCTGCCCTGGGTTGATCCTAATTCACAGCTGCAACTTGTTGCGAACTGTAGCGATAATCTGGTATGTCATCCCTTCTTTTACCTCGGTAATCATTTCTTCGGGATGACCCGGCCCCATCTCGCTGACAATACTCCTCGCTTGACTCGTGTGAGGTGAGCCTAGGTTGTCTCGGATCACCCAAAGCATATGAATCAGCAATTCGGATCGTTTCTATCAAGGTGGTTGGCATATCTTTGCAACATTTGTAATAGCATGCTTGCATATCTGCATCCTTGCGCAAACCAAGCTATGGCATGTGACTCAATCACACCCTCACACGAGTTTCGTACAGTGCACCAACGGGTTAAGAACTCCCGGTCCGTCTCATTTGGTCTTTGCTTGCACATTGCTAGGGTTTGTGGCCTGTTGGGCCTCTGATATGTACTTGAGAAATTGCTAACAAATATCTCCTCAAAATCGATCCAACAGTTAATACTTCCGGGTGGAAAATTGTTTAGCCATACCCTTGCTGGCCCCTCCAACATCTGGGGTACATATCTCACAGCCCACCTCAAGTTGCCTGTGGCGATCTTGACAGCAGTTGCATAGTTAATCAACCAATCCTCCGGCTTAGTGCTGCTGTCATACGTCTTTGTGCCTCTAGGTAACTGGAAGTTTGGTACCGGAGGTTCCTTCATGATCCGGGGCCCAAAACATGCTGGACCCGGAGGACCTTGACACTCAATTTGCTCCGACCTATACAGCCGATCCAGTTTTAACCTGGCGTCATCAGGCATCAAGTTTCTACCTCCAAATCTTGACCCTATCACGTGATAGTCCGGTCTAGGATAGCCAGCGTTCACCATCTCCGAATCTCCATCATTGTATCTATATTGCTCCTGTTGAGCTGCTCTCTGTTGCATACCTTGGCCGGTGCTGCACTCTTGCCGTGGTATATTCCACTGCTGCGGTTGACCTGCAACTACCGAATTACGCTATCCGGCATTACCGTTTACAGCATTCCCTTGACCGGCATTGCCTTGGTCGCGGTTACCTCGGCCAGCTTCACCTCGGCTCACACTCCTTCGATCTTCATTTCTTTGCACTTCTTTTCCTTTCCCTGCCCTTGCCGGGTCATATGGGACTATCTGTTTATTCCTCCTGGCCGAAGTTACTACCTCTTCTCTCCTAGGACCACCATGAGGAGATGATGCGGCTCCAGCGGATTTTTCCGGGTTACGCACCGCCGAACGAACGATCTTGGAGGCCCCAGCTCTCTTTGGGTTAGCCCTGAGCAACTCCTCGTTTTGCCTGTTCGCGATCCGAACCAACTCATTGACTCTTTCCTACTGTCTTTGACGGGCTTCACCCGTCAAACCCTCTCTGTTCATCTCACTCATGAGATTTCTCCCTTTCACTTTTACAGCATCTACTTTGTTTGCCTTTGCGTACTCACGCAGTGTCATGTTTAACGACTGCTGAGCCGCGGCTATCTTTTTCGCACCCTCTAGTATTTTTTGCCTAGTTTCCTCTAGCTCGGCCTGTGCCTGAGCCGGATCTACTGCTGCTGCTACTGGGTTTGCCAAGCTATTCATTGCCTGCTGTAGCACATTCTCAGGCCTCTCTAGTGGAGGTCCTCTACTTTTCCTCGGCGCCTTAGGCGTAACTCCGGATCTGGTGCCGGATCCTTGCTTGCGTCTGCACCTAGCACACTCATCATCACCTCTACACGGTCCGGGGAGCGAGTGATACACGCCTCGTGGACCATGCTAAGAGGTGGCTCGCCTCCTTCGACGATGTGTCGCGGATGAACACACGACACATCGACAACAACGTAGACCTTGTGCGCGCCGAGCTTGACGAAGAGGCTGTTGCGCGGAAGAGGACGCGTGCCGAAATAGCCAGCATTGTCGCTGACAAAGTCCAACGCTCCAAAGCGCTGAACGAGCCTGGAGACGATGCGTTCGCTGGTGTCGATGAGGTTTCCCGTCTGGATCTTCACCCCTGCTAGCGCCGCTAGCCCCACGGTGAGCGCCAACTGTCGTGGTGATGTCATGGCAGATGCCATGGATAGGCTAAAGGTGGGGACTAAATGCACTAGGGGAATCCAGGGAGGGATAGTGTGGTGATTCCACACACGGAAGCTTTGTATTTGATTCACCTTCGCAGATTACAAGTGCTCCTAGAGCTGTGTTGGAGAGAGGAGGAAGAAGGGACTCTCTTACTCTCACCACTAGCTAGCCCTTAGGAACTCACTAGTAAATTGCCACCCACTAGAGCTCAATCTAGTCCAGGCCAAAACAGCAATCAACCCCCTCTATAGAAGCCTAGCCCTCCTTATATAGGGGTGGCTAGATCTCCACTTAGGGCATACGTGGAGGCATATTCTAGGGAATATGCCTCCTCCCAAAATAGTAAGCCGACCGGGTCACTTTTCCCCCGCGTCATCCATGCAGAGGCTACGTGAGCCTCTGCGGCGCCTGCGTCACCCAACATTGGCTTCGTCACCTTGGTCGGCCACGCCTCGGTGGTCCGGCCTCTGTCCGCTTCGCTCACACTCTGCGTACAGTAGTCACCTTTGACCAGCGAGATACCTTCCTTCTCTTACAAGCTTGATATAACCCGGATCCCACATAGTTGATCTGGCCACACCTGTTCTTGCATACAAGTTAGATACATCTTACCGACATATGGCTTAAGTCGGTTGAGACCAAGTCAGGTGGACGTCCCCTGGTCCGGGTTACTCCGTGATCCGGCCTGCCTTGAGGTGACTCGGCCAGCAGTTGCTTGAACCTTGCCATACCTCGGCTAACTAGGCCTTTATACCCCGGCATGACCCTACCCGGGGGTATCCCCCCAACATATTCCATGCAGCCTTTATATTGCCTTGGACACCTCCTATTACCTGTTGTTTGGTAGATAGATGGTCTTGCGAGTCATAGTCGCTTGCTCAGGTGCGATCCCGTGTCATGAAGTACCACACAGTTGTTAGAATGTTGTCATATGCTTTACGGTGGAGAGGATCATGACTTTAAATACAACTATTAAATTGCTGGGATAACTAATGAAAGAGGCACCGGTGGACAATATATGCTATTTGGTTTTTCATGTCCACTTGTGGCCCGTAGGCTCCGAGTACTTGATACATGCTCCGAGTACTAGTTTGGGGCTTTACTACTATCATGTACTTATGACATGCTTTACTGCTTTATTTACGATTGTGCGTGGAGCACCTGTACTGTTTAGGAATTGCGGAGTGTTTTCACGGTATCAACAAGCCCAGTCACACTTTCGGGTTCCCAGTCATTTACAGCCATTGGCGCAAACCTTGGGTCCATCTCAGAGCCGGCCAACTTCGTTGCGGGTAGCTTAATGGGGTGGCCCCCTGACATATTTTATGAATCCTATGATTGCTTTGTCGTGAAAGCCTCATTGGGTTTTGATTTGGTTTTTCCAAGGTTGATCGTGTGTGTGTTGCTATTTGTGCACCCCTACAGGGTAAATCTTTCTGAAAGCCGTGTTCGCGGTTATGGACGACTTGGAGCACAGTATCTCGATCATAGACAAGCATAACTAAAGTAGTGCTATAAATTTGACTTAATATGTGACTAGTAATCAGCTTCACTACAATGGAATGGATAATAAAAGTGCCAACAACTGGTGGAACTGGGGTGTATCGTGTCATGTTATACCTGCCTAGTAAGTATCGCAACTCCAATGGAATGAAATAAAAGTGCCAACAACTGCTGGGTTTAGGATGTCACATGCTAATTGTATCTGACTAGTAAGTACTTCAACTACAACTGAATGGTTAACTAAAACTGCCCACTACTTATGCTATCAGGATGACTCATGCTATCTATTCTGACTAGTAAGTGCTTCAGATATAATGGAAAGAATAAAACTTTCAACTGTATGAGTTCCTCGGTTTGACTTCCTCGTTTAGTCTCGAGGGGGAAATGCCAGGATGGGTATGATTGGTGTTAGTATCAGGTTGGACCCGAATAGGTCTTTCTTATCCCTCTCTAATAGCCGACAGATGCATCGAGTCTCTATAGGTTGTTTAGTGCATGATGCGCTCCCGCTTCAGTCCACCATACCTCTGTAGGCGAGAGCCGCCGAATTCTAGCCTCGCCGTGTACTGGCCTTAGTACTGATGCTCCTCTTTTTCCTTTGCCCTTTGTCGGCACCCCTTTTGTTTTAGCAGGTTTGAGATCGACGTTGTTAGCAGGGTTACCCTTCCGGCTTGTCCTGGGCAGGGTTATGGACACCATTGGTTATTCTTCAGGGCTCTTAGCTCAATTTGCTTCTTATCCGTACTCGGATGCTGTATCGTTTTCAAGGTGATTTGGATTTTTGTATTCTATATCTATATTCTTGACTCACGGAGTCATTGTTGTATATATATGTGCTGTGGGTTCCATCGTGAACTATCGTGTAATGGTATTACTTCGTTTTCCACCCGCACGCAAGTGCCTGGTGGGCGTCCTTGAATCGTTTCTATGCGGGTTTGGCGGGAAGCGCCAAAATCTACATAGGGCCAATTCGAGGGTGTTACAAAGTGGTATCAGAGCCCAGCAGTTGTGATACCCCACTGGTCCAGCCTGTGGGATAACCTAGATAACGGACGATGTAGAGAGTCAACACTATTTTTGAAAATCGGTTGGATAGATCTGATTAGGTCTACTTTTACTCCTTACCCCTCTGTTGTTCTCCTCTTACCTCTACGTGTTTTGGATCTTCCCTCTTATCTTTTCTTTGAGTCCAGGATTTCTCGTGGTTGGATTTTCGTCATACCTTCAGGGTTTAGATTCCTTCCTTTTGCAACGGTGTTTCCACACCCGGTCGTCGTGCTATCTAGGTAAACTTCATCTGTTGTACCTTTCGGTGGATCAAAATCCACTGAAATTTTTCTTTGTATCTTTCGGTGTGTTCCAACACGACAACATTGTCTACATCAGATCCGATGAAGAGTCCGCATCACTCCTTTGTTTTCAAACCTTTTTTATCGAGATCTTCAGTCTGAATTTCGAGAATGGGTCGCACGATTTTCTACTGAGTGTGCGGAGTAATAGTTTGGGTGCGTGATGGATTGGCCCCCATACCGACTACTCATTCTATTCTCTCTCGTACATTGAAGTGGATTAGATTGCACTTATTCTCTCCTCTCACGGAAGTTAAAGGTGGCCTTATCTTTTGATACCTTTATCTTCGTCTTTTGTTCTCAAGAGTGTTCTCTCAATGATTGTGAGCAACGATCCCTTGTTGGTCGTCTTGCCAAATTCAAGAGGGAGCAAGGATATTTGTTACTGGTGTCGCGAGGATCAACACGAAGCAAAAAGATTCAGATCGCCAGCCTTCTTCCCCGTACCATGAGGCGGATCTCGAGGGAGAGATCCATTGTTAGTGGTGTCGAATTGTATCACCCCACTAAAACCACTACTAGAAAATCGCTTGATATTTATGTTTTGTGCATCATCATGACCATATGCTCATGTCATCATGCCACATTGCATTTGAGCATCATCATCATCATGCATTTGTTTGCCTAAAACTATTTTCTAAAAGCCTATTTTTGTCCCCCCTCGTTACTTCAAATGTAAAACCTCGGGCTTATCCGGATCCTTTATCTAAAAACTATTTGCAAAATTCTTCTGTATAAAAATAAATGAACATACAAAATAAAAACAATTTTTTTCGGGGAGGCCACCACCGGCCAGGCCCAAAGGCCCAGCTGGCAGCAGCCTACCACCCCGGTTGATCCTGACCCTAGATCTAGCAAACCCTAACCTAGTTCTACCCCTAACCCAAACCATAGCCCTACCTACCGACGGACCAACACCACCTCGCGCTCCGCACGCTCCCCTCGCCCAAGCGCCCGGTCCCACCATGCGGACCCACCCACTTGCCCCGCTCCTCGCACGTCTCCCGCACGCGTCGTCCGCGTCCTCCTTCCCGAACCACGATTCCCCTCCGCCCTATGCTCGATCTCCTCAGTCACCAAAGCCACTCCATCGCCGTCTCTCTTCCCCCCTTGTGGATCTTGCTCCCCCTCTCGCCCAGAGCTGCTCGAGCTCAGAACAGGTACGCCACGCTGCCCCAACGGCCGCGCCCCGTTTTCCCCACTGTCTGCCATCCCGTCTCACCGTGTCCCTGACTCTGCCACCTCCGGCGAGCTCCTCCGTCCCGGCCGGAGTGTCCCGCCCATCTCCATCCCCTGTGCGTCTCCTCCGGCCATCGCGGTCCCGGCTCGTCCTTAAGTAGCTCCGCCCGAGGTCGCCCTTCTACCCGTCGACGACCACTCATCGCCATGTCCTCCACCTCTCCTCGACCTCGTGTTGTTCCCCTCGTAGAGCCCCATGCTAGACTTGCTCCGCCACCTTCGACCCCACGACTGCGCCGCCCTCCGGCCATGAAGCTTGTCTCTGCTCTGCCTCCTCATCACGCCTCCCTGTGCGAGCACAACCCCGGCTCCCTCGCATTCGTGTGGCTGCTGTCTCTGCTCCATGGACTCCTGTCGAAGCCATGGTCTCCCCTCTCTCTGAGATCTGCCGCCCTGGCGCCCCTGTCCCCATTGTCCGTGCCGCCCGCATCAAGCCACGCGCCTACTTCCACCACGCGCGCGTGTAGGACCTCCTCTCTATCGTGCCCGTTCTATTATTTTTTAAGCGGTGACAGTAGTATAAGTATGTTTGGAATGCAGTGTTCAGATGTGGTGATATTGCTGCTACGAGAATACATGGTGTGTTGACAAGACTGAATTCCGCCAAGATCTTCGGTACTACACGAGTGACCAAGATGGACACGGAGCCTGAACCACAAGGTCGCCGATGGAATCGAAGGATGCCCACCGAGATTCAATGACCCAAAGCTCTTCTTGGTAGACACCGAGACCACCGTGTCCTTCCACGCGGATCCGAAGACCCCATTCTCGGAAGTGAAGACCGATCTCGTGGGACCCAAACCACATCGAACCCCAAGATCTTCGACCCCTAGATGTGTGACCTCTATCTAAGACCTCTATTTTTTATAATATGACCTTGATATCTTGTTGCATATGAATTGAACATGCTTGCATACATATTGCGGTTTGGGGGTATTTTGTCGATTGACCTAAATTAAATATGGAGCACATATGCGGGCTTTTCTATCCTAATAATGCCTCCATTTAAATTTGTGTAGTGAACCAATGTCATGTTTTGTCTCGTTAATCCAACATCTAAATTTGCAGGGTATCTAAACAACTTGAATCATATAATTAATTGTCAGGACCCCAGTTCTGCTTAATATTTCCTAGTCGCATCGCATCTTTGCTATGTCATGCATCATATCATAAACATGCTGATTCTTCTGCCATAGTATTAAATAGTGCATCCGGTGCTTGTTTTAGTGCCTTGGTTCTTCGCGGATTAGGACGTTGAGCTGATGCGAGTATCGACAAGTTCTTCGGATAATGTATCTTCAACCATGTTTCCCAGGCGAGCATTCTCCCCCTTTCTACCTATTTTGCATTTATAGTCTTTATTTACTACTGTTGATCTATTGCTATCCGTGTCGCGATGCTTTAGTGTTCCGTACCAGATATATTCCGTGCGGCCTTTATATTGCCTTGGACACCTCCTATTACCTATTGTTTGGTAGATAGATGGTCTTGCGAGTCATAGTCGCTTGCTCAGGTGCGATCCCGTGTCGTGAAGTACCACACAGTTGTTGGAATGTTGTCATATGCTTTACGGTGGAGAGGATCATGAATTTAAATACAACTATTAAATTGCTGGGATAACTAATGAAAGAGGCACCGGTGGACAATATATGCTATTTGGTTTTTCATGTCCACTTGTGTCCCGTAGGCTCCGAGTACTTGATACATGTTCCTTGATTATTCGCACTATCCACATTCGGGAGACCCTATGGATCCCCCTTAGCCAGAGCTTGATTCATTTCTTATTTCTTGGGGCCACGGGCTTTATTACTATCCTGTACTTATGCCATGCTTTACTGCTTTATTTATGATTGTGCGTGGAGCACCTGTACTGTTTAGGAATTGTGAAGTGTTTTCGCGGTATCAACAAGCTCAGTCACACTTTCGGGTTCCCAATCGTTTACAGCCATTGGCGCAAACCTTGGGTCCATCTCAGAGCAGGCCAACTTCGTTGCGGGTAGCTTAATGGGGTGGCCCCCTGAAATATTTTATGAATCCTGTGATTGCTTTGTCGTGAAAGCCTTGTTGGGTTTTGATTTGGTTTTTCTGAGGTTGATCGTGTGTGTGTTGCTATTTGTGCACCCCTGCAGGTTAAATCTTTCCGAAAGCCATGTCCGCGGTTATGGACGACTTGGAGCACAGTATCTCGATCATAGACAAGCATAACTAAAGTAGTGCTATAAATTTGACTTAATATGTGACTAGTAATCAGCTTCACTACAATGGAATGGATAATAAAAGTGCCAACAACTGGTGGAACTGGGGTGTATCGTGTCATGTTATACCTGCCTAGTAAGTATCACAACTCCAATGGAATGAAATAAAAGTGCCAACAACTGCTGGGTTTGGGATGTCACATGCTAATTGTATCTAACTAGTAAGTACTGCAACTACAGCTGAATGGTTAACAAAAACTTCCCACTACTTATGCTATCAGGATGACTCATGCTATCTATATATGACTAGTAAGTGCTTCAACTATAATGGAATGAACAAAACTGCCAACTGTGTGAGTTCCTCGGTTTGACTTCCTCGTTTGGTCTCGAGGGGAAATGCTAGGATGGGTATGATTGGTGTTAGTATCAGGTTGTACCCGAATAGGTCTTTCTTATCCCTCTCTAATAGCCGATAGATGCATCGAGTCTCTATAGGTTGTTTAGTGCATGATGCGTTGCCGCTTCAGTCCACCATACCTATGTAGGCGAGAGCCGCCGAATTCTAGCCTCGTCATGTACTGGCCTCAGTACTGGCGCTCCTTTTTTTCCTTTGCCCTTTGTCGGCACCCCTTTTGTTTTAGCAGGTTTGAGATCAACGTCGTTAGCAGGGTTACCCTTCCGGCTTGGCCTGGGCAGGGTTATGGACACCTTTGGTTATTCTTTAGGGCTCTTAGCTCAATTTGCGTCTTATCCGTACTCGGATGCTGTATCGTTTTCAAGGTGATTTGGATTTTTGTATTGTATATCTGTA
This sequence comes from Avena eriantha, assembly GCA_910589775.1. Classification (NCBI taxonomy): domain Eukaryota; kingdom Viridiplantae; phylum Streptophyta; class Magnoliopsida; order Poales; family Poaceae; genus Avena; species Avena eriantha. The sequence continues at coordinate 140,860,691 of OU342741.1, read as the reverse complement.
TTCTTGACTCATGGAGTCATTATTGTATATATGTATATGCGTTGTGGGTTCCATCGTGAACTATCGTGTAATGGTATTACTTAGTTTTCCACCCGCACGCAAGTGCCTGGTGGGCGTCCTTGAATTGTTTCTATGCGGGTTTGGCGGGAAGCGCCAAAATCTGCATAGGGCCGATTCAAGGGTGTTACAAATGTCCACCTTTGAAACTACTTTGCCAGCCATGACAATCGGGGGTGGAGTAGTGAATTGGGGTCATGTGATCACTAAAGAATGGAGGGATGTTCGTTTGAGTGGGAGTTCTTTTTGTTTTAAGTATGGTAGTGTAGTTTAAAACTTGAACTCATTATTATGAACATGGTCTAAACACTTTGCAAATCCATTGTTGATGTCTCGCCCACCCACCTTCAACCTTAGCACTTTGCTCGAGAGGGAAAAGATGAAAACTGATGGAACCAACTTCACCGCATGGTTCCGCAATCTTAGGATCCTCCTAGTCCCCTATAATTTGACTTATGTCATCAAGGCTGAGCTTCCAGCTGAGCCTACAGATTCCGCCTCCCAGGAAGAAAAGAATGTCTGGCAGTCCAAGGCGGATGATTTCTCCCTCATCCAAAGTTGAATGCTCTATGCCTTGGAGCCAGAGCTTCAAAAGCGTTTTGAGAAGATGAATGCTTTGGAGATCATTGAAGATCTCAAGGCTATCTTTGCTCCACATGCTCGGTCAGAGAGGTATGATGCTTCCGAGCTCTTCTTCTCTGCCAAGGTGGAAGATCACAACAATATTAGTGAGCACGTAGTCAAAAAATTTGGCTACGTTAAGCGTTTGAATGCCTTAGGTTGCAAAATCTCGGAGGAGCTCGTGATTGATAGGGTGGTGCACTCGCTGCCCCTAGCTACAAGAGCTTTGTGATGAACTACAACAAGCAAGGGATGACTAAGACTCTTGCTAAAGTGTTCGCCATGCTCAAAACTGCTGAGGTAGAGATCAAAAAGGAGCACACAGTGTTGATGGTCAATAAGACCACCAATTTTAAGAAACCGGGGAAAAAGGGGAAATCCAAGGCCAAGAAGCCTAAGAAGGATGGCAAGTTCTTTGCCCGCACCTCTAAGGCTGCCAAGCCTAGCCCTAAGCCCGACTCCATGTGCTACTACTGCAAAGGGTATGTGCACTGGAAACGCAACTTCCCCAAGTACCTTGAAGACAAGAAAGCCGCCAAAGACAAAGGTATATGTGATATACATGTTATTGATGTGTTCCTTACTAACACCAGGAGTAACACCTGTGTATTTGATACCGGTTCTGTTGCTCACATTTGTAACTCTCAGCAGATACTACAGAGTAAGAGGCACCCGAGGAAGGACGAGGTGACGATGCGCGTTGGCAATGGATCGAGAGTCGATGTGGTGGCCGTTGGCACTTTACCTCTACTTCTATCATTGATGACCCACAGGTATAGGGGGTGTATCGTAGTATTTTCGGTAAGTAAGAGTGCCGAACCCAACAAGGAGCAGAAGCTGTTGACGAGTGGCTTGGAGTAGGAATTCTCTGTAAGTACTTAGCAAACGGATTTTTAGGGGTTTTTGATAATGCAGATAAATAAAGTAGGAGTAAATAAAATACAATAATAACAATTGCAGCAAGTGGCCCAATCCTTTCTTTAGCAAAGGACAAGCCGGTTGTATTACTTAAGATGACCAAACATTCTCGAGGACACACGGGAATATCGTCAAGTGCTTTCGCTTCATATAGTTGATTAATCTTCTTTAGTTTGATAAGTGTTGTGTCGGTGAACCTGTGCTAATGTACTGACCTTCCTAGGACTAATACATACATGTGATTATACCCCTTGCAAGCATCCGCAAGTACAAGAAAGTAATTAAGATAGAAACCTAACCATAATTTTAAACTCTGAGATCCTACACTCCCTTGTGCAAAGGTTTCCTAACGGGGGTTTAGGTTTCTGTCACTCCGGCAACCCCTACAATTAGTAGCCAAATACACAATGCATTCCCCTAGGCCCATAAAGGTGAAGTAGTCGATGTTCACATGAAACCACTAAAAGAATAACACCACAACTTAAGTAACAAACTATTGAATCTTTCTCAACACAATTCCACTACTAACAACATGACTTCTCCCATTTCCTCAAGAACTAAACGAACTACTCACAAAACATCATATAAATCAAGATCAGAGATGAAATAATGATAAGTAACAATCTGAACATAACAATAATTCAACGGTTCCACTCAATAGCATCAACTACAACAAGTAATCAACACCGGGAATGTTTCCCCTAAGAACTATGCAAGATTCAACCCAATTGTTACAACGGTATGGAGTGGTGATGATGGTGCTAGTGGAGATGATGATGATGATGATGATGATGATCCCGATGAAGTCCAGCTTGATGGTGGTGTTGATGGTGATGATTGATACGTTGCAAATGTATCTATAATTTTTGATGTTCCATGCTTGTTTTATATCTACTTTCTTATGTTTTGTCCACACTTTGGAGTATTTTTATACACTTTCTTGGACTAACCTATTAACAAGATGTCATAGTGCCAGCTGCCTGTTTTCTGCTGTTTTTGGTTCTAGGAAAGTCAGAAAATGAATATTCTCGAAATTAGATGGGACAAAAGCCAAAGTCAATATTTCACCAAGGGGGACACGGAGCCAGAAGACGAGATGGAGAGGGGCCAGAGGCCGGTCACACCACCTAGCCATGCGGCCAGGCCTGGCCCGTGCCAGGGGGTGGTGTGGCCGCCTAGGGCACCCCCTCGGCCTCCCCTTTTGCCTATATATCACCTCCGATATTGATACCCTAAGTACCCGATCAAAATTCCACGAAAGAGTATGTAGCCGCCATCATCTCCATCCCTAGATCGGGAGGGATCTGAAGCTCTTCTCGGCACCCTACCGGAGGGGAGAATTCACCTTGGAGGCATTCTTCATCACCATGACTGCCTCTGGTGTGATGCGTGAGTAGTTCATCCCTGGACTACGGGTCCATGTAGAAGCTAGATGGTTGGTTCTTCTCCTTTGTGCTACCATGTCTAGATCTTGTGAGCTCCGTTCATGATCAAGATCATCTATTTGTAATCATACATGTTGTGTTTGCGGGGATCCGATGGATATTGAGATGCTAATTTAGATTGATTATTGATTCTATCATGTCTTTGTTATTTGTGATCTTGCATGCTCTCCGTTGTTAGTAGCTATCTTGGCCGAGTAGATGCTAGCAAATCCAAGCTGGAGTATTTATGCTCAATAGTGGGTTCATGCCTCTAGTAATCTACGGAAGCGACAGAAATCTCTAGATGTGTTGTTGCTACTAGGGAGAAAACGGCAATCCTTTGTTCATAGAACAATCGTATTGTTTACTTTACACGCAATGCTTAATGCAATTATCTGTTGCTTGAAACTTAATACTAGAGGGGGTTCAAATGATAACCCGAAGGTGGATTATTAGTCATAGATGCAGTTGGATTACGGTCTATGTATAATGTTGTAATGCCCAATCAAATCTCATAGGAGTCAAGATGATTAGTATATGGATGTATGCTTTCTCGATGTTTGTCAATTGCCCCGTTGTAATTTGTTCACCCAACATGTCATCTATCTTAAGGAGAATAACCACTAGTGAACTATGGACCCTGGTCCTTTCTTTTACCATCAATCTACAACTATTTATTGTTTTCTGTTTACTTTCTGCAAGCTATTACTATCTTCCACATAATACGTTTAATCCTTTGTTTTTAGCAAAACCGGTGAGACTGACAACCTCACTGTAAGTTGGGGGAAAGTTCTGTGGTTGTGTTGTGCAGGATTCCAAGTTGGAAACAACACCTTGGAGGTGTTTCCTTGCTCCTACTGGTTCGATAACCTTGGTTTCGTAACTGAGGGAAAACTTGCTGCTGTGCTCATCATACCTTCCTCTTGGGATTCCCCAACGAGCTCGATATATTTTGGGCCATCAAGCTATTTTGTGGCATCGTTGCCGGGGAGTCAAGGACATCTTCACAAGGGGAGTCCCTCACAACCAATCTCTTTACTTTGTTTTTTGTTTTGCCTAGTCTATTTCTTCTTTGTTTGCTTGTTCTTTTTATCAAAAATATAAAAAAATAAGTACCTACTATAGTTGTTATTTTCGTTGGTTTGTTATTGTCTTGCTTAATCATGCTTTCTATCAATGGTTAGTTTCTTTGAAACTGAATCTAATTGGCAAGGTGGGTTCACGGAAGAATAAAAATATTATTATAAGGAACACCGCTTGTCACAAAAAGGGAAACACTTATGGGAATAAATTGATAAATTGTATACCATTGCTAAAAACGTGTGCTCTACTTATAATGTTACGTATTGCTTTGATAAATCTTGTTGCTGTAAGAGGTATAAACACCTCCCTTTTCAATGTGAGTATAACGATGATGTTACCATATCTTCTTATGTTAAGGGAAATTATGACTTTATGATGTGGAACAAATTGAACAATTTATTGCTTGGAAAGGTGCATTCAAAGTAGCTTATTTTCTTGAAAATACTGTAGATGCACCTTATAAATATGAGGTTTATGATATACTTAAATTTTTCTTTGATAATTACAAGGAAGAAAATGGCTGTATTCTTGAATATCTTAATAGATGCTCTCCACCAGCAGAAGAAACTAATGCCTTGCAGGAGCCTATGGAAGAAGAAATTGCTGAAACTGGAAGCTCATTGGATGAAAAAGAGGAGGAGAGAGGAGGAGAGTGATGATCAAGAGGAGGAAGAATGGGTCTACCCATTCCTACCTTCTAATGAGAGTAACTCTTTACCCCTTACATTATTTGATTGTCCCCCATGCTTACCAAAGGAGGATGAATGTTATGTTCCTGTGGATTCCTTTGAAAATGTTTATAATAAAGCTCTAGATGATGGTCCTATATTGGTTGATAATATTAATTTTACTACTATTTAAAATGAGATTGATCAGTCATCTTGTTATAAATTTGTTAAAAGTGGGTTTGAAGGTTTTAATCCTACTATTTTTGAGCTTGATAAAAATTATGTATTTGTAGATCATGAAAAGCATGCTTTATGTGATAGTTATATTGTTGAGTTTATTCATGAGGCTACTGAAAATTATTATGAGAGAGGAAAATATGCTTGTAAAAGTTTTCATGGTACTGAAACACCTCTCTATTTGCTGAAAGTTTTGAAGTTACTCTCATTTTATCTTCCTATGCATGTCACTTTGTTCTTTGTTAATTTATTTGCGTATAAGATTCCTATGCATAGGAAGTGGGTTAGGCTTAAATGTGTTTTGAATTTGCTTCTTGATGCTCTCTTTTACTTCAATTCATATTTCTTATGTGAGCATCATCAAAATTCTTCTGCCTAGCTCAAAGGCGTTAAAGAAAAGCACTTATTGGGAGATAACCCAAATTTTTAGTCAATAAATTTTTCTTTTGTTGAGTCTAGGAAGTTATTGCCTCTGTAATAACCTCTCCTTATCCTTTTTGTGTGGTTTTTGTGTCAAGAGTAACCTCTAATGAGAGAGAAGTAATGCTTGGAAAAGTTGCTGTCTCGAAACAGATTTTTGTGCTTCGCTGTAAAAATTCATGAAAAATCTATGTACGTCGGTTTGAGCTGTAATATTTTGTGCTTCTGCCCCAGGTTGTTATCCATCTTTCGTTAGTTCAGCACTTTTCGATTTGAGCGACATAAGGTCTTCTAAAAAATCGGTTTCTACCTGCTAGTCGGTTTTGACAGAATTCTGCCATTATTTGCATTTGCTTCTTGTTGATTCCTTTTGGGGTTCTTTTTAGGGAAATTGAGCTTTTTGAGGGAAGTGCTACAGTATCTTGTGTTTTGATGGAAGTTTTACTTGTGTTGGAACTGAACCAAAAGACTTATTATCTTGAGTACACTAATGTTGCTAATGAAGATTGTGTAAAGTTTTGTATGAAGGAACAATTTCAGGTGTAGGGAAAGAATGATGTAATGAGATGAAGAATGGACTAAAGATCAAGCTTGGGGATGCCACCCGTGTCACCCCAAGAAATATCCAAGAAGTAAAAGCGTCAAATCTTGGGGATGCCCAAGGCATCCCCTTCTTCATCAATAAAAATCTCAGGTTTCTTCCAAACACTTCATTTTTATTGTTTCATGCACAGTTGTGTTGTTCTTGGAGTGTCTTTGTTTTCGTTTTTTTTGCTTGGTTTTATTAGTTTGCTTGAATAAATTGGTTGGACCCCTCATTCTTGCATTAGTTTTCAAATAGATTGGTTTGGATTGGAAAATAGTAGGAAAAGTTCATGCTTAAGTGGTAAAGAGGAGCTTGTTTTTGGACGGTGGCCTATGCTTTGTCATGTCATGCTTGATATTGTTTTGGCTTTATGCTTAGTGATTTTTGCTGTAGCATGACATGTTATAAACAATTGAGATTGCTTAATGTGCCTTGAAAGAATCATGTGTTGTTTTAGCATATTAAAGCATAGTATTGTTGTATTCTCCTTTGATGTTTTATTTGGGTTGACTTGACGCATGCTCACACCATGTTATAACTATCCGAAGTCACCATAGCCATTATGATCCTTTAGTTGTCGACTTGTAATATCACTTTATGCTTTAATTAATGATGTTTTGTCGCTTTGCATGATTATTACCAATATTGCTCTCTTAGTTGGTCACTCCCGGTCTTTTGCTAGCCTCCATAACCAAGTATTAGTTCCACTCATGCATCCAACTCCAAATAAAACCAAGTTATTCCAAATAGTCCACCATACCAACCTATTAGTATTTGCTATTCCAAGTATATTCATGTTTTTATCTACCTTCCGAATTAAACTTGTTATGTGAAAATTAGTGATTAAAGCTCTCACGAACTTGATGGCACACTTTACTTTCTTGCACTTAATAATCTTGAACCATTGTGTCCATCTTTGTTGCGTATATGCTTGCGCTTTATAAGTTGAAGTTAGCAGAACCATGTATCATGGGGAACACTTTCAACATTGCACTTATATTCTGTCGATATCATGATTCTTTTGCTTATGGATCCGGTGGTGTGAAATAAAAGGGGAACTTGTAAGATCATGGAGTTTGTATGTGTGTTAGAGAAACGCCTGGGCCGCTAGCCTAAGCCATGCCTAATCATGGTGGAAACTTGCAGCATAACCATAATGAGCACTCTATGAAGCATCCTTAATAAAAACCTATGCAAATAGCAAATAAAAAGATCACTGAGATGCTCATTGTCTGCTTGCCTTGTCATTTGATATGGGATAGCTCCTGTGTCATGGGTGTAGCATCCCAATTGTCTAACAATTGCAATGCTACTAGCCTAGTCTAAATAATGCTACTTCCTACATATAATTAGTTGCATCATCATTATATCATGCTCATGTCATCATGCCACCTTGCATTTGAGCATCATATAAAACCCTTTTCATTTGGTTCTTATCTCATAGGCATTTATTAAATTGTATTTGCCTCTTGATACATTGTAGTTGGTTCTTGATATATTGTGTATGCCCAATTTGAGTTGAGGGCATGTCTCTCTAATTCTTTCCCACACACCAACTTGTCATGTCAACTTTCTTTTGATATCATTCTAATTCTATCATATATATGTGTGTGGCCATATTATCTTGTTTGCTACTTTAATCAAGCCACACATACATATGTATGGATCCCCTCAATTCTTCAACTTGAACATATGGCATGATCCACCCATGCCCTATTCTTGTCCAATCACAAACCCCACACTACGTGTTCTTTTTCTTTTCTCACATACGTGCATGAAAATATACCCATGCATGTTACTTGAAACATGCAACCCTTCACCTTCCCTTTTCCTAACCCATCCTCTTCTTTTTGGTGTTATTTGAAATTCTTGATCTTGTTTGCATGTTCACACACACACAATCATCTTTTCTAACACACACACACACCCAATCCTACCGTGGCCTAACATGTTCCATGCATGTGTATGCACCAACACATACACACACACTTAATTCAAAACCTATCTACCGTGTGCATATGGCCATACATACACCACAAACCTCCACCCCTTTGCCTTTTTGCTTGACCCACAAGATGACCAGTCTCATGTCTCATCTCCCTGGTCCCTTCTTTCTTCCTATTTAAGCAAAGTAGAGAGACGGGGAGAAGACTACCTGATGCCCCTCCTTTCTTTCTTGTGCAAAAGCCACAACTCCCATGTGATGCTCCCCATCCCTATCTCCCTTGATCAGCCACCACCACGTAGCACCACACTCCCCTGGTCCCCTCCCAGCTTCCTCCCCCTCTCGATGGCCAGCTAGTAACAGATGGAGAGAGAGCCTAGCTACCCGATGCCCACCACCTCCCTCTCTAGCTTTTGAAAAGCAATCACATGCCCCATGTGCTCCTTTCCCCTCCTCCAAGCCAGCAACCCACGCGCCTAGCACCATCTCGACCGCGTCCCAGATCGAGATCTGGACGCCGTGCACTTCTCCTTCCTCTCCAAGGCGAGCTCCACCTCTCCCATGGCAGCCATGCCTACACTAAAAACCCTAGCTCGCCTAACCTCTTCACCTCGACGACCTGGAGCTCCCCAAGGCTGGCCAAGTGCTCCACCATGATCTTCTGTTGCTCTCCTTCTTCTTGAACCAGCCACCATCCAGGAGCTCGCTACAAAAACGCTCGCCGCCGCCGTGCCCGCCATGGTCACCGCCACCAGTGGTGCTTCAACCGGTTGCCTCCGACGCCCACGAGCTCCGCCTTCGCATCTGTACCAGCTAGGTGAGCCTCACTGCCTCCCTCCATCTCCCATGCACGCCGTACGAAGCCGTCACACGCACCTCTCTGCACCGCCACTCGCCGCGCGCAGTAGCACATGCCCAACAACAACAGCAACGTGCGCGCACAGACCTGCATCTGCCCTCTTTTTCCGTCAAGATCCCATCCGCTACAGCTCATCTCCGGAGTCTTCTGGCACGCCGCTGTATAGAGGGCACCACCAGCTCTCCAAAACATCCAACAACACCTCCTTAGCATCTCAGTGTCTCGCGGAATCCTCTGCCCAACGGCAGACGAACTCGCTGTCAGACCTCGGTCAGTTTCGACAGTCACCGCACTCGTTCCGGTCTCAGTTCTTCGCATGTTTCCTGCTGGTCTATTTCTCCTCCGGCAATACCTCCTGAACGACTTTAGTAGCCCTTTTCCTCCTCTTCAATTTGAGTGGCTGCACGCCCTTTTTGGTGCTTTGTGCTTCCCGGAATCATCCCCGAAATCTGGCACTTTCTCGCAGTTTTCTGTCGATTTATCTCGCCGGTCGTCAGTAGGCGAGTGCCTCTGTTCTCCACAAGTTTGCGTCCGCCACAGTTCACCCCAGCGCATGTTATTTGCATCATCGTGTGGCCTCAGGTGTCCTCTTTAAAACGAGCCGCCCCACGCTCATTTTCATGAGGAGATGCGTCATGTAGGAAGCTCGCAAGATCGCACCGCCGCGCTGATTTGCTGTCGAATTCAGTCCAGCGTATGTCAGTTCCTTCAGAGATAACAGCGACAACATCCCTATTAAAAGAGAAATAAAATCACATTTGTCAACAAACTTGACCCATCCCACTGGTTCCTTCCTTAGTTCTTCGGGTCGCTATCCTCGGGGTCGTGAGTTCGAGTCATGGCGCCCCCCTTTTTTTTGCCTTTTTCGTTTTAGATCTCAGACATAGCGCCGGCCCACCTGTCATTCTCTCGGCATGCCCAGTTAGCGTCTGTCCCACGCATATGAGACAGGGCCTAGCTGGAGCTGTGTGAAAAACAGTTTTGGGCTTTAAATCTTTTTCCAGGAAATTAATAAAATGACTTTTTACAACGTAATTCATATCTTTTTAATGCCGATTCGAAAACTAACATGTAATATATGTTTTTCAATCAGAAAAATGCCAGGATTTCAAATATGCCATCCAAAATATTCTTTGAGCATTTTAAATTTTCGAAATAATTTAAATTGCAATAAATGCCTTTTTCTTAATTAATTAATAACTTTAAGTCTATAACTCCAAATTTGACAAATAAAATGTCTAAATCGATCAGCGTGACGAGCCCGTTCCATTTATGCATTACATGTTCTGATTTTAAGCATGCATCATATCAATATTAAAAATCAGAACTGTTTATCGTAATAAATCTTGATCAAATAATTAATAAAATGAGTTAATCTTGTCCCCACACCTCACCCTTGCCTTGCTACATTATTGCCATATAAATTATGCATCATTCATCATGGCATGCTCGTTCGCTTGTCGCATTTTATTCATATGCTTGTGCACTTTATTTATGTTGGCCCTTGTTTGTTTGGTTCTTCTTTCGAATAGACGTCGAGCAGGGGAATTATCAGGAATCCCAGGAGTACTACCCAGATCCATCCCTCGCTTCAACTGAGCTGCCAGGCAAGCACTACCACATGCTTTCATACATATAGTACCTATTGCTTCTATCTTATTCTTGCATCATTGAGTCGCGATTGTATTAAATTGAATCCCAAGTACTGCATAGCCTTTACTTTAAACCCCACCGAAGCTTGTTCCTCCATCCCATGAGTCATTACTACAGGAGTTGTTTGAGCCATGCGAGTCGTAGAACAGCATGTGTAGGGTATGTGAGAGTCTGATGGATAACGAGGGTACTTAAACAACTTAACCTGAGTAGTTTGGGATAACTAATGAAAGAGGCACCGGTGGGCAATATCTGCTATTTGGTTTTTCATGCTCACGTGTGTCCCGTAGGAGCCCGAGTACTTGATACATGTTCCTTGAATATCCGCACTATCCACATACGGGAGACTCTATGAATTCCCCTTTGCAAGAGCTTGATTTGCACTGTATTTCTTGGGGCCATAAAGTAGTTTGTGGCTTTATTACTATCCTGTACTTATGCCATGCTTTACTGTATTATTTAAGATTGTGCGTGGAGCACCTGTACTGTTTAGAATTGCGGAGTGTTTTCGCGGTATCGACAAGCCCAGTCACACTTTCGGGTTCCCAGTCGTTTACAGCCATTGGCGCAAACCTTGGGTCTGTCTCAGAGCCGGCCAACTTCGTTGCCGGTAGCTTAATGGGGTGCCCCCCTGAAATATTTTATGAAACATGTGATTGCTTTGTCGTGAAAGCCTCGTTGGATTTTGATTTGGTTTTTCCGAGGTCGATGGTGTGTGTGTGTTGCTATTTGTGCACCCCTGCAGGGTAAATCTTTCTAAAAGTCGTGTCCGCAGTTATGGACGACTTGGAGCACATTTTCTCGATCATAGACAAGTATAACTAAAGTACCGTTTTTAATTTGACTAAATAACGGACTAGTAAATAGTGCAATACTCATGGAATGGTTAATTAAACTGCCAATGGATGGGTTGTTCGTCCGCTTTCTCGTTAGTAAGCGAGAAGGAGGATGGATCTGTTACTTTATACTGTTACAACTATTGTTTCTAATTCACGGACATCTGTCTATCATTGGTTAGGCGGATGGTTAGCGAGTATCTATAGACTTGTTAGTTATTATCTTTTGCTGCAATTGCGTCACCGCAGGTATATGTCCCCTTTAGAGGCATAAAGACTTGCTGAGTACCCCTAGGGTCTCACACGATAAATTGTTTGATTCAGATGAACAGGTGTATTTGCAAGATGGATACTAGGTGGAGGAGACGGATGATGTTGGCAACGATCACTCGATGTAGAGATTCCGAGGATGGGGATCCATGAGATCTGTGGGCGGGATGTGCTTATTTATGTGGCATCTTATGCCGATTTGCGTCTTGTCCGTACTCGGATCTTGTTTCCCGCTTCCGCTTGATACTCTGTTGATTGCTGTATGAGGAGCTATCCTACACTATTATAACTATCTAGGATATTTGGATCTTGCCGTATGGCGTTGCAATATTTCTATTTCTTTTAGATGGTATGACTCTGAGAACTGTTGTAAGGTAGCTTGCATACATAGTCACTTGTGTATGTATTTGATCTCTTCGCCTGTTGCCTACGCCGCTCGCTCTTGTCTCGATGTTCTTGGAAGTGGTTAGGGCGGCCGACGGGCCTACACGTGGGTGGCCCCTGGGCCCCCGTTGTACTACTTTAACCACTTTTGGTTCATCCAGGCTTGAACTTAGAGCGTAGGGTCCGCGGTTGTTACAATTGGTATTAGAGCCATCCCACCCTTCAGGGTCTCAGCCAAATGGTCGTTGTCAGTCTAGCAAATCTTTTGGTAGCTATGTATACTAGGGAAACACAAAAACGTGAGAGTAGGACTGCTTCTATTTTTGTTCTTACCCACCCACCCACCCTTTTCTGGTAAGGAAGTGTAACGTTTTCAATCCTCTTCTAAAAATGCAAACTAGGATTCACGTATTCTGGGTTTCGTAGTACCATAGGTTGTGTGTGTGTGTGTAATTCCTTGTCTACCTGTTGCATCCAACCTTGTTGTCACAATCTGCCTTTGGTTATCAACTGTTGGTACAATCCATACCGACAGGCTTTTGTAAACCGACGTGATCTATCCGACTCCTTGTTAACCGGCGCAATCTTGTTAAGGGTGTTCTTCCTTCCAGCATGCTTTCACAGAATGTGGAGTTGCTAATCCCTATCTGATAAGTGGTTTTGCACATTTATTGGTATTTTAATGCCGAAGAATGCGGAATTTTTTTCTTTGATACATCTGTGTTTCCACACTCCTCTTCAGTCGTGTGTGAAACATTATCTATCTTCCTTTTATCGGCATGTCCATGCTAACTAATATGTCCATTTTGCATCACTATTCTATGTCTTAATTCACTATTATTCATTGATATATTTGGTATTGAGAGGTGATACTTATGTTATTTCATCTGTTTTTGCATGGTTGATGACTTTTGGAGCATGGACCGCTGCAGTCAGGATTCTGATGGAAAAGGTGTTGTTTGGAGGCAAAATTCGCGAAGATCAGAAAATCCGGGAAAATATACGGAAAATTCTATTTTCCAGAAGACTCAAGATGCCAGAAGATGGAGTGGAGGTGGGCCACAGGGGGCCCACACCACCCCATGGTGCGGGCAGGCCTAGGCCGCGCCAAGGAGTGGTGTGGCCACCCTGGCCCACTCCAGCCTCTCCCCTCTAGCATATATCTTCCTCCTGAAACCCTAAGACTCGGGGAGCGACCACAGAAAGATTCCGCCGCCTCTGCGGGGCGAAAAACACCGAGAGAGAAAGATCTCTCCCGTAGACAGATTTCTACCGGGGGAATTCCTTCCCGGAGAGGGGAGATCGTCGCCATCAACACCACCATCAAGCTGGACTTCATCGGATCATCATCATCATCATCACCACCATCATCACCATCAGCACCCTCATCACCATCTCCATATTGCTGTAACAATTGCGTTGAATCTTGCTATAGTTCATAGGGGAAACTTTCCCGGTGTTGATTACTCTTTGTAGTTGATGCTATTGAGTGAACCATTGAATTATTGTTTATTTTCAGATTGTTATACATCATTATTCCATTTCTTAACATGATCCATTTGATGTCTTGTGAGTAGTTCGTTTTGTTCTTGAGGACATGGGAGAAGTCTTGTTGTTAGTAGTGGAGTTGCGTTGAGAAAGATTCAATAGATTGTTATTTAAGTTGTGGTGTACTTCTTCTAGTGGTGTCATGTGAACGTTGACTACATGACACTTCACCTATATGGGCCTAGGGGAATGCATTGTGTATTTTGCTACTAATCGTAGGGGTTGCCGGAGTGACAAAAACCTGAACCCCCGTTAGGAAACCATTGCACAAGGGACGTAAGGGTCTTAGAGTTTAAAGTTGTGGTTACGTTTCTATCTTAATTACTTTCTTGTACTTACGGATGTTTGCAAGGGGGTTTAATCACAAGTATGTATTAAGTCTTGGATGGGACGGTACATTAGCACAGGTTCACCCACACAACACTTAGCAAGCTAGAGAAGATTAATCGACTATATGAAGCGAAAGCACATGACAGTCTTCCCATGTGTCCTCGAGAACGTTTGGTCATCTATAGAAATACAACCGGCTTGTCCTTTGCTGCATAAAGGATTGGGCCACTTGCTGCATTTATTCCTACTGTCTTTTATTTACTCGTACTTTGTTTACTTGCTTTATCGAAAACCCCTAAAAATCTGTTTGCTAAGTATTTGCAGAGAATTCCTGATCCATACCACTAGCCAGCACTTCTGCTCCTCGTTGGGTTCGACACTCTTACTTATCGAAAATACTGCGATACACCCCCTATACTTGTGGGTCATCAAGACTATTTTCTGGCGCCATTGCCGGGGAGTGAAGCGCTATTGGAGAGTGGAACTGGTAAAGGAAACTTCTATTGTGAGTATTGTTTACTTCTGCTAGTTGCTTTATTTTCGTTATGGATAATTCGCTGGGTTTCTTATTTGGTAATGCTACTACCACTACTAAGGTAGTAGATAAGCCACCACCTGCTGAGAAAGATGTTTTCAAAATACCTACAAGAATTATTGATCGTGTTATGGATAACTACTATGTTGGGGATGGAACTGTCCATCCCGATGATCATTTACTCTTTATACACGAATTATGCGGGTTGTTCAAGTGTGCAGGTATTACTACAGATCAATTTAAGAAGAAGTTATTCTCATTATCATTGAAAGGAAGAGATGAGGAATGGTAGAAGCTGCTGAAGAATGGTCAAGCTCTGGAATGGGAGGAAATAGTGGCTCTCTTTTATTCAAAGTTTTATCCTCCTAGTGAAATTCATAAAGATCGGAATCAAATATACAACTTTTGGCCTCTTGATGGAGAGAGTACTGCTCAAGCTTGGGGGAGATTGAAGTTACTAATGCTCAAATGTCCCATTCATGAGCTCCCCAACAATATTATTATCAATAACTTTTATGCAAGGCTCCCTCTACATGAGAAGGATTTATTGGACGCTTCTTATGCTGGATCATTCACTCGTATGGAAGAAGTTAAATGGGACCTTCTAGACCATATTCTAGACAATGCTGAAGCTTGGGAAAATGACAAAGGTAGAAAGTCAGGTATTAATTATGATTATGAATGCATTGAATCTTTTATGAAAACTGATGACTTTTGAAATATTAATAATGCTTATGGTCTTGATTTGCAAGTTATTACGAATTGCTTTAGAGCTTTTGCTTCGTATATTGAAATTCCAAAAAAGGGATGGAATAAGTACCATGCGTCTTATAAAGATATTGTTGACCATGTTCCTATTGGGAGCACTAAGTGTTGCATTATTGATCATATCCTACCTGAACCTTACATCGAGAAGATTCCCTTCCCAGATAAGGTAAAGGATCATCCTATGATAACTAATGTAATCACTAAAAGTGGAAAGAACACTGTAAAACCTGATGAACAAATAAACATTGAACCTGTCGTAGCAATTGTGAAAGACCTTGTTACTAAAAGCGTAGAAGATGGGCACATAGTCTTCTGTGAGGATGCTTCCAATATTGTTTCACATCCCAATAGATCTAAAAAGGCTAGTGTTCCTGTGCTTTTTGTTAGAATTGGTGATCATTGCTATTATGGTTTATGTGATATTGGTGCAAGCTCTAGTGCTATTCCTTATGAGCTTTACAGAGAAATTATGCATGAAATAAGTCCATGCGATTTGGAGGAGATTGATGTGGTTATTCACCTTGCTAATAGAGGGACTATCTCTCCAATTGGCATTGTGCGAGACGTGGAAGTCCTTTGTGGTAAGATCAAGTATCCTACTGATTTTCTAGTATTTGGTTCAGCTGCTAGTAAAACTTATCCTATCATTTTCGGTAGACCTTTCTTGAGTACTTGTGGTGCTATTATTGATTGCAAGAGGGAGAAAATCTTGACTAAGTTTGATGGGGAATCTTATGAGTTTAATTTTTCGAAATTTACTAAAGAACCTTGCGAAGAGGAAACCCCTAATGAGGATTTTAGAGTTGAACAACTTGCTTCTATCTCTCTTGCTCCTAATAATGCTTTGCAGCAATTTATGGAAGATCACGAAAGTGAGATCTTCATGGATGAAAGGAATGAGATTTACGAGATCCTCCGTCATCAACCCAGGTTGCTTAAACATGACTTACCTGTAGAAGACTTGGGTACCACTTTGCCACCTAAAAAGGACCCAGTCTTCGATCTAAAACCTCTCCCTGATGATCTTAAATATGCTTTTATTGATGATAAAAAGATATATCCTGTTATTATTAGCGCTAAACTTTCAGGGGAGGAAGAAGAAAGATTATTGGAAGTTTTGAAGAAACACCGAGGAGCTATGGGATATACTCTGGATGATTTGAAAGGGATTTCACCTACTATATGTCAGCATTCTATCAACATAGAACCATATGCGAAGCCAGTAGTGGAGCACCAACGACGTTTAAATCCTAAGATGAAGGAAGTGGTAAGGAATGAGGTATTGAAACTCCTTGATGCTGGTATTATTTACCCTATTGCTGATAGTGAATGGGTTAGTCCTGTTCATTCTGTTCCTAAAAAGGGAGGTATTACGGTTGTCCCTAATGATAACGATGAGCTTATTCCTCAAAGAATAGTAGTAGGCTATAGGATGTGCATCGATTTTAGGAAAGTCAATAAATTCACTAAGAAAGATCACTACCCGCTTCCTTTTATTGATCAAATGTTGGAAAGGTTGGCTAAAAATTCCCATTTTTGTTTTCTTGATGGTTATTCTGGTTTCTCTCAAATTGCTGTTAAACAACAAGATCAAGAAAAAACTACTTTTACTTGCCCTTATGGAACTTATGCTTATAGACGTATGCCTTTTGGTTTATGTAATGCTCCTGCTACTTTCCAAAGGTGCATGTCTGCTATTTTTCATGGCTTTTGTGAGGAAATTGTAGAAGTGTTCATGGATGACTTTTCTGTCTACGGAACTTCTTTTGATAATTGTCTGCACAACCTTGATAAAGTTTTGCAGAGATGTGAAGAAACTAATCTTGTTCTTAATTGGGAGAAATGCCACTTCATGGTTAACGAAGGGATTGTTCTTGGGCATAAAGTTTCTGAAAGAGGAATAGAAGTTGATAGAGCTAAGGTTGAGGCAATTGAAAAGATGCCATGCCCAATAGACATAAAAGGTATTCGTAGTATCCTTGGTCATGCTGGTTTCTATAGAAGGTTTATTAAAGACTTTTCTAGGATATCAAAACCCCTTACTAATCTTCTTCAAAAGGATGTACCCTTCGTTTTTTATGACGATTGTAAGGAAGCTTTGGAAACTCTTAAAAAGGCTTTAACAACAGCTCCTATTGTTCAACCACCTGATTGGAGTTTAACCTTTGAAATAATGTGTGATGCTAGTGATTTTGCTGTAGGTGCTGTCCTTGGGCAACGTATTGATAAAAAGCTGAACGTTATCCATTATGCTAGTAAGACTCTAGACGCTGCTCAAAGGAATTATTGCTACTACTGAAAAGGAATTTCTAGCTGTTGTCTTTGCTTGTGATAAGTTTAGGCCCTATATTGTGGACTCAAAAGTAACTATTCATACTGATCATGCTGCTATTAAATATCTTATGACAAAGAAGGACGCTAAGCCTAGGCTTATTAGATGGGTACTGCTTTTACAAGAGTTTGATCTACATATAGTAGATAGAAAGGGTGCTGAAAATCCTGTAGCTGATAATTTATCTCGCTTGGAAAACATCTCTTTTGATCCTATGCATGTTAATGATAGTTTTCCAAATGAGCAATCAGCCGCAGTAGGGGTGAACTCGCGAGGAAGCCCTTGGTATGCTGATTATGCTAACTTTATTGTCTCCAAGTATTTGCCTCCAACTTTTACAGCTCAGCAAAGAAGAACGTTCTTTTATGATTTGAGGCATTATTTTTGGGATGACCCACACTTATACAAAGAAGGGGTTGATGGTATTATGCGAAGATGTGTTCCAGAGTATGAAAAAAAAGAGATATTGCGTAAATGTCACGGGAGCGCCTATGGAGGACATCATGCAGGAGATAGAACTGCACGAAAGGTATTACAATCAGGTTTCTACTGGCCTACCCTTTTTAAAGATGCAAGAAAATTTGTTTTATCTTGTGATGAATGTCAACGTGTTGGTAATATTTCTAGACGTAATGAAATGCCTATGAATTACTCTCTAGTAATTGAACCTTTTGATTGTTGGGGATTCGACTTTATGGATCCTTTCCCTCCTTCGAAGGGTTACACTCATATTCTTGTTGTCGTTGATTATGTTACTAAGTGGGTAGAAGCCATTCCTACGAAAAGTGCTGACGGAGAAACCTCTCTAAAAATGCTTAAGGATGTTATCTTTCCTAGGTTTGGAGTGCCTAGGTATCTCATGACTGATGGGGGTTCTCATTTCATTCATGGCGGTTTTAGGAAGACCCTCGCTAAGTATGATGTTAATCATAGGATTGCTTCAGCTTATCACCCCCAAACTAACGGGCAAGTAGAGTTATCAAATAGAGAAATTAAATGTATCTTACAAAAGACTGTTAATAGGTCTAGAAAAAACTGGGCTAAGAAGTTGAATGATGCTTTATGGGCTTATAGAACTGCTTATAAGAATCCCATGGGAATGTCTCCTTATAAAATGGTTTATGGGAAAGCTTGCCACTTACCCTTAGAATTAGAACACAAAGCTTACTTGTCATCGGTTTGAGGACAAGTACACCATGAGGGGGTCCTCGAGGTGTGCGGGAGAGAGGGGTGTGAGACGTATGGTGTTCCGCGACGGTGAGCACACAAGTTTACCCAGGTTCGAATCTGCCGGCTTTGGATGAACCCTACTCCTGCTAGCAATCCAGTAATACGGCAGAGCCGGAATATGGGTTACAAGGGTTTCGCCTGTGCGAGTTGAGGGTCTAAAGTATTGGGTTATGCCCTAAACGCTCTCCCTAGGACGGCTTATATAGATATTCGGCCTAGGGTTTACAGGAGAGATCAATCCGGCTACGACTAAGAGTTGGTTACAGAGTACATCTTGAACTACAAGTAACATTATGGGCCTAAGTCGGTAAGTCTTCTGGGCCTTCCCGTAGTCGGATTGGACTCTGTCTTCTCTCCCTAACTGGGCCACCCGTGAAGCAAAGCTCTAACCCGAAGTGGGCCACCCTGGTCAGTGAGGATCTGTGAGGATACCCGGAAAGTATATCCCCAATAGTAGCCCCCGGAGGCCTCCAAGATCCAAAGTCGCATTTTATCGTCGTCTAGCTTGATCTTCGGCTTGCAGAATCTTGAAGGGTTCCTGAAACTTCACAACAACAAATACGATTCGGGTCTTAAATGTAAGTCGGACCTTTCAATTAGTTATTCGGATTTTCCAGCTCGCTTGTAAACTAAGCCGGAACTTGGTCTCTAACGCCACCTGACACAAGCATGGTCAAGTCACGTCATCTGACAGACGTTCCGTCAGCACGACCGTTGGTGGGTCCGCGGTTCGCGGAACCGAGGCGCCGTTTCAATGCGTGCGTGGAGATCGAGGCGATGCAATCATCGCGTGGGCCCTTCCCAGTTCTTTCCACGACGCGTGGCAGTTACACTTTAGCGTTTGCACGAATCTTGGCGCAGGTAGGTGGATATAAGGGGTTTAGATTTCTTCTTCTCCTCTTCACCAGTCCTTCGCCATTCGTTTCTTCCCAATCCTCCAACGCACCCAGAGCCTTTTCGTCCTTCTCCCACAGAGCTCCTAGCGCCGCCACTTTAAGGTCACCCTTGTCCAACGGAGAGAAAAATGGCTTCATCTTCTTATTCTTCTCTGGCGGCGGCGGCGGCGGAAGCAGCTGCGGAGAAAGAGAGCTTCCGGGGAATCTGGATCCCCTGCGCCCTCGACGACGGCGGCCTCAAAAACATGGAGAAGGAGGGGCTTCTCGCTGCCGGCGACTGGCGGAGCGGTTCCGGCGAAACCATCCCCAATCCATGCGAGGGCGAACGCGTCCACTTCGGCACCCATCTGGACCGAGGTTTGTCCTTTCCTCCGTCGGAGTTCTTCTCCGAGGTGATTGACCACTATGGAGTACAACTCCATAATCTTCCTCCCAATTCTCTTCTAGAGATGAGCGCATATGCCGCGCTTTGCGAGGGCTTTCTCGGCATTAGGCCGAGTTTGCTTCTCTTCCGGTACTACTTCCATGTCCGAAGAAATTCCATTACTGCCGGTGTTCCTTATATCACCGATACTATTAGTTTTTCTGTTAGATGAGACCGGGCATATCCCAAAATTTCTGCCAAAGACTCGGTCAAACAGTGGCCAGCCACTTTTTTCTATCATAGGGATATTCCGGCTCACGGCAAAGCCACTGCTTTGCCGGCTTTTGTCGACGGAGCCGCCACAGCCCAGCCTTCCTGGGATGAGGCCGCTCCGGCTCTCACCGACGATTTGATCCTTGCTAAGAGGCGGATCGAATATCTTATCAAGCACAAGGGTCTGAGAGGATCTGACTTAGTCTAGTGCTGGGTCGCATATCGGATCCAGCCACTTCAGTACCACGGGGATAGACTGATGCACTCCATCACGTCTTCCAAAAAAGACTCTCTCCGCATCAGCCCCAAAGCCTACACCATCCAAGGTTACATAAGCCAGATCAAATGGCTGATCAAGGAGCGGATCGAGAGGAAAATTCCGAAGATTTCTCTGGACATGCACATGGCGGAAAACCCCGTGGTAGCGGTAAGCTTCTATCAGCACACCTTTTACGTGTTTCAATCTTTTAAGTCATACACTGCAATGCTGATATGTTTTCTTGTTTTCAGCTTGTTGATCTCCCTGAGTCGGAGCTTGCTCCACTCGAAGGATATCCTCCTGAGTTTTCTCAGGAGACTGAAGTGGTCCCATTGCCGGACCTTGCGCTTAAGAAGCGCAAAGCTCCGATAGTGGCTGTTGGTACAAAGGAAGTGCCCGTTGTGAAGAGGTAACTTTCATTCACAATTTCCGCCTTTGTACCTTTCTCGAATTTCTTTCTGAGACTTAATATTTCCGACTTTACTACATTCTCAGAGCAAAGCCTCTCATTAAGGGTAAGGGGAAGGGGATTCCTGCAAAGCCCCTGCGACAGACGAAGCTTACCATAGCTTCCCCTGCCACGGCTCCTCCGACTCCTGCCCCTCAACCTTCTGCAACACCGCCAATTACTCCTTCTCCGGTTGTTGTAGAAGATCCGGCTCCTCCAACAGCGCATGTGATCCTTGGATCGCACACTGACGTCACCATGGGTGCGTCAGCTCAAGATAAGGGTGAACCCTCTCCGGGTAATGATCCCTCGGCTGAAGTCTTCGCTGACAACCTCCTCAGCAATCCCGGACTTGCCAAGTTTGGCTTATCCCGGAAGTCTGCAGAGGAGATCCAGCGGCTGGCCAGGCAAGTCCTGGACAAAAGCCATCTATCCCCCGAAGAGGAAGCGCAAGAAGTAGAGGACGTCAAGTTCTCTGACCTTCTCGCCCAAGTCCGCCTTCACGACGAGAGGATCAGGACTAGCGAGCTTCCAACAGCCCCAGTAACTCCTCTTACTCTCGCCGAGAAGGTGGCAGCTGAGGTGAACGCGGGATTAGACAAACTCACCCGCGAACAATATGTAAGTCGGAATTCCAACTCTTGTTTTTTACCTTATGTTACATCATATCCTCTAGCCTCCAAGCATGAAGTAGGATATAGAAATCCGGGTTTATGCTTTCATTAAGATGCCAAAGAACAAACTAGTGTAGCCCCCAAGGCTCGTGCTGATATTTAGCAAAAAATATTAGCCCGAGTCTTAAGTAGCTTTCTGACTTTGGGTATTCTGACTTACAAAAAGTGTATTCCTATAACCAGGAATTGTTAAAAAATATCTGTGATAAGCGGAGAGAAATCAAAGCTCTCCGTCTTAAAAATGCTAAGCTCAAGTTAGCCAAGGATGAAGCTGAAGGTAAACATTTTGAGATTCAAACCTTGTCTTTTACTTTTTTCAATGTCGAATTTTTCTGAACTTTTGTTCTTTTTGCCTTACAGCGTTGGTGAAACAATCCATCGCTATGATTGAAGAGGCCGAGAACCTCAAGACCTTGGTGGTGGAGAACAAGGGACTTCGCCAAGAGCTGGATAAGCTCAAGGCGGATCATGAAAGGAGCATAGCTCAAGTCCTCGAGTCCTCCTCCATGGCCACTGAAGAGCGGGATCTCAAGATTGCCGCTCAAGATAAGGTTATCTCGGATCTCAAAAATGAGGTTGGCAGAGAAAAGGATATCTCCCAGGCGCTCCGGGCTGAACTCCAGAGTCTCCGGGAGGAGAAAGCCAAGATTGACGACGTCATTCTTGGTATGTTCCATCTATCTGACTTATCATTTCTTTGACTTTTATCAATGTCAGATTTTCATTGACTTGTTTTGTGTATAGGTCCTCTGAACTTGACGGACTCCTCCTCGTCCAAACCCCACACTCACCGGCTTACCCAAGTCGGTGATCTTCTTCATGACTACCGCCAGTCCCTTGAGGACATTGGCGAGTCTCTCAGGATTCCGGACATGCCAAGCATGTCGGACTTCCAGGTGCGGGAGAAGGCCAAGGAGATGCCGCAGCTCGTTCGGGACTGGAACATGTCCTACGCGCGGACCGCTGCGTAGAACGCTCTCACCATGGTCATGAGCCACCATGGAAACATGGAGATATGGCAAGTGACCAGAGGGTACTACAAAGTAGACGAAGACGGCCAGCAGCAAGACCTTGAAGCCATCATGCACTCCTGTGCCGGATATGGGTGCCACGTAGCTGACCTGACCAGCTACGAGGTGCCCTTCTTCACCCGTGTGGATACTCCGCCACCTCCTCCAGAAGACGTCGAAGAAGTTTCCGACGATGAACGGACCACCTCGGATTCGGACATATCGGCAAGATATCAAGGCGAAGTAGCCAGCAAGCCGACAGATCCTTCATCTCCTCCTGCATCATAGACCAGAAAACTATGTATTATTCCGGAAAAAACCTGATGCGATTGTAAATATTAAGTACTATGACTTTTCTTAGTGCGAAGTTTTTTATCTATTCAGCACTTTTGTCTTAGATTATTTGTGTGCCTGAAATGTTTTCATAAGCACTTAGAATTTTCCGCCTCTACTTATCGTTTATCTGGCTTTTCGCCTCATGCCTTTCGTGAGCCGGCTAAACCTTCAGCCGGAAACTTTGCCGAGCAACGGAGCTCAATTGCTAAACCAGTTTAAACTTGGAACAAAGCCGGCTTCTAGTACCAACAATTCACTACTCGGAAGATACCCGCATCCAGCAATCAGACAAATAACCCAAGTAAAGACTAGAATTTTTTTAGATTTATACCCAAAGGTAGCAGTTTTAGAATCAAAAATCTAAACCAGAACAAACATGAGCATAAAGTACTTTCAAGCATTCTGGGATTTTCGACTATGACATGATCATTTGGAAATAAGATGGTAAAAACTTCTCAGGAAAACTTTGAGGTAACCAAAACTTTTATTTCTCACAGAGCATGTACATATGTATGATTACAAAGAAAGATAAAACTAAGAATAAAAGGGACGTAGCTGAGCAATATTCCACGGTCTGTCTAACTCATCCGGATTTGTACTGCCTCCAGCTCTCTTTCTTTTCTTAGTAGCAGGTCTTTCTTTGACTGGTCTCATGTCAGTTAAGTAGTACGACCCATTGTGCAATACTCGACTAACTAAAAAGGGCCCTTCCCATATTGGGGAAAGTTTGTGCTTTCTTTGTTGCACAAGCCGGAGAACCAAATCACCTTTATTGAAAGATCTAGTTCGGACTCTCTGGCTATGATACTTGCGTAACTTCTGCTGATAGGCTATAGATCTCATTTCAGCAACGACGCGAACTTCTTCCACTAAGTCGAGATCATTTTGTCGAGAAATCTCGGCATCCTCCTCAATATACATGGACACTCTAGGAGAAGTATGAATCAAATCACTAGGAAGAACTGCTTCTGCGCCATAGACCAAGAAGAAAGGTGTATATCCTGTTGACCTGTTCGGAGTTGTTCGCAAACTCCAAATTACAGAGGGTAGTTCCTCTGCCCAAGCCCCCGCAGCACGTCTTAGTGGTGCTTCGAGTCTTGGTTTCAAGCCTTGTAGAATTAAACCATTTGCTCTTTCGACTTGTCCGTTAGCCTGTGGATGTGCGACTGACGCAATGTCAAGCCGGATATTTTGCTCGTCGCAGAATTCAGCCAACTCTCCCATGGAAAAGTTACTCCCGTTGTCTGTGATAATGCTATGCGGATAACCATACCGGATTATAACATTCTCGACAAATCTTTTGGTTGTTGCTCCATCACAACTAGTGAAAGGTTTAGCCTCGATCCATTTCGTGAATTTATCCACCATCACTAAGAGGTGAGTAAATCCACTTGGAGCTCGTTTAAAAGGTCCTACCTTATCAAGCCCCCAGACCGCAAAAGGCCATGTTATAGGTATTGTTCGCAGCTGATTAGCCGGAACATGAGCTTGCTTGGCGTAATTTTGGCAGCCTTTGCATGTCTTGACTAATCGTTCGGCATCTACCTGAGCTGTAAGCCAGAAAAAACCATGTCGAAAAGCTTTTGCCACTAAAGACTTCGCTGCAGCGTGGTGACCACACTCGCCTTCGTGGATTTCTCTTAAGATTTCCACTCCTTCTTCCGAAGATACATAGCGCTGAAAAAACCCAGAAACACTCCGTTTATGGAGCTCACCTTTAACAATAGTATAGGCTTTTGCTCGTCGGATAATCTGTCGGCTCAGCACCTCGTCTTCGGGTAATTTGCCATCTACCAAGTAATCAAGCTAGGGTCGAGTCCAGCTGGGAATTACAGCTAGAACTGCTATTAAAGGTGAGTCGGTTTTGGTCGGATAATCCTCATCTACTCCCTTTATCGAGGGAAATTTAAGGTGCTCTAAAAATGCGCCATCCGGAACCTCTTTCCGCGCAGAGCCTATTCGAGATAGTGCATCTGCTTCCTCGTTTTCTGCTCGAGGGATGTGTTGAACTTCAAACCCCTCGAATGATTTAGATAGATCATCCACGACAGCTTTATATGCTGCCATGTGCTTATTTGCATTACAAATATCCGAGACTTGCTGAGCAACAAGATCCGAATCTCCGTAACATATCAAACGTCGGATGCCAATATCCTTCGCAATCCGGATTCCATGCAGCAGTGCTTCATACTCGGCAATATTGTTTGTCGCTGTGAAGTGGATCTGCAATACGTATAAAAGTTTATCTCCTTGGGGTGATTTGAGCACTACACCAGCCCCTGAGCCCCCCCGAGCCTTAGACCCGTCAAAAAAGAGGGTCCAATATTCCGACTCAGGGAGGACCATGTTCTCCTTGGTCTCTGTCCAATCAGCGACAAAGTCGGCAAGGATCTGGGATTTGATTGCTGTCCGTGGTTTGTACTCAATATCGAAAGCTGCAAGCTCTATGCCCCATTTGGCGACGCGTCCTGTGGCATCGCTATTGTTGATTATATCTCTCATGGGAGCTTTGCTCACCACGGTAATTGGGTGCTCCTGAAAATAGTGTCGTAACTTACGAGATGCCAGAAAAACACCGTAAGCCAACTTTTGATAGTGCGGATATCATTGTTTTGATTATGTTAGGACCTCGCTGACAAAGTATGTCGGACGCTGGACCAGGTGCTCCTGATTTTCTTCTGGTCTCTCTACCACCATAACTATACTGACAACCCTATTTGTCGCAGCAATGTAAAGCAACATCGGTTCCTGAGGTTCTGGCGCCGCAAGGATAGGAGCAAATGAGAGTACTTTCTTCAGGTCTTGTAGTGCAGCTTCAGCTTCGTCAGTCCAGACAAAATCCTTGGTTTTCTTCAGGAGCTTGTATAATGGTGCGGCTCTTTCACCAAGCCGGCTTACAAATCGACTGACCGTAGCAATGCAACCAGTTAATATTGAGAATAGCCTTGATCTTGTCACGGTTCACCTCTATGCCTTGTTGAGACACGATAAAACCTAACAATTTTCCGGCTGGTATTCCAAAGAAACATTTCTTCGGGTTAAGCATGATGTTCTATTTTCGTAAATTGGCGAACGTCTCCTCTAAGTCGGAAATCAATGTTTCCTTATTTTTGGACATGACCGCGATATCATCCACGTATGCATGTACATTGCGTCCGAGTTGATCATGGAGGCAATGCTGCATCGTGCACTGGTACGTAGCTCCTGCGTTCTTCAGCCCAAAGGGCATCGTAACATAACCGAAGGTTCTGAAAGGGGTTATGAATGAAGTCTTGATTTTGTCAGATTCCTTCATCCGGATTTGGTGATAACCGGAATATGCGTCGAGAAAATAGAGGAGTTCCGAGCCTGCCATAGAATCGATAACTTGATCAATTCTAGGCAGAGCGAACGGATCTTTTGGACAATCCTTGTTCAAGACAGTATAATCAACACACATCCTTAAATCAGTGGTGTCCTTTTTAGGGACCATTACAGGGTTGGCCGACCAATCAGTATGGATGACCTCTTCTATGAATCCGGCTAACTCGAGCCGCGCTAGTTCCTTAGCTATTGCCTTACGCTTTTCATCACCAAACCGTCGTAAGGACTGTTTGACGGGTTTAGCGTTCGGGTTTACATTTAGAGAGTGCTCGGAGGCTATTGCCTTAGCTATTTAGCTAGTTCCCTAGGTACTCCGGTCATGTCAGATGGCTGCCATGCGAAGATATCTTGATTTGCTCGGAGGAACTTGACGAGCGCGCTTTCCTATGCGCTACTTAGGCCTGCGCCTATCTGGGTCACCTTGGAGGGGTCATCATCCTTCAATGGCGTCGTCTTCGTCTCTTCTGATGCCTTGAACTCCGGATTTTTCTTTGTCACCTCCTTCTTCGTCGCGGGCATCTCGGACGGATCTATGTTTTTCTTGATCTCCTGGTACTCCTGGGCGTGTAGCACGGCTTCGGCAAAGGTGGCATTTACATCCTCGCACTCTCGTGCTTTCTTCGAGTCTCCCCTGATGGTGATCACGCTGTTGGGACCTGGAATTTTCATCATATTGTAAATGTAACACGGACGAGCCATAAAAGCCCAGTAAGACGGACGTCCGAATATAGCGTGGTATGCGCTCTTGAACGGGACCACTTCGAAGGAAAGTGCCTCCGTTCGATAATTTTTTGGTGTTCCAAAAGTAACTTCCAAAGTGATCTCTCCCAGGGAGTTAGCTTGTCTTCCTGGGACAACTCCGTGAAAAATCACAGAGCTATGGTTAAGCTGTATTTCCGAGATCTTCATCTGGCGTAGCATTTCTACATAGAGAATATTGATGATGCTACCACCGTCCATGAGGGTCTTGGATAAACCATAACCGTCAATAAGTGGATTGACGATTAAAGCGTATTTTCCTCGCCTATGTAATTTAGGCAGATGATCAGCGCGGTCAAACATTATTGCCACTTCCGACCAGTCCAGATACTGAGGGATAGCCGGAACTATTGCGTTGAGCTCGTGGAGAACTGCTTTCTTGACCTTTGTTGGTTGAGATCCGAGGAAGGTGACATAAGTGTCCTTCTTGGTAGGAAAAGTTTTCTTCCCCTCCGACTTGGGATTTGAAGCGTCGGCTTCCTCTATGTCGGAATCTTCCTTGGTCTCTTTGTCCTTCTCGGGATTTTTCTTTCCCTTCTTCCGCTTAGCTTTGTAGCCCGCGGTATCATCTCTCTTGATGTCATCGTTAAAACGACATTCAGTGTTGGTGTGGGACGAGCCCCCATTGGCATCCAAGTGATGCACACATGGGTTATTGGCGATGTCGGCCCAAGTGTAGGTTTTACCTGGTTGTTGCTCTCCTCTACCTTGGACCCTTGATGTCCCACGGCCACGCCCGCGGCCTCCGCCGCGCCCTCCTCGTCCTCCAGACCCGGAAACAGTAGTGACTACTGCCGTCTCCGCGTTGGGTTTTTCTTCCGAGGTGTTTTTGCGCTTCTGGGCCTGTTGCTTTGTCTTTGCTGACTGAGGTACAACCAGGACGTTGAGTAATCCCTCTGCATCGTCGTCAGCATCTGCATACTTGCTCGCTGTTTCTATCATTTCTCCCAGATCAGTAACCTTGTCACACTTCAAGCGATGGCGCAGTAAACCAATTGGGAGACCTGAAATGAAAGCTTCAATCGCAGTTTGATCATTTACTCCCTCGCAGGAGTTCTTGGTGTCAATCCATCGTCCGAGATAATCTCGGCAAGTTTCTCTGGCTTTCTGGGTGCAACGCTGTAGGTCTCCAACCGTACAGGGCCTCCGATATGTGCCTTCGAAATTCCGAAAGAACGCACTTTGTAAGTCATACCATTTGTGGATGGTGTTCGCCGGAAGTTCATTGAGCCATGATCGTGCCGTCTTCCGCAACATAAGTGGGAGATATCGGGTTGCAACCAGGCTGTTTCCGCCTTTAGCGATGCAGCAAGCTTGGAAGAAGTCCTATAACCAGGTGTCTGGCCGAGCAATGTCGTCGTAGGCTTGAATATGTCTTGAGATAGCAAACCCTTCCAGAAATTTTGTAGCTCTGATGCATGGTCCGAAGCATTTTGGGCCCACGTACACGTCATCATTTTCGTAGCGCCGAGCCTCTATGTTGGAGTAGGTCCTGTGCCTTGCGTCGTTCGGGGATAGGGATCGTCCCAAATATCGGTTGTGGCTGCGGTGCCTTGGAGCCGGACTTCGGCTTCTGCCACCACCTCCTCCGCCATGCCGTCCTCCTTGACCTCCTTAGGGGCTGTTGTGATAACTGTGTTGTGGAGAGGGTGGTGCAGCTGGGTTGTTTCCGGCTGATCGCCGGCCTCCGTCCGGAGCGTCATTATTCCGGTTCCGGGGAGGTTCTTGACTATGACGAGCCCCCTGCCGGTTTGTGCCAGCGTGGTTTCCGTCGTTCCTTCGTCCGTCGTTTCCACCATGGTAAGGCTCAGCCGGACGATTTTCATGTCTAGGAGGTGGCATTCTCTGACGATCCTCCTCCCGACGTTTCTCTTTATCTTCTCCCTTTCGGGGAGGATTCCTCGGATTCAGTGCAGCGATCGCGTCTTTTTCTGCTGCTGGAGCGAGGTTGCTCCAGTTATGTGTAGTTCTGCGGTGCTGTCTTGACGATCCGGTTCTTGAATAATTGTCTTCCATGCGTTCGGGGTTATGATACTGCGCCCGAACGTAATGGGATCTTACGCCAGCCCATGCCAGATCTGTGCGACATTGGTCGGAATCCGAGACTAGCTTTTGGCTTCCAGACAGGGCGACCTTTTGCTGCTCTAGTCCCCTATTGAGTAGCTTGATACCCAAATGTATCTCTTCTGGTCCTGGATTAGCCGATAGAATTTCGCGAGCTGCCATGGTATTTTGCACTGGTGTTGGGTAAACCCAATCTCCATTGGTGTCCTTCCGTGGCTCTCCCATCTCATCTCCAAAAAGGACGGCACAGACACGTGGGAATTGGTTGTCATCTACGTGACGCTTCCGTGTCTTCTGATGTAGACGGGACATGTACTCCTTGTTTGACATGCGCTTCTTCTCCACCTCGATGTTTTTGGCTTCATCAAGGAGTTGTTGATGACGCGCTTCTAGGGCTTGGGCCCTTTCGTCCAGCTCATCGGCAGTAAGTTCTGCAGCTGTAGGGATAGGTGTGGTTAATGCGGCATTGATGAGTTTACGCGCACCTTCAGTGATCACGTGTCCATCCACCGATGCTTCTTTTTTCGGCTCGTCTGGGATAAGTGCTCCATCCGAGTCTTCCTCGTATTCCTCGGCAATCACCTCCTCTATCATAGGGTCTTTTGTCGGGGTCTTGTTCTTCTTGTTCTTCTTGTTCTTCTTCTTTGCCTTCTTGGCAGCGCCGGTAGCAAAGACAGCTTTGGGTCCGTTTCCCGGAGTCAAGCTCTGATCGGTACTTTCGGACATCTGGAGTTCGGGATTGTCTCCGACTTCCATATCATCCTGCAATTTGGGAGAGTGTTCCCCGGATCCTTCGTCCATGGCTTCTCCATCTTCTGCAGCTTTGGAGTTGTACTCCTCGTCATATTCCGCGGAGAACTTTTGGAAATCTGCCGACGTCATGGACTCATCCGAGGATGCGGGAACGTCGGCGTTTGTTCCAATTGCCTCCAGCACCGAGTCGGTGTTTTCTCCAGCATCGGCAGAGTCGGATCTGGATCCAACATATCCGACGAAGTGCAATGCATGCCTCCTGAGGTACCTGCGGCTTTCGCGATCAGCCATATCGAAACTTTTAATGGTTTCAAGGATTGCTTCTACGCTAGGGCCTTGCAATATCATACATCTTAGTGTGTACCTGAGGAAAGGCCTGTCTGTCCCGACATCATCAGAGTCGGAATCAGTGTCGCTGATGTGCTCCTCCTGGATTTTGACTTCCACGGGTGGGTCGATCTGAATCTGGCTTCTCCAGGGAGATCCACTCCAGATTTGACTTGGACCGTGATGTCTTCTTCAGGCTCGGATTTCTCCACTATCTCCGCAACTGGTGCGGGCTGGGTGATATTAGGGTTATCTGAGATCCGGAACTCTGCCGCCTTCGCGGACAAAGGGGACCCAGAAAATTCTTCTACCTCTATCATCACCACTGGGGTGGGTTGGCCAGGTTCAGTGAAACCGATGTAAACATCGATCTCGCCAAAAGACATGATTGTGTAGGCAGTCACGGCCTTCTTAGCCGGAATCCAAGTCTCGTCGAGAACGATGAGAGGGACGTCGTTGGCGTAGAGGATGCGACCGACGGCGATGGTCTCGCCGATTCCGATTCTTGCAGATTCCGCTCGGAACGCAGATCTGAAGCTCACTTGCCCCATGGTGGGCGCCAACTGTCATCGGTTGGAGGACAAGTACGCCATGAGGGGGTCCTCGAGGCGTGCGGGAGAGAGGGGTGTGAGACGTACGGTGTTCTGGGACGGTGAGCACACAAGTTTACCCAGGTTCGAATCCACCGGCTTTGGACGAACCCTACTCCTCCTAGCAATCTAGTAATACGGCAGAGCCGGAATATGGGTTACAAGGGTTTCTCCTGTGCGAGTTGAGGGTCTAAAGTATTGGTTTATGCCCTAAAGGCTCTCCCTAGGACGGCTTATATAGATATCCGGCCTAGGGTTTACAGGAGAGATCAATCCGGCTACGACTAAGAGTTGGTTACAGAGTACATCTTGAACTACAAGTAACATTATGGGCCTAAGTCGGTAAGTCTTCTGGGCCTTCCCGTAGTCGGATTGGACTCCGTCTTCTCTCCCTAACTGGGCCGCCCGTGAAGCAAAGCTCTAACCCGAAGTGGGCCACCCTGGTCAGTGAGGATCTGTGAGGATACCCGGAAAGTATATCCCCAACATTACCAGGCAGTGAAAGAACTAAATAGAGATTGTAAGCTAGCTGGTGAGAAAAGTCTTTTTGACTTAAGCTCTTTAGATGAATGGAGGAGTGAAGCCTATGAGAATGCTAGGCTCTTTAAAGAAAAAGTTAAAAGATGGCATGACAAGCGAATACTTAAGAGAGAATTTCATGTTGGTGAGAAAGTTCTATTGTATAGGTCTCATTTCAGATTTTTTGCAGGTAAGCTACTATCAAAATGGGAAGGACCTTTCATCATTGAAGAAGTATACCGTTCAGGAGCAATAAAAATTTCTTCTCTAAAAGATACTACTACACAAGTAGTGAATGGACAACGACTCAAACACTATATTGCTGGAGATTCTTACAATGAAGATGTTGATGCCTTTCAAGTTATAACTCCAGAGAAATTCATTGAGGACCAAATTCAGAGACCTGCAGAGTCCGTTTCCAACTAGGTAACAGTTCTGGTAAGAAAATTTCCGCGAAAATACAATCCAACTATATTTTTGCAGTTTTCAGTCAATAAGGAAAGCTATGAAGCGAAAAAGGGACGGAACCGGAGCCAGGGTGGCCCACGCCACCCCATGGCGCGGGCCCACCCCTGGCGCCGCCACCAGGTGGTGAGGCCACCCAGGACACCGTCTCCGACCCGTTTTCTCCCAGTACCTTCCTTTTGATATGAAACTTCGTAATATATAACCCCCCGGATCTTCCAAGGTTCGTATATCGTATTTTCGTTGTGTTTTTGTTTCGATCTGTTTCTGCCAGGTGTAATCTCAGATTTGGAGCCACAGTGTCTTCCCCTGGAACATCCAAGGGAGATCCCTTAGAAGATATCATCAACCCATATATGAGAGAATTGAAGATTCATCCCAAGGAGTTGTTGCTCGAAGGTGGGGAGGTCCGGATTAAGGAGGTTCAAGGCCCTAAAGGTGAAGGAAATCTGGAGGACAGGATGGAAGCATTGGAGCAAGAAGTCTTTAGGTACAGGAAGATGGCGGAGCGCGAAGTGGACATCATCCACAAGATTTGTTCCGAACTCATCGCCGAGCACCAAAAGGAGACTTCTGAACTCAAAGATGAAGTCTTTTCACTCCGCCAAACAACCAACGAACTGCAAGCACAGTTCTATGACGTTCAAAATCAAAACTGTGAGTATGAGGCTAGATTTAAACACATAAGTGCTGCTGCAAGTTTCAGGATGTTGGAAACCACGATGTCCTTTGTTGATGGGAAGCCTTTACCCTGGAAGACGAACGAAGATGAGAAGATACCACCACCTAAGGAGTAATTCGTCATCAGGTTTGGCATCCCCTTGGTTTGTTCCAAGCTTGGGGGAGTGCCGCGGTATCATATCACTATCTTCTATCTTTTTACCTTGTTAGTAGAGTCATATCATGAATAGAGGAGTTATTTTGTAGTATGGTTTGCATTATGGAAGTGTCCCCTCTCTCGTTAGATTTGTATCCCTTGGCGTGAGTTTCCATTATGGAGTACTAATGAGAAGTTCTATCATTCGCTCTTTTGCATAGCTTATGATAGTTTTCAATTTGTGGTTATATGATTGATCTTGTTGTTAGTATTGGTAGCACTTTGGGATCATTGAGTTAATTCAGTTGGTTTTGGCAAACTTGGCTCGGTCAGTAGCAACACCCTTTTTGAGAGTTGAAAATAAAAAGATAGAAGTACTCTAGAGGAAAATAATTTCATCATCTTTCTTTCTTGATTTGCTCATAAGTCTAGTTTTCTCTAGTTAAGATCTTTTGTGCTTCTAAGGAAGATTGCATGTTTGTCTTTACCATTTGTATGTTTGTTTGTTTCCTTCAACTCTTATACTTGCTACCCAGCCTTGCTAGCCAAAAACCTGTACTGAGAGGAAATTCTTCTCATGCATCCGCCTCCTTTAAACCAAAACCTTCGCCATTTGTGTCCACCATACCTACCTAGTAGCATTATTGCTATTCCAAGTAAATTCTTGTTTTATCTACCTCTCAAATTAAACTTGTTATGTGAAAATTAGTGATTAAATCTCTCACAAACTTGATGGCACACTTTACTTTCTCGCATTTAATAAACTTGAACCATTGGGTCCTTCTTTGTTGCGTATATGCTTGCGCTTTTAGAGTTGAAGTTAGCCGAACCATGTATCCTGGGGACCGCTTTCAACACTTCATTGGTACTTGTACCTAGTTGATATCATGTTCTTTTGCTTATGGATCCCGGCGGTGTGAAATAAAAGTGGAACTTGTAAGATCATGGAGTTTATATGTGTGTTAGAGAAACGCCTAGGTCGCTAGCCTAAGCCATGCCTAATCATGGTGGAAACTTGCAGCATAACTATAGTGAGCATTCTATGAAGCATCATCAATAAAAACCTATGCAAATAGCAAATAAAAAGATCGCTGAGATGCTCACTGTCTGCTTGCCTTGTCATTTTGATTATGGGATAGCTCCTGTGTGATGTGCAAGGGGTACCCCGTTGGCGGTTCTCGATGATACGCATGTATTTACAATGACAAGAGCTTGCTCGTGACTGAAGTTGAGTAGCATGAGGATCGGTACTCATAAGTAAGGGGCATGAGATTTCAACTTATAACTTGTCAAGCATATCCTCTTAGTTGTGTCACTTTAACCTTAATCACCTAAAGATGCCTATGATAGGGGCAATGAGAGATAAAAGCTAGTAAGTATCATAATTTCTGGGAGCTCTTTATGAGACTTGTAATCCCTGCTTCCCTCTTTGAAGGGCCCTTTCTTTTACTTTGTAGTTGAGTCAGTAAACCTATTCCCTTCTATCTCGGCAAGTATTTTGAGTTGATGTGTTTCATTCATTCATACAATGATTTATGCATTCATGTTTCTTATGTTCCTTGTTTTGCACATTGCTCTTATCTTGATGTTTACTACTTTGAAAGCTTTCGTTGAAAAACCAGCTATTTGTGAACTCCAGCAAATTATCAACTATTCTTCGACCAAGAGCTAAGTTTGCCATTACCAATTATGATTCACTTTATGTATCTTTATTGTGTTTCCTTTACTCATTGCAAGTTGAGTTGTATAATAGTGAGTTGTCTTCTATTATGATCTATGTATTTGATGAATGTGATGCTTCTAGTCCGTATTCTTTTATCGACTCTTCACTCCATAAACTTGAGGTCATGTTTATTGAGCTCAGTTTCGCTTGGGGACAAGCGAAGTCAAAGCTTGGGGGGAGTTGATACGTCCATTTTGCATCACTATTCTATGTCTTAATTCACTATTATTCATTGATATATTTCGTATTGAGAGGTGATACTTATGTTATTTCATCTGTTTTTGCATGGTTGATGACTTTTGGAGCATGGACCGCTGCAGTCAGGATTCTGATGGAAAAGGTGCTGTTTGGAGGCAAAATTCGCGAAGATCAAAAAATCCGGGAAAATATACGGAAAATCCTGTTTTTCCAGAAGACGAAAGATGCCAGAAGATGGAGTGGAGGTGGGCCACAGGGGGCCCACACCACCCCATGGCGCGGGCAGGCCTAGGCCGCGCCAGGGAGTGGTGTGGCCACCCTGGCCCACTCCAGCCTCTCCCCTCTGGCGTATATCTTCCTCCCGTAACCCTAAGACTCGGGGAGCGACCACAGAAAGATTCCGCCGCCTCTGCGGGGCAGAAAACACCGAGAGAGAAAGATCTCTCCGGCAGACAGATTTCTGCCGGGGGAATTCCTTCCCGGAGAGGGGAGATCGTCGCCATCAACACCACCATCAAGCTGGACTTCATCGGGATCATCATCATCACCACCATCATCACCATCAGCACCCTCATCACCATCTCCATATTGTTGTAACAATTGCATTGAATCTTGCTATAGTTCATAGGGGAAACTTTCCCGATGTTGATTACTCTTTGTAGTTGATGCTATTGAGTGAACCATTGAATTGTTGTTTATGTTCAGATTGTTATACATCATTATTCCATCTCTGATCATGATCCATATGATGACTTGTGAGTAGTTCGTTTTGTTCTTGAGGACATGGGAGAAGTCTTGTCATTAGTAGTGGAGTTGCGTTGAGAAAGATTCAATAGATTGTTATTTAAGTTGTGGTGTACTTCTTCTAGTGGTGTCATGTGAACGTCGACTACATGAAACTTCACCTATATGGGCCTAGGGGAATGCATTGTGTATTTGGCTACTAATCGTAGGGGTTGCCAGAGTGACAGAAACCTGGACCCCCGTTAGGAAACCATTGCACAAGGGACGTAAGGTCTTAGAGTTTAAAGCAGTGGTTAGGTTTCTACCTTAATTACTTTCTTGTACTTATGGATGTTTGCAAGGGGGTTTAATCACAAGTATGTATTAAGTCTTGGATGGGACGGTACATTAGCACAGGTTCACCCACACAACACTTAGCAAGCTAGAGAAGATTAATCGACTATATGAAGCGAAAGCACTTGACAGTCTTCCCATGTGTCCTCGAGAACGTTTGGTCATCTATAGAAATACAACCGGCTTGTCCTTTTCTGCATAAAGGATTGGGCCACTTGCTGCATTTATTCCTACTGTCTTTTATTTACTCGTACTTTGTTTACTTGCTTTATCGAAAACCCCTAAAAATCCGTTTGCTAAGTATTTGCAGAGAATTCCTGATCAATACCACTAGCCAGCACCTTCTGCTCCTCGTTGGGTTCGACACTCTTACTTATCGAAAATACTGCGATACACCCCCTATACTTGTGGGTCATCACTAACTCTTCCTTTTGTCACCGGCGCTTAATCCTGGAGTTTTACTTCAACATCAATTCTTCTAGGCTAAATACATAACATGTGTCGATCCGATGCTTGTGTTCGTAATTTGGTTCTCGGAAAAGCTATATGACACTTATCATGAGTGGAGTATGGTCAATGCTATCGACACAATCCTCCAAATGGTAGCGGTTATCTCTTGTGATTTGAGTTACACCATGATCATATCTATGCATATTCAAGTATCTTTGGCAATCCGGAGTTTTCTCAAGGCACTACGGTGGTCTATCATCTATTTATCATGCTTCGCATCTTTTTGGAACTCCATATCTGCAAAATTCTCTTTGATACGAGGAAATTGCATCTTTTCGCCTCTGATAGCTTTTCTTAAGGTATGAGCTATCATCGTTCCTTTATCCAAGATCTCTTTATCTTTGTAACCGGCGATCCAATAGACAATGTGAACCAAGTGGCATTTCTTGTTCTCTTCCGAAGGACCAGATAATCTATTCTGCCAGTGCATCTTCTTCAACACGAATCCTTGCTCTTAATGTTGATCTTTCAAAGAGCGTTGAGCTCAGAAAATATTTCGAGCATTTGTCTGTTTCTTCCGCCTCTTGAACTTGATATTCTCGGAATATCTTGTTAATCCGTGGTGGTATATCGTCATGATATGCTTTCTTATTCTATATCAATGGAAGAACATGGAAGATCATCTGTGTCTTTTCTCTCAAGTTTCGTGAGCACTGCCTGTGTGCAAAGTCTCAAAGTGTGAATTCTGACTTCTCGAAGTCACCTATCTCGACCACGTCTTTCTGCTAAATACATCGCTTCAATTCTGGAATCAGCAAGTCCATTGTTAATTCCATCCTCCACCTTCAATCAAACCCGGAGTTTTCCTTGTTGGCGAGTTATCATCGTCGTTCCGCTGAAAATTTCCTCAAGGCTGCTAAATCTCGCTCAATCATTTCAAGAAGAACATGGAGTTATTTTCACCTAGTTCTCGTCAAGTAATCTTTGGAACCATCTCGTTCGATCGTCTATGCTCAATCCACCGGATGCCATGAAGAATTTCTAGATCTTTGTAATCCTTCTGTTCAAGTTGGTGCTATTGTTTTCTTTATCTGTTGAATCTTGCAGTTGTCTCCGTAATCTTCCTTCATATCTTTCTGGTGGCTTGGTACTTCTGATATGACGATAACATCATCATCCTTATCTATCTTGGATCCGGCGAATCATTTGCATCATATCTTTGTTTTTCTTACGGAGTACCATGAGTTCTTTTTGTCAAGATCTTCAGTCTGTTTTTGGGAGTTGGGTGCATGATTTTCTTATTCATTTACGGAGTAATGCTTTTCGTGCGGGATGGAGTAGCTACCATACCACTACTATTATCATTCGCTCTTGTACATTGAATTCGTGATCTAATGCAATTTCACTCATTCCACGGAAGTTAGAAGTGGCCTTTATCCCTCGATACTTTACTTCCGCCATTGTCTTTCAGGAGTGCTCTCTCGAAGAACATAATCAATAATCTCGTGTTGGTGGTCTTGTCTATTCTAGATGGAGCAAAATCTTCAATTATCTGGTGGAAGCAAATGCATTTATCTTTTCGGTTACTCTTCATTCCACTGGAGCACCACATCATCAATCAAGAAGGATGGAAGATATATCTGACTTCCTTTTTGTCAATCCTTTTGCCTCCCGGTAAAGTCAATTATGGTTGATGCCATTAATCACAAATCTAGTCCACATTCCACTTCTTCTAAGGATTCTACCATAAGCTAGCATTCCCTCTTTATCTTGAAGTTATATCCGCGCACCTCAATTGCGTGATCCTTTGGTTCTTACCGGCGCAAGATCTAATCCGACAATGTCTAACTAAATCTTTCCATTGATATCAAGGAACTCTAGTGTTTGAAGGCAATATTGTTTCCGAACTTCTTTTCCCAAATCCGAGAGAAGAAACAATGCTACTTTCATAGTAGTGCATAACTTCTCCAAAGTAGCTCTTTTTCTTCCGACAAGACAAGATTTATCTGCTCTTGTATCTGTAAATCTTTAATCTTAATGGCGTGTCGTTTTGTTCTCCCTGATACATCGTCCTTTCTTTTTCTTTCACAAGTGGTTCTATTCTTTTATCATGTTTCTCGAGAAAACCGGAGCTATGTTCATCCTATCATTCTTGTCTAACGACAATCCTTCAACTTTTCTAACACTTGGTTCTCTAGCAAAACGCAAGACACGCAACAACTCTCGCGAGTTTTGCAAGGTGTAATGGTCGCGCCATTCCGTTGTTAATCAACTTGGGAACGTGCGGACCACCTTTGTTCCGAACACCCGCCTCTTCTTGTGTTGTTTTGTTTTTCCTAGGAACCTCAGGGCGAGATTCTTGTTTAGTGGAGGAGAGTTGTAGCATCCCAATTGTCTAACAATTGCAATGCTACTAGCCTAGTCTATATAATGCTACTTCCTACATATAATTAGTTACATCATCATTATATCATGCTCATGTCATCATGCGACCTTGCATTTGAGCATCATATAAAACCCTTTTCATTTGGTTCTTATCTCATAGGTATTTATTAAATTGTATTTGCCTCTTGATACATTGTAGTTGGTTCTTGATATATTGTGTATGCCCAATTTGAGTTGAGGGCATGTCTCTCTAATTCTTTCCCACATACCAACTTGTCATGTCAACTTTCTTTTGATATCATTCTAATTCTATCATATATATGTATGTGTCCATATTATCTTGTTTTCTACTTTAATCAAGCCACACATACATATGTACGGATCCCCTCAATTATTCAACTTGAACATATGGCATGATCCACCCATGCCCTATTCTTGTCCAATCACAAACCCCACACTACGTGTTCTTTTTTTTCTCACATACGTGCATGAAAATATACTCATGCATGTTACTTGAAACATGCAACCCTTCACCTTCCCTTTTCCTAACCCCTCCTCTTCTTTTTGGTGTTATTTGAAATTCTTGATCTTGTTTGCATGTTCCCACACACACAATCATCTTTTCTAACACACACACACCCAATCCTACCGTGGCCTAACATGTTCCATGCATGTGTATGCACCAACACATACACACACACTTAATTCAAAACCTATCTACCGTGTGCATATGGCCACACATACACCACAAACCTCCACCCCTTAGCCTTTTTGCTTGACCCACAAGATGACCAGCTGCATGCCTCATCTCCCTGGTCCCTTCTTTCTTCCTATTTAAGCAAAGTAGAGAGACAGGGAGAAGACTACCTGATGCCCCTCCTTCCTTTCTTGTGCAAAAGCCACAACTCCCATGTGATGCTCCCCATCCCTATCTCCCTTGATCAGCCACCACCACGTAGCACCACACTCCCCTGGTCCCCTCCCAGCTTCCTCCCCCTCTCGATGGCCAGATAGTAACAGATGGAGAGAGAGCCTAGCTACCCGATGCCCACCACCTCCCTCTCTAGCTTTTGAAAAGCAATCACATGCCCCATGTGCTCCTTTCCCCTCCTCCAAGCCGGCAACCCACACGCCCAGCACCATCTCGACCGTGTCCCAGATCGAGATCTGGTTGCCGTGCACTTCTCCTTCCTCTCCAAGGCGAGCTCCACCTCTCCCATGGCAGCCATGCCTACACTAAAAACCCTAGCTCGCCTAACCTCTTCACCTCGACGACCTGGAGCTCCCCAAGGCTGGCCAAGTGCTCCAGCATGATCTTCTGCTGCTCTCCTTCTTCTTGAAATAGCCACCATCCAGGAGCTCGCTAGAAAAACGCTCGCCGCCGCCGTGCCCGCCATGGTCACCTCCACCGGTGGTGCTTCAACCGGTTGCCTCCGACGCCCACGAGCTCCGCCTTCGCATCTATACCAGCTAGGTGAGCCTCACCGCCTCCCTCCATCTCCCCTGCACGCCGTACGCAGCCGTCGCACGCACCTCTCTGCACCGCCGCTCGCCGCGCGCAGCAGCACATGCCCAACAACAGCAGCAACGCGCGCGCACAGACCTGCATCTGCCCTCTTTTTCCGTCAAGATCCCATCCGCTACAGCTCATCTCCGGAGTCTTCCAGCACGCCGCTGTAAAGAGGGCACCACCGGCTCTCCAAAACATCCAACAGCGCCTCCTTAGCATCTCAGTGTCACCCGGAATCCTCTGCCCAACGGCAGACGAACTCGCTGTCAGACCTCGGTCAGTTTCGACAGTCACCGCACTCGTTCTGGTCTCAGTTCTTCGCATGTTTCCCGCTGGTCTATTTCTCCTCCGGCAATACCTCATGAATTACTTTAGTAGCCCTTTTCCTCCTCTTCAATTTGAGTGGTTGCACGCCCTTTTTGGTGCTCTGTGCTGCCCGGAATCATCCCCAAAATCTGGCACTTTCTCGCAGTTTTCTGTCGATTTATCTCGCCGGTCGTCAGTAGGCGAGTGCCTCTGTTCTCCACAAGCCACAGTTCACCCCAACACATGTTATTTGCATCATCGTGTGGCCTCAGGTGTCCTCTTTAAAACGAGCCACCCCACGCTCATTTTCATGAGGAGATGCGTCCTGTAGGAAGCTCGCAAGATCGCACCGCCACGCTGATTCGCTGTCGAATTCAGTCTAGCGTCCGTCAATTCCTTCAGAGATAACAGCGACAACATCCCCATTAAAAGAGAAAGAAAACTACATCTGTCAACAAACTTGACCCATCCCATTCGTTCCTTCCTTAGTTCTTTGGGCCGCTATCCTCGGGGTCGTGAGTTCGAGTCATGGCACCCCCCCCTTTTTTTTGCCTTTTTCGTTTTAGATCTCAGACATAGCGCCGGCCCACCTGTCATTCTCTCGGCATGCCCAGTCAGCGTCTGTCCCTTGCATATGAGACAGGGGCTAGCTGGAGCTGTGTGAAAAACAGTTTTGGGCTTTAAATCTTTTTCCAGGAAATTAATAAAATGAATTTTTACAATATAATTCATATCTTTTTAATGCCGATTCGAAAACTAACATGTAATATATGTTTTTCAATCAGAAAAATGCCAGGATTTCAAATATGCCATCCAAAATATTCTTTGAGAATTTTAAATTTTCGAAACAATTTAAATTGCAATAAATGCCTTTTTCTTAATTAATTAATAACTTTAATTCTATAACTCCAAATTTGACAAATAATATGTCTAAATCGATCAGCGCGACGAGCCCGTTCCATTTATGCATTACATGTTCTGATTTGTAGCATGCATCATATCAATATTAAAAATCAGAACTGTTTATGGTAATAAAACTTGATCAAATAATTAATAAAATGAGTTAATCTTGACCCCACACCTCACCCTTGCCATGCTACATTATTGCCATATAAATTGTGCATCATTCATCATGGCATTCTCGTTTGCTTGTCACATTTTATTCATATGCTTGTGCACTTTATTTATGTTGGCCCTTGTTTGTTTGGTTCTTCTTTCGAATAGACGCCGAGCAGGGGAATTATCAAGAATCCCAGGAGTACTACCCAGATCCATCCCTCGCTTCAACTGAGCTGCCAGGCAAGCACTACCACGTGCTTGCATACATATAGTACCTATTGCTTCTATCTTATTCTTGCATCATTGAGTCGCGATTGCATTAAATTGAATCCCATGTACTGCATAGCCTTTACTTTAAACCCCACTGAGCTTGTTCATCCATCCCATGAGCCATTACTACTAGAGTTGTTTGAGCCATGCGAGTCGTAGAACAGCATGTGTAGGGTATGTGAGAGTCTGATGGATAACGAGGTACTTAAATAACTTAACCTGAGTAGTTTGGGATAACTAATGAAAGAGGCACCGGCGGGCAATATCTGCTATTTGGTTTTTCATGCTCACTCGTGTCCCATAGGACCCCGGGTACTTGATACATGTTCCTTGAATATCCGCACTATCCACATACGGGAGACTCTATGAATCTCCCTTTGCAAGAGCTTGATTTGCACTGTATTTCTTGGGGCCACAAAGTAGTTTGGGGCTTTATTACTATCATGTACTTATGTCATGCTTTACTGCATTATTTAAGATTGTGTGTGGAGCACCTGTACTGTTTAGAATTGCATAGTGTTTTCGCTGTATCGACAAGCCCAGTCACACTTTCGGGTTCCTAGTCGTTTACAACCATTGGCGCAAACCTTGGGTCCGTCTCGGAGCCGGCCAACTTCGTTGCCGATAGCTTAATGGGGTGGCCCCCTGAAATATTTTATGAATCCTGTGATTGCTTTGTCGTGAAAGCCTCATTGGGTTTTGATTTGGTTTTTCCGTGGTCGATCGTGTGTGTGTTGCTATTTGTGCACCCCTGCAGGGTAAATCTTTCTGAAAGCCGTGTCCGCGGTTATGGACGACTTGGAGCACAGTTTCTTGACCATAGACAAGTATAACTAAAGTACCGTTTTTAATTTGACTAAATAACGGACTAGTAAATAGTGCAATACTCATGGAATGGTTAATTAAACTGCCAACAGATGGGTTGTTCGTCCGCTTTCTCGTTGGTAAGCGAGAAGGAGGATGTATATGTTACTTTATACTGTTACAACTGTTGTTTCTAATTCACGGACATCCGTCTATCATTGGTTAGGCGGATGGTTAGCGAGTATCTATAGACTTGTTAGTTATTATCTTTTGCTGCAATTGCGTCACCCCAGGTATATGTCCCCTTTAGAGGCATAAATACTTGCTGAGTACCCCTAGGGTCTCACACGATAAATTGTTTGATTCAGATGAACAGGTGTATTCGCAAGATGGATACTGGGTGGAGGAGATGGATGATGTTGGCAACGATCACTTGGTATAGAGATTCCGGGGATGGGGATCCGTGAGATCTGTGGGCGGGATATGCTTATTTATGTGGCATCTTATGCCTATTTCGTCTTGTCCGTACTCGGATCTTGTTTCCCGCTTCCGCTTGATACTCTGTTGATTGCTGTATGACGAGCTATCCTACACTATTATAACTATCTAGGATATTTGGATCTTGCCTTATGGCGTTGCAATATTTCTATTTCTTTTAGATGGTATGGCTCTGAGAACTGTTGTAAGGTAGCTTGCATACGTACTCACTTCTGCTGAAAACAGCGTCAGTCCGTGTTAGTTGCATCCAATTCACACAAGTTTAGAGGAAAACAATAGCAAAAGTGTTCGGAAAAGTAGATACGTTTTGGACGTATCAACTCCCCCCAAGCTTAGCTCATTGCTTGTCCTCAAGCAATTCAGTCGAAAACTGAGTGCGATAAAAGAAACTTTCACGAACACATTTGCTTCATATGATGTATATATTCTCAGCATATGATCAACTACTTAAGCAATTCGTAATAAGGAGTATGCAACTAAGTTTACTTAATAGTCATTGCAAGCTATGAAGAGATTCCAACTCAAAAATATTAAGTAGCATGAAACATAAGCAACATTGCAATGCTCATAACAAGGTATGATAGAGTGGTATCTCGCTTGCCTTTGATTGTAGAGCAAACATAAATGCCAAGGCACCTCTGAAATTCAAGTGAAGACTAGAAGTAAAGATGTCAAGGATACAAGCATCAAAGTCATAACACAATTAATCAAGTTTTGAGACAAGCACATTACACTAAGAATGACAATTATGCTCTCAAGAAAGTGCTCATAGAATATGTGGAGACTCAACAAAGAAATGAAAAGGTTTCGAATAGTTTGAAAGGCTTCCAAATGCTGAAAGTATGGTACTCATTAGCTTTGAGCTCTCATTTCCCCTATCATAAGCATCTTTAAATGGTTAAGGTTAAAGTGACACAACTAAGAGGATATGCTTGACAAGTTAGAAGTTAAAATCTCATGCCCTTTACTTACGAGTACGGAACCTCATGCTACTCAACTGCAGTCACAAGTAAGCTCTTGTCATTGTAAGTACATATGTATCATAGAGAACCGCCAACGGGGTACCCCTTGCACATGATACAGGAGCTATCCCATAATCAAAATGACAAGGCAAGCAGACAATGAGCATCTCAGTGATCTTTTTATTTGCTATTTGCATAGGTTTTTATTGAGGATGCTTCATAGAATGCTCATTATGGTTATGCTGCAAGTTTCCACCATGATTAGGCATGGCTTAGGCTAGCGGCCCAGGCGTTTCTCTAACACACATGCAAACTACATGATCTTACAAGTTCCCCTTTTATTTCGCACCACCGGGTTCCATAAGCAAAAGAATCATGATATCAACGGAATATAAGTGCAATGTTGAAAGCGTTCCCCATGATACATGGTTCTGCTAACTTCAACTTATAAAGCGCAAGCATATACGCAACAAAGATGGAAG
The DNA here is from genome assembly GCA_910589775.1 of Avena eriantha. NCBI lineage: Eukaryota > Viridiplantae > Streptophyta > Magnoliopsida > Poales > Poaceae > Avena > Avena eriantha. The sequence continues at coordinate 140,816,346 of OU342741.1, read as the reverse complement.
CAATGGTTCAAGATTATTAAGTGCAAGAAAGTAAAGTGTGCCATCAAGTTCGTGAGAGCTTTACTAACTAACTTTCTCATAACAAGCAAAAATTTTATTCGGAAGAAAACAAGGCATACTGAGCATGCACGGAAAAGCAAATGATGCTAATAGGTAGGTATGGTGGACACTTTTGGCAATATTTGGTTTTAGGGAGTTGGAAACACGAGTAAAGCTTATAAACAGTGCAGGTGAAAGCTAGCAATAGTGAGGGAGCGACAAATGAGAGAGCAATAACTGTCATAATCATGCTTGCAACAAAACAGGACTAATCATGGCATGAAAGTGATTCAAGACCCCTGAGGCAAAATAATTCATCGAGGCTTAACAGATTATTGTTTCAGTCATATGCATGCATGAGCATGTGCCAAGTCAATTTAAGTGAAACATTCAGAGGAGGATACCACAGTGTCATACCAGGTTATGAATAGAGCAATGCAAGCAAACATTCATAAGACATGCTATAAATTATTAGCGAGCTAGAGCTAATCATAAGAAAGCAAGAACTACTAAGCATCCATAAATAACATACACCCTACATGAATAGACTAAGCATTCCCACAATGATGAGTATATGTACAAAAATGAAAACAAATAGAGTTTGTTACCAGCCTCTTACCACACCTCAAGTTGTCATTAATCCTCATTATTGCCCTTCACTTGTGTGGCTTGAATAATAACATGAAACCAAATTCCACTAAGGACTTTTGAACCCTGCAACAAACTCACAAAACCAAAGAAGAACAACAATTTGTTTTTGATTTTTAAAACCAAGAGTCCAAAAAGGAAGAACAAGCAAAGCAAAATCTTTTTGGGTTTTTCGAAAAGTTCAAACAAAGCAAAAAGGGAAAAGCAAACAAAGACAAAAAGAAGAAGAAGCAAACAAAGAGAAACAATAGAAATATTTTTGGTCTTTTTGTGTTTTAGAAAGCAAAAACAAAGAGAGGACGAAAACTAAAAAGAGAACGAAACATGAATATACAAAGTACCGACGAAAAATGATATGGAGATGAGTGTGATGTCGGTGTACCTCCCCCCAAGCTTAGGCTTTTGGCCTAAGTGGATATCAATCCCAAGCTGACTAAGATGGAGCACCTCCATAGTACGGTGAGGAGGTACCCTTGTCCTAGTGCGAGCTCGAGGACGCCCCATTGTAGTGCGCAGAGTAATCGTAAGAGGGCACATCCTCCTGGTGTTGTCTATGGAAGCCAAGCAAGCGGAGCTGCTCGTCCACCTCCTCCTTGGAGCGCGACCACAGCCTCCTGTGAACACTGAACAAAGTAGATTGCGGCAAAGGAATCTCCCTTTCATCCCCGTCAGTAAACAACATCATGTATACTAAACTGTCCATATCAGAGTCAGTAGTGACGAAGTGATGTGTTTTCATGGCAGCAAGATCAAGCCTTTGTGGTGCCAATATAGTATCATTAGGATCCACAGAAATCTCTGACGCAGTAACCATACGTGAAGCAATAATGCCCCCATAAATAGGTCCCCTAGCGGCTAGGCAGCGAGCAATGAGAGAGCCAAGATTGTACCCAGTATCATTATTAAGTGCAGCAGCGAGGAAGGCTAAATGATAATTGGAGATATTACTCGTATTCTCCCAACCAATAATGCTAGTAGCAAGATAATAAGCAAAGTATCAAAGAGCTGGGAGTTGGATGTTTCTTATCTTCCCGCGCTGAGCTCCGCGGTCATCGTCATTGGTCACACCTCGATAGAGCTCCAGCAAATCAGCGGGTTGCCCTTGGATCTTCTTCACGGTCCCTATCATGCTTATACCTATAATGCTGCAAAATCTTTCCAATGGCATGGTAAAAGGCAGATTATAAATTCTGAAAGAAACAGTTGACTAATAGGGGGTGTTAGTGAAAACGAAACTCTTAACGGAAGTTTTGGTGAGCATGGCATATTTCTCACTCTCATCTTCCATGTATGAGGTCAAACCGAACCTCTGAACCAATAGTAAGAAATCATCGAGGATCCTGTAGCTTGCAAGAAGGTATAACAAGGAAAAGTAGATGGGTGAGCATCCCCCTCATCTCCTTCATTGCCAAAGCGTGGTGCAATGAGATCTTCATTGTATGAAGGCCTAAACTGAGAGGCTGATCTTGAGGGCCTTGACCTCCTAGGTGTGTCCCTCTCAAATATTTCTCCAAAGGTGTGGTTGTTCATCTTTGATATTCTGAAATTTAAACATCCATTACACAAGTGATTGCAAAGTGAATATATAATTAAGGGCACTACTCATAGGGACTTGTAAGAGGCCTAAACATGCATCAAAACAATATCTCTAAGCATTGAACAAGCTTACAAGATCTCAAAACCTGTCACCTACAGCAGCAAAATACTCAAGATATAAACCACTAAACACAAATCTACTTGGACAAGCGGAGGAGTCACATACCGGAGAACAAATGCTCCAAATTTCAGCAGCAAAGATGGGCTGAGCAAGGAGATCTAAAAATCATGGGCAAGAACAGCAAGAACACGATTTCGAGGAAAGAACTGATGTTTTCTCGGGAGAGAGAAGAAAGTGGGAAGTGAGAGAGTGAGTGGAGGGCCAGGGGTGGCCCACACCATGGCCAAGCGCGCCCCTGGGCTGGCCGCGCCACCAGGTGGTGTGCTTGCCTGGTGGGCCCCCTGGTACTATCCAGGCACTCCTCTACCCCTTTTTCACGCAAAAATTTAATATGAATTTTTTGGAATTTTTCGAGACACTTTATTTTTGAGCAATTTTCAGGTATAGTTGAATGATTTTCTAACAGAAAAAGGTTTCTAGAATGGTGCAAAAACAAAACAAAGCTAAAACTTTAGAAGTTCTAAGACACTTTAAAATGCAAGCAACTAACAACAGAAAAGTAAACTAAACGAAAGCAAAAACTAAAATGGATAAAATAAAAGTAAACGGAGATAATCATGGTGAAAACATTGTTTTGTTCATTAAAACCCCTTTGGTAACAAGGTTGATCAGGTCTTGTTACCAAAACAATTTTATATGAAACAAAACTTTGTATTCCACTAATGATTATGTTACCTCAACCTTGATAGCAATGGTCCCAATCATAATAGTTTCATATTTTTCTCGTGGTATGGGACAATATATTTCTCCAACTTGGAAGCCCTCAACATGTTCAATTGAATTTAAACCGTATGTACTATCAATCTTCTTGGGGAAATAGACAGTATGCTCCTTGTCATTAACATTAAAAGTCACCTTTCCTTGATTACAATTAATAACGGCTCGTGTAGTATTAAGAAAAGGTCTCCCAAGAATAATAGACATATTATAATCTTCAAGCATTTCAAGTACAACAAAATCAGTAAATATCAAGCAATTATGAGCCACTTGAACAGGTACATCTTCACATATACCAACAGGAATAGTAGTAGATTTATCAGCCATTTGCAAAGATATATCAGTTGGTATTAGTTTTTCCAGTTGAAGTCTCTTATAGAGAGAAAAGGGCATAACACTAACTCCTGCTCTCAAATCACACAAAGCAGTTCTAACATAACTATTTTTAATAGAGCAAGGAATAGTTGGAATCCCTGGGTCTCCAAGTTTCTTTGGAACCTTACACTTAAAGGAATAATTAGCAACCAAAGTAGAGATTTCTTCATTAGGGATCTTCCTTTTATTCGAGACAATATAACTTCATATACTTTGAATAAGGAGGCAATTTAATAGCATCGGTCAAAGGAATTTGCAAGAATAAAGGTTTCATCCACTCACAAAACTTATTATAGTGTTCATCTTCCTTTGACTTGTGTTTCTTATCAGGGAAAGGCATAGGTTTTTGGACCCAAGGCTCTCTTTCACTACCATGTTTCTTAGCAACAAAATCTTCTTTAGTGTATTTAGTATTCTCAGTGTGCCTTTCAAGTTCTTCTTCAACTTTTTCTTTATTAGGAACATCATTTTCTTCATTACCACTTTCAGTTTCAGCATCAGAGACAGATATACTATTAGGATCTTTAGCAGATTCATAGGGTTCTACAATAGTTTTACGTTTCTTTTTTCTTTTCTTAGGAGTAGTACCACTATTTTTAGCTTGTTGAGAATCCTGCTCAATTCTTTTAGGATGCCCCTCAGGATATAGAGGATCATGGGTAGCAGCACCACTTCTAGTTCTAATTTCATAAGCATGTTTTTCTTTGGCAGCATTAACTAGCAAGTCTTTTTGCACTTTAATAAGCTAGTCTATTTGAGTTTGAACCATTTGAAAATGTTTAACAAGCATTTTAACATCATTAGAGGTTCTTTCCACAATATCTTTTAACTCAACAATAGCTCTAGAGTTTTCCATTAGATGATTTTGCACCCTTTTATTAAAATTATCTTTCTTAACAATAAAAACATCAAATTCTTCTAAACATTGATCAGGAGGTTTAGAGTAAGGGATATCACCTTCATCAAAATGTTGGAGAGAGTGTACCTCGATAGTGGATGAGTGGGGAATTGGCTTACATAATTCTTCTATAGGAGGTAAATTATTGACATCAGTTCCGCTTTGCCGCCGCCACTTTAAAATGCTTCAATCTTATGCCTTTCCCTGATAAAGACAGTAGTAACAATTGCAGCAAATAGTAGGATTGAAGGGCGGTAGGCATAGGGATGGATGGACGGTGTTGCATGGACAAGACAATTCATATGGCAATCATGACATAGGGCATTTGCAGATAAATAATATAAAGCATCCAAGTACTAAAAAATCATAGGCATGTGTTCCATATATAGTCATACGTGCTCGCAATGAGAACTTGCACAACATCTTTTGTCCTACCAGCCTGTTTGCAGCGAGGCCTCAAGGGAACTACTGGTAATTAAGGTGATCCTTTTAATAGAGCACCGGCGCTAAGCATTAACATTCCGTGAAGACATGTGATCCTCACATCAAAGCCATTCCCTCTAGTTATCCCGATTGCTGTCATTTCGGGGCCTTTGGTTCCGGACAACAACGTGTGTATACAACTTGAAGGTAAGACCATAAACAATACTATCATAATGAATCAATAACATGTCCAGATCTGAAATCATGGCACTCAGGCCCTAGTGACAAGCATTAAGCATAACAAGTTGCAACAAAGTCAAAACGAGTAGATACTAGGCACCATGCCCTAACAATCCGATGCCATTACATGAACGATCTCATCCAATCCCTACCATCACCATAGCCTACAGCGGGGGATTACTCACTCATAGATGGGGGAAACATGGATGGATGATGGAGAAGCGATGGTGATGATGATGGCGATGATCTCCTACAATTCCCCATCCCGGCAAGGTGCCAGAATGGAGTTTCTGGTTTCGAATCGCGGAATCTGGTGGTGGCGGCGCAGTGGAACTCTTTCTGGAAAAACGTCGAAGCCCCCTTGGTTTTTAGGTCAAGAGGCAACTTATAGGCGAAGAGGGAGGTCGAGGGGGCAGCCGAGGTGGCCACACCACCCTAAGCGCGGCCAGGCCTGGCCCGCGTGGACAGGTGGTGTGGGCCCCTCGTGGCCCTACTCTGTCTCGTCTTCTGGCTCCGTGAGTCTTCTGGTGAAATAGGATTTTTGGCATATTTTCCGGGATTTTTCCTGATAGTTGATTTCTGCAAAAAAACTAGACACCAAGGTAATTCTGCTGAAAACATCGTCAGTCCGTGTTAGTTGCATCCAATTCACACAAGTTTACATGAAAAACAATAGCAAAAGTGTTCGGGAAAGTAGATACGTTTTGGACGTATCACTTACCTACTCGAGGATGAGCAGGAGTTAAGCTTGGAGATGTTGATACGTTGCAAACGTATCTATAATTTTTGATGTTCCATCCTTGTTTTATATCTACTTTCTTATGTTTTGTCCATACTTTGGAGTATTTTTATACACTTTCTTGGACTAACCTATTGACAAGATGCCACAGTGCCAGCTGCCTGTTTTTCGTTATAGGAAAGTCAGAAAATGAATATTCTCGGAATTGGAGGGCACAAAAGCCAAAGTAAATATTTCACCGAGGGGGACACGGAGCGAGAAGACGAGATGGAGAGGGGCTAGAGGCCGGCCACACCACCTGGCCACGCGGCCAGGCCTGGCCCGCGCCACGGGGTGGTGTGGCTGCCTAGGGCACCCCCTCGGCCTCCCCTTTCACCTATATATCGCCTCCGATACAGAAACCCTAAGTACCCGATCAAAATTCCACGAAAGAGTCTGTAGCCGCTATCATCTCCATCCCTAGATCGAGAGGGATCTGAAGCTCTTCCCGGCACCCTGCCAGAGGGGAGAATTCACCCTAGAGGCCTTCTTCATCACCATGACTGCCTCCGGTGTGATGCGTGAGTAGTTCATCCCTGGACTACGGGTCCATGTAGTAGCTAGATGGTTGGTTCTTCTCCTTTGTGCTACCATGTCTAGATCTTGTGTGCTCCGTTCATGATCAAGATCATCTATTTGTAATCATACATGTTATGTTTGCGGGGATCCGATGGATATTGAGATGCTATTTCAGATTGATTATTGATTCTATCATGTCTTTGTTATTTGTGATCTTTCATGCTCTCCGTTGTTAGTAGCTATCTTGGCCGAGTAGATGCTAGCAACTCCAAGAGGGAGTATTTATGCTCGATAGTGGGTTCATGCCTCTAGTAATCTAGGGAAGTGACAGAAATCTCTAAGGTACTAGATGTGTTGTTGCTACTAGGGAGAAAACAGGAATCCTTTGTTCATAGAACAATCGTATTGTTTACTTTACACGCAATGCTTAATGCAATTATCTGTTGCTTGCAACTTAATACTGGAGGGGGTTCGGATTGTAACCTGAAGGTGGATTATTAGTCATAGATGTAGTTGGATTATGGTCTATGTATAATGTTGTAATTCCCAATCAAATCTCATAGGAGTCAAGATGATTAGTATATGCATGTATGCTTTCTCGATGTTTGTCAATTGCCCCGTTGTAATTTGTTCACCCAACATGTCATCTATGTTAAGGAGAATCACCACTAGTGAACTAAGGACCCCGGTCCTTTCTTTTACCATCAATCTATAACTATTTACTGTTTACTTTCTGCAAGCTATTACTATCTTCCACACAATACGTTTAATCCTTTGCTTTCAGCAAAACCGGTGAGATTGAAAACCTCACCGTAAGCTAGGGGCAAAGTTATGTGGTTGTGTTGTGCAGGATTCCAAGTTGGAAACAACACCTTGGAGGTGTTTCCTTGCTCCTACTAGTTCAGTAACCTTGGTTTCATAACTGAGGGAAAACTTGCTGTTGTGCTCATCATACCTTCCTCTTGGGGTTACCCAACGAGCTCGATATATTTTGGACCATCAATGATCTCCCCTCTCCGGGAAGGAATTTCCCCAGCAGATTTCTGCCTGCCAGAGAGCTCTTTCTCTCTCTGTAGTTTTCTGCCCCGTAGAGGCGGCGGAATCTTTCTGTGGTTGCTCCCTGAGTCTTAGGGTTTGAGGAGGATAATATACGCCAAAGAGAAGAGCCAGAGGTGGGCCAGGGTGGCTACACCACCTGGTGGCGTGGCCAGGGCTGGCCCGTGCCAGGGGGTGGTGTGGGCCCCCTATGGCCCATCTCCGCTCCCCCTTGTGGCTTCTTTCGTCTTCTAGAAAAATAGGATTTTCCATATATTTTCTGGGATTTTCTGATCTTCGCGAATTTCACCTCCAAACAACGCCTTTTCTATCAGAATCCTGACTTCAGCGGTCCATTCTCCAAAAGTCATAAACCATGCAAAAACAGATGAAATAACATAAGTATCATCTATTAATATGAAATATATCAATGAATAACCGTAAATTATGATATAGAATAGTGATGCAAAATGGACGTATCAACTCCCCCCAAGCTTAGACTTCGCTTGTCCCCAAGCGAAAACTAAGCTCAATAAACATGACCTCGGGTTTATGGAGTGAAGTGTCGATAAAAGAATACGGACAAGAAGCATCACATTCATCAATACACAAATCATAATAGAAGACAACTCACTATTATATAACTTAACTTGCAATAAGTAAAGAAAACACAATAAAGATACACAAAGTAAATCATAATTGGTAACGGCAAACTTTGCTCTTCGTCAAAGAATAGTTAACAATTTGCAGGAGTTCAAACATAATGGGCTTTTCAATGATAGCTTTCAAAGTAATATTAACTAAGATAAGAGCAGTGTGCAAAACAAGGAACATAAGAAACATGATTGAATAAATCATCATATGAATGAATGAAACAGAACAACTCAAAATACTTGCTGAGATAGAAAGGAATAGGTTTACTGACTCAACTAAAAAGTAAAAAATAGGCCCTTCGCAGAGGGAAGCAGGGATTTCAAGTTTCATAAAGAGCTTCCAAAAATTATGGTACTTATTAGCTTTCAGCTCTCATTGACCCTATCATAAGCATCTTTAGGTGATTAAGGTTAAAGTGATCAAATATGAGGATATGCTTGACAAGTTATAAGCTGAAAATCTCATGCCACTTACTTACGATTACCATTCCTCATGCTACTCAAGTTTAGTCACACGTAAGTTCTTTTCATTGTAAGTACATGTGTATCATAGAGAACCGCCAACGGGGTACCCCTTGCCCGATGATACGGAAGATTCCCCATATCAAAATGACAAGGCAAGCAGACAATGAGCATCTCAGTAATCCTTTTATTTCCTATTTGCATAGGCCTTTCTTTTTTCTATTTTTTATTCTTTTTTTCTTTCCTATTTGCATAGGTTTTTTTTATATAGAGGATGATTCATAGATTGCTCACTATGGTTACGCTGTAGGTTTCCACCATGATTAGGCATGGATTAGACTAGCCGCCCAGGCAATTTTCTAACACATATATGAACTCCATGAGCCTTACAAGCTCCCCTTTCATTTCACATCGCCGGGATCCATAAGCAAAAGAACATGATATCAACTAAATAAAGTGCAATGTTGAAAGCGTTCCCCATGATAGCATGGTTCTGCTAATTCACAACTTACAAAGCGCAAGCATATACGCAACATAGATGGGCACAATGGTTCAAGTTTATTAAGTGAAAGAAAAGTAAAGTGTGCCATCAAGTTCCTGAGAGCTTTAATCACTAATTTTCACATAACAATTTTAATTCGGAAGGTAGATAAAAACATGAATATACTTTGAATAGCAAATGCTAATAGGTAGGTATGGTGGACACAAATGGCATAGGTTTTGGTTTAAGGATTGGATGCACGAGAAGCATTCCCTCTCAGTACAAGTTTTAGGCTAGCAAAGCTGGGCAGCAAGCATAAGAGTTGAAGGAAACAAACAAACATACTAGTGATAAAAACAAACATGCAATCTTCCTTGGAAGCACAAAAGATCTTAACTAGAGAATACTAAGCTTATGAGCCGATCAAGAAATAAAAATGATGAAATTATATTTCTTAAGAGTACTTTTATCTTTTTCATTCAATTCTCTTAATAGTGTTGCTACTGATCGAGCCAGGTTTGCCAAAACCAACTAAATTTACTTAATGATCTCAAAGTGATACCAATACTAACAACAAGATCAATCATATAGTATAAATTGAAAACTAATATAAGATGTGCAAAAAGTAAATGATAGAACTTCTCATTAATATTCCATAACGGCAACTCACACCAAGGGATACATAGATATCTAACGAGAGGGGGGATACTTCCACAATGCAAACCGTCCTACATGATAACTTCTCTATTCATGATATGACTCTACTAAAAAAGGTAAAAAGATGAAAGATAGTGATGTGATACCGCGGCACTCCCCCAAGCTTGGAACAAACTAAGGGGATGCCAAAACCTGATGACGGATTACTCCTTTGGTGGTGGTAGTGTTCTCTCGTCATCGTCTGACTTCCAAGGTAAGGGTTCCCCATCAACAAAAGACATCCTGGTCTCCAACATCCTGAAACTAGCAGCAACACTTATGTGTTCAACACCGGGAAAGTTTCCCCTAAGAACTATGCAAGATTCAACCCAATTGTTACAGCGGTATGGAGTGGTGATGATGGTGCTGGTGGAGATGATTATGATGATGATCCCGATGAAGTCCAGCTTGATGGTGGTGTTGATGGCGACGATCTCCCCTCTCCGGGAAGGAATTTCCCCGACAGATTTCTGCCTGCCGGAGAGCTCTTTCTCTCTCTGCAGTTTTCTGCCCCGCAGAGGCGGCGAAATCTTTCTGTGGTCGCTCCTCGAGTCTTAGGGTTTTGGGAGGATAATTTGTGACTCGTGTATTAACGAGCTCATTGGGGAACCCCAAGAGGAAGGTATGATGAGCACAGCAGTAAGTTTTCCCTCAGTTATGAAACCAAGGTTATCAATCCAGTAGGAGCAAGGAAACACCCCAAAGGTGTTGCAAGCTGAACTTTGGCAGGGCGCACTACCGGTGCCAGCAGCAACGTGGAGACCTTCAAAACACAACCACAGAACTATGTCCCCAACTTACGACGAGGTTGTCAATCTCACCGGTTTTGCTGAAAAACAAAGGATTAAACGTATCGAGTGGAAGAAAGCAGTAAACAGTTGATTCTAGATTGAAAGTAAAAGAAAGGACCGGGGTCCATAGTTCACTAGAGGTGGCTCTCCTTAAGATAGATAACATGTTGGGTGAACAAATTACAGCGGGGCAATTGACAAACATCGAGAAAGCATACAAGCATATACTACTCATCTTGACTCCTTTGAGATTCGATTGGGCATTACAACATTATACATAGACCGCCATCCAACTGCATCTATGACTAATAATCCACCTTCAGGTTATCATCCGAACCCCCTCCAGTATTAAGTTGCAAGCAACGGATAATTGCATTATGAATTGCGTGTAAAGTAAACAATACGATTGTTCTATGAACAAAGGATTGTTGTTTTCTCCCTAGTAGCAACAACACATCTAGTACCTTAGAGATTTCTGTCACTTCCCCAGATTACCAGAGGCAGATTACTAGAGGCATGAACCCACTATCGAGCATAAATACTAACTCTTGGAGTTGCTAGCATCTACTTGGCCAAGATAGCTACTAACAACGGAAAGCATGCAAGATCACAAATAACAAAGACATGATAGAATCAATAATCAATCTGAAATAGCATCTCAATATCCATCGGATCCCCGCAAACACAACATGTAGAATTACAAATAGATGATCTTGATCATGAACGGAGCTCACAAGATCTAAACATGATAGCACAAAGGAGGAGATCCAGCCATCTAGCTACTACATGGACCCGTAGTCCAGAGATGAACTACTCACGCATCACGCCGGAGGCTTGCATGATGATGAAGAAGGCCTCCAGGGTGAATTCCCCTCTCCGGCAGGGTGCTGGGAAGAGCTTCAGATCCCTCCCGATCTAGGGATTGAGATGACGGAGGCTACAGATTCTTTCATGGATTTTTGATCGGGTACTTAGGATTTCCGTATCAGAGGCAATATATAGGCGGAAGGAGAGGCCAAGGGGGTGCCTGGGGCGGCCAGACCACCCCCTGGCGTGGGCCAGGCCTGGCCGCGCGGCCAGGTGGTGTGATCGGGCCCCAACCCCTCTCTGTCTCGTATTCTAGCTCCAAGTGTCCCTCGGTGAAAAACTGACTTTGGCTTTTGTCCTGTCCAATTCTGAGAATATTCATTTTCTGACTTTCCTGGAACCAAAAACAGCGGAAAACAGGCAGCTGGCACTGTGGCTCTTGTTAATAGGTTAGTCCAAGAAATCATATGAAAAGTACTCCAAAGTGTGGACAAAACACAAGAAAGTAGATAAAACCAAGCATGGGACATCAAAAGTTATGGATACGTTTGCAACGTATCAACATCCCCAAGCTTAACTCCTGCTTGTCCTCGAGTAGGTAAGTGATAAAAAGAAAGAATAATTTTTGAGGTGACATGCACCATGATAAAATTTATCAAAGTATTTGTAAAACATTCAAAGTTGGGATCATAGTACTTCAATCATAACATGAAAGACAAAGTTCTAGCAATAAGACAAAGAAACTATGTTGCAACATGAAAAGGAACAAACAAAAGATTCATGAATAACAATACTTTGCAACATGTTTGTTTGTTTCACATAAAGAAATCATAGCATAATAGTATTCAGCTTGTCCCTCATAGAGTAGCAAACATAAATGCATAGGACACCTTCAAAGTTCATAAGAGTGACTAGATACAAATAGTTTAAATCAAGCAATATCAAGGTATGCATCAATCAACAAGTCTTGGGACAATGCACATAGAACTAAGAATGGCCACTATGCTCTCAAAGTAGGTGCATAAAGATAGAGGGTGGAGACTCAATATAAAAGTGGAAGAAAGACCTTCATAGAAGGAAGTAGGGATTCAAGTCTCATAAATAGCTTCCAAAAATTATGGTACTAATTAGCTTTCATCTCTCATTGCCCCTATCATAAGCATATTGAAGTGATTAAGGTTAAAGTGAACAAACTACGGTGTATATGCTTGACGAAGTATAAGTTGGAAATCTCATGTCCCTTGAATACGAGGGCCGCTCCTCATGCTACTCAAGTTTAGTCACCGGTAAGTTCTTGTCATCGTAAGTACATGTGTATCATAGAGAACCGCCAACGGGGTACCCCTTGCCCAATGATACGGAAGAATCCCCATATCAAAATGACAAGGCAAGCAGACAACGAGCATCTCAGCAACCTTCTTATTTACCATGGGAATATGGTGCTTTTTTCTCTCTTTCCTCTTTTCATAATCTCTTTTTTCTTTTTGTCTTTTTTCTCAATATCGGACTCTTTTTTTATAAGAAGAATGCTTCATAGATAGCTCATTATGGTTACGCTACAGGTTTCCACCATGACGGCATGGATTAGACCAGCGGCCCAGGCGTTTCTCTAACACACATACATAACTCCATGGACTTACAAGCTCCCCTTTCATTTCACACCGACGACATCCATAGACAAAAGAGCATGATATCAACTAGGTACAAAGTACAAGTGCAATATTGAAAGTGTTCCCCATGACTACATGGTTCTGCTAATCCCGAACAAATAAGTGCAAGCATATATAACATATACGACACAATGGTTCAAGTTTATTAAGGTCAAGAAAAGTAAAGTGTGCCATCAAGTTTGTGAGAGCTTTAATCACTAGTTTTCTCATAACAAGTTTAATTTGGAAGGTAGATAAAAACATGAATATGCTTTGAATAGCATATGCTAGTAGGTAGGTATGGTGGACTCTTTTGGAATAACTTGGTTTTAGGAGTTGGATGCATGAGTGGAACTCATACTTGGTTGTGGAGGCTAGCAAAAGACTGGGAGCGACAAACTAAGAGAGCAATAATGGCCATAATCATGCAGAGCGACAAAACATCATTGATCAAAGCATAAAGTGATACCACAAGTTGAAAACTAAAGGATCATAAAGGCTTATGGTGACTTGGGATAGTCATAACATGGTGTGAGCATGCGCCAAGTCAACCCAAATAAATCATCAAAGGAGAATACCACACTACTATGCTTTAATATGCTAAAACAATGCATGATTCTTCCAAGGCACATTAAGAAATCTCAATTGTTTATAACAAGTCATGCTACAGCAAATAATACTAAGCATAAAGCCAAAACAATATCAAGCATGGCATGACAAAGCATAGACCACAGTCAAAAACAAGCTCTCTTTACCACTTAAGCATAACTTTCCTACTCTTTTTCCAAACCAAACCAAAGTATTTGAAAACCAATGTATGAAAGAGGGGGTCCAACCAATTTATTCAGCAAACTAAGCAAATGAAACAAAGGAAAACCAAAACAAAAACGAAAAAGAAGACGCTCCAAGAAAAACACAACTATACATGAAACAATAAAAATGAAGCGTTTGGAAGAAACCTGGGATTTTTATTGATGAAGAGGGGGATGCCTTGGGCATCCCCAAGCTTTGACGCTTGTACTTCTTGGATGCTTCTTTGGGTGACACGCATGGCATCCCCAAGCTTGAGCTTTAATCCATCCTTCATCTCATTACTCATTCCTTCCATACACCTGAAATTTTTCCTTCATACAAAACTTCACATAATCTTTATTAGCAACATTACTGCACTCAAGATAATAAGTCTTTAGGTTCAGTTCTAACACCAATAAAACTTCCATTAAAACACTAGCTACTGTAGCACTTCCCTCAAAAATCTCAATTCCCCAAAATAACTCAGAAAATAACCAACAAGAAGCAAATGCAGAAAATGGCAGAAATCTGTCAAAACAGACCAACGGGTAAAGAAGAATTTTTTCGAAGACCTTATGTTGCTCAAATAGAAAAGTGTTGAACTAACGAAAGTTGGATAACAACCTAGGGAAGAAGCAAAAAAATTTATGCCTCAAAAGGACATACAGAAATTTTACACGAATTTTCACGGTGAAGCATAGAAATCTGTTTCAGGACAACAACTTTCTCAATCATTACTTCTCTCTCATTAGAGGTTACTCTTGGCACAAAAAGCAAATAAAAAGGATAAGGAGATGTTATTACTGAAGTAATAACTTCCAAGACTCATCTAAAAATTTTGGGTTATCTCGCAATAAGTACTTTTCTTTAACGCCTTTAAGTTAGGCATAAGAAGCAAGAAAAAGAATCAAGTGTTCTCAAATGAAGAAGCATTAAGATTAATACCAGAAATATCTTCAACAAGGCAAGGTATCTCATCCAAATAATTTCTAGAGGATCCTCTCTCAACGCTCTTGGGTTCACTATTTTCATCAAACGGGTTTTCGGGAATAATCCAATCAAGATTCTTTTCTATGGCTTCATGCATTGCTACTAGTTTAAAGGGAATTGGTATCTTAATTTCCTCCCCATTAGGTTCAGTTTTGTTCATCTTTTCTCATGTACCAACAACATCTACACATGAGCCTAGCATATTGAAACGTTCAAAGACTTTTCTAGCTTCCTTGGCAACATCATAGAATTCCTTAAGCAAAGTTTCTAGAATAAAATCCCTCTTTTCAGGGTCCTCAATCTCTTTAAGTTTAAGAAACATTACTTGCATTAAGGGGTTAAGGTTAACAAACCTAGCTTCCAACATGTGAACTAAAGAAGCTGCAGCAATTTACTAGTTTGGAGCAAGTTCTGCAAGGGATATATCCTCAATATCCTTATGTTTGCTAACATGATTAAAGAATTCTTCAATATTATCTTTTCCAATTATAGAACCACTACCTATTGAAAGGTCTTTCAGGGTGAATTTAGGGATCAACATGGTGAGCTAAGGAAGAGGTAAAAACAATAGAAATACTTAATTTTTTTGTGTTTTTAATAAAGAAAACAAACTTGTAAAACTAATTTTTTGTGTGTTTTTGATAAAGAAACAAGCAAACAAAGCAAAAAGAAACTAAGCAAAACAAAAATAACAAAGTAAAGAGATTGGTTATGAGGGACTCCCCTTATGAAGATGTCCTTGACTCCCCGGCAACGGCGCTAGAAAAAGTACTTGCTGACTCGTGTATTAACGAGCTCGTTGGGGAACCCCAAGAGGAAGGTATGATGAGCACATCAGCAATTTTTCCCTCAGTTATGAAACCAAGGTTATCAATCTAGTAGGAGCAAGGAAACACCCCAAAGGTGTTGCTAGCTGAACTTTGGCAGGGCGCAATACCGGTGCCAGCAGCAACGTGGAGACCTGCACAACACAACCATAGAAATCTATCCCCAACTTACGATGAGGTTGTCAATCTCACCGGTTTTGCTAAAAACAAAGGATTAAACGTATCGAGTGGAAGAAAGTAATAGTCTGCAGAAAGTAAACACAAAGCAGTAAACAGTTGATTGTAGATTGAAAGTAAAAGAAAGGACCGGGGTCCATAGTTCACTAGAGGTGGCTCTCCTTAAGATAGATAACATGTTGGGTGAACAAATTACAGCGGGGCAATTGACAAACATCGAGAAAGCATACAAGCATATACTACTCATCTTGACTCCTTTGAGATTCGATTGGGCATTACAACATTATACATAGACCGCCATCCAACTGCATCTATGACTAATAATCCACCTTCAGGTTATCATCCGAACCCCCTCCAGTATTAAGTTGCAAGCAACGGATAATTGCATTATGAATTGCGTGTAAAGTAAACAATACGATTGTTCTATGAACAAAGGATTGTTGTTTTCTCCCTAGTAGCAACAACACATCTAGTACCTTAGAGATTTCTGTCACTTCCCCAGATTACCAGAGGCAGATTACTAGAGGCATGAACCCACTATCGAGCATAAATACTAACTCTTGGAGTTGCTAGCATCTACTTGGCCAAGATAGCTACTAACAACGGAAATCATGCAAGATCACAAATAACAAAGACATGATAGAATCAATAATCAATCTGAAATAGCATCTCAATATCCATCGGATCCCCGCAAACACAACATGTAGAATTACAAATAGATGATCTTGATCATGAACGGAGATCACAAGAACTAAACATGATAGCACAAAAGAGGAGAACCGGCCATCTAGCTACTATATGGACCCGTAGTCCAGAGATGAACTACTCACGCATCACACCGGAGGCTTGCATGATGATGAAGAAGGCCTCCAGGGTGAATTCCCCTCTCCGGCAGGGTGCCGGGAAGAGCTTCAGATCCCTCCCGATCTAGGGATGGAGATGACGGCGGCTACAGACTCTTTCGTGGATTTTTGATCGGGTACTTAGGGTTTCCGTATCAGAGGCAATATATAGGCGGAAGGAGAGGCCGAGGGGGTGCCTAGGGCGGCCAGACCACCCCCTGGCGCGGGCCAGGCCTAGCCGTGCGGCCAGGTGGTGTGGCCGAGCCCCAGCCCCTCTCTGTCTCGTATTCTGGCTCCAGGTGTCCCTCGGTGAAAACTGACTTTGGCTTTTGTCCTGTCCAATTCCGAGAATATTCATTTTCTGACTTTCCTGGAACCAAAAATAGTAGAAAACTGGCAGTTGGCACTGTGGCTCTTGTTAATAGGTTAGTCCAAGAAATCATATGAAAAGTACTCCAAAGTGTGGACAAAACACAAGAAAGTAGATAAAACCAAGCATGGGACATCAAAAATTATGGATACTTTTGCAACATATCAATAATATACGCCAAAGAGCAGCCAGAGGTGGGCCAGGGTGGCCACACCACCTGGTGGCGCGGCCAGGGATGGCCCGCGCCAGGGGTGGTGTGGGCCCCCTGTGGCCCATCTTCGCTTCCCCTTCGAGCTTCCTTCGTCTTCTGGAAAAATATGATTTTCCATATATTTTCTGGGATTTTCTGATCTTCACGAATTTCACCTCCAAACAGCGCCTTTTCCATCAGAATCCTGACTTCAGCGGTCCATTCTCCAAAAGTCATCAACCATGCAAAAACAGATGAAATAACATAAGTATCATCTCTTAATATGAAATATATCAATGAATAACAGTAAATTATGATATAGAATAGTGATGCAAAATGGACGTATCAGTCGTCAGGATTAATTTTAGTTTTGAATAAATGCTACTATGTACCCGCATTGAGTATGAATATTGTGAGTGGATCTTGCTTGTTGCAAGATTGTTATTCGTTTAAATCTGGAACAAATGGTTGTTCTATTTATATGAATGATGTTTTCTATGTTCATGTGCCTGTGTGTAATGGTTTATTCTTACTGGATCTTGATTGCAATACTCACATGCATAATGTTGATGCTAAACATTGTAAGCATAATCATGACAACTCCATGTTTATGTGGCATTGCCGTCTTGATCACATTGGCGTAAAGTGCATGAAAAAGCTCCATTCATATGGACTTCTTGGGTCGCTGGATCTCGAATCTCTTGATACATGTGAGCCATGCCTTATGGCAAGATAACTAGGACACCCTTCTCCATCACAATGGAGAGAGCTACAGACCTAGTGGGAATCATACATACGGATGTATGCGGACTAATAAGCGTCCCAACACACAATGGTTATTGTTATTTTGTTACCTTTACTGACGACTTAAGTAGATATGGATATATCTACTTAATGAAGCACAAATCTGAAACTTTTGAAAAGTTCAAGGAATTTTAGAAAGAAGTAGAGAATCAACTTAACAAAAAAATCAAGCACCTTCGATTAGATGGGGGAGGAGAGTATTAGAGTTATGAGTTTAACATGAACTTGAAGGACTGTGGGATCATACCACAGCTTACGCCAACCGGAACACCACAGCGTAATGGTGTGTCGGAACAACGTAACCATACTCTATTGGATAGTGTGCGGTCCATGATGTCTTTGACTAATTTATCCAATGTAATTTTGGAGATATGTGTTAGAAACCACCGCTTTTATTTTAAACAGAGCACCGTCCAAATCTGTGGATACTACCCCATATGAGATATTGTATGGCAAGAAGCCAAAGTTATCATTTCTGAAAGTTTGGGGATGTGAGGCTTACGCCAAGAAACTACAGCCTGACAAACTTGAAACCAAGGCAGAAAAATGTATCTTCGTAGGATACCCAAGGGAAACAGTTGGGTATACCTTCTACAACCAAGCCGAAGGCAAAACGTTTGTCACGAAAAACGACACCTTTCTTGAGAAAGAGTTTCTTGCTAAAGGAGTTAGTGGAAGGAAAACTGAGTTAGATGAAGTTGTTGACCCTTGTCTCCAAATTCTGAGTAGCACAATGGAAGCTATTTCGAAACCGCTCTCCAACGTGGAAGAATAGCATAATGATGATGATCAAAATGACAACATCGAAACCCTTGCGGTTCACAAGTCTACAAGAGTTCATACCATTCCTGATTGGTACAATAGCCTTGTGATGTCTGTCATACTAGATGAACAGGAAGAACCTGCAAACTATGAAGAAGCTATGGATAGTGCTGATTCCAAGAAATGGCTAGAAGCCATGAAATCCGAAATAGGATCCATGTATGAAAACCAAGTTTGGACTTTGGTAGATCTTCCAAAAGGCCGCAAGGCCGTGGAAAATAAATAGATATTTAAGAAAAGGACTAATGTGAATGGTAATGTGACCATTCACAAAGCTCAACTTGTCACAAAGGGGTTTAGACAAATTCAAGGAGTTGACTACGATGAGACTTTCTCTCCCGTAGTGATGCTTAAGGCTGTCCAGATTTTACTAGCAGTTGCTGCTCATTTTGACTATGAAATATGGTAGATGGATGTCAAAACCATGTTCCTAAATGGATACATTTATGAAGAGTTGTATATGATGAAACTGGCAGGTTTTGTTGATCCTAAGGATGCTAGAAAGGTGTACAAACTTTAGCAATCCATTTATGGATTGAAGCAAGCATCTCGGATTTGGAACCAACATTTTGATCAAGTGATCAAGAGTTTTTGATTCATCCAAAATCAACAAGAGTTCTGTGTTTAAAAGAAAGCGAGTGGGAGCTCAATGGTTTTCCTATTAGTATATGTGGATGACATATTACTTGTGGGAAACGATGGGGAACTTATGAAAAGCATGAAAGCATGTTTGAGTAGTCAATCTTCCATGAAGGACTTAGGTGAAGCTGCATACATATTAGGAATCAAGATCTATAGAGATAGATCAAGGCGCCTAATTGCATTAAGTCAAAGTACTTACATCGAAAATATTTTCAAAAGGTTCAAATTGGAAGATGCCAAAAGGGTTTTCTGCCAATGATGAAGAATAACACACTGAGTTTGACTCAGTGTCCAGCAACTGATGCTGATAGAGAAAGGATGTCTTACGTCCCCTATGTTTTAGCCATAGGATCTATCATGTATGCAATGCTAAGTACTCAACCTGATGTGGCATTGGCTCTTAGTCTGACGAGCCGATACCAAAGTAATCCAGGATCAGATCACTGGACAACTGTGAAGAATATCCTAAAGTATCTCAAGAGAACTAAGGATATGTTCCTAGTCTATGGAGGAAGTGATGAAGCTCTAAACATAACTGGTTACATGGATGCGAGCTGGAACTCAAATCTTGATGACTCGAACTCTTAGACAGAATATGTGTTTCTAGTGAATGGTGGGGCGGTAAGCTGGAAGAGCAAGAAGCAGTCGGTGGTGGCGTAGTCTTCAATGGAGTCTGAATACATTGCTGCAGCTGATGCGGCGAATGAAGCTGTTTGGGTAAGGAATTTCATCATCGGACTAGGAGTCATTTGATGACCACAAGTATAGGGGTGTATCGCAGTATTTTCGATAAGTAAGAGTGTCAAACCCAATGAGGAGCAGAAGGTGTTGACGAGTGCCTTGGAGCAGGAATTCTCTGTAAATACTTAGCAAACGGATTTTTAGGGGTTTTTGATAATGCAGGTAAATAAAGTACGAGTAAATAAAAGACAATAAGAATAAATGCATCAAGTGGCCTAATCCTTTCTTTAGCAAAGGACAAGCCGGTTGTATTACTTAAGATGACCAAACGTTCTCGAGGACACATGGGAATATCGTCAAGTGCTTTCGCTTCATATAGTTGATTAATCTTCTTTAGTTTGCTAAGTGTTGTGTGGGTGAACCTGTGCTAATGTACCAACCTTCCTAGGACTAATACATACTTGTGATTATACCCCTTGCAAGCATCCGTGAGTACAAGAAAGTAATTAAGGTAGAAACCTAACCACAACTTTAAACTCTAAGACCCTGACGTCCCTTGTGCAAAGGTTTCCTAATGGGGGTTCAGGTTTCTATCACTCCGGCAACCCCTGCGATTAGTAGCCAAATACACAATGCATTCCCCTAGGCCCATATAGGTGAAGTGTCATGTAGTCAACATTCACATGACACCACTAGAAGAAGTACACCACAACTTAAATATCAAACCATTGAATCTTTCTCAAGACAATTCCACTACTAACAAGATGACTTCTCCCATGTCTTCAAGAACTAAACGAACTACTCACAAGAAATCATATGGATCATGATCAGAGATGAAATAATGATGTGTAACACTCTGAACATAAATGATAATTCAATGGTTCACTTAATAGCATCAACTACAAGGAGTAATCAACACTAGGAAAGTTTCCCCTAAGAACTATGCAAGATTCAACCCAATTGTTACAGCGGTATGAAGTGGTGATGATGGTGTTGGTGGAGATGATGGTGCTGATGATGATGATGATCCCGATGAAGTCCAGCTTGATGGTGGTGTTGATGGCGATGATCTCCCCTCTCCAGGAAGGAATTCCCCCGGCAGAATTCTGTCTGCCGGAGAGATCTTTCTCTTTCGGTGTTTTCCGCCCCGTAGAGGCGGCGGAATCTTTCTATGGTTGCTCCCCGAGTCTTAGGGTTTTGGGAGGATAATATACGCTAGAGGGGATAGGCCGGAGTGGACCAGGGCAGCCACCCCACCTGGTGGCGCGGCCTGGGGTGGCCCGCACCAGGGGGTGGTGTGGGCCCCCTGTGGCCCATCTCCACTTCCCCTTCTGGCTTTCTTCGTCTTCTGGAAAAATAGGATTTTCCATATATTTTCCCAGATTTCCTAATCTTCGCGAATTTTGACTCCAAACAGCACCTTTTCCATCAGAATCCTGACTGCAGTGGTACATGCTCCAAAAGTCATCAACCATGCAAAGACAGATGAAATAATATAAGTATCATCTCTTAATATGAAATATATCAATGAATAACAGTAAATTATGATATAGAATAGTGATGCAAAGTGGACATATCAACTCCCCCCAAGCTTAGACTTCGCTTGTCCCTAAGCGAAACTGAACTCAATAAACATGACCTCGGGTTTATGGAGTGAAGAGTCGATAAAAGAATACGGACAAGAAGCATCACATTCATCAATACATAAGTCATAATAGAAGACAACTCACTATTATATAACTTTTAACTTGCAATAAGTAAAGGAAACACAATAAAGATACATAAAGTAAATCATAATTGGTAATGGCAAACTTAGCTCTTGGTCGAAGAATAGTTGACAATTTGCTGGAGTTCACAAATAACTGATTTTCAATGGTAGCTTTAAAAGTAGTAGACACTAAGATAAGCGCAAAGTGCAAAACAAGGAATATAAGAAACATGATTGAATAAATCATCATATGAATGAATGAAACACAACAACTCAAAATACTTGTTGAGGTAGAAGGGAAATATGTTTACTGACTCAACTGAAAAGTAAAAGAAAGGCCCTTCGCAGAGGGAAGCAGGGATTTCAAGTTTCATAAAGAGCTTCCAAAAATTATTATTAGCTTTAAGCTCTCATTGCCCCTATCATAGGCATCTTTAGGTGATTAAGGTTAAAGTGATCAAATATGAGGATATGCTTCACAAGTTGTAAGTTGAAAATCTCATGTCCCTTGAATACGAGGGTCGCTCCTCATGCTCCTCAAGTTTAGTCACCGGTAAGTTCTTGTCAAAGTAAGTACATGTGTATTATGGAGAACCGCCAACAGGGTACCCCTTGCCCGATGATTCGGAAGAATCCCCATATCAAAATGACAAGGCAAGCACACAACAAGCATCTCAACAATCTTCTTATTTACCATGGGAATATGGTGCTTTTTTCTATTTCCTCTTTTCTCATCTTTTTTTCTTTTTCTCAGTCTCTATCTCTTCTCTTTTTTTATAAGAAGAATGCTTCATAGATGCTGATTATGGTTACGCTGCAGGTTTCCACCATGACAGTATGGATTAGACCGGTAGCCCAGGCGTTTCTCTAACACACATACATAACTCCATGGACTTACAAGCTCCCCTTTCATTCCACACCGACGACATCCATAGACAAAAGAACACGATATCAACTAGGTACAAAGTACGGGTGCAATGTTGAAAGTGTTCCCCATGATATCATGGTTCTGCTAATTCATAACTTACAAAGCGCAAGCATATACGCAACATAGATGGGCACAATGGTTCAAGTTTATTATATGCAAGAAAGTAAAGTGTGCCATCAAGTTCGTGAGAGCTTTAATCACTAATCTTCACATAACAAGTTTAATTTGGAAGGTAGATAAAAACATGAATTTACTTGGAATAGGAATAGTGCTAATAGGTAGGTATGGTGGACACAAATGGCATAGGTTTTGGTTTAAGGATTGGATGCACGAGAAGCATTCCCTC
The DNA here is from genome assembly GCA_910589775.1 of Avena eriantha. Classification (NCBI taxonomy): domain Eukaryota; kingdom Viridiplantae; phylum Streptophyta; class Magnoliopsida; order Poales; family Poaceae; genus Avena; species Avena eriantha. Next base: position 140,793,299 of record OU342741.1, on the reverse strand, counting down.
TCAGTACAGGTTTTTGGCTAGCAAGGCTGGGTAGCAAGCATAAGAGTTGAAGGAAACAAACAAATATACAAGTGACAAAAACAAACATGCAATCTTCCTTGGAAGCACAAAAGATCTTAACTAGAGAATACTAAACTTATGAGCAAATCAAGAAACAAAGATGATGAAATTATATTTCTTTAAGAGTACTTTTATCTTTTTCATTCAACTCTCAAAAATAGTGTTGCTACTGACCGAGCCAGGTTTTCCAAAACCAACTAAATTAACTCAATGATCCCAAAGTGATACCAGTACTAATGACAAGGTCAATCATATAACCATGAATTGAAAACTAATAAAAGATATGCAAACGAGTAAATGATAGGACTTCTCATTAATATTCCATAACGGCATCTCACACCAAGGGATACATAGATATCTAACGAGAGGGGGGACACTTCCATAATGCAAACCATCCTACATGATAACTTCTCTATTCATGATATGACTCTACTAAAAAGGTAAAAAGATAAAAGATAGTGATGTGATACCGCGACACTCCCCCAAGCTTGGAACAAACTAAGGGGATGCCAAAACCTGATGACGAAGTACTCCTTCGGTGGTGGTGGTGTTCTCTCGATGAGCTCTTTGATTAGTTTCCCCAAGTCCTCAATCTCGAAGGTGAGATTACGAATCAGCTGTGAGTTTTGCTCAATGCGGCTCATGATCATGTCGGGTTGCGAATTCCAGCTCTTGCGATTCTTTCCCCACTCTTCCTCCTTGAAGTCTTCTTTTCCTGCATGGCTAGAACGAGGCAAATCCCAATTGGAGGGTAGTTTCTCCTTAGGCATATTCTGGTATTGATGCTCATGGATAAGGGTGTGGAAATGATTCTTGGTGCGTGGAGGAAGTGACTATGGAGCCAAGCAGTGACGCAGAGTTTTCCCTCCAGTTGACATCCATGCAGTCCTCCTGACCCTGGAAGATCTTGCCAACACTCCAATGCTTACAATGGTAGTGTCGGTGTGCGGATGTTCGCTTTGCTTTGCCTCCTCTTCATCTTCACTCTTGATCTCCTCCTCCTGCCCGGGGTCTTGGGGATCTTCCTCCATAGGCTCCTTTCCTTTATCCTTGGCGGACACCATTGTGCTTCTAACTTTCAAGAATAGTTCCTGGCAGAAACAAATCGAAACGAAAACACGACGAGAACACAATACACGAACCTCGAGGGATCCGGGGAATTATATATTACGAAATTTTACAACAAAAGGAAGGTACTGGGAGAAAACGGGTCGGAAACGGAGTCCGAGGTGGCCACACCACCTGCTGGCGTGGCCAGGGGGCCCGCGCCAGGGGGTGGTGTGAGCCACCCTGGCTCCGTTTTCGTCCCTCTTTCGCTTTGTAGCTTTCCTTGTTGGATAAAAATTCCAAAAATATAACAGGAAAGAGTTTTCGCGGAACTTTTCTTACGAGAACTGTTACCTATTCGAAAACGGACTCTACAGGTCTCTAAATTTGGTCTTTAGTAGATTCTTCCGGAATCACCACTTGAATAACATCAATATCTTCATCTTCATACACATATTGCTTGAGTCATGAAACCTTTCACTTTCTTATTACACCATTTTCTCCACTAACCTAGAAATTTCTTTCACACAATTCTTATTAGCAACATTACTGTAAGCGAGGTAATAAATCTTTTAAGTCCAATTTCAGCTGAAATCCAACAAATCATAAGCTACTGTAGCAAATCCTTCCAAAAACCCAAAAAGAATTCAAAAAGGAAATCGACTTAAGAAGCAAATGCAAGAGTGGCAAAATCTGTCAAAACAGATCAGCAGGTAAAGATCAATTTTTTAGAACATCTTATGTTGCTCAAATCAAAAAGTGCAAAACTAACGAAAGTTAAATAATAACCCGGGGCAGAAGCACAAAAATTTACAGCTAAATCCGACACACAGAGATCTCTCACGATTTTTTACGGTGAAGCACAAGAATCTGTTTTGGGACAGCAACTTCCCCAAATCTTACTTCTCTGTCATTAGAGGTTGATCTTGACACAAAAAACCAAACAAAAAGGATAGGGAGAGGTTATTACCGGAGTAATAACTTCCAAGACTCAAAGAAACAAAAACAAACTTAAAACACAAATAAATTGGATTGTCTCTCAAAAAGCTCTTTCTTTATAGCCATTAAGATGAGCATGATAATTTCAATGATGCTCACATAAGAATATGAATTGAAGTGAAAGAGAGAATTAAAAAGAAAAAATACACATGTTTAAGTCTAACCCACTTCCTATGCAAGGGAATTTTGTAAACAAACAAGTTGTTTAAACCAGAAGCTGCAAGCATAGGAAGGCAAAAGAAGTGCAACATAAAAACTTTTAGCATAAAACGAGGAAACTTAATATTATTGAGATGCATAAGAATAGTATTCCCTCTTTCATAATAACTTTCAGTGTCATGCATAAACTTAATAATATAACTATCACAAGAACCGTTGTAGCAATGATCACTTATCCTAACAGAAAACACAGGGACACTAGCTCTCATAACACTACTTTGTGAAACAATATTAGAGGTATCCTTACAAAGGATAGTGTGTCCCTCTTCTACATATTTAATGACAAAGTCTTTCACATTTGCTATTATAGGTTCATCATCTATTTGTTTATCAGGTTCAATAGCTTTATTTGTACTTTCATTAACCATACTAGCTATCATAGAATGTTCTTTCACTTTAACCGGGAAAGGTATTTTCTCAATGTAAAGTTCAGGTAAAGCATGATTAGTAGTATAAAATTCAGTATTTCTTGCAGGAACACATTTAGCAACATCTTTATATGGTTCATGATACTTATTCCACTTCTTTTTAGGAACTTCAATATAGGAAGCAAAAGCCTTAAAATAAGTTGCAATAGCTTGAGAATCCAGACCATAAGCATTTTTAATATTTTGAAAGTCATCAGTTCCCATAAAAGATTCAATGCATTCATAATCATAATTTATACCTAACTTTCTTCCTTTGTCATTCTCCCCTGCTTCAGCATTGTCTTGAATATAGTCTAGAAGATCCCATTTAGCTTCTATGCGTGTGAATGATCCAGCACAAGAAGCATCCAATAAATCCTTGTCATGAAGAGAAAGCCTTGCATAAAAGTTATTGATAATAATATTGTGAGGGAGCTCATGAATGGGACATTTGAGCATTAGTAACTTCAATCTCCCCCAAGCTTGAGCTGTACTCTCTCCATCAAGAGGCCAAAAGTTGTATATTTGATTCCGATCTTTATGAATCTCACTAGGAGGATAAAACATTGAATAAAAGAGAGGTATTATTTCCTCCCATTCAAGAGATTGGCCATTCTTCAACAGCTTATACACTTCTTCAGCTCTTCCTTTTAGTGATAATGAGAATATCTTCTTCTTGACTTGATCTGTAGTAATACCTGCACACTTGAACTACCCACATAATTCGTGTATAAAGAGCAAATGATCACCGGGGTGGACAGTTCCATCTCCAACATAATAGTTATCCATAACACGATCAATAATTCTTGTAGGTATTTTAAAAGTATCATTCTCAGCAGGCGGTGGTTCATCTACTACCTTAGCATTACGAAATAAGAAACTCAGTGAATTATCCATTATGAAAATAATGCAATTAACAGAAGTAAACAATACTCACAGTAGAAGTTTCCTTTACCAGTTCCACTCTCCAATAGCACTTCACTCCCTGGCAACGGTGCCAAAAAATAGTCTTGATGACCCACAAGTATAGGGGGTGTATCGTAGTATTTTCGATAAGTAAGAGTGTCGAACCCAACGAGGAGCAGAAGGTGTTGACGAGTGTCTTGGAGCTGGAATTCTCTGTAAATACTTAGCAAACGGATTTTTAGGGGTTTCTGATAATGCAGGTAAATAAAGTACGAGTAAATAAAAGACAATAAGAATAAATGCAGCAAGTGGACCAATCCTTTCTTTAGCAAAGGACAAGCCAGTTGTATTACTTAAGATGACCAAACGTTCTCGAGGACACATGGGAAGTTCGTCAAGTGCTTTCGCTTCATATAGTTGATTAATCTTCTTTAGTTTTCTAAGTGTTGTGTGGGTGAACCTGTGCTAATGTACCGACCTTCCTAGGACTAATACATACTTGTGATTATACCCCTCGCAAGCATCCGCAATTACAAGAAAGTAATTAAGGTATAAACCTAACCATATCTTTAAACTCTAAGACCCTGACGTCCCTTGTGCAAAGGTTTCCTAACGGGGGTTCAGGTTTCTGTCACTCCGGTAACCCCTACGATTAGTAGCCAAATACACAATGCATTCCCCTAGGCCCATATAGGTGAAGTGTCATGTATTCTACGTTCACATGACACCACTAGAAGAAGTACACCACAACTTAAATATCAAACCATTGAATCTTTCTCAACACAATTCCACTACTAACAACTTGACTTCTCCTATGTCCTCAAGAACTAAACGAACTACTCATAAGACATCATATGGATCATGATCAGAGATGAAATAATGATGTGTAACAATCTGAACATAAATGATAATTCAATGGTTCACTCAATGGCATCAACTATAAGGAGTAATCAACACCGGGAAAGTTTCCCCTAAGAACTATGCAAGATTCAACCCAATTGTTACAGCAGTATGAAGTGGTGATGATGGTGTGGGTGGAGATGATGGTGGTGATGATGATGATGATCCTGATGAAGTCCAACTTGATGGTGGTGTTGATGGTGACGATCTCCCCTCTTCGAGAAGGAATTCCCACGGCAAAATTCTGTCTGCCGGAGAGATCTTTCTCTCTCGGTGTTTTCCACCCCGCAGAGGCGGCGGAATCTTTCTGTGGTCGCTCCCCCGAGTCTTAGGGTTTCGGGAGGATAATATATGTTGGAGATATGCCCAAGAGGCAATAATAAAAGTGGCTATTATTATATCTTTGTGTTTATGACAATTGTTTACATCCCATGCTATAATTGTATTATAAGGAAACGCTAATACATGTGTGTTTTGTAAACGTAAAAGAGTCCCTAGTAAGCCTCTTGTTGAACTAGCTTGTTGATTAATAGATGATCATGGTTTCCTGGTCATGGACATTGGATGTCATTAATAACAAGGTTATATCATTAGGAGAATGATGTGATGGACACACACACGTAGTAAGTATAGCATAAGATCAAGTCATTAAGTTCGTATTGCTACAAGCTTTCAAATGCATAGTAACCTAATCCTTCGACCATGAGGTTATGTTAATCACCATCACCGGATGGGTACTTTGATGGCATCAAACACCACTTCATAACTGGGTGGTCATAAAGGTGTCGTTGGGTATTCTGAAAGTATGTGTTGAAGCGCATGGACCAAGATTGGGATTTGTCCATCCATATGACGGATAGATATGCTCTGGGCCCTCTCGGTGGAATGTCATCTAGTTAGCTTGCAAGCATGTGACTAGGTCACAAGGGATGACATATCATGGAACGAGTAAAGAGTACTTGTCAGTAACGAGGTAGAACTAGGTATGGAGATACCGACGATCAAACCTCGGATAAGTAGAGTATCGCGTGACAAAGGGAATTGGTCTCGTATGTAAATGGTTCTATCGATCACGAAGTCATCGTTGAGTATGTGGGAGCCATTATGGATCTCCAGATCCCGCTGATGGTTATTGATCGGAGAGGTGTCTCCATCATGTCTACATATTCATGAACCGTAGGGTGACACACTTAAGGTTCGATGCTGTTTAGGTAGATATGGAATATGCGTTGGAGACCGAATGTTGTTCGGAGTCCCGGATTGGATCTGAGACATCACGAGGAGATCCGGAATTGTCCGGAGAATAAGATTCATATAATGGAGATCATTTTCTAAGTTAGGAAATGTTCCGGAGTATTTATATGGGGATTCTAGAAGGTTTCGGAATGTTCTGGAAGGTTCTAGAAGATTTTTTGGAGTTTACTTGAAAACCAAGAAAGGATAAAAGGATAAAGGGAAATTTAAAAGGGAAATTTGGGGGGGAAGGACTCTCCCCCCAAGCTCCCTTGTGCGCCGGCCCTAGGGGGTGGGCCTAGGGGTGGGAACCCTAGGCCGCACCCCTCCCTCTATATATAGAGGGGTGGAGGCGCCACCCCCCTTGCTCCTCCACTCTTGCCCCTAGCCGCCTCTCTCCTCCTCCTTCCTTCTGCTCAGGCTTAGGCGAAGCCCTGCAGAATCCTCTACTCCACCACCACCACCACGCCGTCGTGCTGCTGGGATTCCGTGGAGAGATCTACTACCTCCGCTGCTCGCTGAAACAGGGAGAGGAAGGTCTGCTTCGACTCCGCACGTGTGACCGACTGCGGAAGCGCTGCCGGAACGCGGCGCCGGAAGGATCGTCCACTCGATCTTGAGATCAGCAAGTGATCGACTACATCAATCACGAGATCTAATCTCGTAACGCTTTTGGGTCTACAAGGGTTAGTACAGATCTATCTCGTTGCACATGTCTAATAGATTAGATCTTGGCTTTTATCTAGATTAGATCTAGGTTTTGTTCGTTCTTGCGGTAGAATTTTTTTGTTTTCCATGCTACGAACCCAACAGTGGTATCAGAGCCGTATCTATGCGTAGATCTGTTGCACGAGTAGAACACAACGGTTTTGTGGGCGTTGGTGCTCGTGCCGTCTTTTGCTTTGTGTACTTTGCATCTTGCAGTATGGTGGGATGAAGCGGCTCGGGCTAACCTTACATGTCATCGCACATGAGACTTGCTCCACGCTTGAAGTGTAACTTGCTTTGCACAAGTGGCTTTGCGGGTGTCTGTCTCTCTCACCATAGTATAGATCCAATTTACACTTTGCACTTGATAGCACTTGTATCAACGTTGTGGTTCAGTTTCGTAGGTAAGATCCGTTCTTATTCGAAAGCCCCAAACCACGTAAAACATGCAAAGAAAATTAGAGGCATCTAACTTGTTTTTGCAGGGGTTTTGTGAAGTGATATGTCCATCATGTGATTATGATTATATTTGATGTATGCAATGATCCTTGTTGTAATATGGCAACCAGCAGGAGCCTAATGGTTGTCTTTAATTCTGTTAAGACCTGCGTGTCTATTCATCTTGTAATAGCTTTATTCCAAGTAGTTGTAATAGTTGCTAGTGATGATGGACAACCATGAAGCGGCGCCACTGACCTTGACGCAATGCTGGTGATGATGGAGATCATGTCCGTGCTTTGGAGATGGAGATCAAAGGCACAAGAAGAAAGGGCCATATCATATCACACTAATTATGAATTGCCTGTGATGTTAATCCTTTATGCATCTTGTATTGCTTAGATCGCGACGGTACCATTATAAGATGATCCCTCTCACTAAATATCAAGTAATAAAGTGTTTGCCCTTAGTTGGCACCGTTGCTAAGACTCGTCGTTTCGAAGCATCTCGTGATGATCGGATGTGATAGATTCTACGTGTGCATACAACGGGTGCAAGCCAGATTTGCACATGCGGAAACTAAGGTTAATCTTGACAAGCCTAGCATGTACAGACATGGTCTCGGAACACGGAAATACCGAAAGGTAGAGCATGAGTCATATAAATGATATGATGAACATGAAGACTGTTCGCCGACGAAACTACATCTTCTCTCGTGAAGATCGGACTTGGTGTAGTGGACTTGGTTCGTGTAATCACTAAGACAATGTGAGGGATGTTGTTTTGAGTGGGAGTTCACCTAGTTAATTTAAGAATTAAATTTGAACTCAATTCATCATAAACTTAGTCTAAACTACTTGCAAATTTGTTGTAGATTATGGCGACCCCCTCCATCAATTTCAATGCGTTCCTAGAGAAAGAAAAGCTTAAGAACAATGGAAGCAATTTCACGGACTGGTTTCGTGGACTGAAGATCGTCCTCAGGGCTGGTCAGTTGACCTATGTGCTCGAAGCACCGCTAGGTGACCCACCTGCAGAAGATGCCACCGATGACGTAAAGAATGTTTACGCCACTCGGAAAAATCATTACTCCACAGTTCAGTGCGCCATCCTGTACGGTTTAGAAGCGGAGCTTCAGAAGCGCTTTGAGCACCACGACCCGTTCGAGATCATTAAGGAGCTCAGGCTGATTTTTGAGACTCGCGTGGCCATGGAGAGCTATGAGGCCTCCGAAAAGTTCTTTAACTGTAAGATGGAAGGGGGTAGCTCCATTAGCGAGCACGTGCTCACCATGTCTAGGCACGCAAACAAGCTCCAAGAGTTGGGGATAACGATTCCTAATGAGTTAGGGATTCACCGTGTCCTCCAATCACTGCCACCGAGTTATAAGAACTTTGTGATGAACTACAATATGCACTGCATGAACAAGACGTTGCCTGAACTATCGTCCATGCTGAAAACTGCTGAAGTGGAGATCAAGAAGGAGAACCAAGTGTTGATGGTCAATAAGACCACCAATTTCAAGAGACAGGGCAACTTCAAGAAGGACGGCAAGAAAGCTGCCGCACTTGCTAAGAAGCCCAAGGCTGGTCCCAAGCCTGAAACTGAATGCTTCTACTGCAAGGGTGCTGGTCACTGGAAGCATAACTGCCCCAAGTACCTGGCGGATCTGAAGAATGGCAACATCAAGAAGAAAGGTATATTTGATATATATGTTATTGATGTGTATCTTACTAGTAATCATAGTAGTGCCTGGGTATTTGATACTGGTTCGGTTGCTCATATTTGTAACTCGAAACAGGAGCTGCGGAATAAGCGAAGACTGGCGAGAGACGAGGTGACGATGCGCGTTGGAAATGGCTCCAAGGTTGATGTGATCGCCGTCGGCACGCTCCCTCTACATCTACCTTCGAGATTAGTTTTAAATTTGAATAATTGTTATTTGGTGCCTGCGTTAAGCATGAACATTATATCTGGATCTTGTTTATTGCGAGACGGTTACTCTTTTAAGTCCGAGAATAAAGGTTGTTCGATTTATATGAGTAATATCTTTTATGGTAATGCACCTGAGATGAATGGTTTATTCTTACTGAATCTCGATAGTAGTGATACACATGTTCACAACATAGATGCTAAACAAACAAAATTGAATGATAATTCTACATACATGTGGCACTGTCGTCTTGGTCACATTGGAGTGAAGCGTATGAAGAAACTCCATTCTGATGGACTTCTTGAATCACTTGATTTTGAATCACTTGAAAGATGCGAAGCATGTCTAATGGGAAAAATGACTAAGACTCCATTCTCTGGAATAATGGAGCGAGCTACAGACTTATTGGAAATAATACATACCGATGTATGCGGTCCAATGAGTGTAGCATCGCGTGGTGGATATCGTTATGTTCTCACTTTCACGGATGACTTAAGTAGATATGGGTATGTCTACTTTATGAAACATAAGTCCGAAACTTTCGAGAAGTTTAAGGAATTTCAAAGTGAAGTGGAAAATCATCGTAACAAGAAGATTAAGTTTCTGCGTTCTGACCGCGGAGGTGAATATCTAAGTTATGAGTTTAGCATGCATTTAAAGAAATATGGAATACTTTCGCAGTTGACACCGCCGGGAATACCACAGCGTAATGGTGTGTCCGAACGTCGTAATCGAACTCTCTTAGATATGGTTCGGTCTATGATGTCTCTTACAGATTTACCGCTATCGTTTTGGGGCTATGCATTAGAGACAGCCGCATTCACTTTAAATAGGGCACCATCTAAATCCGTTGAAACGACACCGTACGAATTGTGGTTTGGTAAGAAACCTAAGTTGTCGTTCCTTAAAGTTTGGGGTTGCGAAGCATATGTAAAGAAGTTACAACCTGATAAGCTTGAACTCAAAGCGGAGAAATGCGTCTTCATAGGATACCCTAAAGCAACAATTGGGTATACCTTCTATCATAGATCCGAAGGCAAAGTTTTCGTTGCCAAGAATGGATCCTTTCTTGAGAAGGAGTTTCTCTCGAAGGAAGTGACTGGAAGGAAAGTAGAACTCGATGAGGTTATCGAACATTCTCTCGGATTTGAGAGTAGCGCAGCACCGGAAGATGTTTTTGTGCCGCCTGCACCAATTGGAGAGGAAGCTAATGATGGTGATCATGAAACTTCGAACGAAGTTACTGCTGAACCTCGCAGGTCAACAAGGGTTCGTACCACTCCTGATTGGTATGACTCTGCCTTGAACGTCATGTTGGTAGACAACGTTGATGACCCTGCGACGTATGAAGAAGCTATGGTGAGCCCAGATTCCGACAAATGGCTAGAAGCCATGAAATCCGAAATGGGATCCATGTACGAAAACCAAGTGTGGACTTTGGTGGACTTACCGGATGGCCGTAAGGCTGTCGAGAACAAATGGATTTTCAAGAGAAAAACAGATGCTGATGGTAATGTTACCGTCTATAAAGCTCGACTTGTCGCGAAAGGGTTCCGACAAATTCAAGGAGTTGACTATGATGAGACATTCTCACCAGTAGCGAAGCTAAAGTCTGTGAGGATTTTGTTAGCAATTGCTGCATATTTCGATTATGAGATTTGGCAGATGGATGTCAAAACGGCGTTCCTTAATGGTGACATTGAGGAAGAGTTGTATATGGTACAACCCAAGGGTTTTGTCGATCCTAGTGATGCTGACAAGGTATGCAAACTTCAGCGCTCCATTTATGGACTGAAGCAAGCATCCCGGAGTTGGAATCAACGTTTTGATAAAGTAATCAAAAACTTTGGATTTATACAAACTTATGGAGAAGCTTGTATTTACAAGAAAGTGAGTGGGAGCTCTGTAGCATTCCTAGTACTATATGTTGATGACATATTGTTGATTGGGAATGATATAGAACTTCTTAATAGTGTCAAAGCCTATTTGAATAATAGTTTTTCAATGAAGGATCTTGGCGAAGCGGCATATATTCTAGGCATCAAGATTTATAGAGACAGATCAAGACGCCTAATAGCGCTTTCACAAAGTACATACTTAGACAAAGTTCTAAAGAAGTTTAGAATGGAAGAGAGCAAGAAAGGGTTCGTGCCCATGTTGTCAGGTAAGACCTTGAGTAAGACTCAAAGTCCAGCTACGGCAGAAGATAGAGAAAAGATGAATAATATTCCCTATGCCTCGGCCATAGGTTCTATCATGTATGCCATGCTATGTACAAGACCGGATATAACACATGTTGTTAGTTTGACTAGCAGATATCAAAGTGATCCTGGAATGGAACACTGGACAGCGGTCAAGAATATCCTAAAATACCTAAAGAGGACTAAGGATATGGTTCTTTCTTATGGAGGTGATGAACAACTTGTTGTAAACGGTTACACCGATGCTAGTTGGAACACCGATCTGGATGACTCGAAGTCACAGTCGGGATACGTATTTATTTTGAATGGTGCTGCAGTGAGCTGGAGGAGTGCAAAGCAAAGCGTTGTGGCGAAATCTTCAACTGAATCGGAATACATAGCTGCTTCGGAGGCTGCACAAGAAGCCATATGGATGAAGGAGTTCATTACTGAACTTGGCGTGGTTCCTAGTGCATTGGACCCGATGGCCATCTACTGTGACAACACAGGTGCCATAGCTAATGCACAGGAGCCAAGGTCACATAGCAAGCTGAAGCACATCAAACTACGTTTCCATGCTATTCGCGAGTATGTCCAAGATGGTGACATAAAGATTTGCAAAGTACACACTGATCTGAATGTGGCAGATCCATTGACTAAACCTCTCCCTAGGGCAAAGCATGACCAACACCAGAATGCCATGGGTGTTAGGTATATTACCATGTAATCTAGATTATTGACTCTGGTGCAAGTGGGAGACTGTTGGAGATATGCCCAAGAGGCAATAATAAAAGTGGTTATTATTATATCTTTGTGTTTATGACAATTGTTTACATCCCATGCTATAATTGTATTATAAGGAAACGCTAATACATGTGTGTTTTGTAAACGTAAAAGAGTCCCTAGTAAGCCTCTTGTTGAACTAGCTTGTTGATTAATAGATGATCATGGTTTCCTGGTCATGGACATTGGATGTCATTAATAACAAGGTTATATCATTAGGAGAATGATGTGATGGACACACACCCGTAATAAGTATAGCATAAGATCAAGTCATTAAGTTCGTATTGCTACAAGCTTTCAAATGCATAGTAACCTAATCCTTTGACCATGAGGTTATGTTAATCACCATCACCGGATGGGTACTTTGATGGCATCAAACACCACTTCGTAACTGGGTGGTCATAAAGGTGTCGTTGGGTATTCTGAAAGTATGTGTTGAAGCGCATGGACCAAGATTGGGATTTGTCCATCCATATGACGGATAGATATGCTCTGGGCCCTCTCGGTGGAATGTCATCTAGTTAGCTTGCAAGCATGTGACTAGGTCACAAGGGATGACATATCATGGAACGAGTAAAGAGTACTTGTCAGTAACGAGGTAGAACTAGGTATGGAGATACCGACGATCAAACCTCGGATAAGTAGAGTATCGCGTGACAAAGGGAATTGGTCTCGTATGTAAATGGTTCTATCGATCACGAAGTCATCGTTGAGTATGTGGGAGCCGTTATGGATCTCCAGATCCCGCTGATGGTTATTAATCGGAGAGGTGTCTCCATCATGTCTACATATTCATGAACCGTAGGGTGACACACTTAAGGTTCGATGCTGTTTAGGTAGATATGGAATATGCGTTGGAGACCGAATGTTGTTCGGAGTCCCGGATTGGATCTGAGACATCACGAGGAGATCCGGAATTGTCCGGAGAATAAGATTCATATAATGGAGATCATTTTCTAAGTTAGGAAATGTTCCGGAGTATTTATATGGGGATTCTAGAAGGTTTCGGAATGTTCTAGAAGGTTCTAGAAGATTTTTTGGAGTTTACTTGAAAACCAAGAAAGGATAAAAGGATAAAGGGAAATTTAAAAGGGAAATTTGGGGGGGAAGGACTCTCCCCCCAAGCTCCCTTGTGCGCCGGCCCTAGGGGGTGGGCCTAGGGGTGGGAACCCTAGGCCGCACCCCTCCCTCTATATATAGAGGGGTGGAGGCGCCACCCCCCTTGCTCCTCCACTCTTGCCCCTAGCCGCCTCTCTCCTCCTCCTTCCTTCTGCTCAGGCTTAGGCGAAGCCCTGCAGAATCCTCTACTCCACCACCACCACCACGCCGTCGTGCTGCTGGGATTCCGTGGAGAGATCTACTACCTCCGCTGCTCGCTGAAACAGGGAGAGGAAGGTCTGCTTCGACTCCGCACGTGTGACCGACTGCGGAAGCGCTGCCGGAACGCGGCGCCGGAAGGATCGTCCACTCGATCTTGAGATCAGCAAGTGATCGACTACATCAATCACGAGATCTAATCTCGTAACGCTTTTGGGTCTACAAGGGTTAGTACAGATCTATCTCGTTGCACATGTCTAATAGATTAGATCTTGGCTTTTATCTAGATTAGATCTAGGTTTTGTTCGTTCTTGCGGTAGAATTTTTTTGTTTTCCATGCTACGAACCCAACATATACGCCAGAGGGGAGAGGCTAGAGTGGACCAGGGCGGCCACACCACCTGGTGGCGCGGCCTGGGGTGGCCCGCGCTAGGGGGTGGTGTGGGCCCCCTGTGGCTCATCTCCACTTCTCCTTTTGGATTTCTTCGTCTTCTGGAAAAATAGGATTTTCCATGTATTTTCCTGGATTTTCTGATCTTCGCGAATTTTGCCTCCAAACAACACCTTTTCCATCAAAATACTGACTGCAACGGTCCATGCTCCAAAAGTCATCAACCATGCAAAAACAGATAAAATAACATAAGTATCATCTCTTAATATGAAATATTTCAATGAATAACAGTAAATTATGATATAAAATAGTAATGCAAAATGGACGTATCATCATTCCAAGTGTGCAAGACCTCGTGACAATCTATTGTGACAACACTGGTGCTACTGCAAACGCAAAGGAACCAATGACTCATTCCATGGCCAAACACTTCAAGCTTCGGTTTCACGTCATCCGGCAGAACATTGACGAGGGTGAAATCAAGATTTGCAAAGTACAGATGGATCTGAATGTGGCAGATCCTTTGACTAAAGCTCTCCTACAAGTCAAGCACGAACAACACCGAGATGCCATTGGTGTTAGGTTCCTGCCTATTGTAAACTAGGTTTATTTGTACTCCAGTGCAAGTGGGAGACTAAAGGAGATATGCCCTAGAGGCAAATAGTAAAGTGTATTGTTTGATATATCTCTTATATGTTCATAATATGTTTCATACTATGCTATAACTATATTAATACGGAATGTTAATACACGTGTGGTATGTAAACAAACTCTGTCTCTAGTTACCTCTAGCGAACTAGTTCATTGGTCATGAGGATGATCTGGGTTTCAAGATCATAGGTATTTATGCCAATTGACAATGAGATCATGTCATTGGATGAATGATGTGGTAGACAAACATCCGACAGTTATATCTTAATGGGATCTAGTTACAAAGTTGACCATTGATGATAAACATAGAAAACCTCGCAACCTGATCCTTAGACTATGAGATAATCCAAATCACCGTTCTGGAGGAAGCTTTGATGGTATCAAGCATCATCTCGTGATAGGGTGATCAAAAAGGTGCTACTCAGGTTTTCCAAAGAGACGCGTAGAGGGGTACATATCAAGACCAGGATTTGTAAATCCATGTAATAGATAGATACATGTGGCATCTCGGTGACATTGCATTAACGAAGCTTGCAAGCGTGTGACTTGGTCACAGAATGCAACGACATGGAAACGAGTAAACAAGTCCATCGGTAAGGAGACCAAACTAAGGTATAGAGATACCAAAGATCAAGTCTCGGATGAACTAGGTATCAAGTGACAAAGGGAATGGGAAACGACATTTACGGTTCGAGCGATAAGATTCATGAAACGCACGGGGGTCAACATGGCCATCTAGGTCCCTCTGATGATCATTGATATTAGAGAGGTCTCAATCATGTCCGGAGTGTTTCCGAATCAAAGGATGTCACGCTTAAGGGTGGGGACGCTTAGGGAAGATACGGTATCGTAGGAGAAATAAAGAGAGAGAAACCAGAATAGTTCCGGGTACCATTTGATATAGATCGGAGGGGGTCCATAATGTGTTATAGAGTGAAGGAATATAATAATATACTTGTTTTATGTTAATTGCAGAATTAATATTAAAAAATATATTTTTATTTTATTTTAAAGGCAACCCATTGCTATTGGGCCTCACCCGGAGGGGAGGCCCAAAGGGGCAAGGCGCCTAGGGAGGAGGGCCATCCGGCCAAGGCTTAGTGGGCCGCCCAAGTGGGGCCCACCTAGGGCCGGCGGCTGCCCCTTGGTGGCCGGCGGGTGTGGGCATTAGTCCCACACCGCCTGCCCCTTGGGGTGTGCACCCTCCCTCCCACTATATATAGGGGTCACCCCTCCCCATTGGAATCATCTCATTCTCTCTCAACCAATTCCATCGAGGACTTCTCCGTAATATTGGAGAGGACCTCTCAGGTTGTGAGTTCTCCACTTTCACACTACGATCGTGTGATCTTCGATCCACCATCTTCTTCTTCCGCTGCTCGGCTGGATTAGAGTCCGGGAGACGTCGCCTATACCGAACATGTGTAGTACTTCGGAGGCACCACACTTGGGGTGCTTGGAACTGCTCGGCTTCATCAACATATGCCTTCATGCTTAAGGCGTGCCTTGGTCTTCAAGGGTATGAATACTGTCTCTCTCTTTCCGTTACTTATGTCTATATAGTATAGATCCTAGTTTTAATGTTCGCTTAGTTAGAATTTTTTGTTTTCTGCTACCGAACCCTATATACCTATATTGCTCATGCACCGCTAATTGTGTTCTCATCTACACCAAAACCACTTAGCTAGAGAAATACCCTTGCACCCCACAATATCACAAGCTAATCCACAACGCCTCCGCTCCTGTCGTCTAAAAAGAAATCCGAGCCAAACAGTAAGCTGACTTAACCATATCTATACCAAACATTTGATCAGGCCAAGGAACAAAATCATCAATCTCCATGTTTACTGATGGGGAGTTACAGAATCTACTTTGCAATTTCCATCAAATTAACTCCCTAGTGGTTACTCCTTTGATGATGGTGGTTACTCCTGGCAGCTTTCTAGGGTCTTCAGAGTGCTCCCGCAGACCAACACGAGTCTTTCTATTGTACTTTATTCTTACTCGTGAGTATCCTTTCCAGGAGGTCACCCATACCAATATTGATCGCGACCATTAACCGAGAGGTTCTATGAGGTTCTATGGACATGGGCTTCTGTGAAATAAGATGCATCTTGTTGATATGTGTATTCTAGCTATCACTTAATCTTTGGGCCATGATGTCATAGTCGTGGTAAATGCGTAGGAAAGATAAAGTCATTGGCGGAAAACTTTGAACAAGATTAGAAGTCGTCCGTGGCGGGCCATCTGCTGAAGTGTGACTTACTCTGGCTAAAAATGTATGGGGTAAGATGACACAAAGTGCCAACCTCCCTCAACAATGAAAACACAAGTGGCACGGTTTATCTAGGTTTAGGCCCACGGTACGGGGAATAATCCTTCTTCATGTTTGTCAATTACATTTTTATAACATCGGAGATGATTACAAATAGATTTGTGATTTAAACTACTTCTAATATGTTATATGGCTCTTGTGTTTATTTTAGCGGGCTCAGAATGACTTGAGTTGCGACATGGCGTCTTGACTTCGTCTCCAAAATCGGACTTCGAGATTTTAGCGAACTAAGAAAAGATATCCTACAGTCTATGTCCTACCCCCTCCAATCCAAATTAATATTTTCAGATTTTTCTAGATTTAGATGTATCTAGTCATATTTTAGTGCTAGATACGCTTCGAATTTATACAAATCAAAGAACATTAATTTGGACATGAGGAAGTACTTTTTTGTTTGGAAAATGATACTACTCCCCCGGAGATCTCGTGATTTGATCCCCGAGTCGCCTAACGCGTGCTGTTGTGGTGGGGCCATATCGCGCCGCCACCGCCCAGCCGCACCTCTGCGTCCACGTCCTCGCGCCTCTGCCTAGCCGTGCCTCCACGCTCGTGCCCGCTGGAGATGGAGGCCACCCGCCATGGGCGCCACCCCAGGGGGACCTGCTGCTCCGCCTCCGCGCCCTCGTGCCTCCTCCCGCGGCGCCGCCCAGCCGTGCACGCGCCCTCACGCCTCCGTGCCCACGCCACTGCGCTCCGTGCCCGCCGGAGATGGAGGCCACCCGCCATGGGAGCCGCCCCAGGGAGCCCCGCTGCTTTGCCTCCACCCCGAGCATGCCTCCCTACAAAGCTCCGTCCGGCCTTGTTGCCATATGCGACCTCCAGCTGGCGTGCGGTCATGGTTGTAGACGACAACAGTCGTCTCCTCACGAGTTTGCTACACGCAACCGCCAGCGGTGCTACCGAAGAACACATGCGTTGCTACATACGGTATGCACGGGCATGGCCGTCGGCGGTGCTACAAGTGGCATCGGATTTTTGCTATAATGTCATAATTTTTTTGCTACATATGTTCCATGCTTTTACTATAATCGTACAAAATATTTGCTACAATGTCTCTGATGATGTCTACGACAAAGTCAGTTTTGCTACATTATGACAAAAATTGCTTCAAAGTCTCTGACGAGATCTTTTTTTACTACATTATCATATTTTTTTTGCTACCACCTTTTTCTGATTCTGTGTAAAGTTTTTTTTTGAGCCATATTTTTTCCGCGAGAGTCTCCGACGATGTCGGTTTTGCTATATTAAGATATTTTTTCTGCTTTAAGGTCTCCGGCGAGATCAAGTTTGTCTATTCATTTTGTAGACCGAACCGTTTCTACTACATGTAGCAAAAAAGGGACTATTTGTAGAAAAAGCGGGATAAATGTAGCAAAACGTGATAAAGTCAAGAGGAAGAGATCTGGACCATTAATTTAGTTCGATCTGACGGCTGGGATCCGGGATGAAAAGTTTCCATCCTGAGGAAGTAATATAAAATGTGTTGGCAAACTAAAAAAGATCGTACCCATACACGAATATGCATTCACATTGTCAAAGGAATTGTACTCATATGTATGCGAGTATAAATCATCAAGACCGATAAAAGGTCTCGCCATAGCCGATTCGGTGGCGTGGCGTACGTTGACTAGGGTTGAGAACGCATTGACCTTTGACGGGACACCATGAGTCAGGACTGTAACTTTGCTCGTCAAAATTGGGTGATCCAAAGTTAATTACCCGTGGGTGGTATACCGTAATCCAAGCCCCCACTAGTGTCACTTTCGTCGGCGACGGTAGACGGCAGGCATCCCCGCCGTTCGACAGTCACCGTCATCCACCCTCCATCCTAACCAGCACAGCAACCTTCTTCCCCCTGCCTCACTCCACCCCCTCCCTCGTCGCCACTCCCGCCCCTCACCGACACTTCCCCACCCGTCCGCCGCCATGGACCGCGAACCTTCCCTCTCCGACGAAGACGACGACTGCGAGAGTCTCGTCCCCCAGAACCACACCAAGCCACCATCCCCTTCCTCCCGCTCCCGCTCCCGTGTCCCCTTCGCCGTATCCAGCCTCCGCCCCGCGTTCCCCTCCTCCGCCGCATCGTTCGGCCGCAGCATCTGTTCCTGCCGCAACCTCCTCATCTGCGTCGCCCTCTCTGTCATCGTCATCGTCATCGTCCTCTTCTTCTCCCTCGGTGGGGCTTCGTCCCTCCCCGCCTCCATCCGGCTCCCCTCCGCCTCGTCCGCTGCCGACCCTGCCGCCTCCCGCATGCGCGAGGCCGAGCTCCACGCCCTCTACCTTCTCCGCTCCCAGCGCTCCGGCCTCCTCAGCCTCTTCAACCGCACTGCCGCCGCTCCCACCAACACCTCCACTCCCACCTCTGTCTCGCTCTCTGATCTCCAGGCCGCGCTCCTCAGCCAGATCAAGATCAACCGCGAGATCCAGGAGGCGCTACTCTCCACGCACCACTCTGGGGTCCGCAATGCTACGGAGGATGATGCTTTGGATCTTGATCTGCCGGGTCCTGGCTGCAGGAGGAAGGATTTGCCGTACAACCGGCGGACGATTGAGTGGAACCCCAAGAAGAATCACTACCTCTTCGCCATCTGCATCTCCGGGCAAATGTCCAACCACTTGATTTGTTTGGAGAAGCACATGTTCTTCGCCGCACTTCTCGGTCGGACCTTGGTGGTTCCCAGCCAGAAGGTTGATTATAACTACCAAGAGGTGCTTGATATCAACAACATTAATGCCTGTATTGGGAGGAAGGTTGTCATTACTTATGAGGAATTTGCCGAGACGAGGAAGAAAGTGAGCATCGATCAGTTCATATGTTACACCGCTTCGCCACCGTGCTACATGGATGAGGATCATATTAAGAAGTTGAAGGGACTGGGGGTTTCAATGGGAAAGATTGAGACTGCTTGGCCAGAGGATGCCAAGCTGAAAGTGCCAAAGAAGAGATATGTAGCAGATATCACGCCAAAGTTTACCACAGACGCTGAGGTGCTTGCAGTCGGCGAGTTGTTCTTCGCTGATGTTGAGGAAGAGTGGCTCATGCAGCCTGGTGGTCCATTGGCTCACAAATGCAAGACTTTGATCCAACCAAGCAGGCTCATAATGCTCACTGCACAGCGATTCGTGCAGACTTTCCTCGGTGGAAACTACATTGCTCTGCATTTTCGGCGACATGGCTTTCTGAAGTTTTGGTAAGATACAAGACACCTCCATGTGTTCAGCAACATGCATCTGTTTGTGGAACTTGGTGATCTAACATGCTGACAGGGCTGCATTTTGTTTCTAGGCTCTGGTGCTTGCCTTTATCTCTCTTACTACTGTTGATAATTTTTAGGGTTTCAGATACATACCCTTTTAGTCATTGCCTGCTTGATGTTTGCTTTGGTTGCAAAATGCAACTTGTCTACTTAAATAACTCATCCATGAAACAAGACACTTGTTTTGATAAAGAATGATTCTTCATTTAGATCTAGGCAGTTGAATTTTATACATAAGTCAAAGCCTGACTACTGCACAGCATACAGAGTATTGATTGGGGTTTTAATGAAGTGTCTTCTTAATACAAATCAACGTATCCTCCGTAAGATAGAATAAGCTTCATATGTGATAATAGTTTCTCTTCTAGGAGTGACTTTGTTATTCTCTGTAGGGTATTGCGTGATCAGTAATGGCATGTGTGTAAGATCAGATTGACACACTCAGAGAGCACCCTTCTTTGATAATTTACATGGCGTTTCGTTTACTTTCTTTATATTAGATTTTTGTGTAGTACTGACACCTAACTTACTGGCTCAACATTTCGGTTCTGGTAGAACTTAATAAATGTTTTTTTTTATAAACTTAATAAATGGTTATGCTGGCATTGAAGATCAACAAACTTATCTGTCTGCTTAAAATCTGTTCCTGATAACAGTAATTTTAACCTCAATAACTGATACTAATATTTCCGAAACCCTACTGAGGGTGGACCGAAGTTCACGACCAGCTCTGCCTTGTGTTGTTAACTAACTCATGCCAGTCTCAGCTAAAGGGTTTTAACTTCATAACCTCATGACCAATTTTGAGCTGGTTGCTGCTCTTGGTCTTGGTTCCTCATGTTGTGGATTCTTTAGTATATGTCAACCCATTATCACCCTAATGCATCGACGATGCACTTCTGTTAGAGTACATGCCACCAGTCAGTACCTTACAGTGCTTCAGGTAGAGATAATTTCTGTAGCAGTTAAAGAAATATATTTTTATTAAAATCAGTAATCATAATATTAATTTATTGTTTGATATTTTATTATTGTTATTTTCAAAGATATTCTATAGATATGAGGTATCACATGACGATATTCCTTGTTTTCAACAATTCCTGGTACTCCCTCCGACCCAAATTAGTTGACTCAAATTTGTCAACATACGGATGGATCTAATATTAAATCATGTCTAGATACAACCGAATCTTGACAAATCTAAGTCAACTAATTTGGATCGGAGGGAGTAATAAAATGTTCTCTATCAATTTGGCTGACCATGTGAGTTCCGCGGCCTCATTTGTGAACTGATATAAGCAATTTTCTTAACTCATGGGTTTCCCATCTCTCAACATTTCTAGACAAGTCACATTGGAGACAGACTTAGTTCAAATTTGTTTTGGCATTTCTTTTCCATCTTGGATATATCCACAGATATATGATATATTATGGAAAAAAAATATTGTGATGGCATATGCTAATGTCCAGAATGATATTTGTTGTTGACTGTGACAAGACGGTTGTTGTCTGCTTTCAGATCAAGCTAATACACCATTAGCTGATTTTAGTTTGTTCTATCAAGTGTCAGCTGTATTTGAAGTTTACAAGCTGTACAAATTTAAAATTAATACCTACTCTGTGATTACAAAGAAATCATTTATAATGTTGTCCTTTGGTTAGAGCTTGGCTGGACAAATAATCTGGCACATGCTTGTTTGAGTTACTGCTTACATGCCAAGTCTTTGTAGTGATGCCACTCATGTGCATAACCATATGCTTGAGGTTCTTTGGAGGGTAATTGATGAGAAAACATGCTCATTTCATAGAAAAATCTGATGAGATATTTACGAGGACCATATGCTTTGTGCATGACTTACGGTTCATCACACACAGATGCTGTTATAATTTGTAAGTAACTTTTCCTGGGTGGCACTAATTGCTTTTTTTTAATCTTTGTGCAGTAATGTGAAGGAGGAGAGCTGCTTCTTCCCCATCCCTCAGGCAGCAGAATGCATCCTGCGAATCGTTGAGAAAGCGAATGCCCCCGTGATATATCTGTCAACCGATGCTGCTGAAAGCGAGACGAATCTTCTGCAGTCCTTGGTTGTTTTCAGTGACCGGCAAGTACCTCTTGTGAGAAGACCAGAGCACCAAAGTTCCGAGAAATGGGATGCCTTGTTGTACAGAAATCACATAGGTGGAGATAACCAGGTATACATATATAGCAATCCTTGTCCTTTTCATGGTTTGGTTCTTATATATTGAAGTTGAAGGTTATATTAAGCAGCAAGTCGTTTCGATCCCTTTTGTAGGTTGAGGCGATGCTCGACAAGACAATCTGCGCGTTGTCGAACGTTTTCATCGGGTCATCGGGGTCCACCTTCACAGAGGACATCTTCCGGCTACGGAGGGGCTGGGGATCGATGTCCTACTGCGACGAGTACCTTTGCCAGGGTGAGCTACCCAACTACATAGCAGAGCAAGACTGAGAAAAGTAACACACCCTAGAGAGATACGTAGCTGCATTCTTTGTCCTTGGCGTGCTAGTGATATATACCGTGTAAATTGGCGATGTACATCTAGTTTAGAAGTGTCGGTGGTGGTGATGTCTGTATCGGTGTGCTCCATTGGTTTGTCCGGGCAGCGTTATATTCTTACATGGCTAGGTAATACAAAGAAGGCATTTTTGGGATGTGCAGTGTTTTCTAACAACTGACGCTGGTGTCAGTGGTGTGGCGTGCTCCTTGCAACTGCAGTGTTCATCCTCTAATTTGGAATTGGAATTTTACTGCTGATCACAGCCTGCAATTTCTTTTTGGCTTTAAGCAAATCACAGCATGCTAGAGATGCTCTAAGGCTCTTTATTTGTCAAGGGTAAAAGAATCACAATGACATGTTGAATGGTTGTTCTCATAATAATATTCCCCTCAACATCCTGTGCTATCTTATTACTCGGTCTATGAATTTTGTGAAACTGAAAAACAAATAATTTCTAAATTGCGATCCTTTGCCAAAGCTCATTTGTTGTCCAGTGTTGTTCTCTGGCCATTTCATTTTACTGCATATTATGCACACAACAGGGGAAAAACATGCCAAAAAACAAAAATGGCGCAACAAATCACGCGATGCATAGTCGTATAACCCACGTCAAAACAAACGTTTTTTTGGGCCGTGCAGTGTTTTCTAACAACTGACTGACGGTGGTGTCAGTGGTGTGGCATGCTCCTTGCAACTGCAGTGTTCATCCTCTAATTTGGAATTGGAATTTTACTGCTGACCATAGCCTGCAATTTTTTCGCTTTAAGCATATCACGGCATGCAATGTGACTTGATTGAAATTGTTTTGAGTTCGATTATCAAAAGAAAAGTTTGTCTGAGTTGCTAACTCGGCATTTTATTGAAGAAGTGAACAATACGAGTATACATATACATATCACTTGAAACTAAACTGAGGATACAACAAGTGTATTGTACATAGATCGCACGTACTGCTCACTGCTTAGGCATAAAACAACAAATTGAACCCTAGCTAACTAAACTTGCTTCATCAACGTAACTATCTAGCTATAAGCTGGGGACACAACTATATATCTATAATTAGCTTGTATCATCCGAAGATCACATCAACGAGAGGCCTTGACCCGGACTTGATCCGTCTTCTCACCATCATCTCGTCGAATGATCGGAAAAATGTAGCCGAAATTGACGAGAGAGATAGGGGAAACATGGTAAAAGTAATACTATGATTAGAGCCATGACGGATATTTGTTAAAGCAATAAGAGTTATACACGTCATAAACGGAACAATTTTTTTGAAACAGATGAAACAATAAACTGTGGTGGCAAAGAATCCAATAAATGGATAAATAGTAAGAAAGCTGGCCCATTATATTTTAAAGATTTGGGATGAAAAGTATGTAAAATATAATAAATATAAAATAAGAAAATAATAATTATTGATTTTAGTATATATATTTTGTTTTGTTCTTCCGTGGCAACGCACGGCACTCAACTAGTATCTATAATTAGCTTGTATCATCCCAAGATTACATCAACGAGAGGCCTTGACCCGGACTTGATCCGTCTTCTCACCATCATCTCGTCGTCAACGCTCCATGGACATTCAGGCTGAGGCCGGCCGACCATCTCCCAGTCCCAGAGCCCATCGTACCGCACATGGCCATCCTTGAGCAGAACAAGGCGTTGCAAACATTTGCAGAATCTCAAAGCATCCTTGACGAGCAGTATCTGGCGCGGTGTGGGCGTGAAGCCAATGATGAGCAGCTCTTTCATGTGCCGGTGCCGCAGCTTCCGTATGTTCAACCACCATATCTCCTCTCCTGGCTCCTCGTCGGAGTGCGCCAGCTGGATGTGCAGGACCTCGAGCAAGGGCGCGAAGAACAGGAGGATGCCCGGCCACGAGACGTCCCAGTTGGAAGGCAGGTCGGCGACGAGGAGCCTCTTGAGGCCGCGGAACTGCGTGGCCAGGTGGCTCGGCATGACCCATCTGCTCGGGCCCGTGAACCGGAGGACGAGGCTGGTCGTGGCGGCTGGGGGATTCCGGAGGAACTCCTCATTGGGTTCCTGATCTTCCCAGAATGTGAGGTTTACCTGCGTGAGGTTCGGAACGGAGCCGAAGCTGAGCATCACGGTTCTGCCTAGGCACGCCAGGCGGGCCAGCATTGGGAGGTCACGCAGCGTGATCTTGGAAAACGCGCAGTCCTCCACGACGAGCTCCCTGATCGCCGAACCCGGCGCGTCGACCACCAGGTGGTCGAGCTCCTCCGTGCAGCCGCATGACTTGAGGTGCAGCGTCTCGAGCCGTGCACAGTCGGTGAAGAGCCTCTCGTACACGGCGACGGGCGTGGACTCGGCCACGGCTTGCAGGACGAGCGTCGTGAGCGACTCGTAGGCGTGCAGCGGCGGGAGCGTGCAGTTGCCCAACGTCAGGCTGCGGAGGCGCGACCTGCCGCCTTTGTCGAGGAGGTCGTGGGGGAAGCAGTAGGGGGGCGCGTCGTCGTCGTGATGGCAGTAGGACGCGGGCCTGACGATAATCTCCAGGTCGTCCACCCCCCACGTGCCCACGGCGGCGGCGACCAGGCGATCGACGCAGCGCCGTCGGTCGTGCATAAGAACTCGAGCCGGAGGGTCTTGACGCGCCGGGGTGCGTCGCCGCCGTCGCTACCACTGTCCGCTGCTAGGAAGCTGGTGATGCCGTCGGAGAAGGCCCTCGTGCTGCGGACCTCCCAGTGCGCCATGAGGCCGTCGAGGATGCCGGCCAATGCCGTGTCACGCGGCAAGTCGCGCTCGCGGAGGTCGATGGTCTGGTCGTAGTCCAGCGGCAGTATGTCGCTGACCTTGAAGTCGAGCGCCTGCAGCTGGCGAGGGATATGCGCCCAGCGCCTGGAGAGGACGGCGGTGGAGAGCGCGGTGCGGGTGTCGAGCCTGCTCACTATGAGGCCGATCAGCTCGTCGGGGAGGGCGCTGAGGAGGTCCTCGCGGACGGTGCGCGGCCCTCGAACGAGACGACGCAGCTTCGACATGGCGCGGACACAATCTCGGTGGCTGGCGAGTAGCACGAGATTGTCACGTCCCGTGATGACTGATGAGGCGCAGGAGATGGAGGAATTGGGAGTGCGTGGGTGATGCATATATGGGTAGCATGATGAGCAGTTCGACTCGGACGGGAACTCAATCGGGTCGGCGCAACTTTGCAATCAGAATTCGACTCATGTACGAGAAGCTACGGAAACCGTCCTCTACGCGGCAGCCTTGCAATCGGATTTGGCCCAATCCGGGCAACAGCCCAATATAGCAAAGACAGACTTGGGCCTGAAGTACACTGGCTCTGTGTTGTTCTAGCGTCAGCATGTCACGGCCCGTGTGGCGCTCTTCTGTCAAAAGCTAATCAACGGCCCAAACTACCGAGTTCCAGTTTTTTTTTTCATACCGTACAAGACGAAAAAGAATTATTAGAGTATCGCCAAGATACCAGTTTACAGTTTTTTTTTCGAAATTCCACCGATCTATCAATAGTCATCAATAGCGGTATAAAGAGTTCTACAAGTAATAAAAATTACAAATAGGGCAATGGACCACCTAGCGACGACTACAAACACTGACACGAGCCGAAGGCGCGCTGCCGTCCTCGCCCAGCCATCATCGGAGCCGGAAAAAACTTGTCATAGTAGAGCTTGTTGTAGTAGACAGACGGGAAATCGTCGTGCTAAGGACCAAATGACCAGCGCACCAGAGCGGCAACCATCACCGAAGATGACCAACGTAGATCGGAAGGCTGACCCCAAAACACACCAACGAAAAATGACCAGATTCCAAGGGATCCGTCGGACACACGACTCCACACGCTCTCTGTCGATGCTAGACGCACCACCGGAGTGAGGATAGAACGGGAAAGATTTTATTCTGACTCCAAGACGTAGCTGCCGCATCAACATCCTGGAAAAGACACTAAAAATAGTCTAAACAAAATATTACAAAATATTGAGACCTCCCGTCGCAAGAGGCCGTGGTCCGCCACGCCTCCAAGGTCCTAAGGCAACCGGAGACACGACGGACCGATGGCATCATCGGCGGAGAGAAGGAACCCTAGATGGGTTTTGTCGCCGTCGTCGCTGCCTCTTGGAGAGCCTCTCTCTGTCCCGTACCGGTTCACATTACGTCCAATTGGATGTATTTGATACCGGTTTACATCTAGCTTCTGTAATAACGCATTGAGCAAATGAAGATGAAAAAAATATTATGCAAGTTCTCAAATGTTTTATCCAATATCCAAAGAGAAAATTATACTACTCAGTACAGTAATCCCTTCGTCTCGGATTAGATGTCCCGAGATTTTTCTGTCTACCTTTGGCCACTGCTCACGACACGATGGAGATCGAGAGGGCATGCATGAGCGGCGGAGACTAGTACATGGGTGTACAAATGTACACCTTTTTTTTTGCAAAAGCTTACATACTTTTGTATAATTAACATATAAAACAATATATATCAAATAAATAAGGTTAAAAGTGTGGACACGAAGGTGTTGCAGACCCATAAGAGCAAGTACAATAAGTTAATGTAAGTACGCTAGAAGCAATTAAATAATATATTTTAGTCTAGTTAGAAGAGAGAAGAGGAGAGGAGCGGAGCGGGTCTTGGTAAGAGCCTGCTGCAGCGCGTGCTCCTACCCACCATGTGAAAGTAAAAAAGTAAGCTATGCTACTAATAAATTACTATAATTTGTGTTTACCTATTGTATAAGCTTGCTATTAGTGCAAGTACAATAAATGCTAGTTAGCTGGCTGGAAAAATTAAACTAATAGAGAAGAGGTGAGAGAAGAGAGTTAGAGCAAGGACAATAGTAGAGCCCATTGCTGGCTATAAGCCATGTCCATGTCATATAGAGTCAATCTAAAAACTAACATCTAAAATAGATGGAGATAAAATTATATTACTTTATTAATAACGACCCACTTTACACTCTCACATATTGCATAGGAGCACGCGCTGCAGCTGGCTCTTAACCAAGAGTCCACTCCTCTCTCTTCTTCTCACTCGTCCACCTAAGCATAAATATACAAGTTTAAATCTAATAGTCTGCTGACCGGATCTTATTGTACTTTTTATTTGAGCTTGGAAATTCATTCCACTAAACCTGCTGCGTAGCCAGATCGCTAGCTAGCAAACCAAATACAAAGTCTGGAGCGTTGTCCATCCTGTTAGTTTGATCTCCACGGTCGTCCTAATGGACGACCGACTCAGTCTCGCGCCCTAATCGGGGGCGCCCAACGTTACCGTCGTTGGTGGGCCCCCGTCGCGCAGCGCACATAAAAGAGGTGGGGGCCGGGGCACGAACGCCAAGGTTCGTCGTGCCCACTCACCCCACCGAACATCCTAAACCCTGGAGCCTCCGATTGGGCTAGCGTTGTAGCGGCGGGAAGTGCCACCTCGCCGCCACCACCACTCCGTCGACCCCATGTCGACTTCATCCTCGGCAACGAAGACCGATGGTAAGACACCTACATCAACCCCTCTCTCTCTCTCTCTCTGTTTTCTTCTAAGAAGTTGTGTTCATTAGAGAGTTAGTCCACAGCTCACTAGATCTAGCACCTAGGAAAACAAAGGATCTATCGATGGTATCAGAGCAACCTAGGGTTGTTGATCTAGTCGAGGTACTACAAGAAATGCAAAATAAAAGAAAGGGGCTAGGGTTTAAACAAGCGTCGCCGCAAGGCCGCGCCGTTCCTCTCGATCCCGATGCGCATCGGCAAGCCGAGGCATCGGGAAGAAGAACCCAAACCCTAGCCCGTACCCCAACCCCAAGAACCAACCGAATATTTTCGGGAAGAACCAAGTAGGAGGGGGAAAGGGAAGAAGAACTAAATCCCACAGAGAAAGCCCCGGTTTTTCCACTTCCCCGAATCAAAAAAAAGGGCCCAACCGGCCACCACCGTGCGCCGTCAAAGGGCGCCACCGCCGGATCCGCTTGACGGCGGTGCACCCACCCTCAGGTGGATGCACGCACCGGCAAGGGGGGCCAAGGGGGCGCCGCCAACTGCCGCTTCTTCCGTTTCTCACCTCGACGCGGGATCTGGTGGAGCTGGGCGAGCTAGATAGAAAGAGGGAGAAGGGGAGACGCGCCCGCGTCAGAGAGGGGAGGGGCTCGCCGCCGGCCGAGCGCCGGGCGTCGCGGCCACCTCTCCAACCTCACCAGCGCGGGGCGGGGCACCGCCGCCGCTGGGAGCAAGACGAGACGCGGGGGAGTGGGAGGCAGAAAATGGGGCTAGGGTTTTCTCGGATAGGGCCACGGGCCTTTTTTGTCCCTGCGACAGGCGCGGGCGTCCGTTCGATCGGATTCGACTGGATCCGACGGACGAGATGGAGCGGCGTAGCGCTGGCAGGCCGGTAGGCAGATGTTGGGCTGGAGTGGGCCGAGGCGGGCGCCGCATAGCAGGCAACAGAGGAGTTGCGCGCCGCATAGGGGGCCGTGGGCCGTTATCTACCGCCCAGCACGTACAGTTTTTACCAATTTTTCATTTACAGAAGCCTTTTGGCCTTTTTTAATTGTCTGTTTTTGATATTTTTTGCACGTTTTTTCTACAGCAAAATTCTCCAACGAAAATTTGTGTAGAAAAATATTAAAGTGACAATAAAGTTTCTGTAAAATGTAAAATTTGATGAATGTTTTATTCATAGTTTTCCGCTGCAAATAGTTAAACGTATTTGCTTAATTGCAATTAAAGTGAGGATTTTATTTAATGACCAACGTTGTTAGTAAGATTTTCACTATGGATAGTAAGTTTTATCACTATTAGTTCTATTTCTGCCCAACGGTGATGTAGAATTAATATTGAAAAGTTTCATGGTTTAATTTGACCAACGTTGAATTAACTCATTTTGGTGATATTTCGTTTTCAGGCAATCCTATGAGTTTCATCTCGGCCATTGAGCCCCTCAATGGAGGGAACTACGGCTCATGGCGAGGGAAGGTTGAGATGGGGCTTGCTTTGCTTGACCTCGACTTGGCACTGATTGAGACATGTCCCAAAGAACCTGAGGACCCCGTGAGGGGCGAAAAAGAAAATGAAGATGACTTCAACAAAAGGGTCCATGACCATGGACCAATAAGAATGAAGTACGACCTTGATCGTGCAAAGTGGGACTCGTCCAACAGAAAGTGCTTGATGGTTATTAAGAGCTCCATTATGGAAGCAATAAGGGGAGCAATCCCAGAGTGTAGCACTGCTAGTGAGTACCTGAAGAAGGTAGAGAGTCGGTTCACTGGGTCTTCAAAGGCCTATGCGAGCTCTCTCATTAAGAAACTTGTTACTACAAGATACACTGGTGGTGGAGTAAGGGA
Organism: Avena eriantha; assembly: GCA_910589775.1. Classification (NCBI taxonomy): domain Eukaryota; kingdom Viridiplantae; phylum Streptophyta; class Magnoliopsida; order Poales; family Poaceae; genus Avena; species Avena eriantha. The sequence continues at coordinate 140,763,691 of OU342741.1, read as the reverse complement.
CCACATATTGCGAATGAGCATCATGTCCTCCAAGCTTAAGCCCATGGGCATGGAGCTCCCAGTAGAGTTCATCATTCACCTGATCTTTGCCTCACTACCAAACCAATTTGAGACTTTTGCTGTGAACTACAACGCACAGCCAGAAAAGTGGGGCATCGAGAAGATGGTGGCCATGTGCGTACAAGAAGAAGAGAAGCTCAAGGGGAAATCTGGTGATTCTGTGAACTACCTGAGCCCAACCAAGAAGAGGAACTTTCAGGGTTCCAGGCCACAAGGGAAACCTCAGGGGCCCCCCCCTCCTTCTAAGCCTCATGGAAAGGATGATGATCACCGACAGCAGGAGGTGGACAAGGACACCTGCAGGTGGTGCAAGGAAAAGGGCCACTACATGAGTGACTATGTGAGCTTCCTAAAGCATCTATGCAAGAAAGGTGAGGATTTAATTACTTTTGTTGATGAATCACTATTTTTAAGTTATGCAAAATCTACTTGGTGGATTGACTCAGGTGCAACTGTCCACGTTGCAAATTCATTACAGGGATTCCGTATGAGAAGGACCCTGCAAAGAGGAGAAAGAAGAATTAAGGTGGCAAATGGCGTCCAAGCTGAAGTCGAAGCTATTGGAGATCTCCCATTAGAATTATCAAATGGCTTTGTACTTTTACTAGTAGATGTACTTTATGTACCCTCTTTGCATCAAAACTTAATAAGTGTATCGCGCTTAGATGATGATGGTTTTGCTTGCCATTTTGGTGATGGACAATGTAAAATCAAGCGTAATAATGAGATTGTTGGTCTTGCCTTCAGACAAGACAAGCTTTATTTGTTATCACTTTATGAGAATGTGTATGCATTAAGCGCTGAGAATGAGAATGCCTCCTCATCCCTGAATGAAAAGAATAAAAGGAAAAGAATTGATGATGTCTCTTCGAAATTATGCCACTGTCGTTTAGGCCATATTTCGAGGGGGAGAATAGAACGCTTAGTAAAAGAATCAATTCTACCGCCTTTAGAATTTTCAAATTTAGAGCAATGCATCGATTGCATTAAAGGAAAGTTCGTAAAGAACATTAAAAAGGGCGCCAAAAGAAGCACAGGAGTCTTAGAAATAATTCATACGGATATATGCAGTCCGTTTCCTGTGACATCTGTGGATGGATATGATTCTTTCATAACATTCACGGATGATTATTCACGTTATGGTTACATTTATCCAATTAGAGAGCGTTCTGAAGCATTGGATAAATTTGAGATATTTAAGGCTGAAGTTGAAAATCAGCATAGTTTAAAAATTAAAGTAGTAAGGTCCGATCGTGGAGGCGAATACTACGGTTGGCACACCCCATATGGCTAGGTTCCTGGACCCTTTGCAAGGTTTCTACAGGAACATGGCATAGTAGCCCAGTATTCAACGCCGGGCGAGCCTCAGCAGAATGGAGTAGCTGAAATACGTAACCGTACCTTGATGGATATGGTAAGAAGCATGTTAAGTTACTCCACCTTACCGGTTGTCTTGTGGATGGAGGCATTAAAAACCGCCATTCACATACTTAATCGAGTCCCTGGTAAGTCGGTGTCTAAAACACCATATGAGTTATGGACTAGTCGCGAACCTTCACTCAATTATTTGCAAGTGTGGGGCTGTCCAGCTGAGGCTAAGCTCTTCAACCCAAACCTTGAGAAGTTAGATCCTAAAACAGTAAGTTGCCATTTCATTGGCTATCCAAACAAGTCAAAAGGTTATCGTTTCTACTGTCCAGACAGATTTACTAAGTTTGTGGAAACGAGACACGCTGTGCTTCTGGAGGATCAGATGATCAGGGGGAGCACGGTATCGCGAGAAATCAACCTTGAGGAGAAGCGGGTGCATGCACCCACTCCGATGATTCAGGAACCGTTTTTCTCGATACCTGCTGCTGCACCGACACAGGAAAATGTCGATGTGCCACCTGTTGTTAGTTCTCCTGTGGCAACAATGAATGAAAATGAAGACCCTGTTGTCACACAAGAGGGGGAGTTGGAACAGCCCCAAACAGAGAATGTGCTAGAAGATGAGACCCTTAGAAGGTCTCAAAGAACTAGAAAGCCAGCTATTCCCAACGATTTTTAAGTCTATGTTAGTGAAGAAATTCAAATGGAGGGTGATCCCACCACATTTGAAGAAGCCATCAAAGGTGCTCACTCATCGAAGTGGCTTGAAGCCATGGAAGATGAAATGAGATCCATGAGTAGTAACAAAGTCTGGGATTTAGAAGAAATTTCTAAAGGAGCCAAAATAGTAGGCTGTAAATGGGTCTACAAAACAAAATGTGACTCTAGAGGGAATATTGAAAGATATAAAGCACGACTTGTTGCTAAAGGCTTCACCCAAAGAGAGGGAATAGATTACAATGAGACATTTTCTCCAGTCTCAAGTAAGGATTCTTTTAGAATCGTAATGGCTTTAGTGGCACACTATGATTTAGAATTGCATCAGATGGATGTAAAGACGGCTTTCCTAAATGGAGACCTAGAAGAAAAAGTTTACATGGCACAAACCAAGGGTTTTGTTGTGGAAGGAAAGGAACGTATGGGATGTCGTCTGAAGAAATCCATTTATGGATTAAAACAGGCCTCCAGGCAATGGTACTTAAAGTTCCATGAAACAATAAGAAAGTTTGGTTTCGATGAGAATGAAGAGGACAATTGCATATATGCAAAGTTCAAGAATGGGAAATTCATTTTCCTTATCCTATATGTGGATGACATTCTACTTGCCAGTAGTGATGTTAGTCTACTATTGGAAACAAAGAAGTTTTTGTCCTCGAACTTTGATATGAAAGATCTCGGTGAAGCTTCATTCGTTCTAGGAATTGAGATTCTCCGAGATAGAGAAAAGAGGGTCTTAGGGCTATCACAGTAGGCATACTTAGAGAAGATTCTAAAGAAGTATAGTATGCATGCGAGTAATCCTACGCCTTCTCCTATAGTCAAGGGTGATAGATTTTGGAATTTTCAATGTCCCAGGAACCAATATGAGATCGATCAAATGAAAGCGTTCCATATGCTTCTGCTGTCGGAAGCTTGATGTATGCTCAAGTATGTACATGCCCTGACTTAGCTTTTGTTACCGGGGTACTTGGCAGATTTCAGAGTAATCCAGGAATAGACCATTGGAAAATGGTAAAGAAGGCATTGCATTATGCAAAAGGCACAAAAGGCCTCATGTTAACATACAGAAGATCTGATTCCCTTGAGATAGAAGGGTATTCAGATGCAGACTATGCGGGAGATATAGATGAAAGAAAATCCACGTCAGGATACATATTTACTCTCGCAGGTGGAGCTATATCGTGGAAAAGCTCCAAGCAAACAATCACGACATCGTCCACGATGGTAGCTGAGAATGTAGCATGTTATGAGGCCACGGGGCAGGCAAACTGGTTAAAGAAGTTTGTACCCGGGTTGAGAGTGGTGGACAGCATTCAAAGACCACTCAGAATGTACTGCGACAATGAGCCAGCAGTATTCTATGCTCACAACAATAAGTCAAGTGTTGCTGCCAAACACATTAACATTAAGTTTTATGTTGTGAAAGAAAGAATCCAGGATCATACCATAAGTTTGGTGCATATAAGTACAAAAGAAATGCTCGCGGATCCGCTCACAAAAGGCTTACCACCCAGTGTGTTCAGAGAACACTTAGCCGGCATGGGTTTAAGGGAAAGCCTATGATACCTGGATATTAAGGGCCTAAGAACCAGAGTCTGTTTCAAAATAGAGAGGTGTATGGTGGTTGTTGAATCTATGGTGCGTAACTGACCATTATGATGAGACATGCTCTGTATGCTGATCAGCGATGAAATGGGTACAAAAGTATAAGTTGAATGGAAGATGAGATCAAGGGGGAGAGTGTTAGTTTGATCTCCACGGTCGTCCCAACGGACGACCGACTCGGTCTCGCGCCCTAATCGGGGGCGCCCAACGTTACCGTCATTGGTGGGCTCCCATCGCGCAGCGCACATAAAAGAGGTGGGGGCCGGGGGCACGAACGCCAAGGTTCATCGTGCCCACTCACCCCACCGAACACCCTAAACCCTAGAGCCTCCGATTGGGCTAGCGCTGTAGCGGCAGGAAGTGCCACCTCGCCGCCACCACCACTCCGTCGACCCCATGTTGACTTCATCCTCGGCAACGAAGACTGATGGTAAGACACCTACATCAACCCCTCTCTTTCTCTCTGTTTCCTTCTAAGAAGCTGTGTTCATTACAGAGTTAGTCCACAACTCACTAGATCTAGCACCTAGGAAAACAAAGGATCTATCACATCCATCTAGAAGAGACAGTCGCATCCTCAAAGCCAAACTTAGCTAAACAATGAGCTACCTTATTACACTCACGACGGCAATGAACAAACTCGGCGTGATCAAAATGCAGAAAGCGTAAACTACGCGCTTCACGCATCAGGACTCCAGTATCAGCAAGGTCATAAGCACCATTGGCTATAGCGCTGACCGGTGTAGCACAGTCTGACTCGAATGTGGCTAGGTGGATACCCAAATCGGCCGCGGCCTCCATAGCAGCGATGCATGCTTCCTCCTCTCCATGTAGAGCACTTCTTAAGTGAAACAGTTTCCCCGCTCCCGCGGCAATGAAATCCCCCGTATCTGACCGGACAATATATCCGAAAGATCCTTCTCCAAGCTCAGCAACATATGAGGCATCAAAATTCACCTTTGCGTAACCCACCTGGGGTAGTTTCCATGACTCCATCGCCTTGGCCGTTGGACCACTCTGGATGGCAGGGGCAGAAATCCTGGTGGTGTCTGATAATCGTCTGACAAACCTCTTCTGTCATTTTCCCGGGCTCTTCGGCGTTTACTTTGTTTTTGTAAGTCCACCAATCCCACAACATCACCACTATAATCAGTTGTTGTTTCACCGGCATCATCAAGGTAGCTTCCACCACCTCTCTTGCATTGGCACATTCCAGGAGTTTCAGTCGTGCTTCCTCCTGATTCATATACCGCCACACTTTCTTGGCAAATTTACATCTCAAAAAGATATGGCCACCATCCTCGTCTAACCTGTGGCATACCGGACAATGAGTATCAATGTCAATGCCTTTCCTCTGAATATTCTTCTTAGTTGGTAACGTGTTCTGCGCTAGCCTCCACATGAACAGCTGCACCTTCCCTGGTAACTTCAGTTTCCAAAGGCACTGCCATCTCGATTGCGGCTGCTGATCTATGCTCGACGTGCCAGCATCCCTGAAAGCTCGAGCCTCCCTCACAGCGATGCCGACCCGATAGGCCGATTTTACACTAAAACAGCCCTTACTGTCGAAATGCCAAGCAATTGAATCCTCCATGTCAGGACGGAGAGGGATGGACATGATGTCCCTTGCATCGGCAATAGTGAAGGTATCCCGGATCAGCTCCTCGTCCTAGCTCTCAGTAATTGGATTGATTAGATCACTAACCTTCAAGATCAGCGAACGCCTACGGTAGGCTGCTGGTCTGCGAGATGACCCTCTCGGAATCCATGGGTCGTCCCACGCGTTAATATTTTCGCCATCCCCAACTCGCCACACAATTCCTTCCTTCATCAAATCCAACCCCTTCAGGATACTCCGCCAGGTGTAGGACATCTCCTTCTGGGCTTTTGTTTCCAGAATCGATGAGTTTGGGAAATACTTTGCCTTGAGCACCACCACACACAATGATGTGGGATTCTGCAGAATCCTCCAGCTCTGGCGTGCCAACATCGCAAGATTGAAAACGTGGAGGTCCCGAAAACCGAGGCCACCATCCTCCTTCGCTCGCGACATCTTTTCCCAGCTCACACAATGACACTTGTTTGATCCATCCTGGTGGTTCCACCAATATCGACAAATCATGGAACTGATCTCCTCACAAAGTTTTTTTGTTAGATCAAAACAAGACATCGCATACGTCGGGATTTCCTGAGCTACCGCTTTGATGAGGATTTCCTTTCCCGCCTTCGACAACAGGTGTTCCTTCCATCCTTGAATCCTTCGCCAGATTTTGTCCTTGATATAATCAAACTCCCTGCTCCTAGACCGCCCTAGATGAACTGGCAGACCAAGATAACGATTATTCTGTGACTCTCGCGGAATTGCCATTTCACTAAGGACATCTCTCTTCAGTCTATAGCGAGTACCTTTACTGAAAAAGGCGATGATTTGTCTTTATTGATCATCTGCCCGGACTGCTCCTCATAAAGGGCAAGAATCGCTTGTAGCTTCCTCGCTCTCTGCACATTAGCTCGCATAACAATTAGCGAGTCATCGGCGAAAAACAAATGGTTTATCTCTAGCGCGTTCAGGCTCACCCTCACTCCCGGCATCGTGCCTTCATCCGCTGCATGTTGAAGCAGTCGAGAAAAAGCCTTCGCACAAATGATAAAGAGATAAGGTGACAGGGGATCCCCCTGATGTAATCCTCGCCCAGGCGTGAAAGCTGGTGAAAGCTTGCCGTTGATCCATACCCTACAGGTCACAGAGCGTACACATTTCATGATCACATGTACCCACTCCGTTGAGAACCCCAACCTGGTCATCATCTGCTCCAGAAAGTCCCATTCGACCCGATCATAGGCTTTACTCATGTCCAGATTTATCGCCACCAAGCCATCACGTCCTTCCTTCTTTGTATGCATAAGATGGGTAATCTCATAGGCTAAAAGGACATTGTCTATTATCATTCGGCCAGGGACGAACGCAGATTGAGATGGTGAGATAATCTCTGGCAAGATCACCTTCAACCGGTTAGCAAGAACCTTCGAGATCAACTTGTACAGTATGTTACATAGACTAATTGGACGATACTCCTTCAGGCTTTCAGGGTTTTTGTTTTTTGGGATCAGAACGATAGTGGTCTCATTCCACCCAGCAGGCATGTCACCTCCATTCAACACTTGCAGAACCTCATCCTGGATCTTAGCCCCCACTACATGCTAGAACTTTTTATAGAAGACAACTGGCATACCATCTGGCCCTGGAGCCTTGAGGTCACCAATCGAATCGAGGGCCTCCTTTATTTCTTCCCGAGTATAGGGCCTGCCAAGCTGCTCATTCATCTGGTTCGAAACAACTTGTGGGATATGTTGTAGCAGATTGTCATTGGGTTGCCCTGCAGAAGATAAGAACAAACTTTTGTATGAATTAGTAATAAAAGGCCCTAACTCCTCTTTAGACTCCACTACCCCTCCTCCCTCTCTCTTCAATCTCCTGATAAGGTTGGTTTTCTTCCTCTCAGAGGCATAGGCATGGAAGAACCCAGTTTTCTTATCCGCATTCTTAAGCCAGTTAATGTGCGCATGCTGCTGCCAGTAAATATTATGCTGCTCCTCCAGGCGATCCAGCTTGTACCGTAGGAGGTGTTCTTTATAGACATACTGCTAGTTAATTGGACCGCGTCGGCATGCCTCCAGCTCTTTTTTTGCTTTTTTAATTCTATATTTCAGTTCTCCTAGCACCTCCCGGTCCCACTCAGAAAGGGCTCCCCCCACGCTTTGCACCGCCTTCCCCACCGAACACTGCCCTTCCTCAAAAGCTCGGTTCCATGCATTGGTTACCAACTGCTCGCACTGCTGCTCCTGTAGCCACCTAGCCTCGAAGCGGAAAGAAGCCCTCACACCTCCACCCCCTCCTCCAGCTTGTTCATTCAGCTCCAAAATTACAAGCCTATGATCCGACCGGCGAGGATCCCCGTTTATTATCTTGTACAGAGGAAACATACACCGCCACCTAGCATTAGCCACTCCACGATCGAGCCGTTCACGGACATAACCTCGTGCCATATGCCAGTTATTCCGCCACGTGAAGGGGTCTCCCACAAACCCCAAGTCACCAAGGTCACAATCCTCCAAGCACCTCCTGAAGGCGTCCATACAACCTTGGGCCCGAGTCGGCCCACCCTCCTTCTCCTCCGCGAACAGGATCTCATTAAAGTCGCCGATAGATAGCCACGGGAGGTTGGACTGTCCATGAAGTGTACGCAACAGGCTCCATGTCTTCTCCTTCTCTCCCGCCCTTGACTCCCCATAGACACCAGTTAGCCTCCATTTCCTCCCATCCTCATTCTCCACATCCACATCGATATGATATCGCCCCTTCCACCTCAAGCTCACCTTCACATTCCTCTTCCAAAACAGAGCCAACCCTCCACTTCTGCCCACACAGTCCTTCACAATCATATTCGGCATATCAAGTTTCCATCGCAAGTACTCAATCTCCTTCTCCCTCAGCTTTGTTTCGCAAAGGAAGAGGATATCGGGATCTTCTGCCCTCTTCATCTCTAGAAGGCCATTAACTGCCGGCTGGTTCCCAAGCCCCCGACAGTTCTGAGAAATAGCTTTCATTTGTCCCCACAGGGCTGTTCCGACAGCCCTGCCACCTCTGAAACGGACACTCCCTGAGCTCCCTTTTGTTTCTTTAAGACCTCCACAGACTCATCTTCCACCTCCATTGGATCCCCCTCGCGCTTCCTCCCGACTACCACTTCTAAACTCTCTTGGTTTGTACCAGCTCCATCCATTCTTCCTTTTTTTTAAACCCCCGTTTCTTTCCTCCACACTGCATGACAGTCCTCTCAGCAGCGTGGCCAGGCTTACGCACACGATCCGTCAAGGCTCCTCCCTCCTCCATCTACTTCTCGGCTTGATGGCTGAGTTCCTTATTTTCCAGCCCTACAGTCTCCTCGTCCACTGTTTCCTGGTCCTCCTTTTCCCTTTCCTCCCCTTCAGAAGTATTCGAAACACCGCCCTCCACATCCCGGTCCGGTCTCCCCTTCTCCGACCCACTCCCTTCTACAGCCATGAAGTCAAGCTTCCTCAGAACTCCTTCATCCCTCTTTCCCCTTGATTTTTTCAAAGGACTTGTGGCCTCATCACTTTTACCCATTTCTTGCGTGAGTCACTGCTTGTGTTTTTCCCACTATTATCCTTTCTCCATGACTCACGATCACTTCCTCCATCTCCCCTCCCACCCCAAGAACCCGACCCCCATTTGTTGCCGCTCCACGCCCTCCCTTCATTCCACCTCTGTTTCTCGCTAGACGTCTATATTTTTGGGATATACGCACGAAGCCAACCGCCATACTATCGCTTCTCCCCCTTCTCCAACACAATTGAGCAACTTTTATCATCATGCCCCAACCTATCACAGATATAGCAGAATTCTGGGAGATACTCATATTCAAAGCGACACCAAACCGGCACCTCATCCTTCTTCCCAGTTGGTCTCAGGAAGCCTCTCACCATAGGTTCGTTGATGTTGATGCGCACTTTCACCCTAAGGTACAGACCCGCAGCACTTCCATCTTCCCCCACATCTACGTCCACTCCCTTCCTAGCCATGTCGCCTATCTCCAGCCCCGTCTCACGGTTCATCCACCCCAAGGGAAAACTGAAAACCCGGATCCAGATCGGGACTGAATCGAACACATGTTCTTCCAGAGCCTTGTTTGGATCAAACTCCACCATGACTATCAGATCATTGTTAACCATCCAAGGCCCCTCATAAACCGCCTTCCTCTTCCCCGATTCCTGTAGGAAAGTAAAAAGGAAAATATTGCCCCCATCTCCTTGCATCTGACCCCCTTCAACGGACACCAGGCCCTGCCCAGCGATGCCGCCATCCCCTGCGCATTCACTGGCTTCTCCGACAGGACCTTCCCCAGCGCCTGCACCTCCCCTCCTCCGACTGCTACATCCGTCTCCGAGCCCCGCCTGAAAATCCTCTGCTCTACCTCAGACAGCTTCATCCTCTTTATCATCCCCTCCACTTTCTCCATCGCATCAGGCAGGAACCTAGGGTTTTGAGTTGGTGTATTACGAACGCGGCCCTAGAACTCGCGTAAGGCAGTGGACGGGACAGGGAGAACCCCGGCGCAGTAGGACTGCACCAAGGAAACTAGGGCTAGGATTGAAACCAGGCGGCCACGACCGATCACTCTATGGTGGCGGCGGCGGCTGAGATGGATCCAGATCCCAGGAGACGACGATCGCCCCGAGATCGCCTAGACCGTAAAAACCGGAAACCGACACCCCTATCTTATTGTACTTGCTCTTATATAATAGCCACCTCTCGCGCGTGCTCCTAAACACTTTGTGAGTATGTGAGTGGGTCATTGACATATAAAGTAGTAAATCTTTGAAGGTAACTATTGTACTACTACTTGATTATAAGCTGACTATATAACCTTATAGCAAGCAAGCGGATTGTATTATGTAATGTGGACATTTCTTATACCCATTGCTCTAGGGAGCTTGGTGCATGGGCGGACGGAGGTTAAAAGTGTGTTTTTAGTGCGTACCTATACACCCATTATCTAGAAGTTGAATCCTCTAGTGAGGGCGTGGCGTGGCAAGTGCCAAAGGAAGAGTCTACCATCGAGATAGGGGCCACCACGAATAACCGCGACTGTCACGAGACGTGTCTGTACTCACAGCCAAAACGGTCACGGTCTACAGATAGAAAGGTAAGCGACAAGGGACTCCTTGTTCTTAGCAAAACAACCACATAAAAATGTTCAGAGCCAGGACTACACAGGTCACCGATATGTTTATTCTAGCCAACATGACACGACAGAGGCGCCTGTTGGAATGAACGATCGTTTGTGCTGAATCGATCGAGGCCCAGACCGAGATTGGCGAACCGTCACCCCTTGATTCTTGCAAAATCATTGCAAGGAAGCAACGGTGTGTTCATAGTCAAGCAACGGCAGTGACACGTCGGCTCGCTGTTGCGTGTGTGTGTATGAGCACACTGTTGACTCGACGCCGACGGCAATGCCAGCACTGGTCAACTGAGCTGAGCTTACTCGCGCGTGCGGGATGACAAGACCAGCGCACGGCCGACGCCGTACGTGGACCAATCTGCGGGCTCGCTGTAGTGATCGTGCCATCAGCAATCATCTACTGCTAGGGGACTGATAGCGGGAGTATTTCCTATTTCCTTTTTCTTAAACTCAACCACCTCCTCTCGGTACCGCAATTTGCTTTTTATTCGCCAATTTACTCACAATGTGCAGTTGATCGCTTGTCGGGCTGATCAATTGGAGCCTCCCACGGCTCGTTGAAGTCGGAGAGGTCTTTCAACTCCTCCGCTTGGGTGGCGGTACGGACGCGCCGAGTATTCGCCGGAACTCCTCCACCAGGGTTACGTGCACGGGTGGCGAGAATGCGTTGGCCAGGCATGGTGGATGTTGTGATGTGTGGCCGTTCCACCGCGTCAGCTTTAATAGCCGACGGCGAAAACTCGCTAGAAACCGCGGGAGATCGCTAGTCGCGGATAATGGCGGCCGGACCGTCTTCATCTGATCTGTGCAGATCAAAACGGACGGTTTGAGTTGTCACTTTGCCTCGACCGGAGATGCTCTAAGGGCATCTCCACCCGGCCGACCCAAACGCGTGACCAAAACGGTCCGTTTGCGTCGGCCCACGGTCACTTTAGGGTAGCGGTCCAGCTTGTCCGACCGACCGCACCCAGCAGCGCGATCCAAATATCCGTGTCTGGCCATGGGCCACGTTGTTTTTTTAAATTTCACACCGACACGATTTGTGCATAAAATAAACCGGCAAAGTTAATACAAAATATATTCCATTCAAAAACATAAAAAAACTGGCCCTAACCCTAGCTACTGACGATCTCCCAACTACCGCCGCCGACCCGTCCATCTATGGATCGAGGTCGATGTACTCCGGCGGCGTCCAGAGGTGTGGTGGCGGCAGACTCGGAGTTGGCGCTGGCGCGGGTGCGGGAGGTGCCGGGTGGTCGATGACCTGGCCTGGCCTTGCCGGCCACGCATCCATTTCCGTCGGCGCGGGCGGAGCGTACCACCCCGGCGCGGGTGGGGCAGACCACTCCGACGCAGGGGGTGGAGCCCACCCCCGCAGCTACTGCGGTGGGGCGGTGGCAGCGGCAGCCCTGCGTTGACCTGCGCCACCAGGCCGGTGAGCTGGACAGCCTCCTGGTAGCTGTCCCACATCCGGTCCTCCTCCCTCGCTGGCCGCGATGGCCTGCTCGAGGAAGGCGTCATCGTCGTATCCCCGCGCCAGGACCTCCTGGTACTCTGGGGGCAGGTGTGCGGAGACGAACAAGGTCGGCGCCCCCTCTGCCCCCTCCTCCTCCTTGCCGATGATGTCATCGTCGCCGCCGAGGTCGGCATCAGAGTGGTTGACGACGCCGTCGGAGGCGGCCTTGATGGCGGGGAGTTTGCGAGGGCCTAACGGGTCGAACTCGCCACGGTAGGCGTTGAGGCGACGCGCCGTGTGCTCCCAGTCGAGGAACTCCCTGTAGAATAATGGGTTGTGCTATGCGCGGTCATACCGGAAGTCCTGCGGGATCTTGCGGATGGGGCGATCCATCTTCGCCTCCAGCGCCTTGTCGTCCTTCGGGGTGGGCGGCACCGGCACCCGATCCTAGTTGAGGTGCCAGCCCATGGGGGGAGACATTGTGGCGGGCGATGCCTCTCCCCTTCCTCCACCATCGCTCGCACTCCGCCACGCGGAAGTAGCGGCGGTCGTGGGCTGGCTCCGCATCCTCCCAGCGTGCGGCTCGGACGCCGACGAAATCCTGCGCCCAGGGCGGCGGTGGCAGGACCCCCCGACGGAAGGCCGGCATGCCGCTCCCCGGACGGCGTCGGCCGCTCGAGCCGGATCCGCCGGCTTCATGGTCGTTCTTCGACTTCTTGAACCACTCCGGCTTCTTCATCGTGGTGGCGGTGGTGGTGGTGGCGGTGGCTGTGGCGGCTAGTTGCTTCGTGGCTATAGCCGACGACGGCGATGGCAATGGCGAGAGGAGGGGAGGTGTGAGGCATCGACGGCCGCAGGAGGACAACTTAAGTAGCCCTGGCCCGTGGGAGCGCGTGCAGGTTCTCGTGCCTTCGCCATCAAGGTCGGCATGGGAACTCAGACGATGCCCCGTCCCGTCGTCATTGATGGCGAAGGCTGCCGCGGTTGCGTCTGACTCGGTGCCGCCGTTCAGTCGCCGCGGTTGCATCTGACTCTGTGCCGCCGTTCAGTCTGCCGCCCGTGCCTCTGAATCGCTGTCGCGGTTGCGTCTGAATCGGTGACGCGGTTGCCTCTGACTCGCTATGGACGCTGGCGAGTGGGCCAGTAGCTAGCGCGGGAAGGACATGTCCGCAACCCCTCCGTGTCCGGACCGACGCAACGGTCACGCAAATTGGGTGCGCCAATGGATCGAGCCGGACGCGTCGAGCCGGATGGGTCGTGCCGCTCCAAGACAACGCACGTCCGCGTGGATGCATTCGGACGCGCCGGCGGGTTCGATCGGGCCGGTGGAGATGCCCTAGACCCATAAACCTTGATGAATCTGGTCCGGCAGTCTGTGCGCACTGCCTATAAAAGTCGACGCAGAAGTAAATACACATGCGTACCAGCACATGTGTCTGGCTGCGTGGCATATCGGATTGCTTGTCTTGGCCAGATACTTCGTGTATTGAGTGGTGGCCTGGATCTAATAGCTGGCTACTGCTACTGTCTAGCACTGCAGAAGTACTGTACTGCTACACAACGACAGTGCAACGTGCAGTCTTCAAAAGGAAAAAAAAACGCGATGTGTCACCAGCTGCATACAGTGCTACAGTACATGGATATATATATGATTTGCGCTGGTATATGAAAGATATTCCTACAGTAAAAATGAGATCAGATATTCCTAATTTCACGAACATCTGAATTCTGGAAGAGTCGAGACCACGAAGTTTGGCCGATGTAATCCATGTTGGCATGTCCACATGTTCATCCGTGTTGATGAGTGCTGCTGTAATCTACTATCAGACGGTACGCAGTCTACTAGGAGTAGTGCAGTAGAGCGAGCGCGAGGCCATAGCGAAAGCAGGGTCGTTGGGTGGTCCGTGCAAGCCAAAGATACCCTACTCTTTTTCTCCCTTTTCCGCTCCTGTTTATTTCCCCAAGGAGAATCAAATCAAATCTGTATGGGAGTGAACCAAATGGTCCATGTCCATCCAATCAATCGCGCCGTGGCTCCCCCATGTGCGATTCTCTCGTCTGCTTCCGGCCCGCATCGATCCCCACCGACCGCACTTATTGACCACCGGTCCACCTCGCACCCGATCGAACCCCGATCGAGCCAGCCGCAGCACCAAACACGCACGCGCCTATGTCACGAAAACGCAACCAAGGCACAGAGAAATGTTCGTGGTAGTATTAGCTTCATTTCCTCCTACTCTCCGTTTATTTTAGCTTTTATGAAAATAATGCATCTAGCAGCATTTTAGTGTCTAGCTTCATCTAGATATATTTTAGTACGTAGATTTACTCGAACCTATACACTAAGTTAGGTCTAGGTACATTCATTTCATAAAAGTTAAACATCTATTCAGAGGGAGTAGAACATAAATTTGTGTTCAGGATGCATGCGTAATTAGTTGTCTTTTCGGGAGAAAAAATAGCGCCAGTAGTGTTTTTGTTCAAGTCCAACTGAGGCCACATTGTCCCCGTCGAGAGTTTTAATAGCGATTAGTTTCACTGATCTTGGTCCAACCAAAGAGTCTCCCTTGTCGACCACGAGTCGGCAGAGAATTCGCGGCGTCATGAGAGGCTCGCGCTGATACATGATTATAATAACCACCTAAAAGCCATACGACCGAGACACTCGTATGCTCCGATATGCTAGTAGACGCGCCATCACCTCTATATGATCGTCATTCGTGGGTAAAGATTAAAAACCCGGAGTTCTCACCATCAGCGGCCGCACAACTTCACCTCCGGGCAGCCGGAAAATGAAAAATCTAGGACATACTTAGCGCGCGAACGTTCCAATATAATTGGGGCAGAAAAAGAAAAAAAAAACATCAAATCCGAAAATCTGTAGCCATCGGCCGGCCCTTTGCTACAGGCTGCCTACGTTTTTACCATAAAAAAGAATCTACAGCCACCTACGAGGCTACGAGTGGCCGTCTCACGCGCAGCCGGCCAGGCTCCGTGGCGCCCAGGGAGGGTTGCCGCGTCGGGGCACCACACGTCGTGCGAGGCGGACGCTCATTATTTTTAGCCCGGGCGGGGCGGGTGTGGGGCTACCGTACGAGCCACACCGGTTTCCGTACGGACGCCTGCGTACCTGGTGGTGGCGGGCGCAGCGTGGCCCACGGGAGCTGCTTGCTGCATGTGCGGCTGCCTAGCTGCACACCGGACACTGGGCACCGCCCACCTGTACTCGGAGTTCACGGCGTGGAAAGTTTACTACAAATCTTTACCCTACAGAACTTTACTGGGCTGCGTTGGTTTTTAGATTGCGTCATGAGATGTCATGGAAACTGCATGGGTTGCTACGATCTACTTGGACCAGAAATCGTATGGTCTTGACCAATTCGATGCGACGGAATACCGACACTGCCTTTGTTCTTCTATAGCTAGTAGTACCCAACAGGCAACAGGGTCACGACCCACCACTGTTTCAGCCTATCTGTCTAAAATTACAGATCACGGTTCGGAGCAACCTGCAGTAGGCTCGTACTCAAGAATCCCCCCAATTCCCCGTTTCAAAAAAGATGAATACTTCCATTTTTCCGTATATCACAGTCACACTGCACGGCGATAGGTTTCGCCGATACTGCTGTACTATTTGACAAACGTCATTTGTTTTTCTTCGGATCTAAACGAACCACGCTGACCGCAGAGTTACGCATCTTCATTTTGACGAAAACCGCAGGGAATCACTTCATCTAGAACGTTCTACGTTGCCTTTTTTTTTCTTCAGCTCAGAACTTTCCACAATGTCAAACGAGAGGACTAGCAGCAGACAGCAAAGCTTGTGTCTGTGTTTTGCATCTTGCGTCGAAGATTCGAAGCTAACACTGAAAATAACATACTCTTCAGCCAGGAAATTGTTCACACTGGCAAGAGAAATAATTCAGAATAAACCATGTCTTAATTATATACTCACACTTTTATTTATTATTATAACGGGAGGAAAAAAATCATAGAGATGATGCATGCCACATGAAGAGAACGGGGAGGATAAGGTGACAACATGGCAAATTGCCAAGTTGGTTCAGATGTGATCTGTCAACATAATTGAAATGTAGCATTGGTTTTGGAAGTATGTTCGATGCAAAAGAAAGGCAAATCTCGATGAACATGGACTATGACTATATTCCTTTTTCAGAATTTCTTGTATAGTGTGGCTATTATTGCTTGGCATCCCTTTCATAAACTATGGACCAAGCTGAGGCAGGGAAAATAAGACTCTGGATCCGGTTACGCATGTGGCATATCCGGATAGCTAGAGACGCCGCTTTGAGATCCATGACAAAAGTAATACGGGAAATCTATATTCAGATCAGGTCTGAAACTAGCCAAACTCGGCGGGCTAACAGGAGCCATTGGATCGGCATCTAACGATCTGAAACGAACTCGCGCGGTGGGTGACACTTTTAATGTGGCACACATGGTCCAGACAAACTGTTCACCTGGGACCCCACGCGTCAGCCTCTCTCTTCCTCCCACTTCTCCCGATCGTTTCGTGTTTTCCTCTGCGCTCTCTCCTTCTTCTCCGGCATTTTGGCAGTTCACCAGCGATTCTCGATGATTCCGGTTCTCCCCGCTGTCGGCGATGCGCGCACTCGCTTAAGGTATACTTTCTGGTTTACTTCTCCTCTAGTTTACCCCGCACGCGCCCCCCCGCTCCTCTGCTCTCCTCTTCTGTTTCTGGCGGCTCCATTTCAGTCGCTTTTGTCGTCGGCTTTGCTTCCAGCTGGTTCTAAGTTTTAGGGTTGCTTCGAGGTAGTTAGATGAGCCATTCCCCATGTATGAATCCCTAATTCCCATGCGTGTGCCCTGATTTAGCCCCCATTATGCAGTGTTTGTTCGTCAATGGTTGGTAACAGTCCCCACTGGAGATCTTTTGCAATCCCTGTGTGGAGTCTATTGTGCTTTTTTCAGGCTAATTAGTGATTTGTTGTTGCTGGTTTTGTGGTTCTGATGTACTATGGTTGTTTCTATGGTTGCGAGATCTTGTCTATGTGTGTTTGTGGTAGCTGTCTAGTGTGAGCTCATGCGTGCTATGTTATGGGCAACACATGTTTTTTAGTGATGAATCTGATATTGTATTGGTCTCTGCTTCACATAATCGTACATCCTTTGCGATGTGGTCCCATTCATATGAAATATGGGGTGCTGGCTAATCTACATGATAGAAACATGATGCATAATGCTCTAGTTGTATATGGTTTTTGAATTATTTTGGTAGGTTTTCGTATGTGTAATTGATCTAGACTATACACGATTCAAGTGGGTAAGGATAATTTTGGTGTAAATCCCTTGTTAACAACACCCCCTAATCATGTTGGTAGTGTAATGGATAATTTTTTATTATCACTATGGGTAACTTTTGTACAATTAATAACATTAGTCAATCAATGTGGGTAACTTCCGGACAACTGGCAGAACTAAACTATATGTGATTCAAATGGGTAATTTATTTGATCCCCATGGCTAGCCTTGGTGTAAATTGTTGGAAATATGCCCTAGAGACAAATAGTAATAAGGACTATTATCATATTTCATAAAGTTTATGATTAAGTTTTATATCATGCTATAACTGTATTGAGTATAAACATCAATACACGTGTGATATATAAACAACTAGGGGTTCCCAGTGAAACACTAGTCACTGGTTCCTTGGTCAACATATGATCAAGTTTCCTGATTATGTAGCATTTATGCCAGTTGGAAGTGGAGTCAACTCATTATGAGAAAGATATGACGAACCAATACCCAACCTAAACATCGTGACCCGACCATGTCACGAAAGTTCAAGTTACGATGATTAGAAATAGATCATCGTAGACTATTCCTTAGACCGTGAGGCTATATCAATCATTGTCTCCCAAGAGTGCTTAGATAGCATCAAGCATCACTTGGTAATACAATGATTATAAAGGTGTGTTCAGGTACTCGGAGGAACCGTAGAGGCAATATATGTCAAGCGGAATTTGTCCGTCCACGTGACGGAAAGATACTTAAGGGCCCACTCGGAGAAGTTATATCCAATAGCTGCGCAGCGTGTGATTTGATCACAGGGATATCACTTGTCGGAACGAGTCAAGTAGTATTGTTCAGTAACGAGATCGAACACGACATGGTGATATCATTGATCAGATCTCGGGCAATGCGAGTGTCGAGAGACAAAGGAAATAAGACACGGTTGTCCCGGTTCAAACGACAAAAGATCTTCGTGGAATGCATAGGGGTCACATGGCCATCCAGGTCCCTCTGTCTATCATTGGTCCGGGAGTGTCCCGACCATGTCTTGAGTGTTCCTGAACCGTAGGGTATCACGCTTAAGGGTTTGATGATGCTTAGAAGTGTTTATAGGATCGGAAGAATCGTTGAAGAATAGTAGAGAGAAAACTGTAAGGGTTTCGGTAAGTCCGGAGGATATCCAGAGTGGAGGTGGAAGGTGTTTCATAGCCACGGAGATTGAATAATATGTGAATGAATGTTAAATACTGATTTAATCTTTTATTCATAATTATTTAATAAAAGAGAAAATCAATTTAAAGGTCAAAAGGCTTAATGGGCCAATTATGGAGGGAAGAGGGCCCATTAGGGAAAGGCAAGGGGGAGAAGGGCCAAAGAGGGTGGCCGGTGCCCTAGTGGGCCAGCACCCCCCACCCCCCGCGTGGGGCCCATGGGGTGGCCTTCGGTGCCAACCCCTCCCCCTCTTCTCTCCTTTAGTCCCACCCTGGGACTTTGAGGGAGGTAGTACCTCCCCTCCCTCTAGATATAGTGGGGGTATTTGGCCAAATAAATATACACAATATTCAATAAAAGTTTCCTCACTTTTGGGAGACCTCCAATTGATACTCTATCTCTCTGCCTCTCTTGTGACCGTGGCCCCAATTTCGGACTACGCGAATGAGAGACATCTTCACCGCGGAGTGTCGTCACGCTGCGGGATTTGGATCCAGGAGCTCTACTTCCGCAACTGTTGCTGGATCGGAGAAGCAGGAGTCATCGTCAGGCACCAGACGTGTGTAACTCCTCGCGAGGTGTCACACTTGAGGCACTCAAGTCGTTGGGGCCACAAGAGCGCAAGGACTTCATCACGACCTTGAGGTCGGCTTTGGCTCGTCTACATCAACCACGCCCTCTTGAGCGTTGACAACGCTTTTCGGTCTTCAAGGGCAAGTTCGCGAAAAGCCCTCCCGTTACTGCATTACTAATAGATAGGTCTTGGCAACATCAGGGGTTCAGGGGCGTAGGGTAAAAATTTGTTGTTTTCATACGAAGAACCCCTACATAAATCCCTTGATAACAACACCCCTAATCATGTTAGTAGTGTATTGGATAACTTCAGTAATATCTGTGGGTAACTTTTTAACAATTGGCATGATAACATTAGTTTACGAGCATGGGTAACTTCTGTATTAATGGCAGGATAACATTAGCTTTTCTCTTTTTGGGTAACTCTTTTATACATTTTGGCATGATAACTCTATATGGAATTTTTTTAAGTATTGGTTCTTTGTTTCATTTTGCATGTTATTAGTTCCCATTCATTTTCCATGTGTTTATGTGTATTGTTTTAACTTTGTGGTCGTGTAATTCATTATGTTTTCTTTCTAAATTGTTTGAAGGAGTCACGATGGCGAGGAAATGGAAGCATGTTGATGATGTTGTTGAGGGTGAAGAATCACCTGCCCGTAAATGTGGGAGGAACAGGGCATCCCCTTCTGTCGTAACCACTCTTTTTAGATGGTTATCAAATGAACATAAGGCAACAATTACAACAATGGAGCTTGATAGTTTGTTGGACATCAAGTGTGTCTCAGTACACAATGCACTTATGACCTGGTTTGCAGGTTAAATGACAAGCACACACCTGAATTTGTTTTCCTGGGACAAGGAAGGATACCCCTTAATGAGGAAACTGTCTTCAGTTCTTTTGGATTGCCGGTTGGGGATGAGCTGGTCCCGTATCATGCTCATCCTAATATTTAGGGTGCCCTTGCCCCTGTTCTTTTTCCTGAAGATAGTGGCACCCCTTTGAGAACTCGAGTGTTTAGAATCTTGAAGGATATGACTTTAGTTGATGATGATTTCAAGAAAATATATCTCGTGTACATTGTCTTGACACTCTTGTCACCCACCACCCGAAACCATGTTAGCCATAAGTGCTACCCTACAATGTTAGTTTCCCTTTCTTTTTTTAGTTGCTATATTTGGGGTAACTTGTATGTTTTTGTGGTAGTAATAATTTTGTAGTTGGTGGTGTGGTGTTGTGTAACATATATTTTTTTGTAAGTGTGATGCTATATTAACAGTTTCTTTCCATTTTCTATTCATGGAACAATATTGCAAATGTGCACAAGTTTCAATGGTACAAATTTGTCATTGACCAGCTACACGAGGAGCTTTCTAAGGGAACTCATATGCATGCTTTCCTATTCCTCTTGCAGGTACACATTTATGTTTATGTTTTTTCTATATTGTTTGAAGGTTAGCTTTTATTTTCCATACTTGATGTTATGCACATGTTGTATTTTAGTTAGTGTATTGATTTTATTCATTCGTAGTTATCACTGTATTCACAACTGCTTTATGTTGACTCTGTCGATGTAAGCGGGTTGAACCTCCCGCTACCGGAAGGGTGGTATGCTATAAACATTTGGTCCAGAGAGCTAATTGATCTAGTGTTAAAGGCTGATTTGCAGCATGATGGAAAGAGATATTAAAAGATCGAGGTAATCTTCTTGTACCATTTGTTCTTATTTAATATATGATTATTTATCTAGTGGATAAATTTTGAGAGAATTCCTTATTTGACACTACTTACAAATATGATTCCTTATTTGACACTAGAAAAGTTTTGCTTCCTTATGTGACACTTGATCAAAATTTCTATGCCTTATATGACATTCCCGTTAGTCACGTTACACTCTATCGTCAGTCTTTTTTTTTCTGGACCGAATTGCCCCTCCGTTAGTCAATATGCAACGCTGGAAAATTAGAGCTAACCCGTGTCTTGTCCCTTTCCGGAGAAATCATCTTGTCCCATATTACTCCTATATTACTGTTCCCAACACGTGGCGAATGACGCCATCGTTGTGCTCTGCGCGGCGGTGTCCAGGGGCAGTGTGGGTGCAGCTCATGCGACCGTGACACTCACCAGCCTAGTCATTGTGTGCGTCAACAAGTGCATCATCAGGGCATAGCCCTCTGTCATTACGGTGCCTGCCAGGCTACTCTGACGAAGTTACGCGTGGAAACACTACAAGGTCGCGACCCATGACAACCCTCTACGAGCTCTGCATATTGCTAGAGAACGACCGCCATGTGTTTTGCGCTAGCTCGGCACCTACGCTTCGACCTATGCATGCTCCAGAATCCTAGACGCAAGACGTTGCGTCTGTGGTCTGCAGCGCTGCCAGCAGTAGCGGCAAACACCCGTGCAGTCCACCAGGCCTTGTTCGTCTTGAACTTGATTTGTTCCGAGAGCAGAAAATCATCAATGGAATGTTGAGATATTTCTAGCTCTACGAATACTGCAAAACTGCAAGAACGTGGTGATGGTCAAGTTGGATTTCACCTACTTGTTGAAAGTGGGCTCAACTTGCCTAATACGATGTTAACTTTTCCCTATTTATAATATTTTGGAAATTATACTAATATTTTAGTTAAAGTCGGTTAACTTGGCTAATACTGTTGCTTTTATCTTGTACAAAATTTTGGTTACAAAATGCACTAGGGGAAAACACGTCTTATCATGTCACTATTTAACACCGTTAGTGTTCAGAATGAACTAGAGTGTCATATAAGGCATAAAATTTAGACCGAGTGTCAAATAAGGAAGCAAAACTTTTCTAGTGTCAAATAAGGAATCATATTTTGTAAGTAGTGTCAAGTAAGGAATTCTCTCATAAATTTTCGTGTTTAGGGTGGGTAACTATTGAGTCCACTACTTGATAACAATTAGCCTAAAAGGTGGGTAACCTATTTTATACGTGGATAACTATGATCATAGCATATGTGTAACCAATGGGTTTAGTGGGTGATAACATGTAGCACAAAAGGTGGGTATTTTTTTTACTTATTTCTATTTTTTGTTTGTGCATCTGAAACCTTGTTATGCCATCAACTTCAGACTATTCGGTGGTGCCCAAGGTTCAACAAATGGTTTGACACTTGCGCGGATCCTAGTTATTCAAATGAGGTATCATTATGTTCTTGTATTTTAATTTTTTGTCCTGTTACTTTGTGTCCCTTCATTTTTATTAATATTTATGGCATTTATTTTCCCGTTTCTATGCAGCAAAAAGCACAAATTACTAATTTGATGGGCAATTTTGCCTCTGTATTATTCGGGTTAATGAGTACCCTCGTGCAAAGATGGATGGTGTTGCAAGGTAATGCTGGTTCTGAAACTGTGAATCAATTTGCTGGACAGTTTGGTGGTCATCTTGTTGGACAACACATGTGAGTAATCTTCATGGGTGGAGCTAGATCGAGTGCGGCTGCTGGTTCTAGGGTTACTCGTGCTGGCGCCCAAGGAAGGAATATTCCACAAGTAAATGCAGTAATCTCTCTGGTTCTTCCTTCCGATGACATAAATCTGCGAGATATAGATAGCAGTAGCTCTGATGATGATGTCCCCCTAGAGTCGTAGTCAGACAACAATGATGATCATGATTCTGATCAGTATATCAGTGCAGAAAAAGGGGGAGTGTGTGGTTGGGATGATGTCGTTGGTGTTGCTAATGTCATACTCTCTTTCACTCACTTGAGTTTCACTAAAGATCAGATCAATATTCCATAACTGATATCATCTGCTGCATTTGATATATCACCACCAGAAGATAGGTCACGCATACCTTCAATCCGGATTACGGATGTAGTATAGCTCTTTTTCCCTAGTAGACCTAGGTTATCGAATCCTCGAGAAGCATAAAGCATAGTGAAGTTACTTTAACGGACCTTCGGAAGTTTTAGATTTTTTGTGTGTTTTACCGGACCAAGAGTTTGTTGTCTTTTGTTGTTGTCGATGATGAGAGAGAGGGCCTAGGACTTTCGGTTTCACCTGTAGCTGTGCAAAATATCTGATGGGAATAAAAGATAATTATAAAGTATGCATGTAATTATTAGAGCAAGATAATTATATGTGGGCAGTGCATCCATAATTGATATTTCCTCCGCAACCGCTTATAGAAATAACCTACTAGTCTCATCCATATAAGAAAGAGAACTAATGATATGCATAGTGACATCACCGTTAATCCCAAGTAAATCCCTCACATACAGTCGTACTACTCCTTCTGTCACTGCGGTGCCCAACCTGCAGATTAGTTATTACTCATACTCCCTATACCTGGCTCAATCCTCGGGGTCTTGGGTACCCGACAAGTTCTTGGATTGAGGCAAGAGACGATATAATAATCATCATGTCATACAAACTAATACATGATCCCATCTATGATAAATAACATGCACAAAAGCTACATGGCTATGCCGAAGCCCTTAGCCCGAGGAAAATTACTCACGCATAGAGATAAAATCAATAATCATAAACATTGCAATGGAAATCATGAGATTGATAGTAAATAGTCTTACAATATCGTTAATCAAAGATGAGATCTACTATTACAAGTGGTGGAATATGGCTATGGTGGTAGAGAAGGGTTGGAGATTCGATCCAAGTCTATTTCTCCGGCGACTCTTCAGTGTTGTGGATGCAGGGTTCTGCGGGGTGTTGGCGAGAGGGAGGGGGAGATGGCAAGAGAGAGTGTGTGTTTCCCGTCGCCCGAGGCCTCTTTATATAGGGGTCCCTTCACCAAAGTTGTTCTGTTTGACCTAGCAGTGGCGGCGGCAACTATACGACCAGAATTTTTTTCCCACTGTATAGTTGGTCGTTAAAGCATCTGTCTCCACTTCACGACCCCTGGTTTCTTTGGGTTTTTGGAAATCTCGTATCTTTGACTTTAATGTAGTGGTTCCCATCATCAAACGCCATTATCTGCGTAGAGAAAAATAGAAAAAAAGGATTGCATACCCCTTTGATCATTAAGCATTAGTGGCAAGGTTTAGAGAGATATTTCATCAGAAATATGAATAATATCTAGTTTAAATGTGGTCGTAGATGGCTATATTTCATAGCCATCAGTCATCTATTTTAGAGAGAGGCCACTTTATCTATTGAAATTACCTATTTCAGAGCGTAGGTAACCCCCGTTGAACCTACTCGCGCCATCAATGTAACCTGGCCACTGAAACTCTTGGTGATACTATTGTATTGGAAAAACAACATCCCCCTCTTCGTGTTTACAAAATGGCTAATACGAAGAAGTTGCATACAGCCAAGAAGGTTGAGAATGAAATCAAGATTCTTGTTTGTAAAGAGATTGGCATGACGCCTAGCATGATGCGGTATGCGGTTCCTGCGAGGTATGAGGCAGTATACAAGATTTTTTCCTTTTTTTGCATTTTTTGTTAAGTACTGGATAATTTTAGTTTATGGCTGTTGATAACTTCTTCATGTTCATGTGGGTAATCTTTCTATTTTTCATAATAAAGCTTTGGTTGAATCATGCATCATATATTCTATGATATGTAGCTAATTTTGTTATTCAGTACCCTATTTTGTTACGGTACCGAGACTTTATCTCTATAGTGTCGTTAGCGGCGCTAATGATTTGGGCATCAAAGCCGAGCCGCTAGACTAGTTGTTCATAAATATATTTATTTTGATGTGTGTTCTTTTATGATTTTTTTGTTGATTTGTATTCTTTTTTTTTGTATCCAATTTGTTTATGAAACGTCTAGATTTTATTTGTCTCGTGGTATAATTTTTAGGTTGTCAAGTGGGTAAGTATATTTGTAAACAGTTGGTAACATGTACATATGTGGGTAACTGTTTTTGCTATTGCATGAATAACTTGTCTTTATCATTCTGGATAATTTCTGTACTTCTGCCTAGGTAACTTATGTACGTCAATATGGGTCACTACACTTTTTAAGTATGTTTTGTAGTTATAGTGGGTGTGCTATCTGTGTTTTATTTTTATTTTTGTATGTATTACCTCGTGTACTTATTTTTTAATTATTTATTCTAGAAAAATATCCTCGAATATTGGACTTAATTCACCAAAGAAGTCAGCAATGGTAGCACGAGGTCTTCACCATGTTTGGCAAAACAACGTTCTATAGAAGGAGACACCACATATATTATAGATATTGGTGAATACTCTCCAATCTCTTCATCTCCCCAGGTTGAAGGACCTGCTTCTGATGATTTAAATCAAGATGTTACGATGCACTTGCTGACAATCTTCAAGATTTATCACCTGATGACGCACGTGCTTGTTGCCGCAAGCTAGTGTATCTTGTGGAGAAACAACTACCAAGATCCTTCTGATTGCAGATATGTCTGTGACCAGCGCATCGGCTACAACTGCAACAGGAATATATATGGATGTGACAAGCTTTGGAGATTAACTAGATTCATATGCTCCGTTGCCGAAATTTTCTTCTAACCAGCCTGGTAGCAGCTGAAATAGTAACAGACCGTTCAAAATAATAAATGTGCCATAATTTTAGAATACGTAAATAGGCCTCCAGGGGTTACCATCAATAGCAACCAAAAACGTGATGAACAGTTATGGGCCTAGCTGAGTTCTGAGGTTTAATCGAATTGTTGGTCCTTTTATTGGCCAAAACACTAGTCGATACAAAAACCGGTAGGTCTAACCGGGTTGTACAGTAAAGCCCCAAAGAATTTGACTGGACACACAGCAGACCGGAACAATATCAAGCCGTATGTATAGCATGCCTTCATTGGTACGCATTGTAGAAGACTATCCTGAAGCGGCACACCGACCGTTAGCAGGACGAAACAGTAACAAACCAGAATATTAGGAGGCCATATTTTGGTTGCAATGTGATGGGCCCCTAGTGAGAAGCGCCAGCTGTACGCAGGCCGAAGCGCTAACGGGTTAGAAAGTTATCAGGCTTCAGCTGGGCTATAATATGATGGGCCTCCAATGAGCAGCGCAGGCCGTCAGCAGGCCAAAACAGTAACATACCGGAAAGTTAAAAGGAAACAACTAGGCTTCAATATGATGGGCCCCCACTGAGCAGCGTAGACCGTCAGCAGGGCAAAACGATAATGGGCCGAAAAGTTAAAAGGCCTCAGTTGGGCTGCAAAGTGGTGGGACCATTTTTATCAGCGCAAGCCTCTAGAAGGCCGAAACAGTAACAAGATTGCTTATTATCGGGCTTTCTGATGGGACGGTCGACTTAATAATTAGCGGGATTTGGCTTCCACCATAGCTTTGTGACCATTAACAACGTTAACTGACCATTAAAGGCGCCTACTACGTGGTAGTTCACACCACTCCAGAAGTCAATAGGGCTGGCGAAACTGATCTATGATGGCACAAAATTCCGTGGTTGAAGGGTGCGATCCGTCACGGTTGGGACAAAAACCGTGATAGATTCTTTGGTCACGGGGCTTTTACCACGGAATCTTTCCATCGAGGAATACTTTTCCACCATGAAAATCAGGCCAACCACAAAAATTGTGTGTTGTAAAAGCCAACTTTTCTTATAGTGCTTGAAGACGACTGCTGAAAGCTTTACACAAGGTTGGGACTATCTCCACAAATCAATTGGGGGGCTTATTACACAAGGTTGATAACCATGATCGCGTGTGTGGTATAGAGCAAGAGAATATTTTAGAACCAACATGCACACACACATGCATGCAAGGTTGTCAGAAGCACGACCTTTCCTAAAAATAGGAAATATGCGTAGTGCATAAAATTTGCCAAAACAGAAATGAAACCATATTTTGGAAAATATGCATACACCACACAAGAGAAACCACAATATTCATTACATATACAAACATGCATAGAACATGCAACAACATCTTGTGATCGACATGCACATATATCGCCCATGCAACAATAAGATCTTCACATACACAAACATGCATACACCACGCGCCTAATGCAACCTTAAGATTCATCGCATACACAAACATGCATATGCATGTCCTTCCATCTACTCACCTAGTAAATGACTGAGGGGGAGGAAAGCAAAGTGATGGTTTAGTAGATCTACAAGTTGGAGAGACTTCCTTTTACAAATCTACCAACCAAAATAGCTTTAGCAACCTGCAATGGGTGAAGTCATGGGAGAAATGAGGTGGAGGAGGAGGAAAACCAGATTTGGTCTTAAGCTAGGGGAGAGGGGGAAGTGGGTGGAGGTAGGTGGGAAAAGTGCACTAAATGGGTCCAACCAGAATACCAGTGGTACAACACCAGCCCATGCACCACAGATAAGTCAGTTATCAGTGGCGCATCCCCACTCCATGCGCCAAGGATAAGTTAGGGGCCATCTATAAGTGACACTTATCGATGGTGCCACTTTATCCGTGGCGCACCACTGGGGTGATGTTGGTAATATTCCCTAGCGGTAATCATGTATAATGTTATTCCTGATGTATTCATAAAATTGTTATATTGTCCTTGTCTGAACTTCTGATATGTATCATTGAATATGTGTTTTGGTTGTGGAGCTATATATTCATGTTGTTCATACTAGATGTCCTTAGTCATTGAGTTCGTGCTGGACACACAACTTATACTAATGTGAAAGTCGGTTGATGACTCGGTTCCACTTGTCATGGGCATGGTGATGCTATTCTGACTTACACGGATTCAGCTAAAGGGTTTAGCAAGTCGGACTGACCCATATTGAGATACAATGAACAAGTCGTCATTTGTATGTCTCAATCAATGTAATCCTTAGACATGAGGTTATTGCACAATCCGAGTCATGGATCAAGACGTAGTATCCCGTCAAAGGGCGGTTATAAAGGCAGAATTCAGGTCAACTGAGGATCAAGTTGGGTGATGTGGATAACTAAGATGGGATTTTGCCCCTCCGACTGGAGAGATATTCTATAGGCCATCTCGGATGATATGATTTGGAAATCATGTCCATGCACGACTTGATTAAGTGTTAACCGAGGCGTCTGACGAAGATTTAGTCAGATGAATCAGTTATCTTAGATCGAGAAGAGAGTTGAGCTATTTAAAGTATGGCAATTATTTGCATATATCTTGACAAGA
Organism: Avena eriantha; assembly: GCA_910589775.1. NCBI lineage: Eukaryota > Viridiplantae > Streptophyta > Magnoliopsida > Poales > Poaceae > Avena > Avena eriantha. Next base: position 140,735,567 of record OU342741.1, on the reverse strand, counting down.
TGTATCGTGAGGCAAAAAGGAATCGGACGCAAGTTGCATTGGAAGGTATCTCGTCATGACTCTTTGGTACTTGGGAGTCAGCACGTTCTGCTAGGAGCCACTAACGCTGATCGATTGCAAGTAAGACTCAAATCATGCCCGAGTCACCATGATCCTGTCGGGTCACACACTTAAGAGCGAGAGCAAGTTTGGGTTGGACACGAACCGGAAACCTCTTTGGGTTGGACACGGACTGAGTTAGTGAGTTGGACTCGTAGACTAATGTAAGATTTAGTGAATGGGCCACAAGTGAGTGGAGCGCACTTTCACTCCCTATATATACTATGACGCGGATACCCAAAGGTCCTTTCCATGCATTGGAAACCCTAGCTCCATTTTAGTCCAGCTGTCGTATCGGACCTAGAATTCCACCGTCGGCGCTCCTCCTCGTACATGTGGATACTGGCAGAGGTGTTGTATTTTCAGCACTTCGACGATCGTAGATTGGATTGGATCGTGAGAAATGCACTGCATCAAGTGACGTGCTTCATCAGTAACCATAACTGTGCGTCTAGTGGTAATCCTCGTGGCCTTCTACCTTGTCTAAGATCTTGGGTGTACTGCGTAGGAATTTTTTTGTTTTGTCGTATATGTAGCCTAACAGGTAATGCACCACATATAAGTTAACTATCAGTGATGCATCCCACGCCATGCTCCACAGATAAGTTAGGGGCCATCTATAAGTGGCGCTTATAGATGGTGCCACTTTATGATGGGGTTCGTTGCATGGAAAACAAAAAATCCATACGATTACAACTGCCAAGATCGAATCTAGGTGAAGCTGCCAAGCGGGTAATGTTCCCGCAAACAAATGTGGCTGTTGTAGATTATACACGACTGTACTCAAGGATGCGAAGACGATCAGTGCCATGAAGGGGTAGCGCCTATGTAATCGGTCACATGTTTGCTGTGCTGACGACTTCCTTTCCTTGCTCCAGCTGGGCAGCGAAAGTAGGGGAACCTCGGGAACTATAGAAGCACTACGACATGGTGGTGGTAGAGAATATCTTGAACAGAACTTTGTCTAAGCATCATGCTCGTGACAATGGACAAGGCTAGTGATGCACCCAAATTTGAAGCATATTTACCTTTTTTGGTATAAATAGAGTAGGGATTTTTGTATTTTACTGTGCCTACGCGCACTATTTTGTTCTTGTTTCAACAGGATCCCAAATCATGGAATCATATATGAACATATCAATTAGAGCTATCATATTGTGTAATTATATGATATTTCTAAGTGATAAAAATCATTTTATGAATTTACCTTTGCACCTGGAAGAATATCAATCAAAGGGGAGGCATCATATGGTTAACGACCACTAGTACGGGCGGAGCCTGTCCTTACCGTCTGCATGTACTAGGCACCATCACGACCGCCTCATCAAATACTTCTCCCTAGCGAAGACGAGATAGAGATCCGACATTCACATCCACCAAAAACCACGAAACACCACATCTAAGAGGGATATGAAGGAGGAACTTGGATGGAGTAAAATCCTGGCTGCTTCACGGATCATTGGAGGATAACGCATCATCCTCTTCATCATCAACCGCTGCATCTCCATTACCAACATCATTCCCATCTTTCATCTATTAGATCTCTTTGTAATTCCAGATCCAATTGTGGTTTGCATTAGATCTACCATAATACTTTTATCCATTCATTTGATTATGATGATGTTGTTGATTGCTTCCATGAGTGAGTAGTTCCTTTGTTCTTGGGGAGATGGAGAAACCCTAGCACCGTTATGAACTTGTAATAAAGATGATCTATTCTTGTGTCCATATGACTTGCTTGTCTATGATATAATTATGATTTGTGTTTGATCTCTCTCTCTTTAGATGGTATGTGTAGTCGGTCGCATATCATTTGCCTTCGAGACTAAAGAGAGTGAGAAATCCTTTGGACGTGTCTTGGAAGCGTACCTGGAATTCCCCGTGATAGATTGGCGCCCGCTCGTAACCTGCACGGGCAAAGGAGGATTAAAGAGAGACTCCCTAAGCTAATTATGATATCCACAGGGAAACCCTTAATTGTGGTGATTAGTATGGGTGATTTCTCTTAGACATCATAGTGGTTATTTAGAGGTGACCTCACACTTGGCTCAACAAAGTGTCTTCCTACGAGCCTTGTAGTGAACATCTTATTATAGGGCTCTTTCCACACATATCATGACACAAGAAGTATGTTATCTTGGTTGCACATAACAATAATACTGTGCTAGTGGTGTATCCTACATCCCCGAGAAATTTTTAGCCCTATTGAGTTCGACCATGCTTTCACATAAACTTGTTACTTGTTTTCTTTTTACTTGTTTTAATTACTTTTCTGCAAACAACCATAAACCTTTCAAACACCCTTTACTTGAGATCAAAGACAGCTTACAAGTATACTTTGGTAGAGAGGGCATAAAGACCTTTGCCAATAGCTCTCTGTGGGTTCAATATCTTTACTTTGAAACTAGCTAAAATTGGTCTACGCACTTGCAGTCATCAGCTAGCAAGGGGAGGAAGATGCCAACCAAAGGGCATATGAGAGGGAGAAGGAATGAGAGAGATAGTGACGAGGGTTTAACTCATCAATGCCCATTGTTATGGACTTGGGTTTTGGAGAAGGAGGGAGCGCTGGAGACATCTATAGGCTAGCAAACAAGCACACAGGGGACAAAGATTTACCCAGGTTCAGGCCTCGTAGAGGTCCCTACTCCTGCTTGTCTGCTCGTGGAATTATCGAAGGAGTCGAAAGTTACAATGGTGCGTAGATGCAATCTGGCGAGGGTTGTGGAAACTAGGGTTGCGTGTGTCCTCCTCGCCGCCCCCTCCTAGCCTTTATATAGATAGGCTAGGTCTCAGGTAGCAGGTCGAGTCGGTTACAAGTTAGGGTTTTCTCCTTCAAACTTTCTATCTTTAGCTTCTTCTTGTCTCTCAAGCAATCGAGAGTCCGCATATCACGCGAATCCTTTCGTCTGGGCCTTGGCGACACCGTGGGCCTATACGTATTTATACTGTATATACCAAGCTCGAGTACCTGCAGGGTATACCCATGTCAGTAGCCCCCGAGTATCCAGTGGAATCACAGATTCGTCTGGGTACTTTTTGAAGTTTCGAGTGCCTGAATGAGTACATTTCGACTGCTTTTATTTGTGTCATAGGGATTGTTGATATATGTGCCTGATATAACCGAAGTATCGGTACCAGTTAACCACCTCAGGGTGAAACAACGCAATCTACTCGAATTTGAGTCCCCGGACTCAAATCCGGAAAAGTGCTGGCGTAATTCGACTCAAGCCGCGGAGGTCTTACAGGAGTCGAATTCCAGTTACATGGGTGTGAGCACTTGACGCGTCCATCAAGGCATGTTCATCGTGCCTACAGGCACGGATATTTTTCTGGTAGTGCGCAGTTAAATGCGTTGCCAGGCCTTTATTCAGGTCTTACCTTCATGCTATAAGCGCGGCATCCGAATTTTATCATCGCGGAGATGATTCGGGTGACCCAGGAGACGTAGTCCCTTTGTAGGGAAAATTATGAGGCAGTGTCGCCATGATCTGCGAGTGCGGATGTAATCAACACACAGCTTTTGTGCAAATAATCATAGGGTGCGCGACCAGCGCTCCCTATGGGAGTAGCCCCCAAGTGCCTGGTTGAGTCGAAGACTCAGGCAGGGACTAAAGAAATTTTGCGACTGCTGTCATTTTTGTTTGTTTGAGTCGAAAACTTGGATTGCGACTGCTGTCGTCTTTTGCTTGCTTGTTTCAGTCGAATTTGTTTCCAGCGGTCCCTATGGGAGTAACCCACATCCATAGTCGAATCGTTTTTCGAGTGGTTGGGTTTGATTATGATTGCCTGTATCCCTGCAATAAGAAAAGAAAATCATAGGGTGCGCGACCAGCGCTCCCTATGGGAGTAGCCCCCGAGTGCTTGGTGGAGTCGAAAACTCCAGCAAGGACTAAAGTAGTCGAAGTTTTTCGCTAAGTAGCCTTTGATGACGTCAGTGCTGACGCTTGCATGACCTCAGTTACCCGCGTGAGCGGCTTTGACGGGACGTGACGAGCGGCGGGTCCCACTTTCTGACTTTGAGTTGACTGGACGTGCGTAATCTTATTATTAACCGTGCCTCCTCGATTTTCACGCAGTGGAGGGACGGTTCGCGCTTCCTCTTCTCCACGTGTCGAGCGCGACGTGTGCCACGCGTCCAATAGGGTTTTTGTGAGCCGTTGGATTGCATCTCTTAGGGGTTAAGTAGCGATGCTACGACGGTAAATTTCCATCTGCACCCTTTTCTTCCTCGCTGCCATCGCCATTGCCGCTGCTCCTCTGCTTTTTTCCTGCGCTCATCTTTTCCGCAGTTCTAGACCATCTCCGCTCGCTCCCAAGTTACTTTCTGCGTTCTCATCGCCGCCGCACCATGGGAAAGAAGAAAGGAGGCACTGCCGCTGAATCCGCCGCCACCGCTGCTGCGGCGAAGAAGGGTGGCGCCGCTGCTGTGGGCACCAGTGCCGCCGCCGGCGGGAAGAAGAAAGTCGCGGGCACCCGCGTGACCAATGGTGCCTGGCGCCCCTCAATCATCAAGGCGTCCGATCTTCATCTTCTTCGCCAAGACGGAGTTATTTCCGCCGCAGTCACCGACGCGCGCGTCCCCAGTGGTGAGACCATTCCTGTGCCTCCCGCTGGTTTTCGAGTGATGTTTCTTGCTTTCATCATTCGTGGACTTTCTTTGCCTATCCACCTCTTTCTTAGGGGTCTCCTCTGTTTTTATGGGCTCTAGCTCCATCAGCTGTCCCCGAATTCGATTCTTCACATCTCTTGCTTTATCACTCTCTACGAGTGCTGGCTCGGAATCGAGCCGCACTTTGGCCTTTTCAAGCGTTTGTTCAAGCTAAAGCGTCAGTCCGCATCTGGCTCTTTAGTTTATGACGTAGGTGATTGTGGAATCCATGTCGACCCATCCGCCACCTACTTCGACATCAAGCTCGCCAAGTCCGTCCAGGGATGGAGGGACAGATGGTTTTATGTTCGCGACCTGAAGGCCAAGGACGAGCACTTTGGACTCGCTCCTTTTGATCCCGCGACTCCCTGCAAAAAGATGCGTTCTTGGAAGAACGTGATCATGCCGTTCGAACTCGCGGAGACGGACGTGCTATATCAACGCGTCTGCAACCTTGAGAGTCGCATGGGCACAGAAGAGGGAGGCTGCGCCCTTATCAGGACTTGGCTGCATCGTCGCGTCTAGCCTCTCCAAGCTAGAGTCCATCCCATGTTTCAATGGGGTGGTGCTGATGATGCCACTCGCGTGTCTGTCGATGGCATGTCTGCGAGTGAGGTAGATAAGAGGGTGCGACTGGTCACTAAGTACACCTTCAAGGATGTGTTTCCGAATGAGCCAGTCGTTCCTCCCTTCGATGCTTCGAATCCTCCTCCCGAGGTACAGTCGTACTACGCAGTAGCTTATATTCACGATTTCCTTTCTGTTGCTTACCTGCTCCTTTTTGCTTTTTGTATGCAGGATTGGGCGGTCTCGCCTTGCATGCCTCCTCTCCCTGAGGGCATTATTCCTCGCGAAGCTTTTGAAGAGGACGAGTCTGAGTCGACTGTCCCTTCTGACGTGGAAGAGGAAGCCCCCGAGTCGGAGAGCCCAGATATTCGCAAGCGTCCGCGCAGCGAGGACTCTGATGCGTCGACTCCTTCAACTCCAGAGGGCACAGTTGCTGGCGCGGAGTCACCAATTCCCGCCGTTCCTGTGAGGGCTGTAGCACCAGCTTCTCGCAAGAAGATGCGATTGCCCAAGGAGTCTTCGTCGGAGTCAGCGGAGGCCACGTTTGATCTTGAAAAGTTTGACTGGTAAGTTTATGAGTTCGTTCTTTCTTCTCTGTTTTCTTTTTGTTGGCTTTGCCCTGGAGTTTTGCCCTTTCTCAATGTGAATTTGGTCTTGCAGTCAAGAGGCATCGTCATCTTCTGCCGACGTTGAATTTTTGAAGGAATCAGGAGTCGCAACCTCAAGGTCCAAGGTAGAGGTCGAGCGCGCTCCTTCTCCTCTGGCGGCGGCCCACTCTGGGCACAATTCTTCGAGTTCTCCTCACGGAGGGGAGCATCGAATAGTTGCTCGGATGACAGCTCAACAGACTTCTTCGGAGCCGCTAGAGGACCATGTGAGTATATCTTTCCTTCTTTTGTATTTTGGCTCAACAGACTTCTTCGGAGCTGCCTTCTGTTGCCCTTCTTCGGATTCCTTGATTGGTGCAATAGCTCCTTGTAAATGAGGCCGCGCGAGTGGCGGAGCAGGTGATGGCGATGGGTCGTCAGCATGCAATGCTGGAGACGCGTCACCGCGTGGTCGAAAGTGAGTGCTTCCAAGGAGACGCGTCACCGCGTTTGACTGATAGCCAATTATTTTGACTGTCATGTAGCTGAGCATAACGCCCTACTGCGCAATGTCGCATCCTTGGAGAAAACACTGGCCGCAGCTGTCAAGGGGCGCGATGAGGCAATCGCGGCTCGTGATGAAGCCCAAAAGCGAGAAAAGGATCTACGCGCCTCTTTTGCGGCCAGGGAGAAGTTGTTCGAGGAGCAGCTATTCTCAGTCACCAAGGCCCTCTCAGGTACCTTTACTGGTGGATTTTTGATTGATGCTTTTCTCTGCTTCTGAAGTTTTGCCGTTGGCACTAGAAATCTGATCCATGTTTTTTGGTGTAGATGCTGGCGACTTGAGTTTTGACCCGCAGGCCCTTCGTCGTGATGACGCTCTGGCTGGCGCGGTATCCGCGGTCGAAGACCGAAGCGCCGTCATCCAGAATACATTGTCCAAGGCCAAGGTCGCCCTTAGTCACCTCCGAGAGGAGTTGATGCCAAAGGCGGAGCATGTCGACAAAATGGACGAGCTGGTGGAGTCTTCCGCCGGGGGTGTGCCTTCTACCTATAAGAACTCCCTCCGGGTGGCTGGTGCAACGATGTCACTCGCCATGGTGCAGGCCCATGGAGTCGAGATAGATCCCTCTGCGGTGTCGAAGACAATGCCTGTTGGCGCGGATGGTCAGCAGGTAGTTTTCGCCCCCTTTTCGACTGCCTGTGCCAAATACGGTCATTCTTTGATTAATACCGTTGCCAAGTATTCGGAGGAGCTCCAACGCGCTAAGAAGGCGGCGAAAGCTTCGGCTTCAGGGGCAGGTGGAAAATCAGTGGCGTCTGATACTGCCACGGATTTGATGAAGCCCCCGAAGGCGTCGAAGTCGAAGAAGCCAGCTGCTCCGTAGTTAGCTTTGTGTAGTCGAGAACGAATTGTCCTTTTGCTCTAAGAACATGCCTGCTGGCGAGTGTGCTTGTGAATATTTTTTATGCTTTATCCTGAATGCATCTGCTATCCCTGCCTTTGTGTTAGTTTGGTCGCCTTATTTGCTTCTGTCTTGATCTGTGGTAGGGCACATTGAGTGGTCCCGTAGGGGGAGACTAGGATCCATCATCTCTTGATGAGACAGTGGCACCGCCGCGCTCCAGGGTAGAGGAGCTGTCTTTGCTGTCACGACTTCGTGACCGCGTGAAGCAGCTGGAGCGTGAGTTGCCCCTGATCCGCGGTAACGCAGATGTGTGGAAATCAAAGGCGGGAACAGCCGCCGCCCACGAGCAGTATCTGCTTGGCGAGGTGACGCAGATGGGCGACCAGTTTAAGTGTTAGTTTGCTCGTCCTCATCTTTTCCTTTGTAGATGGTCGTAGTGGTACGTTGTACTCATGTTGTTGGTGCTGCTTCGTGTAGTTGTTAGCGCACACCGTCCGCAGGAGGAGAGGGATAGGATTGCTATCCGCCTTCATGGTCTCACCCAGGAGCAACTCCAAGAGAGTGGATACTTCTGGGTAGATCATGATCGTGCGACTGCATTGGCGACCCTGCAGGATCGCGCTTCGCGAGTGCTGCTCTTCCTGAAGAAGTCGCGGTCATGTTTGAAGAATATTTACCGGGCGATGTTCCCGTTGGATGACACGCCGTCAAGCCTGTTGGCTCTCCTGGCCAAATTTCAAGATATGTCCGCGGTTCGCGAGTGCGTGAGGCAGCAGTTGGTGGCTGGTGCCAAGGCTGCCCTCTCGATGGTGCGATTGCACAGGCCTGACGTGGATGTCGCCGTCGTAGCTTCTGGTCTGCCAGCGCCACCAGCCGGATCTTCTTGGAATATGGTGCCGCACTATCAAGCGGTGGACCGCCCAACAGAGGAGATTGTCGACTTCTTCGAGGAGCAAACCAATGTTCTTCTATTGCAGCAATAACTGGATTTGTATCCTGCACATAAGTGTATTTGTGTTGTAAAGTTCATTTATATATTTGTATGTAATTTATTGTTGAACGCGTACAAATAGCTTTTTGTAAGCGTAAGGTGCGTTGCACTATGCGAGTCCTTTTCGTTAGCCTGGCCATCCCCTTTATCAACCTACCAGGTGCGTTGCTGCTGGGTTGGGTTTGCATTAAGGGGTTCGATTGATGTACCAGCTACTCAGGATGTCGTGTTTATTAGTTCGAAGAACAAATGTGTGTAGGATGGCGCAGCCCCCGAGTACAATAGTAATAGAAGTGAAAGGAAAAACACAGAGTTTTGGGGCACTTAGCTTTTATTTATTTGGAGAACAGTACGCGGTACAGTGTGTGGCTAAGTAGCCTTGGCTGAGTAGCCTTATTTGCGATGTAAAAGTAAAAACAGCTAGGGGTAGAAGCGTCGCAGTTGTGCGACGTTCCAAGGGTTGGAGTATGCGACTCCTGTTTCTAGGTCTTGAAGGCGATAGGCGCCACCTGGGATTACTTCTGTAACCAAGTATGGTCCTTCCCAGGGGGACTCGAGCTTGAGATGCCCCTGCTGCTTCAGTCGCAGGACCAGGTCACCTTCGACGAAGGATCTGAGGCGAAGCCTTCTACTGTGGTAGTTGCGCAGGTTCTGCTGGTAGATTGTGGATCTTTCTGCAGCGATTTCTCTCGCCTCGTCGAGGAGGTCGACGGAGTCTTCGAGTGCAAGAGATGACTCTTGTTCGCTGTAAGCGACTATGCGCGGCGCCTTGTACCTTACTTCGGCGGGTAGTACCGCTTCTGCCCCGTGCACCATAAAGAATGGCGTGTAGCCTGTGGCGCTGTTTGGAGTTGTACGTAGGCTCCAGAGTATGGATTGGAGCTCATCTGGCCAGCAACCCACGGCTTGTTCGAGTGGTCGAAGTAGTCGCTTCTTGATGCCGCTGTAGACGAGCCCGTTTGCTTTTTCCACTTGACCGTTGGTCTGTGGATGCGCGACTGAGGCATAATTGATGTTGATCCCCAGCTTTTCGCAGAATTCTTGGAATTCCTTGGATGTGAAGTTCATTCCGTTGTCAGTGATGATGCTATGCGGCACGCCGAAGCGGTAGACGATGGACTCGAAGAACTTGACCGCGTTGTGCCTTGATTGCTTGGTTACTGGCATGGCCTCGATCCACTTGGTGAATTTGTCGACTGCGACCAAGAGGTAGATGTATCCTGCTTGCGAGGACCTTGGGAGTTTGCCAACCATGTCGAGACCCCACTGTGCGAAGGGCCAGGCCAATGGAATAGGCCGCAATTCTGCGCCTGGTGCGTGTGGTTTGTCCGCGAATCGCTGACAAGCGTTGCACTTTTGGACTATGTCCTTGGCGTCACGCATGGCCGTGGGCCAGTAAAATCCAGCTCGTAGAGCTTTGGCAACGAGGGCGTGACTGCCGGCGTGGTGTCCGCAGGTTCCTTCATGTATGTCGAGGAGGACTGCTTTTCCATCGGCCAGGGAGACGCATCGTTGTAACACGCCTGTGATACTGCGTTTATACAGTTCGCCATTGATAACGGCGAATGCCTTGGAGCGTCGTGCGATGTGCCTTGCATCTGTCGGGTCGTCCGGTAAGCGCTTGCTGAGGAGATATGTAATGTACGGCTGCGTCCAGGACTGTTCTATCATCATGACGCTCATTGGCCCTTCGAGTCCTGTGTCTAGATCCAAGTCATCGAGTGCCATTGGATCATTGGGTGGCGTGGCCCCCGAGTCCATTGCTGCGCTTGTTTTCTTCTCTGCGGCCTTTGGCTTGATGGAGCATTCGCAGATGTGCTCGAGAAATACCCCAGGTGGTATGGGGGCACAGGTAGAGCCTATGTTGGCGAGTGCGTCCGCCTCCTCGTTGCTTTCGCGACCTACATGTCGCAATTCGCAACCATCGAAGTCTCCCTCGAGTGTATCGTAGAGGTCACGGTATGCGATCATGTTGTCATTGAGTGCGTCACACTCGTGCATTGTTTGGTTGACGACCAGCTTGGAGTCGCCATATATGATGAGCCTCTTTGCGTCGCAGGCTTTTGCCATCCTTATCCCGTGCAACAGGGCCTCGTATTCAGCCTCGTTGTTTGAGGCTGTGAACTGCATTCGCAGGATGTATTTCAGCTTGTCTCCTTGAGGTAACGTCAGAATGACGCCTGCTCCTACTCCGTCTTTCCGCTTGGATCCATCGAAGTGCATGGTCCAAAGGTAGGACATATCTGGCTTGTCCGGGAGTTGGTTTTCCATCCAATGCACGAGAAAGTCAGGGAGAACTTGCGACTTGATTGCGTCGCGCTTTTCGTATGTGATGTCTCATGGAGACAGCTCGATTCCCCAGAGCGCGACTCGTCCCGTGGCGTCGGGGTTATTTAGGATATGTCCTAATGGGGCGTCGCTGACTACCACGATTGGGTGTTCCTGGAAGTAATGGCGCAGTCGCTGGGTGGTCATGAAGACGCCGTACGCCAGCTTCTGGTAATGCGGGTATCGATGTTTTGTTGGCGTGAGGACCTCGCTGAGGTAGTATACCGGGCGTTGTACGCCATGGACCTTGTTTTCCTCAGCCCGTTTGACGACGAGCACCGTACTAACTACTTGGTTAGTGGCGGAGATGTACAACAGCAGTGGTTCCCTTTCTCGTGGAGTCACCAGTACCGGCGAGGTGGATAACAGGCGCTTGAGATCTTCGAATGCTACTTGCGCTTCCTTGGTCCACTCGAATTTATCAGCTTTGCGGAGGAGCTGATAGAAGGGCAGGGCCATTTCCCCCATTCGACTGATAAATTGGCTGAGGGCCACGATTCGTCCGGCTAGTTGCTGGACGCCTCTTAATATCTTTGGCTTCTCCATGGCCAGTATGGCCTTTATCTTTTTCGGGTTTGCCTCAATCCCTCTCGCGGAGATGAGATACCCGAGTAGCTGCCCAGATGGTACGCCGAAGGCGCATTTGTCTGGATTGAGCTTAATCCGGTAACGATCGAGGTTGGCAAATGTTTCGCATAAGTCGTTGATTAGAGAGGCTTCCTCCTTGGTTTTTATTACTATGTTGTCGACATAGACTTGGATGTTGCGACCCAATTGCTCCTTGAGGCAAGCCTGCATGCACCGCTGGTATGTGGCTCCCGCGTTTTTTAGCCCGAAGGGCATTGTGTTGTAGCAGAACACACCGAAGGGCGTTGTAAACGCGGTCTTCTCTTGGTCTTCCTCCTTCATTCGAATTTGGTTATAGCCTGAGTAGGCATCGAGGAAGCAGAGGCGCTCGCATCCAGCGATGGAGTCGATGATTTAATCGATCCGTGGTAGCGGGAAGTGATCCTTTGGGTAGTGCTTGTTTAAAGAAGTGAAGTCCACGCACATCCGTAGGATATCCGTGTCCTTTTTTGGCACCAGCACCGTATTGGCGAGCCAAGTGCTTTCCTTGATCTCGCGTATGAATTTGGCCTCGAGGAGTCTATTGATCTTCATGCCAATTGCCTATGCTTGTGGCTCAGATAGTCGCCTAATTGTTTGTTTGACTGGCCTTGCGTCGGGGTTGACGTTGAGTGCGTGGTCGGCGAATTCCCTGGGAACTCCTGGCATGTCCGCATGACACCAGGCGAAAATTTCCCAGTGCTCACGGAGGAATTCGACGAGCGCGAGTTCCTATGCGGGACTCAAGTTGTTGGCGATGAGGGCCATTTTGGCGGGATCTGTCAGATGGACCTGCACCTTCTTTGTGTGCACGGATGAGTCGAAGGAGAGATCAGGTGAGCTTGGCCTACTCAAGGGAGACATACTATTGTCTGTCGTTTCCTTCAATCGCGTGAGCTCCTCCTGCATGCCAAAGGACTGGGAGATTCTGTTGAATTCCCTGTCGCAACTGTCAGATCGCTCAAAGCTTCTGTTGATCGTGATGACGCCGTTGGGACCTGGCATTTTCATCTGCAGGTAGGCGTAGTGGGGTACCGCCATGAACCTAGCGAACGCGACGCGTCCGAGGATGCAGTGGTATTGTGAGGGCCAGTCGACGACCTCAAAGTCAATGCGCTCGCGCCTAAAGTTCTTCGGCGTGCCGAATATGACGTCAAGGTTGATTTTGCCCAGGGGTATACGCCTTTCCCTGGGACGATGCCATGGAACGTTGTGTCCGATGCCTCCAAGCAAGTTAGAGGAATCCTCATTGCTCGCAGGGTACTCGCGAATATGAGGTTGATGCCGCTTCCGCCGTCCATGAAGACGCGACTCATGTCGAAACCTCCAATTTGCGCCTCGAGTACGAGGGGGCAATGACCTGGGCGAGGTACTTGAGGCGGGTGGTCACGTTTATCGAAGGTGATGCACGACTCACTGCCACTGAGGTACTCAGTGGTGGATGGTGGTGAGTGCGTGGCCAAGTTGACTTGGCGAGTGATAGCTTTATGCACCCTATTGGAGGGGCGCCCCTTTTGGATCATCATGGTACCCATGGCCCATGGGTACGGTTCTCCTCCGTGGTGCTGGTCCGGTGCAGCTCCGTTCGGGGGTGGCCCTGGTGGTGGTGGCGGTGCGCCATGTGCCACGGCGCCTGGAGCGGCCCTGTAGCCTCTTTCGACTGCGTTGCGGTTCATCCGAACCAATCCCTCGTGTAGCTTGAGGAACTCGCGGCAGTCTTTGAGGAGGTGGCTGGACTTTCTCTTGCTGTCATGCTTGTCGATGTAGAAGTGTACCGTGCATGGTCCGGACAGTTTCTCCTCGATGGAGGTCGCGGTTGCCTTGTCGCGAGTGCGGCGTTGCCACACTTGCATGGTCTACCCAGAGTCACGGTATCCGCTGCTGCGGTATCCGCTGTTGCGGTTGTTGTCGCGTCTCTCAGCGTAGCCGGCTGTGACCATGTTAACATCATCACGGTCGTCGTAGATGCGCATGCGGCATTTGCCTCGGCGGTCGTGTCTGCGTTCGAGCTCTGCCTCCTCGTCAGAGTGAGCGCGGTTCTTCACTGAATCTTCTCCATCAGCCCATCGATTTGTGATCTCCATTAGGTGGTCGATAGTCTAGGGCTTTGAGCAGCCCAGCTCCTCCCTGAGCTCTAAACGGCGAACGCCACTGTTGAATGCATCAATCGCGCGGTCCTCTGAGATGTTTTCTGCGGAATTCTTGATGATGGACCACCTTCGGATGTATGAGCGCAGTGATTCGCCAGATTTTTGCTGGCAGCATCTCAGTTCTTCGATTGATGCGGGCCGTTTGTACGTGCCCTTAAAGTTGCACACGAAGCTATAGACCAGCTCATCCCAGCTGCGAATGGATCCACGTGGGAGGCTATTGAGCCATGCTCGGGCGGCGCCCTGCAGCTGTAGCTGCAACCATTGCATGGCAGTACTTCGACTGCCTCCGTGGAGTCTGACGGAGGAGATGTGGTCCTCTAGCCAGATTTTAGGGTCTTGTAGGCCGTCGAACTTCGGGTTTTCTGACGGAAGTTTAAACCCTTTAGGCATTCATTTCCGCCTAATGGATCTGCTGAAGCATCTGGCGCCGCAGAGCTCCCCGTCTTCCTCCTATGAGTCAGTTGACCAGGCACGTCGTGCTCTTGATTTGTCGATCTTACGCTGTGTGAGGTCGTTGCGCGCGTCGTAGTCGCGATCGTGTCGTTGCGAACGACGGCGTCGAGACTGGTCGTGACTGTCATCGCTAGACGAGGGCGAGGAGTACCGTTTTGCTAGCGTTTTGCCCTTTTTGGGGTCTGGTACTGGCTGCTTGTCGAGGGCGGCCTCGATTAGCCCCAAACCCGCGATCGTAGATCGGTGCATGGCGGTTCGGGGATCTCCAGCCGGTGGCAGGTTGTTGAGGAGGTACATGGTGGTTGCCGTGACCGCGGCCTGCGGCGTTCTGGGGACCACGTTGCCTCTCGTGTCGACTGTCATAGAGCTGAAGTCGAGGACTTTCGCGGCGTCTATGCGCTCTTGTTCGGTGAGGTGAGCCATTCTCGACTGCCTCTTCTTGGCGACGTACTCGTTTCCTCGTGAGGAGGATCCTCCGTAGGAGAAGAGCCCAGCACAACGAAGGCTCGATTCGTCCGCCGCCCTTTTACGCGCCTCCAGCTGCACGATTGCTTCTTTTTGGCGCTTGAATTCTTCTTTCAAGAGCCAGTGGTAGCCCATTAGTAATTCCTGTGGGGATCCAAAGGGCAGAGGTGCACCTCGTAGGGCTTCGCGGCAGCACTCCCACTCTTGCTCGTTGAGCCTGATTACGACGCGTTCGCCGGTTTGCTCATTGATTATGCTGGGAGGTTCGACTGCTCCACCGTTGGCGCCGTTACCGCCGTTGCCACCGTTGCCAATGTTGGGTGGATTGGTGCCGTTGCCGGTGTTGACGACGCCGCGATTGGCGGAGGTGTCGCCTGCGTTGATGACGGCACACATGAAGTGATTGGGGAAGCTGTTGCTTCCGCAACTTTCAGATTCGGAACCGCAGGTTCCATCTTCTGTGGCCAGATCGCTCAGATCGGAGTCGCGACTGCTGTCGCTGATCGTGTTCCCGACTGCCACTGGAGTATTGAGCTCGCTGAGGGTGCCGATCGATGGAGGGAACCATGATGCCGGGGCAATCGCCGGTGTTGTCGGTTGATCAGGCATGCGAAGCGTGCCCACCTGACCAACTTGGAAGCGGAAGCTCCCAATCGCCAAGCTAATTCCGTCTCCCACGGACTCGAAAGCCGGGCTGGTGGCCGGTGTGTGGACGGTGAAGTCGAAGGCACCGAAGAGCTGGCGAATCTCCGCTGTTGCGGAGTTGTAGATCGCGGTTGATGGGGCCGAAGAAGCCGCAACATCAGCACTCCCAGTTCCTACAGACGGCGCCAATTGACGAGGGTTTAACTCATCAATGCCCATTGTTATGGACTTGGGTTTTGGAGAAGGAGGGAGCGCTGGAGACATCTATCGGCTAGCAAACAAGCACACAGGGGACAAAGGATTTACCCAGGTTCAGGCCTCGTAGAGGTCCCTACTCCTGCTTGTCTGCTCGTGGAATTATCGAAGGAGTCGAAAGTTACAATGGTGCGCAGATGCAATCTGGCGAGGGTTGTGGAAACTAGGGTTGCGTGTGTCCTCCTCGCCGCCCCCTCCTAGCCTTTATATAGATAGGTTAGGTCTCAGGTAGCAAGTCGAGTCGGTTACAAGTTAGGGTTTTTCCCTTCAATCTTTCTATCTTTAGCTTCTTCTTGTCTCTCAAGCAATCGAGAGTCCGCAGATCACTCGAATCCTTTCGTCTGGGCCTTGGCGACACCGTGGGCCTATACATATTTATACTGTATATACCAAGCTCGAGTACCTGCAGGGTATACCCATGTCAGATAGAGAGAGAGGAGGTGCTCCACCCCTCCTTGTATAGGGGAAGGGGGCAGCCCCTCCCATGGACGGCGACCAAGAGGGTGCCCCCACCTCTCCCCTCATGATGGCTAGTGGACACTCCACTCACAAATATGAAGAGCCATTTTCTCCCATTTATTCTCCACTCAAAAATCAAGAGTCATTCTATTAAAACAACTTTTAATTCACTTGATTAAATGCCACTCATTTAATAGACACATCATTTAATGAGTAATTCATTTAATGAACACTTCATTTAATGAACAAATCAACAATTTAATCCCTAGCAATATTTTGATACACCGAAACTATTCTGGCAGATTTATCAGAACAATTCCTATGTTGTCGAGTAATTTCTCATGCGTTCCTGATACATTGCAAATGTATCTGTAATTTTTGATGTTCCATGCTTGGTTTTATCCACTTTCTTGTGTTTTGACCACACTTTGGAGTACTTTTCATATGATTTCTTGGACTAACCTATTAACAAGAGCCACAGTGCTAGCTGCATGTTTTCTGTTGTTTTTGGTTCCAGGAAAGTCAGAAAATGAATATTCTCGGAATTGGACGGGACAAAAGCCAAAGTGCCTATTTTTCGGAAGTCATCAGATACCAGAATACGAGACGGAGATGGGCTGGGGGCCGGCCACACCACCTGGCCGCGTGGCCAGGCCTGGCCCGCGCCAGGGGTTGGTCTGGCCGACCCCAGCACCCCCTCGGCCT
Organism: Avena eriantha; assembly: GCA_910589775.1. Lineage (NCBI taxonomy): Eukaryota > Viridiplantae > Streptophyta > Magnoliopsida > Poales > Poaceae > Avena > Avena eriantha. Next base: position 140,719,194 of record OU342741.1, on the reverse strand, counting down.
CTCCTTCCGCCTATAAGATGCCCTCGGGACGAAAACCCTAAGTACCTGATCAAAAATCCACGAAAGAGTCTATAGCCACCGTCATCTGCATCCCTAGATCGCGAGGGATCTGAAGCTCTTCCTAGCACCCTGCCGGAGAGGGGAATTCACCCTGGAGGCATTCTTCATCATCATGCAAGCCTCCGGTGTGATGCGTGAGTAGTTCATCTTTGGACTACGGGTCCATGTAGTAGCTAGATGGCTGGTTCTCCTCCTTTGTGCATTCATGTCTAGATCTTGTGAGCTCCGTTCATGATCAAGATCATCTATTTTTAATTCTTCATGTTGTGTTTGCGGGGATCCGATGGATATTGAGATGCTATTTTAGATTGATTATTGATTCTATCATATCTTTGTTATTTGTGATCTTGCATGCTTTCCGTTGTTAGTAGCTATCTTGGCCAAGTAGATGCTAGCAACTCCAAGAGTTAGTATTTATGCTCGATAGTGGGTTCATGCCTCTGGTAATCTGGGGAAGTGACAGAAATCTCTAAGGTACTAGATGTGTTGTTGCTACTAGGGAGAAAACAACAATCCTTTGTTCATAGAACAATCGTATTATTTACATTACACGCAATTCGTAAAGAAATAATTTTTTGCTTGCAACTTAATACTGGAGGGGGTTCAGATGATAACCTGAAGGTGGATTATTAGTCATAGATGCAGTTGGATGGCGGTCTATGTATAATGTTGTAATGCCCAATCAAGTTCCAAAGGAGTCAAGATGATTAGTATATGCATGTATTGCTTTCTCGATGTTTATCAATTGCCCCGCTGTAATTTGTTCACCCAGCATGTTATCTATCTTAAGGAGAGCCACCTCTAGTGAACTATGGATCCCGGTCCTTTTATTTTACATACAATCTATAAACTGTTTACTGTTTGTGTTTACTTTCTACAAACTTTTACTTCCTTCCATTCGATACGTTTAATCCTTTGTTTTCAGCAAAACCGATGAGATTGACAACCTCATCACAAGTTGGGGACAGAGTTATCTGGTTGTGTTGTGCAGGTCTCCACGTTGCTGCTGGCACCGGTAGTGCGCCCTGCCAACGTTCATCTAGCTACACCTTTGGGATGTTTCCTTGCTCCTACTAGATTGATAACCTTGGTTTCGTACTGAGGGAAAACTTGCTGCTGTGCTCATCATACCTTCCTCTTGGGGTTCCCCAACGAGCTCGATATATTTTGGGCCATCAAGCATATTTTCTGGCGCTGTTGCCGGGGAGTCAAGGACATCTTCACAAGAGGAGTCCCTCATAACCAATCTCTTTACTTTGTTATTTTTGTTTTAATTTGTTTCCTTTTGCTTTGTTTGCTTGTTTCTTTATCAAAAACACACAAAAATTAGTTTTACAAGTTTGCTTTCTTATTTGAAAAACACAAAAAAATTAGTTCCTATCTTAAGTTGCCACTATGTCTAGGCTTGCTCCAATCACTCTGTCACCCGAGGAAATGATTTTCACTTTTAAACAAGGAATTGAGGAGAGCTTCAAGGAAGCTTGGTCTAGAATCTCTGATCTACATGAAAAAACTGAGCCTAAAATGACGCAAACCTTGTTCCTTAGCAGTTTCTACCTTGAAATTGCTCTTTGCTATAGATATGCTTTAGATGCTGTTGTGGGAGGAGATTTCCTCCAATGTAATGAGGATGATGTTGTTAATGCTATAAAGAAATTGATCCTTACTTACAACTTGCCTAGCCAAACTGATATTTCTTTTGCAAAAATATTTGCTAGATTGAACACTCTTGAGACTGGCACTTCTAGCTTAAAAGATTGCTATAATACGCTTAGGGAGCATCACAATTATGTTCCAATGAATTCTAAACCATCAAAGTGGCTCCCCACAGTAACGATTGAGATAAACACTGAAACTTTTCAAGCCCGCTGTGATATCATGTCTGAATTTTGTCTTATGCCCAAAGATATTTATGAATCTTTGGGGGCTTACTGAAAGAGGAAAAGAAATATCTCTTACTAATAATGCTACCATATTACCTACTGGAATAGCTGAAGGAGTGTTTTCCAAGATCCTTGGGAAAATAATTTCTATTGATTATCTTGTCATTGAATGTGCAATAAAAGGACAAATTACACTTGGAAGGTCCCTATTAGAACTCCTTGGAGCAATAATAGATATGGGAAAGGGGACCATGCACCTTTCTTCTCCACCAAACAATCAAATTTTCCCCAAGGTTAAGAATAAAAGTAAGAGAGGTAAGGGCAAGAAATTGGGTTTTAATGCTTCTTCATTTGAGAACACTTGATTCTTCTTCTTGCTTCTTATGCCTAACTTAAAGGCGTTAAAGAAAAGTACTTATTGGGAGATAACCCAAAAGTTTTAGATGAGTCTTGGAAGTTACTACCTGTAATAACCGCTCTTTATCCTTTTTATTTGCTTTTTGTGCCAACAGTAACCTCTAATGAGAGAGAAGTAATGATTGGGAAAGTTGCTGTCCCGAAACAGATTTCTGTGCTTCACCGTAAAAATTCGTGTAAAATATCTGAATGTTTTTTTGAGGCGTGAATTTTTATGCTTCTAACCCAGGTTATTATATAACTTTCATTAGTTCAACACTTTTTGATTTGAGAAACATAAGGTCTTCGAAAAAATTCGTCTTTATCTACTGGTCTGTTTTGACAGATTTCTGCCATTTTCTGCATTTGCTTCTTGTTGGTTCCTTTTTTAGTTCTTTTGGGGAATTGAGATTTTTGAGGGAAGTAGTACAGTATCTAGTATTATAATGGAAGTTTATTTGTTGTTAGAACTGAACCTTAAGACCTATTATCTTGAGTGCACTAATGTTGCTAATAAAGAATGTGTGAAGTTTTGTATGAAGGAAAAATTTTAGGTGTATGGAAGAAATGAGTAATGAGATGAAGGATGGACTAAAGCTCAAGTTTGGGGATTCCACGCGTGTCACCCCAAGAAATATCCAAGAAGTACAAGCGTCAAAGCTTGGGGATGCCCAAGGCATCCCCTTCTTCATCAATAAAAATCCCAGGTTTCTTCCAAACGCTTCATTTTTATTGCTTCATGCACAGTTGTGTTGTTCTTGGAGCGTCTTCTTTTTCGTTTTAGTTTTGGTTTTTCGTTTGCTTTTGTTTTCTTAGTTTTCTGAATAAATTGTTTGGACCCCCTCTTTCATACATTGGTGTTCAAATAGTTTGGTTTTGATTGGAAAAGAGTAGGAACGTTCATGCTTATGTCGTAAAAAGAGTTTGTTTTTGACTGTGGCCTATGCTTTGTCATGCCATGCTTGATATTGTTTTGTCTTTATGCTTAGTATTCTTTGCTATATCATGACTTGTTATAAACATTTGATATTTCTTAATGTGCTTTGGATGAATCATGCGTTGTTTTAGCATATTAAAGCATAGTATAGTGGTATTTTCCTTTGATGCTTTATTTGGGTTGACTTGGCGCATGCTCACACCATGTTATGACTATCCAAAGTCACCATAGCCTTTATGATCCTTTAGTTTTCAACTTGTAGTATCACTTTATGCTTTGATCAATGATGTTTTGTTGCTCTGCATGATTATGGCCATTATTGCTCTCTCAGTTTGTCGCTCCAAGTCTTTTCCTAGCCTCCACAACCAAGTGTGAGTTCCACTCATGCATCTGATACATTGCAAATGTATCTATAATTTTTGATGTTCCATGCTTAGTTTTATCCACTTTCTTGTGTCTTGTTCCAACTTTGGAGTACTTTTCATATGATTTCTTGGACTAACCTATTAATAAGAGCCATAGTGCCAGCTGCCTGTTTTCTGCTGTTTTTGGTTCCAGGAAAGTCAGAAAATGAATATTCTCGGAATTGGACGGGACAAAAGCCAAAGTGCCTATTTTTCTGGAAGTCATCAAGTGCCAGAATACGAGACGTAGAAGGGCCACAGGCCGGCCACACCACCTGGCCGCGCGACCAGGCTTGGCCCGCGCCAGGGGGTGGTGTGGCCAGCCCAGGCACCCCCTCGGCCTCCCCTTTCAACTATAAGATGCCCTCGGGACGTAAAACCTTAGTACCCGATCAAAAATCCACAAAAGAGTCTGTAGCCGCCATCATCTCCTTCCCTAGATCGGGAGGGATCTGAAGCTCTTCCCGGCACCCTGTCGGAGAGGGGAATTCACCCTGGAGGCCTTCTTCGTCACCATGCAAGCCTCCGGTGTGATGCGTGAGTAGTTCATCCTTGGACTACAGATCCATATAGTAGCTAGATGGCTGGTTCTCCTCCTTTGTGTTTTCATGTCTAGATCTTGTGCGCTCCGTTCATGATCAAGATCATCTATTTGTAATTCTGCATGTTGTGTTTGCGGGGATCCGATGGATATTAAGATGCTATTTCAGATTGATTATTGATTCTATCATGTCTTTGTTATTTGTGATCTTGCATGCTTTCCGTTGTTAGTAGCTATCTTGGCCAAGTAGATGCTAGCAACTCCAAGAGTTAGTATTTATGCTCGATAGTGGGTTCATGCCTCTGGTAATCTGGGGAAGTGACAGAAATCTCTAAGGCACTAGATGTGTTGTTGCTACTAGGGAGAAAACAACAATCCTTTGTTCATAGAACAATTGTATTGTTTACATTACATGCAATTCGTAAAGCAATAATATGTTGCTTGCAACTTAATACTGGAGGGGGTTCGGATGATAACCTGAAGGTGGATTATTAGTAATAGATGCGGCTGGATGGCGGTCTATGTATAATGTTGTAATGCCCAATCAAGTCTCAAAGGAGTCAAGATGATTAGTATATGCATGTATTGCTTTATCGATGTTTGTCAATTGCCCCGCTGTAATTTGTTCACCCAGCATGTTATCTATCTTAAGGAGAGCCACCTCTAGTGAACTATGGATCCCGGTCCTTGTCTTTTACATTCAATCTACAAACTGTTTACTTCTTTGTGTTTACTTTCTGCAAACTTTTACTTCTTTCCATTCGATACGTTTAATCCTTTGTTTTCCGCAAAACAAGGTGAGATTGACAACCTCATCGCAAGTTGGGGACAAAGTTCTGTGGTTGTGTTGTGCAGGTCTCCGCGTTACTACTAGCACCGGTAGTGCGCCCTTCCAAGGCTCAGCTAGCAACACCTTTGGGGTGTTTCCTTGCTCCTACTGGTTCGATTAAACCTTGGTTTCCTTACTGAGGGAAACTTGCTGCTGTGCTCATCAAACCTTCCTCTTGGGGTTCCCAACGAGCTCTACATCAACCACGCACCAACACTTTTCTGGGCGCCGTGCATTGAGCCATCGGCATCCAACTCCCTAAACCAAGTTATTCCAAAGAGTCCACCATACCTACCTACTAGCTTATGCTATTCCAAGTATATTCATGCTTTTGTTTACCTTCCGAATTAAACTTGTTATGAGAAAACTAGTGATTAAAGCTCTCACGAACTTGCTGCACACTTTACTTTTTTGCATCTAATAAACTTGAACCATTGGGTCCTTCTTTGTTGCGTATATGCTTGCGCTTTATAAGTTGAAATTAGCAGAACCATGTATCATGGGGAACGCTTTCAACATTGCACTTGTACTTTGTACCCCGTTGATATCATGTTCTTTTGCTTATGGATCCCGGCGGTGTGAAATAAAAGTGGAACTTGTAAGATCATGGAGTTTGTATGTGTGTTAGAGAAACGCCTAGGCCGCTAGCCTAAGCCATGCCTAATCATGGTGGAAACTTGCAGCATCACCATAATGAGCACTCTATGAAGCATCCTCAATAAAAACCTATGCAAATAGCAAATAAAAAGATCGCTGAGATGCTCATTGTCTACTTGCCTTGTCATTTTGATTATGGGATAGCTCCTGTATCATGTGCAAGGGGTACCCCATTGGCGGTTCTTTATGATACATATGTACTTACAATGACAAGAGCTTACTCGTGACTAAAGTTGAGTAGCATGAGGTTCGGTCTTCGTAAGTAAGGGGCATGAGATTTCGGTTTATAACTTGTCAAGCATATCCTCTTAGTTGTGTCACTTTAACCTTAAACACCTTCAAGATGCTTATGATAGGGGCAATGAGAGCTGAAAGCTATAAGTACCATAATTTTTGGAAGCTCTTTATGAGACTTGAATCCCTACTTCCTTCTATGAAGGCCTTTCTTCCACCATTATATATATTGAGTCTCCACCTTCTACCTTTATGCACTTACTTTGATACCATAGTGGCCATTCTTAGTTCTATGTGCATTGTCCCAAGACTAGTTGATTGATGCATATCTTGATATTGCTTGTTTAAACTATCTGTATCTAGTCACTCTTATGAATTTTGAAGGTGTCCTATGCATTTATATTTGCTACTCTATGAAGGACAAGCTGAATGCTATTATGCTATGTTTTCTTTATGTGAAACAAACAAACGTCTTGCATAGCATTATTATTCATGAATCTTTTGTTTGTGCCTTTTCATGTTGCAACATAGTTTCTTTGTCTTATTGCTATGTTATGATTTAAGTACTATGATCCTAGCTTTGAATGTTTTACAAATCCTTTGATCAAGTCTTTGATGGTGCATGTCACCTCAAAAATTATTCTTTCTTTTTATCACTTACCTACTCGAGGACGAGCAGGAGTTAAGCTTGGGGATGTTGATACATTGCAAATGTATCTATAATTTTTGATGTACCATGCTTGGTTCTATCCACTTTCTTGTGTTTTGTCCACACTTTGGAGTACTTTTCATATGATTTCTTGGACTAACCTATTAACAAGAGCCATAGTGCCAACTGCTGTTTTTTGCTGTTTTTGGTTCCAGGAAAGTCAGAAAATGAATATTCTCGGAATTGGACGGGACAAAAGCCAAAGTGCCTATTTTTCCGGAAGTCATCAGATGCCAAAATACGAGACGGAGAAGGGCTGGGAGCCGGCCACACCACCTGGCCGCGCGACCAGGCCTGGCCCGCGCCAGGGGGTGGTTTGGCCGACCCCAGCACCCCCTCGGCCTATCCTTCCGCCTATAAGATGCCATCGGGACGAAAACCCTAAGTACCCGATCAAAAACCCACGAAAGAGTCTGTAGCCACTGTCATCTCCATCCCTAGACCAGGAGGGATCTGAAGCTCTTCCCGGCACCCTGTCCGAGAGGGGAATTCACCCTGGAGGCCTTCTTCATCATCATCCAAGCCTCCGGTGTGATGCGTGTGTAGTTCATCTTTGGACTACGGGTCCATGTAGTAGCTAGATGGCTGGTTCTCCTTCTTTGTGCTTTCATGTCTAGATCTTGTGAGCTCCGTTCATGATCAAGATCATCTATTTGTAATTCTTCATGTTGTGTTTGTAGGGATCCGATGGATATTGAGATGCTATTTCAGATTGATTATTGATTCTATCATGTCTTTGTTATTTGTGATCTTGCATGCTTTCCGTTGTTAGTAGCTATCTTGGCCAAGTAGATGCTAGCAACTCCAAGAGTTAGTATTTATGCTCGATAGTGGGTTCATGCCTCTGGTAATCTGGGGAAGTGATAGATATCTCTAAGGCACTAGATGTGTTGTTGCTACTAGGGAGAAAACAACAATCCTTTGTTCATAGAACAATTGTATTGTTTACATTACATGCAATTCGTAAAGAAATAATCTGTTGCTTGCAACTTAATACTGGAGGGGGTTCGGATGATAACCTGAAGGTGGATTATTAGTCATAGATGCAATTGGATGGTGGTCTATGTATAATGTTGTAATGCCCAATCAAGTTCCAAAGGAGTCAAGATGATTAGTATATGCATGTATTGCTTTGTCGATGTTTGTCAATTGCCCCGCTGTAATTTGTTCACCCAACATGTTATCTATCTTAAGGAGAGCCACCTCTAGTGAACTATGGATCCCGGTCCTTTTCTTTTACATACAATTTATAAACTTTTTACTGCTTTGTGTTTACTTTCTGCAAACTTTTACTTCCTTCCATTCGATACATTTAATCCTTTATTTTCAGCAAAACCGGTGAGATTGACAAGCTCATCGCAAGTTGGGGACAGAGTTATGTGGTTGTGTTGTGCAGGTCTCCACGTTGCTGCTGGCACCGGTAGTGCGCCATGCCAACCTTCAGCTAGCTACACCTTTGGGGTGTTTCCTTACTCCTACTCGATTGATAACCTTGGTTTCATACTGAGGGAAAACTTGTTGTTGTTCTCATCATACCTTCCTCTTGGGGTTCCCCAATGAGCTCGATATATTTTGGGCCATCAGTTCCCTATCCACTCAAATGCGTAGACTAACCTTAAGTGTGTCTCCCTATGGGTTCATGAACTAAGTGGACATGATTGAGCCTCTCTCTAATCAATAATCATTAGCAGGACCAGGATATCCATAATGACTCCCACTAATTCAAAGAACTAGTGATCACGTGAACCTTTTTTCGTAGTAACCAATTCCTTTTGCCTTGCGATATTTTACTTGTCTGAGATCCAATCATTTGGTATCATCCATACCTAGTTCAATCTCATTACTGAAAAGTAATCTTTTCTCGTTCCGTGATATAACATTCTTAGTGGTCTTGATCACTTGCTTGCAAGCTATGTGAATGTGATATTACCGAGAGGGCCCTGAGTATATCTCTTCGTCATTAGGTTATACAAACCATTCTTGATCCACGAGCCTCAGCTAGGACTTTCCAAATACTCAATGACATATTTATAATCACCCTGTTATGGTGTGACGATTGATGCAATCAAAGTACTCTTCTAGAGTTAGTGACTGACGTGATCTCATGGTCTAAGGATTAGAGTTACTTCGAATGAGATAGCAATATAAACTTGAGGACATGATCGTATTGCTAAATCTACTGTGGGTGAATGTTCATCACATCATTCTCTAATGACATGACCTCGTTATTAACAACATGCAATGTTCATGATCAGGAAACCTTGATTGTCATTTAATCAACAAGCTAGTGTAATGAGAGGCATTACTAGGAACCTTTTATTTTTGTTTATTAAACACACATGTATTAATGTTTCCTGTTAACACAATTATAGCATGATAAATAAACATCTATTATAAACCTAGAATATGATAATAACTATTTATTATTGCCTCTTGGGCATATTCCTTTAAATCTCCCACTTGCACTCGAATTAATAATCTAGTTTTATATAGTCATGAATCTAACACCCATAGAGTTCTGGTGCTGATCATGTTTTGCCCTAGGGAGAGCTTTAGTCAACGGGTCTAAAACATTCAGATCTGTGTCTACTTTGCAAATCTCTATATCGCCATCCTATACATGTTCCCGGATGGAGTGGAATAGACGCTTGAGATACTTTGAATTCTTGTGAGACCTTGGTTCCTTAGCATTGGCTATGGCACCATTGTTGTCACAATAGATAACCATTCGATCCAAAGCACTTGGAACCACACCCAGTTTGGAAATGAACTCCTTCATCCAAACTGCTTCTGCCACTGCTTCTGAAGTAGAGATATACCCCGCCTACATTGAAGATCTTGCCACAACAAGTTGCTTGGAACTCCTCCAACTCACCGCTGCTCCATTCATAAGAAATATATATCCGGATTGTGACATAGAGTCATCCGGGTCGGTGTCGAAGCCAGCATCGATGTAACACTTTGCGACAACCTCTTCTTCACCACCATATATGAGAAACATATCTTTAGTTCTTCTTAAGTACTTAAAGATATTCTTGACCACCTTCTAGTGTTCCAAACCTAGATCAAATTGGTACCTGCTAGTTAAACTAACAGCATGTGCCACATGCAGTCTTCCACTTACCGAGGCATAGGGGACATTGACCATCACTTCTCTATCTTTTGCCGAAGCCGGACTCTAAGTCTTGCTCAAAGTCGTACCTTGCAACATAGGTAAGAACCCTTTCTTACTTTTGTCCATTTTGAACCTTTTCAAAATCTTGTCAAGGTATGTACTCTGCGATAATCCAATTAAGCGTCTTGACCTATCTCTATAGATCTTGATACCTAAAATATAGGCAGCTTCACCAAGGTTGTTCATTCAAAACTTACTATTTAAGTAATCCTTTATGCTTTTCAAAAGATCTATATCATTTTCCATTAATAATATGTCATCCACATATAATATCAGAAATTCTATACAGCTCCCACTCACTTTCTTGTAAATACAAGACTCTCATATAGTTTGGACAAATCCAAAACCTTTGATCACCTCATCAAAGCAGAGATTCCAACTTCGGGATGCTTGCTTCAGTCCATAAATGGAACACTAAAGTTTGCATACCTTGTCAGCATCCTTAGGATCAACAAAACCATTGGGGTTGCATCATATACAACTCTTCCTCAATGTTTCCATTAAGGAATGTTGTTTTGACATCCATCTGCCAGATTTCATAATCGAAAAATGTAGCAATTGCTAACATAATTCTAACAGACTTTACACTACGTGTGAGAAAGTCTCATCATAGTCAACTCCTTGAATTTGTCGGAACCCTTTCGCGACAAGTCATGCTTTATAGATAGTTACATTACCGTCAACATCAGTTTTATCTTTGAAAATCCATTTATTCTCAATGTACTTGCGGTCGTTAGGTAAGTCCACCAAAGTCCAAACTTGATTTTCGTACATGGACCCCATCTCGGATTGCATGGCTTCAAGCCATTCATTGGAATTCGGGCTCATCATCGGTTCTTCATATATCACAGGGTGATTGCTTCCATCTACCATGAAATTTAAGACTGGATAACTGTACAGTTCAGGAGCTATACGTATCCTACCCGACCTGCGAGGCATAGTAGTGGTCTCTTCCGGACTTTCATGATTCTCATCATTAGTTCCCTCTTCACTTGGTGGAGTCACCACTGGAACAGTTTCTAGTGCTGTGCTACATGCCACTTCAGGAAGAGGAGGTTCAGTAACCTCGACGAGTTCTACCTTTCTACTACTCGCACCTTTTGAGAAAAACTCTTTCTCCAGAAAGAATCCACTCTTGGCAACGAAAACCTTGCCTTCAGATCGGTGATAGAAGGTGTACCCAATTGTTTCTTTAAAGTATCCTATGAAGACGAAAATTTTCGGCTTTGGGTTCGAGCTTATCATGCTAAAGTTTCATCACATAAGCATCATAGTCCCAAACTTTTAGAAATGATAGCTTATGTTTGTGACCAGACCATAATTCATACGGTGTCGTTTCAACGTATTTTGATGGTGTCCTATTTAAAATGAATACAGTTGTCTCTAATGCATGACCCCAAAATGATAGTGGGAAATTGGTAAGGGACATCATAGATCGCACCATATGTAATAAATTTCGATTACGACATTTCGATACACCATTTTGTCGTGGTGTTCCAGTGGGAGTGAGTTGTGAAACAATTCCACATTGTCTCATGTGCATGCCAAACTCGTAACTAAGATAGTCCCCTCCATGATTGAATCGTAGAAATTTGATCTTTATGTTACAATGATTCTCTACTTCACTCAGAATTTTTTTGAACTTTTCAAATGTTTCATATTTGTGTTTCATTAAGTAAATATACCCATGTATACTTAAATCATCCATGAAGGTCACGAAATAACAATATCCACCGCGTGCTGACACACTCATTGGACCACATACATCGGTATGTATTATTTCCAATAACTCGGTCACCCACTCCATTGCCTCGGAAAACAGGGTTCTAGTCAATTTGCCCATAAGGCATGGTTCACATGTCTCAAATGATTCATAATCAAGTGATTCCAGCAGTCCATCATAATGGAGCTTCTTCATGCGTTTAACACCAATATGACCCAAATGGAAATGCCACATATATGCAGCAATATCATTATTCAACTTGATTCTTTCACATTATGAATATGTGTACTATTAATATCAAGATTCAGAACAAATAAACCATTCAACACATGTGGATGACCATAAAAGATATTATTCATATAAAAGGAACAACCATTGTTCTCAGAAGCAAATGAATAACCGTCTTGCAACAAGATCCACATATAATGTTCATGCTCAACACATGCACTAGATAACATTTATTCAGGTTTATTATCAACCCCTATGGTATATGTAGCGACAATGTCCCAATGACGATCACATCCACCTTTGATCCATTGCCTACGCGCATTGTCACTTCATCCTTGGTTAGCTGTCGACTATTACTTAGCCCCTATTTCGAGTTACATATGTTAGCAACCAAACCAGTGTCAAATACCCAGGTGCTACTTTGACTACTAGTAAGGTACATGTATATCACATATACCTTTGTTCACGTTCTTAGTCTTCTTATATGCCAATTACTTTGGGTAGTTCCGCTTTCAGTGACCAGTCTCATTGTAGTAAAAACACTCAGTGTCAAGCTTAGGACCTCCTTTGGTCTTCTTCTCAGGCCCGACAACTGATTTGCCATCCTTTTTGAAGTTACCCTTGGACTTTCCTTTCTTGCCCTTTTTCTTGAAATTGGTCGTCTTCTTGATAACCAACACTTGGTGATCTTTCTTTATGTCTACCTCAGTAGTCTTCAACATGGCTGCGAGTTCAGTCAGCGACTTGTTCGCACCACTCATCTTGTAGTTCATCACAAACCCTTTGTAGCTGGCTGGGATCGACTACTGAACTCTATCCAATGTGAGGTCAGGTGGAATTTCACATCCCAATGTCTCACGACGTTGAGCATAGACCGTCATCTTAATGACGTGCTTGTTTATAGAGCTATGCTCCTCCATCTTTGCATTATCTCATATCTCTCATCATGGATTTGGTCCCCAAACATAGTTTTGAGTTCCGCCACCATGACATCAACATCAGTAAGTTCAAAGCGCTTTTGGAGTTCAGACTCCAGCGACTGAAAGATCGCACACTGCATAAGAGTGTAGTCATCATATTTCATGTCATACACGTCGCGCTCTTCCCGAGTTGCATCATTTGCAGGGGCGTTACCTAACGGACCGTCCAACACATAAGACTTCTTCATGCCCGTGAGGATAATCCTCACGTTGTGGTGCCAGTTGGTGAATTTAGACCCATTATCTTGCAACTTTTCTCTATCTAGGAATGCATTTAAATTTTATGCATGGGGTGCCATGATCTACAATATATTTGCAAAGACTATTTAGACTAGGTTTATAAAAGATAGAGTTCAATTTGATTCAAAAATCACTATGAGAACTCCCACTCAAAACCAAGATCCCTATAGTCATTTTTAGTGATTACATGAACCAAATTCACTAAACCATGACCGATCATCACATGTGGTGGTGTAGTTACTATGGAGAGCATCGTATGGACATCATATCATTCATATGACCCGTGCTTTACCTTTCGATTCATGTTCTGAGGCCATGTATTTACATGCTAGGCTTGCCAAGTAAGAACCTTAGTATTCGCGTGTGCAAAACTATCTTACACCCGTTGTATGCGAACACAGAGTCTATCACATCCGATCATCATGTGGTGCTTCTAAACGACGAACTTTCTTAATGGTGCATACTAAGGAAGAACATGTTTTTATGTTGATATTTACTGGGAGGGATCATCATATAATGCTACTGAGATGATCAAATCAAAGCAATATAAGATGCATCAAAGGATAAACATCACATTCAAGAGTAATGTGATATGATATGGTCCTTCTCGCATTCGATCTCCATCTTGTGCGTCATGGTATGATCTCCATCATTCCACTGGCGTGGCACCAAGGTTCATGGTGCCACCATCATGGTTGTCTCCACCATTACAATATCTCTCTTGGATATACATAAATAGCACGCGGTCATAAAAAAATAAAGACAACCATATAGCTCTTGCCGGTTATTTAACTTACAATAAATCTCATTGCATCCAACAATTTTTGTAACAAGTTAGACATCTCTAATTTATTTTTACATATTTACATGGTTGTGGGCTTTCTAGGAAAGAACTACTCTACCTACGAACTTCGGCCACAACGGTGATAATCAAGTCATTAGAAAACCATTGTAAATTAGATTATGACTATGCTGGGAGAAACAGACACTCGCGAGCCACTTATGCAATACAAGTTGCATGTCAAGTGTGGGACAAGTCTCATATGCGAGGACATGTAAAGTTAGTTCAGGCCACTTCATCCTAACATGCCACCATGATCCAAATTCATGCAAGTATGCAATAACATGATCATCAATGTCCACATCTCTATGTGTTCTAACCGTACATAGAATATATGCATAGACATAGCTCTCATACCACTAATAGGGTTTATTGCATGGAAAACAAAAAATCCCTACGATTGCAACTGCCAAGATCGAATCTAGGGGACAGACTCACCCTTGAAGACCGTAAGTGGGATAACATTCCCTCAAATAAATGTTGTTGTTGTAGATTGTACACAACCATCCTCAAGGACATGAAGATGATCAATGCCACAAAGGGGCAGCGCCTCCATAATCCGTCACACGTTCGGTGTGCCAATGATTTATGTCCCTTGCTCCAGCCAGGCAGCAGAAGTAGGGGGTCCTCGGGAACTCTAGCAGCACTACGACATGGTGGTGGTGCTGGAGAGGATATTGAACAGGGCTTCGCCTAAGCACCTTGCTCGTGGCAATGGACAAGGCTAGCAAGGGGAGGAAGATACCAACCAAAGGGCATATGAGAGGAAGAAGGAATGAGAGAGAGGAGGTGCTCCACCCCTCCTTTTATAGGGGGAAGGGGAAGCCCCTCCCATGGCCGGCAACCAAGAGGGTGCCCCCACCTCTCCCCTCATGATGGCTAGTGGACACTCCACTCAAAAATATGAAGAGCCATTTTATCCCATTTATTCTCCAAAAAAATTCAAGAGTCATTCCATCAAAACCACTTTTAATTCACTTCATTTAATGCCACTCATTTAATGAACACTTAATTTAAGGAGTACTTCATTTAATGAACACTTTATTTAATAAACACATCAACAATTTAATCCCTTGCAATATTTCGATACACCGAAATTCCTGCGCTGTCTAGTAATTTCTACTGCGTTCCTATCTACTCGTCAACTACCCTTAAGTGTGTCTCCCTACGGGTTCATGAACTAAGTGGACATGATCGAGACTCTCTCCAATCAATAATCATTAGAGGGGCCTGTAGATCCATAATAACTCCCACTAATTCAACGATGAACTAGTGATCGCGTGAACCTTTTTCGCAGTAACCAATTCCTTTTGTCTCGGGATATTTTACTTGTCCGAGATCTGATCATTTGGTATCATCCATACCTAGTTCAATCTCGTTAATGACAAGTACTCTTTTCTTGTCCCTGTGATATAACATTCTTAGTGATCTTTTCTTGTTCCCGTGATATGTCAATGTGATATCACCAAGTGGGCCCTGAGTATATATATCCATCATCAAGATGGAAAAATCTCATTATTGATCCACGAGCCTCAACTAATACTTTTCAAATACTCAACGAAATCTTTATAATCACCCTGTTACGATGTGACGTTTGATGCAATCAAAGTATTCTTCCAGAGTTAGTGATTGACGTGATCTCATGGTCTAAGGATTAATGTTATTTCGAATGAGATAACAATATAAACTTGAGTACATGATCGTATTGCTAAATCTACTATGGGTGAATGTTCATCACATCATTCACTAATGGCATGACCTTGTTATTAACAACATCCAATGTTTACGATCAGGAAACCTTGATCATCGGTTAATTAACGAGCTAGTGTAATGAGAGGTATTACTAGGAACCTTTTATTTTTGTTTATTAAACACATATGTATTAATGTTTCTAGATAACACAATATAGCATGAGAAATAAACATCTATTGTAAACCTGGAATAATAATAACCATTTATCATCGCCTCTCGGGCATATTTCTTTCACTTTATCCATGACGCACCACTGGGGTGATGCGCCACAGATAAGTTAACTATCCATTGTACATCTCCTGTAGGTGCATGATAGGTAATTATCTGTGGTGCATCACTTTGCTAATGCGCCACTAGATGTCCAACCCATGGATAGATATTTTACTAGCAGTTGAAATTGGTCAAGTTGGGGCTAGGGAACGCAGAAAAGCAAAGATCATTTCCAAAAGCACGAGATTATGGATAAGGACCACTAAAAACTCGCCAATTCGAGAGATCAAACTAAAAATAATTTGAGGATTTTTTGGTATTTTTGATTTTATGGTGGAAATCAATGAATAAAGTCAAATCTGTGGTAACCAAAGGATGTTGATACAATTATGTTATGGGTTCCTTTGACCCTTGGGGTGGATCGATCTTCACGGATTTGGGTGGGAAAGTGAGGAAAAGGCGATGAATGCGATGAACTCAACATAAAAAAACAAGGTAAATATACAAACACACATAAACACATATACTTCGGTTGTCCTCATTGGCCCATATGACCAACCCGATCGAATCCTTGTGGAAGAGACTACTAGGTAGAGATCCACAAAGTAAAGATCGATCCAGAGCCGCTAGAATCTACTCATGAAGAGATTGCAATCAATAGAGACCCAAAGGGAGAGATCGACGCAATAGAGATGATGAGGTAGAAAGAGCCCTCATACGGCGAGGGCCTGTGTAACCTATGTCTTGATTTGGATCCTAGAGAGGTCTCCCCTATGGAAAGATGGAGGCTAAGTCAAATCTACTCAATATTCATTCTCTATCTAGATCTGAGCCACAAGAGGCTATTTATAGTACTAGGGGCGAAGAGGTAGGTAGAGGGAATATTCTAGGGCATCAAATCTGAAACTATGCGCAGACAATCGATTATAGCGATATGTTTGGCAGCGCCGGGATGTTTCTGCGGTCACCGAGCGGATTCGATGGTCGCCGGATTGGTGTAATGGCATGGGTTTCGGCGGGGCACCGAATGATTCCGGTGGCAGACAGATTGATTCCGGCGGTGAGTTTGGCATGCTGGGTATGGCGCCGAGATGATCCGGCGGTGGATCCAATAGCGCCCGAACAATCGCCGAAATCCTTCTTCTGACTTGTTTTCCATGCTTCTTGCTTGGGCGTCTTGGTTATTGGGGCTTCCATGTCTCCTCCTCTTGGCATCATAGTCATGGGCCTAGTCATACAATAGGCAGTTGGGTCAAGTAGGATCCCATTCAAGTGATAGCCAACAGAAGATAAGAGATGGAAGGAATTCACCTTAGTAGGAGTGGTTGGCGTGACCTGATGTCATCCAATGGTGATTGCCATATGTTGGGTTGCATCATGGAGGCTGAGTGTAATTTATATCTTCATGATATTAATACATTCACTATATCCAAAAAAAAGATGCAAATTCAGTTTAGGTAGTGATGCATGTCTTGTGCAATTACAAGAGCCGTGATGTAATACACCACCTTCAATCATGACTCTCTTCTCCCGCTCCCCTATAAATGAGCCGCAAGGTCACGCCCTCTAGTGTGGAGCAAGGTTGGCTAGTGAGTTGATAGTTAGCATTGGACCACTCAATATGTAAACTGTTTGGAGAGTTAGAGAGGAGCGAAACAGTCGGATGCACATGCGAGGATAGAGAAAGATGGTTGAGAAAATAGATATAGGAAGCAAGGAAGGAGAGCAAATATTGCTGTGTTGATATATGTGGTTTCCTTTGACCCAAAAAATATTCTTATCTACAGTGACTTTCCTGTCCTACTCCCATATAAACAAGCTTACAAAAGCGTGGCGTGTGGTCGGCAACCCCATATTTTACCCTGACGTGGAGCTAGGTTGGCTATCGAATTGGCGGTTAGCGGTGAACCATCAATGTGAGATACACCGATGGGGAGGGGTAGGAAGCTAGTGAGGTCATACATTGTGGGTTTAGAGTAGGAAAACACAGTAGAGAAAAGGGGTATCGAAGAGGGCAAAGTTTGCCGGAATAACCTATAGATTCGGTAAGTAAATTTTGCGGGCATGCATGCAGGAGGTGATTTTTCACGTGTGCGAAGTGGTATGCAACTCCATTTGACCTAAAAATGGTAAGGAGAGTGTAAAGGGATATATGAGTGACTCTTGCCTACTTATGATTTATGAAAGTGTTTTTCCTTTTCGTGTATATGATGAACGGACCGCCAGGTGCCCACATGGCAGTGTGGTTGCCGTGGGAGCATAGCATTTAGCAGGGCTTCACCATCAAAGGGGCAGACAAACGAAGGGCCTCCATTTCCTTTTGTTTTCCCAGCCAGTGAGATTTGCTACTACGTCAAGGACAAGGGGAAAACAAGAAACGACTGCGGCAGTTTACTAATTTTCTTGTTCAACCATCTTTTATAATCAGCTGTCTCCTCTCCGGTGAAAAGACAAGATAAAAAACGTCCAATCGCTCGACATAGTTTCTTCCCCCGTCGAAACCGAACTACATTTTACTTTTCTGTGAGCGGTCGTTTTCGGCCGTGGGATTGAACACGATTTGGTCGAAACCAAGCAGGCTTTCTCGGAAGATCGGCCTGCCTTTTGTAAAAGAAATGGATCGGCCTGCCTTTTCTAACGGGCCACCTCTACGAGGATTCCACATTAATTTACTCCAAATTATTGCCGAATAGTATAATGGCATCAAGTGACGCTATAATTTGACCGTGTCATGATTGTTGAATCGTAGTCTCACCGGACTAACCGACGACAGTATCTGGGATCCTCTCCCAGGTAGGTCCCTATCGCCCATAGCTGAGAGCTGGACCCAGGGTTAATTAATCCCATGTAAAAACAGCAAGTTTATCTACTACCTATCCCATCGATCTACTCTAATTTAATCGCCCAGCTTAGCTTAGGCTTAGCTTAGCCTCATCCCATCAACTCCGTCCCGTCCTCCTGCTCCTCTCCTCCCACCTCTCTCTCTCTCTCTCGCTCTGCCCACACACACCATGTGTGCCCACATTTCCCTAAATAGCTCTCGCTCTCCTGCGCCAATCCTCTCCTCCTGCTGCTTCTCACTGCCTATCCACTCCTCTTCCTAGCAGCGCCCATCGACGTACCAGCCAGGAGCGCTCTTGTCCCGGGAGTCTGCCGGCGCGGGGTGGAAGCTTTCTGCGGCCAGCGGCAGCAGCAGTCGGGGAAGCTAGGATGATGGGCGCCAGGGCCAACGCCGCCGACTGCGGGGAGTACGCGGAGGTCGACCCCACCGGCCGGTACGGAAGGGTACGGAACCGCCAACAACCCCCTCATCCACTCCTCTCTCTACCGCCGTTTCTTTCTCGATTCGTTTACCCTGCCTAGCCAGATCGCTGATCCCTTTGCTCTCTCCTCCATGTCGTCCCGCAGTACAGCGACGTCCTCGGAAAGGGCGCGTCCAAGACCGTGTAAGATCCGGCTTCCCTTCCCCCTGCTCGCCGTCGTTTTTGTTCGTCTGCCCCCCGCCGCCGGCCTGAGCTGACGACGACGACGACGTCGGTTCGGTTTTCGTCTATACAGGTACAGGGCGTTCGACGAGTACCAGGGGATGGAGGTGGCCTGGAACCAGGTCAAGCTGCACGACTTCCTGCAGAGCCCCGAGGACCTGGAGCGACTCTACTGCGAGATCCACCTCCTCAAGACGCTCAAGCACAAGAACATCATGAAGTTCTACACCTCATGGGTCGACATCTCCGGAAGAAACATCAACTTCATCACCGAGATGTTCACCTCCGGCACGCTCCGCCAGTACGCCACCAACCTCAACCTCAACCTCGACCTCCCTCCCTTTTTAATGAATTAGTATTATTAATGCTTTCAACCTGTAGTAGTAGTATAACCTATTGTACGCTCAATCTAGGAAAAATCTCGTTTTTCCTGCCAAATTCGAGAAAAAAAAAGTATCTTCACTTCTGTAGGCCTGCCTAATTGATTGCTTGTGATCTGCGGGGATTATTAGGTACAGGCAGAAGCACAGGAAGGTGAACTTGTGGGCGGTCAAGCACTGGTGCCGGCAGATCCTCAGTGGCCTGCTATACCTACACAGCCATGATCCACCCATCATCCACCGGGACCTCAAGTGCGACAACATCTTCGTCAACGGTAACCAGGGTGAGGTCAAGATCGGCGACCTCGGCCTCGCCGCCATCCTCCGCAAGTCTCACGCTGTTCACTGCGTAGGTAAGCTTTCGCTGGTTAGCTACCTAGTACTAGCATGGAAGAATGTTTCTGATCCCAAATGGTGATGTTCCGATGGAAATTTGACGTGTCGGATTGTTTGTTTGGACAGGTACGCCCGAGTTCATGGCGCCGGAGGTGTATGAGGAGGAGTACAACGAGCTGGTGGACATATACTCGTTCGGGATGTGCGTGCTTGAGATGGTCACCTTTGAGTACCCGTACAGCGAATGCACGCACCCGGTGCAGATCTACAAGAGAGTGATCTCTGTAAGAAGTGCATCCTGGATCCTTTTAGCAATTTGCAGCTCTTGTGGTTCCTGCTAGTTCGCAATGTTTTTGCTGATTTCATCTAGTGGTTTGGTTGGTAGGGTACTAAGCCAGAAGCTTTGTACAAGGTGAACGATCCGTTGGTCAGGCAATTTGTCGAGAAGTGCCTGACCACTGCATCCCGGCGGCTCCCTGCGAGAGAGCTGCTCAATGATCCTTTCCTACGCATAGATGACATGGCCCTATGTTCTGGGGATGGGGATTACAGCCAGTTGAACAGTTACCTGCGGCAGCCTTATTTGGGGCATGCTTATAGTAATGGGTCCATGATAAGCAATGGGTTATCAGAAAGCATTGATGAAGATACACCGACAGAGGATAGATGGGATTGCGAAGATGATGACACCAAAGCTGATGGCATTGACCTGTTCAACGGGCACGAAGATGAGGCTCTTGGCACAGTGGATATCACAATCAAGGGAAGAAAAAGCGAGGATGGAGGAATCTTCCTCAGACTACGAATTACAGATGATGATGGTACACACAATATCTACTCTCTAAACTCGTTGAATGAATTCAGTGTATGAAAATGTTAGCTCAGATATTTTGTGAAATTGCAGGGCGAGTACGCAACATCTATTTTCCGTTTGACATTGAGAATGATACTGCATTAAGTGTGGCAACTGAGATGGTAGGCGAGCTGGATATAACTGATCATGAGGTTACTCGGATTGCTGATATGATCGACGGTGAGGTTAGTGCATTGGTGCCAGATTGGATGGCTGGTCCAGGCATAGAGGAAGCTCCAGACACTACATACTGCCATAACTGCGGATCCAACGTGTCATCCTGTGGTTCACTTTTCGACTACATGTCGTCGGCTAACCGCGGTTGCCGATGTGCGGAGCTACATGGAAGGTTTGAGGAGATCACGTTCCAAGCTGCTGATGAAGACCAATCCGGTTTGCAGGATTCATGCAGCTCTGATGATGTAGGCGGTCAAAGAGAGCAACATGTGAAAGACAAGGAACCCATACACATGAATGGGTTTCCAAAGATGGGTAGAAGAGTTCTTTCCGATCGGTTTTGCTTCAGTTCTTTCCAAGAGCAGTCCTGCTCAGCTAACAACTACGAGAGCGATACCGATCACCAGGGAAAAGGGTTCGACATAAAGCACGAAGTAAAGATGGCCAAGTACAAAGCGCGGAAAATGGCGCAATTGAAGAGAGCCATTCATCCATCTCTGGACCTGGACAACTCCAATGGAACAAGTAGGAGGAAACCTGCGCTGAGCAAGCTGCAGTCTTTCCATGTGGGCAAGCACCACAACTTCCGCGTGCCGACCTCCCAGCGAAGCCTTGGCCCGTTAAGCCCCCTTCAGCACTCGGTCATCAATAATCAAGCGAGACACCCTGATCCGGGATCCCCAATGGCCCCGCGCGCCGAGAGCAGCTCGGATTTCGCGTTCACAGCCAGAAGCTACTATACCGGAGCCAAGCTGCCACCGAACCTCCCAAGAACGAAATCTATGCCTGTGAGGGCCGTCGATGCCTGAAACAAACGGTTTTACCGCCTTGTAAATTCTATAGAGAATTGTACATTCTTTTGGTTCTTTATTATGTATGCAGCATGAAAGATAGTCTGTAGCAGCAATGGAATGCTGGAATGTGGCTGTGGATTATGATATGCCTGAGCTGTGAACTTTCTTGCGCCTTGTGAATCTAGTCCTAGTAGAGCAGATCATTCTGGGCTCCTATCCTCCTCCTCGAGTGCATGCTGCTTCGCTGATTATGTCCGGTTCGGTAGCAGTACAACTTTTGATGTGTGATCTCTCGTTTTGGTGAGATTCAGTTGTTGAAAGAGCTACTATGATCTGTCGCTGTACCATGGATTTCTTCTTCCTCTTCCGTAACTTCATAAATGGCAGTGTCCTTGCTGTCTCTAGTACTAGTTCATCATTATTATGCAGAAAGCAAGATGGCCAAAAGGCAAAGCGCCTAATAAGCTAGTACGAATCAGATCAGCAGTTGGATTAGTTAGGAGCTGGAAGTGCTCACGTCCTATGCTACACAGCAGCAGCCTAGCAGCAGTACCACATTGACTGACACCTATGAAATGGACACCCACCAGCACAGCACCAGGCCTCCATCCATCTTTCTTCCCCTAGCTGCTGCAGTAGAATAAACAGTGCGATCAAAGCTGTAGCCATGGTGCCGACATGCTGCCTGATAATTCAGTTGCTAGAGATGGCCAGCAGGACAAATGGTAGGTCCATCTCCATCACTCCACCAGTGCAGTGCAGAAACTTATGGAGAAGACCTGTGCGCAGGGATCTCATTTAGAGCTTCAGGACCAGGGAGACCTGTCTTTCCGGTGGGCTCCGATAGACGGACAATTTTATGGTCGTGGAAAGCTGTGATTAAAAGATGATGAGTCCTGATAAAGTTGGCTAACAACAACTCTGCAAAGGCAGGATAGATGCTTGTGTGTTATATTTATTCAGATAGGCTCCCCCCTTTTTCAGAAGAAAATTCAGATAGGCATCAATCGAGCACCGAGGTGGGGGATTGGAAAGGTGCCGTTGCCTCCGATTCCCATTGAATAATCGACGAGCTCAGGGTCCCAGAGCTCATTCATCAGAAGGAAAATTAGCAAAGGGCCTCCTCCTCCCTTGCTGTGGCTGCAGAATAAGTAAGCAGAATGCTTGAACGGGGTTATATTTGATTTGGGAGATGCACTGCACTAGCCTAACTTCCTCTTTTTTGATAGCATCTAGTAGAACCAATCATCTACCAGCTAGGTGGAAAGAGCATGCATGTACTAGTATGGTAAGTAGACCATGGAAAGGCTGTGTGAAGTTATCCAGAAACGAAGATAAGGAGGTTCCTTTTCTGGGGAAAGAATCAGAAAGATGCAAGTAAAGTAAGAGTCTGGTGTGTGTCTACCTCTACCATGCCTAGACTTTCACAGCAACAGCAAGTAGTAGTGCTCCCTAGTATTTCTTTTCGGGACGGGTTCAGCACAAACGTGAAAGGATAGGCAGCAGGATAAGAGGATAAGAGAGGTAGGAGGAGGCCCCTTGCTAGGCCGATGCAAACACATCTGTACGGCTCGCTGTACCAGCCGGCGACGTCGGACCAACTACCTAAGATATCAAATCTCCGGAAATCATTTGTAAAATCATCAAGCCCCGTCCAACCGTACAGATGCTACCAGTCAAGGCTAACATATGAATAGTAGATTTATAGATTTGTGTGATCTGTGACGCACGCCACGCTAGCTGCCATCTTCTTATCACGCCAAAATTAAAAGTATAATTTTACAAGTAATTTTTTTCATCACAAGACAATCCGAGCACACGTTTTCAGCTCGCTGGAATCGCATTGCGCGTGCTTGTTGCAATGTTGCGTGAAGTTGTGTTTCGTGCCGCAGATGGACGAAGCTGCTTTCCGGAAAGCTGCAGTGTCGTGTCACTGGTCACCGAGGTGATGATCATGCCACAAAGCAGCTTCAATATGCTGACGCAGATCGGCCGTACGCTTTGGACCTCTGCATTTGGCTAATCGCTGTTTCGACAGCCATGCCTCGCCTAATTTGGAGTTTACCGTGATCAGCGTGCGCGCGCGTGGGATTTTCATTTGGTAAAGGGGCATCCCGACCTCTCTTTCTAGGTTGCTAGACATTTTTGTTAGGAAAACGATACGGATCCTCCGGGATCGAATGTCGCTTCCGCACGCGCGCGACGCCCATACGGGAGGGCCCACGTCATCTCCTCCTCCAACCGCTCGTTCTTTTCCTCGATCTCCTCACCGTCTCCGTCTCCCTGGTTGCCACCCACCGCCCCCGCCGCCGGGAGCTCGCGGCCGTCTAGCTCGGCTCCTCCTCCTCCACCCGCGCCCCGCTCCGGCCCCACCCCTGACCCTCCCCGCCGCTCCCGCCTCGCCCTCTCTTCCATATGCTTCTCGCGGCGCCGCACCTCCTCGCCTCCCCTCCTGCCGCCTCCTCCTTCCCCTTCCCATCCTCGTCCCCCTCCGCGCCCTCCTGCCCTGCGTCCGTCTCGGTGCCGCCGTGCTCCCTGCATGTTGTGCCTCCACCGTGTAGCGAGCGCCGTCGCGCCGCCGGGACCCCTGCAGCGGGCAGCCATGGGCGCGAGCTCTCACCGTCAACGAGCTATGCTGCCCGCAACGGTGGTGGCGCTGCCCTCGCCGGTGGTTGCGCCGGCGGCGACAGGTGCTACTAGCACCGGTGGTGGTGCTACCCTGCGTCGGTGGCTGTGCTACTCCTTATCCCCGCTACGAGTTGGGTGAGGCTTTTCTACAAGCGGTCACCGGACTTGCTACATACGACAGACGGATGTGCTATAAGGGACGTTTGAGTTTGCTACATACGACTGTACCAGACCTCCATCGGTGCTACGAGCAGCGTCGCATTTTTGCTACATAAGTTTTATCATTTTGCTATAATAGTATATAGTTTTTGCTACGAGATCTCCGGCGAGGTCTCCAGCGAAGTCGGATTTGTTATAATAGGAAAATTTATTTGCTACATACGTTTTGTGGTTTTGCTACAATAGTGTGAAGTTTTTGCTACAAGGTCTTCGACGAAAGTCTCCGGCGAGGTCTCCGGCGAGTCTCTGGTGAGGCTAGGTTTTGCTACATTAGCACAACTTTTTTGCTACACGGTCGCCGGCGAGGTCTCCAGCGAGATCTCTAGCGAGGTCATAGTCTTTTTTTGTATTTTCTGGGTCGAACTGTTTTTGCTACATGTAGCAAAAGCAGGACCGTTTGTAGCAAAAGCGGTACCGAGGTTTGTAGCAAAAGCGGGATAAAAGGACGGAAATCAGATCTGACTGTTGATCTGCCCAGATCAGACGGCCAGGACTTTCTATCCCTCGGGGGATGCCTATCACTGTCCTTTTTTTTATCTCATACACCTTTCCAAGCCTTTTGGATAACCCACTTCTATACTTCACTTCTTATACGTACAACACTTACTCGACATTGCAGCGATTTTTTTGGAAAGTAGCATATATTAATATCACGAGATACCAATTACATCCAGTCGATGCAACAACGCATCACCCTAACGGCATTACGGATGCACATAGCAAAAAAAGAAAGAAGAGTTACAAAAAAGTCCCGCAGCAGTGATCCATTCCTTGAAACAGTAGTACTACCACCACCAAAACAACACAAAAAGTCCAGCTTCTCCAAAAGTGATGCCTCCAAGAAGAAAACAATGCACAAACACCATCATCGTACGATCATAGATCTTAGGTTTTTACCTGAAGAAAGTCCTCGCACTCAAAACAATACCTTGAACAATTAAGCCCAGATCCTAGGTTTTCACCGTGAAAGATAGGACTATGAACTTCTCCAATGCAATCGCCCTGACTTGCAAGTCACTTCTTTAAGTCACGAGTCACCAAGCCAATTCCTCATCACTACCCAGACTCAAATCACCATTGTCAGTCATTAGAGCTTCAAAGCGCTCCTTCTAAACCCAAACGGTTAGGGAAAAACATGGGTACGCACGACTGAATCCTACCCAATCCAGCAATCTCCCGACATGAACGCGAAGTGGAGTTCGCCGGTGGAGCATTTCGGAACACGACACTGGAACCAGATCAATGGAGACAATCATGCGGATATTCGTCTTAGCGTGAGAGGAACCCTAGGACCGCCTCTTTTATTCAATCCAAGTTAGCAGCCCCCATGCCACCAGCCAGAGGTAGAGGAGAAGGTGGTCTAGCTTGCTACCGAGGCAACCTGCTACAACCTAGCACGTAGCTGCCTCCGCAGTCACAGAACCATATCGATTTTGGGCCATGCCCGTTGTAGCCACTGCCCGCCATGGTTGTCGCACGTCAGCGCCGCCGAGGAGGTCCTCGCCGAACCGCATCCATTGCTTCCACCACAACACCTCCTCCTCCACAAGCCTCAATCTGCGCTGCCATGGAGACGACGGACCCAGGCGGGCACCCTAGGCCCACGACATGTCGCTGCACCCCGCATCAATCGAGCAGAAGCAAAAGCAACCGCCTGGCCGAGATCGCCGCCCCGACCACCACCCACGACCCGTTCCGTTGGCACTGCCCCAGCCGCCCCTTTGAAGGAGTCGTCGCATCCTCCCCCAGTACCTTAGGAACCAAGGGTCACCGCCACCGCGGCCAACGTCGATGGCAACGGCGGAGAAGGGGGATACACGAGGTGGTTTTGAGGCGGCGGCGCAGGATCACCCCAGTGTCGCCCTGGAGGATGACATTGCAATGATATTAACAAAAATGGCACTACAAGAAAAGTTGGCTTTTACAACGGACAGTTTTTGTGGTTGAAGGCCCGTTTTTTGTGGCCAAAGAGTCTTGCGCGATGGATGACCTTCGTGGTAAAAGCCCCGTCACAAATGAATTAACCACGGTTTTTTTCCACCCGTGACGGATCGCACCCTTCAGCCACAAAAACATGTTCCGTCGTAGATCTGTTCGCCAGCCACGCTGACGGCTGACGTCATGCAAACTGCCACGTGGCAGCCGCTGTTAGCGGCTGGTTACCGCTGTTAACGGTCATAGAAACCATGGCAGAAGCCAGGCCCAGCCAAGGCCTGCTAAATACTAACTGGGCCAACCCATCAGGGGAGCTTAACAAGAAGATGGCCCATTACTGTTTTATCCTACACTGTTTGAAATGGGCCTAGAGATGTGGCCTGTGAACTTTTAGGCCCGATTCTGTTTTGGCCTACAGAAGGCCCATGTTGGTCTAACACTGTGCTGCCACTTGAGGCCTGCACAAATTTGGCCCTGCACTGTTCAGGCCTGTTACCAATTTAGCATTTTACTGTTCAGTCCTGTTACTGTTTCAACCTTTTAGGAATTTCGACCCGTTACTGTTTAGGCCCTTTAGTGTTTGGGCTCTTGCTTATTAAGGCCGGCACTGTTTGGCCTGTTACTGTACTGGCCTGCCACCGTACTTGCCTTTTGCTGTTGATACCTTTTAGGGTTCCAACCTTTCACTGTTCTAGCCTTTTCACTGTTCTGGCCTTTTACTGTTCTAGCATTTTACGGTTCTGGCCTTTTACTATTCTGACCTTTTGCTACCACGGCTTTTTACTGTTCTGGCCTTTTACTATTCTGGCGTTTTAATGTTCTAGCTTTTTACTGTTCTGGCCTTTCACTGTTCTGATCTTTTACTGTTCTGGCCTTTTACTGTTCTGGTCTTTTACTGTTCTGGTCGTTTTGTGCTGTCCATGCGCATGTTGTTTCAACATTCGGCATGCTACTGCTCCGGCTTGTTACTGTTACGGACTTTTTTTGCTAGCGCCTACTTTTCGCAGAACAGGTGAATATCAAGACATCAATTAATAAACACACAGAAATTAAAATTACGGATTACACACCAATAAAAGTTTGTTACAACAGGTTATACAACAAGATCGTAATTATGACAGATTACAACGTGTCAGTACCATCAATAAGAGATCGGTACATGGCGATTCGCTTCACTGTATCATCTGTCCTCTTCTTCAACATTTCAGCTACAGATCTAAGAGCAGCTACACCTTTTTGTTCTGCATGCAATACAACATTTATATATTTATCACATACTGGAGTTGTTCTAGGTGGACTGTTAAGTAAGTTTGCTTCGACAATGCAATGGGAGAATGAATGAGACGAGGGATCACAACTTTCAGTCCTGCCTTCTAAGGACTCCTGCTAGGTTTTAACTGTAGTCTGCTAAAATATGGTGAAACAGGTTAAAACAAACAACAAGGGAAACAAGTAGTATTATATAAAGTAGATATCATTTAAAGTAAGTATGAACTTACAGTAGCACGTTCAGGCTAACATTAGCTCCTTCTCGAGCGGGTGGAACTCGTCGTCAATCTACCAGAAGAATTTGAGGAGAGCAGTTGGAACTCTGGTCCTTGTACTCCATTGTCATTTCTCTGCATGACATTTGAAACCAAGTTGGTTGGTTTGGAAGGATGAAAACTCTTGAAAAACACCAAAAACATAGCATTAAAAATTACCAGATGTATGTTTCAAATTAAGCATTCGCACATATCATCTAAACTAGATGGACATTTTCTGAATTAAGCATTCGCACATATATTCACAATTGAACATAAATGCAAATGCCATGGCAAGTTCTTAGGTAGAATGGCAACTAATTAACATGACAAGAAACTGACCTAAGTAACACAAGGAAACCTCACGATTCAGCCTTGCTGGGCGTCAGATTGTCAGTGTTGGATCCTCTATGAGGTGTTTGCATGACCCGTGCAAGCGCTTGGAAAGAATAGAATCTATGAGTTTGTGTTGGAGGATTAAACCGATAGCGTGAGAATAAAGAAAGGGAATAAAAGCAAGAAGCTAATGAGGTGGATAGGACCTACAAGATGAAGGGTGCAAACAAAATGGCAATAGCATCCAAGATATTGAGCAACATTCTAATGATTTCGTAGCTTACGAGTAACAAAAATATAGCAAACGGACAAGAGAAATTACCGCTGCGTGGCGAGGACGGGTGGGACGGGCAAGTGGGCGGCGGGGGGTGACGGCTCGGCATTTCGAGGTCAGGAACGAATGATTCAGTGAAGCGGCCCCGGTAGGGTAGACGACGGCGTTGGCGAAGCAGATCCGGTGCTACGAGGGAGTCGGTGAAATAGTTTCGGTGAAGAGCGCCTGCAGTGGAAGAGCTCCAGTGTGGAAGAGAGGGCCGACGGTGAAGCAACTAGAGGAAGGTCGAGATTGGAGGGGTGTGGGCGGGGAAGAGACGATGGGGGGATATAGGTGGGATGACGCACATTTACGACCTATACCCCTCTATTATTGTAGTACTCCCACGGTCCTTGTTTCCGGAGCAGGGATAGAAGAGGAATATTGCATTTGCAAAAAGCGGGGCGGGATATTTGAATAGATGCGCGAGATATTTGAATAGATGTGCGCGGGATGTTTCGGTGGCATGCGGAAATTTTGAGGTTGAAGCTTCCGACGTACGCTACTCTGACATGGCCGCTATCACGTGCTGGCCCCGTCTAGACCCACACGCCAGCCACAGTATGCTTACCAACATATAAATGAGTTTCCACACATTTTCTGAAATTGATAAACAATATATTTTGAAGGATTTCATACAAGATGACCAAGGTCACGACCATATCTCTATTATAGTTTATAATAGTGTGTCCATATATGGTAGATAGCTTCATCTTGGCATTTCAAAATAAGATTCTAGATTTGATGGACAATGCCCAACTTTCATGAATTTCCAAACTTTCTAGCTAAATCTATGCAATAAAATGACTTTTTGACAATCTAAAGTAAATATGTCTAATTTCGAACTAGAAAGTGTGTGATATACCTTGCTCTTGACTTTTTAAAATAATTCAAAGATATCAAGTAGTCAAATATTGGAGAACCACCGAGAGTTTCGGAAAATTCAACTTTTTGATGTGAATGGTAATGACACCTAATTTCGGCCATTTTAAAAAAATACAAAGAAACAAAATATAAAAAGAAATGCATCCATTATTTTCTCTCTTCGTGTCTCACTATGTGCACTAGCTAGTTTACATGGAAAAATATAATCTTGAAATTTGATAATTTTTGAGAAAAAATTGTATCACAATATATATGGAATACCATGTAAGAATATGCATGGCTTTCAAACCAGATGACCAAGGTCATGGACATATCTTATCTATAGTTTATAATAACCTATCCATATTTGTTATGGTGTGTATTTGCATTTAAAATATTATTTACAAAGGAAGCTTCCAAATTGGAAGTTATTTCAATTTTCTAATGCATAACAATGGCTTTAGTCATGAAGCTACTACAAAACATGGCTTTAAATCCCACTGCCCCGGTTTTCACTCAAAGTATATATAGCCCAGGGTTAAGTTTAGGGTTCGGGGTTTTGTTTTGGGTTAAGGGTTCATGGTTTATGGTTTAGGATTTTAGGGTTTAGTGGTTTAGGGTTGTTCAAGGTTTTAGGGTTTATGATTGTTTAGGTTTTAAGGTTTAGGGAATTTTCAATAATA
This sequence comes from Avena eriantha, assembly GCA_910589775.1. Lineage (NCBI taxonomy): Eukaryota > Viridiplantae > Streptophyta > Magnoliopsida > Poales > Poaceae > Avena > Avena eriantha. Next base: position 140,688,869 of record OU342741.1, on the reverse strand, counting down.
ATGTTCAATCTTTTTATATATGGTTATATTCATGGAATATAATGGCGCTATCCCAATTTAATAAAAGTATTTCAAAATTTGATCTATAAGTGCATTATACCTCCTTGGTAAGGGTTTAGGGTTCTTGGGTTAGGAAGTTAGAGTTCTAGGGTTAGGAGGTTATTAGGGTTTACGGTTAAGGGTTTTTCATTTTCAATAATGTTCAGGCTTTATGCTTATATTCATGTAATAGAATAGCGTTACCACAATTTAACGAAAGTATCTCAAATTTTGATCTATAAGTGCATGGTACCTGCTGGTTTAGGGTTTATGGGTCGATGATTCAGGGTTTCACACGGTTTAGGTTTTATGGGTTGTTTAGGGTTTAGGGATTAGTGATTTTTCAACAATGCTCAAAGATTTATACTTATATTCGTCGAATAGAATGGCATTACCTGCTTTAATGAAAGTATCACAAATGTTGATCTATAAGTGCATGATACCTGCTTGGTTAGGGTTTTACAGTTTAGGTTTTATCGTTGTATAGGGTTTAGAGTTTAGCGAATTTAGAATAATGCTCAAGCTTTATTGTTATATTCGTCGAATAGAATGACGTTACCTAATTTAATGAAAGTATCTCAAATTTTGATCTATAAAGTGCATGATACCTGCTTGGTTAGTGTTTATGGGTTGAGGGTTTGGGGTTTTAGGGTTTAGGTTTTAGGGGTTGTTTAGGGTTTAGGGTTTAGGGAAATTTCAATAATGCTCAAGATTTATGCTTATATTCGTCGAATAAAATGGCGTTAGCAAATTAAACGAAAGTATATCAAATTTTGATCTATAAGTGCATGCTACGTGCTTGCTAAGGGTTTAGGGTTTTAGGGGTTTAGGGTTTTAGGAATTTTTGATAATGTTCAAGTTGTTTTATGCTTATATTCGTGGAATATAATGGCATTACATCAATTTATTGAAAGTATCTCAAATTTTGATGTATAAGTGCACAATACCTGCTGTGGTTAGGGTTTATGGGTTGAGGGTTTAGGGTTATAGGTTTTTACGGTTTAGTTTATGGGTTGTTTAAGGTTTAGCATTTAGCGAATTTTCAATAATGCTCAAGATTTATGCTTATACTCGTAGAACAGAATGAGTGTTAGCTGATTTAATGAAAGTATCTCAAATTTTGATCAATGTGTGCATGACACATGCTTGGTTAGGGTTTATGGCTGAGGGTTTAGGGCTTTAAGGTTTAGGGTTTAAGTTTTAGGGGTTGTTTAGGGTTTAGGGAAATTTTGATATTACTCAGGATTTATGCTTATATTCATCAAATAGAATGGCGTTACCCAATTTAACGAAATTATCTTAAATTTTTATCTATAAGTGCATGGTACGTGCTTGGTGAGGGTTTAGGGTTTAGGGTTATAGGGTTTAGGGGTTTAGGATTTGGGTTTACGGGTTTCAGTTTTCGGGAATTTTCAATAATGTTCAAACTTTATTGTTATATTCGTGGAATAGAATGGCGTTACCGCAATTTAGTGAAATATCGAATCTCAGGTTTTGATCTATAAGTCCATGATACCTGCTTGGTTATGGTTTATATGGGTCGAGGGTTTAGGGTTTTAGGGTTTTACGGTTCAGATTTTATGGACTGAATAGGGTTTAGGGGTTTTATCGAATTTTCAATAATACTCAAGCTTTATGCTTATATTCGTCGAATAGAATATATATGACGTTACCTAACTCATTGAAAGTATCTCTAAATTTGATCTATAAGTGCATAATAACTGATCTGTTAGGGTTTATGGGTTGAGGGTTTGGGGTTTTAGGTTAGGTTTTATTAGGGGTTGTTTATGGTTTAGGGTATTTTCGATAATGCTCAAGATTTATGCTTATATTCATCTAATAGAATGGAGTTACCAGTTTAATGAAAATATATTAATTTTGATCGATAAGTGCATGCACGTGTTTGGTAAGGATTTGGGGTTTAGTGTTTAGATTTCAAGGTTTCAGGAATTTAAAATAATGTTCAAGCTTTATGCTTATATTCGTGGAATAGAATGGTGTTACCGCAATTTAATGAAAGTATCTCAGATTTTGATATATAAGTGCACAATACCTGCTTGATTAGGGTTTATGGGTTGAGGGTTTAGGGTTTTACAGTTTAGTTTTATGGGTTGTTTCCGGTCTAGGGTTCATAGAATTTTTGGTAATGCTCAGGATTTATGCTTATATTCGTCTAATAGAATGGCATTACCCGATTTAACGAAAGTATCTCAATTTTTGATCTTTAGTTGCACGATACCTGCTTGGTCAGGGTTTAGGGGTCTAGATTTTATGGTTTAGGATTCTGTGAATTCTCAATAATATTTTCAAACTTTATGGTTATATATATTCGTGGAACAGAATGGTGTTACCGCAATTTAATGAAAGTATCTCAAAAATTGATCTACAAGTCGATGATATCCTGCTTGGTCATATTTTTTGTTAAATAAAATTGAAGGTACCCGGGTACTAAAACAAGGGAGAAACAGGAAGAGTTCCTTGACATTTAGGCGTTGTTTGGTTGGGCTCGAATTCTGGCTTTTGTTTTTGGCTTATAAAGCTACGAACGTGTTTTTGGCTTTATTTTTTTAGCTTTTACTCTGACATAGTGGAATGATAGTATAAGCCAGCTTGGATGATTTTAACGATTTTATCTCGGTTTAGCGATAAATGTTCGAATGTTGAACAACAAGCGATGGGAATCTCTACTTCCCGTAATTCTGGCTCACTGACATGTGGGTCACTGATGGCCCAAAATATATCGAGCTCATTGGGGAACCCCAAGAGGAAGGTATGATGAGCACAATAGCAAGTTTTCCCTCAGTTATGAAACCAATGTTATCGAACCAGTAGGAGCAAGGAAACACCTCCAAGGTGTTGTTGCCAACTTGGAATCCTGCACAACACAACCACAAAACTTTGCCCCCAACTTACAGTGAGGTTGTCAATCTCACCGGTTTTGCTGAAAACAAAGGATTAAACGTATTGTGTGGAAGAAAGTAAAAGCTTGCAGAAAGTAAACATAAAGCATTAAATAGTTGTAGATTGATGATAAAAGAAAGGACTAGGGTCCATAGTTCACTAGTGGCGGTTCTCTTTAAGATAGATGACATGTTGGGTGAACAAATTACAGCGGGGCAATTGACAAACATCGAGAAAGCAAACATGCATATACTAATCATCATGACTCCTATGAGATTTGATTGGGCATTAGAACATTATACATAGACCGTAATCCAACTGCATCTATGACTAATAATCCACCTTCAGGTTATCATCCGAACCCCCTCCAGTATTAAGTTGCAAGCAACAGATAATTGCATTACACATTGCGTGTAAAGTAAACAATACGATTGTTCTATGAATAAAGGATTGTTGTTTTCTCCCTAGTAGCAACAATACATCTAGTACCTTAGAGATTTCTATCGCTTCCCCAGATTACTAGAGGCATGAACCCACTATCGAGCATAAATACTCCCTCTTGGAGTTGCTAGCATCTACTCGGCCAAGATATCTACTAACAATGGAGAGCATGCAAGATCAGAAATAACAAAGACATGATAGAATCAATAATCAATCTGAAATAGCATCTCAATATCCATCGGATCCCCGCAAACACAACATGTAGGATTACAAATAGATGATCTTGATCATGAACGGAGCTCACAGGATCTAAACATGGTGGCACAAAGGAGAAGAACCAACCATCTAGCTACTACCTGGACCCGTAGTCCAAGGATGAACTACTCACGCATCACACCGGAGGCTTGTATGGTGATGAAGAAGGCCTCCGGGGTGAATTCTCCCCTCCGACAGGGTGCCGGGAAGAGCTTCAGATCCCTCCCGATCTAGGGATGGAGATGACAGCGGCTACAGACTCTTTCGTGGAATTTTGATCGGGTTCTTAGGGTTTCTGTATCGGAGGCATCTTATAGGAGAAAGGGGAGGCCGAGGGGGTGCCCTAGGCGGCCACACCACCCCCTGGCGCCAGCCAGGCCTGGCCACGCGGCCAGTTGGTGTGGCGGCCCTCTGGCCCCTCTCCGTCTCGTATTCTGGCTCCGTGTCCCCCTTGGTGAAAAACTGACTTTGGCTTTTGTCCCGTCCAATTCCGAGAATATTCATTTTCTGACTTTCCTTGAACCAGGCAGCTGACACTTTGGCATCTTGTTAATAGGTTAGTCCAAGAAAGTGTATAAAAAGTACTCCAAAGTGTAGGCAAAACATAAGAAAGTAGATAAAAACCAAGCATGGAACATCAAAAATTATGGACACGTTACCAACGTATCAACATCCCCAAGCTTAACTCCTGCTCGTCCTCGAGTAGGTAAGTGATAAAAAGAAAGAATAATTTCTGAGGTGACATGCACGATCATAAACTTGATCAAAGTATTTGTAAAACATTGATAGCTGGGATCATAGTACTTCAACATAGCATGAAAGACAAAGTTCTAACAATAAGACATAGCAACTATGTTGCAACACGAAAAGGGACAAACAAAAGATTCATGAATAACAATGCTTTGCAAGACGTTTGTTTGTTTCTCATAAAGAAAACATAGCATAGTGGCATTCAACTTGTCCCTCATAGAGTAGCAAACATAAATGCATAGGACACCTTCAAAGTTCATAAGGGTGACTAGATACAAATAGTTTAAGAACAAGCAATATCAAAGTTATGCATCAATCAACAAGTCTTGGGACAATGCACATAGAACTAAGAATGGCCACTCTGCTCTCAAAGTAGGTGCATAAAGATAGAAGGTGGAGACTCAACATAGAAGTAAAAGAAAGGCCTTCATAGAAGGAAGTAGGGATTCAAGTTTCATAAAGAGCTTCCAAAAATTATGGTACTTATTAGCTTTCAGCTCTCATTGCCCCTATCATAAGCATCTTTAGGTGATTAAGGTTAAAGTGACACAACTAAGAGGTTATGCTTGACAAGTTATAAGTTGAAATCTCATGCCCCTTACTTACAAAGACCGAAGCTCATGCCACTCAACTTTTGTCACAAGTAAGCTCTTGTCATTGTAAGTACATATGTATCAGAGAGAACCGCCAACGGGGTACCCCTTGCACATGATACAGGAGCTATCCCATAATTAAAATGAGAAGGCAAGCAGACAATGAGCATCTCAGCGATCTTTTTATTTGCTATTTGCATAGGTTTTTATTGAGGATGCTTCATAGAGTGCTCATTATGGTTATGCTACAAGTTTCCACCATGATTAGGCATGGCTTAGGCTAGCGGCCCAAGCATTTCTCTAACACACATACAAACTCCATGATCTTACAAGTTCCCCTTTTATTTCACACCGCCGTGATCCATAGGCAAAAGAACATGATATCAATAGGGTACATACACAAGTGCAATGTTGAAAGCGTTCCCCATGATACGTGGTTTTGCTAACTTCAAATTATAAAGCGCAAGCATATACGCAACAAAGATGGACGCAATGGTTCAAGTTTATTAAATGCAAGAAAGTAAAGTGTGCCATCATGTTCATGAGAGCTTTAATGAATAATTTTCACATAACAAGTTTAATTCGGAAGGTAGATAAAAACATGAATATACTTGGAATAGCAAATGCTAATAGGTAGGTATGGTGGACTCTTTGGAATAACTTGGTTTTAGGAGTTGGATGCATGAGTGGAACTCACACTTGGTTATGGAGGCTAGCAAAAGACTGGGAGCAACCAACTAAGAGAGCAATAATGGCCATAATCATGCAAAGCGACAAAACATCATTAATCAAATCATAAAGTGATATTACAAGTTGGAAACTAAAGGATCATAAAGGCTATGGTGACTTGGGATAGTCATAACATGGTGTGAGCATGCGCCAAGTCAACCCAAATAAAGCATCAAAGGAGAATACCACAATACTATGCTTTAATATGCTAAAACAACGCATGATTCTTCCAAGGCACATTAAGCAATCTCAGTTGTTTATAATATATCATGCTACAACAAAGATCACTAAGCATAAAGCCAAAACAATATTCAAGCATGGCATGGCAAAGCATAGGCCATAGTCAAAAACAAGCTCTCTTTACCACTTAAGCATGAACTTTCCAACTCTTTTCCAATCCAAACCAAACTATTTTAAAACTAATTCATGAAAGAGGGGGTCCAAACAATTTATTCAGCAAACTAAGAAAACCAAGCAAACGAAAACCAAAAACAAAAAACGAAGACGCTCCAAGAACAACACAACTGTGCATGAAACAATAAAAATAAAGTGTTTGGAAGAAACCTGGGATTTTTATTGATGAAGAAGGGGATGCCCAAGGCATCCCCAAGCTTTGAGGCTTGTAATTCTTGGATATTTCTTGGGGTGACACGGGGTGGAATCCCCAAGCTTGAGCTTTAGTCCATTCTTCATCTCATTGCATCATTCTCTCCATACACCTGAACTTTTTCTTCATACAAAACTTCACACAATCTTTATTAGCAACATTAGTGCAATCAAGATAATAGGTCTTTGGGTTCAGTTTCAACACCAATAAAACTTCCATTAAAATACAAGCTACTATAGCACTTCGCTCAAAAAGCTCAATTCCCCAAAGCGAACTCAAAAAGGAACCAACAAGAAGCAAATGCAAATAATGGCAGAAATCTGTAAAACAGACCAGTAGGTAAAAACCAATTTTTTCGAAGACCTTCTGTTGCTCAAATCAAAAAGTGTTAAACTAACGAAAGTTAGATAACAACCTGGAGCAGAAGAACAAAAATTCACGCCTCAAAATGACGTACAGAGATTTGACACGAATTTTTACGGTGAAGCACAAAAATCTGTTTCGGGACAGCAACTTTCCCAAGCATTACTTCTCTCATTAGAGGTTACTCTTGGCAAAAAAAGCAAATGAAAAGGATAAGGAGCGGTTATTACTGGAGTAATAACTTCCAAGACTCATCTAAAACTTTTGGGTTATCTCCCAATAAGTACTTTTCTTTAACGCCTTTAAGTTAGGCATAAGAATCAAGAAAAGAATCAAGTATTCTCAAATGAAGAAGCATTAAAACCAAATTTCTTGGCCTTACCTCTCTTACTTTTATTCTTAACCTTCAGGAAAATATGATTGTTTGGTGGAGAAGCAAAGTGCATGGTGCCCTTTTCCACATCTATTATTGCCCCAAGGAGTTTCAATAGGGATCTTCCAAGTGTAATTTGTCCTTTCCCTACACATTCAATAACAAGATAATCAGTAGAAACCATTTTCCCTAAGATCTTTGTGAACACTCCTTCAGCTATTCCAATTGGTGATATTGTGGCATTATTAGCAAGAAATATTTCTTCTCCTCCCTCATAAAGTCCCCAAAGATTCAAAGATTCATAGATATCCTTAGGCATAAGACAGAACTAAGACATGATATCACAGCGAGCATGAAAAGTTTCATTATTTATAGCAATCTTTACTATGGGAAGCCATTTTGAGGGTTTAGAATTTATTGGAACATAGTCATGATGCTCTCTAAGTGTATTATAGCAATCTTTCAATCTATCAGTGCTGGTCTCAAGAGTGTTGAATCTAGGAAATATGTTTATAAAGGAAGAATCAGATTTGCTAGGCAAGTTATAAGTAAAGACCAACTTCTTTATGGCATTAAAAGCATCATCCTTATTGCATTGGAGGAAATCTCCTCCCACTATAGCATCCAAAGCATATCTATAGCAAAGATCAATTCCAAGGTAAAAACTGCTAAGGAACAAGCTTTGAGTCATTTTAGGTTCGGTTTTCTCATGTAGATCAGAGATTCTAGACCAAGCTTCTTTGAAAATCTCTTCAATTCCTTGTTTAAAAGTGAAAATCATTTCCTCAGGTGACATAGTGATTGGAGAAATGCTAGACATAATGGCAACTCAAGATAGGAGCTATTTTTTGTGTTTTTAATAAAGAAAGCAAACTAGTACAACTAATTTTTGTGTGTTTTTGATAAAGAAACAAGCAAACAAAGCAGAAATAAACTAAGCAAAAAAATAACAAAGTAAAGAGATTGGTTATGAGGGACTCTCCTTGTGAAGATGTCCTTGAATCCCCGACAATGGTGCCAGAAAAGTAGCTTGATGGCCCAAAATATATCGAGCTCGTTGGGGAACCCCAAAAGGAAGGTATGATGAGCACAACAACAAGTTTTCCCTCAGTTATGAAACCAAGGTTATCGAACCAGTAGGAGCAAGGAAACACCTCCAAGGTAGCACAAAGGAGAAGAACCAACCATCTAGCTACTACATGGACCCGTAGTCCAAGGATGAACTACTCACACATCACACCGGAGGCTTGCATGGTGATGAAGAAGGCCTCCAGGGTGAATTCTCCCCTCCGGGAGGGTGCTGGGAAGAGCTTCAGATCCCTCCCAATCTAGGTATGGAGATGATGGTGGCTACAGACTATTTCGTGGAATTTTGATCGGGTTCTTATGGTTTATGTATAAATGGCATCTTATAGGCGAAAGGGGAGGCCGAGGGGGTGCCCTAGGCGGCCACACCACCCCATGGCGCGGGCCACGCCTGGCCGTGCAGCTAGGTGGTGTGGCGGCCCTCCGACGCCTCTCCGTCTCGTATTCTGGCTCCATGTCCCCCTCGGTGAAAAACTGACTTTGGCTTTTGTCCCGTCCAATTTCGAGAATATTTATTTTCTCACTTTCCTGGAACCAAAAACAGAAAAACAGGTAGCTGGCACTGTGGCATCTTGTTAATAGGTTAGTCCAAGAAAGTTTATAAAAAGTACTCCAAAATGTGGACAAAACATAAGAAAGTAGATAAAAACCAAGCATGGAACATCAAAAATTATGGATACGTTAGCAGCGTATCAATCACTTGTATAGTGGGTCCAAAAAGTCGGTGTAGGTCAGAGTGGGCGAGCAGGTAAATATTGAAGAAGTGCTGGGAAACGTGGTTGGGGTGATGCACTTGGGAGAACGCAAATTTACCACCTATATCCCTCTGTTATTGAAGTGCTCCCTCGGATTCTTGTTTCCGGAGCAGGGATAGAAGAGGAATTTTGCATTCTAGAAAGAGGTGAAGCATGTTTGAATGGATGCGCGGGATATTTTAATGGATGAGTGCGATGTTTGGGCGCTGTACCAAATTTTGAGGTCGAAGCTTCTAGCATACGCTACTCCGGTGTGGGGCCTCTCAGACGCGCTGTCACTGTCTAGGCCCACACGCCAGCGAGAGTTGCTTCCCAGCATTTAAATGAGCTTCTAGGCATTTACTGAAATTTTCGAACAATTTAAGTCTTTCGAGAAGATGACCATCGTCCAAAAAAAAGGTGACCAAGGTCATGGAAATAGTTTATGATGACGTGTCCGTATTTGGTTGATTGGTGCATCTTTGCAAATCAACCAATATGTCTGCTTCCAAATTTGAAGTTTGTTTTCGAATTTCCAAGTAACAACAATGTGTTTTGTTGTGAAGCAACTACAAATATGATGGTTCAAAATGCCACCGTCCCCTTTTGTCACACAATGTATAACGCCCTTTCAAGCTTCCATGCTAAATTTGTGCAATAAAAAAAATTGGGGTTGGATTCTATTGGGGGCTGGATGTTTGAATGGATGGGCGGGATGTTTGAATGGGTGGGCGGGATATTTGAATGGGTGGGCAGGATATTTCGGTGCTCTGCCGAAATTTTGAAGTTGAAGCTTCTAAGGTACGCTACTCCCACTAGGGATGCTGTCCCCGTCAGATAGACCCACAGGCCTATATGCTTTCCAGCATTTAATGAGTTTATAGACGTCTGCCGAAATTAATGAACATTAATTCAAGGCTTTCAAACAAGAGGAGAAAGGTCACAACCATAGTTTCTGTACCTTTTTCATCTTTTGTACTACTCCGTACATTGAAGCATCTTTACCAACCAAGCTTACAAACCTGGCCATATTTGGTAGATCGGTGCATCTTGGCATTTCAAGCAATTGTTTACAAAGGAGATTCCAGATTTGATGGATATTGCCCTACTTTCATGAGTTTCCAAACTTCCTAGCTGAAGATGCTGAAATTAAATAACTTTTTGATGATTGAAAGTAAGTATATTTACGAACTACAAAGTGTGTGATATAGCTTACTCTTGACTTTTTAAAAATAGTTTAAAGGTACCGAATTAGTCAAATATTGAAGAACCACCGAGAGTTTTGCAAGATTTCAATTTTTTGATATGAATAGTAATGACACCAAATTTGGGCCAGTTTAAAAAAATAAAGAAACAAAATATAAAACAAAATACAACCATTCGTTTCTCTGTTGGTGTCTCACTGTGTGAATTAGCTAGTTTCCATGGAAATATATAAAATTTGTTTACTCTTGGAAAACGCGTTTCACAATATGGCGTACCATGTTTGAACATCGATGGCTTTCAAAAATTAGATGAGCAATGTCAAGGCCATATGTGTTACCATACTTTATGATAATGTAACCATGTTTGGTAGATTGGTGCATATTGGTATTTCAGCATTGTTTAGAAAAAGAGCTTCCATATTTGGAGTTATTTTAAAAGCTCCAATTGATAATAATGGCTTTAATTTTGTCATATGATATATGGCGTATCATGTATGAATTTTCATGGCTTTCAAACTAGGTGACCAAGGTCATGGCCACACCTTTGCTATAATTTATAACAACATGTTTGTATTTGGTAGATTGGTCCGTATTATTGGCATTTAAAATATTATTTACAAAGGAATCTTCTGAATTTGAAGTTATTTTCAATTTTTCAAGCGACGACAATGGCTTTTGTCATGAAGAAACTACAAATAAAGTATGGCTCAAAATCCCATTGCCCTAGTTTCCACACAAGATATATATATATATATTCTGGGGTTTAGGGTTCGTGTTTTTGGGTTGAGGGTTTAGGGGTTTAGGGTTTATGGTATATGATTTAGCATTTTAGGGTTTAGGGCTTAGGAGTTTAAGGTTGGTATTTAGGTTTTAGGGTTTAGATTTTTTTAGGTTTTAGGGTTTATGAATTTTCAATAATAATGTTCAAGCTTATATATATATATATGCTTATATATATTTGTGGAATATACTCGTGTTATCGCAATTTAATGAAAGTATCTCAGCTTTTTATCTATAAAGTGCATCATACCTGCTTGGTAAGGGGTTGAGGGTTTAGGGTTGTTATGGTTATTGGGGTTTAGATGTTTAGGGTTTAGGTTTTTTGGGAATTTTCTATAATGTTCAAGCTTCTTTATATATGCTTATATTCATGGAATTGAATAGCGTTAGCACAATTTGAGGAAAGTTTATCTGAATTTTTGATCTACAAGTGCATGTGATACCTCATTTGCCAAGGTCGTTTAGGCGGGGTTGAGGGTTTAGCGTTTTAGATTTTAGGGCATTTTCGATAATGTTCAAACTTTATTGTTATATTCGTGTAATAGAATGGCGTTACCGCAATTTAATAAAAGATCGAATCTTAGATTTTGATCTATAAGTCCACGATACATGCTTGGTTAGGGTTTATATGGGTCGAGGGTTTAGGGTTTTATGGTTTTATGGTTTAGGTATTATGGACTGAATAGGGTTTAGGGGGTTTATCGAATTTTCAATAATACTCGAGCTTTATGCTTATATTCGTTGAATAGAATATGGCGTTACCTAACTCAATGAAAGTATCTCAAAATTTGATCTATAAGTGCATGATACCTTACTGGTTAGGGTTTATGGGTTGAGGGTTTAGGGTTTTAGGTTTAGGTTTTATTAGGGGTTGTTTAGGGTATTTTCGATAATGCTAAAGATTTATGCTTATATTCATCGAATAGAATGGAGTTAACAGTTTAATGAAAATATATCAATTTTTGCTCGATAAGTGCATGCTACGTGCGGTGTTGAAGGTTTAGGGTTTTAGGGTTAGGGCATTTCTAGTAATGTTCAAACTTTATTGTTATATTCGTGGAATAGAATGGAGTTACCACAATTTAATGAAAGATTGAATCTCAGATTTTGATCTATAAGTCCACGATACCTGCTTGGTTAGGGTTTATATAGGTTGATGGTTTAGGGTTTTAGGGTTTTACAGTTTAGGTTTTATGGACTGAATAGGGTTTATGAGGTTTATAAATTTTCAATAATACTCAAGCTTTATGCTTATATTCGTCGAATATAATAAATATGGCGTTACCTAACTCACTAAAAGTATCTCCAAATTTGATCTATAAGTGCATGATACCTGATCTGTTAGGGTTTATGGGTTGAGGGTTTGAGGTTTTAGGTTTAGGTTTTATTAGGGGTTGTTTAGGGTTTAGGGCATTTTCGATAATGCTCAAGATTTATGCTTATATTCATCGAATAGAATGGAGTTACCAGTTTAATGAAAATATATCGATTTTGATCGATAAGTGCATGCTACGTGTTTGGTACGGATTTGGGGTTTAGTGTTTAGATTTCTGGGTTTGAGGAATTTTAAATAATGTTCAAGCTTTATTCTTATATTCGTGGAATATAATGGCGTTACTGCAATTTAATGAAAGTATCTCAAAATTTGATATATAAGTGCATAATACCTGCTTGATTAGGGTTTATGGGTCGAGGGTTTAGGGTTTTACAGTTTAGTTTTATGGGTTGTTTCCGGTTTAGGGTTCAGAGAATTTTTGGTAATGCTCAGGATTTATTCTTATATTTGTCTAATAGAATGGCATTACCTGATTTAATGAAAGTATCTCAATTTTTGATCTATAGTTACACGATACCTGCTTGGTCAAGGTTTAGGGGTTTAGATTTTATGGTTTAGGATTCCGTGAATTCTCAATAATATTTTCAAACCTTATGGTTATATATATTCGTTGAATAGAATGGTGTTACCGCAATTTAATGAAAGTATCTCAAAAATTGATCTACAAGTGGATGATATCTTGCTTGGTCATATTTTTTGTTAAATAAAATTGAAGGTACCCGGGTACTAAAACAAGGGAGAAACAGGAAGAGTTCCTTGAGATTTAGGCGCTTTTTGGTTGGGCTCGAATTCTGGCTTTTGATTTTTGGCTTATAAAGCTATGAACGTGTTTTTGGCTTTGTTTTTTAGCTTTTACTCTGACATAGTGGAATGATAGTATAAGCCAGGTTGGATGATTTTAACAATTTTATCTCGGTTTAGCGAAAAATGTTCGAATGTTGAACAACAAACGATGGGAATCTCTACTTCCCGTAATTTTGGCTCATTGACATGTGGATGACTTGCATAGTGGGTCCAAAAAGTCGGTGTAGGTCAGAGTGGGCGAGCAGGTAAATATTGAAGAAGTGCTGGGAAACGTGGTTGGGGTGATGCACTTGGGAGAACGCAAATTTACCACCTATATCCCTCTGTTATTGCAGTGCTCCCTCGGATTCTTGTTTCCGGAGTAGGGATAGAAGAGGAATTTTGCATTCTAGAAAGAGGTGAAGCATGTTTGAATGGATGCGTGGGATATTTTAATGGATGAGTGCAATGTTTGGGCGCTGTACCAAATTTTGAGGTCGAAGCTTCTAGCATACGCTACTCCGGTGTGGGGCCTCTCAGACGCGCTGTCACCGTCTAGGCCCACACGCCAGTGAGAGTTGCTTCCCAGCATTTAAATGAGCTTCTAGGCATTTGCTGAAATTTTCGAACAATTTAAGTGTTTCGAGAAGATGACCATCGTCCAAAAAAAGGTGACCAAGGTCAAGGAAATAGTTTATGATGACATGTCCATATTTGGTAGATCGCTGCATCTTTGCAAATCAACCAATATGTCTGCTTCCAAATTTGAAGTTTGTTTTTGAATTTCCAAGTAACAACAATGTGTTTTGTTGTGAAGCAACTACCAAGATGATGGCTCAAAATGCCACCGCCCCTTTTTTTCACACAATGTATAACGCCCTTTCAAGCTTCCAGGCTAATTTGTGCAATAAAATAATTTTTGGGGCTGGATGTTTTTTTGGGGCTGGATGTTTGAATGGATGGGCGGGATGTTTGAATGGGTGGGCTGGATATTTCGGCGCCTGAAAGGAAGGGAGGATTAGGAAAGTCCTATTGATTGCTGCTTTCTCCAGACCGACGGGAAAAGCATGAAAAAAAGGCTCGAATGGTCTGCCGAAATTTTGAAGTTGAAGCTTCTAAGTACGCTAGTCCCACTTGGTATGCTGTCCCTGTCAGATAGACCCACATGCCTGTATGCTTTCCAACATTTAATGAGTTTATAGACATCTGCCAAAATTAATGAACATTAATTCAAGGATTTCAAACAAGAGTAGCAAGGTCACAACCATAGTTTCTGAACCTTTTTCATCTTTTATACTACTCCGTACATTGAAGTATCTTCGGCAACCAAGCTTACAAACCTGGCCATATTTGGTAGATCGGTGCATCTTGGCATTTCAAGCAATTGTTTACAAATGAGATTCCAGATTTGATGGATAATGCCCTACTTTCATGAGTTTCCAAGCTTCCTAGCTGAAGATGCTGAAATTAAATAACTTCTTGACATAAAGCCATTTGTTCACAAAGTGCAATGCTATGTGCATTAGTTTTCATGGTAAAACATAAACTTGTATTTTGACAAGTTTTGGAGCAATTTTGATATATGGTGACTAGCAGGTGGGCCACGTATATGGTGGTGCCCAAAGTAGGGTAGGTCAGAATTTCCAAAGTTATCCCTCCGCACCCCTTCGCACTGTGTATTAACTTCCACCCTCCACCGCCTAGGCCTCACCCTCTTCCCCACAAAACAAACGCGCTTACGGTCACTCCTCATCACCAACGTGTGCGAAGAAGCTTTCCCTACCCGTCGGTCTTCTTGAAACGTACCGGTGGGCACTTCGATCCCACGGTAATCCTTCTATCTCTAGCTCGATCTGGTTGGCATTTTTATTGCCCTTTCAAATACTCCTACGTAGTTTAATTTGTCCTCAGTCTGCATGGTCATAGTTTATTCCGTGCTGGATCTGTGTTCCTAAATACCTTCGGCGATTTTTGCTGTCAATATGTTTGCTAAAATGCATAGGCATATATAGTTTTTGTACTTCATCTATATGTTTCGTGCTTTTCTTTTAATAATAACCAACCTTGTATGTCATAGTTAAACAGATGGGCAGATTTTGGATAGAGATTGGTCCATTAGGCAGCGCTAAATGTATCCTTGATGTTCTACTATTTATGGGATTTGTTAGAGCTCATTGTGACAACTCAAAAGTACATTGCCCCTGCCGGTTGTGTGTGAATCGTAGGGTGCTGCCTCAAAGTATAGTGGAAGACCATATTTTTACATTTGGGATGCTTCACACATATGTTAGATGGGTATTTCATGGTGAACCATATGATCCTCCATATGAACCGGGGGAAGCACATCTTTATCATCAAGATCAAGTAAGGGAATCGGATGTTGATCAACTGGATCAATTGACAGAGGCAGCTCGTGAGCATCTAGATCAACTTGGGGAAGGGGAAGGAGAGAAAAAGCGCAAGCTGCATGAAACAGGTTTCATTTCTGGTACTACCGCTATACCAGATGACAAGGTATATCTATAGAATGACAAATGTTCAGGTTGTGTGTCTTTGATGTTTGTCTATAAACGTATCTGTTAATCTACTAATCGTAGAAGCAGACGACCGAAGAGGACTTTGATGGTAATGACGATGACATGTTCATTGATGAGCCTATACCCGAGGCTGTGGATCGGGTACACTGCGTCTGGATGGTTTTGATGCAGGGCTGCTGATCATCAGGGGTGTACTTTTGGTGCCGTTCATGACCACTAGCCCAGCTGCAAAACTCTTGGGGTGTAGAGCTATCCCATGATTTGTTCACTACTATCATAGTTCTGTAATATGGAGCTACCTTATTATGATTTCTTGGCCTTTGTTAGCAGAACTGTAATTGGAAACTATTCAGTATATTAGTATATACGGAGTATATGTGTGTTTGTGTGTGTTTCTAGTCTGAAATCCGAGCTTATCATTTTATCAGTTCCTAAACTATTTTTGAGGCCCCAGTGCTGGTGCCCTATTGTGCAATTACCGCCATCTTGTCCACTGCTCCGTGAGACGAATCAACAGAAGGATAATAAGCTGGGACCAATTTGACTCGAAGAGTGGCGATTTTATCTATCCTTGGAGAGGAACCCGGGAGAACTAGTACTGGTACCAAGGAAAGGAGGAGGTTGAATCGGTCAATTATCTCACCCACTTGATGTGGGACCTGCTTTAACTCACCCCTGACGTCGGTCCCGCTTGAAACAGCTGTAGGCCACCACGTGATAGGTGGGATCAAAAATTCGGGATTCTCTCCCGACAAAATGTTCCCACCATTGCCACTTAAAAATACTTAATGTAGAAAAAAGTGTACCGCCTAGCCCTAGTACTACTAGTACTACTACTCCCCTGCCCATGCCTTTCTACCGATGACAAGACAAGAAACCATCACTAGCTAGCTCACATCCAGCAAGCAACTGTTGGAACTGGTGCAACCTCCGATTGGGGAGTTCTTGTTGAAATAGGTGGGTGTATTTGCTCACCTCAAAATCCGGCTTTGCTTAATTTTCTTCTGATTGGGCCATTGGGGTACTATTAGTACTAGGAGTAGTAGTATTCAGTATGCTTTGATTGTGGAGTTCTTGCTTATTGCTCACCTCGGAATCACCTAATCAGGATATTTTTCCGCTTGTCTAATCGATTGGGTCATTTGGGTGGGGGGAGGGGAGGGTGGTGGTGGGGATGGGGGTGGGGGGAGGTGGTACTGATTTCGTATGGATTCCAAATCAGGGCATGCTCACCGCTGTTCTGATTGGGGCATTTGGTCGGGTTCGATTTTGGTGTTCTTCACTTCTATAACCTTTAGTTGCTACTCATAATGTGCAATGCATTTTGCGTCAGATTCTGTATGGAGAACTATGGGTCAGTGGCCCGCACGGCCACTACGGACAGGGATGGTCCCGTCAGTTCCCTTAAAAGTTTCCTAAAGAAGGTAATGTAGCAGTATATTCGTTGCGTTCTTCCATTCTTTCCAATGCTGAAAGTGGTTGGCTACAACCTGGATGTATCCCTGTGCTAAAAGTTGTCTTTGTCTGCATCCTGTTTTTGTGGAAGCCTCTATGACACCATCTCTTCTTCATTTTTGTAGCATGGTGGTACGTACCTGCGAACGTGCGGTGCTCCAGGTGCGGCAAACAGGATGGTACCCCCACATGCCGCAGGATCCGGCGAGTACCACTACTCACCAAAAAACAAGCGCAAGGCAACCGACCAGTTGGGAGGGCCCAACTTAAAGAGAAAGGTATTTTTTCTTAATACCCTCATTACCATGGTGCAGACAGATTTAAGTATTACCCGCTTGGTGTGATGCATGCTTATCAGATGTTCAGAAACATGTGTGTGATTTTATTAATTCTGGCACTGTGTTTATGTGAATCCAGATCTGGATTTGTCAGACTGTCTCATATAGTCAGTATATGACTACTATGTACTGTACTCCCTCCGTCCCAAGGCTTAGGCATATACTGTATTTTTTGAAAAGTCAAGCGATGGAAAGTTTGACCAAACTTTACATAGTATTGAACCGTTGAGCTCTTTTGCTATTTATGCAGATTGAAGGTGCTGCTGCGGAGGCTGAGGCTACTGTAGAGGCTAGTAGATTTCTGATGCCCGCACCAAAAGTGGACATCCTCTACACAACGAGGAAGCTCCAACACAGTACCCGGGTGGGTAGTGACCTCTCTAAGAAGTGGGTATAATTTGGAAATCCACAATTCCACATGTTATGATTTTCCATGTTATTTTTATCGGCTAGTACTATATGTTTACGCTCATTAGAAGTTCACAAAAATAAAATTTGTTTGCTTTACAGGCAATGATTTTGTCTTATATTATTAGATTTACTTGCTCTTTACATAATTTAACCTTTCCACTTAATTTCAATCAGTACCACGCACCAGCTGCTCAGCCCTTTATGCTACCCTCCTCTTATCAAGCTTGTGGATTGAAAGGGGTCCTCTGTATGCCATTCCAAAGGCAGAGGGATGAAAAATGGTGCATGGCCACCCTTCGCAAAGGGTACCCATGGTATCAGGTATGGATTCCTAGTGGTTTAGACCGACTTGATGTAAGATCTTGTATCTCACTTTTTTGCTATCGCCTTACTTCTCTATCACTTTTGTCATGAAGGCTATCCCTTGTGTCGCTCGCCCCATTATAAACAAGATGTTCAGAAACAACAAGTTTCTAACTCTGTATAGCGAGGGCCCTAAAGGCATACGGGAACTATATGATATGGATGTCTCCCAGACGATGGCCACCACCTATTTGGTTGGCCGAGGTTGGTCCAAGTATGTCTGTGAGAATGGTCTGAAGCAGGGGGACGAGGTAACATTCGATTTTAGCAAGCCTAGGCTGATACTTGCACGCCATCGTACACCTCTTGACCGAAGGACCAAGAACAGAGGTAGTACTAATTAATTTGATTCTGTACTCATCACAACCTCTAATGATTTTTTTGCGACTAACTGTTCTGCACCATTGTCTGTACTCATCATATGACCCTGACCACTTCTGCAGTCCGCTTCCCCTTATGTACCACCCAGAAGGGTGCCAGCATCAAGCTGCTGGCACCGGCACCAGCACCGGCCCCAGTTCCTGAAACGGCACCTGTTGACCTCAGTAGGAGAAAGAATAGAGGTAGTAACTTAATTCGCTTGTATACTCTCATCTCTATCTAGGAGTTACTGTTGTATAAGAAACCATTTTTCTTGTCCACATCTCATATGCCTCTCTGACCACTCCTGCAGTCCCCTCACCTACCCTCAGAAGGTAACCATCACCAAGCTGCTGGCACCCCCAACGACACTGGCCCTAGTTCCTGCTCCGGCACCTGTTGATCTAAGTAGAAAGAATGGAGGTAGTAACTTAATTTTCTTTTATACTCATCATATCCTGTAATTACTGTCTTGTGAGTAATTGTTGTATAAGAGACCATTTTCTTGTACACTTCTCATCTGCCTCTACCATCCCTACAGTCAGCTTAGCTACCCCTCAGAAGGAATCTAGCATCAAGCTGCTGGCGCCGGCACCGGTTCTGGGCCTTCTGGCTATTGCAACAGCCCCTCTACAATTAGTGGAACCATCTCCTGCACCAGCACCGGTCCCAGCACAGGCACCAGCACAAGCTGTAATTATGTGTCTATCTCTTGCTTTGACTCAGAAATTGCCTAAGAGTGCCACAAAGCAACTCCAGGCCAGACGAAATGGCACAATAGTCTTCACGATGCAGAGCAAATGATTGCTTATTGAGGGATGCTACACCATTAACTCGACTGATGGGCGCTTGGCAGCTACTTCTAGGTGGATCAAGTTCTAGAAAGCAACCAAACTTACTATTGGAAGAACGGTCAAGGTCGATGTATCTCGCTGCCCTAAATGCGGCATGCTATTCATGAACTTCCTAGCTATCTAGCTCTTTGGCTGCATGCTATTGTAATTAATTATGTAGTTGTCTTATCTCCACTGATCATATATGGGTGGTAAAACTGTGATAACCTTTTGCTAGATTGGAGCTATGACTAGTACGTATTGATATGGTATATTTATATCTATATGACAGTTCCCTATATGAGCAAATATTATAACAATGATTGTATTCCAGTTATTGAGTGTGTTTGGAGAAAAGGGCAAACTGATCGCGTGTCATGGTTTTTAGAGCTGAAACAAGAACTGTCTCTCTCTATAGTGATATTGAATTTCAGTGTTTGTATTGCTGAATCAGTCACTTTGAAATGCTTCTGAATTGGTCAAGTGCTGCTGAATATGAACTAGGAATATGTCGATTTTTATGTCTTATTATTCTGTACTCCTTAATCTTTCAAATGGTATTGAATTTGTCAAAAGTTCTATCGTTGCTGCTGCTGGCTGCTTGCTCTAGAGCTTTTGCCTTTGTGTCATCGGAACCATTGGATGCATTTTGGATAGAGATGAGAGGGTAAAGATATACAACGTGATTTCACCAAGTGAAGTCATTGGATACCAGCCCTTTTTTGCCGCATGTGGTGTGTGTTCATTAGATATTTTTACATGAATATATATCAAAGGAATTATCGCTTTTTTCCTCCCTCGAAGAGGTCTATGTTTGAATCTGGCGAGACACAACACATTGAAATTTGAGATAGGAGCCCATTGACCATAGATCAAAAACTTTTTAATTTGGCCTTTTTGGTAATGCTCCCACCTATAAAAAAACTCTGCCTACCCATGTTTTTAAGAAACTAATCCATTATGTGGCTTTTTATAAATCGAGGTTCCAGTAGCACTGCTCTTTTATTTTAAGAGAGATAACATGGAAACACAACAATATTTTTTAGAAGACTGATATATAAGTTGTAGTACTAATACATGTTTAATGATTCAATTTCTATTAGTATCTTTGGTATTGTGGCAAAACACTCAGTTTATGTCTATTTGATTTGATTTAAAGGTCTTTAGTTCGAATCCACTGTGTATATATATTTATATATATCTTGGATTTACTTTTTTTTGAGAAAGGGTTTACTTTTTAATATTGCATTACGGAGAGGCTGACATCGCGGACCCACCAGTCTGCAGCATCCCTCGAGTTTAATGGTCAGGTTTGAAAAAAAATTAAATACTTGTACAGAGAGGCTAACATTAGGGACCCACCAGCCAGAACACATCAAAGAGGGTGACATGGGGGCCTCAACAGCAAGACCATACACGACTGCCACATCAAGCAATGTTGCCAAGGTCAAAACAACGGACGTGGCCGAAAAAAGAATCCATCATACGCAGGTGTGATATACAGAGAGACCGGCATGTGGGATCCAGTAGCGCGGCCTTATATATGTTCTGCCTCGAGCGACGTTGCCAAGTTCGAAACAGGGAGGCGCGAGCGAGAAAAAAGTCCAGCATGCACACCTTTCTTCTAACGAGAGGCTCACATGGGGGACTCATCAGCCTGAAAAAACGGCTGATGCATCGAGCAATGCTATCAAGTTCGAAACACGGAGGCGTGACCGAGAGCAAAAATTCCATTATACACACGTTTCTTCTAATGAGTGTATGACATGTGGGGGTGGGGCCCTGCATCATGATTAAACGGTAGATGCAGCGAGCAACGCTATAAAGTTCAGAACACGGAGGCGCGACCGAGGGAAAAAATTCTATCATACACACGTTTCTTATAATGAGAGGATGACATGTGGGGTCTAAGAGTTTGATTAAACGGCTGATGCAACGAGCAATGCTATCAAGTTTGGAACACGAAGGCGCGACAGAGGGTAAAAAATCCATCATACACATGTTTCTTCTAATGAGAGGATGACATGTGGGGCCAGCATCGTGATTAAACAATAGATGCATCAAACGGTGCTATCAAGTTCGGAACAGGGTAGCGCGAGCCAAGAAAAAAATCCATCATACACACGTTTCTTCTAATGAGAGTATTACATGTGGGGCTCATGAGGTTGGTTAAACGGTAGATGCGACGAGCAGCGTTATCAACTCGGAACGGGGTAGCGCCAACGAAGGAAAAAATTCCATCATACACACGTTTCTTCTAATGAGAGGATGACATGTGGGTCCTAGGAGGTTGATTAGACGGTAGATGCATCGAGCAACGCTATCAACTTCAGAACAGGGTAGCGCGAGCGAAGGAAAAAAATTCCATCATACACACGATCCTTCTAATAAGAGGCTGACATGTGGGACCTAGCAGTCTGACTAAACGGCAGACGCCTCGACCTACGTTATCGAGTTCAAATCGGGGAGGCGCGACCGAAAAGTATGGTCCGCTAGAGACACTAACGTCTAATGACCCACAAGTATAGGGGGTGTATCGTAGTATTTTTGAGGGAAGTGAAACCCAATTTATTGATTCGATACAAGGGGAGCCAAAGAATATTTATAAGCCTTAACAACTGAGTTGTCAATTCAGCTGCACCTGGAAACAATCTTGCTCACAGCAGTTTATCAGTAGCAATAGTTTTGTAGTAGGAATAGTAAAGACAGTAGTAACCGTAGGATTCGAGTGCAGTAGGCATAGGGATGGATGGATGGGCGTTGCATGGACAAGACGATTCACATAGCAATCAGAACATAGGGCAACTGCAGATAAATAAGATAAAGCATCCAAGTACTAGATAATCCTAGGTACGTGTTCCATATATAGTCATACGTGCTCGCAATGAGAACTTGCACAACATATTTTGTCCTGCTAGCCCGTTTGCAGCGGGGCCTCAAGGGAACTACTGGAAATTAAGGTGCTCCTTTTAATAGAGCACCAGAGAAAAGCATTAACACTCTATGAACACATGTGATCCTCACATCAAAGCCATTCCCTCCGGTTATCCCGATTTCTGTCACTTCGGGGCCATTGGTTCCGGACAACAACGTGTGTATACAACTTGCAGATAAGACCAAAAACAATACTATCATAATGAATCAATAACATGTTCAGATCTGAAATCATGGCACTTGGGACCCTAGTGACAAGCATTAAGCACAACAAGTCACAACAAAGTCATAAAGCACTAATAAAAGATACTAGGCACCATGCCCTAATAATCCGATGCCATTACATGAATGATCTCATCCAATCCCTACCATCCCCATAGCCTACAGCGGGGGATTACTCACTCATAGATGGGGGAAACATGGATGGTCAATGGAGAAGCGATGGTGATGATGATGGCGATGATCTCCTCCAATTCCCCGTCCCGACAGGGTGCCAAAACGGAGTTTCTGGTGCTGTTTCATGGAATCTGGTGGTGGCGGCGGATCGGTACTCCTTCTGGAAAAACGTCGAACCCCCTGAGTTTTTAGGTCAGAAGGCAACTTATAGGCGAAGAGGGAGACCGAGGGGGTGCCGGAGGGGCCCACACCATGCCCTAGCGCGGCCTGGGGTACCCGCGCCTGGGGGGGGGGGGGGGGTGTGGCCAGGCCCTGGTCCTCCTCCTTCTTGTATTCTGGCTCCGTGAGTCTTCCGGTAAAATAGGAACTTTGGCTTTTGTCCAATTCCGAGAATATTCATTTTCTGACTTTCCTGGAACCAAAAACAGCAAAAAACAGGCAGCTGGCACTGTGGCTCTTATTAATACGCCAGTCCAAGAAATCATATGAAAAGTACTCCAAAGTGTGGACGAAACATAAGAAAGTAGATAAAACCAAGCATGGAACATCAAAAATTATAGATACATTTGCAATGTATCAACGTCCGGGACCCACACGCCTCAAAAGACTTCGGTGAGTCAACATCGCGCGAGGAAACGAAAATCTTGCTTCTGCCACGCGCCAACCGAGCTTCCTCCATGTTTTTAGCAGATCCATTGTAGTAGAGGGCCGCGAAACCAAAAAAAACGTTTTCCATTGGCCACGGTGGAGCCGAGATTTTGTCGCGGAAGACGCGCCTTCTACGACGACCGTCGGGTCAATTCGTTGCGGAAGGAAACTTTTCTTGTAGTGTGGCATACTTCTTAGTGCAGCTATTTTGGTTTGGTGACAGTGAAACTGAGCTAGTTCAGAGCCACCACAGTAATTTGATGCTCTTGGCCGTCTAATCATGCTGTTGGACATCCCAGATCATCTGATCGTCCCACCGACCGTACCTCGGTCTTTTCACCGCGCCTAAATTCCCGTACAACCTGCTCAACGTGGTAGGGTTGCTGCTCCGAAAATGGACCTGGGCATCTTTGATCAAACGGGCTAAAAGGTGAACTGTGTGGCCTGTTTCGGTATGGGCCTCCGTTTGTACCAAGTTTTCTCCGTCTCGTGTTTCTCTCGTCGCACCATACCCTCCTAACATGTCTTCTCATCCGAGCCTGCCTCCGCCTCCGCCATGCAGTTCTCGGCCATACTCGCCACCAATGTGCTCTTGCTACGTATCGCAATACATTGCCGTTACCAGTTCATGAAGACCATGGAGGAGGTGACTAGGTGAGGGCCATAAGAAAGTAGAGGATGAAGGGACGTCAGAGAGCAGCATGGTACTACAAACGCTGGAAAGGGGCCGTCCCTATCGTCAGAAACCACGATTACGGCGATGGAAACCCTCCATACGCGCATCTCCCCGACTCCTTGCAAGCTATAGGTTGTCGATTGGTTGGTTGGTCCCCCGCACAACGGAGGCACTATAGGTCAGTTATTTTTTACAACTTTTGGGTGTTTGGCACCAAAGGCTTCTGCATCAACCTCATCGGCAGGTCAGGTAAAAGCAACATGCTAAAAATAATTAACCAGAAGAGCAATATGGTAAATTTCACTTGAATGGAAAAAGAGCACAATGGTTTTGGGATCATTAAGGTTGTTTTGTTTACAGTACTATCGTGAAATTCAGTTCTTGGAAATTCTCTTGCTTTTCCGCGGGTACGGAAAAAAAGATTTTTAAACTACTTCCTCTATTCACTAATATATTTGGCAAACTAATTAGTTTTCCAAAAACATCTTATATTAGTCAAAAGAGGGAGTAATTAGTTATACAATGATTCTTTAAAGTTATATTGCCGATCATGATAAATGCATCATGTTCGAGCTCACAGAAGGAGTAGATCTCGATGATCTATTTAGGTCTTGAAACTCACTTCTTTGGCGTGTTTTTTAGATGCCCTGATACTTCCCACTCTTTAGGTAGCCATATGTATTGAGAAAACTAATACTTTCTTTCGTTAACTTAGTTTAATCATTTTGCTTTGTAAAATTTCATTTAGGGTGAACATGTGCTTATACATTAATGTAACTGTAACTGAGAGTATTACAATCGATTAGAATGCTTGGAAGCACACTGCTAGGCACTCTTCATGAACATGCTTCAGATATTCCTAAACATCTAGACAGGACGCTAGGGTGAACAAATTACAAGCCACGCTATTGCATCTTCTATCTACTTTCACAAAAGTACAGGAATCACAGTCTATACTACGATGCATAATCTGTGTGAAAATCATACAGGAGGCCGAGAGGTTAGGGAGTTTGGAGTTGATTGCATCGATGGTATTCTTGGAGTCAAACTCCAACACTAATTTCCTGCATTCATGGTTCAGGCTGGGACGAAAGTGTTGGGTCCGCAATATAGAAAACAAAAATTTTCCTACGATGAGAACTACATGCCAAGATCTATCTACTAGGTAAAGAGCAACGGGTGGACATAAATCCATCAAGAACTTACCCTCGAAGACAACGAGTTTTGTTAACGAGTAGGAAATCATGGTTAATGTAGTCGTACACTTGCCGATCTCAAGATCGTGAGGAAGTCCGAGCGCCGCAACTCAGTAGCGCATCTGTACTCGCACACACGTTCAAGCCACCAGACAACCTCCACCTCCTCGCTCCAGCAATCCAGCGGAAGCAGCAACTCCTTCTAGACGAAATGCCACCGGGAACATGTATTTCGCTAATCCGAGACCATGGAGGAATAATTCTAGAGGGGGAGAGAGATCCTTCACGAGGAGGTGTGAGGAAGGAGGGAGAGGGTGGCCTTTTATTGGAGGAGGGGGGGGGGGTACCCCCTTCCCCATGGCCGGCGCATGGGCGGTGACCCCTCACCTCCCCATTCATGTGGTGGTAACCCCTCCACATTAAAATGCCTCTTCACATTCCCTTTTAAAGTCCCCACTTTAAATGCATTAAAATTCTCTAAGTTTAATGCTCTCTCATTTAATAGAACTCTTTTATTAAATTTATTCAGAATTTTGTTAATTACTTTAATTAACAAACATTCACATATAACCCCTTGCAATATTTCAATATCACGTGCAGAACCACTTTCTGGAATTTCACCCGAAACAATTTCTGGTTTCTATCGAAACAATTCCTGCGCTTTGCAATTCTTTCATCTGTAACATATGTGCTCCAAAATGGTGTCCGGTAACTCTTAAGTGTGTCACCCTACGGTTCGCAAATAATGCAGACATGATTGAGACTCCTCTCAGATCAATAATCAGAAGCGGGACCTGGAGGTCCATACTGACTCCTGCATATTCAACGATGACTTCTGTGATCGTGAGAACCTTTAACACTTGTAATTTAATCCCTTTGTATCTTGATATAATACATGTCCGAGATTCGATCATCGGTATCCAAATACCTAGTTTGATCTTGTTACCAACATGCACTCTTTTCTCGTTCCCATGATATAACACTGTAGTGATCACATCACTTGCTTGCAAGCTATCTCAATGTGATATCACCGAGAGGTCCCAGAGTATATCTATCCGTCATCAGGATTGACAAATTCCACTCTTGATCCATGAGCCTCAACATAACACCTTCGTAGCACTGAACCCATCTTTATAGTCACCCTGTTACGGTGTGACGTTTGATGTTATCAAGATACTCTCCCGGTGTTAGCAATTAACATGACCTCATGGTGTAAGGATAAAGATTACTTCGTATGATGTTATAGCAATGTAAACATAATGACTTGACCGTAATGCTATACTTCGGATGAATGTTCATCACATCATTTCACAAATGCTGTGACCTTGTTATTAACAACAGCCAATGTCCATGATCAGGAAACCTTGATCATCTTGTTAATCAACAAGCTAGTCTATAAGAGAGGCATAACTAGGAACCCTTTTTGTTTATTAAACACACATGTATTGACGTTTCCGATCAATACAATTATAGCATGCAAAATAAACATCTATCATATGGAATACATAATAACAACTTTATTATTGCCTCTCAGGGCATATTTCCTTCAGTCTCCCACTTGCACTAGAGACAATAATCTAGTTCACATAGTGATAAATCTAACACCCATGGAGTTCTGGTGTTGATCATGTTTTTCCCTAGGGAGAGCTTTAGTCAACGGATCTGCTACATTTAGGTCCGTGTGTACTTTACAAATCTTTATGTCTCCATCCTTGACATGTTCGCGGATGGAGTGAAATCGGCGCTTAATATGCTTGGAATTCTTGTGAGACCTCGGTTCCTTGGCGTTGCCTATGGCTCCATTGTTGTCACAATAGATCACCATCGGGTCCAATGCACTAGGAACTACACCTAGTTCCATAATGAACTCTTTCATCCAAACCGCTTCCTGCGCCGCTTCTGAAGCAGCAACATGTTCCGCCTCCGTCGTTGATCCAGCCACCACAGATTGTTTGGAACTCCTCCAACTAACTGATGCTCCGTTCAAGAGAAATACATATCCGGATTGAGACTTAGAGTCATCCGCATCGGTGTCAAAACTAGCATCGACATAACACTTAGCGACTAGCTCTTCTTCACCTCCGTATATAAGAAACATATCCCTAGTTCTTCTCAAGTACTTGAGGATGTTCTTGACCGCTATCCAGTATTCCGAACCTGGATCAGATTGGTACATACTAGTCAAACTAATAGCATGTGCCACATCCGGTCTTGTACATAGCATGGCATACATTATAGAGCCTATGGCCGAGGCATAGGGGATCTTATCCATCATCTATCTTTCTTCCGCCGTATCCGGACTTTGAGTCTTACTCAATGTCTTGCCTTGCAACATAGGTAAGAACCCCTTCTTACTTCCGTCCATATTAAACTTCTTTAATATCTTATCAAGGTATGTACTCTGCGATAGCCCAATTAGGCGCCTTGATCTATCTCTATAGATTTTAATGCCTAATATATATGACGCTTCACCAAGGTCTTTCATCGAAAATTTGCTGTTTAGATAACTTTTAACACTGTTTAAAAGATCTATATCATTTCCAATCAACAATATGTCATCCACATATAATATCAGAAATGCCACATTGCTCCCACTCACTTTCTTGTAAATACAAGACTCTCCATAAGTTTGGACAAATCCAAACTCTTTGATCACCTCATCAAAGTGGAGATTCCAACTCCGGGATGCTTGCTTCAGTCCATAGATGGATCGCTGAAGTTTGCATACCTTATTAGCATCCTTAGGATCGACAAAACCCTTAGGTTGTATCATATACAACTCTTCTTCAATATTACCATTGAGGAACGCAGTTTTGACATCCATCTGCCATATTTCATAATCGAAATATGCAGCAATTGCTAACATAATCCTAAACGACTTAAGCATCGCTACGGGAGAGAATGTCTCATCGTAGTCAACTCCTTGAATTTGTCAAAACCCCTTTGCGACAAGTCGAGCCTTACAGATGGTCACATTACCATCAACATCAGTTTTTCTTTGGAAAATCCATTTATTCTCAACGGCCTTTCGATCGTGAGGTAAGTCCACTAAGGTCCAAACCTGGTTCTCGTACATAGGTTCCATCTCGGATTTCATGGCTTCTAGCCATTTGTTGGAATCCGGGCTCATCATTACTTTTTCATACGTCACATGGTCATCCATTTCATCAACCATGAAATTCACAACAGGATTGCCGTACAGTTCAGGAGCTGCATGTGTCCTACTTGACCTGCGAGGTTCGGTAGTGTCCTCTTTCGGAGTTTCATGATCAATATCATTAGCTCTCTCTTCATTTGGTGAAGTCAACTCCGAAACAATTTCCGGTGTTGCGCTACTCGCCATTTCATGAAAAGAAGGTTCAACAACCTCTTCGAGTTCTACCTTCCGACTACTCACACCTTTTGCGAGAAACTCCTTCTCAAGAAAGGATCCATTCTTGGCAACAAAAACCTTGCCCTCGGATCTATGATAGAACGTATACCCAATCGTTTCCTTAGGGTATCCTATGAAGACGCATTTTTCCGCTTTGGGTTTAAGTTTATCTGGCTGAAGTTTCTTCACATAAACATCGCATCCCCAAACTTTAAGAAATGACAACTTAGGTTTGTTTCCAAACCATAGTTCATACAATGTCGTTTCAACGGATTTAGATGGTGCCCGATTTAAAGTGAATGCAGCTGTCTCCAGTGAATAACCCCAAAATGACAGTGGCAAGTCAGTCAGAGACATCATAGATTGAACCATATCCAATAAAGTACGATTACGACGTTCCAACACACCATTACGTTGTGGTGTTCTGGCAGGCCTGAGTTGTGAAACTATTCCACACTCTTTCATGTGTGTGCTAAACTCGTAACTTAGATACTCACCTCCATGGTCAGACCGAAGAAATTTGATCTTTCTATTACGATGATTTTCCACTTCATTCTGAAATTCCTTGAACTTTTCAACAATTTCAGACTTGTGTATCATTAAATAGATATACCCGTATCTACTTAAATCATCCGTGAAAGTAACAAAATAACGATATCCATCTCGCGCCGACACACTCATTGGTCCACATACATCAGTATGTATGATTTCCAATAAATCTATCGCCCGTTCCATTGAACCGGAAAACGACGTTCTAGTCAACTTGCCCATAAGGCACGGCTTACATGTATCAAATGATTCAAAATCAAGTGATTCCAAAAGTCCATTAGAATGGAGTTTCTTCATGCGTTTAAGTCCAATATGACCTAGACGCCAGTGCCACATATATGCAGATATATCATTATCAAGTTTAATCTTTTAGCATTAACATTGTGAATATGCGTAATATTACTATCGAGATCCAATAGAAATAAACCATTCAACATAGGTGCATGACCATAAAAGATATCATTCTTATAAATCGAACAACCATTGTTTTCAGATTTAAAGGAATAACCACTTTGCATCAAACACGATCTGGATACAATGTTCATGCTCAGTGTAGGCACCAAATAACAATTATTTAGGTTTATAACTAATCCCGATGGCATATGGAGAGGAAGCGTCCCGACGGCGATCACATCAACTCTTGATCCATTGTCGACCCGCATCCTAACCTCATCCCTTGCTAGTTGTCGCTTGTTCCGCAACCCCTGAATCGAGTTACATATATTAGCAACCGATCCTGTATCAAATACCCAGGTGCTACTGCGAGTACTAGTCAAGTACACATCAATAACATGTATATCACATATACCTTTGTTTGCCTTGCCGGACTTCTTGTCCGCCAAATACTTGGGGCAATTGCGCTTCCAATGGCCAGTCCCCTTGCAATAGTAACCCTCGGTGTCAGACTTAGGGCCAGCTCGGGGTTTCTTTTTTGGTGCGGAAACATATTTGCCACCCTTATTTCCCTTGTGCTTGCCTTTCTTGTCCTTCTTGAAACCGGTGGTCCTATTGATCATCAACACTTGATGTTCTTTCCTAATCTCCACTTCTGTAGTCTTAAGCATTGACAGAAGCTCGGGAAGAGACTTCTTCATACCCTGCATATTATAGTTCATCACGAAGCTCTTGTAGCTAGGTGGCAGAGATTGGAGAACATGATGTATGCCTAAGTCAATGAGAATCGTTATTCCCAAGGACACAAGCTTATCGGCGTACCCAAACATTTTGAGTACATGCTCACTAACGGAGCTGTTCTCCTCCATCATGCAGCTAAAGAACTTTTCAGTAGCATTATAACTCTCTACGGTAGCATGGGTATCGAAAATCATTTTCAATTCTCCCATGGTATCAAAGGCATTGCCATTTTCGAAACGCTTTCAAAGTTCTGGCTCTAGCCCATACAGTATGCCGCAATGAACTAAGTTGTGGTCCTCCTGACGAGTCACATAGACATTCTTTTCCTCGTCAGGGGCATCCGGAGCTGGTGGGGGGCCTAGCAGCGCATCTAGCACATATTGCTTTGTGCAGCAGTGAGGAGAATCCTCAAATTCATAGCCCAGTTGGTGAAGTTGCTACCATTCGCAACAAGTTTCTCTTTCTCCATGAACACATTGAAATTAAAAGCAGGTGGTGCCATCTACAACAGAATTTGTAAAGTTTAATTAGACTAAGTTTATGATAGAGTGAGTTCAACTAATCCAAATTACTAATGAACTCCCACTCAAAAACGACATCCCTCGTGTCCTTTTGGTGATTACATGAACCAAATCCACTACACCAGGTCCGATCATCACGTGAGTTGATGTAGCTTCAAAGGCAAGCATCTATATGGGCATCATATCAACTATATGACTCATGCTTAACCTTTCGGTCTGTGTTCCGAGGCCATGTCTGTATATGCTAGGCTCGCCAAGTAAGGAACTTAGTATTCGTGTGTGTAAAACTGTCTTACACTCGTTCATATGAAAGTGTAGATTCTAGTACACCTGATCATCACGTGATGTCTCGAAACACGATCCATAGAATGTTGCATACTTAAGGAAGAACACATTTTTATCTTGATATCTAAATGAGGGATCATCTTACAATGCTACAGAAAGCAGCAAACTAGCAGTATAAGATGCTAACATCTAATGTGTAAAGTGAGATGATATGGTCCATGCATTTGATCTCTATCATTTGCATCGTGGTATGATCTCTATAATTCCTTTGTGTGTAAGGCCAAGGTCTATGGAACTTACACGTTTAATGTGTTGTAAGAGTATCTATCATACATCTACTTACAACAATACCATATCAATACACTAGCCCAGCAACGATCTAAAAACTAGAAACCTCTAATTTATCAATATCAAGTTTTACGTGGCTTAGGGCTTTCGGAGATAGAACCGTTCTTACCTACGAACATGAACCAGAACGAGGGTAACCAAGTTATTAGCAACTCGTTGTAAATCAGATATTGACTATAGTAGGAGAGACAGACACCCGCCAGCCACTTATGCAAAACTAGTTGCATATCAGTCGTGGAACCGGTCTCATGTACGATGACATGTAAGGCTGGTCCGGGCCGCTTCATCCCACTATGCCACCAATATCCAAAATACATAGAAGATGCAATAACATGATCATCATCACCCACATATAAACATATGTGTACTACCTGTGCAAAGCACCTACACATAGATCAGGCTCTGATACCACGGTTAGGTCCGCAGCATAGAAAACAAAAAATTTCCTACGATGAGAACTACATGCCAAGATCTATCTACTAGGTACAGAGCAACGGGTGGACATACATCCATCGAGAACTTACCCTCGAAGACAACGAGTTTTGTTAACGAGTAGGAACTCATGGTTGATGTAGTCGTACACTTGCCAATCTCAAGATCGTGAGGAAGTCCGAGCACCGTAACTCAGCAGCGCATCCGTACTCACACACACCTTCATGCCACCGGACAACCTCCACCTCCTCGCTCCAGCAATCCAGCGGAAGCAACAACTCCTTCCAGACAAAATGCCACCGGGAACATGTATCTCGCTAATCCGAGACCATGGGGGAATAATTCTAGAGGGGGAGAGAGATCCTTCACGAGGAGGTGTGAGGAAGAAGGAGGGAGAGGGTGGCCTTTTATTGGAGGACGGGGGGGGGGGGTACCCCCTTCCCCATGGACCGCGCATGGGGGGTGACCCCTCACCTCCCCATTCATGTGGTGGTAACCCCTCCACATTGAAATGCCTCTTCACATTCACTTTTAAAGTCCCCACTTTAAATGCATTAAAATTCTCTAAGTTTAATGCTCTCTGATTTAATAAAACTCTTTTATTAAATTTATTCAGAATTTTGTTAATTACTTTAATTAACAAACATTCACATATAACCCCTTGCAATATTTCAATATCACATGCAGAACCACTTTCTGCAATTTCACCCGAAACAATTTCCGCTTTCTATCGAAACAATTCTTGCGCTTTGCAATTCTTTCGTCTGAAACATATGTGCTCCAAAATGGTGTCCGGTAACTCTTAAGTGTGTCACCCTACGGTTCGCGAATAATGCAGACACGATTGAGACTCCTCTCAGATCAATAATCAGAAGCGGGACCTGGAGGTCCATACTGACTCCTGCATATTCAACGATGACTTCTGTGATCGTGAGAACCTTTAACGCTTGTAATTTAATCCCTTTGTCTCTTGATATAATACATGTCCGAGATTCGATCATCGGTCTCCAAATACCTAGTTTGATCTCGTTACTGACATGCACTCTTTTCTCGTTCCCGTGATATAACATTCTAGTGATCACATCACTTGCTTGCAAGCTATCTCAATGTGATATCACCGAGAGGGCCCAGAGTATATCAATCCATCATCGGGATTGGCAAATTCCACTCTTGATCCATGAGCCTCAACATAACACCTTCGTAGCACTGAACCCATCTTTATAGTCACCCTGTTACAGTGTGACGTTTGATGTTACCAAGATACTCTTCCGGTGTTAGCAATTAACATGATCTCATGGTCTAAGGATAAAGATTACTTCGTATGATGTTATAGCAATGTAAACATAATGACTTGATCATAATGCTATACTTCGGATGAATGTTCATCACATCATTTCACAAATACTGTGGCCTTGTTATTAACAACATCCAATGTCCATGATCAGGAAACCTTGATCATCTTGTTAATCAACAAGCTAGTCTATAAGAGAGGCATAACTAGGAACCCTTTTTTTTATTAAACACACATGTATTGACGTTTCCGATCAATACAATTATAGCATGCAAAATAAACATCTATCATATATAAGGAATACATAATAACAACTTTATTTTGCCTCTCAGAGCATATTTCCTTCAGAAAGCCTTTCAAGAGAGCTTTGGGCTCTAGCTCCTCAACTGTCGTGGTGGTGTCACGACAGAGGCCATGGATAGGCTAAAGGTGGGGACTAATACACGCTAGGGGAATCCAGGGAGGGATAGTGGAGTGGTTCTCCACACAAAAGTTTGTATCGATCTCCTTCCAAGATTACAAGTGCTCCTAGAGCTATATTGGCGAGAGGAGGAAGAAGGACCTCTCTTACTCTCACCCGCAGATCACACCTGAAATCCTAGCTTAAACAGAATAGTAGCCAGCCCAACCCCCTTCTACAGAAGCCCCAGCCCCCTTTTATAGAGGAGGCTCGGTTTCTGCCTAGGGCATACGTGGAGGCATATTCCTAAGAATATGCCTCATCCGAAAGTGGTAAGCCGAC
This sequence comes from Avena eriantha, assembly GCA_910589775.1. Lineage (NCBI taxonomy): Eukaryota > Viridiplantae > Streptophyta > Magnoliopsida > Poales > Poaceae > Avena > Avena eriantha. Next base: position 140,655,072 of record OU342741.1, on the reverse strand, counting down.
CGGGGTGCTTTTCCCCCCGCGTCACACATGCTTTAACTACGTGAGCCTCTGCGGCGCCGTCGTCAGCTGACACGGACGCCGTTACCCTTGTCGGCCACGCCCCGGTGGTCCTGTCCTTGCTTGCTTCGCTCAGGCAGTGCGTACCGGGGCTCCTTTTGACCAGTGAGATTCCTTCCTTCTCCTAGAAGCTAGCTGTGACCCGGATCATGGTTGATCCGACCACAATTGTTCCTGCATACAAGTAAAACCTGTACTTCTGACTTACTGCTTAAGTCGGATGAGTCAAATGTAGGCGAACGCCCCTAGGTCTAGGTTACCCCGTGATTCGGCCTGCCTTGAGATGACCCAGCCAGCTTTCGCTTTGACCTTGCGAACCTCGGCTAACTCGACCTTTATACCCCGGCGCGACCCTACCCGGAAGTATCGCCCCAACATTAGTCCCCGAAGCTGGTGCGGCCTTAGCTGCCTTGGCAGCTAAGGCCACATCAGGTTCAATTTCAAGCTCCAGTCATTATTTCCGAGTTACCTCTTTACCTCGGATTTTATGGATTTACGTTCCCTTCGCACATTCCAAGTTTTCACTTGCCGGCCGAGTTACCACTTTAACTCGGAACCTATGGTTTTACTTTCCCTTCGCACATGCCAAGTTTTCACTTGTTGGCCGGGTTACCATAGTTCCATCCGGGTCTTGTTTCCTTCTCTCGTACGCCAACCCATGTGAGGGGTAATCATTTTGTCTTCTTATTTAAGGGCCTGCACAGTAACCACCGCAGTAATTGTCAGTTATCACTGTGCGTGGGTCACGTCATGCCTGCCTCCTCGTTTCTCGCATCACAGTGTCACGTCACAGGATTCTCGCCGCCCTGTGGCCCTCCGTGTGGCTCCCCACTGATTGGTCCGGACGGGTGATACACGGCCACTGCGTGTGGCTGGTCCACAGGACGTGATCCCACTCACCCCTGGTGGGAGCGGTTAAATAGCGGAGGGGTGCGTCCCTTAGGATATTTCCCCCTCTGCACCCCCTGCCCGTTGCTATTCTTCTTCGTCTTCCTCGCGACCGCGCCGCCGCCAGCACTGCCAAATAGCAGCGTCACTGCCGCGCTTCTCCGTCGCACCTCCGCGTCGCCGCCATCGCGACGCAAATTTCTCGCCACGGGTCCTCGCCAATCCCGGCCACTGTCCCTCGCCGCCTCTAGCGCCAGCGAGGGCCTCGAGGACCAGATGACGGAAGAAGAACTCGTCATCGCTGAACAAGAGATGGAGGAGGACGCCGTGGCGGAGGACCGCGGTGCGTGGGCCGGCTCCTGGGTCTGCTAGGACGACCTGGACTGGCTCTACCGGACCAGACGCATCCCCGCCGGCGTCGCCGCTCGGGTCGCCTCCGCCGAAGTAGCTCCCTCACCCAATCCGGGGGAGTTCGTCATGTTCTTGTCTCATTTTCAACGAGGCTTCGGGCTGTCGGTGAGCGATTTCTTCTAGGATTGGCTCAGTACCTACCAGCTCCAGCCGCACCATCTTCCAGCCAATGCCATTACTTCTCTCTCTGCCTTCGCTTCTATGATCGAAGGCTACACCAGACTGTGGCCCACAAAGGAGCTGTGGATCCGGTTTTTTCGGCCTTCGTCGCAATGTCATCCCCGACATCCACACTGATCCGGAAGACAAGCGGCTTACTCAGTTCGGAGCGGCCTCCATCTCTCCCCGGAGGTGTTCTGTTTTCCCCCGGGTCACCGGGTTAGAGTCTTGCAAAGGGTGGGCCCGAACGTTCTTTTACGTCCAGAACACAGGCACCGAAGATTTGATCCGGTTGCTCCCCTATACTCCGGGTCCACCTAACCCGGATCTGTGGGACGCCGTTCCCAGGAAGCCCACGGCCTTGGCCAACCAAGTGAACAAAAGGTTCGCGAAGCTGAAGGAGCTCGGGATACGCAACGAGGATGCCATGATCACTTTCGTGCGTAACCGAATCTCACCCCTCCAGAAGCGCACCCACAAGGTGTGCCACATGAGCTTCGGCCACAATCCTAACCGGACCTCATCCTTCGAGCTGAGCAACACGGAGATTTATCGCCGGGTTAAGGCTCTCTTCACCACTCACAAGGACTTCTCCTCTGAGTGGACTTGGGGGATTGAGCATTTCTGCCGTGGCCGGCTTCCTCCCATGGTATGTTTCATGTTGCAAACTTACCCCGGACTAATTACATGTCAGTTATTGTTGCATTTTTTGACTCTTTTGTTCGTTCTTTTCCTCAGCAATTCCTTCAGCAGACCCTCGAGGATGGCACCGATCTGACCCTTAAGTGGGCGCCGGACCGGGAGACCCCGGATGAGGAAGAGCCGGACCAGGAGATGTTCCTCCCCACGACTGACGCCACGAAACAACCCACGGGTAAATCCTCTTCTATTAGAGATTGGCCCGACGATGAAGCTGACTCGAATATTGAGGTGATTGAACCTTTTGAGGCTGTCCCCCTTTCTTTTGCTTTTCCGCCATCAGCTCACCCCGGCGGTCACATCCACGAGGATCCCCCTCTCGCTACGGGCGAACCTGTTCTGGTGGCATCGAAGAAGAAGCGCGGGGCTTCTTCAAGTTCTTCCTCCGGACCTTCCCAGCCCGTTAAAAGGCGAAAGAAGTCTGGGGACAAGACTGCCTCCAAGCCAGCAGGCAAGGCCCCAGCACGAAGGGCTTGGAAACCCAAGGAGGCCAAAACCTCGGATGCATAAGTCATTTTTTTCTTCCGTAACTTGTTTTTCCTTACTTCATCGTAATTTTTCTTCTGACATTGTTTGATTTTGCAGGGCTCCGGTGGAGGTCCCTCAAAGTGGATCCAGCAGCTCCTCACCTCTCCGGCCTAGCCATTCTCCCCGTCGCGACGACGAGTCACGTTCGCTGAGCCCTATTCCAGAGGGCTCTGCGGCCGCTCCGGGTTCAGCTCCAGCTCGGCAAGAGGAGGGTCACCCTAGAGCAGGGGGACCGGCCTAGCCGGAGCAACGACATCCATCACCTCGGCAACGCTGCAACCAGCAGCCACTGAGGTTACCTCGGCTCCAGCACCAGTTCCAGTATCAGCAACTAGACCAGCACCAACTCCAATTCCGGCATCAGCACCAACTCCGGCTGCGAAAACATCAGCGCCGACACCAAGTCCAGCAACGAGAGTGCCAGCGCCTAGTTCCTCTGCATCTTCCGAGTCTTCTCAACCTCGGCAAGGAACTACCCCGGCAATCTCTAAGGGGAAAACCGCTGCTACGGCTTCCTCTTCCCAGCAAGCCAAGGGCAAGAAGGCTCCAGACGCTGCCAAGCCCACTGCCGTCGAATCTGGGCAGCGTACCCTCGTATCGATGCTTCCTAAGAAAATACCAGCGGCGAAGGACGCCCCTGCCGAGCTAACCGATGCCCAGCAGTTGGTTCTACACACCAGCCCCGCCCTTGCCTTGGTGGAGTGGAAAGAAGCGCATGCAAAGGGCTTGGTGACACCCCATATGCCCACCGGTGAATGGTACCCTCTGAGCCTGATGGAATTTGTTATGAATTGGAACAAGGCGGAGATAGTTCAGGATTCTGATCTCCCGGAAAAGTTCGGCCCTGCCGAGTTTTCCGCTCAGATGAACACAACCACAAAGGCAATTAACCTCGCTGGACGAATGATGGAGGTACGCCGCCTTTCCTTTACAAGTTGTAGATAATAACCATTAGTCCCCGAGCCTCCGGGGGAGTAACTTGTTACTCGACCGGATGCTCTTTTTAGAAGACTAACGTAGGTCCATGAGAACTTCGAATATGCACACACCTAGAGCCGGGTTAAGTTCCACTTGGCCCGGATTTTAGTACACTTCGAATATGCACACACCTAGAGCCGGGTTAAGTTCCACTTGGCCCGGATTTTAGTACACTTCGAATATGCACACACCTAGAGCCGGGTTAAATTCCACTTCGCCCGGATTTTAGTACACTTCGAATATGCACACACCTAGAGCCGGGTTAAGTTCCACTTGGCCCGGATTTTAGTACACTTCGAATATGCACACACCTAGAGCCGGGTTAAGTTCCACTTGGCCCGGATTTTAGTACACTTCGAATATGCACACACCTAGAGCCGGGTTAAGTTCCACTTGGCCTGGATTTTAGTACACTTCGAATATGCACACACCTAGAGCCAGGTTAAGTTCCACTTGGCACGGATTTTAGTACACTTCGAATATGCACACACCTAGAGCCGGGTTAAGTTCCACTTGGCCCAGATTTTAGTACATTTCAAATATGCACACACCTAGAGCCAGGTTTAGCTCCACTTGGCCCGGATTTTAGTACACTTCGAATATGCACACACTTAGAGCCGGGTTAAGTTCCACTTGGCCCGGATTTTAGTACACTTCGAATATGCATCAAGCTGACTTAAGTTTCTATATCTCTTTTAGGTGACCACCAATCGCCGGAGTGCTGAATTCCAACGCTTGCTGGATACCCACAAGAATCTACGCACAAAGCAGGCTGCACTCATCGCGGAATACGAGAAAAGGGGTAAATTTCTTCCTTACCGCTTCCTCATTTTCCTTCAACCTCCTTTGCCGAACTAACTTATTTGTTTGGTTTCCGCAGCTGGGGTGGAGGCTGAGAACAAGATAATGCGGAAGAACTTGGAGCAGATCAAGGGTACATCCTTTTTGTCTGTCTTCACTGTGCTTTCTATCTCCTTTCCTCCTTGGCTCGGCAAACATTCATACCTCGGCACTGCCGGACCAACACACTATTTCAGCATCGCTTGAAGATAGTGTGCCCGTGCCTGATATGATGCTGCATTTTCTCAAACAAGCAGGGCAGCATCAAGCCGAGCTGAAGAAAAAAGATGATGAGCTCGCCCTCCTCCGGACCAAAGACGATGAGATTGCCGGGCTCAAGGCTGAGATGGCGAAGATGAAGGCGCAGCACCAAGCCGAGCTAAAAGAGGCTGGCCAGGACTACACCGAAGAGCGTGAGCGCCTCAACCTCCAAATTGCTAAGGACCGTGAGCTTCTTCATGAGGCCGAGGTCAAACTTGAGTCGGCGAATGCTGAGCTTGCGTAGCTTCGGAAGAGGCGTGATGATTGTACCAAGGAACTGACCCGGATTCACAGCTACATCTCACGTAATTTCTTTTCCCTTATCCTCCTTATTTCTCCGGGTTACTTCATACGTCTTGTTTTCTCAGCTTCGTCCTTTGCCTTGTTTCTCAGGCCACTTTCCAGAGGGTACTGCTATTGCGAGTGCTGCTGTTGCCAATTTCCGCCGAGAGAGGGGTACTCCCGTCGCTCCTGACGGTGAGAGCATTCCCTTCGACATGGAGGACCTATTGGTCAGCCTGTCCTCTCGCGTGGAAATCATTAAGAACTACGGCAAAGATCTCCTTGACGTTTCAGTCCGAGTCTTCAACACGTTTTGGCCTGCTGATGACGCTCTAGAGAGAGTTACACATCTCGCTGAAAAGCTTTTGGAAATCGAGACCCAGCTCGACCTCTAGAGAGAATCCGCTGGACGTGCTGCAGCTGATACTATCCTTCACCACATTCTGAGGTGGTATGAGAAGATAGATCTCAGCCTCCTTACACGCGTGCGCACAGGATCCAGATGGACCAATGATCCGGAGTGGGTGGCTCGGCGCCATGCTTGCGCCCACAGTCTCATCGAATATGCCCCATTCACGAATGGACTGAGGGTCCGAGCTTCCTGGAAGTCGCTGGTGATGAAGAGGTCAAGAATGTTGAGGATGATTCAGACGAGGACGGGGAGGACGATGCCTCGGATATCGAAGAGGGTGAACATGATGCCAAACTTCCTCCTGCTGCTCCTTGAGCGAAAAAACTCAAATATTTATCAGATCCCCGGTATGCCGGATGAAGTTGTATTCTAAACACAAGTGACATTTTGCTACTAAGTGCTTATGCCGGATTAACTTGGGCGTAGTCCCCGAGTTTCTTTTTCTTGTTCGTTCAATCTTTTGGCTCGGTTCGTGTCTACCTTGATTCGGTTTTATGACTTACGAATCCGAGCTTCAAAAATTGTCTTAACAATACTGGGAAACTTTTAGACTTAGCACCAAAATAAACTGCATAACAACTTGAAAATAAATGCAGGATTAGTTCGAAAAACAAACGTCGGGTCGAATAAATTCTTCTCCTTAGTCGTTTTTCATGTGCTACGCAATTCCAAACTTGTTCTCTTGCTTGCCATGAAGCCAATTCTTGTTGGACAGCAGCAAGTCGAAGAGTTGGGTTCTTGGTGCTCACACATTACTAATCCGAGTTAAGTAGAACAACTTATTCCAGTTGACGCGCAAAAAACAACAAGCACTATTAAGGCAGTCCCCGAGTTACTGCTCGAGGTGCCAACGTTTCATTGATAAGCTCATTGCCGACATACATACCGACATATGAGAAGACTCGAATACATACACTTCTTTAGCTAAGTGTAGAAAGGACGAAGTAGAGCTATATTCCATGGTCGCATAGATTCCTCTCCGGACCTGTCCGCCTTGTTCTTTTCCTGTGGCTTTGCATCTATAAGATAGTAAGAATCATTGTGCAATGCTTTGCTCACGATGAAAGGCCCTTCCCATGGGGGGGATAACTTATGCATACTCGTAGTACGTTGTACCAACCGGAGCACCAGATCGCCTTCCCGAAAGACCTGGGGGCACACTTTTCGGCTATGATAGCGTCGGAGAATTTGCTGATATATGGTGGATCTGGACAGTGCTAGTTCTCTCACTTCTTCCAGCAGATCAACATCATTTTGCCGGGCTTCTTGCACTTCGGCTTCTGTGTATTGGGTGACCCTAGACGAATCATGCTCTATGTCGGCTGGTAATACAGCTTCTGCCCCATATACCAGAAAGAACGGCGTATAGCCTGTTGATCGATTCGGAGTTGTTCTTAAACTCCACAGTACCGCTGGTAGTTCGTCTATCCAGCACCCCGCTGATCTTTGCAGCGGCTCCATGAGCCGGGGTTTTATCCCGGATAATACTAATCCATTGGATCTCTCCACTTGCCTGTTTGATGCGGGGTGGGCTACCGAGGCTACGTCCAGCCGGATCCTCTTATCCCGGCAGAAACGAGTAAGTGCTCCTTCCGCAAAATTTGTGCCATTGTCAGTTATGATACTGTGAGGATAACCGTACCTCAAGATTATATCTTTGAGAAACGTTACGGCCGTAGCTCCATCACATTTTCTTATAGGCTTTACCTCAATCCATTTCGTAAACTTGTCCACCATTACCAGAATGTGAGTCATATTTCCCCTTGCTGGTTTGAACGGGCCAACCATATCCAAGCACCATACGGCAAATGGCCAAGTGATTGGTATGGTCTTGAGTTCCGACATTGGCATATGTGTCTTGGTAGCGTACCTCTGACAACCATTACATTTTCTCACCAGATCTTCTGCTTGCTCTAAGGCGTTTGGCCAGTAGAATCCGAGCCGGAAAGCTTTTGCTACCAAGGCTCGAGATGAGGCATGATGCTTCCCCCTGATGTATATCTCGGATGATTTCAAGCCCCTCTTCCGGGTCAACACATCTCTGGAGGACATTGGTCACACTCCTTTTGTATAGTTCGGCATTGATGATCGTGTAGGACTTTGCCCTCCTTTGTGTTTGCCTGGACAACACTTCCTTCGTGGGTAACGTTCCATCTTTCAGGAATTGAAATATAGGTAGTGCCCAAGCTGGTATGGTTCGCACAGGGAATACATCCTCGTCTATCTCCATCTGATCCACTGGCATAACCTCAACCGGATTTTGCTGAGCAGTCCCCGGGTCTTGCGAAGCAGTCCTCGGGTTTACCGAAGTAGTCCCCGGGTCTTGCAAAGCAGTCCTCGGGTTTACCGAAGTAGTCCCCGGGTTTGCCGAGGCAGTCCCCGGGTCCGACGGACCACTTCCCTTGTCAATGTCCATGGGCATAACTCCGGATTCTGCGTCCTCCGGGACATAGATTGACTCGGATTCTGGGGATGGCCAGATAGATGGTTTCCTGAGGTGTTCTAATGCTACACCCGGTGGAATTGCCTGTCGGGTTGACCCGAGCTTCGACAGCATGTCGGCAGCCTCATTTTCCACCCGGGGTACATGGTGAAATTCGCATCCCTCAAAGTAACCAGATATCTTCTGCACACGAAATCTGTACATTGCCATGTTCGGATCAAGGGCGTCCCACACTCCCGACACTTGCTGCACCACCAAGTCCGAGTCGCCAAAGCATATGATCCGACGTATCCCAATTTCTTTTGCTACCTTAAGCCCATGCACAAGTGCTTCATACTTAGCGACATTGTTTGATGCGGTGAAATGGATCTGTAGTACATATTTCAACTGATCCTTCTTTGGCGATGTGAGTACAACTCCGGCACCTAGCCCGGTTTTGGTTTTTGATCCGTCAAAGTGCATTCGCCAATAGTTCGGATCTGGAAGTGGCGATTCATATTGTACCTCAGCCCAATCCACGAAAAAGTCCGCCACTGCTTGAGATTTGATGGCCTCTCTTCTGTCATATTGTGGCGCATAAGGAGCTAGCTCAATTGCCCATTTTGCAGTTCTGCCACTCGCATCCTTGTTACTCATTATCTCGGATATGGGGGCCTCACATATGACTCGGATAGGATGCTCCTCAAAGTAGTGCTTCAGTTTCTTGGCGGCCATGTACACGCCATATGCCACCTTTTGGTAATGTGGATAGTTCTGCTTTGAGGCAGACACCACCTCGCTCAAGTAATACACCGGCCTTTGCACCGACTTACCTTCCTCATCGCGCTCCACCACTATCACTGCACTTACAACTCGGTTGGTTACGGCTATATAGAGCAACATTGGCTCCTTCGGTAGTGGTGAGGCTAGCACTGGTGCCGTGGCTAACATTCTCTTCAGGTGGGTAAAGGCTTCATCGGCCTGTGGCATCCAAACGAACTTATCCGACTTTTTCATGAGTTGGTAAAGAGGCAGCGCCTTTTCTCCCAACCGACATACAAACCAACTTAACGAGGCCAGACAACCCGTGAACTTCTGGACATCATTAAGACACTTCGGCAGTTCCATTCGTTCGATGGCCCGGATTTTGGTTGGATTAACCTCGATACCTCGGCTGGAAACAAGAAAACCGAGCAATTTCCCAGCCGGGACACCGAAGGTGCATTTTTCCGGGTTAAGTTTCATCAACCTCCTTAGGTTCACAAACGTTTGCCTGATATCATCAAGGAGCGTTTTGCTTTCCTTGGTCTTGATAACCACATCATCCACGTACACCTATACATTTTGACCTATTTGGTCGTGCAAACATTTTTGCATACATCTTTGGTACGTTGCCCCTGCATTACGTAAACCAAAGGGCATGGTGCGATAGCAATAAGCCCCATACGGGATAATAAACGCAGTCTTTATTTGATCATCCGGATTCAGTATCTGGTGGAAACCAGAATATGCATCAATGAATGACAACAGTTCACACTCAGCAGTTGAGTCTATGACTTGATCTATTCTTGGCAGCGGAAATGGATCTTTCGGACATGCCTTGTTTAGGTTTGTGTAATCGATACACATACGCCAAACCACTGCCACGTTCGGGTCATCCTTCTTCTTTTCCACCAGCACCAGATTAGATAGCCAATCCGGGTAAAGGACCTCCATGATAAATCCTGCAGCTAGCAACCGAGCTACCTCATCCCCAATGTCTTTCCTCCTATCTTCGGCGAAGCGGTGGAGAGGTTGCTTCACCGGCTTAGCTTCGGGTCTCACATTCAAAGAGTGCTCAGCCAACTCCCTCGGAACACCTTGCAAGTCCTGTGTGGACCAAGCAAAAATGTCCCGATTCTCACGGAGGAAGCTGACGAGCTCGCTTTCCTATTTATCATTTAACCTGGCACCAATTGTTATGGTGCGCTCTGGGAACATGTCATCAACATGAACCTTCTTGGTATCTTTCGTGGCCTGGAAAGAGACACTTCCATGCGGGTTACTCAATGCCGGCATATACTGCTGCGCGGACTGAGCCAATGCCGCCACCTCTTGAATTTTCCTTTTTTCCTGCGCAATCACAAGTGACTCGGATAAGTTTGACCCGGCCGACGCACACTCCATCGAACGCCGGAAATCCCCCGCAATGGTAATTACTCCGTTTGGTCCGGGCAACTTCATCTTCAAGTAGCTAACATGACAGCTTGCCATGAACTTGCTCAGGGCTGGCCTTCCGAGTAATGCATGGTAAGCACTTTCCAAGTTCACCACCTCGAACTCTAAATTTTCGGTTCGGCAGTTATCCCTTGTGCCGAACAAGACGTCAACCCGGACCTTGCCTATTGGCTCGCAAGAAATACCAGGCACAATACCATGGAAAGTTGTCCTCGTGGCCTGGAGCATGTTCTCCGAGATACCCAACTTGCGCATTGTGTCCGCATACATGATATTAATGCTACCGCCATTGTCGATCAACACCTTTGAGAATCTAATGCTAGGTCCAATGAATGTCGGATCCAGCACCAACGCATACGAACCAGGGCTTGGCATGAGCTTGGGATGATCCCTGATGCTCTAGGTGATTTCCTGATCGGACCAAGGCATGTACCTTGTCACTACCGGCATTACTGCATTCACCTCCATATGCCTACGCTGTAAGCTTTTTCTATCGGTTTCCTCAGTGGTAAACACACAATAGCTCTGATGGTGTTCCCTGTACTCGTTTCTCCCCTCATTTCCGGGGTATCTCTGATCCGGCTGATGCTGATTTTCTACCTGATGTACTGCATCCCTTCTCTCATTGTTATCATACCTCGGCGGAGGGGGAGGCAACATTAGCTGTTGCGTGTTTGCTCCGGAGAGCAGTTGCTACCGGGGTAACTCCTGCCGAGGCTGATCATTTCGGGGTGCCTGAGCATTCCCCGATCCACCTTGTTCGATCTTGCGCATCCACTCACATTGCCTCGTCGTATGACCCGCTGGATTGTTCGGATTCGGTGTATGGAACTTACACGGCTGGTCCAACATCGACTCATAAGTATACCTCGGATAGTCTTTCCTTTCTTGCCACTGCTTCTTTTGCTCTGGTGTCCATGTCTTTTTGCCATCGTTTCTCGGAGTCCACTGCCCTCCAGTGCTTTGGCGTTGACTGCCCCCTGCTCCAGGCTGATCTTGACTCACAGCTGCAACTTGATGCGAACCGTATCTATGATCCGGTCTATCATCTCTCCTTTTTCCTCTGTAGTCATTCCTTCGGGATGATCCGGCTCCATCTCTCTGATAGTACTCATCGTTTGACTCGTTTGATACGAGCCTAGGTTGAGTCGGATCACCCAGTGCATACGAATCTGCAATCCGGATCATCTTTGCCAATGTAGTTGGCATTTTCCTTTGTAACTTCATCCACAACTCGCTTCCATACCTGCACCCTTGTGCAAACCATGCTATGGCCTGTGATTCAATCACGCCCTCACATGAATTTCTCACTGTGCACCACCGGGTTAAAAACTCGCGATCTGTATCATTTGGCCTTTGCTTGCACATAGCTAGGGTCTGTGGCCTATTTGGCCTTTGATACGTACTCGAAAAATTGCTGATGAATATCTCCTCGAAATCTATCTAGTAGTTGATGCTTCCTGGTGGAAAATTGTTCAGCCACACTCTTGCCGAGCCTTCCAACATCTGGGGTACATATCGTACAGCCCATCTTAGGTTACCAGTGGCAATTTTCACAGCCGTAGCATAATTTATCAGCCAATCCTCCGGCTTTGTACTGCCGTCATACGTCTTCGTGCCCCTGGGTAGCTGGAAGTTGGGTACCGGTGGCTCCTTCATGATCCGGGGTCCAAAACATGCTGGACCCGGTGGACCTTGACATTCAATTTGTTCCGACCTATAAAGTCGGTCCAGTTTCAACGTGGTGTCATCCGGCATCAAATCCCTGCTCCCCAATCTTGACCCTATCACATGATAGTCCGTCCTTGGGTATCCCGCGTTTACCATTTCCGAGTCTCCATCATTATACCTGTCTTGCTCTCTTGGAGCGCCTTTCTATTGCATACCTCGGCCAGCACTTTGCTCTTGCCTTGGTACATTCCGCTGCTGTGGTTGTCCTGCTCCCGCCGAGTTTTGCTGTCCGGCGTTGCCGTTGACAACGTTCCCTTGACCGGCATTGCCTTGGTCGCGTTTACCTCGGCCAGCTTCACCTCGGCTCACACTCGGACGATCTGTTTGTTCCGTCTGGCCGAGGTTACCACCTCTTCTCTCCTTGGACCACCATGAGGAGATGATACGGCTCCAGCAGATTTCTCCGGGTTACCCACCGCCGAATGGATGATCTTGGAGGCCCCAGCTCTCTCTGGGTTAGCCCTGAGCAGTTCCTCGTTTTGCCTGTTCGCAATCCGATCCAGCTCGTTAACCCTATCTTGTTGTCTTTGCCGGGCTTCACCCGTCAGACCCTCCAACTCGGATGTAGCTACATCCGCTGCTCTGAGGTTCTTTGCCGGGGTACTGTACCTCGGCAGCCCCACGGACAGACAGTTTTCTGATACCTCAATTCCAGTATCACCCTCTCTGTTCATCTCGCTCATGAGATTTCTCCCCTTCACTTTTACAGCGTCAACTTTGTTCGCCTTCGCGTACTCGCGCAGCGTCATATTCAACGACTGCTGCGCCGCAGCTATCTTTTTTGCGCCCTCTAGGATTTTTTGCCTAGTTTCTTCCAGCTCGGCCTGCGCTCGAGCTGGATCTACCACTGCTACTACAGGGTTTTCCAAGCTATCCATTGCTTCCCTCAACATGTTCTCTAGCCTCTCTAGTGGAGGACCTCTTCCTTTCCTTGGTGCCTTAGGCGTTACCTCCGGATCTGGCGCCGGATCCTTGCTCGCGCCTGCACCTGGCGCAATCATCATCACCTCTGCATGGTCCGGGGAGTGAGCGATACGCGTCCCGGGGACCACGATGAGGGGAGGCTCCCCCGCATCGATGACATGACGCGGATGAACACCTGATACGTCCACGTCAACGTAGACCTTGTGCGCGCCGAGCTTGACGAAGAGGCCGTTGCACGGAAGAGGGCGCGTGCCAAAGCAGCCAGCATTGTCGCTGACGAAGTCCCACGCTCCAAAGCGCTGAACGAGCCCGGAGACGATGCGTTCGCCGGTGCCGATGATGTTTCCCGTCCGGATCTTGACCCCTGCTAGCGCCGCTAGCCCCACGGTGGGCGCCAACTGTCGTGGTGGTGTCACGGCAGATGCCATGGATAGGCTAAAGGTGGGGACTAACACACGCTAGGGGAATCCAGGGAGGGATAGTGGAGTGATTCTCCACACAGAAGTTTGTATCGATCTCCTTCCAAGATTACAAGTGCTCCTAAAGCTGTATTGGCGAGAGGAGGAAGAAGGAGCTCTCTTACTCTCACCCGTAGATCACACCTGAAATCCTAGCTTAAACAGAATAGTAGCCAGCCCAACCCCCTTCTACAGAAGCCCCAGCCCCCCTTTTATAGAGGAGGCTCGGTTTCTGCCTAGGGCATACGTGGAGGCATATTCTTATGCCTCCTCCCAAAGTGGTAAGCCGACCGGGGTGTTTTTTCCACCGCGTCACACATGCTTTAACTACGTGAGCCTCTGCGGCGCCCTCGTCAGTCGACAGGGGTGTCGTCACCCTTGTCGGCCACGCCCCGGTGGTCCTGTCCTTGCTTGCTTCGCTCAGGCAGTGCGTACCGGGGCTCCTTTTGACCAGCGAAATTCCTTCCTTCTCCTAGAAGCTAGCTGTGGCCCGAATCATGGTTGATTCGGCCACAACTGTTCCTGCATACAAGTAAAACCTGTACTTCTGACTTACTGCTTAATTCGGATGAGACAAATGTAGGCGAACGCCCCTAGGTCCGGGTTACCCCGTGATTCGGCCTGCCTTGAGATGACCCAGCTAGCTTTCGCTTTGACCTTGCCGAACCTCGGCTAACTCGGCCTTTATACCCTGGCGCGACCCTACCCGGGGGTATCCCCCCAACATCAACGCTATTACAATTTTTTATGAATAATTTAAATTACGGAAGTTCGGAAAGAATGTATGATTTTCACTAATCGTATTTTCTCTAATTTATTTTCAATTTGGACTTTTTGTTTAGTGCTTGATTGAAGGACTCATAGATTTTGGTGAGGTGGACTCATTGAGTAGATGCAAGATTTTCCAATATTTATGTAGCATCAAGTTCTGAACAAGATCTAAAATAGTGACATGAGTCAGGGGACAATCACTCCACTAAAGGTTAATTCTTATGCAAAACATACTTTTGTTACTTCATTTCTCTGCAAACTCTTATATAAATTCCAGACTACCTTACATATACCATATGTGATCTCTCTAAAGTAATACAAAGGTTAAGGTTTGTATAATTCACTAAAGGCACAACCTTGAAGTACAGGTTGGACTGATTCTTATTCATTTGGCTTCAAAATTTAATGTGATGAGTGATACTGGCAATATAATCTTCTAGGCCTACTTCCTTTTATGACTTCCAGAACTCCTTTTTTACTATTACGCTCCTCACGTTTGCTATCACTAGCTTACTTGTTCATGCATGCTTCAAAAACCCGGACAAGACAATCCACTTGTGGAGTCAAAGTTCAAATTAACCTTCTTATCTCACTTTTGGTGCAACTTGTCCAATTTTTGTTGGACATAAATACTATGATAGTCATTCTTGCATCCTTTTATTCCAAAAACTCAACTCCTTGCGGATTAATAAAGAGCAACAATATAAGACATTGTTAAAGATTCTTTCCAAGATATTCATTATAAGAGGACATTTAGCATGTATTGTCCTTGAAAATCACTCCGAGCATAAAGAAAGTATGATAGAACCACTTGTTTTGCCAGATAAGAAGACAACAATAATTCAAGAATTTAAGTATCTGTTTGTCTCTTAAAATGTTTTTAGAAAGCATGCAAGTTTGTGTGCTATAATTTTGTAGAATTTGGTGCCATTTCTAATCATATAATTGTTTTATCTTGAACCAACGAATTTGAGAGAATGATGAACCATGTATTGCCATATTATAACATAGTTTCTTTTACCATATGGTGTAGTAAATATATGCATTCTATTTGGCCTTGGAGTTTATATTAGTTTTTCATGATTAATTCAGTATCCCAAGCGATCTGTGTGCAATAGATAATTGCAGCCATTATTTTCTTGCATCTCTACCATGCTGACTGATGCTTCACTATGATTAATGACACCTAGCTTGCCTTCGCTTCCTAAGATTCTTAACTTTGGGCAATCAAGGTCGTGAACCATGCCTCTCAGGGCATCACTCCTTAGTTACTCGTTTCTAATTTGTGTAAGTTTGTACTTGAGTCTAGAAGTTTTTTAGGTGACATACTTGGCATCTCTAACCTTTACTCAAGTAAAGAACTATTAGTCGGTGTGATTCCAATTATATAACACACAAAAAATGATTGTTCTTATTGTTTACCATGTATAAATGTGTACGCTATTAAATTACTTACATACTTATAAAGACCGAAAGGATAGTAAGGTTTGCTGATGTTACCAAATAAATCCATGTACATGCTTCATCATCCATAGTGATGCTCACTGTATTTGCTATTGTATTTTTTCCTAAATATTGGGCGTGGCAACGAGCGCTTTCATGGTCTAGTTTGCTCTCAATCTTAATGAAATGACAAAGCTAATACTCCCTTCGGCTCATATTAATAGGCTCAACTTTATCTAGATATGTATGTATCTATTTAAGTATTTAGACTAAATGCATTAGTATCTACACACATTTAAGACTATTAATATGGACCAGAGGGAGTCACATAAAACCATCGCTTTTGTGCTAAAATTTAAAAAAACCACTTTAGTTATGTTATTCTGTAGATGTTTTGCAATTCGTAGTAAACTCAATTTGAACATGAATTGACACACTAGTGAGACCCAGTTGTCAGGCCCTATTTGGTGAGGTGGATAGGACCCCCTTGTCAGCCCAATTTAAAAAACCAAAAGGTATTAAAAGAATAAAAAATCAAAGAAATGGTAGATCGTCTCCTCCAGTGCACCGGGCGCTACCGCCTCCCTGCTCCCGGCCGAGGGCCATCGCCATGCTGTGATGCCAGCCTGCTGCGTCGTGGCTGCCCTTGCTGTGCTGCCCGCCTGCTATGCCGCAGCCGCCCTATGCATGCTCGCAGTCTAGACCCATAGTTGCATCATCCTCCTCGCAGCAAGATGGAGACGAGGTGGCCGGCGAATTGGCCGGTGGCGAGCCGACGATGCCGGAGATGGGGATCATGAGGCTAAGGCTGAGACAGGGCAGTGACGGTCTACAAGTTTAAAATTATTTTTTTATTTTTAGTATATTTTGATTTTTTTTAACTGGTTGACTAGTAGGTCTCAGTCCACTCAGCAAAATGGCATGACAACTATGTCTCAGTAGTCGTCAAAATCATTTTAGTGCCAACTGCAAATAAATTGGTAGAATAATGGTCACATTTTGCTAAAGAAATGCAATGGGACTTTTTTTCAAAATTTTAGCACAAAATTGATGGTTTTATGCT
This sequence comes from Avena eriantha, assembly GCA_910589775.1. Taxonomy (NCBI): domain Eukaryota; kingdom Viridiplantae; phylum Streptophyta; class Magnoliopsida; order Poales; family Poaceae; genus Avena; species Avena eriantha. The sequence goes on along the minus strand of OU342741.1, from coordinate 140,638,528 downwards.
ATTAACTTGAAATTACATGCAATCCTTTTGCATGTTCTTGAAAATAAAGTAACATGCAATGTTGAGGTAGTCTTTTTTTCTTTTGGAGAGGAAGGTCACGCCTCCCAGGCCTATAGCATTTTTTTGCGAAATTTCATCGATCTATTAATAATCATTAACAATAGTACAAATAGTTCCAAAATAATAATAAATTACATAAGTTTTTGCACCACGTAGCGATGCCTACAAATACTAGCGCTAGTCAAAGGCGCGACACCATCTTTGCCCCTCCATCACCAGAGACAGTTAAAGCTCGTCGTAATAGAGCTTGTTATAGTAGAAAGATGAGAAGTCATCATTCACCCCAAAGGACCAATTCTCTAGAGCAGCAACCATCCAAATGATGACAAACGTAGACTGAAACCACACAAACGAATACGAAAACCGACCAGGTGAGAGACCATGGTCCGACACATCTCCAAGGTCCCAAGGCCACCAGAGGCAGAGCGGAACGACGGCGTCACTGGCGAGGGGGACGAAGAACTCAATGGGTTTTAGGGTCGCTGCCTCACGATCGCCTCTCTCTTCCTCACATACCAGTTGGCCACAGTCCGAGCATTTGCATTAGTTGATGTACATTCATTCTTTTATTAAACTAGATTTAGGGATGCGCCTTGGCACACGATCCCGTTGACTTTGAGCCAATTTGGCGATTATAGTTAAAAAAATAACAACAAAATGTTTGGCTCTAGTGTCAAAGGCTCAAATTTAATAGATGGTTTCAAATGAAATTATAATTCAATTGTTATACGAACAAATTTAAAATGATGTGCAAGGTGAACACTGGGTAGCTAAAGTTACCTAGGCAGATCTATATCTTAATGCTGATATGTATCGGACGACAAAAGAAACAACATAAATATCAGTGGCTAGTAGCAACATCAAAAGTCAACCAGCTAATGGGCTCAAAAGTTGTTCATAGGTGATGTGGAAAGCTACCAAGTTCTGCTCCATATTCTTCCTGATTTTTTTGGCCAGACAGTCTGCAGAGACCATTTTACCTAGACTTCCCCCTCCGAAGACATGATGCCCTAACACCACAGAAAAGACGGAAACATGCAACAAAATATCAAATTCCACAACACAATGCTTGAAGGAGAAATGAACACTTATTGAGACATTGAGTGTAACCGATGTACTCCCAGTAATAGTCATGAATAAATATCTTTAGATATATTAAAAGCTTGAACTCAACAATAACATTTACATACCATAATCTTGAAAATGTACTATTTATACCCTTTCCATTTCTCAGATTTATAGTGAATATAATAGTAGAAAATTAGTAGCAAATATGAGTAATTTTAAAAGCATAAGCGCATGTATATCAAATGGAATCTAGATACGTTATTCAGAGATATAAAATATACTTAAAATATGAAAACGGTACTTCACAGCTGCCGGGTAGATTCAACCAAGACAAAAATTGAGGAGAATAGGGGAGGCGGGTGGCGTGTGGCAAGATTGCTAGAGAAAAATCATTAAGCTAAAAAGTTAACCTCTACTATTTTTCATCAAATTAAAACCTAACTACCTCTCATAACAATTGAGGACATCGGTACCATCATGCAAACTTAGAATTATAGGGTAGGGTAATGTTGACTGTCTCGGCTCAGGTATAAGATCACAAAGAATCAAAAGTTGTATAATAGGAGTCCTTTGTGTTGTGATCTAAATAGACTTTTTCAGCTTTTACTCTGTTTCTTTGCCAATGCATATGGCTTACTTAGTTCTGTTTGTTCGTATATACAACAAGAGATTGGGTATATTGTACAAGTTTAATCATTTTATCAAGCAAGTCTAATTTACATCGATAATCGTTCTATATTGTATACAACTACTAGAACAAGTCCATTCAATCATTCCAGAAGTATAATTGGTGTTATGGGGAGCTTCTGAAAGATATACTATCCTTTCAACTAAAGTTGTCAGAATCGTGATTCTGAATCGGATCAGAACCTCTATGGTAGGATCATAGATCGTAGGATCATAACTTTTAGAATCGTGAAATCGTAGATTCTACCTAGTAGAATCGTAGAATTGATCCACTCAATTTGGGTCATAAAGTCGTAGAATCGCATGGTAGAATCACGATTCTGACAACTTTGTTTTCAACACTTTATTTTGGTAGCATCTATACCTTCTTGAAGATGTAAAAGTAGCTGCATAGTCGAGGGTACATGTTTGTTAAGATGTAGATTTTTGTACAACCTGTACCAAAGGAGAAGTACGCATCCTGTTTACCATGTTGCTACTTGATAAATACATACTTGACCCTAAAGGGGCAGTATATACTTTGCTTGTAACATTCATACATATTTCTTTGGTGACAAGCGGTATATACTAATTCGAATAATAAGTGAAGGCAGGAACAAAATATTGTATGTTTCTGAACGATAATAAGTATATACTTCTTCGCAAAAGATAACAACACCCGCAACTATGAAAAAGGTACAGAAAGGAGATCATGTTGAAGTATATACACCTTTTTTAACAGATGGAGTCGTGTTTATCATCTAGTGAAGCATATACTCATTTTAATGAATAACCAATCAAAGTTTAAAAAACTTGTACAAACCAGGAGCTAGCCTTTGTCATGGTGGCAGAAGTGGTCGGGGAGCATGAGGTATCAGAGCTGGTCGGCGTCGTTGCGGTCCCTGCGCCCATTGCGCTGCCCTATAATTCAGCGTTGCCGACCTCGCCCCAAGTTGACGAGTACTTCGTGGTAATCCTCACAATACAGATTAGAGACCACCCGGTTCACCTACGGTGCCCACCTCTTGTACTCTGATGCGTTGATATCTACAAAAACAAAAGATATGAACATATAAACCTCCATCAGAGCTTGCATGGTATATAAATTATCCTAATTGGCTTATCTATGACCTAGAAGAATAATCCATATTAATATTTCTCTATTTAGGCCAGCTGTGAAAGTAAATATAATTATATGACTAATTAGGATATCAAGCACAAATATTATGAGCATAACTGAGTCTGTCAAGAGCATTAAAAAACTACCTAGGTCGAGTACATGCACATTTAGTATTTACAAAGTACATCTATTTGGAACCTAACAAAATTTGGGATAGCTGTCCTCAATACTGTAGAACCCGAAAGCTAAAGGTAGTGCATGACAGAGAAGGATTCTAGAAGTTAGTCAACTGAATCTCTTCTTTTAGTTAGCTAAAATACCCACAAGCATACGGTCCAAATATGGCTCTTATATGTATGAATAGAGGGAGTAAAATATGCCGATAGGGTTGCTTTAATTGGCAATTACTTGAACAGAGGGAGTAAAATATTAGAGAATGTTTTGTCTCCTCTCTAATAATAAATACCCTAAATTCGCATTCTATGATAGGAGAAGCTGGACCAGTATTTGCTATGATAACATATATGACACTAAATTCCTGATAACCGCAACATGATAAAACTTTCTTCTATAATGAAATAGTATTCTGAGCTCTTGGCTACACATGAGTGTCGTAATTACTCGGATAATGTAGTGCCATCGGAAAAGAACATGCTAATAAATATGAATACACCTAAAAAAGATTGTCGAAAAAGTTATAAAGATCTAAAGATAGGAGACAATAAACACACCATGTGTCTAATATTCCTGGCTGCATATTGAAAAGTAAGTATACATTAGGTGGGTTAATGTGTCTCAATAACATAGATCAGGTCACACATAAAACACATGAAAAATAAGATAAGGAGCAACACACTGTATCAAGCTTGTGCCAAGCTTGGCAGGATCAAAGAAACAGAGAGCTTGTACAAAGTATCAAGAAAAACATGCGGATTCAGAAGGCATGGAACATCTAAGTTCAGAAATAGATAAATACTAAAAGTTGAGAATTCATCAGAAATTCCACTTACTCGAAGACCTTGACACTGTCACTTCTTTCTGTTTCGTGTCACAAACTCAGAATGATATTTGTTTAACAATTCCATTAACAAAGCTATATTTGCACTGCCATAATAAATTCACGTAACTTACAAAAAGGCGAAACAAACTGTGAGAGACCGGCAAACCTAAAACATAAAACACATATACATGTGCGTGACATGCATGCAATCACCTGGTCAGGCTGAACATAAGGAGCCAATTTTGGAAATAGTTCCTTTCGCACATATGAACGCTCAACAACCTTGGAACCACTACACAAAAAGAGAAAGCACATCAATAAGAAATGCAAGGATCTTCTATAAATTACCGTCGGATGGGGTTGATGGAGGAATGGTAACAAGACCCCATACGATGGACAATAATGCAGAAGAAGATCTAAGTTAGGACATCCCGGCACTTGTTTCTCACTGTTGCATCAGAGATTTCTAGGGGTTGATGGAGAAATACAACCTTGGTTAAAATACTACAAGAGAAGCTATGAGAAAATGTAACAACCTCGGACCCTACGCTCTAAGTTCAAGCCTGGATGAACCAAAAGTGGTTAAAGAAGTACAGCGGGGGCCCAGGGCCTACCACGTGTAGGCCCGTCGGCCGCCCTAACCACTTCCAAGAACATCGGGACAAGAACGAGCGGCGTAGGCAACAGGCGAAGAGATCAAATACATACACAAGTGAGTATGTATGCAAGCTACCGTACAACAGTTCTCAGAGCCATACCATCTAAAAGAAATAGAAATATTGCAACGCCATACGGCAAGATCCAAATATCCTAGATAGTTATAATAGTGTAGGATATCTCCTCATACATCAATCAACAGAGTATCAAGCGGAAGCGGGAAACAAGATCCGAGTACGGATAAAAAGCAAATCGGCATAAGATGCCACATAAATAAGCACATCCCGCCCACAGATCTCACGGATCCCCATCCCCGGAATCTCTACAGCGAGTGATCGTTGCCAACATCATCTGTCTCCTCCACCCAGTATCCATCTTGCGAATACAACTGTTCATGTAAATCAAACAATTCATCGTGTGAGACCCTAGGGGTACTCAGCAAGTCTTTATGCCTCTAAAGGGGACATATACCTGGGGTGACGCAATTGCAACAAAAGATAATAACTAACAAGCCTATAGATACTCGCTAACCATCCGCCTAACCAAAGATAGGAGGATGTCCGTTAATTAGAAACAACAATTATAACAGTATAAAGTAACATATCCATCCTCCTTCTCGCTTACCAACGAGAAAGCGGACGAACAACTCATCCGTTGGCAGTTTTATTACTCATTCCATGAATGTTGCACTATTTACTAGTCAGATATTTAGTTAAATTAAAGTCGGTACTTTAGTTATACTTGTCTATGATCGAGAAACTGTGCTCCAAGTCGTCCATGACCGCAGACACGGCTTTCAGAAAGATTTACCCTGCAGGGGTGCACAAATAGCAACACACACTCGATCAACCTCGGAAAAACCAACTCAAAACCCAATGAGGCCTTCACGACAAAGCGATCACAGGATTCATAAAATATTTCAGGGGGCCACCCCACTAAGCTACCCGCAACGAAGTTGGTCGGCTCCGGAATGGACCCAGGGTTTGTGTGGACGACGGTAAACGACTGGGAACCCGAAAGTGTGACTGGGCTTGTCGATACAGCGAAAACGTGTCACGATCCAAAATAGTACAGGTGCTCCACGCACAATCTTAAATAAAACAGTAAAGCATGGCATAAGTACAAGATAGTAATAAAGCCCCAAACTACTTTGTGGTCTCAAGAAATAGAAATGAATCAAGCTCTGGCTCAGGGGGGTCCATAAGGCCTCCCGAATGTGGATAGTGCGAATAGTCAAGGAACAGGAATCAAGTACTCAGGGTCCTACGGGACACAAGTGGACATAAAAACCAAATGACAGATATGGCCCACCGGTGCCTCTTTCATTAGTTATCCCATTACTACTCAGGTTAAGTTGTTTAGGTACCTCGTTATCCACCAGACACTCACATACCCTACACATGCTGTTCTACGACTCGCATGGCTCAAACAACTCCTGTAGTAATGGCTCATGGGATGGAGGAACAAGCTCGGTGGGGTTTAAAAGTAAAGGCTATGCAGTGCTTGGGATTCAATTTAATGCAATCGCGACTCAATGATGCAAGAATAAGATAGAGGCAATAGGTACTATATGTATGCAAGCATGTGGTAGTGCTTGCCTGACAGCTCAGTTGAAGCGAGAGATGGATCTGGGTAGTACTCCTGGGATTCCTGATATTTCCCCTACTCGGCGTCTATTCGAAAAAAGAACCAAACAAACAAGGGCCAACATAAATAAGGTGCACAAGCATATGAATAAAATACGACAAGCAAACAAGCATGCCATGATGAATGATGCACAAATTACATGGCAATAATGTACCATGGCACGGGTGAGGTGTGGAGATAAGAATAAATCATTTTATTAATTATTTGGTCAAGTTTTATTGCCATAAACAGTTCTGACTTTTAATAATGACATGATGCATGCTTCAATTCATATCATGGAATGCATAACCAGAACGGGCTCGTCACGCTGATCGATTTAGACATATTATTTGCCAAATTTGGAGTTATAGAATTAAAGTTATTAATTAATTGAGAAAAGGCATTTTTATTGCAATTTAACAATTTCGAAAATTTAAATTAGTCAAACATTATTTTGGATGGCATATTTGGACACCTCACATTTTTCTGATTTAAAAACATATATCATTTGTATTAATTGGATTTATTAATAAAAAGTTAGTAATTTCTGGATTTAAAATCATATAAAACATTTCTGAAAATATTTTGATTAAACAGAAAAAGAACAAATACTTTTTATACTCAGAGAGTTTTAGCCACAACCGCTGATGGGTGGGGCCGCGCTGAGCTGGTGAAAACTACGCGCGGCAGACTTTTCGCACCGCGGGGTGGACTAGCCGAGGAGACAAACAGGTGGGGCCTGCGGTGATCTGGCAGAATCGACGCACGGCAGGCTTTTCTCACCGCAGGGCTGTCTAGCCAGGGAGATAGACAGGTGGACTCGGCGGCCATACGGACCCACGCGACAGTGGCTGAACGGGCGGGCACCACGCGGCAAAGCCGGGGACCGCGGGTTGAGGCCAAGATTTTTGCGGGTGCCTTTTTGTAAAACGACACAGCCGATGACATGTGGGCCTGGACATGAGCGCGGGATGAAACGCAAAAAGGGTGGGGGGTTATACGGAAAACCGCCACTGGGTACTGTTTTTTTCACGCTGGTGTCTGACGAAACTGTCGACGCGCGCGCGACAGAAACAGAGGCACAGCCGGGGATCAACCTCGTGATCTAGCGCACGCGCGGCGGCGGCTACCGCTGCGGCTAGCGGGGGTTGTTGCCGGGTAAAGGCTACGCGGCTAGATAACCTCTCTGTGGCGCGACGGCGGAAGCGACGACACACACAGAGAGCGCTCGGTAGAACGTTCTGCTCGTCCAGGAAGAGACGATGCGCGAGAGGATGTCAGGGGGGATCGGAAGCTCACCGAGAGTGTGTTGGTGGTGGTGGTTCAGCCTGGAGCGCAGGGGATCGGCGGGGGAGCTGGTGCACCCGGGGTTAGGGTTTTGCGTCGGCTTGGGGATCTGCAGCAGGTACGGGGCCATCTCCTCCTCGCCTCCATGTACATGGGTGATGCAGGTGGACGCCCAACGCTTCCTTAATGGCCAGACACCGCGCCCGCCTCCTAGTTACGGTGGTGGAGACCGATGCCGACGGTGGGTGTAGAAGGGAGAGGGTAGGAAGGCAGCGGCAGATGGGGAAGGAGGAGTAGAAGGGAAAGGCCCTGGGTGGATATGGGGCGACGCCAGGTTCGAGAGGAGGGGGGTAGATAAGGCCTGGGAGGAAGATGCCGTGGGGGGTCAGGGTGGAAAAAAAGTGGTGGTAGCCACCTTTTCTCCTCCTCCTCCTCACGTGTTCAGCAAGGCTCGGGAGGCCCGGGGAGGGGCTGCAGCTGGGGCCAGAGGGGCGCGGGACAGAGTGGCTCGGGGGGTCTCCTTGGCAGCGAGGAAAAAGAGGGGAAGAGGGGAAGGGGTGGCTCGGCTAGGGTAGGGAGAGGGGAGGCTCGACATGAGGGGTAGCTAGGGTGGTGTTGAGCAGGGTAGCTAGGTTTTGGGAGGGGGGGGGGGGGGGGTTGGTTCGAGCCAAACCATAAGGTGTGGTGGCGCCTAGGGTAGAAGGAAGGGTGGTGAGGTGAGCTAGGGTTTAGAGATAGCTTAGGTTAAGGCTTGAGCTAGGTGGGGTAGATAGGGCTTTTGAATTTGTATTTTAATTGTTTAAAAAGATTATGACTCAAACAAATAAAACCCCATCTATTCAAAGACAAGAGATAGGAAAGGTGGTGACAAAGCATGGGGTGTTGAGGTTTTGGAGGTGGGGTAGGATTAGGTTTTTAGGGTATGAGAGAAAAGATTTTTGGTTAAGAAGGAAAAGAGACATCTACACATGTAATATAAGCATGCCATGATGCTTAACAAAACCAAGTGTAGATGCCATAAGGATGGTGGAGTTCAAATAACTTGAGCCATCTTGACTTGATTCCAATAGAACCATGCCCCACTCCAAAATCCAATAAAAAGCCAAAATAAGAGAGTAAAAGATGATCTTGCATGGCCCATGCATAAATAGTAAATGCCCCCTCTAGTAGTGAAAACCACTAGATTATCCCATGGGATTTGTATCAGCAAGCTTCCCAAATTTTGGAATAAGGCCCAACAAAAGAAAAGAGAGCTTGTTCACCACAAGGACTAAATACAAGATCATGCATGAATATAAGGTGGCCAAGCTTGTGTGTATATGCCACTAGCCAACATGAATCACAATTGTATTCCTCCATGAGCTTATAGTCAAATTTAAACCATATGGAAGCTTGACAAGGCACTCCACTCACATAGCATGCAAAGGTGGCCATGTGGCTCTCCATATATCAATAATGTGAAAACAACATGATGCATATATGGGAGCATTTGGAATTGTAAGTGGACCCATCCCAACCCACATGAGCTAGAGGTAAACCCAAATAAAATGCAAAGCTCACATATAGTTGGATGATGGAATTATGGGGTGGTGACAAGAAAAGGTGGTGGAGTTAAATAAAAGACATGCCCCCAACTCAACTCGGGCATGAAGCATTTATCAAGAACCAAATACAATATATCAAAAGGCGAAATACAATTAATAGTGCATATGAGGTAAGAACCAAATGAAGAAGGGTTTTATATGATGTTCAAATGCAAGGTGGCATGATGACATGAGCATGATATAATTATGATGCAACAATTATATGTAGGAAGTAGCATTTTATTATTAGACCATGTAGCATTATAGATGTTAGACAAATGAGATGCTACAACTCGCCCCCACTAAACAGGAATCTCGCCCCGAGATTCTAGGAAGAAGAAGAAGACACGAAGAGGGTAGGATACTTGGCACAGAGGTCATCCTCACGTTCCCAAGTGGCTTCATCAATGGAATGGTGCGACCACTGCACCTTGCAGAACTTGATAGACTTGTTGCGAGTCTTTCTTTCTGCGACTTCTAGGATTTTTGTGGGGTGTTCCTGATAAGACAAATCTTCTTGGAGATTGATGAGCTCATGGTCCACAGTCCTGCCGGGATCCTTGAAGCACTTCTTGAGTTGAGAGATATGGAAAACATCATGGACCTTGAGTTTTTCAGGGAGCTCAAGAGCATAAGCAACTTCTCCTCTTCCTCCATGAACTTTGTAAGGGCCGATGTATCTAGGAGCCAGCTTTCCTTTGATACCAAACCGGTGCGTGCCTCTCATGGGAGTGACACGAAGGTAAACAAGATCACCACGGACATACTCCATGTCCGTGTGCTTTCTGTCATAGTTTCTCTTCTGGCGACTTTGAGAAACCTTCAGGTTTTCAAGAATGATTTGAACCTTCTCCTCTGCTTGAGTTACAATGTCGGGGCCAAACAATGTTCTTTCACCTGCGCCCGACCAACCAATCGGAGTTCTGCATTTGCGGCCATAGAGAACCTCAAATGGTGCCATCTTTAGACTCTTCTGGAAGCTATTGTTGTAAGAGAACTCAACATAAGGAAGGCATTCTTCCCACTTCATGCCGAAGGAGATGACGCAAGCACGGAGCATATCTTCGAGAATCTGATTGATCCTTTCAACTTGTCCTTGCGACTGAGGGTGATAGGCAGTGCTGAAGTTCAACTTTGTTCCCAAAGCATTTTGGAAACTTCCCCAGAACTTGGAAGTGATGATGCTTCCACGGTATGAGCTGATCTAAAGAGGAACCCCATATAGAGAGACAATTCTGTTGATATAGAGCTCAACCAACTGAATGGCAGATATTGTTTCCTTGACGGAAAAGAAGTGAGCCACTTTAGAAAGCCTGTCGATGACAACAAAGATTGCATTGTTGCCCTTCTGCGACCTTCGAAACCCAGTTATGAAGTCCATCTCTACTTTCTCCCATTTCCATTCCGGAGACTTCAATGGCTATAGAAGACCGGAAGGTTTCTGATGGACAGCTTTAACTCTGTGGCAGACATCACACTCGGAGACATACTTGGCACAATATTGTTTCAATCCAGGCCACCAATATTGTGTTTTCAAGTCCATGTACATCTTTGTGCTGCCAGGATGGATAGAAAGAACAGAATCATGAGCTTCTTTAAGAACTTGCTCTCTCAAACCCGGATACTTTGGAACGAACATCCAGTGCTCAAAGAATAGAGTGCCTTGGTCGTCGACATGGAAGGACTCATATTTCGGCAGATGAATGTTGGAGATGATCTTTTTGGTGTAAGGGTCACCAAGTTGGATGGAGCGAACTTTTTCTTCCAAGAGAGGGGTTGCCAGAAGATTCAGAAGATACCCTTGATCCACAATTTCAAGGTTGAGCTGGCGGAATTCCTCGCACAAGAGAGGCTGTTGTTCTTCCACCATGAGGTTGTTGACATAAGATTTTTGGTTGAGAGCATCGGCCATGACATTAGCTTTGCCAGGAGTGTAGTTGATGGTTAGATCGAAATCATTAATTGCTTCAATCCACCTCCTCTGACGAAGGTTGAGGTCAGGTTGTGTGAAGATATACTTCAGACTCTTGTGATCAAAAAAGATCTCACAACGGTTGCCAAGCAAGTAGTGCCTCCATACTTTCAAAGCAAAGACAACTGCTACGAGTTCGAGGTCATGTGTTGGATAGTTGAGCTCATGAGTTTTCAACTGACGAGAAGCATAAGCAACGACTTGCTTTTCTTGCATAAGGACCGCACCCAATCCTTGCAATGAGGCGTCACAGAATATCTGGAAAGGCTTTGATGTATCTAGAGGAATCAATACTGGAGTGGAAGTGAGCTTCTCTTTGAGGGTTTCAAAGCTTGCTTGACATGCAGGAGACCAAAAGTATTTCTTGCCTTTCTTGAGGAGATCGGTAAGAGGCTTCGCAATCTTCGAGAAGTTCTGAACGAAGCAACAACAATAACTAGCCAAACCAAGGAAACTCCGGACTTCTTTGACATTTTTGGGTGGAAGCCACTCAACAATTGTCCGAACAGTTTCTGGGTTGATGGCAATGCTCTTAGCAGAGATGACGTGACCCAGATAGGTGACTTCAGGCAGCCAGAACTCACACTTGGAGAACTTTGCATACAGGCGGTTCTCACGGAGCTTGTTTAAGACACACCGAAGGTGTTCTTCATGTTCTTCCTTCGACTTAGAATAAACTAGGATGTCATCCAGATAGACCACGATGAACTTATCAAGATACTCCATGAAGACCGAGTTCATAAGCCTCGAGAAGGTGGCAGGTGCGTTGGTGAGACCGAAGGACATGACCGTGTACTCGTACAGGCCATAGCGGGTGGTGAAAGCTGTTTTGGGAACATCTTCCTTGCGAATCTTGATTTGATGATATCCACTTCTCAAGTCAAGCTTAGAGAATACCACAACTCCAGCTAGCTGATCGAAGAGATCATTAATCCGCGGAAGGGGATATTTATTTTTGATTGTTTTAGCATTGAGAGCCCGATAGTCAACACAAAGTCTATCAGTGCGGCCTCGCTTCTTCACAAAGATGGTTGGGCTACCCCAAAAAGAAGTACTGTGCTGAATGAAACCCAACTTCTCTTGTTCATCAAGCTGACGTTTGAGTTCAGCCAACTCAGCAGGTCCCATTTTATAAGGCCGCTTGGAGATAGGAGCGGTACCAGGTTCAAGCTCAATCACAAACTCGACCTCTCGGTCAGGAGGCATACCTGGTAACTCTTCGGGAAAAACATCTGGGAACTCTCGGACCATCGGAACACTCTGAATAGCATCCATAGCATCGTCATTCAGAGCCGCCAAAGAGAAAAGCTGAATTGCAGGAGTCAGACTTGGAGAATAGACTATATGGCCTTCAGGAATTTTCAGAGAAACCGAGCGTTCAGCGCAATCAATCACAGCTGCATTTGCTGTTAACCAATCCATGCCCAAGATGACATCAATGTGAGAATTGCCCAGGATAATTAAGGAGGCCGGAAACGAAGAACCACCAATCTCAATTTGATTGCCGTGGCTGATTTTAGAAGCCCTCATGTTTGACCCGGGAGATTGTACCACGAGACGATGCAATAGAGGACCCATAGCCAGATCATGCTCATGTGCAAACTTGTGAGAAACAAAAGAATGCGATGCACCAGAATCAAACAGAACTCATGCAGGGACTGAGTTAACGGGAAGCGTACCCATCACAACTCCAGGTGCATGTTCAGCTTGAGCGACGTTGACACAGTTGGCACGAGCAACAGTGGACCTGGGCTTGGTGTTGATGTTGAGAGCCCGCGGTGGAGGTGCACGAACCATAGAAGAACTTGCTGCAGGTCTTGGAGGTGGTGGAGGAAGAGATTTGTTGTTCATGGGACAACTCCAGTGTTGATGCCCAGTGTTCCCACAAGTGTAACAAGCACCAGGTGGACGTGGAGCAGCGTAGCCAGGGACTGCGCCAGGCGCTCCAGGGTAGTTGTGGTTGTAGCCCCTAGGAGCAGCGGTGAAGGAGTTTGGTGGCCTTGCCGCGTAGCTTGAAGGTCTTGGTGGAGCCGGGAGCGGCGGTGCGGTATTAGGAACCCACACGCGACGCTTAGAAGGAGCTGTCATAGCTGAAGAGCTTGCTGCGTCACGACTGTGTTTCTTGGACTCCTCGAACACTTGCCTACTGGCTTCTTCCTGTAGAGCTGTATGTTGGAGTTCTAGAAAAGACCCCGGCCTTGCATGAGTGATTGCATATTTCATAGATGCATTGAGCCCTTTCCTAAACCTCTTTTGCTTCTTCTTGTCATCAGAGATCTCATCGCCACCATACCGAGAAAGATTCATGAAGTTTCTGATATAGGTATTGACATTGTCATTGCCCTGCTTGAGGTTGAGAAACACTTCCTTCATTCTTTCCATGACAATTTCTGACAAGTATTGCTCTTTGAAAGCCCAGTGAACTGCTCCCAAGTAGGCTGAAAACCAGAGTGGTTTGCCTTCAGGTAATTCTCCTACCATAGAGCTACGTCTCCCTTCAGAAGATGAGTGGCACATTTTACCCATTCTTGCTCAGGTACATCAGTAGTCATCAGCAACCTTGACATCTCACAAATCCAATCATCAGCATCCAGTGGCTGATTAGCCACCTCAAAGTGGCGCGGGTTGAACTTCAGAAAACCCTTGATGTCTCCTCGCTTGGGAGGTGGAGGTAGCGGAACAAACTCATTCCTCCTGACACTTTCTTCAAAGCGTTGCTAGTTCTGCTGCATTGTTCCTAAGGCATTAGCAATACTTGCCAACACAGCCCCCAATTCAGGTGGTATGTCCTCCTTAGTACGGCGTGGTGGTGCCATCCTGTGATTGATATAAAACTCAAGTCAGTACCATAATGGAGAATAATAATAATCCAAAATAGTACCAAAATGGAATTAACCAAGATTAAAGGATACAAATCACTAAGATGATATTAAAATATCAACAAAGTTCGAAGCACCTAGAAGATATTAAGCATATCGCTCACGACTGAACAAGGAGTGTGGTACACAAAGCTATCAAAGAAAAAATTTCCGCAAATTTCGGCATTAAAATACCATTATATGCGCAAAAGCACTTAACGAATCAAGATTAGTAACTCTACCAATTCAATATACAAGAGCGAATGATAAAAGTAGTGGTATGGTCGCGACTCCATCCCGCACTCAAATCATTACTCCGCACATGAATAAGTAAAAAACATATCCCAACTCCCTTCCTTCTTAAGATGAACCTAAAGATTAGCAACTACAGAAACAAACACCCCAAACAAGATAGCGTCGGATAACAAAGAGTAAGACAGATCGCGTCGGCATACAACGAATTAGATAGATCGCGTCAGTTTACAAAAGCCTGTCGGTATGGAATGTACCAACAGTTGATAACCAAAAGACAGATAGCGATAACAAGTTGGATGCAACAGATAGACAAGGAATTACACACACAGACACACACTCACACAACCTATGGTACTATGGAACCTAGAACACGTGAATCCTAGTTTGAATTTTAGAAGAGGATTGAAAACGTTACACTTCCTTACCAGAAAAGGGTGGGTGGGTGGGTAAGAAGAAAAATGGAAGCAGTCCTACTCTCACGTTTTTGTTTTTCCCTAGTATAAATAACTACCAAAATATTTGCTAGACTGACAACGACCATTTGGATGAGACCCTGAAGGGCAGGATGGCTCTGATACCAATTGTAACAACCTCAGACCCTACACTCTAAGTTCAAGCCTGGATGAACCAAAAGTGGTTAAAGAAGTATAGCGGGGGCCTAGGGCCACTCACGTGTAGGCCCGTCGGCCACCCTAACCACTTCCAAGAACATCGGGACAAGAACGAGCGGCGTAGGCAACAGGCGAAGAGATCAAATACATACACAAGTGAGTATGTATGCAAGCTACCTTACAACAGTTCTCAGAGCCATACCATCTAAAAGAAATAGAAATATTGCAACGCCATACGGCAATATCCAAATATCCTAGATAGTTATAATAGTGTAGGATATCTCCTCATACATCAATCAACAGAGTATCAAGCGGAAGCGGGAAACAAGATCCGAGTACGGATAAGAAGCAAATCGGCATAAGATGCCACATAAATAAGCACATCCCGCCCACAGATCTCACGGATCCCCATCCCCGGAATCTCTACAGCGAGTGATCGTTGCCAACATCATCTGTCTCCTCCACCCAGTATCCATCTTGCGAATACAACTGTTCATCTAAATCAAACAATTCATCGTGTGAGACCCTAGGGGTACTCAGCAAGTCTTTATGCCTCTAAAGGGGACATATACCTGGGGTGACGCAATTGCAACAAAAGATAATAACTAACAAGCCTATAGATACTCGCTAACCATCCGCCTAACCAAAGATAGGAGGATGTCCGTTAATTAGAAACAACAATTATAACAGTATAAAGTAACATATCCATCCTCCTTCTCACTTACCAACGAGAAAGCGGACGAACAACTCATCCGTTGGCAGTTTTATTACTCATTCCATGAATGTTGCACTATTTACTAGTCAGATATTTAGTCAAATTAAGGTCGGTACTTTAGTTATACTTGTCTATGATCGAGAAACTGTGCTCCAAGTCATCCATAACCGCAGACACGGCTTTCAGAAATATTTACCCTGCAGGGGGTGCACAAATAGCAACACACACTCGATCAACCTCGGAAAAACCAACTCAAAACCCAACGAGGCCTTCACGACAAAGCGATCACAAGCTCCATAAAATATTTCAGGGCCCACCCCACTAAGCTACCCGCAACGAAGTTGGTCGGCTCCAGAACGGACCCAAGGTTTGTGTGGACGGCGGTAAATGACTGGGAACCCGAAAGTGTGACTGGGCTTGTCGATACAGCGAAAACGTGTCACGATCCAAAACAGTACAGGTGCTCCACGCACAATCTTAAATAAAACAGTAAAGCATGGCATAAGTACAGGATAGTAATAAAGCCCCAAACTACTTTGTGGTCCTAAGAAATAGAAATGAATCAAGCTCTAGCTCAGGGGGGTCCATAAGGCCTCCCGAACGTGGATAGTGCGAATAGTCAAGGAACATGAATCAAGTACTCGGGGTCCTACGGGACACAAGTGGACATAAAAACCAAATGACAGATATTGCCCACCGGTGCCTCTTTCATTAGTTATCCCATTACTACTCAGGTTAAGTTGTTTAGGTACCTCGTTATCCACTAGACACTCACATACCCTACACATGCTGTTCTACGACTCGCATGGCTCAAACAACTCCTGTAGTAATGGCTCATAGGATGGAGGAACAAGCTCGGTGGGGTTTAAAAGTAAAGGCTATGCAGTTCTTGGGATTCAATTTAATGCAATCGTGACTCAATGATGCAAGAATAAGATAGAGGCAATAGGTACTATATGTATGCAAGCATGTGGTAGTGCTTGCCTGGCAGCTCAGTTGAAGCGAGAGATGGATCTGGGTAGTACTCCTGGGATTCCTGATATTTCCCCTACTCGGCGTTTATTCGAAAAAAGAACCAAACAAACAAGGGCCAACATAAATAAGGTGCACAAGCATATGAATAAAATACGACAAGCAAACAAGCATGCCATGATGAATGATGCACAAATTACATGGCAATAATATACCATGGCACGGGTGAGGTGTGGGGACAAGAATAAATCATTTTATTAATTATTTGGTCAAGTTTTATTGCCATAAACAGTTCTGATTTTTAATAATGACATGATGCATGCTTCAATTCATATCATGGAATGCATAACCAGAACGGGCTCGTCACGCTGATCGATTTAGACATATTATTTGCCAAATTTAGAGTTATAGAATTAAAGTTATTAATTAATTGAGAAAAGGCATTTTTATTGCAATTTAACAATTTCGAAAATTTAAATTAGTCAAACATTATTTTGGATGGCATATTTGGAATCCTCACATTTTTCTAATTCAAAAACATATATCATTTGTATTAATTGGATTTATTAATAAAAAGTTAGTAATTTCTGGATTTAAAATCATATAAAACATTTCTGAAAATATTTTGATTAAACAGAAAAAGAACAGATACTTTTTATACTCAAAGAGTTTTAGCCACAGCCACTGATGGGTGGGGCCGCGCTGAGCTGGCGAAAACTGCGCGCGTCAGACTTTTCTCACCGCGGGGTGGACTAGCCGAGGAGACAGACAGGTGGGGCCTGCGCTTATCTGGCAGAATCGACGCGTGGCAAGGTTTTCTCACCGCAGGGCAGTCTAGGCAGGGAGACAGACAGGTGGGGTCGGCGGCCATACGGACCCACGTGACAGTGGCTGAACGGGCGGGCGCCACGCGGCAAAGCCGGGGACCCCGGGTTGAGGCGAAGATTTTTGCGGGTACCTTTTTATAAAACGACACAGCCGATGACATGTGGGCCTAGACAGGAGTGCGGGTTGAAACACAAAAAGGGTGGGGGTTATACGGAAAACCGCCACTGGGTACTGTTTTTCTTCACGCCGGTGTCTGACGAAACTGTCGATGCGCGCGCGACGGAAACAGAGGCGCGGCCGGGGATCGACTTCGCGATCTAGCGTGTGCGCGGCGGCGGCTACCGCTGCGGCTAGCGGGGGTTGTTGCTGGGTAAACGCTGCGCGACTAGATAACCTCTCTGTGGCGCGACGGCGGAAGCGATGGCACGCACAGAGAGCGCTCGGTAGAACGTTCTGCTCGTCCAGGAAGAGACGATGATGCGCAAGAGGATGTCAGGGGAGATCGGAAGCTCACCGAGAGTGTGTTGGTGGTGGTGGTTCGGCCTGGAGCACAGTGGATCGGCGAGGGAGCTGGTGCACCCGGGGTTAGGGTTTTGCGTCGGCGTGGGTATCTGCAGCAGGTACGGGGCCGTCTCCTCCTCGCCTCCGTGTACAGGGGTGATGCAGGTGGACGCCCGACGCTTCCTCAACGGCCAGACACCACGCCCGCCTCCTAGCTACGGTGGTGGAGAACCGATGCCGACGGTGGGTGTAGAAGGGAGAGGGTAGGAAGGCAGCGGCAGATGGGGAAGGAGGAGTAGAAGCGCAAGGCGCTGGGTGGATCTGGGGCGACGCCAGGTTCGAGAGGAGGGGGGTAGATAAGGCTTGGGAGGAAGATGCCGTGGGGGGGGTCGGGGTGGAAAAAAAAGTGGTGGTAGCCACCTTTTCTCCTCCTCCTCCTCACGTGTTCAGCGAGGCTCGCGAGGCCCGAGGAGGGGCTGCAGCTGGGGCCAGAGGGGAGAGGGACAGAGTGGCTCGGGGGGGTCTCCTTAGCAGCGAGGAAAAAGAGGGGAAGAGGGGAAGGGGTGGCTCGGCTAGGGTAGGGAGAGGGGAGGCTCGGCATGAGAGGTAGCTAGGGTGGTGTTGAGCAGGGTAGCTAGGTTTTTTTGGGGGGGGGGGGTCGGTTCGAGCCAAACCACAAGGTGTGGTGGCGCCTAGGGTAGAAGGAAGGGTGGTGAGGTGAGCTAGGGTTTAGATATAGCTTAGGTTAAGGCTTGAGCTAGGTGGGGTAGATAGGGCTTTTGAATTTGTATTTGAATTAAATAGTTTCAAAATTGTATGACTCAAACAAATAAAACCCCATCTATTCAAAGACAAGAGATAGGAAAGGTGGTGACAAAGCATGGGGTGTTGAGGTTTTGGAGGTGGCGTAGGAGTAGGTTTTTAGGGTATGAGAGAAAAGATTTTTGGTTAAGAAGGAAAAGAGACATCTACACATGTAATATAAGCATGCCATGATGCTTAACAAAACCAAGTGTAGATGCCATAAGGATGGTGGAGTGCAAACACCTTGAGCCATGTTGACTTGATTCCAATAGAACCATGCCCCACTCCAAAAATCCAATAAAAAGCCAAAATAAGAGAGTAAAAGATGATCTTGCATGGCCCATGCATAAATAGTAAATGCCCCCTCTAGTAGTGAAAACCACTAGATTATCCCATGTGATTTGTATCAGCAAGCTTCCCAAATTTTGGAATAAGTCCCAACAAAAGAAAAGAGAGCTTGTTCACCACAAGGACTAAATACAAGATCATGCATGAATATAAGGTGGCCAAGCTTGTGTGTATATGCCACTAGCCAACATGAACCACAATTGTATTCCTCCATGAGCTTATAGTCAAATTTAAACCATATGGAAGCTTGACAAGGCACTCCACTCACATAGCATGCAAAGGTGGCCATGTGGCTCTCCACATATCAATAATGTGAAAACAACATGATGCATATATGGGAGCATGTGGAATTGTAAGTGGACCCATCCCAATCCACATGAGCTAGAGGTAAATCCAAATATAATGCAAAGCTCACATATAGTTGGATGATGGAATTACGGGGTGGTGACAAGAAAAGGTGGTGGAGTTAAATAAAAGACATGCCCCCAACTCAACTTGGGCATGAAGCATTTATCAAGAACCAAATACAATATATCAAAAGGCAAAATACAATTAATAGTGCATATGAGGTAAGAACCAAATGAAGAAGGGTTTTATATGATGCTCAAATGCAAGGTGGCATGATGACATGAGCATGATATAATTATGATGCAACAATTATATGTAGGAAGTAGCATTTTATTATTAGACCATGTAGCATTACAGATGTTAGACAGATGGGATGCTACAACTCTCCCCCACTAAACAGGAATCTCGTCCCGAGATTCTAGGAAGAAGAAGACACGAAGAGGGTAGGATACTTGGCACGGAGCTCATCCTCACGTTCCCAAGTGGCTTCATCAATGGAATGGTGCGACCACTTCACCTTGTAGAACTTGATAGACTTGTTGCGAGTCTTTCTTTCTACGACTTCTAGGATTTTTGTGGGGTGTTCTTGATAAGACATATCTTCTTGGAGATTGATGAGCTCATGGTCCACGGTCCTGCCGGGATCCTTGAAGCACTTCTTGAGTTGAGAGATATGGAAAACATCATGGACCTTGAGTTTTTCAGGGAGCTCAAGAGCATAAGCAACTTCTCCTCTTCTTCCATGAACTTTGTAAGGACAGATGTATCTAGGAGCCAGCTTTCCTTTGATACCAAACCGGTGCGTGCCTCTCATGGGAGTGACACGAAGGTAAACGAGATCACCAGGGACATACTCCATGTCCGTGTGCTTTCTGTCATAGTTGCTCTTATGGCGACTTTGAGCAACCTTCAGGTTTTGAAGAATGATGTGAACCTTCTCCTCTGCTTGAGTTATAATGTCGGGGCCAAACAATGTTCTTTCACCAACGCCCGACCAACCAATCGGAGTTCTGCATTTGCGGCCATAGAGAACCTTAAATGGTGCCATCTTTAGACTCTTATGGAAGCTATTTTTGTAAGAGAACTCAGCATAAGGAAGGCATTCTTCCCACTTCATGCCGAAGGAGATGACGCAAGCACGGAGCATATCTTCGAGAATCTGATTGATCCTTTCAACTTGTCCTTGCGACTGAGGGTGATAGGCAGTGCTGAAGTTCAACTTTGTTCCCAAAGCATTTTGGAAACTTCCCCAGAACTTGGAAGTGAAGATGCTTTGGTACATCACAGTAGAGGAACTACCGGTGTTTTGCGTTAGCGTTGGTACCATCGTCAGCCATGTTGTCGAGGAAAAGATTGTTGATGTCGGGGAAGAAATCGTCATTGGGGAAGACGTCGGCGCAGTCGCTATCCGTGAAGGAGTCCGTGATGAAGCCAGTAGTCGCGCTGGTAGCGCTCCCCAGAAACCTTATAGCCCTTCTCCCGTACAGGACTCAAAGCAGCAAGATCTCGGAGGCCTACTGTCCCAGCTCGCGGTGCACGCCGCAAGATGGAATGTAGAAGATCTAAGTAGTGCAATGCTCTGGAACTGGAGGCGCAAGGGTGTGCATAAGTATGTCTGAGGAGAGGAGCGACCTCCCACTCTTATAGGAACCGGTAGGCAAGCGAACAGTCCACAAAGCTCAAATTAATTCTTCACTGAGTTCGTATTAAACATCCACTCACGCAGACTGTTCAGATTATTATCCATTCGTGCATGGAAAAAAAGAGAGAAGCTGTCAGCTCGAGGCATTCCCGCAACCCGTGGCGTGGCGTGGAGTGGCGAGCGGTGGAGGAGGAGGAGCGCGTGCGTATATGTCTTATCTTCTCAAGCTCGTACAAGTGGTGGAAGAGCTCTCCTTATAAGCTGGTCCAACTTCCACTCAACTAGCAATGTGGGACTAAACTTTTGTCCCACCTCTTTCCTTACATGAATCAGCCAAGTGGGCCTCTAGGATTTCAGGAATTGTTGAATTGTATAAATGGGCTAGGCCTTTATTAGGCAAAATTCCAACAATCCCCCACCAGATCCCAGAGGCACACATAAATTTTCCTATGGTTTCAAAACATTGTTTATATACTGGTACTAGTGGAGACTGTTAAGTTGAACTTCCATCGAGAACTCTATGCTACACTAGTTTGCAACTTGTACAGTGGACTATGCCTTGAACTGCAAGTTTGCTGCATTCTAGCTTTACACAAAGCCTTGACCAATACTGGGCTGCCGTGGGACTTTCGCTCGGGTGGAGCTTATGCGTCATACTCCATAGCCTTTCATGAGTTTATTAGAGAGCACCCAACTCTCATAGGCTGCGACGTTTAACAGTCATACTCATATAGGTGTGTTCTTCAAAAGATATTCTGTAGGAAAACATCTCTGCTTAAACTGAGCCACTTAGAACACATTAAGATAAATCAACCTGCCATGCAGAATAGGAAAATATTGCATCTTCACGGAGTGGTGATTAAAGTAGGGATACTTTCCTCTCAGTTAACCAACAACTTGTCTTCCAATTCTAATTCACAGGATCTCCGATCACATAGAGTGGTTTACCACTGTGGAAAACTTATATTGTGGATCTCATACCCATCTCCTTTGATGCATTTTCTATCACGTTACGTGATAGACCCTTTGTGAAGGGATTTGCCAGATTCTTAGATGTTTGGATATAATCCAATGCAATAAGTCCGGAGTTTCTCATTTTCCTGACAGATTTCAATCTCCTCTTCACATGTCTTGAGGACTTCATGTTATCCTTAGAACAGTTCACTTTAACAATCACAGTTTGATTATCACAGTTCATTGGGATTGCCGGTATAGGTTTCTCAACCACAGGTAAGTCCATCAAGAGTTCTTGAAGCCACTCTTCTTCAATAGTGGCCGTGTCTAATGCTACGAGTTCTGCTTCCATAGTTGACCTTGTTAAGATGATTTGCTTGCAAGACTTCCAAGAAACAGCCCCACCACCAAGTGTTAATACATATCCACTCGTGGCCTTTATCTCATCAGCATCAGGCATCCAATTTGAATCACTATAGCCCTCCAGCACCCTTGGGTACCCAGTATAGTGAATGCCGTAGCTCGCAGTGCCATTTAGATAGCGCATGACTCTCTCAAGAGCTTGCCAATGATCATCTCCAGGATTTGAAACAAACCGACTAAGTTTGCTCACAGCAAAAGTGATGTCAGGCCTCGTAGAGCTAGCTAAAAACATAAGCGACCCGATAATCTGAGAGTATATCAAATTGATCCCTAGTAGTGCCTCTGTTGTTTCGAAGTAACACACTAGGATCATACGGTGTTGGAGAAGACTTGCAGTTTCTATACCCAAAGCGACTCAAGATCTTTTCCACATAGTGAGACTGAAGCAATGTGATCCCACTATTATCATCTCTCAATAGCTTGATGTTCAAAATAACATCA
Source organism: Avena eriantha (assembly GCA_910589775.1). Classification (NCBI taxonomy): domain Eukaryota; kingdom Viridiplantae; phylum Streptophyta; class Magnoliopsida; order Poales; family Poaceae; genus Avena; species Avena eriantha. The sequence continues at coordinate 140,615,789 of OU342741.1, read as the reverse complement.
GCTACTCCTAGATCCTTCATCTCAAAAGACCGAGATAAGAAATCCTTGACTTCCTTAATCACATTAAGATTGGTCCCAAAAAACAATATGTCATCAACATACAACATAGAATCACTCCCTCACCCCCACCATAGCGATTGTACACACATTTGTCAGCTTCATTTACAGCAAAGCCTGCAGTGGTTAGGGTTCTCTCAAACTTCTCGTGCCACTGCTTAGGTGCTTGTTTAAGGCCATATAAAGACTTCAACAACTTACACACTTTTCCTTCTTGGCCACTCACTACAAATCCATCTGGCTGATCCATACAAATTTCCTCATCCAACTCTCCATTTAGGAAAGCCGTCTTAATGTCCATTTAATGAACGAGAAGACCATGTGAGGCAGCCAAAGATAGTAGTACTCGAATGGTGGTCAATCTGGCTATGGGTGAGTAAGTATCAAAGTAGTCTTCACCTTCTTTTTGGGTATAACCCTTGGCTACAAATCTTGCCTTGTACTTCTCAATAGTACCATCAGGCCTAAGTTTCTTCTTAAACACCCATTTTCATCCTATAGGTTTGCACCCATATGGACGATCGGTGATCTCCCATGTTCCATTCGCTAAGATGGAATCCATCTCACTACGAACGGCTTCCTTCCAGTAGTCAGCATCAGGAGATGCATAGGCTTCTGAAAAAGAAGTAGGAGTATCATCCACAAGGTACACAATGAAATCATTACCAAAAGACTTTGCAATCCTCTGTCTCTTACTCCTTTTAGGAATTTCATTATCATCCTCCTCAGGTTTTTCTGAGTGTTCAATAGGAATGGTATGTTCAGGAATTGTGGGTATTTCCTGATTCAATGAGTCATGTATCTCTTGATTTGATGAGCTAGGTATATCCTTCATGGGAAAGATATCCTCAAAGAAAGTCACATCATTTGACTCCATGATTGTACCAACATGCATGTCTGGTACTCCAGATTTTACTATCAAGAATCTATAGCCAATGCTATGAAAAGCATATCCCAGAAAAACACAGTCCACGGTTTTTGGTCCAAGTTTGCGCTTCTTTGGGATTGGCACATGAACTTTTATCAAACAGCCCCAAGTTTGCAAGTAAGAAAGATTTAATCTTTTCTTTTCCCATCCTTCGAATGGAGTAATCTCTTTGTTCTTAGTGGGAACTCGGTTTACGACATGACATGCAGTCAGTAATGCCTCCCCCACCATTCCTTGGAGAGACCCGATGTGTCTAACATGGCGTTAACCAAATCTGTTAGAGTACAGTTCTTTCTTTCGGCTACCCCATTTGACTGGGGCGAGTAGGGAGGCGTCCTCTCATGGATTGTACCATGTTCCGCACAAAAAGAATCAAACTCGTTGGAAAAGTACTCTCCGCCACGATCAGACCTAAGCCTCTTAATCTTTCGATCAAGTTGGTTTTCCACTTTAGCTTTATAGTTTTTGAAGTAACTCAAAGCCTCATCTTTTGATTTCAAAAGATACACATGACAATATCTCGTAGAGTCATTGATCAATGTCATAAAATATTTCTTTCCACCTTTTGTCAACACACGATTCATCTCACAAAGATATGAATGTATGAGCTCTAGTGGTGCCAAATCTCTCACCTCTGCAGTCGTATGTGACTTGAGAGGTTGCTTCGCTTGCACACAAGTTTGGCATTTAGATCCCTTCACAGTAGTGAATTTTGGGATTACATTCATTTTATCTAACCACGTCATGCAACCAAAATTAACATGACAAAGACGTGAATGCCAGACATTTGGTAGAAGATTAGATGAAACATGATTCATGACTTTATTACACACATCTTATAGTGACAGGTGGAACAAACCTCCGCACTCATAGCCTTTACCATTAAATGTTTCAAACTTAGACATTACAAATTTATTGGACTCAAACACAATCTTGTACCCATCACGACAAAGAAGTGATCCACTAACAAGATTCTTATTTATTGAGGGAACATGATGCACACTCTTCAGGCGCATGGTCTTTCCCGAAGTGAACTTCAGACCGACCATACAAACACCATGAACAGAAGCATGCGAGCTATTCCCCATCAGCACGGACTGAGCCCCTCTGACCTGATATGAAGAAAACATGGAAACATTAGAACAAACATGTACATTAGCGCCTGTGTCAATCCACCAATCAGGAGAATGACATAATGAAAGAACAATAGGTAATATACTATACCCAACATCTTTCATTTCAACGTCGTCCATGAAAATATTAGCAGTCTTGCTGCCTTTTCCATGTCGGAGCTTGTCAAAGCAGTTGGGGCATGCAGGAGCCCAATGATCAGGATCACCGCACACATGACAAGCACCTTTCTTCTTATCAGTCTTCTTCTTGAAACTAGTAGACCGTGAGGCTTTGTTCTTTCCATCGAACTTTCCTTTTTCATCAAACTTTCCCATGTTCTTGAACTTGTGAGAATGGAAGTTCTTTTTCTATACCAGGTTGGCACTTGAACCTCCCTCAGCACCTCGAGCACGTGTGTCTTTTGCTCTCGCCTTCTCTTCCACATCAAGAGTTCCAATGAGATCCGATACAGAAAAATTGTGTTTTAGGGAAGTAGCAAAGTTCCTCCACGAAGGGGGAAGCTTGGCAATAATGCCCCTGGCAATGAACTTGTACAGTAACACACAAGGGAAGTGCTCAACCTCCTTGGCCAGTGACTGTATTTCATGAGCCTGCTCAACCACGGAGCGGTCATCAGTCATATTGTAGTCGTAGAATTGTTCCATGACATACAGTTCGCTACCAGCGTCCGAGACCCCAAACTTGGCCTCGAGCGCAACCCATATGTCCTTGCCATTATCAAATGAAATATAGGGTTCAATAATGTTCTCCCCTAGAATAGATAGCGAAGCAGCCTTGAATAGGGTATCAGTTTTCCGACAAACTTGTTCCTGAGCAGGAGTAAGCTCTCCCTCAGGCTTGCCAAGAGTGGCGTCATAGCAGTTCATGTTCTGAAACCAGAGAACTGCTCTCACGCGCTACCTCTTATAATGCATAACCTCAAAAACAGGTGGCTTCACAGAAGGAACAAAACCACTTGGAGCAAATTGCCTATTATAAGGTTTTTTGAATTGTTGAGTAAAAGAGCAATTTTCCAAGAGATTTAACCATAGTAGAAGACAGATAAAACATAGGAAAAATAATAGAAAAGACCAGAAGATACGACAAACAATCTGAATATGGTAAACAAGACTAAGGAAGATGATATACATCATAGTCGAGGAACTGCCGGTGTTCGCATTAGCGTTGGCACCATCATCAGCCATGTTGTCGAGGAAAAGATTGTTGATGTCGGGGAAGAAATCGTCGTTGGGAAAGACGTCGGCGCAGTCGTTATCCGTGAAGGAGTCCGTGATGAAGCCAGTAGTCGCGCTCCCCAAAAACCTTATCTCCCTTCTGCCGTACAGGACTCGAAGCAGCGGGGTCTCGGAGGCCTACTGTCGTGTAAGACGGGATGGAGAAGATCTAAGCAGCGCGATGCTCTAAAACTGAAGGCGCAAGGATGTGCGTAAGTATGTCTGAGGAGAGGAGCGACCTCTCACTCTTATAGGCACGGGTTGGCAAGTGAACGGTCGGCGTTGGGAGAGGAAACGAATAGGCATCGGCCGAAACCGAATAGCCTGCACAAAGCTTGAATTAATTCTCCACTGAGTTCGTATGAAACATCCACTCACGCAGCTGTTCAGATTATATCCATTCATGCATGGCAAAAAGAGAGAGAAGCTCTCGGCAAGGCGTGGCGAGGCGGGGGGCGGAGGAGGAGCGCGCGTGTATATGTCTTCTCTTCTTAAGCTCATACAAGTGGTGAAAGAGCTCTCCTTATAAGCTGGTCCAACTTCCACTCAACTAGCGATGTGGGACTAAACTTTTGTCTCACCTCTTGCCTTGCATGAATGGGCCAAGTGGACCTCTAAAATTTTAGGAATTGTTAAATAGTATAAAGGGGCTGAGCCTTTATTAATCAAAATTCCAACAAGTGCACCGTCAATGGCCTCGGAGCAGCCAGCGAGCGGTGCTGGGCATCATACATATATGGAGCCTAGAGAACCACCCCTTGAATCTCCTGCTCCTCTTGTCTACTTGCATTGGGAATAAAAGTACATGTTTGTTTAGAAGACATTGCACATAAGTAAAAGACACTTAAAAAATAATGGGCAACAAGAATTGCCAACCTAAGTCGTTAGCGCATCATGGGCTTTCATCAACCATCATGAAATATGTAGCCGGAAAATCAATCTGGCTCCAAACCATAGCACACCATAAATCTGCATGTAGGGGCATAGATACAAAACAAGAGGGGATACAAATCTTAGAGGATGGGCGGAGAGAGAGAGAGAGAGAGAAGACTCACCTGAACCTATATCTGTCAAAGAAGCTTCCCTCGGTTTTCTGTCCACCCTCTGCCGGTTTTCACCTCATAGCTTTTCTTTCTATTCCTTACACTCAAATTGTTTGCACGTTTATTCCATATATTCATTTATACACTTTCCCCAAGAAATCAAGAATGAGCAAATGTGTTCTTAATGTTTTACAGTTTTTATTGGTTCGTTTTTCCTTCAGAAAGATACTGACCAGAACATGATAGTGTTCGGACAAAAATTATGAATCTATATGTGAAGATATCTTTACACACTAATGGCTCTGTTTCTAATGCGTGAAAGTTGTCCAGCAGCGAGTTGGGATTGAAATACAAACATTTTCATGCCATTCCAGGGCAAACACCAATGCAAACCAAAAGAATTTTGTTGAATTAACAGATGAAATATTTCTAGGTGGATAGGACTAATATAAGATGAGTGCTTCAGTGCGTACCGTCGTTTAGGAGGAAGTCCGAACTGCTAGGGGCATTTTAGTCCGGTGCGATTTGTTGGCTTTGTTTTTTTTGCCCAGGAAGAACCCATATCCAAGCCCAGTATAGTCTCGTACCTGTATACAGGGACTGACGACGCCGTACGACACGACCCCACATGGGGTCCACCTAGACCTAATCACCGCGATTAGCTCCCATGTCCATGCATGCACCATTGTTCGGCGTAACTGAAGCTTTCTCTTCTCTGCCGCCTGGTAAAACTCGGTCGCTCGTACCCGCGGATCTGCTTCCCCTTGGCGCCGCCGATCTACCCCGCGTCTACCGCCGCAGATCCTCGCGTCCGCTGCCGCAGATCCTCGAAGGTAGAAGGCGCGCCAGTGGCTAGGCGTCTTCGTCACTAGGGTTTCTAATCCAAATCGTCGGCTTTATCTTCCGATCTTGTAAGTCCCCATGATCATGCTTCGTCTGTAGCAATTGTTAAATACACATAGCATTGGTGATTCTAACAATATGGCGCAATCACTGATAGAGGAGATGAAGGATTCTAGATCTAGTATGAAAGATGATCAAATCGGGCATGTCGGTGATGATTTCATATCCGCCAATACGCATCCCGAAGACGGCTGGAGCGAAGAAGAGTTTGATGTGAGGACACATTAACTTTTTCTTTGATATTAAAATGTTAAATTAAATAATATATGATATCTCATGGCTTGATTTATTTAGATTGTCTATGCCGACGATTTCCACAATGGCCTTAACAATCATGAAGAAACAGACATGTTTGTTGATACTGAGGTATGTGTAGTGGTGTACAATTTTATATGTCATGCACCGTATGATGCAATTTTATACTAAATATTGCTAAATTGTTCAGGTAACAAATGACTCTAGTATGGAGTATGACTATTTGGGTGAATCAGACTTGGAGATGGGTAATTATGATGATTGTGAAGACGCACCAAATTTTGATATCTTCGTTGACACGGGGGAGGTATTATTTATAGGATTTTTTTAGCAATCAACAAACCGACATGCATACTACTATTGTTCTAATGGCTAGGTTTTGAATTTGTAGCAGACACCATGTAATCAGACTGAGAGTTCAAATAAATGTAGCAATGACACTGGGTATCCTGATGATAAGAGATAACTATACTACAAGATAATGGAAATGACATTTCATAGTGAAGCAGCTGCCTATTCTTTCTACAATAGATATGCCAAAGATCATGGGTTTGGCATTAGGAAGCACCAAGTGAGGCGGTTTGATTATGGACTTGTTCTTCTAAGGCGCTTTGTGTGTTGCAAGCAAGGGAAACGTGACAAGAAGTTACTGACAATAGAAGGCCGCAAATATAGGCTCAGATGTGAGTCTAGGTGCAACTGTAAGGCACGTATGGTGGTGAAGTTTGATAGAAAAACTGGTCTTTGGATCGTTTAGAGTTTTGATGAAACTCACAATCATGTATTAGCGAGACCGGATGAAGTCCCTTTTCTTTAGTCCCATAGGAAGATCAACGACTCCCAAAGAGCTGAGATATTATCGCAGTGTGACATGGGGGTTAGGAAGAATATCATCATACGATCAATGATTAGCAACTCTGGTGGTTCATTTGCCGGTGTTGGATTTACAAGGAAGGATTTGTACAACATGTGCTCAAGGGAGAAGAGGAAGCTGCTTTATAAAGGTGATGCTAACACAACCTTGGGCATCATGGCGGAGAGAAAAAAGAGGGACCCTGAATTTTTTATGAGTACACGCTACATGAAGGCTGTCTGCATCACTTGTTCTAGTGCGATTCTCAATCACCTCGGGACTACCAGGACTACAGCGACGTCGTTGTGTTTGACAGCACATACAAGATGAATAAGTATAGAATGCCATTTGTTCCCTTTGTTGGCTTGAACAATCACCGTAAAACAACGGTATTTGGATGTGCCATCCTATGAAACAAGACCGAAGAAACATATGCCTGGCTGCTCCAGACTTTCTTGAAAGCAATGTGCCAGCAGAAGCCAAAGGCAGTAATCACGGATGCAGATGCCGCGATGATATCCGTTGTGGATGAAGTACTTACTGGTGTATACCATCGTATTTGCAGCTTTCACGTTGAAAAAAATATGGAGATGTACCTACCTAACAAGTCACTGAACGAGTTTAGGACTCTTCTGTATTACACCACGTCGGGGCAAAGTATTCGAGCAGCGATGGCACGCTTTTGGTAGGAAGTGGACGTCACCCAAAACTACAATTTGGCTTAAGAGAACGTACACGAAGAAGAGATTATGGGCCGTCGCGTATCTTTCAGAAGGGTTCTAGCTGGGTATGAAAAGCAACCAGAGGAGTGAAAGTTTAAACTCGTCTCTTCACCTCCACCTTGATGGGGAAATGAACTTGGTGGACATGGTTAGTCACTACGAGAATGCTATCGCACGTCTCCGTGAGAAGGAGGCCAAAGATGATTGCACGGCTTCACAGACATTTCCGATGCCAGTTACTGATTTCAAAGAACTAGAGGTAGCTGCTACAATAGTCTTTACTCCAGTTGTGTTCTATAATTAGCAACGTGACATTTCGAAGATTGGCGGCATGTAGATTTTAGAAAGAAAGCTAGGATCTGACTCGTACACCTTTGTCGTCGCATGGAAAAATAATCTTGACAGCAAGTTTTACGTGGAATACACTCCTAACTCGTCGGAAATTATAAGGTGCAGCTGCCGAAGGATGATTCGCAAAGGGATCCCTTGCAAGCACATACTGCGCGTGCTCAATCACTTAAAATTAACTGCAATACCAGACTGCTATGCTCTGCAGCGTTTCACTAAAAATGCCAGGTTTGGGTTGCCTGCTAGACGCACGGGCGATATGTTTGGTCGGGGTTGGTCTGGGCTAGAGGAGCGGAAAAAATACAGCAGTATAAATGTATTGGCCTCACAAGCTATGCATATTGCCTGCAATGACACAACGGAGTACGGTCTTCTGAAGAGTACCATCGATGGAATTATTTCTAAAAGACAAGGGTATGATAAATGCAGAGCCTATGGTCTTCGTAGTTCAGTTAATGAAAATGCAAATGCAAGTCAAGCAAGCCAGTTTAATATTGGTGATCCTAAAAAAGTGTCCACCAAGGGCACGCTTAAGCAAAACAAGAAAGTTCCAGTTGAGAAATATTCTCCCATAACCAAAAACGGTCGACCGCTAGGATACAAAGAGCGGAAGAAGCGGGTGTGTAGCGCTTGGCAACAGGAGGAACATAACAGGAAGAACCCAAAATTAGCTTGATATATTTCCTACATTTTTATTAGACTCTATTATCTAATATTGTGTGTCATCTCATGCAGGAATGTCCTTCAGCAATAAGGGTAGTCATTTTTCAAATATCATACATGGAAATTATTTTTTAGACAGTTCGTGTGAAAATATGTATTTGTGATGTATATTTATAGTTTGCTGATATCTGTTCGGGCAAAGAGCTCATGCGTGCCGTTTTTTCATGGAATTGGAAGGAGAGCGACGTCCTTGTAGTTTCTCTCTATTTTGTTTATCTCCTTATCATTGGTCGTTAGACAACACAATCAGTGTTTGAGTAAAAATCATGTTGCTTTGTTATCCTAGAACCCACTGACATGGATGTTATGGTCTATGTCTTTTGCTTGAATAAAATCAACTCGAAATCTACCAAATTATTATGAGATGCTCTGTTTTGCTTCTTCAGTTCGTCAGTGTTAAGAAAAAACCCACTGACAGTTTTGTTTTATGCTCTGTTTTGTTTCCAACCTTTTGATGCACGAGCTGTTATCACATTTTGAGCCTTTTGTTTTATGCACTTGTGTACCCGTTTTTGTAGTATGCACAAGTGTGTTTTTGCACGAACTATAAGCACATATATTAATAAAACATGATTAGCCACCATTACATAGTAGAAAAGCAAGTCCAACGGACACAACAGACACGAGCATACACGACACGACACGGACACAACACTGTCTTCTTCTTCCTCCGGCTCGGCCGCTCCCTGGCTCCTCCTTGGCCACTCCTTATGCGTCATACCCCTCATCATCCTCTGCCACGATGTACGGGAGAGAGTGGGCCGCGCTATTGATGGAGAAGATGCCGTGGAAGTCGGTGAAGATATTGTACGTCGTGAACGTGATGAACTCGCATCCACGCCAGAAAACTTGGCCGAGGAGGTGGTATGCATCGTAGTGGTTGACGAAGGTGACGTAGAGGCTGATGCAAAAGTTGTTGTTGCCATTGGCGCCGTTGAAGTGCTGCTCGATCTGGAACATAGGTGAAGTGCCAGGAGGGAGGTGGCGGTAGCCGGTGGCAAGGAAGAAGCAGGCTAGCTCCAGCGGTCCCCTCCACCTCGAGATGGCCCATATGCGGAGGTGGTTCTCCACGACCCAGCCGTGCGGCCACTCTGTCTCCCGCACGGTGGCCAGGCGGCGGTATGTCGGGCCATTGAACTGCATCTTGGCGGCGGAGGGGGCGGGGGTGGCGAGCGCTTGCTTTGAGTGGTGGCGGTACGCGGTTGCTTGAGTGGTGGCGGGGCTCGGCGGCTAGCGGTTCGAAGGATTGGTACGAGCGAGTGAGAGAGGGAGATGTCGAGGGGCAAATATATAGACGCGTCATGGTCGCTTTGTTCTCCCCTCATGTTTAAGGCACACTGTTTCGAGGAGGCGCGGGCGCACGGTATCGAGGAGGCGTGGGCGCATAGTATCGAGGAGCATTGACTCTTTTCCACGGGCGTGTGACAGAAAGTTGTGCCCTGTGTGAAATTGTTTGGCGCGTGACCGACCGAGCGACACACCCGTGTGAATTCGCAGCGAAAAAAGACGTGCAAGTAGCTAGGCTACGAGGCTGCAGCGATGTGCACTAGACAGGCTACGATGCTGCATGGTGCATGCATGGAAAAGGCCCACCTCATTAATAAACGTTCTAATGGAGCGGTAGTTGGACCGTTGGGCCGTGGGATTCTTGATTAGGCCCTGTCCCCACCATGGATGCATGCATGGGCGCGCAGCTGAGCGGACACATCGATCGACGTAGCATGCATCGCTCGTTTCATACTTTACGACACAACGACTGCGCTCGTTCAGACTCGTTGAATCATTGCATCAATTAGCGACGCAGCGATTCAGAGAGCATGGAAACCGAGACGACGCGCGTGATGGATACGGCCACGCCTCGTTTCGCACCAATACACGCGCAGAGCATCCGACGCGTCGTGCAGTTACTCACCGATCTTGTTCAAGCGGCGCTCGAGGATATTTAAAATGCCATATCTCCACAGCATCCTCTCCCACACTCCACCCGATCCATCTGCCAAGCCCTTCTTCTTCACTAAGGTCCATCGTCCGCCGCCTAGCAAGATCCATCGCCCGCCGCCATCATGCAGTTCAACGGTGCTACCTTCCGTCCGCCTCGCACCGTGCCGGAGAGGACCTACCCCACCGGGGTCATTGTTGAGGGGTCCCTCCGAGTATGGGCGAACTCAAGGTTGAGGTCCCCGAGGGAGTTGGCCTACGCCTTCCTTAGCTTCGGCTATCGCCACCTCTGACCCGGCTCTCCGGCCATGTTCCGCCTCGAAGATCACTATGCACTCGGAGGCCTTGCGGTAGGGCTCACGGTGCACTTCACCAACAAGTATGATGCATATCTTCTCCTCGGCGAGGTCTACTGGTGTGGGTGCGAGTCGATCTTCTTCACCACCTTCAACATCTTCACGAACTTCGACAATACCTTCCCCACCGTCAACGGGATGCACACTCTCCCGTACAACCCTGAGGAAGAGTGAGGGCTGGGGCAGCGCCGAGGAGATGGGATCGAGGAGGGGAGCAAGAGTAAGAGGGAGGAGAGAGTCCAAGTAGTGAACCACTGTTGTGCTAGGGTTCACTACCATCTATAGTGTTTATTTTCATGTTTTTTGCTTGGGCATATATGGCCTCTATGTATGTTTTCTATGTTGTAAGGGATGCCCCCTCCTATATTATATCTATCTCGTTGTTTTTGTACTTTGTTTGCGCCCTTTTAGTTAGATTTCACCGAAATATGCAAATCAAGCTAAATATATTAAAATATGCAGAGCACGCTATGTATAAAAGGCGCTTGGTTGAAAGAAATGATCTAGTTTTTCAACGTGAACAACTAATTTGGGCCGAAACAAACAAGTTAAACAACGAAACCATTTCTTAGTTTTGAGTTGACCCGACACAACATGACATGGACCGTTGGCGTAAAATGCAAACAATAAACTGTTTTACAAATCAATATGAATTTACCAGGTATGGAAACCTATAGGGACTAGTAAATTCTCAAGGTACATTGCTATTAATCACTGATCTGACTTTCCTTTTCACAGCCTCTAGTTTGTTTCTTTTAGACAGAAGAATCGTTACAACGGTAGGTCCTCTTGATTCCTCGATTGTTGTCTGTAGTACCATATAGAAGAGTTTATAAAGTGAATTGTAATCATATTGATTTTTGCGACTATACAAAGGAATAGTGTACATACCTGAGAAATGTTCTTAATCATACGATCTCCGTCCCAGTGCTCTAGACATTGCAATACCCATAATCCGCATGAGTTGCTGCCATATAGGATGAAATAAAATTCATTTACGACATCAGTAGTGCTAAAGTGATATGATTCAAAAGTACTTACAAATCATCTTGCTTTCCAATTTCATATTTTTTAATAGGCCAAGTATCAATGTTAGGAAATTGTTTGTGTGTAGTTTTGTTTGTCCACCATATGTCTAGTGCAATTTGTCCTTTCTGCAAAAGATTAAGAGTTAGTGAAACATCAAAAGAAAACACAGTTTTGATGAGAAAAGTAGATATACCAAGTCATCCGCAACTGCATGCGAATAGGTTAAATTATACTTAGGGTCAAGGACTTGGAACTCCTTCTTGTTATTATGCATTACAACTGTCACATAATGTTCTCCACGTATATTCAGAGGGAAATATGCCTACAAAATAAGATCACTAGCATGTACTATGTAGGATTCCAAATAGTTAACAATAACATTAACTTTATAAAACAACACTGCTTACCTTGTCACGCGCAAAATATTCATTCATAACCCTTCCTAGAGCTCCTGGTCTTGGCACTTCTTCTACGTCAAACTTTTTCAAGTTTTTTTCGTTTTGTACATTTTAATGGCTTTATTGATAAGATAGGTTGACCTCAACGGTCCACATATGTGCCGATCATAGTCAAGACGCGGAGCCAGCTCTAGAATGTAGGCATCAAGTATCTGCAAATAATAGTTGTACAATGATTGTATGTTCATACTGCTTTGTTGTAAAATAACAATATAATAGATTAGCGAATAACTTACAGCAGTACTAAGCCATTCTTTTATAAGGACATCGTTAAGATTTTTCAAAGACAATAGCCTCATCTGCGTTCTGGTACGCCCTTTTTATAGCTTCTTTGGGGATCTTCGCCAAAGTTGAAACATATTTCACAACACCTTCTATTTCAGCAGGTGTTAACGTAGTGTAACATTCCCCAATATCATACTGCTCCAATAACATCACTGCATAACATTTATGAAAACACACAAGTTACCGTGATGAACCATTTTGTTTGCTGCATAAAAATAATTAATGAAATCTATAAAGCTTTATACCTTTCGTATTTTTTGATTTATGTTTCAGTTGTTTCTGTCGCTCAAATAATGGGGAGCCATACTTACTATTACCCTTGGGCACACATATCCTTTTTCCTAGACCATTGCCAATTTCCTTTTTGCCGCTATCAATAGAATTACCACACTTTGTTGCATCTTCCTTCCCCGCAGTAGAAGTCATATCATTGCGTGTATCGTTTTGCATGACACCGCTCCGTGCACCATTTGGTGTATCCTTCTGAGTACCAAGAATGCATGACAATACCTGCGATGATGACGCAGACTTGGTATTTTTACATCCCACGAATTCTCCTCTGTACCATCTATCTTCCGAAGGTGGTCTAGTGTGTTCATTGACATGTCAACAGCAGTCATCGGCATACGTTTTTCCTTCAAGGGTGTGACGTAACTGTCACCACCAAATGGATCATCCGCAATGGCTGTTTCAGAATTAGCCGATGTTTTTCTCAGAATGTCATCAAGCTTGGCTTCTTTATTAACATGTTTATAGACAAATTCTTTGCCTGATTGTGATTCACTGGGAACAGATTTTACATCTTCACCATATTCTCCTTTGTCCGACTGTGATGCTTCAGTTGGTTTGTACATGACACCATTTGTATTTAACAATTTTAGAACCTCCTGCATAACAAAAAATATTAAGTACTGAGTTTTCATTCATAGTGTAGTATCGTTATCATCAACATGAAACAACACATAAAATATAGATCGTATCACATCTGCACATATCTGTGGTACAAGTGCTATCTTCATGTCCATGTGAATTTTCAAATCTATCGCCATACGTTCGAATAAAAAGTCCATGTTACTGTCCCGTTTGTTTGAACTTGACTGTTCACCATTCATTGATGGTTTTTGCACACTCTTTTTCTTATATTGCTCCCCAATATTATTACGGATCTACATGTTACAAAAACGAAGAAAATTATACAAATTACAAATACAAACACGAGCTATGTATGGTGGCATATCAAAAGAATGATTAAACTGAATACCATCACTTTAGCATAGTTTCCGAGGCCTCGACCATTTTTATAATCATGGCAACATCTCCTTTCCGATTTGTCTTTTGTCCATTTTTTCATTAGTGGTCGAATGGACACAGGGGGAATATAAGTAGGATCATCAACGATCACCAACTTCTCCAAGTAAAGAAACTGCAAACAAATTGTATAGACAAATGAATTTAGTTTTACATCGAGTGCTGAGCATAAAAACTGATGATTGTTTGACTTAACATATATACATATGTTAGACCTAGATTTCCTTTGGGCCATGCTCTCATAGTAGATCCTACAAAGCTATCCTTCAAACTATCTATGAGAAACTTCAGTGTGAAGTAATTCTAGTTAATCTGAAAAATACGAGGAACGTCTTCCACTAAACAGTAGAAGGTCTTAGGTACAGTTATGTTACTCGATGGGGCTATGACAAGACCAATTAGCGCAAGCACTGCTTTGCGGACGAAGTTGTCATCGGACGGCTTCTCAGTCTTTATGTCATTAATCAAATCCCTTATCACTATATTACCGCTTGACTTGCTGAGAAAACATGGGGGTATGTTATGCATATTATTTTGACCATCTTCCTTTATAATTTAAAATGCAGAATAACCTTGGTTACGTAAACCATAAATATGTTCTACGTCCTCACAAGTTTCTATTATTTCTCCTGATCCTTCTTTTATGACGAAAGTGCTAGATGATGGATTGAACAACTCAATGATGAATCTGATTAAGTTTTCCCGCATCGTGATTCGTGGCACGTCCAGCATCAGCCGCAAAGAAGTGCTGGTAAATCTCGCACGTTGCACGCTTGTAAAGTCGGCTACCAAATCTGACCATCTTATGTAGTTACAAAATATCTCCCCATCTAAATCTTCCATTCTGCACGAATCATTTAGAGAATGTGTTAATGTTTCTCCATCTAAATCTACAGCAAATTCCCACAAACCTATATGAGCATCTTGTATACACGACAAACAATCGATGAGACATGGAATCATTACCTGGATGACAGATGAGAAGAGGCGGCGAAGGGTGGCAGGAATGAGAGACGGCGAAAGGGAGTCCTGCAAGGATGAAGTGGTGACAGGCAGCGTCGATCCCTAGAAGACAGACGAGAGGGGGTGGAGAAGGGAGGCGGCAATGTGGGACGACGGGGGCGGCTCGTAATGGAGGCAGCGGTGAGAGGCGGCCTACCTAGGTTGAGTAGTGGGTTGATGGACGATCAACGTGCCGATAACTACGCCCTCCGTGATTACAGAGACGTTGGGCCAGTTGTAGGTAGTTAATTGGGCCTACAGGGTTATTACTTTTTTGTGGCTTGTTTTTTATATTTTCATGCGCTTTTCTTATTTATAGGAGTTTTATTGTATTCTTTAATGTCTTACCATATTTAGTGTTTTTCCGAATTTGATATGCACAATACGAACTTTAATTAATAAACAGATCGAATCAACTTCATACGATGAGAGTGTTGCTCCTATCTTTAAAGTACTTTTAATACGTACATCACAAAGGATGTGTAAGGCGCATACGAGTCCTACCGAAGGATCACCGACACGTGTTCACGGCGAGAAACCCCAAATGAAAGATCAGTGATATAAGAAAAGGTTTGGATAAAACCATATGCAAAACTGTAACATGGGTTAACAGCGAGAAACCCAAATGAAGCATCAACAATTGTGAACATAACATGAAATGATGATTACTTAATAATTTCATATAGATCGAACTAAGTAAGCCATAATCGTTACATAAGTGTTTCACAAACATGAGAGTACATAATAGAACACGAATTTGAGGTTGATTTCACACTTGATCAACCAGTAGCTTCGTAGTACCATCATCCCCACGACGGAACTAGAACACGAATTTCTGGTTAACTCTCATACCATTCTGCCTGATAATGTCCATCCAGTTTGTTGTAATCATGGCACCTCCTTTAGGTACTCCATTCACATGGGACTTGTTCATCACCAGCTTAACGTGTGCAACTTTTCCATCTCTGGAATGGGATTTTATAACTGCTGCCAATTGAATGTTTGTAAAAATATGCTTCATGGTGAAGCTCCTTGAAAAGTACTTCACATAGATTTGACAAACCAGTTATACAAATTATTTCACATTTACGCAAACAAATAAATGTGAAAAAGTTCGTATGTACGGAAGAGTTTACCATTTTAGCTTTATTTTTCAGTGTGTTGGATTTTTTGATGGTGCATACGTAAAATGTGTCTTTTGGCATGTGAGCCTCGACTAGTCGCTCAATTTTATCAAATTCTTCCTCAGTCATCTTCACGCGATTGCCAAACTTAAGGAAACCTTCAAAATCGTGCTCGCTTTTTATTCCAGGATCTTAGTGTAATTTTTGCACACATTAGCGACATCCAATATATCAACTGCTTACAAAATAAAATTGGCACAAAATGCTTACCCCTGACAAAAATAGCCTTTTTCTTCCTTTTGATTATAGCATGGATCTCAGTAGCGGTAACACGTAATGGAACCTAGCGGAATATAGAAGAATAATTAAGTCACATGTCATATTATGGCATGAATAATGCTAAACTTTTACATACGCTAAGAGATACAAACAATAAAAATTGAAAATAAAAAGTAGCCAAGCATCCCATCACCCAATTGATTTTCGCTCCCTAGGGTATAGTCCGCATGCGATCACACTGGCCATTCGCCTACGTGGAAAAGGAGATGGAGCGGCCGGCGGCTAAAATTGAGTCGACGCTAAAACGCACCTTCGTGATCATCCTAGACTATATCTATGACGAATACATTTAGATCTGTATTTTCGAACAATTTGGGTAATTATAAATCCGATTTTTTCACGACAAAACAAAAAATTGCGAGGATTAGATCTATGTCCTCTTAGATCTATCATCTGTCCGTGCTATCCGTGGACAGTAAGTTAACCTAAATATAGATCGTGGACAGGGCTTCGAATTTACGTACCTGCACCATGGCGACCGAGGATCTCCGAAACTACCTCCTAGCGACCGTTGTTGACGAAGCTCTCTCCCGTCCAGTTTCAGATGAGACGAGGTGATGTGATGAGGTGACGGGTAGATCTAAGGGAATGTGTACGTGTGAGAGGTAAATAGTCCTTGTTTAATAAGGCAGTTATCCTAATAGCCGAGTTTACCTTTGGATCCTCCTAGTGGGCCGGCCCAACCTAATATATTTAATTTTGAATTTAAATATAAATCAAATAACCATATGTTCGAAAATGACCAAAAAATGTACGGTTGTGTTTCTAATAATACGGATATCTTAGAGTATTTTTTAGAATATTTAAAAATAATTGAAAACCTGGACTTATTAGTAATGGCCCTCTTAGGTAGGCATAAACGGCCTATTTTGTAGACATGTGATTGTTTCAACAATCTTAAAATTGCTTCCATTTTGTTGTACATGTTTTTAAGGGCATGGTGGAGCAATGTGCATAAGGAGAGCACATTCTTTGAACACTTGGCCTAACAATTCGTCCGTACTTGTGCGAAACACCCCTAAAACCCTAGATTTTAGCCGTCTACCATGCTGAAGGCATGCCCAAGCATGCCATCACTGCTCATTGAAGTGATATAAGTGTGTGGTGTGTCATTGTGAGCCCTTGTGCCAAGTTTGAGGCCATTCATCAATAGTCATGCCGCTATCCCGACAGGTAGACACATTACACCCTAGTACCCTAGACCGAAGGTGGCCAGTGTGGGAAGTGCATGGCCAAGCAACATGTTTGTAAAACAAGGGATGTGAGTGTTTGTGAGGGCATGGTGGAGCAATGTGAAAAAGGAGAGCACATTCCTTGAACACTTGGCCTGACGATTCGTCCGTACTTGTGCAAAACACTCCTAAAACCCTAGATTTTAGCCATCTACCATGCCGAAGGCATGCTCAAGCATACCATCACTGCTCATTGAAGTGATATAAGTTTGTGGTATGTCATTGTGTGCCATTGTGCCAAGTTTGAGGCCATTCATCAATAGTCATGCCGCTATCCCGACGGGTAGACGTGTTAAACCCTAGTACCCTAGACCGAAGCTGGCCAGTGTGGGACGTGCATGGCCAAGCAACATGTTGCTTGTAAAACAAGGGATGTGAGTGTTTGTGAGGGCATGGTGGAGCAATGTGCAAAAGGAGAGCACATTCCTTGAACACTTGGCCTGCCGATTCGTTCGTACTTGTGCGAAACACCCCTAAAACCCTAGATTTTAGCCCTCTACCGTGCCGAAGGCATGCCCAAGCATGCCATAACTGCTCATTGAAGTGATATAAGTGTGTGGTGTGTCATTGTGAGCCATTGTGCCAAGTTTGAGGCCATTCATCAATAGTCATGCCGCTATCCCGAAGGGTAGACGCGTTACACCCTAGTACCCTAGACCGAAGCTGGCCAGTGTGGGAAGTGCATGGCCAAGCAACATGTTGTTTGTAAAACAAGGGATGTGAGTGTTTGTGAGGGCATGGTGGAGCAATGTGCAAAAGGAGAGAACATTCCTTGAATACTTGGCTTGATGATTCGTCCGTAGTTGTGCGAAACACCCCTAAACCCCTAGATTTTAGCCGTCTACCATGCCGAAGGCATGCCCAAGCATGCCATCACTGCTCATTGAAGTGATATAAGTGTGTGGTGTGTCATTGTGAGCCATTGTGCCAAGTTTGAGGCCATTCATCAATATTCATGCCGCTATCCCGACGGGTATACACGTTACACCCTACTACCCTAGACCGAAGCTGGCTAGTGTGGGAAGTGCATGGCCAAGCAACATGTTGTTTGTAAAACAAGGGATGTGAGTATTTGTGAGGTCATGGTGGATCAATGTGAAAAAGGAGAGCACATTACTTGGCCTGACGATTCATCCGTACTTATGCGAAACACCCCTAAAACCCTAGATTTTAGCCGTCTACCGTGTCGAAGGCATGCCCAAATACCATTAAATCAGCAAACAGATACAACAGAGACATCACAGAGGTACGTTCACTTGCTTTAAAAATTACTCAACACACGGATACATCAGAGACACATAGAGGATATACCATTACATCAACAACACACATGGATTTTCATTTTTGCTGAATAAGCAACAGACAAAGGACAACTAACAACCCTATTACGCATTTTAGAAGAAGCATTGCTTCTGTAAGAAGATCAACCGTAGAGACCAACTTCATTAGTACCAATTCCTCATTCCTAGGCTTTAATGCTGCTCTTTCTTTTTTCCTTAGCTCCAGAGTTTCCCTCCTCTCCTCTGCCCATCCAACATCTTTTGCTGCATCACCATGCAGAATACTGTTCTCACACAAGTACTCCACGTACTTCATCTCCCACCACCAAAAATTGCATTCAGTTTGTAAAATTAGGAACATTGAATATCAAACATTTAATTTTGTATGAACACTGCTCATATTGTAGGTACATGCGCCATCGAGTGCATGAAAATCAAACCAAAATGCTTACCCCATGAGTTTTGCACTTGTAAAAGACCCAGCCATCATGGTCATCAGTGCCGGAGACGTGCCTATTGATGACGACGCTGCAGTCGGAGCGGGAACCAGGGGAATGTATGGCAGACGGTTCCGATTATGCGACGTACGGGACAACCTTGAAACAGACATAGCGGCCACTAAGGATCTAGACCAGGGCGATAACTCCGACGGTAGATGGCTCTGGCGGTAGGGCCACAATTATTTTGGGAAGGCGGTGAGAAGTTAGGGTTTCTGTTTCTCTTATAAATAGCCAAGCCGCATTACCTGGGTGTCTTATTGGGCCGACCTTCATAGTTGTATTCCTCTTATAAAACCCAAACGCTATCCCTGCACTGACATACATTTCTGTAAACCAGAGCTACCACCACCGTCTAATCTTAGAGTCTCACATAAGACTGTTACCACAAATGCACCGTTGATGCCACACTAAAAGTGAAACTTTAATCAATGTAATGCAGCTAATCATTTAATTTAACCCATTATCAACTAGCTAAAGAAACCCAAATACATATACATTCCCTATATTTCCTTGTTCTCCCTTTATGCCACCATTTCCCGCAAATACACAACCAGAGTACATATGCACAAGATTAAAAATATCAAGAACAAGCCAGGTTAAACATGAAACAACCTTGTTAAGCACGAACATCAGATTGTTCAAACACAAGTTCAACCACAATAATTAACCAACTGCATCAAGTTCAACACATCACATATAAACATAGTCTATACATAACAACCATAGTAGCAAAGAGACAGACAAGACACAATCTACGTGTGGGGGAGGTGCTTTAGGGGGAACACGCCATAAGCGGCATGTTTGGCCTTCAGGTGGGGCTTATGCTTCTGGCTGCCAGATCCATAGTAGGTAGTATGCTACAACATTCCCAGGTGGTCCTTTGGCATCTCCTTCCGAAAGAACCACGGACACTTGTACTCCCCTAGGCCTAGAAGATAGGGGATGTCCCCAGCGTTGAGCTTCTTCACCACATCACGGCTCTTGCGGTCCCTGTCCTCCACGTCACTCCAAACATCGTCTGACTCCTGTGGAAATTTGTGAAATGAAATAAGGTTTACAATAATTACTCTGTGACATAAGACTATATCTGCCACATATTATACAACGAGAAACTTGGACAATTTCTTTTTAATTGAACATTTAAAAATCATAACAGAATAGTTAATATGTCACACATATGAAGTTAGATCAGAGCAACATTATGTACAAATCAAATGTGTGCAGTAAAACAAAACATGATGGAAGCATTAGTGCAAAAAAAATTATGCCTTACAAGTAGATTGATCTATCACACTTATTAATCTTAAATTGTATCACTGTAGCATTAAATGCCAACTTAAGTTTGCAGCAGAACAAACCATGTGGTGAAAGCAGTAGTGCAGTAAATATTATAATCCTATGAAGCAGAATGTTGTATGACACGTAATAATCTTAAGCTAGATCACATCAGCATTAACTACCAACTTATCTATGGAGCATAAGAAAACAGCTATTGAAAGTAGTAGTGTAACAAAAATAATAAACCAATGAAGCAAGACAACAACAACTATTACTAGTAGTACTACAACCAGGAATTTATGCATCTGTAACAAAACACATGAACTTTCAGCTCCAGAACTGGAACTACACAAATTCTTGATATATTAAAAATATTTTACAAATACAAATACAAAACAACTATCATGAATGTACTAGAACCATATGGTCTATGTGAGACAAGCATTTCAAAAGACTAGCAAATTACCAAGGCAGACACTCTGACTACGAGTACATAGACAGAGTATATTTAGCTCAGTATAAAGTGATCAAATGATGTAATGAACTAAATTAATAAGAAAAGTAAATGACACCAAAAACATTCTACACAATAGTACAATAATATAATGACATGCACCTGGTACAGATTCCCATGTCTCTTTTACTTAACTACTACAAGCAAATTCACAAACTAGCTATCCATGGTCACATTACCTAAATTTACAATCTCGAAGTGGTCACAAAGTAGAACCCATAAATAAATTTTATGTGTAGATCAATAGGAAGCAGCCCCATTCCATTTTCATTGCAAACAAAATACCAGGTTCTTACTTGTCAGATCGTTCAAGACCAAAAACTCAGGCACAAAGGCCAAGCATAAGCTACATCATCTAGGTGCATGTAAACTTGGCACAAATTACAGATATCATAACATTCAAAGTAAGAGGAACCACTCGACGACCTAGCCTGCCAAATCAGAAGCCTACTTGATCCTACATCCATCAGAACATCGCCAAAGGGGTCCTGGGGAAATCAGTAGCTAATCTACAACGCATCTAACCTGGCACAAACTAGCATTGCTAGGCGCATCTAACCCTACTAGCAAAACAAACCCTAGCAAGAACAGGACGAGGCAGACCTCGGCGGCAAGAACACTAGGAGAGAGATCTGGACTTACCTCATCGGTGTCATTGCTGTCGGACTCGCGGAAGGTCTCGACGTCGGTAGGCGAGTAGATCTTCTCCCCTCTCCTTCCTCTCCTAACACAGCTTGTTGATATGTTGGTAACGTATCCATAATTTTTGATGTTCCATGCTTGGTTTTATCTACTTTCTTATGTTTTGTCCACACTTTGGTGTACTTTTCATATGATTTCTTGCACTAACCTATTAACAAGAGCCACAGTGCCAGTTGCCTGTTTTCTGCTATTTTTGGTTCCAGGAAAGTCAGAAAATCGATATTCTCGGAATTGGACCGGACAAAAGCCAAAGTTGATATTTTACCAAAAGACTCACGGAGCCAGAAGACGAGACGGAGAGGGGCCACAGGGTGGCCACACCATGTGGTGGCGCGGGCTAGCCCTGGCCGTGCCACCAGGTGGTGTGGGCCCCCTGGCCGCCCACCGACCTTGCCTCTTTCGCCTATATATCTCCCCCGAGGCAAAAACCCTAAATAGTCAAGCCTCTAGCCATGAAAAGTTCCGCAGCGCCGCTGCCACCGAAGGGGAGATTCGAGGGACAAAAAGTCTTTGTTCTGGCACCCTACCCAGATGGGGAAGTGCCCCCGGAGCCATCTCCATCGATCTCCACCACCATCTCCATCACCATTGCTGATTCCCATGATGAAGAGGGAGTAGTTCTCTCTCGAGGCTAAGGGTTCTACCGGTAGCTATGTGTTCATCTCTCTCTCTATGCATGAACTTATTGAGACCATGAGCTTGTAATCTATAGATCTACCTTGCTACTCAAGTGCTTTAATAGATCTCTGCTCTCCCCATGTGTGTGAATGTGACAGCGTGCACACCATGGTGGCACTTAGGCTAGAGATTACAAATACTTGTTATGAGTTATATTTGGAGTTGGATGTCTTTATGAAATTGTGGTGTTTGTTGGAATCATCTAGTACTCAAGGTGATAGTGTGGGGTTATCTAGATGGGAAAGGCTTACTTTGAGGTGTGCTGTTATAGCCCTACCATGGATTAGAGTGTCAAACTAGAGAGTAGTTCAGCGTAGTATCATAAAGAAGAATATATTTATATGAGAGTGTTCACTAGTGAAAGTATGATCCCTAGGCCTTGTTTCTAAGCATTGATACACCATTTGCAATTAGATTTGTTACATGTTTGCTTGCTTCCATCTTTATTTTAGTTTGCCTTTAGTCTCTTCCACGCCATCAAGCTATTTTCTATCACCGTTAACACTTATAATTATTCATACCACTTGTATTTCACTATCTCTTCGCCGAACTAGTGCACCTATACACCTGACAAGTGTATTGGGTGTGTTGGGGACACAAGATACTTCTTGTATCTTGATTGTAGGGTTGCTTGAGAGGGGATACCTTTGACCACTTCCTCCCTGAGTTCGATAAACCTTGGGTGATCCACTTAAGAGAAAACTTGTTGATGTTCTACAAACCTCTGCACTTGGAGGCCCAACAACTGTCTACAAGAATAGAAGTGCGTAGACATCACCTGTTGTTCAGGTTCTTCTTCTTCTTGCACCTGATCTGCGCCTCCGTCTCGAACTTCCGCTTCATTGGATGCACACCGGACTAGACGGACGGCCCACCCAAGCCGGAGCTCCCATTGCCGCCCTCTGCATCCGCGACCTGCTTCCCCTTCTCCGCGTTGTCAGCGGACGCCGCCACCTGCTTCCCCTTCTCCATGGGTGACCGCCACGATCGAGGGTTTGTGGAGAGATGGCTAGCCAGGGTTTGCTATCCGATTTGGGGAATTTCTGGAAATGGTTGGAATGCAGATCAACTGACTATGCTACTTAAGGAAGCGGACGGTTCGGCACCCACGTGCATACGTGTATAATACGTGCCGGTGAACGGGCCATACGGGCTGCTACGCGGGCTTCTACGGTTCGTTTTTTCAGAGCAGCTCCGAAAATTTCGGAAGGATGATCGTTCCCCCCGTCATTGAACCATCCGCGCGTATCCCAGCCGTCCATGTGTTTTCCCAAACTTTTGGTTTCCAGGAGGGTGCGCACTGAAGCAGAAACGTTAATATAATCAATTTGAAAACAATATTATGAATTGTGCCTAGCTATGTAACGGCATAAATTCACTTACCAGATCTCAAATCACTTATTTGATGTTCTTTATATCTGAACAAATATTCTCAAGCTTCAGTTATGCAGTAGCAACCAGAATAGAAAGAATAAGTGAGAGCAAACATCATTTCAGCTTGGACTGAATCATATTAGAGGATTTGGAACCAAGGGAAATATACAATGTTAATCACAATAATGATGAGAAGTCTTTTTCATTGCATGATGCAACGCCCTCGCGATGTTTACCTACTCATCAATGGAGTTAAAAAAATTAAAAGAATCTAGATGTTTACCGGTAAGGGAAATGTAACTTAATGCAGAACCTTCTATTCAGCTATAGGGAGAAGGGTGAGGTGGAGGACAGCGGCGGCTCAAGTAGGGCTACAGCGCTTGGCTGCTCCGCCGCTGTAGAGCGCACTGCAACCTGGAGGAGAAGCGTCGGCCGCATCACTGGTCGACCGGGGCGAGAGAGAGGACATCACGGGCCATCGGAGGAGGGGATCTCAAGCCCTATGCGGTGGTGGTCGAGCTCCCCGAGGCAGCACGCTGTCGGACCTCCTCCGAGACACGTTCTTGCAGCGCTTCCTCCATCCCTCAACCATGGCCATCTCGTCCGACTCCATCTGCTCGCCTCGTCGCTCCTTCTCGGCGCCTCCTCGAAGCTTGTTGTGCACTAGGAGCTCGCGGGGGCGCCCCTGGCCATTGGGATGCAAGGGTGCTGGGAGGCTCGAAAACTCCTCGGTGGAGGTTGGGTATCGTACTCCTTGGAGGCCCTGGCTCACCTTATATAGGGGTGATCAGGTTACATCTAGGGCATGCATGGCCCTGATATTCCACGAAGATGCTTGTCCTGAAATAGTAGTTCGACGCCCTCATTTCCTCTGTTGCCAGCCTCTGCGCGATAATGGCTCAGAGTCCATGCTCCCTGACCGTTGGGGTCAGTGATCGTCACGTCTGTGACCCTCTGTTATGTCTCTGCTTGTCTGGACCTTGTCGCTAGTGCTTGTCTCTCCCTAGATTCTAGTGAGAGAGAGAAAAGCACCGACCTTGGGGCTAGCTCACTCCTTGAGAACACCAACCCCTGACTCGGCCCTAGTCCGGATGACTCGGCCAAGACAATACTTGCAAGTATGAAACAACCTTGACATCGTGTCGACATACAGTATATGTCGGCCGATTCTTGCCAGTGTTATCCGGCCTTGGACAACCCGGCCGTAACTCGGCTGTCCCTTATATATCTCAGCCAGCTCACGCTTTAGCCGGTTTATGCCTCGGTGGATCTTGTCCTTATACCTCAGCTTGACCCTGCCTGGGGTCATCCCCCCAACATTAGTCCCCGAAGCTGGTGCGATCTTAGCAGCTTTAGCTGGAGAGGCCACAACAGGTTGAATCTATCCGAATCTTTGTCCATCCTGCCGATATATATATATATATGTCGGACCATACCGATTTTAACTCGGCTGCACCACTTGGTGACTTGATATTTAATTTGACTCTTTCTGGCTCTATCTGAGATATATCTCGCTGGCCGAGTCATTGTGCTGCATCTGGGTTATTCCTCTTAGATTCTTATCTTCTCTTATACTCCTCACCTCATCGTACGTGTAAATCAATCATTGCATCGTGCCTCATTTTAAGGGTCGTGATAGCATTTACTGCCACGCACTGTGAGTTATCGCTGCAGCCCATCACATCGTGGTGTGCCTCCTCAAGTATCACAGAGGCCATGCTGTGTCGTTATGCTTCTTCGTGGTGTAACCGTGTGTGTGACATGTTCCGATGCGCCAGTTCGCGCGATACACGTGCACATCGTGAGGTCAGTAGGCACAACCGATCCCACTACCCATGATGCACAGCGTGGTTAAATAGGGGAGCGGGGGGAACCCTCAGTTACTTCCCCTGCTCCAGCTTCTTCTTCTTCTTCCTCACGTCGCCGCCGTTGCTACTTGGTGCTTCTGCGACTACGCCGCCCCTTTGCTTCCTCTGCACCTCCGCTCCACCGTAGCGCCGGCCCCGCTGCCACCACGGGACCGAGGCAGTCCGTACCTTGCGCCCCTACAGTTAGTAGCTCGTCGGAGGGGAGCGATACAGAGATGGCACCACGAGATGTGGTCGCGTCGACGAGCACGAGGAGGGGGCGGCATCCTCGAGCATGGAGCCTCGGATGGGTCCAATTTCACCCAAGAGGAGATTGATTGGCTGTTGTGCATGCACCAGATTCCTCCGGAGGTCACCTCCCGCCTCCCTGGCGAAGAGCAAATCCCCACCGCCAAAGAGGGTGAGTTCGTCATTTTCGTAGCCCACTTTGCTTGCGGCTTCGGCCTTCTTGTGAGCAATTTTGCAAAGGATTTCTTTGAAACCTTTGGCCTCCAACCTCATCATCTCCCAGAAAATGCCGTAGCCTCCCTCACTGCTTTCATCTCTAGCACCGAAGGATACCTCGGCCTCTGGCCCAACATCCAAATCTGGGCCAAGTTCTTTCAGATTCGAGCCAACGTCGTGCCTAACAAGGAGCTCCCTCCAAGCGAGAAATCACTAACGCAATGCGGGGTAGCGTCAATTTCACCACAGAAGAACTCCATATTTCCTTGGATCACGGGCCTCCACTCATGCAAGAAATGGCGAGGATGTTCTTCTATGTGAAGAATAACACAGATAATGACTTGATTCGGCTACCTGCATTCTTAATCGGCGTCCCAACAAAGCTCAACTAGGAACTCGACCCGAAGAATAACTATCCTCTTGTCAACTTGGTTGAACAATGCCTCACTGAGCTGATGGAGGCCAGGTTATTCGGTGATGACCAGATGGACAGTTTTATCAGCAGCTGAGTCTGCCCTTTATAGAAGCGCAACTACAAGCTTTGCTACATGAGCGCCCACCTCGATCCGAATCGTGTCTCCACGGTCGAGCTATCCAAGGCTCAGATCTGCAAGCAAGTCAAGTCCATCTTTAAGACATACATGACCGAGACATGGGAGTGGGGCATGGCTCCTTTCAGCTGAGATAACCCCGCACCCCAGGTAAGTTTTCCCCAAGTCATACTTGCCGAGCTATGAGTTATGTCGGCACACTTGTTTATTTGTTCTCTCTGCGTTCCTTTGTGCAGAAATTCCTACAGCAAACCATCGAGGATACACTAAATCCTTCCGTCTCTTTGGGCAAGGATCGCGAGACCTCGAACCCAAAAGAGCAGGACTCCAAGGAGTTCATGCCTATCCCGAACCCCACTTCTGGCCGACCCTCTGGTAAGACTTCTATCTGAAGGGATTGGATGGATGATGATGATGATTGTGAGATTCTCGAGGTATTTAATCCAATGCCTCTCTCATATGCCTATCTGACTGATTCTGCCCCAGCTAACTCGGGTCAGGTGCACAACATGCCTCTCGTTGCTATGGGAGGTCAAGGCACAGTGAAGAAGCGCATCGCGACCTCTGCTCCCCTGGTTGAACCTTCTAGGGCCGAGAAAAGGTATAAAAGGGCCGCCAAGAAACCTCCACGGCAAAAGGCACCTCCATCTGTTACTGCGTAAGTTTTCTCTACCGGGTTATCTCTGTATATGTTGTTTCTCTCTTTCTGCATTTGATTCATATCTTCATGTTATTTCGCTTAGTAGTGCTCCTTTGAATATTCCCTAGAGCAGATCCAGCATGGCCTCTCCAATCCCTAGGATAATGTCTCCCCCACCTCATGACGATACCTAGGCTCCCAGCCCCGTTCGAGGTAACACCCCTCCCCGCGCCGGATAATAGTCCACCTTGGTGGAAGGGAGAAAGTGTCAGTACATGTGGAGGTGGCGCCCCCGAGGATGTTGCCATGCCAGATCAACGGGGTGACTCATCTGCCCTGGAGAGAGAGAGAGACAGAATACCGGCGCCGAAATAGTTTAGACTGAGGTGCCGGTAACCCCGGCACTAGTTCAATCCTAGCCTCAACCAGAAACAGCCACTACACCAGCTTCAACCCAGCAGCAGCAACCAGCACCAGCATCATCCTAGTCTCCCAAGACTCGGCCACAAGACTAGCCTCGACAAAGCCCGCATGCCAAATCCAAAGAAACTTCATAATCTCAGCCTCCACCAACCTCGGCAACAGAGCCTTGGCCAGCTACCTCCCAACAGCGAACCAATCCTCCTGACAAGCAGAAGAAAGGAGGAGATGGCTCCAAGGCAACGAAGAAGAAGGTTGGGGATGCATACTCGCAACCATCCATTGCCAAAATGCTGGAGAAAGGTGTAGCTCCCTCTGCCTCGACCATGGGCAGGCAACTTACATTGCATACTGGCCCAGCAACTGCGATGGCCGCCCAAAAAGCCTCTGCCGGAAAAGGCTTGGTCTTGACTCGGATTCCCAGTGGTGAGAGCCTCGACTCTCTTGCTGAGTACACCAAAAACTAGAACAATGCTAACTATGGTGAGGTTAGCTCCGGAAATCCTCTACCCCAGAAGTTTGGTCCAGCCGAGATTTAAGAGAGGATGTTCACTACTAGCAGGGCTATTGCTGATGCTAGCAAAATGATGGAGGTAAATACCTCGGCTACACCTTTGTACTTGCAATAGATAATATATAACCATTAGTCCCCAAGCCTTCGAGCGAGTAAGATATTACTTGGCCGGATCCTCCTCTCTAGGTTAACATGTAGTAACTTAGTTTTTTGGATTTAAGCATATTCGAGGTATTGAGCCGAGTTACTTTAGTTAGTCAAAATTCCCTTTAGAATCAAATATCCAGCCACATAGATTCAGATCAAGTTTACTTGGTTCGAATCTTGAGTAGAATAAAATATCTAGCCACCTAGATTCAGATCGAGTTTACTCGACTTGAATCTTGAGTAGAATTGAATATCTAGCCACCTAGATTCGGATCGAGTATACTCGGTTTGAATCTTGAGTAGAATAAAATATCCATCTACCTAGATTTGGATCGAGTTTACTCGGTTCAAACCTTGAGTAGAATAAAATATCAAGCCACCTAGATTCAGATCGAGTTTACATGGTTCAAATCTTGAGTAGAATCAAATATCTAGCCACCTAGATTCGGATCGAGTTTACTCGGTTTGAAACTTGAGTAGAATTGAATATCCATCCACCTAGATTTGGATCGAGTTTACTTGGTTTGAATCTTGAGTAGAGTCAAATATTGATTTTTCTTAGTGACTAACAATTGTCTCTTTCAGGTCGCGCACAATCGGCGCACTACTGAATTTCAGAGGCTCCTCTTTGCTCACAAGTTCCTCTCCACTAGGCACAAGAAGTTGTTGCTTGAGCTGAAAAACAAATGTAAGTCTTCACGTTATTATCCCCAGCACTTTTTGTTATTGACCCACCAAACTAACTTATGCTTTGGATTTTGCCAGCCGAGGTGGAGGACTAGAATAAGGAGCTACAAAAGCATGCTGCCAAGCTAGAAGGTATTTCCCCTCTTGCCCCTTATTTTTTGCACCTCTCCCTTCTGAGTTGGCTTGTAATTCTACCTCGGGTAGGCTGGGTCAAAAATTCTTGCAGAGTCTCATCAAGATTGCGTATCCATGCCCGAACTAATGACTCATTTTTTTGAACAAGCATGAGAACATTAGATCAAGCTGAAGGAGAAGGATGCCGAGATAGCCGAGGTCAAGTTTGACTCGGTGAATCTTGAGTTGGAAAAATTTCAGAAACAATCTGCAGCGTGGTTGGCCATGCTTACTCGGATCAACAACATTATGACTAGTGAGTTTCTTCTTGCTGACTTTTTATTTTACTACCAAGGTTTTATCTTACCCCTATTGCTTTGCCTGACTTATTATTGTGTGCTCCTTCCCTTAGGCAACTTTCCCAACTCAAAATCTCGCTCCGAAACTGCTACCCGTAAGTTCCGGGAGAAGAAAACCGAGGTTGGTCCCCTCTCCCCAGAATAAGACATCAATGACTTCTTGGTTGGTCAATCGGCTAGCCTCGGACTCATGAAGACCTTTGGGGTTAACCTTATGGATTCTGCCATTCGAGTATTCCATGTCCTCTAGCTCGTAGACCCGCTCCCAAGCAAGTTAAGCTCTTCGTCGAGAGACTAATGGACTATGAGACGCATGTCAATCTTTGGAGGAAATCTGCTGCCCGTGCTAGTGCCGACACAAGCTTGTCCTTTGTGTTGTCATGGTACGAAGGTATCAATTTAGATACTCTTCATAATATGCGCACTTGTTCGGCATGGACGAGCGATCCAGAGTTCATCCAACAGTGCCAAGCCCGGGCCTACCAATTGATCCAATATGCCAATACTCATGTATGGAATGAAGGGCCGAGCTTCCTGGACGATGTTGATGATGAATATGTCGAAGAGGGCGCTAGCGGAGACGAGGGAACCCAGAGGAACACGAGGCTAACATGAACAAAGAAAAGGAAGCCGAGGTTCCCAACCTGAAGCTGCTGTTCCTCCTCCAGCTGCTGATGATCCGACCGCTACCGCTCCTTAGGCATATAAACTTTGAATCGGCTTAAATCCCCGGTATGCTAGGCGCACATGTATTAAACATTTGAAGTTATTTTGCTACTGCTAAGTTTTTTATGTCGGGTCATTTTGGGTGGAGTCCCCGAGTTCCATTTTCTTGTTTGCTCAATCTTGTGATCCGGCTCATGTCTACCATTATTCGGTGTTCGACTTATGAGTCCGAGATCAGAAAATCAAATTAACAATACTTAAAACCACGAGAATTATCTTAGAGTGATTCGACATAACAATACAGAAAATAAATACAGGTGTTAGTCCGAAAAAAATGTCGGCTCGATTATTTTTCCTTCCTTAGTCGTTTTTCATGTGTCTAGCATTTGCCAGCTTTTTCTCTTGCTTGCCATGAAGCCAATTTTCTAGACAGCAGCAAGTCGAAGAGTGAGCTTTTGGTGCTGACACATTACTAACTCGTCCTAAGGGGTGAGAAATTTAAGCCAGCCAACATATAAAATGTAAGTATAGAAAAATACAATTACTACTAAGGCAGTCCCCGAGTCACTGCTCGAGGTGACGAGGTTTCATTAATTATCTCATTGCCTACATACAAACCGACATATGAGAGTTGGAGATACATATACTTCAGCTATGTGTAAAATGGACGAAGTAGAGCTACATTCCATGGCCTTTTCGATTCTTCTCCTGACCTATTTGCCTTATTCTTCTCCTGCGGTTGAGCATCTATGAGATAGTATGCATCATTGTGCAGTGCCTTGCTCACAATAAATGGTCCTTCCCATGGAGGTGATAGCTTATGCATGCCATCAATGCATTGCACTATCCGAAATGCCAAATCCCCTTCCCGAAAAACTCAGGGGTTTACTTTCTGACTATGATAGCGTCCAAGATTTTGCTGATATATGGCGCATCTGGACAATGCCAATTCTCTTGCCTCTTCTAGCAAACCAACATCATTTTGTCGGGCTTCTTGCACTTCAGCTTCTGTGTATTGGGTGACCCTAGGTGAATCATGCACTATGTTGGCTGGTAATATAGCTTCTGCCCCATATACCAGGAAGAATAGCGTATAGCCAGTTGATCAATTCGGAGTTGTCTTGAGGCTCCATAGTACAGACGGGAGTTCGTCAATCCAACACCCTTTTGATCTTTGAAGTGGGTAAATGAGCCAGGGGTTTATCCCGGACAGTACTAGCCCGTTGGATCTCTCCACTTTCCCGTTCGATGCAGGATGTGCGACTGGTGCAACATCGAGTCTTATCCATTTATATTAATA
This sequence comes from Avena eriantha, assembly GCA_910589775.1. Taxonomy (NCBI): domain Eukaryota; kingdom Viridiplantae; phylum Streptophyta; class Magnoliopsida; order Poales; family Poaceae; genus Avena; species Avena eriantha. The sequence continues at coordinate 140,584,502 of OU342741.1, read as the reverse complement.
GAATCGAGAAAATGCTCCCTCGGCAAAGTTTGTGCCATTATCAGTTATTATGCTGTGGGGGTACCCATACCTCAAGATGATATCCTTGAGGAATGATACAGCTATGGGACCATCACATTTTCTTATTGGCTTAACCTCAATCCATTTTTTGAATTTGTCAACCATGACTAAGATATGAGTCATGTTGCCACGAGCCGGCTTAAATGACCCAACCATGTCGAAACACCATACAGCAAATGGCCAAGTGATAGGTATTGTATTGAGTTCAGAGGATGGCATATGTATCTTGCTCGAATACCTCTAACACCCATTGCACTTCCTCACAAGGTCCTCAGCCTCTTGTAAAGAACTGGGCCAGTAAAATCCATGCCGAAATGCCTTGGCGACTAAGGCTCTGGACGAGGCATAATGCCCACATTCACCCTGATGTATATCTCAGAGGATTTCTTACCCCTCTGCCGGATTAATACATCACCGAAGGACACTTGTGACACTTCTTTTATATAACTCGCCATTTAATATGGTATAGGATTTTTCCCTTCCCTGAACTTGTCTCATTAGGACCTCCTCTCTTGGCAAACTCCCATCTTTCAAGAAGCAAAATTTGGCAGTGCCCATGCTGGTATAGCACAGGCCGGGAAAATCACCTCATCAATATCCATTGGTTATACTGTCATAATCTCAGCCGAGGTTGGACACATAGTCCCCGGGTTCTGCGAGGCATTCCTCGGGTTACTCGATATACTCCCCCAATCAATATCCATTGGGACAACCTCTGACCCTAGATTGGCCGGGATATGGATTGACTCGGATTCTAGTGATGGATTAATAGATGGTTTTCTGAGGTGTTCAAGAGCTATGCCTATCAGGATAGATTTCCGAGATGAACCAAGTTTAGATAACACATCAGCTGCATCATTTTTAGCCCGAGGTACATGATGGAACTCACATCCTTTGAAGTACCCACACATTTTTTGCATGTGAAATCTATACAAGGCCATATCTGCGTCCAAGGCATCCCAATGACCCGAAACTTTTTGCACCACCAAATCCGAATCACCAAAGCATTGGATCCGACATTCCAATCTCCTTTGCTACTTTCAAGCCATGCACAAGTGCCTCATATTCGGCCACATTATTTGATGCTCTAAAATGAATCTGCAACACATACTTCAACTGATCCTTCTTGGGAGAGGGAAGTACTATCCCGGTGCCTAAACCGGTTTTTAGTTTTGACCCATCAAAGTGCATTCTCTAGTAATTTGGGCCAGACAAGGGCGGCTCATACTGCATTTCAGCCCAATCAACAAAAAATTCGGCTACTGCCTGAGACTTTGTTGCATCTCTCCTATCATACTATGGAGCATATGGGGCTGAGTCAATTTCACACTTGGTGATTCGGCCACTTGCATCTCTGTTGCCCATTATCTCGGATATTGGTGCCTCGCATATCACCTTTATGGGGTGTTTTTCAAAGTAATGCTTAAGCTTTTTGGCTGCCATATAGACGCCATATGCCATCTTTTGATAATGTGGGTAGTTTTGCTTTGAAGCAACATCGGCTCTTTGGATAGTGGCGAAGCTAACATAGGTGCAGAGGCTAGCATCTTTTTTAACTTATGAAAAGCATCATTTACTTCGTGCGGTGTCCAGATGAACTTATTCGACTTTTTCATTAACTGGTACAAAGGCAATGCCTTTTCACTCAGCCGACTAATGAAATGACTTAGCGATGCTAGGCAACGAGTGAACTTCTGGACATCGTTGAGACACTTCGGCAGTTCCATGCGCTTAATAGCTCGAATATTACTCGGATTTTCTTCGATACCTCGGCTGGACACAAGGAAACCAAGTAATTTTCCGGCCGGGACACCGAAGGTGCAATTTTCAGGGTTAAGTTTCATTCGGAACCTTCTTAAGTTCGCGAATGTTTGCCGGATATCATCTAGGAGGATATGACTCTCCTTGGTTTTTATCACCACATCATCCACATACACTTAGACATTTTTGCCAATTTGATTGTGCAAGCATTTTTGCATGCACCTTTAATACGTCGCCCCTGCATTTTGTAAGCTGAATGGCATAGTGCGATTACAATAAGCCTCGTACGGGGTAAAAAGGCAGTTTTTATTTGATCAGCCGGGTTTAACGGTATCTGGTGGAAACTAGAATACGCATCTATAAATGATAGAAGTTCACAACCAGCTGCCAAGTCAATGACTTGATCTATCCTTGGCAAAGGAAATGGATCTTTTGGACATGCCTTGTTCAAGTTGGTATAATCGATGCACATGCGGCACACCATAGCCACGTTCAGGTCATCTTTTTTCTTTTCCACTAGCAATGGATTACATAGGCAATCCGTATGAAGTACCTCCATGATAAACCCGGCCGCAAGGAGCCGAGCTATCTCATCCCCTATGATCTTTCTCTTATCCTCAGCGAAGGGGAAGAGAGGTTCCTTCACCAGCCTTGCATCAGGGCTGACATGCAAAGAGTGCTCAACCAGCTCCCTCGGAACACCTTGCAGATCCTGTGTGGACCAAGCAAAAATATCCCGATTCTCACGGAGGAAGCTGATGAGCTCGCTTTCCTATTTGTCATTCAGGCCCGCACAAATAGTGAAATGCGCTCTGGGAATTGCTCATCAATTTGAACTTTCTTTGTGTCCTTAGTTGGAAGAGTTGACACACTCCCATGTGGGTTACTTAGCGTTGGCATATTTAGCTAAGCCGACTGAGCCAAGTCCCTAGCAACAGTTTTGATCCCATTGGGCCCTGGAATTTTCATCCTTAAGTAACTTATGTGAGTACTGGCCATGAACTTGGAAATTGTTGACCTTCCTAGCAGTGCATGATAACAACTTTCAAGGTCAACCACCTCAAACAGCAAGTTTTCTATCCTACAATTATCTCTTGTGCCGAATAACACATCTATCCAAACTTTTCCAATTGGCTCACAAGACAACCTCGACACAATGCTATGGAAGGTGGTCTTAGTCGCCTGGAGCATGTTCTCCGACATACCCAACTTGTGCATTGTATCCTTTTACAGGATATTGATACTGCTACCATTGTAAATGAGTACCTTGGAGAATTCACATTTATGTTCGGCCCGATAAACGGCAGGTCAAGCACTAGAGCATATGATCCAGGACTCGACATGAGATTGGGATAATCCTTTATGCTCTAGGTGATCTCCTGGTCTGATCAATACATATACTTCGACACTGCCGACATAACTGCATTGACCTCGATATGTCGCCTCTGCAGACTTTGCCTATCATTTTCCTCAGTGGTAAACACACAATAGCTCTGGTGATGTTCCCTATACTCATTTCTGCCATCATCGCCAGGGTTTCCATAGTTCCCCTGGTTTTGATTTCCCACTTGGTGCACGATTTCTCTCCTTTCCTAGTTCTCATACCTCAGCGGTGGTGGAGGCAAAACTAACTGCTGAGCATTTCCCCTGTGAGCTGTGGCTGTGCAGGTGCTTGAGGCGTACCCATGTCCCCCATTACATGTTGCATCCATGTGCACTATCGAGTCGTGTGGTTCGCTGGCTTACTCGGATTGTGCATGTGAAACTTACACGGCTAATCCATCATAGACTCATAAGTATATCTTGGCCTCTCTTTCCACTACTTTTTCTGCTCATTGGTCCATGCTTTCTTGCCATCACTCTTCTGTGCCCATTGCTTGCCACTGTTTTTCTATCGCTGGCTACTCCTGGCTCCTGGCTGATCTTGGTTCACTACAGCGACATGGTTCGACCCATATCGATAATCCGACCTCTCATCTCTTCTTTTTCCTCAGAAATCATTCCGCCGGGATGACCCGGCCCCGTCCATGGAGTAGTACTCCTCATTCGGCTCAGCCGACATAAGCAAGGGTTGGGTCAAATCTCCCAATGCATATGAATCTGCAATCTTAATTTTTTTAGCCAACATAGTTGGCATGTCTTTCTGTAGCCTTTACCACAGTACACTTGCATGTTGGCACCCTTGTGCAAACCAAGCAATTGCCTGTGACTTGATCACACCTTCACATGAATTCCGTAGCGTGCACCACCGAGTCAAAAACTCCCGGTCAGTCTCATTCGGCCTTTGCTTACACATTGCCAAGTGTTGTGGCCTATTCGGCCTCTTGTATGTGCTGGTAAAGTAACTAATGAACATATACTCAAAATCTAACCAATAGTTCATACTTTCTGCCGGCAGATTATTCAGCCAAACCCTTACTGGTCCCTCCAGCATCTAAGGAACATATCTCACTGCCCATCTAAGATTGGCCCGTGCGATGTGCACAACTGCGGCATAATCAATTAACCAATCTTGTGGCTTGGTACTATCATCATATGTCTTTGTCCCCCTGGCCAGTTGATAGTTTGGCACAAGTGGCTCAACATGTAGGACCTAGAGGACCTTGTCCTTCCATCATTTCCAAAACATATAAATTCTATCCAGCTTCAACCTTGCATCATCTGGCTGCAAGTTCCTGTTACCCAGCCGAGATCCCATGGCATTTCCCATCATGTGATGATCCGGCCTGGGAAAGCCAACATTGGCCATAGTCGAATAACCATCATTGTATCTATTCTGTGCCTGGGGAGCATACTGGTGCTACATAGCTGGCCCAACACTTTGCTCTTGTCGAAGTACATACTGCTATTGTTGTTGTCGAGGCGGATGTTGTCATGCTCTAGCCAAATTACGTTGGTGGGCATTGCCGCACCCAGCATTTCCTTGACTCACATTGCCTTGGCCGAGATTCCCTTGACCTCCATTACCTTGGCTAACACTTCCTCTGTCAGCATTGCCGTGTACTGCTTTGCCTTTCCGGGCCACTTCCGGGTCATATGGCACCATCTGCTTGTTTCTTCTGCCCGAGGTTACCACCTCATCTCCCCTTGGGCCTGCACCAAGCGAAGATGCTGCCCTAGCCGATCTTGCGGGAGAACCCCCAGCCGAATGAACGACATGGGAACCACCTGCTCTCGCCGGGTTATTCCTGAGAGTTTCCTCATTTTGTTGGTTCGCAATGCGCACCAACTCCATGACTCTCTCTTGTTGCCTTTGTGGGGCCTCGCCAAACAAATTAGGTATCTCGGCAGCTGCTGCGTCTGCAGCCCTGAGGTTTTTTGTGGAGTATTGTACCTCGGCAAGCCCACAGACATTGGATTACCCGAATCTGTTGTCTTTGGCACATATCTATTTTGCTGATGAGATTATTTCCCCTAATATTTACACCATCCATACAAGTGGGACTAGTGCTAATCTTATTGGCCCTAGCATACTCACGCAGAGTGATGTTCAATGCCTGCTGAACTGCTGCTATTTTTTTGGCTCCCTCTAGCACTTTCTACCGGGTTTCCTCCAGCTCGGCCTGTGCATGAGCCGGATCTACTATGGGAGATATTAGGGTAGTTAGGCTCTCTATAGCTTGCTGCAGTATGTTTTCTAGCCTTTCCAGCGGAAGGAACCTCGAGCAAGTTACCTTAGTAGTTGTTTCCCCATCCCCGGCCGGATCTTTGCTCGTACCAGCATCTAGCACGGTCATCATCACCTCGATGTAGTTGGCGGGGTGAGTGATACACGGACCTCGAGCCACACAGAGAGGAGGATATGCTGCCATAATGACTCGTTGGGGGTATGCGCAGGAGATGTCGACCGCGACGTAGATCTTGTGTGCGCCAAAGTTGATGAAGAGCATGTTGTGCGGGGGTGGGCATTGTTGATGCTGCGCACGTTGTTGCCAACCAAGTCCAGCGAGCTGAATCCCTGAACCATCCCGGAGACGAAGCGTCCCCAGTTGCGATGAAGCTTCCCGTTCGGATGAAAACACCAGCTAGCGCCACTGCAGGCCCCACGGTGGGCACCGACTATTGATACATTGCAAATGTATCTATAATTTTTGATGTTCCATGCTTGGTTTTATCTACTTTCTTATGTTTTGTCCACACTTTGGAGTACTTTTCATATAATTTCTTGGACTAACCTATTAACGAGAGCTACAGTGCTAGTTGCCTGTTTTCTGCTGTTTTTGGTTCCAGGAAAGTCAGAAAATGAATATTCTCGGAATTGGACGGGACAAAAGCCAAAGTTCTTATTTTCCCGGAAGACTCACAGAGCCAGAAGGAGAGTCGGAGAGGGGCCACAGGGTGGCCACAGCCCCCTAGGTGCGGGTCCCCCCAGGCCGCTCCAGGGCATGCTGTGGGCCCCCTGGCTGGCCACCGACCTTGCCTCCTTCGCCTATAAGAGCCTCCCGATACCAAAACCCTAGATCGTCAATCAGAAATCCACAAAAAGTTCCGCAGCGCCGCCGCCACCGAAAGGGAGATTTAGGGGACACAAAGTCTCTGTTCTGGCACCCTGCCAGGACGGGGAAGTGCCCCCGAAGCCATCTCCATCGATCTCCACCACCATCTCCATCACCATTGCTGATTCCCATGATGAGGAGGGAGTAGTTCTCTCTCGAGGCTAACGGTTCTACCAGTAGCTATGTGTTCATCTCTCTCTATGCATGATCTGATTGAGATCATGAGCTTGTAATCTATAGATCTACCTTGCTACTCAAGTGCTTTAATAGATCTCTGCTCTCCCCATGTGTGTGAATGTGACAGCGTGCATACCATGGTGGCACTTAGGCTAGAGATTACAAATACTTGTTATGAGTTAAATTTGGAGTTTGATGTCATTATGAAATTGTGGTGTTTTTTGGAACCGTCTAGTGCTCAAGGTGACAGTGTGGGGTTTTCTAGATGGGAAAGGCTTACTTTGAGGAGTGTTGTTATAGCCCTACCATGGATTAGAGTGTCCAACCGGAGAGTAGTTAAGAGTAGTATCATAAAGAGAAGATATTTATATGAGAGTGTTCACTAGTGAAAGTATGATCCCTAGGCCTTGTTTCTAAGCACTGAAACATCGTTTGCTATTAGATCTATTACATGTTTGCTTGCTTCTATCTTTATTTCAGTTTTACTTTAGTCCTTTCCACGCCATGAAGCTATTTTTTATCACCATTACCACTTATAATTATCCATACCACTTGTATTTCACTATCTCTTCGCCAAACTAGTGCACCTATACACCTGACAAGTGTATTGGGTGTGTTGGGGACACAAGAGACTTCTTGTATCTTGATTGTAGGGTTGCTTGAGAGGGGATACCTTTGACCACTTCCTCCTTGAGTTCGATAAACCTTGGGTGATCCACTTAAGGGAAAACTTGCTTCTGTTCTACAAACCTCTACACTTGGAGGCCCAACAACTGTCTACAAGAATAGAAGTGCGTAGACATCAAGCTATTTTCTAGCGCCGTTGCCGGGGAGGTAAGGTAAAAGGTACTCACATCCTCCGGTGTGAGTGCTCGAAGTTATTTCCTTTAGATCCTGTAATTTTGTCTTTTTGTTTCTTGTTTTCACTAGTTAGGCTTAATGGAAAACAACAAAAAAATTAGAGAGCTTTTTAGTATTTTTCCTAAGAAAGAATTTGAATTGTCTGAAAATAAAATTAAAAAACCCATGGAACTTTCTTTGTTGTTAGTATGAATCTTTTGAACACCTTTGTTACTAATGCTATGGAAACGTCCAAGCTTGGGGAAGTTGGTTTTTATGAAAATGATCTTTTTAATTCCCCAACTTTAAAGAAGAAAATTTGCTCTGATGATACTTTATCTCCCATATGTGGTAATTCTAATGATACTTGTGATATGTTAAATCCACATACTGAAAGCATCCCTTTTAAAATACCTATAAAAATTATTGAACATGTTATGAATAACTACTATTTTGGAGATGGAACTATCCATCCTGGTGATCATTTACTCTATACATGAATTATGCGAGTTGTTCAAGTGTGCAGGTATTTCAATGAACCAAGTTAAGAGGAAGCTATTCCCTATTTCACTTAAGGGCAAAGCAAGAGAGTGGTATGAGCTACTAGATGATCCTCATCATTTGGAGTGGAAGGAACTTGAATCTCTCTTTTACTCTAAATTTTATCCTCCTCGTGAAATTCATAAAGATAGGAATTACATTTATAATTTTCATCCTCATGATGGAGAAAGTATTGCCCAAGCATGGGGGAGATTGAAGTCACTAATGCTGAAATGTCCCATTCATGAGCTCCCCAGTAATATTATTATTAATAATTTCTATGCAAGGCTTTCAGGACATTACAAGGACTATCTAGATACTTGTTTAGAGGGATCCTTCACAAGTAAGGAGGTCAAAGCTAAGTGGGATCTTCTTGAAACAATTCAAAGCAATACCGAAGATTGGGATAACAACAAAGCTAAAGAACAAGGTATAAACTATGAGTATGATTGCATTAAGTATTTTGCTGAAACTATTGATTTTCAAGAGCTTAGTGCTAAATATGATCTTGATCCTCAAATTCTTGTTGATTGTTATAGAACCTTTGCTTCTCATATTAATGCTCCTAAAGAAAAATGGGACATGTATCATGAGCCTTTTAAAGACACTTGCAGGGATAATGAAATTGCTATTAATGATAGCAATAAACATGCTCAAACCTCTAAAAGTACTATTTCTTATAAGCATGTTAATTTTTGTGGAATACATAGACCTTGTGAAAAAATCAAATTGAAGAAGAATATTGTATCACCCACAGGAATGAAAAAACTAGAACATGGTATAGGGCTCTAAATGATCTTGGTAAAAAAGTTTGTGCCCTCTATCCTTTTATTTGTGAACTTTGCTTTGAAGTGGGTCATTTAAATTTTCAATGCTCAGGCCATAATAATAGCCCTTCTAATCCAATGAGTACTGCAAGTTTGTATTGCGATGACATGATCACTCCTAATGAGCATGATGAACTTACATTATTTTTGGGGTGTGAAGAGTTATCAAGAAAAACTTGTTTGGTAGATATGAGTGCTTTTGGTATGAATAGTGTCATGCATGGTTGTCATCTTTATTGTGTCGATAATTGCCACACAAATACTTACATACAAAATATTATAAAAGATGAGATCTTACCAAAATATGACATGACTAATATGTGTTTTGGTCTTATTAATGAAAAGGAGGAATCCTCCAAAGTTTCTTCTATTGTCTCTAACAATGAACCAGGGTATATGGAGAAGCTTCCTTTCAAGCCTCTCCCTCCTAAAGAGAAGAAGAAAAAGAAGAAAAGGAGGAGTAAAAGGAGAGAGGAAACGGTATTTTCCCCAAAGCATGTTGCTCCTATTATAGTTTTTAATGAGTCTAAACTTGATGATGTTCCTATGCCTATTACCTATAGTAGTGATCATGATTGGAAAAAGCACACTACTTTTGATATTGAAAATCTATTTAGTACCAATTCTGAAAATGATGTTATTAATAATTGCTATACTATTAGTGCTATCCATGATCCTTCCAATGATGATATGTTTACAAATGAACACACTTGGGAAGATATCTATTCTATTGCTTATGATGATGTTATACCTCCAATATATGATGATTGCAATGATGAATATGATATTTTCAGTCCACCTATTATTTTGGAGAAAATTAATTATGATTACAATATGCCTCCTATATTTGATGATTATGGTGATGAAAATAATAATGATAGCTATTTTGTTGAATTTGCTCCCACTACAATCAATAAGAATGACTATGTTTATATGGGGAGTATTAATTCTTTTATGCATGTGGCTCATAATAAGAATCTTTCTTGTGATAGTTATATTGTTTCTTTTATTCATAATGCTACTGAAAGTTATTATGAGAGAGGGAAACATGGTTTTATGTGTCTCCTCTTTATGTTGAAACTCTTGAAGTTGCACTTGTTTTTCTTTACTATGCTTATTGCTTTGTGCTTTCATGACTTGTTTCTTTACAAGATTATTTTGCATAGGAAGTGGGTTAGACTTAAATGTGTTTTGAATTTGCTTCTTGATGCTCTCTTTTACTTCAATTCATATTTTCTATGTGAGCATCTTCTCAAACTATCATGCCTAACTTAAAGGCGTTAAAGAAAAGTACTTATTGGGAGATAACCCAAAAGTTTTAGATGAGTCTTGGAAGTTATTACTTCAGTAATAACCACTCCTTGTCCTTTTTATTGGCTTTTTGTGCCAAGAGTAACCTCTAATGAGAGAGAAATAATGATTGGGAAAGTTGTTGTCCCGAAACAGATTTCTGGGCTTCACTCTAAATTTTTTTGTAAAATCTCTGAACGTCTTTTTGAGGCGTGAATTTTTGTGATTCTGACCCAGGTTGTTATCTAAATTTCGTTAGTTCAGCACTTTTTGATTTGAGCAACAGAAGGTCTTCGAAAAAATTCGTATTTACCTGCTGGTCTGTTTTGACAGATTTCCGCCCTTTTCTGCATTTGCTTCTTGTTGGTTCCTTTTTGAGTTGTTTTGGGGAATTTAGCTTTTTGAGGGAAGTGCTTCATTATATAGTGTTCTAATTGATGTTTATTGGTGTTGGAACTGAACCTTAAGACCTTTTATCTTGAGTACACTAATGTTGCTAATAAAAATTGTGTGAAGTTTTGTATGAAGGAAAAATTTCAGGTGTATGGAAGGAATGAGTAATGAGATGAAGGATGGACTAAAGCTCAAGCTTGGGGATGCCACGCGTGTCACCCCAAGAAATATCCAAGAAGTACAAGATTTAAAGCTTGGGGATGCCTTGGGCATCCCCTTCTTCATCAATAAAAATCCCAGGTTTCTTCCAAACGCTTCATTTTTATTGTTTCATGCATAGTGTGTTGTTCTTGGAGCGTCTTTTTTTCGTTTTCGTTTTGGTTTTTCGTTTTCTTTTGTTTTCTTAGTTTTCTGAATAAATTGGTTGGACCCCCTCTTTCATACATTGGTTTGCAAATAGTTTGGTTTGGTTTGGAAAAGAGTAGGAAAGTTCATGCTTATGTGGTAAAAAGAGCTTGTTTTTGACTGTGGCTTATGCTTTGTCATGCCATGCTTCATATTTTTTTGGCTTTATGCTTAGTATTATTTACTGTAGCATGACTTGTTATAAAAAAATTGAGATTGCTTAATGTGCCTTGGATGAATCATGCGTTGTTTTAGCATATTAAAGCATAGTATAGTGGTATTCTCCTTTGATGCTTTATTTGGGTTGACTTGGCGCATGCTCACACCATGTTATGACTATCTCAAGTCACCATAGCCTTTATGATCCTTTAGTTTTCAACTTGTAGTATCACTTATGCTTTGATCAATGATGTTTTGTCGCTCTACATGATTATGGCCATTATTGCTCTCTTAGTTTGTCGCTCCCAGTCTTTTGCTAGCCTCCACAACCAAGTATGAGTTCCACTCATGCATCCAACTCCCTAAACCAAGTTATTCCAAAGAGTCCCCCATACCTACCTACTAGCTTATGCTATTCCAAGTATATTCATGTTTTTGTTTACCTTCCAAATTAAACTTGTTATGAGAAAACTAGTGATTACAGCTCTCACGAACTTGATGGCACACTTTACTTTTCTTGCCCTTAATAAACTTGAACCATTGTGTCGTCTGTGTTGTATATGCTTGCACTTATTTTTTGGGAATTAGCAGAACCATGCTGTCATGGGGAACGCTTTTAACATTGCACGGGTACTTTGTACCTAGTTGATATCATGGTCTTTTGTATATGGATGTCGTCGGTGTGAAATGAAAGGGGAGCTTGTAAGTCCATGGAGTTATGTATATGTGTTAGAGAAACACCTGGGCCGCTGGTCTAATCCATGCTAACATGGTTGAAACCAGCAGCGTAACCATAATGAGCTGTCGATGAAGCATTCTTCTTATAAAAAAAAGAGTCCTATATTGAGAAATAAAAATAGAAAAGAAAAAAAATGAGATTATGAAAAGAGGAAAGAGAGAAAAAAAGCACCATATTCCCATGGTAAATAAGAAGATTGCTGAGATGCTCGTTGTCTGCTTGCCTTGTCATTTTGATATGGGATTCTTTCATATCATCGGGCAAGGGGTACCCCGTTGGCGGTTCTCTATGATACACATGTACTTACGATGACAAGAACTTACCGGTGACTAAACTTGAGTAGCATGAGGAGAGGCCCTCATATTCAAGGGACATGAGATTTCTAACTTATACTTCGTCAAGCATATACACCATAGTTTGTTCACTTTAACATTAATCACTTCAAGATGCTTATGATAGGGGCAATGAGAGATGAAAGCTATAAGTACCATAATTTTGGAAGCTCTTTATGAGACTTGAATCCCTGCTTCCTTCTATGAAGGCCTTTCTTCCACTTATATATTGAGTCGCCACCTTCTACCTTTATGCACCTAGTTTGAGAGCATAGTGGCCATTCTTAGTTCTATGTGCATTGTCCCAAGACTGGTTGATTGATGCATAGCTTTGATATTGCTTGTTTTAAACTATTTGTATCTACTCACTCTTATAAACTTTGAAGGTGTCCTATGCATTTATATTTGCTACTCTATGAGGGACAAGCTGAATGCCACTATGTTATGTTTTCTTTATGTGAAACAAACAAACGTCATGCAAAGCATTGTTATTCATGAATCTTTTGTTTGTGCCTTTTCATGTTGCAACATAGTTGCTTTGTCTTATTGTTAGAACTTTATCTTTCATGTTATGATTGAAGTACTATGATCCCAGCTTTCAATGCTTTACAAATACTTTGATCAAGTTTATGATGGTGCATGTCACCTCAAAAATTATTCTTTCTTTTTATAAAAGCAGGAGTTAAGCTTGGGGATGTTGATACATCGCAAATGTATCTATAATTTTTGATGTTCCATGCTTGGTTTTATCTACTTTCTTATATTTTGTCCACACTTTGGAGTACTTTTCATATGATTTTTTGGACTAACCTATTAACGAGAGCCACAGTGCCAGTTGCCTGTTTTCTGCTGTTTTTGGTTCCAGGAAAGTCAAAAAATGAATATTCTCAGAATTGGACGGGACAAAAGCCAAAGTTCCTATTTTCCCGGAAGACTCACGGAGCCAGAAGGAGAGTCGAAGAGGGGCCACAGGGTGGCCACAGCCCCCCAGGCGCGGGTCCCCCTGGCCGCGCCAGGGCATGGTGTGGTGTAACATCCCAAAACTTTAATCCAAGCTTATCAAGATCCAAATCATCAAAATTAGGGTTAACAAAAACTTTTCCAATCAAAAATATGAAAGCATTCATATGTGTGTGCATTGAAAAATAGGAGTTGTTTGAATTGCCATGTTTAAGTGATCCATTGCTTGTAAAATGATTCTTAGGTGAAATAAACATCATCTAAATCATTCCCAAACTTTCCCAAAGAAAAACAACTCAAAATGACTAATTGAAGTGAATGGTCATTTTGGCCAAATTAACTATCATGCCTACTTTGGCTATTCCTAGTACTCAAAACCTAACAGAAATATTTGTGGATCTTTACACCCCTTGCTAGTACACATAATGAGGTACCAAGGCCCACTTTGTGATCTACTAAAAGCAATCAAATACTAATTTTAAATGACAGTTTAAAATTGAATCTATTTCATATGGGTAGATCCCACTATTTCAAAAACCACTCAAACAATCTCAATTTTCAAAACCCATGCACCCATAGAGTCTCAAGCTTAGTACTAGCACACCCACCAAAAATCTTTTCAAAATTCAAAAAGAATTTTCTGGCGGCCATTTCATCAAACACTTGGCAGGCAGAATTCAAACAAAACAATATTCACTATTTTAAATAGTGTTCTGGACAAACTTGTCTCCCATTTGACCCCCTTTTTCTCACATTGTCCCCTCTTGATGAAACCAGGGCATAATCACCCCATCCCCTACCTCTTAGCAGCATGGCCATGCCAAGCCCAGCCCCACCTCGCCGGCCAACTTGGTCGCCACCGTAGCAGACCGTCCCCCTCTCTCTCGCCATGTCTAGGACATAGCCCGCACCTCACCGCCGTCCACTGTCCCCTCCTCGAGCCAGGCCCAGCCGTGGACCACCGAGAAAACCCCGCGCCTAGTGCCACCGCGCCATGCCGAGCACGCGCTAGAGCGCCGCACCCGACATGCATGCACAAGCCGCCGCTCGGCCGCAACCCGCGCCCACCGCGTCGCTACGACCTAGGGAGCAAGACAGACACCCCCATTCGCTGTCCAACGCCTCACAGCCACCGCTCGCCGCTGAAGCCGCCGCCAAAGCCGCTCAGAGCGCCAGCTCCGCCCGAGCACTTACCACCACCCCTAAGCCCGCATTAAAGTCCTAGATCACCGCCAGGAGATCGCGCGTCGATCGCCACCCTCAGCCATGCCGCTAGCAGCCCGTAGCCATGTCGCCACCATGGCCTGCCCATCCCTCTCGGTCTCACCGTCCAGCCTATAAAAGGAGGGCACCCCCAGCCGTTTGTAGCACACCACTCCACTCCCCTCACCTCACTGATCGTCCCACACCTCTAGACGGAGCACGGGGAGCAACAGCTAGCCGGAATTGTACCGGAGTAGGCCGCCTCTGGAGGAGAAGGGCGCCGCTGATTGCGACCACCCCCGGAGCTGCCTCGACCGTCCCTGAGCTTGCCATCGACCACCAGTCCGTTTGCCTGCCTCGCCGTTGTCGCTGGAGCCCTGGTACGGCCTCTATGCACCCCCACTGAGCCGCTAGGGTTAGAGATCGCCGGCGACAGGTCCGTCGTCGATGATGATCCACAGTTGTTGATCTCCACTCTAATCCAACGTCCCACATTGCCCCGTACCGCTTCACGCGTTATGAGCCGCTGACTGGTGGACCCCCCTGTCAGCTGAGCCCCGCGCTGCGGAGTGATACTAGGCCAGCCCGTTAGAGTTTCCCACGGGACCCAGTTAGTTTGAATTAGGAATTTTCTTTTTAGTTTAAACTTAGTTCTATCCCCTAGTTTGAAAATCAATTCAGAGAGATTTACAAATCCAAATGAAGTGATTCCAATTTTCTTAGAAAGCTACTGAAAAGATCTATCTAAGCCCGTTGGATTTAATTCATTTAGAATTATAGATCTATCCTAGTAAAAATAATAAAACAAAAGCATTTGCACGTTGCAACATTTGTATAAAATCAACCAAGTTAACTTTTGAGTTGATTCCAACTCTAAAAAATCACATTTCATCATACCTATATGAATATGTAATAATATTAAGATTTACATGCAGTGACTTTGGACTAGTACCAAAATAATGCTATATAGGCATTTCTAGTCACTTTAAATCGTTAAATAATGAACTTAAACCAAAATATTTATGATCCAACCCTTAAATTACATTCCCACATGTTAGAATATGTGGTGATGACATGTGTCCACATGATCCCATATTTTAAGTGGTGAATATTAAATCTTAGTTAATTTTTCAATGAGTAGAAATTACTTTCCTAAAATAAAAAGGAGGAAACTATTGACTAAAACTTGTGATGCTTGTGATGATAATAGATCATCAATTGTGTGCCTTAGAGTACTAAGTAAACTATTTAAGTATTGTTTGGTGATTGTATACTCCGTATGTATTTATAAAAGATAGTACCGACCAAGCTTACGAGGAGGAGGAGTGATACCAAGAAGAAGAAGAAGAAGAAACTTCAACCACAACACCAACCAAGGCAAGCTATTATTGGCAAGCTAACCCTTCCAAAACTTACTTTAGCAAGCCAGCATTAACAATGCAAGCTAATCCTTGCAATCTAGATAATCCAAGCAAAGATGCTTTAGGCATGCTTTGATCCTACCACTTTTGACTACTAGTTACCCCAAGTCTTATTTCCAAGCTTTATTTCCTTTACTTCACACAAAGTTCCTTACTTGTTGAAGGTAGCATAAAGAGTATAAAACTTGACCTATCTAGATAACTTTAGATGTCATTCTATGGCATGAGATTGATCCCATCTTTCCACCTTAGTGAACACTCTTAACTTAGTAGTTTAGAGTAGATAAAAACTTGAGTCATTTTAGATGGGAACACTTGGTGAAAATGAATTATGAAAACCTTGGAATGATGAGTCATTCTATTGAGATGTTTTGACATGTGTTGAGAAACACCAATGGTTTATGATGATGAAAATGTTGAGGCACGAGCCTTAACCCTTTTACAAAACTGATTGTTGGATTCGGATGCGATACCATTCCAAATTTACCGTACAACCAGAATACCTGAATTGGGTAAGGCTTAGCCAAAAGTTTATATGCATTAGTATTAGTTCCCTTGCGGGAGAGGTTTGAGCTGAGGCTACCTCTCGATGTTGTCCACCTATGCAGTGCCCAAGATGACAGATGGTCATGGTTGGGAGGCCATGCTCATAGGAGAGGTGCTTATACTAGGGTGTGTAAAGGAAAGGTTATGTTTGATTATCTGCATACTAAGTATGATGATTCATGGTTATCCCTGACAGATGTATCGAATCTTGTGGTGAAAGTGTACCACCTCTGCAGAGTGTCAAACTATTCGAATAGCCGCGTCCGCGGTTATGGACAGTTGGAATGGCCATACTATTTCGTTGTCAGATGTTTTCAAAACAAATTATGCATTAATGATGAATCTTGACTTGACCACAACAGGGTTGTGCTTATGACAATAACTTCCCAACTTAAGTGATTCTAGAACTTTATTTTTATCTTTCTTTGCTTCAGAACTCAGCTCAGGTTTCAAAGTTAACCTTATAGTTAAACTTAGATTTAACACTTTAACTTAGAATTATACTACTTGTTAGTGGTAGTTTGCGAGTACTTAAAGAGTACTCATGGATTTTGTCCCTGGCTATTGTCATGGCCAGACTATGAAGGAGACTACCAAGATGATGGCCAGCAGGATGGCTATGATAACTAGGACTACCTGCCTTCGTCAGCATTGCCTGTGCCCCTGAAGATGGACCCCACTGCTACGCTTATCTTTTATTTCCGCTGCTTGTTGTATTAAGATTGGATCATGAGATCCTTATTTGTGTAAGACCGTATGTATGGTTTGTAATGGATGATGTACTGTGATATCCAATCCGTTATGTCTCGCAAAAATGGTAATCCTGGGATTGCGAGGTATGGCATAACTGGCATCTGGGATTAAAAATCCGGGTGTAGACAAGTTGGTATCAGAGCCATCCTGACCATAGGAGACCCTAGTTAGAATGGACGTCCGAACAAAAACTTAGTTTCAAAACCAAAGTGAGTATTTACGAAAAACTATCTCCTCTCTTATCCTTGGGAATTCTTCCTTTCTCAAAAATTCATGTTCCTCAAAATTCTTACATTAGTACTTAAAATTTGACACACTTCATCACTTCACTAATTTCCTCATCCTTAATTCTTGTAGATGGAGACTCAGTTCAACAAGTTTTACTAGTTGGGAAACAGAGGTCAGCTGATCTTCGAGAGGGATCTGGATTCACTATCGGAGTTACTGGTACGCCCACGTCCAGAGTTTCTTGGAGATCAACTTCCAAGACCCCCAGGAGGAGACCTATAGTGGCTAGTCACCGCGGATCTTAGAGGAAGCATCGAAGCACCAACTTCCGGGAGAATTCAGTTCTCCGTGAGAGAGAACAACTGGCTAGATGGATTAGCCAGGGCAATGCATGAAGCTCTCGCACGTCTATGTGCCCTCAACGTCAACAAAATCCAAGGAACCCGTTTTTCTCACTATGCAAGACGTGACTTCATGGGAATGCCGATGGAGATGCCAAGTCACCCAGAGTTGAGGCGTCAAGTGAAGAATCTTGACTTCTTGCTGCACGACAGACAGCAGGAACTGGACAATGCCAGGGAGTTAGCCAACCTGAACCATGCCATTGCCGACCAGAAGGCCCAGACTTTCGCACTGCTCGTCCAGGACAGACAGTCTCTTCGCTGCCAGCATGCCAAGAAGGATCGCACCATCGGCCGTCTTCGCAAGAAGGTGGCCGACCTCGAGAAGACCGTCAAGGAGTAGGAAGCTCAGCTTGCCGCCAAGGAAGAAGAAGATGAGGGTGAAGACATCCAGGGAAACATGGATTCTTACCTCAACATTGATGATGACTTTCTGGAGGAGGATGCCGTGGACTTCTACACTGACGATGAGGACTCCGACTTCATCGACGATGAGTAGATGCACTAGAGCACTGTCGTAGCATGAGATGTATCGGTCCCACTGTATCATAGCTTGTAGAATGGTTCTTCAAACCATCTGTTTTCCTTTGTTTGTTGTGGTGTGTGTTGTATCGTGTGTTTGTTTGCATGAATTAAATGGAGTTAGTTGAAAAACCTGAGTCTAACTCAAAGTTTTAGCTTTGAAACCAAAACCATGAACCCTAGAATTTCCCTCTTACCCCTATATCTATCTCAATCCTTAGATGACTCGTGGAAACCAATTTTTCACATTATTTGACTATCCATAATAGTGCGGAAAGAAAGCCTGGAGGAAGAGTGGCCTTGAGTTTCTCGCCCCTTTGTCTTAGGATTCGTTAATTCTCTTTCTCGATGGGACGGGGAAGGGGTATAGAGGGAGCAGCTCATCACAAGACCCGATGTTGCAGATCTTGCAGAATCTCATCGCAGACCGTGAAGCAAGCATGGCAGAACGTCAAGCCAACTTAGCAACACTACAGCAGATCGCCCAGATGGCTCTCAACAACCAAGGGCATGGAAATCAGGATCACCATGGATCCAAACTCAAAACTTTTCAGAATACCAATCCCCCAATCTTCAACCAATCTGAAAACCCATTAGATGCTGATGACTGGTTGCAGACGATGGAAAACAACCTAGAAGTTGCAGGAGTTGATGAAAACGAGAAAGTTCTCTTCGCCACCCACTATCTGGCGGGAGATGCAAGAGCTTGGTGGACTAGTATTCGCAATATGAACCATGGTCAGGTTATGACATGGGAAGCATTCAAAGTCAAGTTCAGCTGCACCCACGTGCCACAGGGTCTAGTCAACCGAATGAGAGATGAGTTCCGTGAATTGAAGCAAGGAAGAATGACTGTGGTGGAGTACCATGACAGATTCCTGTCACTTGCCAGATATGCACCTGATGAGATCAACACGGAGGCCAAGAAGAAGGAGAGATTCTTGAACGGACTGCATGATGAGATGCAGACTGTCCTCGTCAACATCCGTTTTCAGGATCTCGAAGAGCTAGTCGACTATGCCATTCAGATGGAAGGGAAGATTAATCAGGCAAACAACAACCGCAAACGTCGTACGATGCAGCAATCAGGATCCAGCAGTCACTAGAAGTACCGTCCCAACCCCTCGCCAGGATATGCACCAAGGAACAACAGACCCCCAATGTCTCGCCCAAGCTACCCTAACCGTAGCGGAGGAATTGTGAAGTCCAGAGCAAACCATCACAACTCCGGCAACGCCAATAATTTCAACCGTGCGCCTCCCAAGAGCAACAACAATAACAACAATAACAACACTGCACCCAGAACTGGCAGCAATGTTGTGCCTGTCGCAGCAAAGGACAAGTCCCAGATCACCTGTTTCGAGTGTGGAGTGAAGGGTCACTACTCCAATGAGTGTCCCAAGAAGACTGGCGCCAATGCCACTGTGAATGCCCCAGCTCAACAGCAGCGTCGTGTTCAACCAGGGAGAAGGTTTGCCCCAGGGAACCCTCACAACTGCAACGGTCGTCTCTTCCACATGAACGCAAAAGAAGCCCAAGAAGCGCCAGATGTAGTGCTGGGTATGTTTTCTGTCAACTCAGTTTTAGCAAGAGTATTGTTTGATTCGGGAGCATCACATTCATTTGTCACCGAAGAATTTGCATGCACTAGTAAGATTCACCCAACCAACCTGAAGCATGTCATGATAGTTCAAATCCCCGGTTCAACTAGAAAAGCTAGAAAAATTTGCAAAGTTGTGCCTATCAGAATACATGGGATAGATTTTTATGCCAACCTAATAGTACTTGGAACCAAAGGATTGGAAGTAGTACTAGGTATGGACTGGATGTCAAGGCATAAAGGACCGATAGATTGTGCTAAGAAAGCCATCACCATGACTAGTAGTTCTGGAGTAACATTAGAGCATATCTCTGAAACCTTACCCCGTCAATTCAAGTGCAACAAGAGTCTAGCCCTACCCACCATAGACCAAGTAAGAGTAGTCTGTGAATACCCTGACCTATTCCCAGATGAATTGCCAGGTATGCCCCTGGATAGGGATATTGAGTTCATTATCGAACAAATCCCCAGAACCGGACCCATAGCTCAGAGACCCTATAGCATGAACCCCTCAGAGTTAGTTGAGTTGAAGAAGCAGTTAGATGCCATGTTAGCAACATGCTTGATTCAGCCAAGCGCATCGCCATGGAGATCACTAGTGTTATTCATTGATAAGAAAGATGGAGGCAGTCGTTTGTGTACAGATTACAGAAAGTTGAATGACGCCACCATCAAGAACAAGTACCCCTTGGCAAAGATAGAGGATCTATTTCATCAATTTACTGGAGCCCAGGTATTCTCAAAGATTGATCTTAGGACTGGTTATCACCAACTTAAGATTCGTGCAATGGATATTCCGAAGACCGCCTTTACTACTCGCTATGGTTTATACGAGTATACGGTTATGTCTTTTGGATTAACCAATGCCCCTGCTTATTTCATTAAGCTCATGAATAAGATCTTTATGAATTTTCTAGATAAGTTTGTAGTTGTATTTATGGACGACATCCTTATCTACTCCAAGTCGGAAGAAGAGCATGAGCAACATCTGAGAATCATCCTAGAAACCCTGAGAGAGCATCAGTTATATGCCAAGTTCAGCAAGTGTGAGTTTTGGCTGAAAGAAGTAGGATTCCTAGGACATATTGTGTTTGCCGGAGGAGTCTCTGTTGATCCCGCCAAGATCAAAGATGTCGAAGAATGGGAAGCCCCAACCACTCAAACCAAGTCCGTGCATTTATCGGATTAGCGGGATACTACCGCAAGTTCGTAGAAGGATTCTCGAGCATCGCCAGACCCATGACCCAATTGTTGAAGAAGGACAAGAAGTTTGAATGGACAGACAAGTGTGAAGCCAGTTTCCAGGAGCCGAAGAAGAGATTGATATCAGCCCTAATTTTGATCATGCCAGACATCAAGAAGCCATTTGATGTATATTGTGATGCATCCAAGATTGGTCTAGGATGTGTATTGATGCAAGAAGGCAAAGTCATCGCGTATCTGTCTCGACAAATGAAGCATCATGAGCAGAACTATCTGACCCAAGATCTTGAATTAGCAGCCGTAGTGCTGGCATTAAGGACATGGCGTCATTATCTGATGGGTAATCGCTGTGAGATTTACTTAGATCATAAGAGCTTGAAGTATATTTTCACTCAGAAGGAGCTGAATATGAGGCAAAGGAGATGGATAGAGTTAATTAAGGATTATGACCTTGACATTCACTATCACCTCGGCAAAGCCAATGTGGTAGCGGATGCTCTTAGCAGATTGCCTGGCAGGCTAAACACCATGATCAAGGAGAAGCAACCAAGTTTGTATGAGGAGTTGGAGCAGTTCAGGTCTGAATTGGTTAGCAAAGGATTCTTAGCTAGCATTGAACTTCAACCCACTTTGATTAGCCAAATCAAGGAAGCCCAGAAGGGGAATGAAAGTATCGACGGAATCAAACATCGTATTGGTACAGGAAAGGTACCTGGATTCACGGAAGACAAAGAAGGAGTACTCTGGTACAAAGGACGTATCTGTGTGCCAGCAGATTCGGAACTAAAGAAAGTTATCATGAAGGAAGCTCATGATAATCTTTATTCTATCCACCCCGGAGGAACGAAGATGTATCAGGATTTGAAAGAGCAATTTTGGTGGCATAAGATGAAGAGAGAAATCGGAAGCTACATCGCCAAGTGTGATACGTGTCAAAGAGCCAAAGCAGAGCATCAGAGACCTACAGGATTGTTGCAACCTTGCAGATTCCGGAATGGAAATGGGATTCCGTCGGAATGGAGTTTATCACCGGTTTTCCTACTTCTAGTAGGGGAAATAAATCAATCTGGGTCATAGTTGATAGACTATCCAAGGTAGCCCACTTTATACGTGTCAAGACTACCTCCCAGAGTGCAAAGCTAGCAGAGTTGTATATTGCTAGGATTGTTAGTCTGCATGGAACCCCCAAGACCATAGTATCAGATCGAGGAACCCAGTTTACCTCGAGATTTTGGCAGAAAGTTCAGGAAGGATTGGGAACCAAGTTGAACTTCAGCACCGCGTATCACCCGCAAACAGATGGACAGACTGCGAGAGTCAACCAGATCTTAGAGGATATGCTTAGAGCTTGTGTGTTGGAATACGGATCAAAATGGGAAGACTGCCTGCCTTTCGTAGAATTCTCATATAACAACAGTTATCAAGCTAGTTTGCAGATGGCACCATTTGAGTTCCTATACGGAAGGAAGTGTCGTACCCCTTTGAATTGGTCACAAGTAGGAGAGAGTCAGATTTTTGGACCCGACATTCTCCGAGAAGCCGAAGAGAAGGTTCCAAAGTCCGAGAGCACCTCAAGACCGCCCAATCCAGACAAAAGAGTTATGCCGACAAGAGAAGGAGAGACCTGACTTTCAATGTCGGAGATTTTGTATATCTCAAAGTTTCACCATTGAAGGGAACCTAACGCTTTAGTCTGAAAGGAAAGTTAGCCCCCAGATATATCGGGCCATTCAAAATTCTGAACTGTCGAGGAGAAGTATCGTATCAACTGGAACAACCTGAAGAGATGTCAACCATCCACAATGTGTTCCATATCTCGTTACTTCGCAAATGCCTAGAAGTGCCGGAGAAGACTGAAGTTTTCAAGAACATCGATCATAGAGTTGTGGAGATCAACAATGACCTGACCTATCGTGAAGTGCCCATCCGTATCTTGGAAGAAGCTTACAGAACCACCAGGACCAGGAGTATCAAATTTCTCAAGATTCAATGGAGCAACCATACCGAGGAGCAAGCCACTTGGGAGCATGAAGATTACATTAGGACAGAGTTCCCAGATCTCTTTAGTTCCTAGTTTTCTTTGTAAATCTCGGGACGAGATTTTGTTTAAGGGGGGAAGGTTTTTAACATCCCAAAACTTTAATCCAAGCTTATCAAGATCCAAATCATCAAAATTAGGGTTAACAAAAACTTTTCCAATCAAAAATATGAAAGCATTCATATGTGTGTGCATTTAAAAATAGAAGTTGTTTGAATTGCCATGTTTAAGTGATCCATTGCTTGTAAAATGATTCTTAGGTGAAATAAACTTCATCTAAATCATTCCCAAACTTTTCCCAAAGAAAAACAACTCAAAATGAATAATTGAAGTGGATGGTCATTTTGGCCAAATTAACTATCATGCCTACTTTGGCTATTCCGAGTACTCAAAACCTAACAGAAACATTTGTGGATCCTTACACCCCTTGCTAGTACACATAATGAGGTACCAAGGCCCACTTTGTGATCTGCTAAAAACAATCAAATACAAATTTTAAATGACAGTTTAAAATTGAATCTATTTCATATGGGAAGATCCCACTATTTCAAAAACCACTCAAACAAGCTCAATTTTCAAAACCCAAGCACCCACAGAGTCTCAAGCTTAGTACTAGCACACCCACCAAAAATCTTTTCAAAATTCAAAAACAATTTTCTTGCGGCCATTTCATCAAACACTTGGCAGGCAGAATTCAAACAAAACAATATTCACTATTTTAAATAGTGTTTTGGCCAAACTTGTCTCCCATTTGACCCCCTTTTAATCACATTGTCCCATCTTGATGAAACCAGCGCATAATCACCCCATCCCCTACCTCTTAGCAGCATGGCCATGCCAAGGCGGGCCCCACCTCGTCAGCCAACTTGGTCGCCGCCGCAGCAGACCGTCCCCTCTCTCTCGCCATGTCTAGGAGATAACCCGCACCTCACCGCCGCCCACTGTCCCCTCCCCAAGCCAAGCCCAGCCGTGGACCACCGAGAAAACCCTGTGCCCAGTGCCACCGCGCCATGCCGAGCATGCACTAGATCGCCGCACCTGGCACGCGTGCACAAGCCGCCGCTCGACCGCAACCCGCGCCTACTGCGTCGCCATGATCCAGGGAGCACGCTAGACACCCTAATTTGCCATCCAACGCCTCACAGCCACTGCTCACTGCCGAAGCCGCCGCCTTTGCCACTCAGAGCGC
Source organism: Avena eriantha (assembly GCA_910589775.1). Lineage (NCBI taxonomy): Eukaryota > Viridiplantae > Streptophyta > Magnoliopsida > Poales > Poaceae > Avena > Avena eriantha. Next base: position 140,560,419 of record OU342741.1, on the reverse strand, counting down.
CAGCTCCGCCCGACCGCTTACCATCGCCCCTAAGCCCGCATTAAAGTCCTAGAGCACCGCTAGGACACCGCGTGTCGATCGCCACCCTCAGCCATGCCGCTAGCAGCCCGTAGCCATGTCGCCACCGTCGCCTGCCCATCCCTCTCTGTCTCACCGTCGAGCCTATAAAAGGAGGGCACCCCCAGCCGTTTGCAGCACACCACTCCACTCCCCTCACCTCACTGATCGTCCCACACCTCTAGCCGGAGCACGGGGAGCAGCAGCTCGCTGGAATTGTATCGGAGCAGGCCTCCTCTGGAGGACAAGGGCGCCGCTAATTGCGACCACCCTCGGAGCTTCCTCGACCGTCCCTAAGCTCGCCGTCGACCACCAGTCTATTTGCCCGCCTCGCCGTCGTCGCTGGAGCCCTGGTACGCCCCCTATGCACCCCCACTGAGCCGCTAGGGTTAGAGCTCCCCGGCGACAGGTCCGTCGTTGATGACGATCCACAGCCGTTGATCCCCACTCTAATCCAACGTCCCACATTGCCCCGTACCGTTTCACGCGTTATGAGCCGCTGACTGGTGGACCCCCCCTGTCAGCTAAGCCCCGCACCGTGGAGTGACACTGGGACGGCCCGTTAGCGTTTCCCACGCGACCCATTTTGTTTGAATTAGGATTTTTCTTTTTAGTTTAAACTTAGTTCTGTCCCCTAGTTTGAAAATCAATTCAGAGAGATTTACAAATCCAAATGAAGTGATTCCAATTTTGTTAGAAAGCTACTGAAAAGATCTATCCAAGCCCGGTGGATTTAATGCATTTAGAGTTATAGATCTCTCCTAGTAAAAATAATAAAACAAAAGGATTTGCACCTTGCAACATTTGTATAAAATCAACCAAGTTAGCTTTTGAGTTGATTCCAACTCTCAAAAATCTCATTTAATCATACCTATCTGAATATGTAATAATATTAAGGTTTACATGTAGTGGCTTTGGACTAGTACCAAAATAATGCTATATGGGCATTTCTAGTCACTTTAAATCATTAAATAATGAACTTAAACCAAAATATTTATGATCCAACCCTTAAATTACATTCCCACATGTTAGAATATGTGGTGATGACATGTGTCCACATGATCCCATATTTTAATTGGTGAATATTAAATCTTAGTTAATTTTTCAATGAGTAGAAATTACTTTCCTAAAATAAAAGGAGGAAACTATTTTCTAAAACTTGTGATGCTTGTGATGATAATAGATCATCAATTGTGTGCCTTAGAGTACTAAGTAAACTAGTTAAGTATTATTTGGTGATTGTGTACTTCGTATGTATTTATAGAAGATAGTACCGACCAAACTTACGAGGAGGAGGAGTGCTACCAAGAAGAAGAAGAAGAAGAAAACTTCAACCACTACACCAACTAAGGCAAGCTATTATTGGCAAGCTAACCCTTGCAAAACTTACTTTAGCAATCCACCATTAACAATGCAAGCTAATCCTTGCAATCTAGATAACCCAAGCAAAGATGCTTTAGGCATGCTTTGATCCTACCACTTTTGACTACTAGTTACCCCAAGTCTTATTTCCAAGCGTTATTTCCTTTACTTCACACAAATTTCCTTACTTGTTGAAGGTAGCATAAAGAGTATAAAACTTGACCTATCTAGATAACTTTAGATGTCATTCTATGGCATGAGATTGATCCCATCTTTCCACCTTAGTGAACACTCTTCACTTAGTAGTTTAGAGTAGATAAAAACCTGAGTCACTTTAGATGGGAACACTTGGTGAAAATGAATTATGAAAACCTTGGAATGATGAGTCATTCTATTGTGATGTTGTGACATGTGTTGAGAAACACCAATGGTTTATGATGATGAAAAAGTTGAGGCATCAGCCTTAACCCTTTTACAAAAATAATGGTTGGATTCGGATGCGATACCATTCCAAATGTACAGTACAACCACAATACCTGAATTGGGTAAGGCTTAGCTGGAAGTTTATATGAATTAGTATTAGTTCCCTCGCGGGAGAGGTTTGAGCTGAGGCTACCTCTCGATGTTGTCCACCTATGCAGTGCCCAAGATGACAGATGGTCATGGTTGGGAGGCCATGCTCATATGAGAGGTTCTTATACTAGGGTGTGTAAAGGAAAAGTTATGTTTGATTATCTGCATACTAAGTATGATGATTCAGGGTTATCCCTGACAGATGTATCGAATCTTGTGGTGAAAGTGTACCACCTCTGCAGAGTGTCAAACTATTCGAATAGCCGCGTCCGCGGTTATGGACAGTTGGAATGGCCATACTGTTTCGTTGTCAGATGTTTTCAAAACAAATTATGCATTAATGATGAATCTTGACTTGACCACAACAGGGTTGTGCTTATGACAATAACTTCCCAACTTAAGTGATTCTAGAACTTTATGTTTATCTTTCTTTGCTTCAGAACTCAGCTCAGGTTTCAAAGTTAACCTTATAGTTAAACTTAGATTTAACACTTTAACTTAGAATTATACTACTTGTTAGTGATAGTTTTTGAGTACTTAAAGAGTACTCATGGCTTTTGTCCCTGGCTATTCTCATGGCCAGACTATGAAGGAGACTACCAAGATGATGGCCAGCAGGATGGCTATGATAACTAGGACTACCTGCCTTCGTCAGCATTGCCTGTGCCCCTGAAGATGGACCCCACTTCTACGCTTATCTTTTATTTCCGCTGCTTGTTGTATTAAGACTGGATCATGAGATCCTTATTTGTGTAAGACCGTATGTATGGTGTGTAATGGATGATGTACTGTGATATCCAATTCGTTATGTCTCGCAAAAATGGTAATCCTGGGATTGCGAGGTATGGCATAACGGGCATCTGGGATCAAAAATCTGGGTGTGGACATGTGGGCCCCCTGGCTGGCCACCGACCTTGCCTCCTTCGCCTATAAGAGCCTCCCGATACCAAAACCCTAGATCATCAATCAGAAATCCACGAAAAGTTCCGCAGCGCCGCCGCCATCGAAGGGGAGATTCGGGGGACATAAAGTCTCTGTTCCGGCACCCTGTCAGGATAGGGAAGTGCCCCCGGAGCCATCTCCATCGATCTCCACCGCCATCTCCATCACCATTGCTGATTCCCATGATGAGGAGGGAGTAGTTCTCTCTCGAGGCTAACGGTTCTACCGGTAGCTATGTGTTCATCTCTCTCTATGCATGATCTTATTGAGATCATGAGCTTGTAATCTATAGATCTACCTTGCTACTCAAGTGCTTTAATAGATCTCTGCTCTCCCCATGTGTGTGAAAGTGACAGCGTGCATACCATGGTGACACTTAGGCTAGAGATTACAAAACATGTTAAGAGTTATATTTGGAGTTTGATGTCTTTATGAAATTGTGGTGTTTGTTGGAACCGTCTAGTGCTCAAGGTGACAGTGTGGGGTTTTCTAGATGGGAAAGGCTTACTTTGAGGAGTTCTGTTATAGCCCTACCATGGATTAGAGTGTCCAACCGGAGAGTAGTATCATAAAGAGAATATATTTATATGAGAGTGTTCACTAGTGAAAGTATGATCCCTAGGCCTTGTTTCTAAGCACTGAAACACTGTTTGCTATTAGATATATTACATGTTTGCTTGCTTCTATCTTTATTTCAGTTTTACTTTAGTCCTTTCCACGCCATCAAGCTATTTTCTATCACCGTTACCACTTATAATTATCCATACCACTTGTATTTCACTATCTCTTCGCCAAACTAGTGCACCTATACACCTGACAAGTGTATTGGGTGTTCTGGGGACACAAGAGACTTCTTGTATCTTGATTGTAGGGTTGCTTGAGAGGGGATACCTTTGACCACTTCCTCCCTGAGTTCGATAAACCTTGGGTGATCCACTTAAAGGAAATCTTGCTGCTGTTCTACAAACCTCTGCACTTGGAGGCCCAACAACTGTCTACAAGAATAGAAGTGCGTAGACATCAACTATCATGGTGGTGTCACGACATATGCCATTGATAGGCTAAAGATGGGGCCAATGGACTCTAGTGGTATCCGGGAGGGATAGTGCGGTGAATCCGCACATGAAGAATACACAAACACAACAAACAATGTACCTAGGTTCGAGGCTCTTCTATGGAGATAAAACCCCTACTCCTGCTCTAGATCTTATATTCTGATCTCTGGACAAATACAAGTGCTCCTTGAGCTGTATCGAAGAGAGGAAGAAGATGAAGTGCTTCTACTCTCTTCTCACTCTAAGGATTTCCCGTAGTGCAAATGCCCCCCCCCTCATTGGAGGCCCTGGCTCACCATATATAGGGGTGGCCAAGTTACATCTAGGGCATATGTGGCCCGGATATTCCACGAAGATGCTGGTCCCAAAATAGTATTTTGGCACCCTCCATTCCTATGTTGCCAGCCTCTGCACGGCAGTGGCTCAGACTCCATGCTCCCTGACCGTTAGTGTCAGAGACTGTCACGTCCTTGACCCTCTGTTCTATCTCTGCTTCTCTGGACCATGTCGCTAGTGCTTGTCTCTCCCTGGATTCCAGTGAGAGAGAGAAAAGAGTTGACCTTGGGACTGAATCACTCCTTCTTGAGCATGCCAACCCTTGACTTAGCCCCAATCTGGATTAATCGGCCAAGATAATACCTGCAAGTATGAAACAACCTTGACATCATGCTGACATACAATATACGTCGGCGGAGTCTTGCCGGTGCTATCTGACCTTGGGCAACCTGGCTGTAACTCAGCCGGCCCTTATATACGTTGGCCAGCTCACACTTTAGCCGGTTTATGCCTTGGTGGACCTTGTCCGTATACCTCAGCTTGACCCTACCTGGGGTCATCCCCCAACACTGGGTGTCAGGGAAGGGCTCCTCTTGTTAACGGGATGGCGGTGCCAACGGGGTAGAACTGGAGGACACAAAGAGGACATGCGGGGATTGGGGAGTGGGAGGCGGCGGGAGTGGGGAGGTGATAACTGTGAGATTCAACATATTTTTGATGTTTTTTATTGATGGTTTTCTTCTGGATTTGATCGCTTGGTAGCTTTACCTAACACTAATACTTCGGTAGCAAAGAAAACTTGGTTTTTAATGTGTGTTTCAGGTTCTGAACATCAATAGAAGGTTTTAACAAGAGAAACACAATATTCAGGCGAAAACAAGCAAGTATCTTTTTGGAAGCAATCAAGGGAGGCATATAGAAGCTTTAACGAGCAACTATACGGCGGGAATATTTTTCCGGCCATATAGTTGCCACCTCCTCCGTCTTTTCAAAAGGGACAACTTTCGTGAAGAGATGGGACGCGAAATCACAACACAGTAGCCGCAATCCCATCCAGAAAGGAGAAAGAAGAGATCCGGAGAAGAAGGGGAAGACGTTCTTCATCTCGCTCCATGATCTTCGACCTCCCAGCCATCACAACCTAATAGCCATTACTTGTACTTGAGAGAGAGAGAGAGATCTTCACTTTACAAGATTAGGGTTTGAGATTGTTTCTTCCTATCTTGAATTGTGTTGGATTACTTTTCTATTCTTATTGTGGATCTCCACGGTAATATTGAGACAAACTCCCTTTATTTAATTATATCGATGATGCTTTCTTCTCTCATGTGTGAGTAAGTTCCTTGGGCGTGGGCGATGTAAGGGATTAGTGAGATATGATGTGCATCCATATATTTTCCATTAGTTTGTGATTGATTTTAATTACTATATTATGTGTGCTTGACTATCTATGGGGTGCCTAATGCTTGTTGTCCAATTAAGGGCCCAGACAACATGATGCTTTGTTCTACATAGATAGGATCTTGTTTGCTAGCAGACCGGCGACCCCCGAGTGACATAGGTATATCAATGGGAAACTAGTTTGACTCGAGGATCACGAGGAACCATTGTGCTTATTGCATTAGTCTGATCCAAGGAGCTTAATTTCTAAGAAACCTGAAGGGTCTTAATCCTCTAGTGACTGATCATGGTTTTTGTAACAGACTAGTAGGATTATTGAAGTTGGGATGAAATCTACCAAAGGGAGTTCCGGCTAATTCTGGATTGCTCGCCTACACATATACTTATAAGATTATAATTGTTCCACTTATCACTCGTCCACCTGGCACAGTCACTATCACCATGAACTGTATCTACCCACGCCTTCTTTTTCATCTGCAGAAAACCACAAACAATTAAATCGTTCTTTACTTTTATGCCTTTTATTTCCGAAGTTTATATTTTAGTTTTATTTAAATACATCCAGTTTAATCTAAACTTTATTCTTATTTCCACACTTGCACTCAATTCACTCAAAGACCCGTGACAACTTTGAGTGTGACAGAGACTTCGTTCATAAACACTTACCTTTGGGCTCCCTGTGAGATCGATATCTATACTTTGAAACTAGCCACAAACGATCGGTGAACTTGCATACATCAGGAGGCAACTAGGTTTTCATTATGGGATGCCTCATTTATACTGCCATGGTGACACCTAATTAACAGGCAAGATGAACTTAGAGGCAGATCTAAGGGCGTGTATAATCGGATTAACGGGCAAGATGAACTAATTATCGGGCAAGATGAACTGCCATGGTGCCATGTTGACATTGTTGGCCTAGACTCGGCAATACTTTCGCCGCAACGACGACCCGCAACAGCCCCTGCCGGCGAATACTTTCCAACGACTGACGACGAAGACCTTCCAGCGAGACAACACAGACATACTAGTACTACTCACAACTCACACGAGTACGCACACGTGAAAGAAACAATAGATGGCCAAAGGCCCATGTGGGACTTGTTTGTATTGACTCAACTTCACGGTACAGCTTACACACCAGGGTACAATGCATATAAATACTAGTACTTAGCTAGACCGACTCGAACAACTATCTCCTAATCCTATACATGCACATATACTATCTATGCAAGGAGTCAGACATGAACTCATGTATGTATACGACTCGTATACATCAAGCACGCGGTGCCGTGTTGGCAACGTCAAGTTAATTCCAACAATCACCCCCTAAGCGTGACGTGGACTTGAACATTCACGTGGGTCCCAAATGCGCTAGCCACTCCTTGCGGGTGTCACCCTCGGCATTGGTTTTGCCACTACAGGCGTCATCCTCCATGTCACCAACTTTATCTTCGCCGGCTTCTCGATGACTTGACATCGACCCTCCTTGTCCGCGGCCTCGATGCCCGCGTCTTCAGTTTTCACCAGTTCCTTGATGAACAAACAGTGGTTTTCGTAGTTCATCTTCACCGGATTATCAACCATCCAAAGTTTCATTTTCGGATAGTAGTTCAACCCGCTTAGCTTGCGTGCTCGTGGCAGCCATAATCGTCTTGTCTCTAGTTCTGTCGGAGTTGGCATGACATACTCTTCTGTGCCCGACATAGCGCTTGCTTCTTCAGTTGTGGATCCTCCATTTACTGGTTGAGGTACCATGTCACTCTCTCACGACTTGCCTATGACATCACGCCGAAGTACGTTTCTCACCGGGATTCACAGGAACATGCATGCAACAACCACTAACAAAATTGGCTAGCTCCTTTCCTGGTAGATGCAACTCTGGCTGATACTTTTGGCCTCTATGCACCCACTTATTCCAAGGTAACTCACCTGCATGGACTTTTGGCACTCCTAATCCTCCACATGATGGTGCTATCTGAGTTGTGATGCTCTTTTCTTCTGCCCCATTTTCTGGGCTAGACAACCCACCAGAGAAGATGCCATTGCTTACTGCAGTAGCATGCTGAGTTCCCTCGGGCCTCTCTCCTCCTCTTCTTTCTGGGCTAAAGCCCTCCTCATGTCTCACAACACACGGGCTGCAAGGCATTTTTTCTGGCTGAATTAGCCCGCTGCTAGGCGTCGTTGTTTCTTATGGCTCTCCAGGAGATGCACCAGCTGTTGTTTCCAACGCTAACTGACTTCATGGATCAACACCATGTGTAGCACATGAGCCACACCCTCCTCTTCCTTTGTTTTCTAGGGATTTCGAACAAGCGATAGGAGACGAGACACCAGCCCCTGACCTCGCTTCCATGCACGAAGTCCCTGACAAGGATTTCCTCGATTGATCAATATTATCTGCATGCTCAAGATCACTATAAGTAATAGTGAAAATATCATCCAGGTATCCCATTTCTTTGGAGTCCCACTGGCATGATTCTCCTTCCTCGAAGACTACGTCACCCGTGACATCCACCTTATTGGAATAAGGATTGCACAAACGATATGCCTTCGAGCCTTCATAACATTGAAGTGCTCTGATCCACCAAGTTGCTTTTATGGCTAGACACCGTCTTGACATGTACCACACACACAAAGGTGCGAAGATGATCAACCGAGGGTTTCCATCCATACCGTGCTTCGTATGGCGTCATATCAACTCCACTCTTAGTTGGTGTCCTGTTCAGCAAATACACACCCGTATTGACTGCCTCACCCTAGAATTTGCTCGGCAAGCCTTTACTCTTCATCAACCGTGCCATGGTCAACACGGTTTGATGCAGCTCACCCTCTTGATCAATACGTAGGTATCTTATCTTCGCCTCCACCTTAAACTCTTCGGCTTCCTTGATGTTCTCGAATGCTTGTTGAGGCTGATCCTTACTTTTCAGCAACACAATCCACATGTATTTACAATGATTATTCACCACAAGCATGACGAACTTATTGCCATATGGAGTTGTAGGTGCAATTTCAATGCATATATCACCATGACCAGATTCTGAAGATTCACTCGCCTCAAACTTGGCTTCACGGGGAAACGGGTCACTCTGTTGCTTATGATTTACGCACGGTAAATCGTGACCCACACACGGTAGGTCGTGATCCACTGGCGTCACAATCTCTGTACCCGGTGATGGAGGATCCTCCTCATCCTTCAGCTCAGTTACTTCGAGCATTAACATCATCGGTCCATCACCTCCTTCCTGGGCGATGAGAGCCCTCTCCTTCAGCGGTTTCTTGCAATCTTTCTTGAAGTGACCGAGGTCGCCGCAGTTATGACATCTTACTTTTTTATGTCAAACTTCCTCCTTGGCAAAGCATCATCCTCATCCTCCCCTGCGATGTGCGTTTTTGCTGGGAAAGAAGCTTCTTTATCACTCCTGCTTCTGTATGCTTTATCTCTCTTCTTCTTCTTGGCGAACAATGATCGAGCCATAAGCATGAGATGCTCATGCACTTTCTCGTCGACGTAGGTGATCTTCATCTGCTCTTCATGCGCCTTGAACCGTCCGACCAAGTCATCCATCGTGACAGTCTTGATATCAATGCATTGCTCGATCGCCGAGACAACGGGCGAGTAAGGCGGCGGCACCACGCAGAGGAAACGCCTCACGATAGAGATCTCCTCTAGCTTCTCGCCGAGTCCGCGGATCCCATTGACCAGTGTAGCGACCCTTGAAGCAAAAGCGTCTAGCATCTCATCTTCTCCCATCTTCAGATTCTCGTACTTCTTCTACAAGGTTTGTAGGGTCGCCTCGCGGACGTGCTCATGCCCAAGATTTAGCGTCTTGAGCATATCCCACACCTCCATTTCAGATTTCTTTGAGATCAGGTGTTGCATCACACAGGTGGCATCACATCCATCGGCATCACCTGCCAGTCGGTCCACGTGGTACTTCGACGCGCCCTTCTTGAACTCATTGTCGCCTGGATCGACAGCCTCCCAGAGTCTGGCGCCTTCTAACGTCCACTCCATCTGGGTTGTCCAGACCGTGTAGTTGTCGCGGTTATACTGCGGGTACTGCGTCATCACTTGCACGACAAATTCTTTAGCCGCACCGGAATACTCGCTCACCTCCTTCGACGTCATGACCTCCTATTACTAGGAGATCTTCCACGAGGCTCTGATATCAATTGTTGACCTAGACCCGGCAATAATTTTGCCTGACGACGACCCGCAACAGCCCCTGATGCCGAATATTTTCCGAAGACTGACGACGAACACCTTCCGGCGAGACGACACACATATACCCTGCTAGCTGATCAGATCCTTTAGGATTCAACTAATACTACTCACAACTCATGCGAGTACGTACACGTGAAAGAAACAATAGATGGCCAAAGGCCCGTGTTGGACCTGTTTGTATTGATTCAACTTCACGTTACAGCTTACACGCGAGGATACAATGCATATAAATACTAGTAGGAGTTAGCTAGACCGACTCGAACAGCTATCGCCTAATCCTATACATGCACATATACTAGCTATGCAAAGAGTCGGACATGAACTCATGTATGTATACGACTCGTATACAGCAAGCACGCGGTGCCGTGCCGACGTCGGGTTAATTCCAACAGACATTCTGCGGCAAACGTCTTCAAGATGGGAGTGCACACTTGCGCTGGCATTCTACAAGAAGACAACAAAAGACCATGAAGGCTAGATCACATGCTTTCCCCTGGGATACGATCGAGTAGTGTTAAGTAATTGTCTTGACACACCTTTCAAGTGCTTTCTCTACCCTACTTTAATCGAATCCACCATGTTGTCCTCCGAAGATAGCGGAACCAAAGTCACCACCACAACTCCTCTCCATCTACTTGTCATCGAAGTGAAATGCCATGAGAGAACACCATGTTCCATTAATTTTTCTGAATGCATTCATTGGTACACATTATGCATGCTCGCGGCAGCTGTGCAAGGCCTTCCCATATATCGCTACACAAAGACCGCACACAAGACGGAGAGTGATCCACCCCTCTTAACACCTTCAATGGAGAAAGCCTCGCCGCCTCATGCTAGGAGCAAGGGGAGAAGACTCATCAGGCATAGATCTATTGATATGCGGTCCATCCTGTCGCAACATTCTTGAGCAACACCAAAGCGTCAGCGTCATGAATTCATCATCCGCGAGTACACTCCATTCCATAAATAAATATGTGTCATGTGTGCCACACCAGTTAAGCAACTCGCTCCTTGTTGTCCACATGACTAGAGCGCTGCCACCGCTTGTGCCTCACCACCGCCGCTACGGAAGACGATGTCCTAGTCCACGTACGTATATGAGGACCCTCGTCGGCCTTTGGCTAAGAGCTAAGCCGCCACCTCAGCAGGGTCGGAGGCAACGATGGCAAGGGAGATCGGAGACCGCCGATCGTGCGCCGAGAGAGGGTGTGGTGGCCCCCGCTATTGACTCGCGATATGTCCGAGAGTACATAGGCGAGAGGGATGGTGAAGAAGGCGGAGTCAAATAGTAATAAGGATTAGGCGGGAGCTAGGGTTCAGGAGAGGAGGACCGCGTGTTTAAATTGTTTAAGGTTTGTCCAATACGATGTCGTTTGCACATGTAGTTTCCTTTTCAGTTTTGTGCCCCTCTTTCTCTTGTTCATCTTTTCACGGTAGCCATGTATATATATGTTCTTCCGTAGAAACCCTATTCAGCACCTAGAGTGCAAAATATTGCACCCAACATATTTTTATTTTGTTAGACTGAAAAAATTATGTTTTATATATAAATAATTATGTTTATATATTCACCACAACCAAAAAAAAACAAAAAATAGAGTTTATGTGTTATTATAGTGTAAAAAACACAAGAAAATACGTATTTTACGTTATATTTTTATACGGCATATAAACAAAAAAATTATGTCATTTCTAAATTTTCTTATGTTCTTCTCGACTTACGATGTAAAATAAAATTTACGTTACGTAAAAATAATATACGATTCAAAAGAAATAGGATGGGTGTAGATACACGGGGAGTCAAATAGCGCGACTCTGTTCTTCCATGTTATATTCTTTTGGTCTTTTTTTGGCAATAAATGGCTAGATGGAGCCGTTCTATCAAAAACATGCAATTTGAGGTGACCGCTATCTATGAAGTCTTAATAAGAAATTAGTAAAACTATTTTATCACTCGAGTGTGTTTCATTGTTCTTTGACCATATTTTGCATGTGTGAACGCTGTACCCTCCGACCCATATTAGTTTACTCAAATTTGTCTAGATACGGATGTATCTAGCAATAAAACTTGACTAGATACATTTGTATCTAGATAAATCTAAGTCAACTAATATGGATCGAAGGAAGTAATTTTTATTCATCCATGTGCGTTTGCAAGAGATTTCACAAAATATAATAAAAATAGTACGCGAGAGGTTTTTAGGCTAGTCATAGTGGGAGTAACATAAGTAGTAACTCAGGACTACATGCAATGCCACATACTTAAGTCATAGTGGGAGTAAGCATTTGAGTGACATGACATAGTGGGAGTAAGCATTTGGTGCGCGTTTGGTAACATGCATCAACTTTTTGGCCCAGTCCGGCAGTGCTGTGGCACAGCCAGCCGCATATAGGTCTTGGGCTATGAATTGCACGCCGTTTGGTAGCCTACAGTTCATCTATGGGGAATTTTGTGCAGCTCGTTTGGTAGCCTGCTTGCAATCCTAGAGCCAAAACGTGAAGCAAATGTGTGTGTTTGGTTGCACTCAGGTCTAAAATGTTGTCACCTCTTCTCTCCAATGGTGATCATAACTTCCTTCTAGCACACGACTGAAAGTAGAAATCATAATCTGAGTAGGAAGTTCATCAACGAAAAAACCTAACTACTACGAATATGCAGTTCATCAGTTCATCACCACATAACCCTAGATAATACGAATGGTAGTTCACAAGCATAATCAATCATGATTATTGTTCAGAAACCAGGGGAGGGAGGGGTACTGCAACCTTCTTCTTCTTCTTCATCTTCTTGTTGTTAGATGGTGGTGGGGCCTCTATCATTCCACATTGTTGCTGCCCACTCCTTCCTCTTCTCCTTCCAAGCTTCATTGTCAGATGCTTCCACACCATGGTCAGTGTCATTCTCGTCAGGAATCACACTCTCCTCATCCGGCACAAGGCCATACCCCAAGATCCGGTTGTGGAGTATGCAACATGCAAGCACTAGCTTTACCTGGGCGGGGAAGGTGTGGAATGGCTTCTGATCAACGATCTTGAACCTGTTCTTCAAAGAAGTGAATGCCCTCTCAATGGTAACCCTAAGGCTAGAGTGCCTGAGATTGAAGAGCTCTTTGGCATTCTGTGGCATGTTCCTTCTAGTGAACTCGTTGAGATGGTACCTGGTAGACCTGAAGGGTGGAAAAGTCCCAAGGCAACAGCCATATCCCGCATCTTCTAGATAGAACTTCCCATCAGGTATATAGATCCCATCTGTCCTGGACATGTTGTCAGCAAGGATGGTTGCATCATGGGTCGATCCTTCCTAACTATCTAGCACATATATGAACATCATGTCGAAATCAACAGCAGCTAGTATATTTTGGCTATTGTAGTGCTTACTTCCCCTATAAGCCACAACTTCTGATCTTGAAACTCTAGCAGTAACATGAGTACCATCGATTGCACCGATACAATCTTGTTACAGGCACACAAGGATGAAATGAGAAAAGGAGGACACATGGGACTCAATAGAAGGATGCAATGATAAAACAAGGGAACACATGCTCACCTTGAAATATGTCATCCACCTCGCACTATTGCGTATCTTTTCTGGTGTTTGACCCGTAGGAGACTTGATCATCTCCTCTATCACCTCACCGATTACATACAACACTCGGTTGAAATAGCGTGATATTGTCTCCATGATTCTTCTGAAAGTGTTGTGGATGACCCTAAACCTCTGGTTATGGTCAACCACATGAAGGAACATCGCGACTTGTTCTTCCAGTGAGGTGTGGATGCTATCTACCAAAAGTCCACTTGTCGTTAATCTTGTGACAAGTGCAAAGAAGGGGGCTCTTCTCATCCTGAGCATGTTCATAGACTCTATATCATTGTAGTTGTAGATGTAGTTTAGGTTGGCCATCCTCTCTTGATCTCGGGCCAATATAGGACCATACATCAGTCTAGGAAACGCAGCCCGCCTAACAGCTCTCTTGTGCAACAACAGGATCCAGGCTTGAATCATTGCTACAAGCGCAGCTGCCTGATGGATAAACGCCATCCTGTCAGGCTAACAAACCGGAGCTATGGTGAGGGTTCTTCCTAAATTGGTGCTTTAGCCCTACTAGAAATAGTAGTGGAGGAGAGATTCATGGTGCTTACCTCACCCATGGTGATACGCGGCTGGGGAGAAGGAGCGAGATGCGCCTCGATGTCGCTGACCGATGCTCAACCACACGGAGTTGGAGGAACCGTCGGGTATGGTAAATATGCTCCGCCGCCACCTCTGCCTCTCGTGCCGTGGAATCAAGAGGAGGGGGATTTTGAGGAGGGCCAATGCTTAGGGTGAGCCACCCCAGCAGGTGAGGGTATTCTTGGTGCGAAGCAGGGCCGGGAAACTTCCGTTTCCTGCATGCGCCCCCGCAGATGGCGCGCTCATGCCGCCGCCCCATTTTTGTAGCTGTAGGACATGGATCCACGGAAAATCTCGATTCAAGCATTCTAGTTGGGCCTGGCCCTGGAGTGCTTTATAGAGCGTGCTGGTGATGCGCTCGAGTTTCGACGTAGAGCTCGTTGGGAACCCCAAGAGGAAGGTACGATGAGCACAGCAGTAAGTTTTCCCTTAGTTATGAAACCAAAGTTTAATCGAACCAGTAGGAGCAAGGAAACACCCCAAAGGTGTTACTAGTTGAGCTTTGGCAGGGCGCACTACCAGTTCTAGTAGCAACGTGGAGACCTGCACAACACAACCACAGAACTTTGTCCCCAACTTGCGATGAGGTTGTCAATCTAACCGTGTTTTGCGGAAAACAAAGGATTAAACGTATCGAATGGAAAGAAGTAAAAGTTTGCAGAAAGTAAACACAAAGCAGTAAAAGATTGTAGATTGTATGTAAAGAAAAAGGACCGGGATCCATAGTTCACTAGAGGTGGCTCTCCTTAGATAAAAAAACATGCTGGATGAACAAATTACAGCGGGGCAATTGACAAACACCGAGAAAGCAATACATGCATATACTAATCATCTTGACTCCTCTGAGACTTGATTGGGCATTACAACATAATACATAGACCGCCATCCAACTGCATCTATGACTAATAATCCACCTTCAGGTTATCGTCCGAACCCCCTCTAGTATTAAGTTGCAAGCAACAGATTATTGCTTTACGAACTGCGTGTAAAGTAAACAATACGATTGTTTTATGAACAAAGGATTGTTGTTTTCTCCCTAGTAGCAACAACACATCTAGTACCTTAGAGATTTCTATCACTTCCCTATATTACCAGAGGCATGAACCCACTATCGAGCATAAATACTAACTCTTGGAGTTACTAGCATCTACTTGGCCAAGATAGCTACTAACAACGGAAAGCATGCAAGATCTCAAATAACAAAGACATGATAGAATCAATAATCAATCTGAAATAGCATCTCAATATCCATCGGATCCCCGCAAACACAACATGTATGGATTACAAATAGATGATCTTGATCATGAACGGAGCTCACAATATCTAAACATGAAAGCACAAAGGACGAGAAACCAGCCATCTAGCTACTACATGGATCCGTAGTCCAAGGATGAACTACTCACGCATCACACCGGAGGCTTGCATGGTGATGAAGAAGGCCTCCAGGGTGAATTCCCCTCTCCGGCAGGGTGCCAGGAAGAGCTTCAGATCCCTCCCGATCTAGGGATGGAGATGACGGCGGCTATAGACTCTTTCGTGGATTTTTGATCGGGTACTGAGGGTTTTTGTCCCGAGGGCAATATATAGGCAGAAGGAGAGGCCGAGGGGGTGCCGGGAGCGGCCACACCACCCCCTGGCGCGGGCCAGGCCTGGCCGCGCGGCCAGGTGGTGTGGTGGCTCCCTGGCCCTTCTCCGTCTCGTATTCTGGCACTTGATCACTTCCGGAAAAATAGGCACTTTGGCTTTTGTCCCGTCCAATTCCGAGAATATTCATTTTCTGACTTTCCTAGAACCAAAAATAGCAGAAAACAGGCAGCTAGCACTGTGGCTCTTGTTAATAGGTTAGTCCAAGAAATCATATGAAAAGTACTCCAAAGTTGGAACAAAACACAAGAAAGTGGATAAAACCAAGCATGGAACATCAAAAATTATAGATACATTTGCAATGTATCAGCATCCCCAAGCTTAACTCCCGCTCGTCCTCGAGTAGGTAAGTGATAAAAAGAAATAATTTTTGAGGTGACATGCACCATCAAAGACTTGATCAAAGTATTTGCAAAACATTCAAAGCTGGGATCATAGTACTTCAATCATAACATGAAAGACAAAGTTCTAGCAATAAGCAAAGAAACTATGATGGAACATGAAAAGGCACAAACAAAAGATTCATGAATAACAATGCTTTGCAAGACATTTGTTTGTTTTACATAAAGAAAACATAGCATAAAAGTATTCAGCTTGTCCCTCAATAGAGTAGCAAATATAAACACATAGGACACCTTCAAAGTTAATAAGAGTGACTAGATACAATAGTTTCAAACAAGCAATAACAAGTTATGCATCAATCAACTAGTCTTGGGTCAATGCACATAGAACTAAGAATGGCCACTATGCTCTCAAAGTAGGTGCATAAAGATAGAAGGTGGAGACTCAATATAATGGTAGAAGAAAGGCCTTTTGTAAAAGGAAGTAGGGATTCAAGTCTCATAAAGAGCTTCCAAAAATTATGGTACTTGTAGTTTTCCGCTCTCATTGCCCCTGTCATAAGCATCTTGAAGGTGATTAAGGTTAAAGTGACACAACTAAGAGGATATGCTTTACAAGTTATAAACCGAAATCTCATGCCCCTTACTTACGAAGACCGATCCTCATGCTACTCAACTTCAGTCACGAGAAAGCTCTTGTCATTGTAAGTATATGTGTATCATTAAGAACCGCCAATGGGTTACCCCTTGCACATGATACCGGAGCTTTCCCATAATCAAAATGACAAGGCTAGCAGACAATGAGCATCTCAGCGATCTTTTTATTTGCTATTTGCATAGGTTTTTATTGAGGATGCTTCATAGAGTGCTCATTATGGTGATGCTGCAAGTTTCCACCATGATTAGGCATGGTTTAGGCTAGCGGCCCAGGCGTTTCTCTAACACACATACAAACTGCATGATCTTACAAGTTCCACTTTTATTTCACCCACCGGGATCCGTACGCAAAAGAACATGATATCAACGGGGTACAAAGTACAAGTGCAATGTTGAAAGCGTTCCCCATGAAACATGGTTCCGCTGATTTCAACTTATAAAGCGCAAGCATATACGCAACAAAGAAGGACCCAATGGTTCAAGTTTATTAGAGGCAAAAAAGTAAAGTGTGCCATCAAGTTCGTGAGAGCTTTAATCACTAGTTTTCTCATAACAAGTTTAATTTGGAAGGTAAACAAAAGCATGAATATACTTGGAATAGCATAAGCTAGTAGGTAGGTATGGTGGATTCTTTGGAATAACTTGGTTTAGGGAGTTGGATGCATGAGTGGAACTCATACTTGGTTGTGGAGGCTAGCAAAAGACTGGGAACGACAAACTAAGAGAGCAATAATGGCCATAATC
The DNA here is from genome assembly GCA_910589775.1 of Avena eriantha. Lineage (NCBI taxonomy): Eukaryota > Viridiplantae > Streptophyta > Magnoliopsida > Poales > Poaceae > Avena > Avena eriantha. The sequence continues at coordinate 140,542,962 of OU342741.1, read as the reverse complement.
ATGCAGAGTGACAAAACATCATTGATCAAAGCATAGAGTGATACTACAAGTTGAAAACTAAAGGATCATAAAGGCTATGGTGACTTGAGATAGTCATAACATGGTGTGAGTATGCACCAAGTCAACCCAAATAAAGCATCAAAGGAGAATACCACTATACTATGCTTTAATATGCTAAAACAACGCATGATTCATCCAAGGCACATTAAGCAATCTCAATTGTTTATAACAAGTCATGCTACATCAAAGAATACTAAGCATAAAGCCAAAAAAATATCAAGCATGGCATGACAAAGCATAGGCCATAGTCAAAAACAAGCTCTTTTTACCACATAAGCATGAACTTTCCTACTCTTTTCCAAACCAAACCAAACTATTTGCAAACCAATGTATGAAAGAGGGGGTCCAACCAATTTATTCAGAAAACTAAGAAAACCAAACCAAACGAAAACCAAAACGAAAACGAAAAAGAAGACGCTCCAAGAAAAACACAACTGTGCATGAAACAATAAAAATGAAGCGTTTAGAAGAAACCTGGGATTTTTATTGATGAAGAAGGGGATGCCTTGGGCATCCCCAAGCTTTGACGCTTGTACTTTTTGGATATTTCTTGGGGTGACACGCATGGCATCCCCAAGCTTGAGCTTTAGTCCATCCTTCTTCTTATTACTCATTCCTTCCGTACACCTGAAAATTTTCCTTTATACAAAACTTCACACAATCTCATTAGCAACATTAGTGCACTTAAGATAAATACGTCTCAAGGTTCAGTTCTAACACCAAATAAACTTCTATTAGAACACTATCTACTGTAGCACTTCCCTCAAAAAGCTCAATTCCCCAAAAGAACTCAAGAAGGAACTAACAAGAAGCAAATGCAGAAAATGGCAGAAATCTGTCAAAACAGACCAGTAGCTAAAGACGAATTTTTTGGGAGACCTTCTGTTGCTCAAATAAAAAGGTCTTGAACTAACTAAAGTTAGATAACAACCTGGGGAAGAAGCACAAAAAATTACAGCTCTATCCGACGTACAGAGCTCTCTCAGGAATTTTTACGGTGAAGCACAAAAATCTGTTTCGGGATAGCAACTTTCCCAATCATTACTTCACTCTCATTAGAGGTTACTCTTGGCACAAAAAGCAAATAAAAAGGATAAGGAGAGGTTATTACAGAGGTAATAACTTCCAAGACTCATCTAAAACTCTTGGGTTATCTCCCAACAAGTACTTTTCTTTAACGCCTTTAAGTTAGGCATAAGAAGCAAAGAAAGAATCAAGTGTTCTCAAATGAAGAAGCATTAAGATCAATACCAGAAGTATTTTCAACAAGGCAGGGTATATCATCCAAATAAGTTCTAGAGGATCCTCTCTCAATGCTCTTGGGTTCACTAATCTCATCAAAAAGGTTTGCAGGAACAATCCAATCGAGATTCTTTTCTATGGCATCATGTATTGCTACTAGTTTAAAGGATATTGGTATCTTAGGTTCCTCTCGATTAGGTTCGGTTTTGTTCATCTTTTCTCAAGTACCAACAACATCTACACATGAGCCCAGCATATTGAATCGTTCAAAAACTTTTCTAGCTTCCTTGGCAACATCATAGAACTCTTTAAACAAAGTTTCTAGAATAAAATCCCTCTTTTCAGGGTCTTCAATTTCCTTAAGCTTAAGAAACATTACTTGCATTAAGGGGTTGAGATTAACAAACCTAGCTTCTAACATGTGAATTAAAGAAGCTGCAGCAATCTCATAATTTGGAGCAAGTTCTACAAGGGATCTATCCTCAGTATCTTCATGTTTCCTAACATGATTAAAGAATTCTTCAATATTATCTTTCCCAATTATAGAACCACTACCAATTGAAAGGTCTTTCAAAGTGAATGTAGGGATCAACATGGTGAGCTAAGGAAGGGGTGACAACTAAAGGAGACTTAATTTTTTGTGTTTTTGATAAAGAAAGCAAACTAGAAAAATATTTTTTTTGTTTTTCAAATAAGAAAGAAAACAAGTAAAACTAATTTTTTTGTGTTTTTGAAGAACAAAACAAGAAAACAAAGCAAAAAAGAAAACTAGGCAAAACAAAAACAACAAAGTAAAGAGATTGGTTATGAGGGACTCCCCTTGTGAATATGTCCTTGACTCCCCGGCAACGGCGCCAGAAAATCTTGATGCGCTCGACTTTCGACGTAGAGCTCGTTGGGAACCCCAAGAGGAAGGTACAATGAGCACAACAGTAAGTTTTCCCTCAGTTATGAAACCAAGGTTTAATCGAACCAGTAGGAGCAAGGAAACACCCCAAAGGTGTTACTAGCTGAGCTTTGGCAGGGCGCACTACCGGTGCTAGTAGCAACGTGGAGACCTGCACAACACAACCACAGAACTTTGTCCCCAACTTGCGATGAGGTTGTCAATCTGACCGTGTTTTGCGGAAAACAAAGGATTAAACGTATCGAATGGAAAGAAGTAAAAGTTTGCAGAAAGTAAACACAAAGCAGTAAAAGATTGTAGATTGTATGTAAAGAAAAAGGACCGGGATCCATAGTTCAAGAGGTGGCTCTCCTTAGATAAATAACATGCTGGGTGAACAAATTACAGTGGGGCAATTGACAAACACCGAGAAAGCAATACATGCATATACTAATCATCTTGAATCCTCTAAGACTTGATTGGGCATTACAACATAATACATAGACTGCCATCCAACTGCATCTATGACTAATAATCCACCTTCAGGTTATCATCCGAACCCCCTCCAGTATTAAGTTGCAAGCAACAGATTATTGCTTTATGAACTGCGTGTAAAGTAAACAATATGATTGTTCTATGAACAAAGGATTGTTGTTTTGTCCCTAGTAGCAATAGCACATCTAGTACCTTAGAGATTTCTATCACTTCCCCAGATTACCAGAGGCATGAACCCACTATCGAGCATAAATACTAACTCTTGGAGTTGCTAGCATCTACTTGGCCAAGATAGCTACTAACAACGAAAAGCATGCAAGATCACAAATAACAAAGACATGATAGAATCAATAATCAATCTGAAATAGCATCTCAATATCCATCGGATCCCCGCAAACACAACATGTATGGATTACAAATAGATGATCTTGATCATGAACGGAGCTCACAAGATCTAAACATGAAAGCACAAAGGAGGAGAAACTAGCCATCTAGCTACTACATGGATCTGTAGTCCAAGGATGAACTACTCACGCATCACACCGGAGGCTTGCATGGTGATAAAGAAGGCCTCCAGGGTGAATTCCCCTCTCCGGCAGGGTGCCGAGAAGAGCTTCAGATCCCTCCCGGTCTAGGGATGGAGATGACGGCGACTACAGACTCTTTGGTGGATTTTTGATCGGGTACTTAGGGTTTTCATCCTGAGGGCAATATATAGGCGGAAGGAGAGGCCGAGGGGGTGCCGGGAGCGGTCACACCACCCGCTGGTGCGGGTCAGGCCTGGCCGCACGGCCAGGTGGTGTGGTGGCTCCCTGACCCTTCTCCGTCTCGTATTCTGGCACTTGATCACTTCTGGAAAAATAGGCACTTTGGCTTTTGTCCCGTCCATTTCCGAGAATATTCATTTTCTGACTTTCCTGGAACCAAAAACAGCAGAAAACAGGCAGCTGGCACTGTGGCTCTTGTTAATAGGTTAGTCCAAGATATCATATGAAAAGTACTCCAAAGTTGGAAAAAAACACAATAAAATGGATAAAACCAAGCATGGAACATCAAAAATTATAGATACATTTGCAATGTATCAGCTGGCCACAACGTAGCGGTCATGCAGGAAACCAAACGGGCCAATTTCGTCGCACCCTGGCCTGTTTGGAGGGGATGCAGATTACCAAACGCACCCTTGAGTGGGAGTAAGCATTTGAGTGAGATGACATGTTATTGATTGAAAAAAGAAAGTCTTGTGGTAACTAGATATATTATCATAACATCACACTTTTCTAGACAAAATAAGTCTATAAATAAACTAATTAATATAGTCATCTATGACACTACTCCCTCCGTTCGCAAATAGGTGTACTTTTAGGTTTGTCCAAAGTCATTTTTTTAAGTTTGACCTATTTTATAGGAAATTGTGCCAATAGTTATAACACCAAATTAATATAATTAGATTATATTTGAAATGTAGTTTTCAAATAGTGTAATTTTATTTCACAGATATTATTATCTTTTTCATAAATTTGGTCAAACTTACAAATGTTTGACTTAGAACAAACCTAGAAGTACACTTGTTTGCAGATGGAGGGAGTAACTATCAGTTACTATGTATTGTGAAGGTGATAACTTAGACTAGTATCATAAAGTTGGTTCTCTTCTTGATGTGGGCTAGTAGTTAAATGGGTCAGCCGAAGCTTCTGTTCTGACATGTTGTAAAAATGGACTCCGGGACCTTATTTTGGGGAGCTTCTATTTTGCATCCTTGTGTGCGTGCATCGTGGTCGCTCGGCCAGTATGGAATGTCTCATGGGTTGTACCAAATACGGCCCAAAAAAATATAATTTTTCTTCTTTTTATCAATGCATCTCAAAACAAGTTTACATTTAACTTATAGAGTTAGTCTTTTCTTTAAAAAAATTTCACCGATCTATTAATAATCATCAACATCGGTACACAGAGCCTTAAAAGCAATATAAATTACAAATAGGTCATTGGACCACCTAGCGACGACTACAGACACTAGCACGAGCCAAAGACGTGCCGCCGTCCTTACCCCTCCATCAACGAACCTGGACAAAGCTTGTCGTACTTTAGTTTATTGTAGTAGACAGACATGAAGTCGTCATGCTAAGGCACCATAGGACCATCACAACAGAGCAGCAACCATCGCTGAAGATGACAACTGTAGATCGGAAGAGACTGACCTCAAACCACACTAACGAATACTGAAAACGATCGGATCCCAAGAGATCCACCGGAAGCACGACTCCACGTGCCCTCCGCCGGCGCTAAACGCACCACCGAAGCGAGGATAGGGTGGGAAGGACCTTATTATGACTTCAAGATGAATCCACCACCGCCTCAACATCCCGAAGAAGACACTGAAAGAAGCCTAAACAAAAAACAAAAACCCTCCTGCCAATGAGAGACCGTGGTCCACCACACCTCCAAGACCCTAAGGCCACCAGAGGCGGAGTGCACCGGCGGTGTTGCCGGCAAGGGAACGGAAACCTAGATGGGTTTTGTTGGTCGCTTCCCTGGCGGCTGCCTTTCGGTAATAACTTATAGAGTTAGTCTAATAATGAAGAATACATATTCTATGCCACCAAACATTTTCAAACCTGCAAACATATTGTTTCTACAACTAATCGAGACCTTTTGAACCCTATGAACATTTTTCTGAATACTGTGATCATTTTTCTAAATCATTGAACATATTTTTCGAAGCATGAACGTTTTTTTAGACTATGCACAAGTTTTTAGACTATGATCTTTTTTCACTGTATGAAACATGTTTTACTATAAATATATAAAAATATAAAATAAACAAAAACTAACTGGTACCAAGAGAGAGCTCCCTCAAGAGGCAGCAAAACCCATCTAGGGTTCCTTACCTCCACCTGTGATGCTGCTGGTCTATCCGGTTTTCAGTGGCCTTAGGGCCTTGGAGGTGTGGTGGACCACGCCCCCTCGTCGGGGGAGGTCTCAGTGTTTTGTTTAGACTATTTTCAGTGTCTTTCTTAAGATGTTGAGGTAGCGGCTATGTCTTGGAGTTAGAATAAGATCCTTACTGCCCTATCCTCGCTCAGGTGGTGCATCTAGCATCCATGGAAGGCGTGTGGAGTCGTGTGTCCGACAGATCCCTTGGGATCTGGTCGTTTTTCGTATTCATTGGTGTGTTTTGAGGTCGGTCTCTTCCAATCTACGTTGGTCACCTTCAGCGACGGTTGCTGCTATAGTGCGCTGGTCTTTTGGGGCCTTAGCACGACGACTTTCTGTCCATCTACTACAAAAAGCTCTTCTACGGCAAGCTTTTCCCAGCTCCGGTGATGGAGGGGCGAGGACGACGGCGCGCCTTCAGCTCGTGCCATGTTTGTAGTCGTCGCTAGGTGGTCCATTGACCTATTTGTAATTTTTATTAATTTTAGAAATCACTGTACTCCTGTTGATGATTATTAATAGATCGGTGGAATTTCACAAAAATAGAGAAAAAATAAAACATAAAAAGAGGAAAGAAGAAAGAAAAATAGAAAATAAAACGAGAAATGACCACGTCGCAATGCATGTGGCAGTTGAATCCTAGCATGCTGCTAGGGTTCCTAGACATGGTTGGCCAGATCCTGGAGTGGCATCACTGCATGTGTTCTTTTCCAAAACCACCATGATGCACATTGATACACACACATCCAAGTTGGTGTGGTGATGCAACATCTTTGAAACTGGTGCTACAATGCATGTTGTAGTTGAATCCCAGCATGCTGCTAGGGTTCCTAGACATGGTTGGCCACATGCTAGAGTGGCATCATTGCATGTGGTTTTCCAAAACCACAATGATGCATATTGATACACACACATCTAAGTGGGTGTGGTGATGCAACATCTTTCAAACTAGTGCTACAATGCATATGGCAGTTGAATCCTCGCATGCTGCTATGGTTCCTAGATATGGTTAACCACATGCTGGTGTGGCATCATTGCATATGTTCTTTTCCAAAACCACAATGATGCACATTGATACACACACACATCCAAGTGGGTGTGGTGATACAGTATCTTTCAAACTGGTGCTACAATATATGTGGCAATTGAATCCCAGCATGCTACTAGGGTTCCTGGACATGGTTATACACATGCTGGAATGGCATCATTGCATGTATTCTTTTCCACAACCACAATGATGCACATTGATACACACAGATCCAACACTACAAGAATCTAGGCGATTCGTGATGACGATCTGATATCGTCGTGGATGAGGGTTAAAACGTCATAGATGGCCATCCATGATGACTTCTGCGACAAAAAAATAGGTCACGAACCTCACGTCATAATTCAATCTGTGAAGCTTTTCCGTCAAAAATGTCACGCCCAATCGCGACATTCCTATAATTTCATCGGATCAAACTAGACCGGCATAGCCCAGGCCCGATCATTCATGACATTTTTATTTCATCACGACTGCGGCCACATGGCAGACGACACCATGGGTGGCATAAGAAACGTTTGCTGATGTCGTATTCGCCGTCTACGATGTCATTGACTTCTTGACGTTTTTTCCATCATGGCCTGATTCAGTTGTCTCCAAATCTATGACATCATCCAACCTGTTCATGACACCATCCATCCCATTTATGATGTCACAAGGGCCGTGATGAAATTTGTTCATCGCCACCTTTCGACGCTATGCTGACACTGTTGGAAATATGCCCTAGAGACAAATATAAGGACTATTATCATATTTCATATAGTTTATGATTCAGTTTTATATCATGCTATAACTGTATTGAGTGGAAACATCAATACACGTGTGATATACAAACAACTAGGGGTTTCCAGTGAAACTCTAGTCACTGGTTCATTGTTCAAGAGATGATGAAGTTTCCCGATCATGTGGCATTTATGCCAGTTAGAAATGGAGTCAACTCATTCTAAGAATGAGATGATGAACCAATACCCAACCTAAACATCTTGACCCGATCATGTCACGAAGTTCAAGTTACGATGATTAGAAATGGATCCTCGTAGACTATTCCTTAGACAGTGAGGCTATATCAATCACTACCTCTTGAGAGTGCTTTGATAGCATCAAGCGCCACTTGGTAATACCGTGGTTATAAAGGTGTGTTCAGGTACTCGGAGTAAACCGTAGAGGCAATATATGTCAAGAGCGGGATTTGTCCGTCCATGTGACGGGAATATACTCAAGGGCCCACTAGGAGAAGTTATATCCAATAGCTGCGCAGCTTGTGATTTGATCACAGGGATATCACTTGTCGGAACGAGTCAAGTAGCATTGTTCAGTAACGATATTGAACATGACATGGTGATGTCATTGATCAGATCTCGGGCAATGCAAGTATCGAGAGACAAAGGGAATAAGCACGTCTGTCTCGGTTCAAACGGCGAAAGATCTTCGTGGAACGCACAGGGGTCACATGGCCATCCAAGTCCCTCTGTCGATCATTTGTGCGGGAGTATCCCGACCATGTCTGGAGTGTTCCTGAACCGTGGGGTATCATGCTTAAGGGCTTGATGATGCTTAGAGAGTGTTTATAGGATCGGTAGAATCGCCGAAGAATTGTAGAGAGAAACCGGTAGGGTTTCGGTAAGTCCGGAGGATGTCCGGAGTGGAGGTGGAAGTGTTCCACAACCATGGACGTTGAATAATATGTGAATAAATGTTAAATATTGATTCAATCATTTATTCATAATTATTTAATAAAGAGAAAATCAATTTAAAAGGTCAAAAGGCTTAATGGGCCAATTCCTGGAGGGGAGAGGGCCCATTAGGGAAAGGAGAGAGGGAGAAGGGGCAAGGGGGTGGCCGTCTAGGCCTAGCCCCCCCGTGCGGGGCCCACCAGGGCTGGCCGGTGGCTGCCCCTCCCCCTCTTCTCCTTTAGTCCCACCATGGTACTTTTAGGGAGGTAGTACCTCCCCTTCCCTATATATAGTTCGGGTATTTGGCCAGATAAATACACCCAATAATCAATAAATGTCTTCTCACTTTTGGGAGGACCTCCAATTGATATTTTCTCTCTCTCCCTCTCTCTCATGACTGTCGTCCCAAGTTCGGACTGCGCAAATGAGAGACATCTTCACCGCAGAGCGCCGTCGTGCTGCGGGATTCGGATCCAGGAGCTCTACTTCCGCAACTACTGCTGGATCGGGGAAGCGGGAGTCATCGTTAGGCACCTGACGTGTGTAACTCCCCGCAAGGTGTCGTACTTGAGTCACTCAAGTCGTTGGAGCCGTTGGAGCATGTGGACTTCATCACGACCTTGAGGTCGGCTTCGGCTCGTCTACATCAACCACGCTCTCCTGAGCGTTGACAACACTTTTTGGTCTTCAAGGGTAAGTTTGCGAAAATCCCCTCCCGTTACTGTATTACTAATAGATAGGTCCTGGAAGCATCAATGGTTCAGGGGCGTAGGGTAAAAATTTATTGTTTTCATACGCGGAACCCTTACAGTGGTATTAGAGCTAGATCTATGCATAGTAATGCTGGTACGGGTAGAACACACGAGATTTAGCGTGTGGGCGCTGATCTTTTAGTTGTTACCCTCCCATGTGTACTTGAGTATACCGCAATAATACTTGATGAATCGGCCCCCAACCGACTTTACACGTTCATTCACGAGACTGGTCCACGCTTGATATACGGCTTGTACCATATAAAGTGGCTTAGGGGGTGCCTGTCTCTCTCGCATTAGTTGGAATACCATTTACAACGGAGGGCCCCGAAAGGGGTGTAGTAGAGACAACTACTTGATTAGCGTTATGCTGAAAGTTCGTAGGTAAGAACGGTTCTTGTGCGAAAGCCCATTCAGCCACGTAAAACATGCAAAGATAAAGTAGAGGCGTCTAACTTTGTTTTGCAGGGGGTGTTGCTTTGTGATATGGTTGTGGCATAGGTAAAGTGACTACCTTATGTTACGTAGTAGTAGATAGTCACGGAGGTGATAGACTACCACGCCGAAAAGACATCGGTACCCTGGTGTCTACATCGCCGGAACCCTGGCGCCAGAATCCGATGATGACGGATGGAGATCACGACGTGAAGGACCATATAACATTGCATTTACATTCAATGATATTGTTTGTATATCTTATTGTGTTCTAGTATTAGATACTCGATGGTAGCATAATAAGATGATCCCTGTTAAAATTACCAACGATTGTGTTCCCCCTTAGTGTGCACCACCAAGAAAGTTCTTCGGTATGAGGCGATCCATGGTATAGGCATGGGTGTCAGACATATCTGCGTTCGCATACAGTGGGTGTAAGCCATATTGCACAACTAATACACTAAGGTTGAGTTGGCGAGCCTAGCACACCATAGAAGCGTGGCCTCGGAACACGGATGGTCGAAAGATTGAGGACGAGTCGCATGAATGATGTGACCGACGTTTAGCATCCACCCTTGAACCCACATTGATGGCCGTGATGATCGGGGGATATGTGGCTGATAGGGGTCGTGTTATCACTAAGAACCCTTCTGGGATAGGTGTTTCTGAGTGGAGTCATTATAGACTCATTTAAGTATAAACTTAGTCTAAATTCCTTTTTGCCATTATAAATTTACAAAATGGTTCTCCCCGAGATTACCTTCCCTATTGTCGATTGGTTAAAAGGAGAAAAGCTCAAGTTAGATGGATCCAACTTTTCTGCATGGGTCATGCGCCTTTTTGATCTCCTTGGTGAGAACAAAGTGGCTGACTACATGATCTGCGAGATGTACTTGGAGCCACCCTATTCTCATGAGACCCAGGAGCAGCGGGATCTCCGCTGCCATCGTCGTGTGATGGCCACATTCATATCAGTAACGATGCGCCTCCGGATGGAAGATGGGCTATGGCCAATGGTGGGAAGTCTTAATCCCCGAATGGTTATGGCACATCTGAGATCGCATTTTGTGGAACAAGTGCGCATATGGGAGTATGAGTTGATGGGGGACTTCCTCTCCATAAAGATGGAAGAAGGCTCCTCATTGGATGATCACTTGTTGAGCATATATGATGCATACATGAGTTTGGCATACTTTCTGGACAACTGGTTTGCAAGCTCTTTTGCAATAGGAGTTGTGCTGCGGTCGCTACCACCAAGCTTCCAAGCACAAGTCAGGATTTCCATTATGAGAGGCGACGCGGAAACATAGGATTTCCATGAGTTCATATCACATTTCAGAGATGTTGTGGTTGAACGAGATGTCACTGAGGTCATCAATGACAAAGGTATATAGTTGATATACAATTTTATAAATGTTATAATCTTGCAAACACATTTGCTGTGTTAAGTATATTTGATACTTGTTCGGTTTTGCTGAAAACAGGTCCTCCTGCATGAGAGGTGCTTGTTGGAGAGGAGGTGACGTTGCGTGTTGATGGTGAGCATGATGATGATGGCCGACGACACCCTCCCTCGACATTTATCACTTAGTTTATGTTTTGGATAGTTATTGTAATCAAAATATTATGAACTTTTTTAGTATGTCTCACACTTTGTGAGACGGTTATTCATATCAGTTTGTAACAAACGGTTGTTCCACTGTTATGAATGATTTCTATTCGTGTTCATATCTTGTTTGATTATGTGAATTATCCTTGTTGTTATGAAACTAATTGATAATGCATGAACATTTGTAAAATATCGAAATGCCTTAAAATACCCAACTTAAATGATATTTCATTATGGAATGAAAACCGTTGTTTAAATTCAAAGTTGTAATGATAATATGTGAAAGTCATTCAATTTCTTATCACATATAAATCATGCCTAAGTTCGGCAAAATAACTTGAACACCATGTATTACTTGAATACAGAGTGTTTAATGAATTTTTAAAAGTAAATACATATTCGATGTATTATGATTTAATGAAATGGTAATTATCATTATGATTGTTTATATGCGTAAAGAAGTTTACCAAAGAAAACATGAATATGAAACTATTTGATTTGATCAAAGTGTTTCATCAATGAAAGGGTATAAATATAAAAGAGAATCTAATTACTATAATTTGATCAATAGTAATGAAATTCGACTTTATAAAGAATGGCATATAAGTAATTGTGAAATGCAAAGCGTTTTGAAACGTCAAAATGCAAAGCATCACAATGTGATATTAGATATCAAAGTGGGTAAATAGATGGCACCAAATAAATCGTTGTAGTGTAGATGTAGAGACCATTAGTTAAGAAATAGTTAGCACTCAATTAGAATATATAGTGAACCATTTGAATTTGTGAAATCGGCTCCATATCTAGTATGGATCGTCATAAAAGTTTTGAGGTTATTCGATACAACCAAAACAATAGCCAATAAGTCCTTGTAGAGTATTCATTGGAAACTTTGAATACGAAGTCCATAGCTTAAACTAAAAGAGAAGCAAAACTTGCATTGCTTGTATTTTGGTGCATTTTTGAGAAAGCTCACTTTTAGTGATATTTCTCGATTATGGAGCAAATGGAAGATAGTGTAAAACACGATGAGGATCCAAATCCATGCATCAGAGTGTTGAGAAGCGCAATGGAAAACGTTCCTGAATGATTCTCTTCACAAAGGAAAGAATCAATGATAATGATCATTGTGCTTTCCCCACTGGTGTTTTCACTACATAAAGTAGGATTCAAAATGTAAACTATATCTTGTATGGAGACATTTGTGAATCATTTTTCATGATTTTTGGAATATGACATACCTATGAACTACTAAGGAAATAATGGTAAACTAGAATTATGAGAAATCCTAAAAACAAAATTCACTTGAGATTAGAAAGCAATTTGTTGCTGAATCTCACAAGTAAAAGGGGTTACTTGAATTTTCCCAAATGACTACAAAGCCATAGTGGAAAAAGGGGGTGAAGGACAAAAGCACAATATGTCAAGTATTTGACGAATTCAAATGAATTTGATTCATGTGTGCTTAATACCCAGTGGATTTAAAACTAGTAAAAGTACTAGTATCTCATAGTAAAACTTCAGGTTTGATATTTGATCAAAAGATTTTGAAGTTGTTCAAAATAGTGAGTGGATATGCAATTTGCATGAAATTGAGTGGGAGCTGTGAAAGTCTTCCTAAAACAATATGTGAATGACATATTTTTGAGTGGGAGCAATATAAGTCTCAAATTCAAATATGTAGGAACATAATTTGAGTAAGAATACTAACTCATACCCAAATATGTAAGAACATATTTTGAGTGGGAGCTTATAGGAGTAATTCTTAAGTGTTTTAAGAGTAAAAGCGCAAGTACTTATAAATAATGATTTATAAGGTGCAGAAGTTAATAATAAGTGTATTATGATATTATGTACTATTACTTAAGGGATTCTGAAAAGGGTTTCGGAATAGAAGTTAATTAAGGAATTGGTCCTTAATAACTCAAGTTAGGAAGCATTAAGTTTAAAATCAATGGTTGAAAGAAAGAAAAGGATGATCATCATCCACTATGTTGAGGCATAGGTTCTATCTTAGAAAACCATGATGGTAACTTAACATAATATATGATCCAATAAGGAACGTTTGAAAGTGATTAAGTTTGAATCACAGAACATTGAGCTAAGTTTGTCCATAGTGTCTAATAGAGAACTGTAGGTATGTTTTCCAAATCCATAAGGGATGACATATCTTAAAACATAAAGGGTTTATGTTATAAGGGAATATGCTGGAAACTCCTGTAAATACCGATTAAAGTCAAGTATGAAGCGAGGTGAACAAAAACATCGAAAGTTTCACAGAGTGCACTCGTGTTTCGATGAATACATTTATAATAATAGATAAGGGTACCATCTAAAGTGATGTATAATGTTATGGCGGGGCTTTTAACGTAGAATGATGTGTCCTAGGGCACAGTGCCCATGAGAAAGCCCTCAAGGTTGATTTAAAGTCACATTAGTTATCATCTAAAGTGATGCATACAGACAGATGTTATCATGTGATGATAAAGTATTAATGTCAATCAAGGTGACATTAGTAAGTTGTAAAGGATTTGGGACTGTAAAGTACAGACCCAAGACTCAACCTCTTCCATGAGCAAGCATGTTCAGGGTACCGGATATATGGTGCCAAATGATTAAAGAACAAATGCAGCTAGTGTATTTGTACTCTAGTGCAAGTGGGAGACTGTTGAAAATATGCCCTAGAGACAAATAGTAGTAAGGACTATTATCATATTTCATATAGTTTATGATTAAGTTTTATATCATGCTATAACTGTATTGAGTGGAAACATCAATACACGTGTGATATACAAACAACCAGGGGTTCCCAGTGAAACTCTAGTCACTAGTTCATTGGTCAACAAATGATCAAGTTTCCTGATCATGTGGCATTTATGCCAGTTGGAAATAGAGTCAACTCATTCTGAGAATGAGATGATGAACCAATACCCAACCTAAACATCGTGACCCGATCATGTCACGAAGTTCAAGTTACGATGATTAGAAATGGATCCTCGTAGACTATTCCTTAGACTGTGAGCCTATATCAATCACTGTCTCCCAAGTGTGCTTTGATAGCATTAAGCGCCACTTGGTAATACAGTGGTTATAAAGGTGTGTTCAGGTATTCGGAGGAAACCGTAGAGGCAATATATGTCAAAAGCGGTATTTGTCTGTCCATGTGACGGGAAGATACTCAAGGGCCCACTCAGAGAAGTTATATCCAATAGCTGCAAAGCGTGTGATTTGATCATAGGGATATCACTTGTCGGAACGAGTCAAGTAGCATTGTTCAGTAACGAGATTGAACACGACATGGTGATGTCATTGATCAGATCTCGGGCAATGCAAGTATCGAGAGACAAAGTGAATAAGACACGACTGTCCCGGTTAAAACGACGAAAGATCTTCGTGGAACGCACAGGGGTCACATGGCCATCCAGGTCTCTCTGTCGATCATTGGTGCGGGAGTGTCCCGACCATGTCTGGAGTGTTCCCGAACTGTGGGGTATCACGCTTAAGGGCTTGATGATGCTTAGAGAGTGTCTATAGGATCGGTAGAATCGCTGAAGAATTGTAGAGAGAAAACCGGAAGGGTTTCGGTAAGTCCGGAGGATGTCCGGAGTGGAGGTGGAAGTGTTCCACAACCATGGAGGTTGAATAATCTGTGAATGAATGTTAAATATTGATTTAATCATTTTTTCATAATTATTTCATAAAGAGAAAATCAATTTAAAAGGTCAAAAGGCTTAATGGGCCAATTCCCGGAGGGGAGAGGGCCCATTAGGGAAAGGAGAGAGGGAGAAGGGGCAAGGGGGTGCCGGCTGGGCCTAGCCCCCCCGCGCAGGGCCCACCAGGGCTGGCCGGCGGCTGCCCCTCCCCCTCCTCTCCTTTAGTCCCACCCCGGGACATTGAGGGAGGTAGTACCTCCCGTCCCCCTATATATAGTGGGGGTATTTGGCCAGATAACTACACCCAATAATCAATAAAGGTCTTCTCACTTTTAGGAGGACCTCCAATTCATATTTTCTCTCTCTCTCTCTCTCTCTCTCTCTCTCTCTCTCTCTCTCTCTCTCTCTCTCTCTCTCTCGTGACTGTGGTCCCATGTTCGGACTGCGCGAACGAGAGACATCTTCACCACAGAGCACCGTCGCGCTGCGGGATTTGGATCCAGGAGCTCTACTTCCGCAACTGCTGCTGGATCGGGGAAGAGGGAGTAATCTTCAGGCACCGGACATATGTAACTCCCCGCGAGGTGTCGTACTTGAGGCACTCAAGTCGTTGTAGCCGTTGGAGCATGAGGACTTCATCACAACCTTGAGGTTGGCTTCGGCTCGTCTACATCAACCACGCTCTCCTGAGCGTTGACAACGCTTTTCGGTCTTCAAGGGTAAGTTTGTGAAAAGCCCCTCCCGTTAATGTATTACTAATAGATAGGTCCTGGCAGCATCAGGGGTTCAGGGGCGTAGGGTAAAATTTTATTGTTTTCATACGCGGAACCCCTACAGACACGTGGACGGTTGGCACGGCCAAGCTTGCGCCAATCGGACGAGGCCACGTGGGCAAGCCGCAGAATGACACGTTGAAAAATCAATATGGGACACGTATCACCTACTGACGTGGGCATACCTTACAGGTACTCAAGCTAGACTTATACGGTCCAACATTGAAGAATCCCACAATGTTGCTAAAGGCCCAGCTAAGATTTGGGTGACCCAGAGACTCCGACTGCTTGTAGCACATGACAAACTTAAGATAGAAGTTTAAAGAGAAAACCCTATCTTGTAACTGACTCGGCCTGCTATCTTGAGACCTAGCCTATCTATATAAAGGCTAGGAGGGGGTGGCGAGGAGGACAATCACAACCCTAGTTTCCACACCATCGCCAGATTGCATCTTCGCACCCCCTGTAACTTTCGACTCCTTCGATAATTCCAAGAGCAGACAAGAACGAGTAGGGTCCTCTACGAGGCCTGAACCTGGGTAAACCTCGTGTCCCTGTGTGCTTGTTTGCTAGCCGATCGATGCCTCCAGCGCTCCCCACTTTCTCGAACCTAAGTCCATCTGCGATGGGAATTGATGAGTTAACCCCTCGTCAATTGGCGCCATCTATGGGAAACAGGAGTGCTGATGTTGCGGCTTCCTCGGCCCGATCAACCGCGATCTACGACTCTGCAACAGTAGTGATTCGCCTCCTCTTCGGTGCCTTCGACTTCACCGTAAACACTCCTGCCACTCGCCCGAATTTCGAGTCCATGGGCGATGGAATCTGCCTGGCGATCGGGAGCCTACGCTTCCAAGTTGGTCAGCTAGGCACGCTTTGCCTCCCTGACCAGCTGAAGGTCCCCGCGATTGCTCTAGCATTGTGGTTTCCACCAACAATCAGTACCCTAAGCGAACTCAACGCCCAACAATAGTCGGAGGTATGGACAGTGATAGCAGTCGCGAGTCCAATCTAGCCATAGAAGATGGAGCCTACGACTCCGGATCTGAAAGCTACGGAAGCAACAACTTCCCCAAACATTACATGTGCGTCGTCATCAACACATGTGACAACGATGGCAATAGTGACAACACCGGTACTGGCGGTCGTATCCTAGTCGCGAATGGTGGTCCCGCCAATGGAGCACCCGCCAACAATGGGTAGGAGAATCATCCGCACCTTACTGTGAATGAACACACCCAAGAGAGCATGTTGATCGAGCTCAACGACGCTGAGTGGGCTCGCTACCGAGAGGCCCTGCGGGGCAACCCCTGCCACCAAACTCATCACAAGACATGCTGATGGGTTATCACTAGCTTCTCAAAGAAGAATTCAAGCGCCAGTAGCAAGTCATCGCCCATCTCGAGCCGCGCAGGAAGGCGGCAAACGATTCGAACCTTCGGCGAGCTCATCTCTCTTCCATTGGAGGATCCTCCTCCAAGGGTAACGATCATACAGCCGCCAAGAGACGTTCTCGACTGGCTCACCTCACCGATAAGGAGCGAGAAGAGGCTACATGAGTCCTCGACTTCTCATCTATGACGGTGGATACGCGGGCAATGTGCTCCCAAAAACACCACAGGCAGCGGTGATAGCGGCCACCATGTACTTGCTCAACAACTAGACACCGGCTGGGGACCTGCAAGCTGCCTTGCACCGATCTACGATCGCGGGCCCGAGACTAGTCAAAGCTGCCCTCATCAAGGATCCAGCATCAGAGCTAAAGAAAAATAAGGCTCTGGCCAAGCGCTATTCCTCCCCCTCCTCTAGTGATGATAGCCATGATTTGTCACGACGACGTCGCTCACGGCGGCATGACTATGACATCACACAGCGGAAGGTCAACAAGATGCATGCGACGCATGCTCGTTCGAATGACACGGAAGACAACGAGATAGAAATCTGCGGTGGCAGCTGCTTCAGCAGAACTATATGGCAAAAGCGAATGCCAAAAGGGTTCAAACTCCCATCGGAGAACCCAAAATTCGACAGCCTCCAGGACCCGAAGATCTGGCTGGAGGACCACATTTCCTCCGTCAGGCTGCACGGTGGAACCACGAGCACGACAATGCAATGCCTCTAGCTACAACTGCAAGGTGCCGCTCGTGCGTGGCTCAACAACGTCCCGGGCGGATCGATTCGCAACTAGGAAGAGCTGGTCTACAACTTCATGTGAAATTTTAAGGGCACTTACAAAAGTTCCGCATCAATCGAAGAATTAAGAGGCTGCTACCAGAAGACTGGCGAGTCATTGTGCTCGTACATCCAGAGATGGTCCATCATCAAAAACTCTGCGGAGGACATCTCCGAGGACCGCACAATCGATTCGTTCAATGGCAGTGTGCGCCACAAAGAAATCAGGGAGGAGCTGGGCTGCTCGAAGCCCAAAACAATCGACCACCTGATGGAGATCTGGAATAGGTGGGCCGATGGAGAGGACTCGGTGAAAAACCATGTTCACTCTGATGATAACAACGACCTTGGCTACAGACGTGATCTCCAAGGGAAACCTCAAATGCACGGCTACAAGGACCGCGACGAGGTCGACATGTTCGCGGCTGGCTATGCCGACAAACGCGGCGACAACAACCGCAAGAGCGGATACCGTAGCGGTGGATACCAAGACAGCAGGAAAACCACGCAAGTGTGGCAATGCCGCACTCACGATGAAGCACCTAGAACATCTATCTAGGACAAACTGTCTGGACCGTGCAACTTACACTTCTACATCGACAAGCACGACATCAAGAAGAAATCTAGCCACCTTCTAAAGGACTACCACGAGTTCCTCAAGCTCCACGAAGGCCTAGCCCAGATGAATCGCGACGCGATAAACCAGGGCTATGGAGCTGCCCCGGGCGCTCTGGCTCATGGAGCACCTCCGCTGCCACCCGGGCCACCACCATCTGCGACTGCGCCAGTCCAAAACCACGGAGGCGAGCCATACCCACGAGTTCTGGGAAACATGGGGATGATCCAAAAACGACGTCCATTAAATTGGGTGCAAAAATCAATCACTCGCCAAGTCAATCTGGCAATGAACTCTCCGCCCTCCAACACTGAGTACCTCAGTGGAAGCGAGTCCTGCATTATGTTCAACAAGCAAGATCATCCGCGCCAAGTACCTCGCCCAGGTCACTGCCCCTTGGTACTCGAGACACAAATTGGAGGCTTCGAGATGAGTCGTGTCTTCATGGACGGAGGAAGCGGCATCAACCTCATGTTCGCAAGTACCTTGCACGTAATGCAAATTCCTCTTTCATGTCTAGAAGCTTCAGACACCACATTCCACGGCATCGTCCTAGGGAAAGGCGTATACCCCTGGGCAAGATCAGCCTATACGTCATCTTTGGAACACCGGCAAATTTCCGGCGAGAGCGCATCGAATTCTAAGTTGTCGACTGGCCCTTGCAATACCACTGCATCCTCGAACGTGTCGCGTTCACAAGGTTCATGGTGGTACCACACTATGCCTACCTGCAGATGAAAATGTCAGGCCCAAATGGTATTATCACAATCAACAGAAGCTTCGAGAGGTCCAATAGCTGCGATAGGGAATTCAACAGAATTTCCTAGTCTTTCGGTATGCGGGAGGAACTGGCGAGGTTGAAGGAGTTAACAAACAATAGTCTACATCTTCTGAGTAAGCCAAGCTCACCTGGTCAATCCTTCGACAGGTCGATCCACACCAAGGCGGTCCAGGTCCACCCAACGAACTCGACCAAGACGGCCCTCATTGCCAACAACTTGAGTCCTGCATAGGAACTCGCGCTCATCGAATTCCTCCGTGAGCGCTGGGAAATCCTCGCTTGGTGTCTAGTGGACATGCCAGGAGTTCCCATGGAATCCGCCGAGCACTCACTCGATGTGAATCCTGAAGCAAGACTAGTAAAACAGACAATACGTCGACTATATGAACCAAGGGAAAAAGCGAACGGTATGGAAGTCAATAGCCTCCTCGACGCTAACTTCATACGCGAGATCAAGGAAAGCACCTGGGTAGCAAATCCCGTGCTTTTTCCTAAAAAATACACGGATGTCCTGCGCATGTGCGTGAACTTCACCTCCTTGAACAAGCATTGCCCAAAGGATCACTTCCCGCTGCCACGAATGGACCAGATAATCGACTCCACCACAGGCAGTGAGCGCCTCTGCTTCCTCGACGCCTACTCAGGATATCCTCAGATTCGAATGAAGGAGGAGGATCAGGAAAAAACGGTGTTCATCACGCCTTTTGGTGTCTTCTGCTACACAACGATGCCCTTCGGGTTGAAAAACGCAGGGGCCACCTACCAGCGGTGTATGCAAGCCTGCCTCAAGAGCCAGCTTGTCCGCAACATTCAAGTCTATGTCGACGACATCATCATCAGAACCAAGGAGGAAGCCTCGCTACTCGATGATCTCCGTGAAACTTTCGACAACCTCGACCGCTACCGGATCAAGCTCAATACGGACAAATGCGCCTTCGACGTACCATTTGGGAAATTACTTGGGTACCTCATCTCCGCGAGAGGTATCGAGGCTAATCCGAATAAAATAAAGGCTATACTGGCCATGGAGAAGCCAAATAACGTAAAAGGCGTCTAGCAGCTAGCTGGGCGAATCGCGGTGCTCAGTCGATTAATCAGTTGAATGGGTGAAAAGGCGTTGCCCTTCTACCAACTCCTTCGCAAGGCTGACAAATTCGAGTGGACAGACGAAGCACAAGAGGCATTTGAGGACCTCAAGCGTCTCTTGTCTACCTTGCTGGTGTTGGTGACACCTACAGAAAAGGAGCTGCTGTTACTATACATCTCCACCGCCAACCAGGTGGTTAGCACTATGCTCGTAGTGGAATGAGCCGAAGAAAATAAAGTCCACGGGGTGCAACGCCCAGTCTACTACCTCAGCAGGTGATCACACCAACAAAGCAGCGGTACCCACATTATCAAAAGCTGGCATACGACATCTTCATGACAGCTAGGCGACTGCGCCACTACTTCCATGAGCACCTGATCATTATGGTGAACGACACCCTACTAGGGCACATCCTCAATAACCCAGATGCCACCGGATGGGCCGCGCTTTGGGGGATAGAACTGTCTCCCCGAGACATCACATACGAGAAGCGAGATGCAATCTAGTCGCAAGTACTCCCGGACTTCCTCATACACTAGATGGAAAACCAGCTCCCCGGCAAGCTAGATATGTCCTATCTATGGACAATGCACTTCGACGGATCCAAACGTAAAGAGGGAGCTGGTGCAGGTGTCATACTAATATCGCCACAGGGCGACAAGATGAGATATGTTCTGTAAATGCAGTTCATAGCCTCCAACAACGAAGCTGAATATGAAGCCTTACTCCACGGGATGCGGATGGAAAAGCTTGTGGCGCAAAGCGACTCGTCATCTACGGCGACTCCAAACTGGTGGTGAATCAAACCATGAACCAGTGCGACTCTCTGAGTGACAACATGATCGCCTATTGTGACCTTTACGATGCACTCGAAGGGGACTTTGACGGATGCTTTCTGTGGCACGTCGGCCACGAAAGCAACGAGGAAGCAGATATACTCGCCAACATCGGCTCCACTTGTGCCCTAGTGCCACCCAGAGTATTTCTAGAGTGCACCTGCGAGCGCTCCATCAAGCCAAAGGTTGCAGAACATAAAGCCAGCACGTCAAAAGACTCGGGGGCTACACCACCCAATGAGCCAAAGGCACTCGAGGACATGGACACATATACGGGACTTGAAGGCCCCATGGAGGTCATGATGATCGAGCCATCTTGGACACAACCATACATCACGTACTTGCTCAGCAAAAGGTTGCCAGATGACCTGACAGATGCGCATCATATAGCGCGATGATCCAAAGCTTTCGCCCTCATCAATGGCGAACTATACAAACATAGCATCACAGGAGTTCTTCAATGGTGCGTCTCCAACAGAGACGGAAGAGCCATCCTCCTCGACTTACACGAGGGAACTTGTGGCCACCACGCCGGCAGTCGCGCCCTCATCGCCAAAGCTCTGCGAGCTGAATTCTACTGGCTAACGGCAATGCGCGATGCTTAGGACATCATCCAGCAATGCAACGCTTGCCAACAATTCATGGATAAGCCGCACGCACCTGGCGCAGAACTCAGGCCAATACCCGTGGCCTGGCCCTTCACGCAATGGGGACTCGACATGGTCGGTAAGCTGCAAAAATCTTCACTTGGAGGATACATCTACCTCATCGTCGCAGTCGACAAATTCATGAAGTGGATTGCGGCCATGCTGGTAACAAACCAATCAGGGGCAACAACCGTAAAATTCTTCGAGTCCATTGTCTTTCGTTTTGGGGTGCCACATAGCATCATCACGGACAACAAGACGAACTTCACCTCCAAAGATTTCTAGGATTTCTGTGATAACCTGGGAATCAACATCAGCTATGCCTCGGTGGCGCATCCCCAGACCAACGGTCAAGTCGAAAAGGCCAACGCCTCTTCTGCGACGGGATCAAGAAAAGGCTCCTCTGGCCACTCGAAAGAGCTGATGGGTGCTGGCCCGAGAAGTTATAGTCAGTACTATGGAGCCTGCACACAACTCCAAATAGCGACACAGGTTATACTCCATTCTTCATGGTACACGGTGTTGAGGCGGTACTACCCGCAGAGGTGTGCTACAAAGCCCCACGGGTAGTAGCATACAGCAAGTCAAAATCAACACTCGCACTCAAAGACTCGTCGATCTCCTCGATGAAGCACACGAGATTGCAACGGAAAGATCCACGATCTACCAGCTGAACCTCCGCAACTACCACAGCAGAAGGCTGCACCCCAGGTACTTCGTCGAAGGATAACTGGTCCTATGACTAAAGCAACAAGGGCACCTTAAGCTCGAATCCCCTTGGGAGGGACCTTATGTAATTACTGAAGTAATCCCAGGTGGCACCTACCGCCTCAAAGACCTAGAAGTGGAGTCGCATACTCCAATCCTTGGAACGTCGCACAGCTGCGTCGTTTCTACCCCTAGATGTTTTTACATTGCAAATAAGGCTATTCAGCCAGGCTACTTAGCCATGCATTGTACCTCATGATATTCTGCGAATAAATAAAGCTAAGTGCCCCAAAATTTGTGTCTCTATTTTTACTTGCAATTACATTGCTCGGGGGCTGGGCCACCCTCTCAACCTCGTTACACGAATACCACAGTATACCGAGTAGCTGACGCACTATCAATCGAACCCTTGGTAAAATCAACCCATCTACAACGCACCTGATAGGTTGACAAGGTGCTGGGATGAATATCCGTCAGGCTAACGAAAAGGAACTATAGAGTAGAAAACACTCGAAAAATATACAATCTAGCAAGTTATTACATATAAATGGGTAACAAAACACCCGACACACTTATATGAACTTTACAACACCTATGCATCTATGTGCAGGGTCATGCTACTGACGTAAAAGGATAACATTTGTATGCTCTTTGAAGAAGTCGTCGATATCTTCAGCTGGTTGATCAACCGCCCGATAATGTGGCACCATGTTCCATGACATCCCTTCTGGCAGGGGCGGCGGTCTAGTAGCAACAGCTACAAAATCCATATCAGGTCGATGCAGGTGAACAAGCGCCAATGCAGCCTTGGCGCCCACGACTAACTGCTGAGCACGCACTCACGGACCATGCTGATATGCTGGAACTTCGTCAGCAAAGCTAGCAAGCTTGAAGGCACCGCATCCAGGGGGAACATCGCCCGGAAAATATGCTTGAGGCAGGACTACGATTTCTTCAAGTAAATCAGCACCCGTGATGCACAATCCTGCAGCGTCGCCAACGCGACTGCATGATCGTGATCCACCCAGAAATACCCACTAGCTTCCAGTTGCTCCTGGATCAAGTCGTTCAGTCGAATGGAAACTCGATCCCTCTCATCCTATGGATGATGAGCGCTAACAACTGCAAGAAGCAGTGCAAAGCATAAAGACAAAATGCCACCGCAAATGGCTAAAGAAAGGATAAGAAGCTAGAAGAACTAACATTTAAACTGCTCATTCAACTAGGCCACCTCGCCCTGAAGGTACTTCTCGCGCGCACAGGATATTTCAGCCTTTGACTTCCACACATCCGCGCTACCACGGATTATGGGCATCTCTCGCTCCAAATGTTTTATGCGGTCACACAATTGAGACAACAATGATAGCTCCTCCACCTTTGTACGTTGTTGCGCCACAGGTTCATTTGTGGGAGGTGAGTCGGACAGACCACTCGAAGGACCCTATTACAAGCAGAACAAAGAGGAAATAAGACCATCCAGTCATAGATAAATACCAGCAGAGGAAACATCAAGATTCAGCAAGTCTTAAAAGGGGCACCCCCACAAGGTACAATTCAAAAGGGAAATCTAGACTATTACAAAAAGGTGACTAAAATAGAAGGCTACAGCTAGGCGTTGGCACTCGGGGGCTTCCTCGAGTCTGTGGCAGTCTCTGACGCCACAGTCTTCTCAACTATAGCGTCTGATGCCGTGACTTTCGCTATCTTCAGCCACCTCAACTCAGCCGAATACGTGGCGAGTGTTTCAATGAGTCGAGGCCCATATTTATTGCAGCTAGTGGCAAAAGGAGCAAACACTACCTGCTAGCCATCCGCAGTGACCGGCATCGCTGAGGAGATCCTTCTGGGGTTTAGCTTAACGCCATGTGCCTGCACCATCGCGAGTCCCATGGTTGCTCCAACCCCCTCTGGGCATTCTTGAAGTCCATGGGCATGCCTCCAGCAAAGGACTCCACCAAGCCATCAAGATCTTCGATTATCTTGGCCTTGGGAACCATCTCCTCTCGAAGACTCCCAAGCACGCCCTTGGCCTTCTCAAGCGAGTCCTTGATAGAGATACTGCGGTCTTCGACTGCAGCCACGGCACCGGCCAAAGCATCTGAGTGGGCCAAAGCCTGGGCATCGAAGTGCATGCCAGCAGCATCTGCAGAAGAGGCACATCAGCATAACAACATACAAGCAAAACATACATGAAATAGAATGAGGCAGCATCATACCAGAAAGTTCCTTAACAATGGAGACAAGCTGTTCTATGAACGCCTTTTCTTTGTTAGCTGCGGCGGAACGCAAGTTTTCCTCGCACTTTTTCGACTCCTCAAGAGTCTCAAGTGCTTTGTCACGTTTCCCGTAGCAAGACCCTTCTCGAGGGAGTCGACTCATTATGCTCACCTACAATGGCAAAACTTGAGCCCACCAACCTCTACACATGCAGAACGGAGGAAAGGTATAAAACTAATCTTCGAAGGCACGATGGCGGTTTTCCAGTGAAGCGTGCTGACGAGCCAAGGATATGATATGCTCGGTGATGCGAGTAGATTTCTTCAAGACAGGCTACAAAAAGAAAAGTGTGAGCATTAAACCAAATTTGACTACCAGTGATAAGAAAAAACTCACGTGTTCCTCTAGGGACTCTGAAATTTCCTTCTGAATCGATGTCTAGGCAACCATCTGGTGCCCCCCAGCGTGGGCGGAACTCAAAGAATTAGCACCGGAGTGGGCTGCTGCCAGAGGATAAGGAGATGGTACCGCCACCTCCTTGTCTTTGGAGTCCACAACTCCAGTCTCCTCGACAAAGTGACTGTCATCAGACGATGATGACACCGTTTGACTAAAAAATATCCAGAACTCCATCAGAAGAATAGATTTCAGGAGGACAAGATGAATTCGTAAGAATATAAAAACATACCTGTCAAAATTATCGAGGTCGAAGGAGTCCTCAGATTCCTCCTTCGGTAGCCTCAACTTCTTTCATGAAGGAGGAGCCATGGCATGCACAGGCACTATAGGGATCGACTCATCTACTAGAGTAGGAGGACCCTCCAGCATTGACGGCGATGAGGCATCTGAGTCCTTGCTTCGGGAGCGCTTGCAAGTCCCGCCAGACTTGGGGGCTTCACGTTCCTCTTCCACGGGGATAGTGGAGCCCGACTTGTCCTCCTCTTCGGCTTCACGAGGAATCACTCCCTCGGGCTGAGGAGGCAGCATGGTGGTCACCTTCCAATCCTGAAACCAGGACCAAACATCAGTATAACAAGACACCCAGCAGGCAGTCTAAAACAAGAAGAACTTTAAGAGAAATCAACCTCAGGCGGAGGATGAATCACAAAGAAGGGAGGCACGACTGAGTCACCCAGGAGTTCCTCCTTGGTGGTGTACTTTGTTAGCAGTCGAAACCTCCTGTCAACTTTGCCCGAAGAGATGCCCTCTCGCGAGATGCGAGTAACATCCTTAGTGCCAGTCCAACAGCACATGGGATGCATCCTAGCCTGTAGTGGCTACACTCGACAACGCATCCAAGTTCAAATGAGATATGCGCGGCCTATTTCCCTACCTATGCGGCGTTCCAGGTCACAGACACGCTGGTATAGAATCTCTGTTTCCCCGGCTCTGCCAGGCATCACAATGTTCTTCCATGACCTCCTTCTTTGGCATGCTACCACCAGATCAAAGGGCGCGAGTCCGTAGTGTTCTCCATCCACTTTCTGATGATGAATGTAGAACCACTTCTCTCTCCACCCTTGGACGGATGCATTGAAGTTGATGACAAAGTAGGTGATGTTGGAGTCGACATGGATAGAACAGCCTCCTATATCATAGACTACAGATCCAGAGCCCGACTAGCTTTGAGTTTGAAAAGTTTCTTGAAGAGGCCAAAGTGTGGCTCGATTACGAGCCAGCACTCGCACAGAGTAATGAAGCAAGCAATATGAAGGATGGAGTTTGCGGTCAGCTGGTGCAGCTGGAGGCCGTAGAAACAAAGCAACCCCCTCACAAATTTGTGAAGGGGGAGAGAAATACCATGAATACAGGGAGAAATACCATGAATAATGAATGCACAGAACATCACCTAAAACTCGGCTGGGGGACTAGGATTACCTCATCGCCAGGGATGCGGCAGTCATCTTCTGCTGTGGAGAGCGCCCATCTTGGTGCTAGGTGAAGAGCTCCGTGGCTTTGATGGTGGATGGCCACCATGACCCATTCGTGACACACGTTCCTTGGCCCTACTTCTTCCTAGATGCGGTGGTAGTGCTGGTGCCCTCGGTGGCAGCGCTTTTCTTCTTGGCCGCAACAGTGGCGGGCGCAGATCTAGCGATAGAGTTTCCCTTCTTCTTTCCCATCTGGCGCTTGCAGTGGGAGCACAGGAAGTAGATGGGAAAAGTGCGAAGCTGGTCCAGCACCACAAAGAGGATGCAGGCAATGGAACAGCGAGAAAGAAGATGAAGATGTGGGGAAATTACCACACCACAGATCCCTATATAACCTCACCGAAGATGCCATCCAACGGCCAGGAGGAAACTAGCCAGACGCGTGGCACAAATCAAAGTTGACACGTGGAAATGTAAACCACGAACCTTCTCTCCACTCCCCCATTATGCACGAGAATCGAGGAGACACAATTAAAACCAAAGACTACACACATCTGGTCAAATCCAAGTCAGAAAATGGGACCCACTCTTTCGTCATGTCCTGTCAAAACCGTTCATGCGGGCAACTGAGATCACCTCAGCATCATCACTGACGTCATCAACTCCAACATGAGCACTCTCTGACTACTCTAGTCCTTAATCGAATCTTTGACTCAACCAAGCACTCGAGGGCTACTCCTAGCAGGAGTGTTGGCCGCACACCGGATGAACTATACAGACCTCCAAGTGTTATGACAATGTATTTTCTCTCAAAACCCTTCACTTGAATCAATGATTTGAGTATGGACTCAGGGTTACTCCCATAGGGAGTGCCGAAAGCATATTTGACTGAAACAAGAAAAAGGCGACATCATTCGCAAAATACTTATAGTCCCCACTCGAGTCTATGACTCGACTATGCACTCCGGGGCTACACCCATAGGGAGAGCTGCTCGTGCACCCTATGATTTTTTATACATGATTGTGTGTTGACTACGTCCACACTCGAAATCTTTGGTGACTCTGCCTCACACTTTCCCTATAGAGAGACTGTGTCTCTTGGGCCACCCGAGTCATCTCCGTGATGAAAATTTTTGGATGCCATGCCTACGGCGTGAAGATAAGACCCGAATAAGGCCTGGCAACACACCTGCTATGCTCTACCAGACATAGTCCATGCTTGCAGGCACAATGAAATAAGCCTTGACTGACGCGTCGAGTGCTCACACTTATACAGTGGGATTCGACTCTATAAGACCCCTGCGGTCTAAGTCGAATTATGCTAGCACTTTTCCGAATTCGAGTCTGGGGACTCGAGTTTGAGTAGATTGCGTTGTTTTGCCCTAAGGCAGTTAACTGATCTCGATACATCGGATGAATTAGGAACATATGTCAACAATCCCTATTATACAAATTAAAGCCCTCGAATACACGTTCGACTATGCACTCGAAGGGTTCATAAAGTCTCCACTCAAATCTGTGATTCTACCGGATACTCGGGGGCTATTGACGTGGGCATACCTTACAGGTACTCGAGCTTGGCTTATACGGTCCAACATTTAAGAAGCCCATGACATTGCTAAAGGCCCAGTTAAGATTCGGGTGACCTAGAGGCTCCGACTGCTTGTAGCACTCGACAAACTTAAGATAGCAGTTTAAAGGGAAAAACCCTAACTTGTAACCGACTCGGCCTGCTATCCTGATACCTAGCCTATCTATATAAAGTCTAGGAGGGGGAGGGGAGGAGGACAATCACAACCCTAGTTTCCACACAATCGCCAGATTGGATATGCGCACCCCCTGTAACTTTTGACTCCTTCGATAATTCCAAGAGCAGACAAGAAGGAGTACGGTCCTCTACGAGGCCTGAACCTGGGTAAACCTTGCGTCCTTGTGTGCTTGTTTGCTAGCCGATCGATGCCTCCAGTGCTCCCCACTTTCTCGAACCGAAGTCCATCTGCGATGGGCATTGATGAGTTAACCCCTCGTCACCTACCGACAATGAATTCTTTGTGATATCATCATTGTTGGTCATGAAGTTTTTGTTTCGTCTAGATAGTTGGCCAATGAAAGGCGGCCACCTCGGCATTTACCTGGGATGGAAATGATTCGTCAAGAACAACTAAGACGATTTTGTTTTCATCGCGGATGCATTCTGGTGTCACCCTGAAATCAAGGGGGGCATTTGTGCACGTAAATTTCTACTATACCTAATCGTTTGTGAGCCATTTCACACCACATGCATTAAATAACATAATTTGACAATGAATTCTAGGACAAGTTTCCACATAAATTCCTACAACAGTTTCTAAGACAAAAGCCTCATAAGCTTCCACAGCCAAAAACTTTCCACCACAGTTTATGAGCCAAAAGCCTCACAAGTTTCCCTGCCTAAAAGACTCACAAGTTTCCACACCAGTTAACTTTCCTAGCCCAAGAACTCACAAGTGTCAAACACAAGTTCACTTACCTTGCGATAGTTGAAGCTGATGTTGCTGCTGCTGTTTCTGCTGAGTCATCTGAGACAAGACTTGCTGAAGTAAGTTGTTTCTATGGTTTTGTTTATCCTGCATATGTTCTTGCTTCTTCTGCATTTCTGTCATGGCTTTAGCATACTTCAACCTCTCTGCCTCGTTAGTTTCTTTTGCTCCCTGCAATTCCTCTATGGTACAACACAGTTTGTCACTCCCTGCTCTCTCAGCCAAAAGTTCTGCTTCAAGGCCATACCTGCTTTGTCTTGATGTACTTGTATGGAGGCCGATGTTCTTCGGGAGCCATCTTCTTTTGCATGATTTCCTACAGTATTAGGAATAGAAACGAACATTATAAAAATAGCAAGCAAACTACAATCATATCGTATACAATCCAGAGATGAAGATAGCATTGAATTTTACAAAGATGAAATGTATTCAAGAGGACTTACAATTGCTTCCTTCACATTCTGAGTGTAGCCATCTTTCAGGCTGCAATGCGTTGTTTTGAAGAGTTCGAAGGCATAGTCCTCACCGTTGCACACAACCTCATAGCTATGAGAACCTATGGCAGCAGGGTACAAGAATTTGCTCTTGTTGAGCTTGTTTTTTACACAAGTACTCTACACAAGCATAAACAATATAGTATAAGAGGCAGTTCCAATCAAACAATTCAAACACAAGCAGTAACAATATAAGAGTAAATGAAAAGTAACTTGTTTCCTGGGGTCAGACCAAGTATCAACAAGCTTGCACCACTGCTAGTCGGTCATGTGTTTCACTTTATTAGGACATTTCCTTGTAACTTGGTTCAGAGGGTAGGGATCAAAATACTTCTTCAGAATATGCCATTGATTACTTGCATGCCTCATAAACTGATTTGCACAAGCATTCCACACGTCGGGGTGATTTATGTCCATGGCAAACTTTTGCTGAAACAAAACACAGAGCATCAGCATTTGCATGAACACAGAAATGGAAAGGTAAAGGACAACTAAGTCACTGAACATACAGAAACTTTGTCTATGAAGTCTGGTTGGACATCAACCCTCTTCTTGTACTCTTTCTAGTGGGGTAAGATAGGCATGCTAGTCCTTCCTGTGACTGCACACTCATTGAAAAACCTGGCAGCAACACTCGACTCATCTGGTCTAGGTCTTCCTGGAAGAACATTAAGTGAAAGAACCCCTCCTTTGGATAACTTTTCAAGCCTCTTCCCCATGCTTTTCCCCCTCACCACAAGAGCTTGACTAGTATGCAGAACTATATCTTCAGAATTCTGCGTTTCAATGTCTTCAGAACAAGGTGCATCAAAGTCTTGAGACATCTGGTAGCCATCATCATCTACAGGAATACAATGTGCTAATTTAGTGGTCCATAGTAATATGATGGGATTAAATGGATTACTGTAGAGCAAGCACTCGGTTTAACGCATTACCACGTTGAGACCAGTCACTCTAGTCTTGGCACGGTACTTCATGACTAGGATCAGATTCCCCATATTCGGTACCTGACTCACTGTATTGGGTAGTTGACCCTTGACCCTCAAATTGGGTACTAGAGTCCTCGCCGTCGGCAGCTGATCACAGATGTTGGGTAGTTGACGCAGCGCCTTGGGTACCTAACCCATCAGTTTGGGATGGTGCATGGTCGCTTCGGCGAGGTGCCCGCAGACAGCTAGGAGGTGGCTTATGGATTTGGCGAGGTGGCAAGTCACCTTTGGGGAATACACATGGGTAGAAGGATGCGGACTTCATCAATTGGAAAGGTGGCTTCTTGATTTGTGGAGGTGGCAGGTTGGCTTTGGGAGGTTCCATAGGATGGCAGGATGTGGGTTGGGGTTCCACACCTTGGGTACGTGGCTGCTGGCTTTGGGGAGGTTGCTGCTGGCTTTGGGAGGTGGATGCTGGCTTTGGGGGGTTCATGATGGCTTTGGGGAGGTGGCTACTAGCTTTGGGGAGGTGGCAGACGGCATACCAGCAGGTCGGAGGGAGTGGGCAACTCGCCTTGGTCAGTGTGCTGCTCATGTTGGACTGCTGCCAGCTTGCCTTGGGAAGCTCATTGATTGTCTTGGGCTGCTGCCTTCTTGGCTTGGGTAGGTGGTAGATTGATGGCTGCTGGCTTCTCGCCTTGGTGGGCATCAGGAACTGAAGCTTTGGCCACTTGGCCGGCATCAGAAACTGCGGCTTTAGCCACTTGGTCGGCATCAGGAACTACAACTTTGGCCACTTGGTGGGCATCATGATCTGAAGGTTTAGCTACTTGCCGGGCATCAGGAACTGCAGATTTGGCCACTAGGTTGCCATCAGGAACTGCATCATCGGTCACTAGCAGGGTAAAATGAAGTGCAACCTTAGCCACCTCTAGGGCATTAGAAAGTGTGGCTTTGGCAGTTTGCCTAGCATCAGGAAGTTTGGCTTTGGTCGTTTGTCAGGCATTAGGAAGTTTGGCTTTGGCAATCTTTTGGGTTGCACTCCGAGTTTCTTGTGAATGGGTCACAGGACTTGCCGCTTTTGTTGTTCGCCATGTGGAACCTGGAGGTGGATGTCCTGCTTTTAGCGGATTCCCCTTGGACCTCGCGTGTCTCTCATTTTCTATGTCTACAGATAGTATTGATGCCACGACGCGCTAGCGAGATGATCCACCACCAGGAGCCATCCTTCGCCTAGGAGTTGTCTTCTTGAATTTTCTCTGCTTAAGCTACACATTTTGCATGTAACAGTCAATTGAGGAAAATAAAGAGGAACAAAACATATGGCAAAAACAGTAAGCAAACAATTCCACACAAGATGATTTGGCAGCACCTTAATTATGGAGAAATCATGACAAGATGGTGAGCTAGCAGGCAAGGGGACTACCTGCAGCCCAGTCTCCTCAGTGACTAGTGTTTCATCACCTAATAAGTCACTGATGGCTATGATATACAACACTTTTTAGCAATATAAATTATGTCATTTTCTTATCATATCATGCTCCATCTAACTATTTCTATGCCTGATATGCATGATTACTTGTTTTTATTAAATTCAATATGAGCTTTGGACATTTAGTAGTTTAGGTAGAGTTTTGTCCCTCTTCCTTGTCTTTTACATGTGTGTAGGTGTTGATGATGATTATGAACAAAACAAAGGCAAAAGGAACAAAGAGAGCATAGTATGGAGGAGCTACAGGGACCAGACTTAGCCATTTGAGGTGTTGGAAAAGTGATTTTTTTCAACTTCTCAAAATAAAGATTCAAGACCATAGGGTTGTAGCCCTCGATGATACAAACTCAACGAGCCCAGGAACACCCAAAACGGAGTTCATATGAAGAAATTGCGACCAAAATACTAAAAGGGTCTGAGAGTTTAACGAGCAACTATACGACCGAAGCAATAATTACGGTTGTATAGTTGCGCCCGTATAGTTGACAAAAAGGTTGGAAACGATGGGATTTCGCCCCAAAAAAGCTCCAGAACCTTCCCTAAGTCATATGATGGTATTGGGGGAACCCTAGGGCACCCGCAAGGCCTATATAAAGGAGGGAGGACCCAAGAAAGTCATAAGTCACCATATACAAGATCTAGATCCCATCTACCGCCTCCACGGCGGTGCCCTGCCGCCGTGCCACCTCCATAGCCTCTACAGCTCCACCCAAATCTAGATCTCCATCAACACCATCAATCCATCCTAGCAATAAGAGGAGGAGAAGGAGGACGCCGCCATCACCACGTCGATGCCACCATCACCGCGCCGTCATCAGCATCTCCATCACTGCTACTCCTTCATCCTTCCCCATCATGATCTCTGTGATGAGTTGTAACATGGCTTGAACCCCCTTTTATTAATGTTATGATGATTTGAGTAATTCAAGTGTGGTGTGTTCTTGTTAATTAATATGTTTGTGCTTTGTCTTTATATTGTTCTATTCATGATATTATTCTAGTGTTTGGAGACGTCCAATCCATTGTTGAGGAATTTACTAGGGATTCACAGAGTGTCACAGAACTTATCATTAGTCTCTACTCGTCCATGGTACCTGACAACACCATGGGTAGAACTAATAGGCAATTTTCTATAAGTGATTTGCGTAGGCAATAGCAGCTTAGGATGCACCGCCCATTAAGATTTAATTTTCTCAAGATCACTCATGATATAGATAGGTATAGTGTTGCAAATTTCTTGACCCCAAAGTGACATATGGGGTATCTTGTGACTAGCACACTTGCTTAGGAGTACGATTGTCCATAGAACTTAATGCCTTTGCTCTAGTTTACCTTGATTGGTCTTGTTACCTTAATACACTTTTCTCTTACGGTTGACCCATGTCTAGAGAGGGTTGGGACAATTGAGGTGTCTAGTTGCCACTTACCAATGGTGGGAGACAACGATATATGAGGGACCGCCACAATTATAGTTAACAACTATTCCATAAGCACTTATCATGCACATCGGTATACACAACATTACTTGATGAATCATAGCATTAATATTTCATATCATTACATTCACCTCTTTTCAGTTTTACTTTTGTTCTAGTTTTCTTCCAGTTCTAGTAGTAGTTATTACAAAAAAAATTAAATTCATTTATCCTAGAAACTTATAGAATAGGCTATTTCCAAACCACGGTTTGGGTGCGTACATGGTCGCAATGACAATGCGACTGCGAGGGTCGTGTTCGCCGAGCTCTCATCAGGACAAGCTCTTAAATATTTGCTGCTGCAAGTACTGCAATAACCCTGTTTTGGTGCAGGAACCCAGTCCATCAGTCACCTTCACCTTTAGAGGAGAATACAGTTGGGGATGCAACAGCACTGGCTACGAACCTAATACCAAGTCATGGCATCCATGGACTCTTTCTCATGATGGTTTTCATCTGAATTTCTTCCATCAGTAGTATTTGTGGTTCTAACATGAATAAAGAATTCCAATTAATCTAGAAATATAAAACTAGGTGCGATACCAACCTATGTTATATAGTATAGAGTACTCATCATCTAACAAGTCACCATGAACAATTTAAACAAAAATATTGTAGGCTTCCAAACTAATGCAACACACGGGATAATGTAACCTGGTCTAAAGCCTTCCTTTTGCTACTTCTAGGGGGTGTGAATACACTTGGCGATGCAACAACGTATGCTAAGAACCTAAGAGCATATACAATGCAAGACGCTTAGAGAAGTGCTTAGCAAAATAAACCGGTTTTCGGTTAAGGAATGGTGCTTATTTATAACAGGATGATGTCTAAATTGGCACCTCTTGAATACAAATAAGCACTGTTTCTTACGAAAAAGTCTGGATTATTTTTCTAAGCAACACCCCAAGCACATTCCACTGTACGTCTGTGTTTCTAACATGTATAGGGAACTCCAAATATGGCTCAATATATAATATATGGGGTGGAATAGTCCTCGATGACCAATTCATACTCTGATCATAAGACATACGGCGAAATAGCAAAAGAAATGCAACATGGATTCCATGATAGCCCTACTATGGGTAGCCTAGCTAGTATTATACACTAGTATCGTACACATAATACTAGTGTGTACAAACTTCCCACTATGACCAACCTAAATGATGGTGTCTATGTTATAAGACCTATCTACTCACTACGGAGATAATATTAAGACCAGTCATAGTGGGGAGTAATATAGCCTAGTAACGTGCTATGTTACTCCCCACTATGACCAGACTTAGTATTATACACTGCAATAATAAGCACGGCAGGACAATTACACATAAGAAGTACAAGCATCTACCGTGCAATTAAATAGGCAATTAAGCAAAATATAACCTATGGTTCTCATTGTCCTATAGTAACCATCATGTAAAACAGTAAACTATGAGCTACTTATATGATGAACATAAGACATATCAGAAAGCAACCAAAGTAATGCAACAAACAGGATAATGCAACCTTTATCACACGCAAACTGGTCATAAGCCTAATAGTTTACAATCTGGGTAATTCACCAATTGGTTGCAATAATAAGGAGGGCAGGACAATTAAACATGAGAGTACATGCATCTATATCTTGCCACTAAATAGGCAAGTAGGCAGAATATAACATATGTTGTTGATTGTCCAATAGTAATCATAAGTGTAAAACAGTCCACTGTGAACATTTTGTATTTATACTCTGATCATAAGACATATGATGAAGCAACCAAAATATTGCAACAAACAAGATAATGCAACCTTTATCACACGCAAACTGATCATAAGCCTAATAGTTTACAAGCTGGACAATTCACCAATTGGTTGCAATAATAAGGAGGGCAGGACAATTCAACATGATCAGTATATGCATCTATATCTTGCCACTAAATAGGCAAGTAGGCAGAATATAATATATGTTGTTGATTGTCCAATAGTAATCACAAGTGTAAAACAGTCCACTGTGAACAATTTGTATTTATACTCTGATCATAAGACATATTATGAAGCAGCCAAAATATTGCAACAAACAAGATAATGCAGCCTTTATCTGCAACAAACAATATAACCAAACAGCAGAAAAGCAAGGTAAGTGTTTCCTTGCCTTCAGGCTATGGGGACTTTTTCTTACTGCTATTCCTGGCGGAACGCTTAAATCGTGGCATCGAGGCTTGTCAGCGGACCTTGGTAGAAGACTATGTGGACAAGGTGCACGGCGAGTAGGCAGACCTTGTCGATGGCGAGGTGGCAGACCTTGTCGACTAGGTGGAAGGCGAGGTGCACGGCGAGTAGGCATACCTTGTAGTCAAGGTGCGCGTCGAGTGAGAAGACCTTGACCACGAGTGGGAAGATCTTGATGGCGACGTGCACAGATAGTAGGAAGACCTTGACGGCGAGGTGGCAGGCCTTGTCGATAAGGTGCATAGCGTGGCGGCATAACTTGTCGGTGAGGTGCATGTCGAATGAGCAGACCTTGATCACGGGTGGGCAGATCTTGTGGGTGACCTTGACGGAGAGGTGCACGACGAGTGGGGATATCTTTACGGAGAGGTGAACGTAGAGGTGGTAGATCTTGTGGGTGAGGTTGACGACGAGGTTGCAGACCTGCGAGCTTGATAGTTGGCACGACGGGAAACCGCGAAGGTGATGATGGGCTAGGGTTTGGGATACAGTGATACGTTGTAAACATATCTATAATTTTTGATGTTCCATGCTTGTTTTATATCTACTTTCTTATGTTTTGTCCACACTTTTGAGTATTTTTATACACTTTCTTGGACTAACCTATTAACAAGATGCGACAGTGCCAGCTGTCTGTTTCTGTTGTTTTTGGTTCTAGGAAAGTCAGAAAATAAATATTCTCAAAATTGGACGGGACAAAAGCCAAAGTGCAAGTTGCCTGTTTTCTGCTATTTTTGGTTTCAGAAAAGTTATTAAGGAAATATTCTCGGAATTGGACCGGACAAAAGCCAAAGTCAATATTTTACCCGAAGCAATACGGAGTCCGGAGGGGAGACGAAGAGGGGGACCAGGGCGGCCACACCCTAGGGTGCGCGGCCAGCCCTAGGCATGCCGCCACCTGGTGTGGGCCCCCTGGTACTGCACCGACCTTGCCCCTTCGGCTATAAAAGCCTCCCGGGATGAAAACCCTAAGTACCCGAGCAAAATTCCACGAAAGAGTCTCTAGCCGCCGCCATCTCCATCCCTAGATTAGGAGGGATCGAAAGCTCTTCCCAGCACCCTGCCGGAGGGGAGAGATCACCCTGGAGGCCTTCTTCATCACCATGACTACCTCCGATGTGATGCGTGAGTAGTTCATCCCTGGACTATGGGTCCATGTAGTAGCTAGATGGTTGGTTCTCCTCCTTTGTGCTACCATGTTTAGATCTTGTGAGCTTCGTTCATGATCAAGATCATCTATTTGTAATCTTACATGTTGTGTTTGCAGGGACCCGATGGATATTGAGATGCTATTTCAGATTGATTATTGATTCTATCATGTCTGTTATTTGTGATCTTGCATGCTTTCCATTGTTAGTAGCTATCTTGGCCGAGTAGATGCTAGCAACTCCAAGAGGGAGTATTTATGCTTGATAGTGGGTTCATGCCTCTAAGAATCTAGGGAAGTGACAGAAATATCTAAGGTACTAGATGTGCTATTACTACTAGGGAAAAAACATCAATCCTTTGTTCATAGAACAATCCTATTGTTTACTTTACACACTTTTCTTAATGCAATTATCTGTTGCCTGCAACTTAATACTAGAGGGGGTTCGAATGATAACCTAAAGGTGGATTATTAGTCATAGATGAAGTTGGATTGCGATCTATGTATAATGTTGTAATGCCCAATCAAATGTCGTAGGAGTCAAGATGATTAGTGTATGCATGTATGCTTTCTCGGTGTCTGTCAATTGCCCCGCTGTAATTTGTTCACACAACATGTCATCTATCTTAAGGAGAATCACCTCTAGTGAACTATGGACCCCGGTCCATTCTTTTACCATCAATCTAAAAGCTATTTACTGTTTACAGTTTACTTTCTGCAAGCAATTACTATCTTCCACACAGTACGTTTAATCCTTTGTTTTCAGCAAAACCGGTGAGATTGACAACCTCACTGTAAGTTGGGGTAAAGTTCTATGGTTGTATTGTGCAGGATTCCAAGTTGGAAACAACACCTTGGAGGTGTTTCCTTGCTCCTACTAGTTCGATAACCTTGGTTTCATAACTGAGGGAAAACTTGCTACTATGCTCATCATACCTTCCTCTTGGGGTTCCCCAACGAGCTCGAAATATTTTGAGCCATCATACAACAATGGCTAGCTGTCTATTGTAACGAAGGATGGCGGCATGGTGAGGAGGGGCATAGGGCGGCGAGGGTCGAAGGGAAGGATGGCGGCGAGTGGAGGAGGGACTGACGGCGGCGAGGGTTAGGGCAAGGGATGAGGCAAAGGACAACGAGGTGAGGAAAATTGGATCTCATCCACTTTCTGCAAGGGAGGTGATAAGAAGGGTTTCTTTTAGATTACCTAAATGACCTCTATGTGAATGATGCATGGCGTTGTGCTGAAGGGCTGATCGGTCTATCCTAGGGACGAAATTTCTAGGCGCAAAGTTTAGCTCCTATGCATGAAATTTAAGCAGGGTGTGTCGGTCAATTTTTTGATGGCATATCCTAGCCGTTTATTGCATGATGAGTGGCTCAAATAAATTAATCATATAGGATACTTATTAAAAAGGGCACCTTTTGAAGAAATTAGCAATTACTAACCCAAAAAATTAGGAAAAATCCATTATGCTGATTTTTGCCAAAATATTGGTATTGGTGAGATCCAGAGTGTGGTATGAAAAATCTCTTTACGGGTGAACCATATGGGAAAAAACATGTGGAATCATCAAGGATCAACATTGGCCAATGCATGTTGCTACCTCAACTAACAAGAATAAGGGTAAAAGTATGGTCAATTGTCGTTGTGGCATGTCGAAAGGGGGGTTAGTACCCCACATGTTTTAGGGGTTTCATCGCTAGAAACCGAGAACGCCAGAGTCCTTTCCTAATCTTGCATATATGGCATTACAATATTTATTAAAGTGTGGTGGGATGTTGATATAGGCAGAACCCACCCCTGGGTGAGCCTGTTCTCAAATGCAACTTCCATGTCATGGTGTAGTTGCATATTCCTATGTGTTTTTTGGGCTTTTTGACCAAATAGTTTTGACAATAGTGTGTGTGGTCATGTATATATCAATGTGGTTTTGGAAAAGAACACATGCAATGTGGTCAGCATCAACGACTCTTGGATATCAATGTGGTTTAGGAAAAGAACACATGCAAATGACTCCACCATGTGTTAAACCATGCATGGTGTACAGAGACCAAAAGCACACACACACACACATATATATATATAGGAAAGCAGCTTCCACATTGCATGTTGCACCAGTGTGATAGAAGTCAATCACAGAATCCACTAGAGTGATATTAATGTGGTTTTGGAAAAGAACACATGTAATGTGGTCATGTGGATCATCAATGACTCTAGTGGAGATATCAATGTGTGGTTTGGGAAAAGAACACATGCAATCACTCTAGGGGATCCATGTGTCAAACCATCATGGTCATAGAGACCAAAAACACATAGGATAGCAACTTCCACATTGCATGCATGTTGCACCAGTGTGACAGAAGTTGCATCATAATCCACTGGAGTGTGTGTGGTCATGTAGATATCAATGTGGTTTTGGAAAAAAACACAACATGCAATGTGTTCATGTGGATCTCAATGACTTTAGTAGTGGAGATATCAATGTGGTTTAGGAAATTAAAAATAAGACATGCAATTAAAAGTGACTAATCTAGGGGATAGATCCATGTGTTAAACCATGGTGTTCACATATATAGGAAAGCAGCTTCCACCATTGCATGTTGCACCAATGCGACAGAAGTTGCATCATAGAATCCACTAGCCATGGAGTGTGTGTTCATGTAGATATATCAATGTGTGGTTTAGGGAAAAGAACACATGCAATCACTCTAGCTAGTGGATCCATGTGTCAAACCATCATGGTCATAGAGACCAAAAACACATATAGGAAAGCAGCTTCCACATTGCATGTTGCACCAGTGTGACAGAAGTTGGATCACAGAATCCACTAGAGTGTGTGTGGTCATGTAGACATCAATGTGGTTTTGCAAAAGAACACATGCAATGTGTGACTATAGGGGGGGGCCAAGTGGAAAACCATGGTGTAGAAGACCAAAAACATATAGGAAAGTAACTTCCACATTGCATGCACTGGTATGACAGAAGTTGCATCATCATAGAATCATTGGTGTGGGTGTGTTGTCTACATCAATGTTGTTTTGGAAAAGAACACATGTAATGTGGTCATGTGGATCATCAATGAGACTACTGGAGATATCAATGTGTGGTTTTTAGGAAAAGAACACATGCAATCACTCTAGGGGATCCATATGTGTCAAACCATCATGGCCATAGAGACCAAAAACATATAGGAAAGCAGCTTCCACATTGCATGTTGCACCAGTGTGATAGAAGTTGCATCATAGAATCCACTAGAGCATGTGTGGTTATGTAGATATCAATGTGGTTTTGGAAAATAACACATGCAATGTGCAGTGACTCTAGGGGGGTCCAACTGGCAAACCATGGTGTAGAAGACCAAAAACACATAGGAAAGCAACTTCCACATTGCATGCACCAGCAGTGCGACAGAAGTTGCATCACAGAATCACTTAAGTAGGTGTCTGTGGTCTATATCAATGTGGTTTTGGAAATGAACACATGTAATGTGGTCATGTGGATCATCAATGACTCTAGTGTGGTTTAGGAAAATAACACATGCAATCACTCTAAGGGATCCGTATGTGTCAAACCATCATGCTCATAGAGACCAAAAACACATAGGAAAGCAGCTTCCACATTGCATGTTGCACCAATGTGATAGAAGTTGCATCACAGAATCCACTGGAGTACATGTGTGTGGTCATGTAGATATCAATGTGGTTTTGGAAAATAAGATAACATGCAATAATGTGGTCATGTGGATCTAAATGAGTCCAGTAGTGGAGATATCAATGTGGTTTAGGAAATTAAAAAGAACACATGTAATTAATAATGACTACTCTAGGGGATAGATCCATGTGTCAAACCATGGTGTTCACAAAGACTAGCACATATATAGGAAGGCAGCTTCCACCATTGCATGTTACACCAACTTGAAAGAAGTTGCATCACAGAATCCATTCGAGCGTGTGGTCATGTAGATACCAATGTGTAGTTTAGGGAAAACAACACATGCAATAACTCTAGCTAGGGGATCCATGTGTCAAACCATCATGGTCATAGAGACCAAAACATTGTCATAGAGACCATCATGGGGAAAGTCGTATGCGGATAGGTTTTACATACGCGTGATTACAATACCAATACATTGTCGATTCAGAGATTCTTTCCTAATATAATCAAAGTCTTTGTCGGTTGCTTCCTTGGCTATCATCTGAAATCTTCATGGGCCATAATCCTTTTACCCAACATATGGCAGCAAATCATAAGAATCCGAGTAATCATACCTATGTTAGTAGCCCCCGAGACTCTACCTGAACAGTAGTTTCGGGTTGAGTCTCAGAGTTTCTTTTTCCTTCTTTCCTTTTATTTCTGTTCCTTGATTTTATTTTTGTAGGGAGTTTGGTACAACAAGTCTGATGCTTCCGACGGATCAGGAATCAGTTAATTGCTCCTGGGCAAAACAAGGTTGTCCTACATCAAATTCAAGTCCCTAGGCTCGAATTCGGAATTTACTACTAGCGTAATTCAGTTCGAGCCACTGAGGTCTTATCAAATACTGAATTCCAGTTTCTATTTTATCGGGTACCCAACACGTCTGTCGGGATTTCTCATCGTATCATCGATACGGATATTTTACTGGCAGAGCACATTCTTGTGTGATTACTAGGCCACACAGAACGAATCCTAGGGTCTTACCTTCATGTTTTTGAACATGGCATTCAGATTTTTGTCGCGTCGAGTGTGATCCGAGATTTTTTTGATTTTGGTAGCTAAAGAACTTTTTGTTTACTATAACTGCTCCCGATAGAAGTATCTGTTGAAGAATTTTTCATTTGTCCTTCTTTATCAGGTGCACGCTAGCGCTCCTGATAGGAGTAGCCCTCGAGGCTATGTTTCGATATATGTATCAGAACATAGGCTTGAAAATTTGGGTTTATGGCGCCAGTGCTTCTGTAATTTTTGTCGGGTGCACGACCAGTGCTTCCGATAGGAGTAGCCCCGAGGTTACAGTCGGAATATTGTATATTCGATTGTAGTCTCAAATCTTCTCCTGGAGGAATTTACTTCGACTCCAAATTTAATATCTTCGGTTCATATCTCTTGTAGCAAGCCACAATTTCTGCAATGTCTCCACTGTGATGTCAGTAATGATCTATTTTATGCTGTTGATTTTCAGAAGACACGTCCTGACGGGACGTTTCGAACGTGGGGCCATGCAGTAGTAATGATGACGCATGCTAGCGTATTCAGTGGAGTTTTTTGACTGCACATCCCCTCTCCGCGCGAAAATCGAGGCGTCACGCGATGTCCTCCCGTTTTTACCGTGGCCATATCTTCTTTAGATGTTTCCTTTACAGAATCCTTGTAACACGTGTCACCACCGTGTGATCTTCTGTCGGTTTGATTTTGCATCGAACATTTCGAACCTCGCGCCCTTGCTCTTTCTAAGGGGAAGGAGATTTGCTTTAATGTTTTACCTCACCTACCTCTGCTCCATCTTCTTCCTTGCGCTCTTACCCCCTTGCGAATTCCTGCTCTATGCTCGTTTTCCTGTTTCTCCGCTATGGGCAAAAGTAAGGCTAGGACTTCCACTGCTGCCGCGAAGGCCACCAGGAGGAGGGCCATCGGATGGGCTCCTTCCAAGTGCACGGTGCGGGATCTCTATGAGGTGCGGAACTCCGACCATCTAGCGGAGGGTACCTTCAAGCTTCCTGGGGACGAAGCTGCCCCCATACCCGAGCCTAGCTGGAGAGTAATGTTTCTCTCTTTTCTTTTCCACGACCTTTCTCTTCCTATCCATAAATTTCTCCGTGGTCTTCTATTTGTCTATGGCGTGCAGCTGTATCAGCTCACGCCTAACTCTATCCTCCATGTTGCTTGTTTCATCACCCTCTGTGAGTGCTTTCTCGGGATTCATCCTCATTGGGGCCCATGGAAGCACTTCTTTTATGTTCGCCGTAACGCCACTGACACCATTGTCCATGACATTGGTGGTGCCATTTTTTCTGTTCGCTCCGACGTAGATTATTTTGATTTTAAGATCACTGGTTCTATCCAAGGCTGGAAGTCCAAGTGGTTTTATATCAAGGATCAACCACTTGAAGGCCAGTATTTTGGTTTAACCCCGTTTAATCCTAAGAAAACTTGTCGCAAACTTGTCTCTTGGTATCAATGTCCTTCTGCTAAAGAAATGGCAGAAATCTAGCCCTATATTGATTGCATTTCGAAACTATAGCACGAAGTTGGCAAGGAATTGTCGGGTATCCAGATCCTGGCATATTTTTGCGGATCCATGTCCAACCACTCTAGGCCCGGCTTTCTGGCATGTGGGCGTATACCGGGAACAAGGACCCGATGAGGATTTCCTTAGAAGACCTTACCCTCAAGGTATATGAAAAGAGGGTTCAAAACTTTACTACTCTTACCAAGAAAAGCCTGGTTCCATCCAATTGTGTTGTGGATCCCTATGGCAAGAAAAACCAGCTCCCCGAGGTAAATTTCCTTTGCATTCATCTTTCCTTCCTTGTATTTGCGGATGAATTTTTACTCTATCAATGACTGGCACTTTTTCCATGTCTTCTGCTTGTGTAGGACTTTGATCACTTGAGCTCACTTCCTCCTCTCCCTACAAGCTGTGAGCCCCCTGTCCACCTTCCGCATCCAACGACCTCCCTTTGACTGGGATTGCCGCGGAGGAGGAAATGGATTTTTCTACTTCTGATTCTTCATCAAAGACACAATCTCTTCCGTCGGCTCGCTCTGGAGATTGTTGTGTGGAGCGTGCTGGTGATAAGAGGAAGTGCCCCTATGTTGTAGAAAGGGTCGAAGACTCCGATGACTCAACTGCTTCCAAACCCTTTGATGCTGCTCCAGTCTCGGCTGTCCCACCGAGATGAACTTGTTCCGCTTTGCGTAAGTTGTATCTTCGTAAGTGTTTGACTACTTCTTTTACTGCTTTATCGGGTAGTTCTGTTGCTGATGCCTTTCCCAATTGTTTTGTTCTTTCTCTTGCAGTGATGATGATGAAGATCCTCCCGCATCTCCTCTTCGTACATCTGTTGCGTGCTCTGCAAAGAAATCTCCTACACCGTTGATGGAGCCAAAGGAAAAGCTCGTGTCTTCTGTGGAGAAAATTATCTAGAAAGATGTTGCCACTTCATCAAGGCCGTCACTGCAATAAGGAAGAAAACGGATGGTAAAGGTGTGGTGATATCTGAAAACCCTGTTGATTTGGATATGAAGGATGTAAGTCACTCTATACTTCATAATTTTTCTACCTGTAGCTTCTTTTCATTTTTCCTGATATCCCTTGTTGTGATGTTTTTCTTAAGCCTTTGATGCGCGAGATGGTCGACATGGCCTCTCGCTTTATAAAATTCTGCGATGAATTCGAAGAACTTAAGGGTAAGTCATGTTCACCTTTGAGAATTCTTGGTGTGTTTCTCTTCTCCATTTTTCATGATTTATTCAGCTACTGCCAAGGAATCCGGAATTATTC
This sequence comes from Avena eriantha, assembly GCA_910589775.1. NCBI lineage: Eukaryota > Viridiplantae > Streptophyta > Magnoliopsida > Poales > Poaceae > Avena > Avena eriantha. The sequence continues at coordinate 140,498,725 of OU342741.1, read as the reverse complement.
GGGACGAGGCGATGAAGCGTGCTGATGGTTTGTAGGACAAACTACGAGTTCCCGAGGAGGCTTTGGAGGAGCTAAGAAGAAGTTGAGAACTGATGCCGAAGAAGTGGCCAAGCAAGCAGCTATTCCAGATGAAAATCTTCGGCAAAGCCTAGAGGCCCTTAACGCCTCTTTGACCCGTAACTTTTTGTCTTGCATGGATTTATTTTATTTCTTTCCTTTGGTCATCAATCCTTTCCCTCTTCTTTTTTTTAGAATTGACTGGCTAGGACCTGACGCTGCATGAAAAAAGAAGGTTGATCCTTTGTCGGATGTTGTTAGCACCTTGGAGGCCAACAACGTTCATGGCGCAACCTTCTTGTTCGCTCCCGCCGTGCCTTCAAAAGTCTTCACACCGAAATATTTCCAACCAAGGAGGTGTCAAACAACTTGAATGATCTTGTCACCGTCTTCGGTGCTGATCCCAGCCTCCTTGTTGGTTATAGCTTGACGCAGTCGAAGAGTGGTGCCGAAACTTCAATGGCACTTGTGATGGCACACGTCGAGAAGGTTAGATCCTCTATCCAGTCACCCCCAATGACCAAGAAGTTGACCTGAAGCCTTATGTTAAGAGGGATAGAAAGTATTCTCGGCTGCTTTTAGGCCTGGGCTCCTGCAAGGAGAAACTTGCCGCCCCTTCTTCGACGGGCGCCCCTTTCTTCGACTGCTCCTATAGCTAGTGCTACTCTGTCTTTGAAGGACATGGCTTCATAGGCTGTATTTTATAGTTTTATTATGTCTCCCTTGTGGTCCATGTAATGAACCTTTAACTTATCCAGCTGCCTTTTTCTTCCTTTTTACAGGAAAGCAACTGTTTGAATATATGAGTTTGCTTTGTGCACTGAACGTTTCATATCTTTCGTGTCTTGTCATATTGTGAACAAATCTTCGGCTCCTTTTGGTTCCACGCAATTGTCGGATGCAGTTCCATCCTCATCTGTAGTGGGCGCAACCAATAACGCCATTGTGCATACGGTGGATCCACCGTTGTGCGCTGAAAAAATTGAACAGGTGAAAAAACTTGAAGGAAAACTTCGGATTGTTCAGTCGATGGTGGATATTTCCCAATCTAAGACACACCAGGCCCTCAATCGCGAAGCTTTTTTCTTGGAGGAAATTTCCAGGGCAAGTGAGAAGCTGTTGTGTATGTCTTCTTCCTCTTTCTTCGGTTGCTCCATCTTCTTGCGGAAAATCAATATTTTTCCCTGATTTGTAGGCATTCGATTGTGAGAGAGGGAAGAAATCCAACGTCTGCGCAACCGAATGCGAGCTCTTGTGTCTGCCTCCCAAAGTTCTGAAACAGATTTTTGGACCAATCATCGCCGTGCTTATACTGTGGCGCTGCTTCAGGACCGTCTATCAGAGTTGGAGCAGTTTGTCGACTGCTGCAGTAGATCCCTGGCCATTGTTTACAATGCCATGTTTCCTCGGGATCATCAGCCTCAGACCTTGGCGGATTTGATTGCGAAGTTTCGACAAGGTGAAAGGATTCATCATTACATGAAGCTTCAACTTTTGGCGGGTGCCAAGCTCGCGCTCTCTAGGGTACATGCACATCATTCGACGCTAGACCTGGATGTTATATGTTTGGGTCTGCCTCCCCCTTCCGATGGTGAACTTGTTTATATGGCGCCTCATTATGCCGCTGCTCCTAGACCCTCTATTAGGATTGTGCGGAGATGCTTAGAGGAAAACGAAGAATTTTTTGTTAATTTTGCTATCTAACTGCTTGCCTGTGCAACCTTGTACTTCAAAGAATAAATACTATATAGATCTTTCTTATATTCGTCAAAAAGGTCGTATGTTTTATACGAGATTTTGATTGTATGCCGTGTTTTCTTGTTGAGGACCCGACTAACTAATGTTCGTTTGCATATCCACTTTCGTGTGCCATAGAAATTTGTATTTCATGAAATACTTTCTTTATTCATTGATAAAGCATAAATGGGAATACATTGCGAGGGCGTGATCGCCTGGCCATTGGCCTTTATAAAGTGCTTCTAAGTGAAAATTTTCTTGAGGAACTTCGGCTTCTGTTCTTGGGGTTCTTCGTCATGCTCCATGTTGGTATGTGCGGTACTCTCATCTTTTTGATGAGTGGGTCTTCCTATGCGGGACCTATATTGGAGGCCGCATAGGTTGCTTTTGTAGGACCGTTGTGCGCTTGGTCTTCCGATGTTTGCTTTTTGTGGGTGTGCCCTTCGTGTAGTGATTTGTCATCCGCTATTTTCAGCTGTCCAAGTTCTGTCGCCATCCTGAAAGTATCTGATATTTTGTTGAATTCTCGATCGCAGCTGTCTGAGCAACTGAAGCTTCCCTTTACTATAATGACCCCGTTGGGAGCTGGCATTTTTAGCACCAGATATGCGTAGTGAGGTACTGCCATGAACCTAGCAAAAGTTGGTTGTCCCAGGATCGCGTGGTACTGAGATGGCCAGTCCATGACTTTGAACTCTAGCTTTTCTCGTCTGAAGTTATTCTTTGATCCGAAGACTACGTCGAGGTGGACTTTGCCTAGTGGAATTTCGGCTTTTCCCAGAACTATCCCGTGGAAAGTTGTGTCTGTAGGTAATAGATTTCTCATGGAACAATTCATAGCCTGTAGAGTTTTGGTGTAGATCAGGTTCATGCTGCTTCCCGCATCCAAGAAAACCTTACTCATGTCGAACCTGCCGATTTGTGCTTCTACTATTAGTGCTGACTGGCCTGGTAGAGGGACCCGTAGTGGATGATCAGCTCTGCTGAAAGTAATTTCCTGTTCGGACCAATGGAGATAGTCAGGTGTAGGAGGTGGCTTTGTTACTACCATGTTTACTTGTCTAGTGATCAACTTCTGTGTTCTGTTGGAGGGCGGTCCCTTCTGGATCATTGACATTTCTCCTTTTGACCTGGGATACTCGCCGTCTTGATGTGTTATGTTTTGCGGCTATCCCGCTAGCGGGTGCCCCGATGCTGGCGGTGGTGCGCCGATAGCTAAAGTGCCAGGCGTGGTGGCTAACCTCGGTTTGCAGCTTCGGTTGCCCTTGCATTGCATAGCTCTTTCATTTTAAAGAATGTTCGGCAGTCCTTTAGGAGGTGATTTGATTGCCTTTTCCCTGCCGAGTCGACGTAGTAGTGCATATTGTAGGGTCCTTCCAACATTTGTCCTGCTGACATAGGTGGGTCTCAATTCGTCGGCTGGAATCGTTGCTGCGACTAGCCTCCACCGATGTTGTCCCTGTTACCACGGTATCCGCTATTGTAATTGTTGCTTCGTCGGTTGTCCCCTCTAGAGAAACTGGCTACAACGTACTTGGTGTATGGTACCCATCGTTGGTTCATCGTCTTCTATCATTATGGCGCCTGTCCCTGTTGTCTTCGGGTGAACGGGTTCTTTTGTTGTGTACTGCATCCTCTCCATCAGCCCAACCATTGGCTATGTCCATCAGCTGTGAAATTGTCGTTGGCTTGGTTCGTCCTAGTTCTTCAATAAACTCCTGCCGACGAAGTCCATCGCTCAAGGCGTAGATTGCTCTTTCATCGGATATGGCTTTAGCCGAATTTTTTATGATGTTCCAACGTTGGACGAAAGTGTGTATTGATTCTCATGGTTTTTTCTTGCATGCCCGCAATTGCTCTAAAGACACGGGTCATTTGAATGTGGCTTAGAAGTTCCTGATAAATTTGTCCTCAAGATCGTTCCAACTACTGATAGAATCTTCAGGTAGTTGCCTTAACCAGGAACGTGCTGCGCTGGTTAGGTGCAGCTGCAAGCTTTGCATTGTAGTAGGTTTGGAGCCGCCTTGTAATTTGACGGTTGCCAGATAATCTGTCAGCGAAGCTTCGGGTTCTTGGAGACCATCGTACTTTTGACGATCTTGAGGTAATTTAAAGTCTTTTGGTACCAGAGTCTTGCGAACCTGTCGGGTAAAGCAACTGGATCCGCAAAGTTCCTGCTCTTCCTTGCTTTCGCCGTCATGGTATCTTCGGGTGCTACGCTCTTCTCTGGATTGGTCGATCCTTCGCTGTGTGATATCGTTTCTTGCGTCGTTTCATTGCTCTGATTTTGAAAAGTGGACCCAATGTGGCGATCGTGATCGTCGGGTGTGACCTCCTTGCCAAGGGCTGCTGCGATAGCACGGGGATCTGTCAGGTTGCTGCGTGGTTCCTTGCTCTGCTTGCACGAGAGATGCTCCTACCATGCCGAGATTCAGGGCGGAGCAGTGGAGGGCCACGCGAGGATCATCGGGTGCGGGTTGTGTTGTAGTTAGATATGTTTGTGCGGCCACAATTGCTACCAGGGCTGTTTTTGCCTTGATGTTTCCCACTTGGTCTATTGACATGAATGATAGATCAATGTCTCAGATTAGTCCGCTCTTCTCTGCTTCGGGGATATTATCCAACCGAGATGTTTCTCTCCTTGGCGGTGATCCTCCTATTACGCTCCTTGATCCTCGAGTGGAGCTTAACTGCGCTCGTCGTAGGCTTGATTCGTCGGCTAACCTTTTCCTTTCGTTGAGTTGCCTCTGTATCCTGAGTAGGTCTCTCTTCTTGCGATGAAGCAGATATTGGTATACCAATAGATCCTCGTGTGAAGCGTCTGTTGTCATCGGAACTGCTCTCGAAATTGCTTCCCTTGTTTTTTGCCATGCACCTGCTAGTAAGCTCAAAGTTTGCCTCTCACCTCTGCGTGGTTGTTCTTCTTCTCGGTTTACACGGTTGACTGTTGGGTCTCTCCCGTTTCCTCGGCTTCCTTCGTTGCCGTGACTTCCTGCACCGTGGCTTGAAAGAATATCATTGGGATTAAAAAGTGGGTTACCGTTAGAGTCTTGCTGGGTCGAGGCATCTCCGATGATCACGCATACTTGGTGCTAAGTGATATATGGGCTGGTGACGTCATCGTCTGTACCGAGGGAGACACTGTCGGGTGAACCAATGAAGTCCATCAGTTTTTGTTCTGGGTAGATTTCTGCCATCCGAATTCTAAAGTCGATGCTTTCGTTGCTTTCTTCAGGTTCTGAACTAGCCGGGCTTGCTTCGCGTGGTGGGGTTAGCTGTGGATCTGATCCGAAGGAGAGATTGTCGTAAAGACCATCAAGGTCCCCCAGATCCATCTCGATTTGCTCGCTTTCTTCGCCTGCTTCGATCTGTGTTGTGGCATCCATGGAGGATCCGACTGAAGATGCTGGTATCGCCATAGGCATAGTTTTTTCCACCGACGGTTCTGATGCGATCAGAGCCGAACGATGCGATTCTTGCTGGTCTTCTACTTGGAAGTGGAAACTTCCGATGATTATATCGGATCCACCGTTAAAATCGGCGGGTACCAATACAGGGGTGGGTAGGCTTGGATCTGCTTTTTTCGGGTTGATGCTTGGTGGAGAGCGGTCTGCCGAATCCATGGTTCCAGCGTTCAGGTTTCCCACAGACGGCACCAATTAACGAGGGGTCACCTCGGCAATGTCCATGGTGAAGGACTTAGGGTTTCACGAAAAACAGAACGCTAGAGATTTTGCCGGATGTCAGGAAAACAATGGAGTCAAAGTCACCTGAATATTGAGAAATCGCGCTATTACAAGTTGCCTGGGAGATTTTCTGGTACCCTCGCTTGGGCTTCTCCCATCCTATATATAATAGGCCAGGTCTCAAAGCCGTATGCAGATAGGTTTTACATACGCGTGATTACAATACCAATACATTGTCGGTTCAGAGATTATTTCCTAATACAATCAAAGTCTTTGTCGGTTGCTTCCTTGGGCTATCATCTGAAATCTTCATGGGTCATAATCCTTTTACCCAGCATAGGGCAGCAAATCATAAGCATCCAAGTAATCGATCCTATGTTAGTCATAGAGACCAAAAACACAAAGGAAACAGCTTCCACATTGCATGTTGCACCAGTGTGACAGAAGTTGCATCATCACATAATCACTGGTGTGTGTGTGTGGTCTATATATATCAATGTGGTTTTGTAAAAGAACACATGTAATGTGGTCTGTGGATCATCAATGACTATAATGGCCATATCAATGTGTGGTTTAGGGAAAGAACACATGCAATCGCTCTAGGGGATCCATGTGTCAAATCATCTTGGTCATAGAGACCAAAAACACATAGGATAGTAGCTTCCACATTGCATGTTGCACCAGTGTGACAGAAGTTGCATCACATAATCCACTAGAGTGTGTGTGTGGTCATGTAGACATCAATGTAGTTTTGCAAAAGAACACATACAATGTGTGACTATAGGTGGATCCAAGTGGAAAACCATGGTGTAGAAGACCAAAAAAACATAGGAAAGTAACTTCCACATTGCATATTGCACCAGTGTGATAGAAGTTGCATCACATAATCCACTAGAGTGTGTGTGGTCATGTAGATATCAATGTGGTTTTGGAAAAGAACACAACATGTAATAATGTGGTCATGTGGATCTCAATGACTCTAGTAGTGTAGATATCAATGTGGTTTAGGAAATTAAAAGAACACATGCAATTAATAATGACTCCTCTAGGGGATAGATCCATGTGTCAAACCATGGTGTTCACAGAGACCAACACATATATAGGAAAGCAGCTTCCACCATTGCATGTTGCACCAACGTGATAGAAGTTGCATCACAGAATCCACTGGAGTGTGTGGTCATGTAGATATCAATGTGTGGTTCAGGGAAAAGAACACATGCAATCACTCTAGCTAGCTAGGGGATCCATGTGTCAAACCATCATGGTCATAGAGACCAAAAACACATATAGGAAAGTACCCTCCACATTGCATGTTGCACCGCGTGACAGAAGTTGTATCATATAATCCACTTGAGTTTGTGTGGTCATGTAGATATCAATGTGGTTTTGGAAAAGAATACATGCAATGTGTAATGACTCTAGGGATCGGGGGTCCAAGTGGCAAAGCATGGTGTAGAAGACCAAAAACTCATAGGAAAGCAATTTCCACATTGCATGCACTAGTGTGATAGAAGTTGCATCATAGAATCACTATAGTAGGTGTGTGTGGTCAATATCAATGTGGTTTTGGAAAAGAACACAGGCATGTTGATCATCTATGATTCTAGTGGAGATATCAATGTGTGGTTTAGGAAAAGAACACATGAAATCACTCTAGGGGATCCATATATATATATATGTCAAACCATCATGGTCATAGAGACGAAAACACATTGGACGGTAGCTTCCACACATTGCATGTTGCACCAGTGTGACAGAAGTTGCATCATCAAAGAATCATTAGTGTGTGTGTGTTCTATATATATCAATATGGTTTTGGAAAAGAACACATGTAATGTGGTCATATGTGGATCATCAATGACTCTAGTGGAGATATCAATGTGTGGTTTAGGAAAAGAAAACTACATGCAATCACTCTAGGGGAGCCATGTGTGTCAAACCATCATGGTCATAGAGACCAAAAACACATAGGAAAGCAGCTTCCACATTGCATGTTGTACCAATACTGTGACAGAAGTTGCATCACTGAATCCATTAGAGTGTACATATGTGTGGTCATGTGTAGATATATATATATATATATATCAATGTGGTTTTGGAAGAGAACAATGCAATGTGGTCATGTGGATCAATGACTAGTGGATATCAATGTGCAATGACTCTAGGGGATCCATGTGTCAAACCATGGTGTACAAAGACCAAAAACACGTAGGAAAGCTTTTTGGTCTGCATGCATGCATGGAGTATCTAGAATAAAAATGATTTACTGAAAAATTCGAAGAAATTGAGTGGGTTTTGCATTTTCCATTGACATGAATAAAAATGATTAACTGCAACATAAATTGAGCTATGTACACACTGTTTCCCACTCCTGTGTTTTGCATTGACACGTGCGATGTACACATTTCCCACCCTGCGTGCACTCCCACCGCCCTACTACCCCATTGTCTCCCAGTCATTTAAAAGACATCAGCGACATGGTCGCCCCATAGTCTCCCAGTCATTTCTCCACACTCCATCTCACTCTCCCCTTTGCACTCCAAAGAACAGAAGCAAACCCTAGCAACAAGTACGATATAGTTTTCGCAAAGATGAAGAGATCAAGACCGGTGGTCGCCGAGGACACCAAGGTCATCACCGACAAGGAGGCAGCCAATGCCATCGTCGAGAAGGAAGCAGATAACAAGGTCAAAGAGGAAGCGGTTGCAGATCCGGTGGCGGTGTAGGTGGACTACGATTACTTTGATGACAACGATGATGAAGAAACTAGGGATCCATTCGTGTTCGAGCAACAACCTAGCGGCAGAGAACCGGAGGTAAATAGATATGAATTGTGAATGTTTTTTTTACTGTTCATATTTTAATTTATAGGGTTTTCTCATCTAGTAGAGTTTGATTAATTAATTTGTTCTGCCCCTAGTAGTTCTATGCACATCTTTTGTTGGTCGTTTTGGTCTGCCCCTAGTCTTTCAAGTCGCACATTTTCTAGTTTGATTTGATCTGCCCCTAGTAGTTCTAGGTGCCTAGTAGTTCTATGGTCATCTCTTGTTGGTCGTTTTGATCAATATTTTCTAGTGATATAATTTTATGTGGATTTCAGATCTCTTATCTAGGTTGTGTTCATATTGTCCAATATATAGTTTCATTTGTATGATAAAATTCACATATATAGTAATCATACGAGCTCCGGATTACATTAACAGAAATTTAATATTCCGTAACTGAAAGCCAATGTCTAATTTATTGAAACCTTGTTAAAATTAACTTAACAAACTATTTAGTAAGTTTATCTCTATTTTATAGTAAGTTATGTATGTTGTATTGTCGTGGAAATGGCCACGGCAGTCGCTGCCACTGGCAACGATTGAGTGTTTCGTGAGGAAGAGTTGGCGGCCATCTGCGGTGCGAGATGGGGGCGGATGCACATGGGTTTACCTAGGTTCGGCCCCCGGAGGGTAAAGACCTACTCCTGCTAGATCAGATTACTAGAGAGCGAGTTACAGGGGTGGCGAGCTCGGCAGCTAGGCAGCGAGTCGCTTGAGGGGGGTGTATGATGGAACCTGAGTCTCCAGGATACCCTAGGGAGGTTTATATATGAGGCACCTCGCTAGGGTTTACAAGTTATCCCCGAACAAGATAAGGATCCGGAGGCTTTGACCTAGTCCAACTGGGCTTCTGTTACGCTCCTGGGCTTCCAGTCGCCAGTCGCTGGGCCTTTCCTTCCTTCATAGTCCAGTCGCCATCTTTCGGATGCACTCGCAGGCCCTTCGGCCCAATCGGAACGTCCTGCTAGGCATACCCCTTTCGGCATATCCCCATTAGTAGTCCCCGAGGCCATCGTTGATGCAGGCGCATGCGTCCCTTTGGCGTTCGGAGTAGGCGAGCCTAATTTGGGCGTCCAGTCGAGTCGGCGATGGACTCCATTAGAACCAGGGAGAATTTCCCAATGCTTCCACTCATCGTCTCAATGAATGTTACTGCCGCCAAGTCGTCGTCTTGGAGAATGGAAAGGCTGGCGGGTGAAATAAGGGAGTTGGACCGTCAAATCTGGTCAAACTATCCGTTGGAATTTCCAACGGTAACTTCGGCGCAATTACCGTGAGTAACGGCTACCCCGAGTTTGGCGGGTGGCGTTTCCCATATAAGGGGAGTGATGGTTCAGCTCCGCAGACCTTCTTCGCATTCTTCATTCTTCCTCATTCGTTCTTCCTACCTCCAATTTTCCTGCCTACGTCCTTCTGACTTGTCCTTCGCGCATCGTGCGATTCCACATCCTACCCGATGGCGCCTCCCAAAGGCTCAAGGGGGAAATCCAAGTGTACCACGGCCCAGTTTAGATCTTTTGAGGACGCCAGAGTGCTCCGCAAGGGGAATTGGCGGGTTCCCCATCCTCCGAGACTGAGCCGAAGCCGTGACCCGGCGAGTTCATCTGCTTCCCCAGTCATCTTGAGAGGGGTCTGGGATTCCCCACCTCACTCTTTTTCTGCCGCTTCTGCGCGTATTATGCAATCAAGCCATCGGATCTTGGTCCGCATAGCATCGAGCAGCTGGCGATCTTCGTCGCCTTCTACGAATGTTACCTCGGCTGCAGGCCGTATTTCCCGCTATCGCTGGAGCTCTTCCACGGCCACAGGTGGAGTCACATTTCAACTGAAGCCGAAGGCCAATTTCGTCAAGCTCTTCCTACCGAAGAAGGCCGCTAGCGAGTAGAAGAAGAGCTGGTTCTACGTCAAAGTTCCGGCGAGGTGGCTCTCCCCGAGTTCGTCGCCGAGAGGAGCGAGCCTCGTCGGTTGGCCACGAAGAAGCTTCCCGAAGACCAGCGGATGGCCTTCGCAGAGATGATGGATCAGATCCAGAAGCTGAAGGTCCAGGGGTTGATTCCGATCAACCTCTACAACTGCTGGCTCGGGCGGTGCCTGGTTCCGCTGGCGGCTCGGTCGCACTGGATGTATGAGTACAGCGGGAAGCATGACCCATCCCGAACCAGCAAGGAGTCATGGGAGGCCGAGGACTACAAGGCCGCCCTGAAGAAGATCACCGACGCAGAGTTCACCAGTGTGGCGGTCGGGGTCGCCCCGTACACTCCTCTGAAGAATGAAGCCCCCACAGTAAGTTCTCTTTCCAATCGCTACGTCCGTGTTTTAGTTTTCAGTCTCCTCGTTTGGTGTTTTACTCGTAGTGGTTCTTAGATTTTTCAGGTGTTCAAGGGCTGGCTCCCTCTGCTCGATGAAGAGGTTCCCCAGGAACTAGAGGAAGACTCCGAGGGGGACCCTTCCGACAGCGATGGGAAGGAGGAAGAGGTTCCTCCCCAGCGCCCGTGGCTCGCAAGACCCGCATGCAGAAACAACGTGAAATCGAGGCGAGCCGCAGCCTAGACGAGCATGACGGAGGCGACGAGGTCACACAGGAGCACACGTCCCGGCGTACTGCCATGCCGTCGAAGCCCGCACGCAGGCCCAAGTCGCCAGCGAAAAGGCCCACGTCGCCGTCCAAGTCGGTGGTGGTGTTCGAGTCGGATGACGATTCCGATGATGAAGGTTCTCCCGAAGTCTCGCACAAGGCCCCAAAGGATGCAGTCCCAACAAAGGGGTTGGAGGGCGAGGACACGGAGGTAGTGGTAGAGGTTCCCCTGGCGGCGATTGCGCCGACGACCTCGGGGGTTCCAAGTCGAGAAGCAGCTGAGGCGATGACGTCCAAGTCGCCGCAGCCGTCGAGGGCGACCGCGTCGGAGCCGGAGATCCCGGTGACTACAGCTTCATCGTCGAGGAAGCTCGCGGTTTCATGGGCTTCAGACGTCTTCGAGAGGGGGCTCACCCGTACATTGGGTCCCGAGTTGGACAAGCCCGCCCACATCAGCACCGGGCTTCGTTTCCTCCCAGTCGCTAAGTAAGTACTGCTCATTCATCCCGATTCTCCTTGCTCTTTTGCGTTGTTGCTATATTGATTGTGGGGACTCGTGCAGGTCGGGGGCCAAGAAAATTGGCCGTCCTTCGGTGGCTAAGATTCCACCGGCCAACGACATGGGAGAGGGCGACCTCCCCAAGAAGATAAAGGCCACCGGAGATGTGGAGACCGCCAAAGTCGCAAAGAAGCAAAAGGAGGGCGCCGACGACGCTGTGACCAAGGGCAGCGCCGCGGAGTCAGCCGCTACGCACGTCGCCGAAGAGGTGGTCATGACGCGATCGGAACCAGCCTTGGCTGCGTCTGTGCCAGAAGAGCCGGTCCCGAAAACCAGCGCCCCATCCAGAGCGTTGACGATGTTCCCGCGTTTCATGGCGAGGGGGTTTCCAGGTGTGGCGAACACGCAGTCTCCGCAAAGTCTAGAAATCGTGGATGCGGACATTGGGTCCCGTCGCAGGCGCACTTCCTTCATGATCCCGTCGACTGACGCCGGAGAACTTCACAAGATGCTCGGCGCTGCTATTCAGGTATGTCCAGTCCCCGAGTTCCTAGCCGCTGAATTTTAGCGTCTGGGAACTAAACCTCTTGCTCCTCTCCAGTCCTTGAATTCCTAGTCGCTGAATTTTAGCTGGTAGGAATTTGGTTTCTTTCTCCTTCTCTAGTCCCCGAATTCCTAGTCGCTGAATTTCAGCGGCTAGGAATTGATTTTCATTCTCCTTCTCCAGTCCCCGAGTTCCTGGTCACTGAATTTCAGCGGCTGGGAACTGGGTGTTGTTTTGCCAAATGCTGAGGCGAGTTGTTTGTTTATAGGGATTGCAAAGGGAGTCGACCGATCGGCAGGCCGCAAGAGAGCGCTTGGAGCGTGACTTGCGCGAAGCACAAGAGGTGAACCAGCGGCTTCAGGAAACTATTGGTGAGTATCTATTTTTCTTTATTCTCCTCTTTCGGGTGTGAGCTAGTCGTGTACAGTACGCTGATGGCTTCTGGCTGAGATCTCTAAGGCCCTTGAGGGGTATGTTCTGGTCGCCGAGCTGGACGCGGTGAATGGACGAATAGCCTCCCTGGTCAAGGACTTGGAGGAGGCGAAGGCGGCCTCAATTTCTTCGGAGGAGCGAGCGAAGGCTGCCGTCGCTGCGGCTGAGGAAGAACGCAAAGCCACGGATTCCATCATCGTGGGGCTGCACAACGAGCAAACCGTCTTGGAGAAGCACGTCAAGGAGAACTGCCGCAAACTCCTTGGTGAGTCTTTGTCTTCGCCTGACCCGTTTGTCGAGTCCCCACTTTGGGGGTTTCATAGTTTCACTGACACCTGACTTTGCAGCTGTGGTAGGCCAAAGCGACCCGGTGATGCAAACCTACAATGCCTCGCAGTGCGTGACTGCCATGGTGAATGCGGCCACGGCCTCGGCGTTATGCGTCCAAGCTGCTCTTCAGGGCATGTCCCCTACCAAAGTTATTCCTGGGGGCTTATGGAGGTGTCGTGCTATCTGGAAGAGGTGCCCGCCGTTGTGGAGTGGATGACGCGCTCAGCGTTCAGGCACGGGGCTGCCACAGCGTTGAGCTTGGGTCTCGCCCATTTCCCCGACGACTTCGACCTTGATGATGTGACGAGTGGCTATCCGTCGGCGGCCGGCATGGTGGAGATGCCAGAGGTGCTAAAGCTGACCGCGAAGGCCGCCCGTTACGCCGATCGTGTCTTGGCGATGGGGGATCTTCTGCCATACCAGGAGACGGTGTTGGCGCCTGGCGACCCCGAGCCGGAGCATCACGACATGAAGTCGGAGGAGCCCTTTCGGTCGTCGTTGTTGAAGTCGCTGACGACGTACCCGACGAACCCGTGGCAACCTTTTGTTCGCGTCAAGGGGGGTGGCACTGCTTCTTCATTAGGGCCTGTGGAGTAAACAATGTAATTGTCCAAGTTGTGATGTATGCCAAGTGGCGAATGTTGTAAGATATTTTTTCAATATATTCCCAGGGGAGTCGATCGACTCGTATTGCGACTAGGAATGTGTGGTGTGTTTTGTTTATGCATTGTTTTGATTGAGCGAGTCCCCAAACGCGTCAGCTCTTTGATGGGGTATAACTCGATTGTATACTTTGTGTACTCTTTTGTTTATGCATTGTTTTTGTCCCTCGCGTCTTCTGAGTGGCGAGTCCCCGAGCGCGAGTAGGACTGACTTATAAGCTAGTCCCCGAGCGTGGTGCCCGACCATATTGGTCATGCTCATGTTGCAGGTTGTGAGTTTGTTGTTTGTAACGCGTCTCCTCCCCTAGCCCGGAGAGCCAGTCGCTTGGCGAGCCCTAGGCAGCTCTCTTACTTGGTGTGTTCCCGAGCCGCATGGGGATTCCCGTTTTGCAGAGTCCCCGTGCGTGGTACTTAACCATTCGAGTCGCTTTGCACGAGGGTGGGAGGGACAGGTCGCTATGAGGAGCGTGTACCGGTTGTTGTGGCCCGGTGGGCCAGTCGGGCTCGATGACTCCAATGGCGGCTCCGGGTTGGCGTTTTTCGTGGACGGCCCAAGGCCTGAATATTTCTGGTGCCCTTGTGCCGCACTACTTAGCCGTGCCGGTCGCTCGACCAGAGGTTGACTTCCGTAAGTAGCGTACTGCTAGTATGTACGAGTGCAAGTGGCACAAGAATATGGCAAGTGGGCACAATTTGTGCGATCTAGATGAATTTCATTATATATTCCGATGGAGTACAATGTGAGGTTCTAAGTATAGAACTTTCTGAGGAGGTTTACATTCCATGGCCTCCCGACCTCCAGTTGGCCGTCACCCCGTATGTCGATGAGGTAGTAGGCATCGTTGCCAAGGACTCGGCCTATGGCGAGCGGTCCCTCCCATGGGGGGAGAGTTTGTGCATGCCCTTCTTGTCTTGGGTCAGTCATAGGATCAGGTCGCCTTCCTAGAAGGTGCGAGTTCGCACTCGGCGGCTGTGGTAGCGGCGGAGTCCTTGCTGGTATATGGTGGTGCGGGAGCGAGCCAGGTCGCGTGCCTCGTCGAGTTGATCGATGTTGTCTTGGCGGGCAACCTCGTTGGCCGCCTCGACGTAGTTGGTGACTCGAGGTGAGTCATGCTCCAGGTCGGTTAGCATTACGGCCTCGGCGCCATACACCATGAAGAAGGGCGTGAACCCGGTTGAGCGGTTGACGGAGGTGTGAACCCCCCATATCACAGAGGGGAGCTCGTTGACCCAGCATCCTGGGGTGCGCTCGAGGGGCACCTGGAGTCGCAGCTTGAGCCCATGGAGGATGCTCTGGTTGGCGTGTTCTGCTTGGCCATTTGACTCCGGGTGAGCGACTGATGCGAGGTCGAGTCGGATGCCGTGTTCTTCATAGAATTCCGCCATGGCCCTCTTGGTAAAGTTGGTGCCATTGTCTATTATGATGCTGTGTAGGTAGCCGTACCGGTAGATGAGTTCGCGTAGGAACTTGGTGGCCGTTTTGCCGTCGTACTTTTTTATCGGCCTGGCCTCGACCCATTTGGTGAACTTGTCGATGGCGACCAGGAGGTGAGTGAAGCCAGATGGGGCCTTCTTGAATAGGCCTACCATGTCCATGCCCTATACGGCGAATGGCCACATGATGGGTATGGTCTTGAGTGCCGATCCAGGGAGGTGCGTCTGGTTGGCGTACTTTTGGCACCCGACGCATCGTTGGACGAGGTTGGTGGCGTCGGCATGTGCGGTGAGCCAGTAGAAACCGTGCCACATGGCCTTGGCGACTAGCGACTTGGCGCCGGCGTGATGGCCGCAGTCGCCGGCGTGAATGTCCTGGAGGATCTTGCGGCCTTCCTCTGGCTGTACATGGCACTAGAACACGCCGGTCACGCTGCGCTTGTGGAGCTCGCCGTTGATGATGACGAAGGATTTGAAGTGGCACATGATCATTCGCGCCTCTGTCTCATTGCTCGGTAGGAGTTTGTGTTCCAGGAAGGCGACGTATGGTGCTGTCCAGTCGCTAGGTTCCACAACCATGGCGACTAAGGCCGGTTCTGGTTGTAGTGGGATCCCGACGTCGATCTCTTTTGCTGGGCTAACCGATGGTTTGTGGATGATGTCGAGGAAGACGCCTACTGGTGGCGCTTGTCGGGTCGATCCGATGGGGGAGAGGGCGTCTGCCTCCTCGTTTTTTCGCCTGTCAATCCACTCGACGGAGTAGCCATCGAAGTGTCCCCCAACTGGTTGGCAGCTTGGCGGTACACGATCATTGTTGGAGAGACGGCGTCGCACGTCCCAGCGACTTGGCCGGCGACTAGGTCGGAGTCGCCATAGCATCGTAGGCGGTTGACATTCATCTCCTTAGCGGCTCGCATGCCGTGAAGGAGGGCCTCATATTCTGCCATGTTGTTGGTACAGGGCTTGAAGTTGAGGTGGAGCACGTAGCGGAGCTTGTCTCCTTTGGGAGAGGTTGTTGTGCCACGTAGAGATAAACAAAACTTTTTCCCTACGCGGTGATCCCAAGATCCAGCTCAGGTAGAAGGCCACGAGGATTACCACTAGAGGCGCAGTTGCGGAATTGATGAAGCATGTCGCTTGATGCAGTGCAGTCCTCGCGATCCGTTCCGGTTCCACGATCCACGATCCGTACTTTCTTCACGATCGTCGAAGTGCTGAACATACAGCACCTCCGCCGGTATCCACACGTACGAGGAGGAGCGCCGGCGATGGACTGCTAGATCTGGTACGGCGGCGACAGGACGGACTGGGGCTAGGGTTTCCAACACATGGAGTGACCTAACCTTGTGCTCTAAGCACCTGCGCCCCAGCTTATATAGGGAGTGAAAGTGGGCTCCACTCACTTGTGGCCCATTCACTGAAAAGGCCTATATTAGCCACTTCAAGTCTCACTTGCTGACTAAGTCCATGTCTCTATTTGGGTCCAACCCAAATAGGTTTCCTGTTTGGGTCTAACCCAAACTTGCTCCCGCTCTTAAGTGTGTGACCGATCAGTTGGTATCGGCTCCTAGCAGAACGTGCCAACTCCCAAGTACCAATAAGTCATGGCGACATACCTTCCAATGCGACTTTCGTCTGAGTCCCTTTTGCCTCACGATATACCTTGTCGGACTATAGGCGAATGATCGTCATCCCTTAAATAGTCCGACTCTCTTTCTCGATCCGAGATAAGTGATTCATCCGACTAACTCTTAGTCGTTTGCCTCGGTTAACACTTAATCCGAGACGCGCATGGCCATTCTTTCCGAATCATATCTTCTGAGAGGGCCCAGAGAATATCTCTCCAGATGGAGGGGCAAAATCCCGCCTTGGTTATTCACATCACGCAGCTTGATTCTCAAACGACCCGAACTCCGCCTTTGTAACTGCCTAGTGACAGAACAACGTTTGCCAGAACCTAAGTCGGAGATCCTCAACTCGGATTGTGCAATAACCTCAGGTCCAAGGATTACATTAATTGAGACATGCAAATGACGACTTGTTCGTTGCATCTCAATATGGGTCAGTCCGACTCGCTAAACTCTTTAGCCGAATCCGTGTAAGTCGGAATAGCATCTCCATGCCCATGACAAGTGGAACCTAGTCATCTGCCGACTTTCACATTGGTCTAAGTTGTGTGTCCGGCACAACCTCAATGACCAAGGACAATTAGTATGAACAACATGAATATGTAGTTCCACAATCAAATCACATATTCGATGATACATATCAGCAGTTCATACATGGACCATAACCTTATGAATACACAGGAATATCATCATACATGATTGCCTCTAGGGCATATTCCCAATAGTTTCCCACTTGCACTAGAGTCAATCTTCCGACATCACATGTCCAGGCATCTGATTCCCATTGCTCTCAGGTGCGCCTCATGCTTCGATTGTGGAAGTGGCTTTGTCAACGGATCCGCAATGTTTGCATCCATGTGTACCTTGTATAACTTGATATCACCTTGATCCACGAACTGGCGAATAAGGTGGTACCGCATGAGTATATGTTTGTTCTTCCGGTGTTGTCTAGGTTCCTTGGCTTGTGCAATAGCACCATTGTTGTCACAGTACACGTCTAACAGATTGGATGAGCCTTGAACCACACCAAGAACCATGAGGAAATTCCTCATCCAAACGGCTTCTTTTGCCGCCTCCGAGGCAGCAATATACTCAGCCTCTGTCGTAGATGGAGACACCGTTTCTTGCTTGGAACTTTTCTAGCTCACAGCCCCTCCGTTTATCACAAACACATACCCGGATTGCGAACGAGAATCATCCGAGTCAGTGAGATAACTCGCATTCGTGTAACTTTTTACACTGAGTTCATCCTCACCTCCATAAACCAGGAACATATCCTTAGTCCTTCTCAAGTACTTGAGGATATTTTTAGCCGCTGCCCAGTGGATCTCTCCAGGGTCAGCCTGGTATCTGCTCACAACACTAAGAGCATAGGAAACATCCGGCCTAGTACAAATCATAGCGTACATGATGGATCCGATTGCAGAAGCATACATAATCGCACTCATCCGACTTCGCTCATCTGTTGTCGAAAGACACTGAGTCTTGCTAAGTTTTACGCCATGGGACATCGGTAAGAACCCCTTCTTAGACGATTCCATGTTGAACTTCTTCAACACTTTGTCCAAATATGTACTTTGACTCAATCCAGTGAGCTGCTTTGATCTATCTCTATAGATCCGGATTCCTAGTATGTAAGTCGCCTCACCTAAGTCTTTCATCGAAAAACTCTTTTCCAATGATTCCTTGGTCTCTTGCAATATCTGGACATCATTTCCAATCAGTAATATGTCATCCACATATAAGATCAGAAAGTTTACTTTGCTCCCACTAAACTTCTTGTATAAACAAGAATCATGATCGCTCTTGATGTAGCCAAACGATTTGACTACCTCATCACAGCGAATGTTCCAACTCCGAGATGCTTGCTTCAACCCATAAATGGATTTCTGAAGCTTGCATACTTTGTCAGCATTAGCCGGATAGACAAAACCCTCGGGTTGTATCATATACACGTCCTCGGTTAAATTTCCATTAAGGAAAGCCGTCTTGACATCCATCTGCCATATCTCATAGTCGAAATGGGCTGCTATAGCTAACATGATCCGAACTGATTTAAGCATCGCTACAGGAGAGAAAGTCTCATCGTAGTCAACTCCTTGAACTTGTCGAAACCCCTTCGCGACAAGCCGTGCTTTATAGATAGAAACATTTCCATCCATATCAGTTTTCTTCTTAAAGACCTATTTGCACTCAACGGGTCTTGCACCGTCTGGCAGATCAACCAAGTTCCAAACTTGATTTTCATCCATGGACTTTAATTCAGATCTCATGGCTCCAAGCCATGACTCGGAATCAGAACCCACCATCGCTTCCGAATAAGTTGTCGGCTCATCACTGTCCAACAGCAATACATCACGAACACTTCGCAATCTAGCCGATCTTCATAGTGTCGGTGCAGTTTCCGGCTCAGGTACCACGTCTGGCTCAACCTCTAAGGCATTTGCCGACTCGCTGCTAGCCAGCATCTCTCGAATTTCTTCGAGATGCACCGTACTCCCACTGAATCCCCGACTGATAAACTCTTTCTCAAGGAAGATACCGCTTCGAGCGACAAACACTTTGCCCTCTTCTCGGTTGTAGAAGTAGTAACCCACGGTTTCCCTCGGATACCCCACGAAAATACACTTATCCGACTTAGTTGTAAGCTTGTCCTACTGAAGTGGCTTGACAAAAGCTTCACAACCCCAAATCTTAAGGAAAGACAAACTTGGCTTCTTGCCAGTCCACATCTCATGTGGTGTCTTCTCTACCGACTTTGATGGTACTCTGTTTAGTGTGAACGCTGCAGTTTCTAGACAATAACCCCAAAATGATAAAGGCAGATCTGTCCGACTCATCATTGATCGTACCATGTCCAACAAGGTCCGATTCCTCCTTTCCGACACACCGTTTCTCTGCGGCGTTCCTGGAGGAGTGAGCTGGGGAACTATTCCACAACTCTTTAGATGGTCATCAAACTCATGGCTCATGTACTCGCCTCCTCGGTCCGACCCAAGAAACTTTATTTTCTTGCCAAGTTGATTTTGTACCTCATTCTGGAATTCCTTGAACTTTTCAAAGGCTTCCGACTTATGTTTCATCAAGTAGATATATCCATATCTACTCAAATCATCAGTGAAGGTAATGAAGTACTCATAACCACCTCTGCTGTCGTGCTCATTGGGCCACATACATCACTATGTACTAGTCCCAATAAGTCGGACGCCCTTTCACAACTCTTTGCAAAAGGTGTCTTGGTCATCTTGCCGAGAAGGCAGGATTCGCATGTCTCGAAAAACTCCAAGTCAAACGAAGTTAGGAGTCCATCATCATGGAGCTTCTTCATGCGTTTCCAACTTATATGACCAAGCCGACAATGCCAAAAGTAAGTCATATTCAGATCATTTGGTTTTAACCTTTTCACATTTATGTTATAGACAGATTCACTATCAAGATTCAAAATAAATAACCCGTCCCGGACGGGTGCAAATCCATGAAACATAGCATTCAAATATAAAGAACAACCATTATTCTTAATATTCGACTCATAGCCCTGTCTCATCAAACATGAGGTAGAAATGATGTTTCGACTAAGCACTGGAACATAATAACAATTATTTAGCTCCATTATGAATCCAGAAGGTAAATGAAGTTGCATTGTGCCGACTTCCAACGCAGCGACTCTTGCTTTGTTTCCGACTCTAATGTCAACCTCGCCTCTTGCAACGCTCCTAGTTCTTACCAGTCCCTGCAACGATTTGCAGATGTGAATGACTGATCCGGTATCATATACCCAAGAACTACCAGGTGCATCAGCAAGATAAATGTCTATAACATTGCAAACAAGCATACCTGAGCCGGAAGTCACACCTCCGCTCTTGGCTTTATCAGCCAGATACTTGCTGCAATTCCTCTTCCAGTGGCCATCTGACTTACAGTAGAAGCAAGTGGATCCGGCTGTAGGAGATGGCTTAGTCCTGAGGAAGCGCTTTGGACTGGGTCCTCCGCCTTACCTCCTGACTTTGCCTTCTTCTTCTTAGTCCAAGAACTCTTCTTGAACTTAGCCTTGTTTTGTACCATCAACACTTGACTAGCACCTTTCTTGAGATCCGCCTCAGCCTGCTTGAGCATCCCATGTAATTCAGTGAGCTTCTTATCCATACCATACATGTGGTAGTTCGATATGAACTGGCCATACGCACTAGGAAGAGAGTTCGGAATTATGTCCGTAGCGAGCTCTTCGCTAATGGGGTAGCCAAGCCTTTCCCGAGACTACACGTAACCAACCATCTTGATCACATGCGGACTTAGTGGACCGCCATCCTTAAGCTTGCAGCTCAACAAAGCCTGAGAGACTTGATACCTCTCAGTCTTTGCCTGAGCCTGGAACATACTTTTGAGGCTTTCGATCATATCGTAGGCCTCAACATTCTCGAACTGCTGCTGCAAGTCCGGTTCCATGTGAGCAAGCATAAGACAGCTAATCTCCGTGGATTCATCACAAATCCGAAGGTAGGCATTGGTGGTTGTGACAGTCGCTTTCTCATCTGGCTTAGCTGGAAGTGGGTTGTCTAGGACACGATCCCTTTTTTCTTGTTTGAGAATAATTCTAAGATTACGATACCAGTTGGTGAAATTAATTCCATTCAGCTTATCTTTCTCTAAGATGGTTCTCAAAGCAAAACCGGAAATCTGAGGAAGACTGCTAGGTGCCATTGATCTACAACATAAAATATGCAAAACACTTAAGACATGTATCCATAAAGAGCAAGCATATTAAACACTTTAATATTTATGCTCCCACTAGAACCAACAACCCTCCGATGGTTACTTAGTGATTCAGGACCCTAAATAAGCAAGTCGACTAGTGAGCTTTAGCATCACCGCTAGCCGTCAAGTGATCTAGGTAGACAACTCCTTGTCAATCGTATCTCATACGACTCCTGTTGGATGGGTGGCATCACATGCTCTGGCTCCCATCCGACTTTTCCCCAAGTCCCACAACCATTGTGATAGACCTGTCTAGATTACCAAGTGCTTCCGTTGTAAGAGTCCGACTCGAACCCACCTAGTCAGAAAGAATTGATAGCACCTCAATTTTTTGAGCCCACTACCAAAAATGTCCGACTTGTGATGGTGCAGCACTGGCGGGGAAACCGACTAGATCTTCTTTGAGGGATTACTTTCTACCAACTATCAAATAGAGGTAAAACAGAGACATAACAATAACAGAAAATAAAGCAATTATAATGTGAAATGGTATGGCTCTCTTCATGGCGATCTCTATCTCCATAAAGCCTGTAATCCGACTCGTGTCAACTCTTGTCATGTGCCGTCTTACACCATGTAGCCGACTTGTACACCGACTTACATGCAATCCGGATTCTCCAAATAGCTACACTAGATAGTAATCCAAATTACACAGAGAATCCGACACGCAGGCCACTATACAATAAGATGAAAACACCTAGGCTCCAGCCGGCTGACAAAATCCGTGATACGCAGATCACGTATGGATTACACACATCACATGCACATAAGCCATACCATTCACAACATCATCCTGCAAAACCAAGTTATGCATAGATACGATATCTACCGGCATTGTGAAACTCACAACGACATCTAAGGCGCTACGACAGGGCCCCACGATTTTTCCGAAAAACGTAGATCTCATCTGCATTCCGGACATGGATTTCGTCATCGGATAAAACTATTTTACCCAAATCCGATCCGGACTCCAATTCGATCAAACCCTTTGATCTTCGATCACTGCATCCGGGTTTATGTGTCACAGTCTACCCCGATGGCGGAAGCCGACCGGTAGGGGTATGTCGTTCCACGACCTTAGCAGTAAGATCACGGAAACCAGATCATCCATTCCCCTGAGTACAGTTGATCCAATCAACTTAGTACAAAACCGATCTATCTCATAGATCGACCACCAAAACTGCAATTAGATCCAATCTAACGCCAACTGCATATAACATATGCGCGATCTCGAGCCTAAAACCAGAAGCTAGCGCTCTGATACCACTGTTGTGCCACGTAGAGATAAACAAAAAAAATTCCCTACGCAGTGATCCCAAGATCCAGCTCAGGTAGAAGGCCACGAGGATTACCACTAGACGCGCAGTTGCGGAATTGATGAAGCACGTCGCTTGATGCAGTGCAGTCCTCGCGATCCGTTCCAGTTCCACGACCCATGATCCGTAATTTCTTCACGAGCTTCGAAGTGCTGAACGTACAGCACCTCCGCCGGTATCCACACGTACGAGGAGGAGTGCCGGCGATGGACTGCTAGATCCGATACGGCGGCGACAGGACGGACTGGGGCTAGGGTTTCCAACACATGGAGTGACCTAACCTTGTGCTCTAAGCACCTGCGCCCCAGCTTATATAGGGAGTGAAAGTGGGCTCCAATCACTTGTGGCCCATTCACTAAAAAGGCCTATATTAGCCACTTCAAGTCTCACTTGCTGACTAAGTCCATGTTTCTATTTGGGTCCAACCCAAATAGATTTTCTGTTTGGGTCTAACCCAAACTTGCTCCCGCTCTTAAGTGTGTGACCCGACAGGCTCATGGTAACCCGGACATGATTCTGTCACATCCCAAAATTCTCCTAATTTTGGAATGTAAAGTTAATAAAATAACTTGGTTGAATTGTTTGACTTTGTTGAAATTTCTCAAAGAAAAGAAACTTTCTGTTATGATTTTCCTTCCTTGAATTCAGAAACTTGTATGAGAGTGGATTAACATGACTATCCAACTTGTTTTCATTTTCTTTTCAACTATTTGATTCTTTAAATATCCAACCATGCTTAGATGATTAAAGAGAGGGAATAAAATGACTTTCCCAATTATGGTGGGGTGATATTCTAATTTCCCTATTTGACCCTTAAAGTCTCTACTTCGATTTATGAAACCATTCCAGATGCTTTTCACCACTTGCTTGAAAAGAGAGAAGATAACATGACATCTTCATTTTCATTGGATGTTAAGAATGTGTTCCTTCATGTTACATGATTGAACTTGTTGTTTTGGGCATTTGTGGCATTGTGTGTTTTGGTTGAGTGGTTAAAATAAAACCCTAAGAAGCTATTTAGAAATATTGCATAGTAGCCATATAAGGCCAAATGCATAAAACCCTATATCCTTTTGATAATACCTAAGTAGCCATATAGGCAAAAAGGCGTGATTGGAGTTTTAGTTTTAGGATTTGTGTGAATGTTTGCAAAAATGAAAATCATGAAGCATTCATAAGCATTCCTTTGCATCCATGCAAAGTTCCCAAAAATTGAATCCAAATCCTAATATCTAGATCCGATAGTTGATTTGCCCAAAATGTTCCTATAAGAAATATAAAGATATTTATAAATAAATCATCTCCAAACTGGTGAAAATGTTACAAATATGATCTTATAATGATCTACGGAATTTTAGAAAAAATTAGAAACAAGAATCATGTCATTTGGAGTTCGTATGCAAAAGATATAAAGAAAATACCAAAATAGAAAAAAAAATAGAAAAAAAAACACAAAAAAGAAAAAATGGGCCACCCGGCCGGCCCACCTCAGCCGACCGAACCAGCCAAATGCACGGGATCGATCCCACCTCCGCTTTAAAAATAATCGTGCGAAAATCTGATTTCTAAACCTATCTCTATTCAAACACTTATAACTTTTTATCTACAACTCCAAATTGACTTCCGTTTGTTTTTACTTGTTCCCTACTCCAAGATCTATCTTCCTATCATCTTAAAAGTCTAAATAATCCATCGGAGCCACAGCTATAACACTTCTCCTTCCCGAAATCCCGAATCTACACCCTACCGAATCGTATTTCGCTTTTAAACCTATCTAAACTTCGTCGGCTGCCTTCGGCTTCAACACGAAAGTTGTAGATCTCGTCGAAATCTTTCAATTCCTACAAACCTCACCTCTTTTCATCCACCACAGTCAGAGAATTTCGCAACGCAATATTTCATATCTGATGGCGTAATTTCAAGATCTACTCGCGCTCGTTTCTTGAAATCCAAATTCCTTTGGTGAAAAGGTAGATCTAATAATCCTCCACAACTTTCATGTTCAAAGTTTTTCGATTTGACATACGAATTTATCTCTCTAACACTGATCTACTTCTAGTCCTTTGTTAGGCAAAATCGGGTCTATTTTGAGCCAACTTCTCTTCTAGCCACCGAATCTTATCCCGACGGTCGAGATTCAATCGTACCGATCAGTTGCCCGTCACTGCCACGTCGTCGTCAAGTCAGCATCTAGTCCCAGTCAGCCTGCACGGTCAACCTGTCCAGTCAGCGGAATATTCTCTGGAATATTCCGTTCGAATTTAAAATTGCAGATTATAGATCTAACTTGTAAAATCTATAGAAAATTCATACTATGTACAAACATTGCAAATGATATACCCCTGGATTCACAAAATTGTGTAGAACATGATTCTGGAATAAAATTCCAAGTTTACTGTATAGATTACTGGCGAATAATTAATTAATATTATTGGCCTTTTAAATCATTAAATTCATAGTAAATAATCTACATACCCAAAAAATATGAGTAATATGTCCCTGAGTTCATAATCTTGCGTAGTTTTTAGATCTGTACTTAGTTTTGTTTGTTGTCAGTACGATCTATTCAGATTTATTAAACTCCATTAAACACTAAATAAATCCTAGAAAAAAGATATATAACTCCGATTAATATGAATCCAATTCCTCCTGGTCCGTATTAATGCCCTCTATCCAGTAAAACTAATAACCAAATTTAATTACACAATTAGGACAGAAGTTGCAACAGAACTACTAAAGTTTTTTTTTTGGTCATCAAGATTTAGTAACAAATACCCTATTGCATTAAATGATCTCCTACATGCATCATATGATCTAATACCATTCAAAGAACTAACATTAAATCATCATGCATGCTTGTGTTCATCATTGTTGTGGTTGTTATGTTTGTAATTGTGTTGATTGGAATTGTTTTGTCCTCGCGTTAGATTGTTCGGAGAGTGCGATTGCTGCAGAAGAATTCAATCATCATCCATAACACAAACATAAGGCAAGTTACACCACTTGTTCATGTTATGTCCCAGTTTTTGACTATGCATGTTTTACTCTTCAAATCTTGTAGTATGCATGTGTAGGTTTTTAGTAGCTTTCTTATTACTATTTTTGCAAGTGCGGTTTTGTAGTATGCCATGAGTAGCTTTATACTTAGGATTTTCCGTCCTAATAGGTTCCCCCTGTTTTTGCTAAGTATTGCTTGCTATGCTATATATATATCAAATACCGTTGGGAGGGTTCGGAAGACTCAAGAATTTTCTAAGTATGATAGCTCTCTCGAGCGAACTTTTCTTCTCCAAAACCCCTTCAAAATAAAACTAAGTTTTCTTCTGGGCGGAATGGTTGTCGGGACAACGAGTGAGATTTTGGTGGAGGACGGCCGCCCAGGAATCAAAGAAGTCTGCCATGTTTCAGAATTCAGAAGCTTCCCGTGCAACCACAATACATATGGGCTCTGTCTTGGCTTAGTACTTAGTGGGAAACCTCACCGGGGTACCAACATTTGGAGGTTCTTGGCACGGTTGGATCCAGCTGGTAGAGGGGCTACTAAGGGGAGGCTTTGCCATGGTCTTGTCTGTAAAAGGACTTGATCGTAGATTGTGGGGAAAGTGCACAACCTCTCGTGAGTATTGCAATCTGATCGATCAGCCGAGTTCACGGAAAAGAACATTTTGAGCATCTGAAGGATGGAGCCTCTGAAAGATCTTCCTCTCTCTTTTCAAACAAAAGTTTTTCAAACCCTATGGCGTGCGTAATATCGCTAATAGGTGGGGATTTGGGAACTTGGTGTGTCATATCCAAGTAACTTGGTGCGTAATATCCAAGTGCCACCTGGTGTGTAATATCCAAGTGTTAGGTTGATTGGGCACTTGGTGAGTAATATCCTCGTGTTCCATTTGACCCTATATTATTTATCAAAGTTTACAAAGTAGGGAAAACTTTCTTCCTCTTTTCTTATTACATTGATAAAATTGGCTTTACGCAAATAAACCCCAGAGCCTACTCTAGCCTTGCATGTAGAGTTAGTCTTGTTCTTTCCTTGGTGTAATTTGCCAATACATTCAAAGTATTGACCAACTCGTTTGGCTGCACGTTTTATGTGCAGAATTTGGAGATCGTTGAAAGGTGCGCTAGGATCACGGGTCTTCACTCAACCTGCCTGTGGCATTGATGGGACTCCAAGTTGTATATTTTTTTTGCTTCTGTTGTAATAATGTAAACTCTGGATTATTCGATTCATGTAATAAAGACTTGTGTTTTACATGATATTTCATCGACTGTGAGTGCTAGCTAATGATCCAGGGACTAGCATGTTAATCACAGGGACTTAGGATCTTTATCGATCCGAGGTCACAAAAGATTCCGAGTCTCACTCGTGATCGATCAGTTGGTATCGGCTCCTAGCGGAACGTGCCAACTCCCAAGTACCAATAAGTCATGACGACATACCTTCCAATGCAACTTTTGTCTGAGTCCCTTTTGCCTCACGATATACCTTGTCGGACTATAGGCGAATGATCGTCATCCCTTAAATAGTCCGACTCTCTTTCTCGATCCGAGATAAGTGATTCATCCGACTAACTCTTAGTCGGTTCCCTCGTTTAACACTTAATCCGAGATGCGCATGGCCATGCTTTCCGAATCATATCTTCCGAGAGGGCCCAGAGAATATCTCTCCAGATGGAGGGGCAAAATCTTGTCTTGGTTATTCACATCACGCAGCTTGATTCTCAGACGACCCGAACTCCGCCTTTGTAACTGCCAAGTGACGGAACAGCGTTTGATAGAACCTAAGTCGGAGATCCTCAACTCGGATTGTGTAATAACCTCAAGTCCAAGGATTACATTAACTGAGACATGCAAATGACGACTTGTTCGTTGCATCTCAATATGGGTCAGTCCGACTCGCTAAACTCTTTAGCCGAATCCGTGTAAGTCGGAATAGCATCTCCATGCCCATGACAAGTGGAACTTAGTCATCTGCCGACTTTCACATTGGTCTAAGTTGTGTGTCTAGCACAACCTCAATGACCAAGGACAATTAGTATGAACAACATGAATATGTAGTTCCACAATCAAATCACATATTCGATGATACATATCAGCAGTTCATACATGGACCATAACCTTATGAATACACAGGAATATCATCATACATGATTGCCTCTAGGGCATATTCCCAATAGAGGTCAGGATGACCCCAGCCCCTGCGCCGTCGGCGTTCTTGGAGCCGTCAAAATGGAGCGACTAGTAGTGGAGGTACGGGAGCTTCTCTGGCTGCTGTGCTTCTTCCCAGTCTGCAAGGAAATCAGCCAGGGATTGTGACTTGATCTCTTTGCGGGGCTCGTATTTGATGTTGTGGACGCCGATTTTGATGGCCCACTTGGCGACTTGCCCGGTCGCCTCGCGATTGCGTATGATGTCCTGCAGGGGCGCGGAGGAGACCATCGTGATTGGGTGCTCCTGGAAGTAGTGTGGGAGTCACCGCTGTGCTCGGAATACCGCGTACACCAGTTTTTGGTATTGCGGGTAGCGCTGTCGTGAGTCCGTTAGGACTTTGCTGATGTAGTAGATGGGGCGCTGTATGGGGCGCTCCTTGCCCTCTTCCGGTCGTTCGACGACCATCACGGCGCTGACGACTCGAGTAGAGGCCGCGACGTAAACAAGCATTGGCTCTTTGTCGAGTGGCGCGGCGAGTAGTGGTGCCGCGAGTAGCACTTCTTTGAGCGCTTTGAGTGTGTTGTCGTCCTCCGCGTCCCATTGGAACGTGGGGTTCTTGCGCATCAGGCGGTAGAGGGGCATTGCCTTCTCGCCTAGTTGGGGGATGAAGCGACTGAGGGCCGCGACTCGCCCTGCCAACTTCTGGACGTCGCGCAGGCACTCGGGTTTCCCGAGTCGCACGATGGTGTCGATCTTGGTGGGGTTGGCCTCAATGCCTCTCTTGGAGACTACGTACCCCAGAAGTTGTCCAGTGGGTACGCCGAAGGTGCATTTTCCGGGGTTCAGCTTGATGTTGTACCTCCATATATTTGCGAAGGTTTCTGCTAGGTCGGCGAGCAGATCGTCCTGGCGGGTGGATTTTACCACCACGTCGTCGATGTAGACATGGATGTTGCGGCCAATTTGGCTTGCTAGACACTCCTGCATGCACCTCTGATATGTGGCGCCTGCGTTCTTGAGGCCGAATGTCATGGCCGTGTAGCAGAACGCGTCGAATGGCGTGATGAACGCCGTCTTCTCTTCGTCTTCGACCGCCATCTTGATCTGCTTATAACCAGAGTAAGCGTCGAGAAAGCACAGTGACTCTGATCCCGCGGTCGAGTCAATGATCTGATCGATGCGCGGTAGGACGAACTCCTCCTTCGGGCAGGCGCTGTTGAGGTTGGTGTAGTCAATGCACATTCTCCATGTGTTGTTCTTTTTTAGAACCAGGACCGGTTTTGCCAGCCACTTGGAGTACTTGATTGGCCTGATGAAGCCTGCGGCTAGCAGGCGCTAAACTTCTTCGGCGATTGCTCGACAACGCTCTTCATTGAAGGGCCGTAGCGACTGCTTTGCTGGTCGCACTTTGGGGTTGGTGTTGAGTTTGTTCTCAACGAGTTTCCTCGGGACACCTGGCATGTCAGATGGCTTCCATGCGAAGATGTCGCGGTTCTCACGGAGGAACCCGATGAGCGCGCTTTCCTATGCGGGGCTCATGTGCGCCCCAATGGTGACCGTCTGGCTGGAGTCGCTGGGATGAGCTCGACGGTGCGGGTGTGCGTGGTTGCCTCAAACGTGGAGTTCATGGAGGTTGGTTTCTTCAGGATGGTGGGGTCGTCCTTGTTGATGTTGCCCACGTATTTCGCGAGCTCCTCCGCGTGGTCGGTCTCCGCGGCGATGACGGCATCAGCGAGCTCGATGCCCTTGTCCTCACATTCCATAGCCATGTTGGGGTCGTCGTGGACGGTGATGATGCCGCTTGGCCCGAGGAGTTTCATCATGTTGTAGGCGTAGTGTGGGGTCGCCATAAACTTTGCGAATGCCTAGCGGCCTAGGACGCAGTGGTAGGGGCTGTGGAAGTTCACCAGCTCGAACACGATCCTCTCCGTGCGGTAGTTTGCTGGAGTGCCGAAGGTGACTGTCAGCGTCACTTTCCCGATCGGGTACGCCTTCCGACCGGGGACAATGCCGTGGAAGGTCGTCAGTGTTGGCTCAATGGCTGCTTCTGGGAGCTGGAGCCTTTTGAACATGTCGAGGTACAAGATGTTGATGGAGCTTCCACCGTCCATTAGCGTCCTGGGCAGCCAGTAGTCGGCCACCTTGGGCCTGACTACCAGAGCGACTCGCCCTAGGTATTCGATCCTTGGCGCATGGTCCTGGCGACTCCAGGTGATGCTCTGCTCTGACCAGTTTAGGAAGCGAGGGATGGCGACTTGTGTCACCGCATTGACGGCGACCGCCCGGGCGAGCACCTTCTTCTCGTGCTTGGTGCCGAGTCCGGTGAAGGTATGTAGCGAGCCGACGGTGGTGCCGAAGCCACCGCCGTTCCCGTTGTCCCGAGGTGGGTTGTTATTGGGGTCCTCCCTTGCACGTCTCGCCTTCTCAATCTCTTTGAGAGAGTGGCAATCGGCGGTGGTGTGGGTGGCGGGTTTTCCCTCCCTGCTGTGGTAGATGCAGGGCTGATTGAGCAGGGCAGCGAGGTCGAATTTCGGCCTCGTCGTATTGTTGGTGCGGTAGTTCCCGCTGTCGCGGTAGTTTCCTCCGTCGCGGTGGTAGTTCTTGGAGTCGCGTTGGCCGTAGCCGGCGTTGGCGACGAAGTCGACTCGCCCGTCCGTGTGGCGCTTTCCGATGATGCGGGTGTTGTTGTAGCGCATGTCGCGTAGGAGCCCGCTGTCGTGGATGCTAGTGCGACGTCTTCCTCCCGACTTGTCGTCGGAGTCTTGGTTGGGGTCCTCCTCCACATAGCGCTTGGCGATTTCGAGGAGGTCGGGGATGTTGTCGAGCGTCCGGTAGATGTAACTACCTCGGTGAATTACGCTCTTAGTTACATGCCTGGATGAACGAAAGTGGTTAAAATAGTACGGTGGCGCCCAGGGCCACTCACGGTAGACCTTTCGGCCGTCCTAACCACTTTCAGAACATCGGGACAAGAACGAGCGGCGTAATCGGCAGGCGAAGGGATCAACTACATACACAAATGAGTATGTATGCAAGCCACATACAACAGTCCTCAGAGCCATTCCATCTAAAAGAAATAGAAATATTGCAACGCCATACGGCAAGATTCAAATATCCTAGATAGAGATAATAATTTAGGATAGCTCCTCATACCACAAACATCAGAGAATCAGGCGGAAGCGGAAGACAAGATCCAAGTACGGATAAGAAGCAAATCGGCATAAGGTGCCACATAAATAAACACATCCCGCCCACAGATCTCATGGATCCCCGTTCCCGGAATCTCTACACCGAATGATCGTTGCCAACTTCATCTGTCTCCTCCACCCAGTATCCATCTTGCGAATACACCTGTTCATCTGAATCAAACAATTTATCGTGTGAGACCCTAGGGGTACTCAGCAAGTCTTTATGCCACTAAAGGGGACACAACCTGGGGTGACACAATTGCAGCAAAAGATAATATCTGACAATTCTATAGATACTCGCTAACCATCCGCCTAACCAATGATAGACAGATGTCCGTTAATTAAGAACAACAGTTATAACAGTATAATTAACAGATCCATCCTCCTCCTCACTTACCACCGAGGAAGCGGACGAACAACCCCCATCATCAGTTGGCAGTTTTATTAACCTTTCCATGAGTATTGCACTATTTACTAGTCAAGTACTTAGTCAAATTAAAAGCGGTACTTTAGTTATGCTTGTCTATGATCGAGAAACCGTGCTCCAAGTCGTCCATAACCACGGACACGGCTTTCAGAAAGATTTACCCTGCAGGGGTGCACGAATAGCAACACACACTCGATCAACCTCGGAAAAACCAAATCAAAACCCAACGAGGCATTCACGACAAAGCAATCACAGGATTCAGAAATATTTCAGGGGGCCACCCCATTAAGCTACCCGCAACGAAGTTGGCCGGCTCCGAGACGGACCCAAGGTTTGTGTGGACGGCGGTAAACGACTGGGAACCCGAAAATGTGACTGGGCTTGTCGATACAGCGAAAACGTGTCACGATCCAAAACAGTACATGTGCTCCTCGCACAATCTTAAATAAAGCAGTAACATGGCATAAGTACAGGATAGTAATAAAGCCCCAAACTAATCGTGGCCCCAAGAAATAAGAATGAATCAAGCTCTGGCTTAGGGGGGTCCATAAGGCCTCCCGGATGTGGATAGTGCGAATAGTCAAGGAACAAGAATCAAGTACTCGGGGTCCTACGGGACACAAGTGAGCATGAAAAAACAAATAGCAGATATTGCTCACCGGTGCCTCTTTCATTAGTTATCCCATTACTACCCAGGTTATGTTGCTTAGGTACCTCGTTATTCATCAGACTCTCACATCCCCTACACATGCTTTTCTACGACTCGCATGGCTCAAGCAACTCCTGTGGTAATGGCTCATGGGATGGGGGAAAAAGCTTCGGTGGGGTTTAAAAGTAAAGGCTATGCAGTACTTGGGGTTCAATTTAATGCAATCGCGACTCAATGATGCGAGAATAAGATAGAGGCAATAGGTACTAAATGTATGCAAGCAAGTGGTAGTGCTTGCCTGGTAGTTCAGTTGAAGCGAGAGATGGATCTGGGTAGTACTCCTATGATTCCTGGTAATTCTCCTACTGGGTGTCTATTCGAAGAAGAACCAAACAAACAAGGGCCAACATAAATAAAGTGCACAAGCATCGGAAGTAAAATGCGTCAAGCAAACAAGCATGCCATGATGAATGATGCACAATTTACATGGCATTACAGTAGCATGGCATGGTGAGGTGTGGAGCACAAGAATAAAGCATTTTATTATCTATTTGGTCCAATTTTGTTGTCATAAACAGTTCAGATGTTTAATATTGACATGATGCATGCTTCAATTCAGAACAAGGACTGCATATATAGAACGGGCTCGTCGCGCTGATTGATTTAGACATATTATTTGCTCAATTTGGAGTTATAGAATTAAAGTTATTAATTTATTAAGAAAGGGGCATTTTATTGTAGTTTTAATCATCTCGAAATTTTAAAGTGCTCAAAAGATATTTTGGAGGCCATATTTGAATTCCTCACATTTTTCTGATTTAAAAACATATATTATTTGTATTATTTGGATTTGTATTTTAAAAGTTATTAAAATCTGATTTGAATTTGATTTTAAACAATTACTGAAAACATTTTTATTTTAACAGAAATGGCCAGGACTTTTTACACCTAGGATATTCCAGCCCAAGCCGCTGACAGATGGGGCCGGCGCAAACTGGGGCCACGCGCGCGGAAAAGTCTTTCTCACCTCGGCCTTAGCTAGCTGCTGCGGTTGACATGCGGGCCCGACGGAGCAGTATGTCCCACGTGACAGCGAGGGGCAAGGGTGGACCACGTGGCGCAGCGAGGGGAGTGCGGGTTGAGGCCTAGAAAGTTGGGGGGTTTTCTTGCAATTCTATACCGAGGCTGACTAGTGGGGTCGCTGGGGCGGCGAGGGACCTAGGCATGATCGACAGAAGTTGCGGGGGGGCTTTTCGCAAAACTGCCACGCGAGCTCTGAACTGAATCTGACGTTGCTCTCTTAATCGCGACGACGACTGACAACGGCGAGGTTTTCCGGCGAGGGTGGCGTCGCAACCACGGCGAGATAGATCTTGCCGTAAAAACGAAAAAGAAAGAGGGCAGCTCCAGCTACGGATCTTGTTCAGGAAGGATCGGCGGCGGCGGGCTGCACTGGTCGGGGCGTCTCGGGGAACAGAGGGGGGAACGGAGGCCTGGCTGCTTGCTGGCGGGGCGGATCACCGGCGGGGGTCACAATCGGGCGGCGCTAGGCACGCGGTGTGGGGGGAAACGGGAGAGGAATGAGGGGGCGCTCACCTTGATCGATTCCCACCGGAATCGGGGCAGGAGGTGGTCAGAGCGGAGGGGGACGGCGGGGCTGCTGCGGTGGGGTTCTGTTCACTGGCGAGGGGCAGCTGCGGGTGAGCTTGGCGTCTCCCAGCGGGCGGAATCGACTCCACGATCTGCGGCGACGCTCCCCGGCGAGTCCCCGGTCACCGGCGAGGGCGGCAACGGCGACGTGGCCCTCAGACTGGCGGCGGCACGCGGAGAAGAGAAAAGAGGGGAACGGAGCAGGTAGCTAGGGTTAGGAAAAAGGCGGCTCGGCGCGAGGATAAGGAGGAGGGGCTGGCGTGCGGGAGGCGTGGGCTGACGCGGCAGACGGCGGAGGAACGGCCACCTGCTCCTCTTTGTCAGAGCAGAGGAGAGAGGAGGGGCGAGACGGCGTCAGACGGAGGGGGAAGAGGAACAGAGCGAGGCGACGGCGCTGTCCGGCTCGAACCGGTACGGGCTGGGAAGGCAAGCTGGGCCGCGGCTGGGGAAGTTGGCCGGGAGAGGCTGCGTCGGTGGGCTGCTGCTCTGGTACTGCTGCTGGGCTGCAGGTAAGGCTCTTCTCCTTTTATTTCTTTTTATTTTATTAACTGTTTTGATTTTTATTTTGTTGCAGGTTCAAACAAACTCAAAAATACCCCTTTTTTGAAAGTTTTTGTAAATTTGAAATAAAAGAGAGAGAGCTGGCTTTGGAGTGAGGTGGGGCCTAGAGGTTGGGCACAAGTTGGTGGTGAGGGAAAACACTACAAGAGAGAGGGAGAGAGGGTGTTAAGATCAAAGGGAAAAATCCCACTTGTTCATACATGAAGGGAGAAAGGGTTTTTGGTTGGGGAACATGGGGATGGTGGAAAAATGGAGAGATTCCACAAATAATGAACCACTAAAACAAAAAGAAACAAAAGGGCTAAAGGTGGTGATGATTGTTGCATGGACCATGCAAGTATTAAATGCCATGTTTTATTTTGTGAAAACAATAATAATAATATGGCATTATTCTTATGCATTCCCAAGAAGTGGAAATAAAGTCCAAGCAAAAGAAATTAGAATTGGCTCCATCCTATCTCCCATGAGCTAGATTAAATACCAAAAGAAATTAAAGGCCCATGGTAAATGGAATGGTGGAATTATAAGGTGGTTAAAGAAGGGTGGTGGAGTTGAATAAAAGATATGCCCCCAACTCAACTTGGGCATTTAAACAATATATCAATAACCAAATACAATATCAAGAGACAAATGCAATTAATAATGCATATGAGAGAAAAACCAAAGAAAAAGGGTTTTATATGATGCTCAAATGCAAGGTGGCATGATGACATGAGCATGATATCATTATGATGCAACAATTATATATAGGAAGTAGCCATTATATTACTAGACCAAGTAGCATTACAATTGTTAGAAAATTAGGGTGCTATAGTATACCCTCTTGATCTTGGCGACCAGGAGTTCGTACAGGCACGCGTTCTTGAAGCAGTGTATCGCCATGTCTGGGTGGATGCCGGAGGCGTTTATCCACAGTTCTTGCCATCTTTGGATCCAGCGGCGAGTCGACTCGCGTTATCCCTGGATGCATCGCGCCAGGTCCTCTATGGTGGTGGCGTGGGTGTAGGAGCCCTCGAAGTGCCTGACGAAGGCGTCCCGCATTTCTTCCCAGGAGTCGATGCTGTCGGCGGGGAGCGTATTGATCCACTGCCGGGTCGCACCCTCCATCATCAGGGGGAGGTAGCGAGCGGCGAGCAGGTCGGTGTGGCCTGTGATTCCCATTGCCATGAGGTATGTGTCCAGCCAGACAGAAGGATCGTACGTCGAGTCGTACTTCTCGATCTCCTTGGGGGCCTTGAAGTTCGCGGGGTATTTTTCCCCGCGAATCATGGGTCCGAAGCATTGCGTCCCAACTCGACTGAGCGAGCCTCTTGGTTCCGGGTCGCCGCGGTTGGTGAGGGTGTGCCGCAGGTCATTGGGCTGGCGCGACTGCCACACCTAGTTGTTGATGATGTTCGTTCGGGCATCGAGGGGCTGCCTATTGGCGGCGACCGTGTTGTTCGCCGGTCGCGGCTCATTGGTTGACAGCGCGGGATTGGCG
Organism: Avena eriantha; assembly: GCA_910589775.1. NCBI lineage: Eukaryota > Viridiplantae > Streptophyta > Magnoliopsida > Poales > Poaceae > Avena > Avena eriantha. Next base: position 140,463,139 of record OU342741.1, on the reverse strand, counting down.
GCCCATGGTTGGTTCGCCAGGGGCTAGGGTGGTGGGAAAACTAATGCGTTGGCCACGGTGGGGTGGCCGCTTGATGCCGCCCTGCTTGCTGATGAGCGGGAGTACATCCGCCCCCACGAGTCGACCCCCGCGGCTTGTTGCTCGACGACCCTAATGACTAGGGCCTTGGCGTACTAGATCTGTAGCGCGCCGTCGCCTTGGACGTCAAGGTTGGCGATCGCGGCATCGGCTGCGACGACGTTGTCCATCGGGGTGGAGTATAATGGTAGCCCGTTGGCGTCACTGGCTTGAGGCGAGATGATGATCCACGGTTGGTTTGGCGGGGCATGCAGCCCATGGGTGGTGGAGGGGCCCCGGTCGCCGGTGCGCCAGTCGGTGGTCTCGCGGGGGTGCTTCCGCCTAGTGGCGCGTTCTTGCAGTATTCGCGCTAGGCGGCGCGCGCGGGGTCGCTTTCGTCGTTGAAGTTCAGGACGCGGCCCTGGACGTTGGAGTTCAGGCGGGTCCTGATGCGGCACTGGTGATAGAGCAACAGCTCCCGCACCGTCTCTCGTTCGAGGAGGTATTTCTCGCGCTCGGCGAGTTCGTTGCGTTGCGCCTCCGTGAGCCGCAGGCGGGCTTGCTCCACCTCCATGGCCATCGCAGTCGGCGGGATCGGCGTGGTGAACGAATCTGGCGGGGCGGTCGTGCTGCCCGCCATGTAGATCGCGTTGAAGCGATTGGATCTGGTGCGAAAATCCTCGGGGGATTCCGAGCCGGAATCGGAGTCGAAGATCCCCAGGATGGAGGCATCCTTGAAGTCCTCGGGGTTGGAGACTCGCGTGATGGAGTCCTCCCGTGATGCAGCGGTGATGGATCCACCGACCGATGCAGGGGTCGCAGAGTCGGCGTTGTCGTTTATGGCGTCGTCGTTGGTGGTGGCGTTAGTCTCGACCGCGTCGCTGGCGGCCGAGTCGTACTCGGTGACGAGGCCCCTGATGGAGCGGACCTGCTCCTCTGAAAGCAAATCACGGTGTGGCGGCGATCCGCCGACGATCACCGTCGTGGCTAGGTCGATCACGCCGGTGAAGCCGACGAAGAGGTTGATGGAGCCGGCCGGCATCACCGTGCCGTGAGTGACCGGACATGATGCCGGGATGTAGCTGCTGGGCAGGATCTGTAAGATCCCGCTGATGGCGATCATGCGACCGGTGGCGAGCGGCCGATCGATCAGCGAGTAGGGTCTCGCCGCAGAACTCAGTCCAGTCCCGCTATGCACCACGGTGGGCGCCACTGTCGTGGAAATGGCCACGGCAGTCGCTGCCACTGGCAGCGATTGAGTGTTTCGTGAGTAAGAGTTGGCGGCCATCTGCAGTGCGAGATGGGGGCGGATGCACATGGGTTTACCTAGGTTCGGCCCCCCGGAGCGTAAAGACCTACTCCTGCTAGATTAGATTACTAGAGAGCGAGTTATAGGGGTGGCGAGCTCGGCAGCTAGGCAGCGAGTCGCTTGAGGGGGGTGTATGATGGAACGTGAGTCTCCAGGATACCCTAGGGAGGTTTATATATGAGGCACCTCGCTAGGGTTTACAAGTTATCCCCGAACAAGATAAGGATCCAGAGGCTTTGACCTAGTCCGACTGGGCTTCTATTATGCTCCTGGGCTTCCAGTCGCTGGGCCTTTCCTTCCTTCATAGTCCAGTCGCCGTCTTTCGGACGCACTTGCAGGCCCTTCGGCCCAATCAGAACGTCCTGCTGGGCATACCCCCTTCGGCATATCCCCATCATGTATAGATGCATTAAAATGCAGATAAATGTCCATCTCTATTATATTTAGGGAAACAAAATTTTAAATTCCTAATTAACTGAGTATATTTAGGAGAAAGCAAATTCCTATTTGTACCATGTTCTAGTCATAACTTCTTTTTGTTTTGCCAATTTACTGATAAAATGAGTGGAAATAACTACTCCATATGTCCTAAAAAAATGATGTCTTGGTTTTCTTATTAAAATTTGGATGTATCTATATATACTAAAACTTGTATAGATATTCATTCAAATTATTTGAAAGAACATTATAATTTTAACTTAAGTGGAGTTACATATACATTAATGTATATGTTAAATACTGGATCTTGCATGTTATCCAATATCTGTTATAGTAAGTTCTGTATTTATATGAACAGATGCATTAAAATAGTGCTGATAAATTAAATTTATCTGTGTAGTCCATCTCTGTTATTTGTTTAGGGAAACAAATTGTTAAATTCATAATACACTGAGTATATATATAGGAGAAAACAAATTCCTATTAATGCCATGTTCGAAATGAATAAAACTAGCTAGTCATAACTTCATTTTGTTTTACCAATTTACTAATAAGATAAATGGAAAGAATTACTCCATCTGTCCTCAAAAAAGGATGTCTCGGTTTTGTTAAATTTTGGATGTATCTTTATATACTAAAACTTGTATAGATTCATTCAAATTATTTGAAAGAACAGTATAAATTTATATAGCAATTATTATATTATATATGTATGCAAACATACATATGTTTTGATGGACTAGTTTGTTCAAAAGCTGGTTAACTTGTGCGCACATGCTACAATTAATCTCTCAACATAGCTCTTTTGTAGTTTGATCTCATGATTTTGGGAGAGTAATTTTCTTTCATTCCCTGACTTCTTCTCTCTACTTGCTAATTCGCAGGAACGAGATAGCGATGTTAGTGAAAGTATGTGGTCTAGGCACACAAAATGCCGTGGTGTGGAACTCGATAGTGCCATCGGGGATGGCATGAGAGGGGACAATCTGTATGCTATCGGTGGCTGCTCGCAACTGGTTGGGCACAGATACTGCAAACATAGAGATGTACCCAGGTTCGGATCCCTCTTGTCGAGGTAACGCTCCTACTCTTGCAAGGATCTACTATCAGAGGGCGAATGCCTAGTACAGGTGATCCTTGAGTTGTTTCCCTAGCTGTTCCTTGCTAGAGGAAGAAGATGGACTACTCAACTTAAGCACTCTAGAGAACTTCTAACTTGTAATTGCCTACATAGAACCCTAGCACTACCCCTCCTTATATACTAGTTGGGGAGGTAGTTTACAAAGTGGGTTCTAGGGTTTACTGTTTGGATCTAGGCTTACAAAATGGGTCGGTTGGACGGGCCCGAACGGTAGGCCCAGGTCTAGTCAAGCCTCCAGTATAGGGGGACAACGCTACAGTGCCCAGCGCCCTTGCTTTACTCATCAGCTGGCTCTTTATCCGTCAGCCGGCTCTTTATCTGTCAGCTAAATCTTTATCGTCAGCCGGAGCTTTACTCATCAGCCTCCAGCTTTGGCACAATTGTCTGGTAGTGCCGACCGGGGGGGCCAGCCTGTCCGGTCAGAGGTGCGCTCAGCAAGGAGCGTCACTCCTACCGTACCATGGCCAGCGGATCCGAGGTGGCCGGGTAGGAGTGGCCTCCCTGTTGGTTCTTCTGGCCACCCGGCTAGACGGGCCAGCCAGGGAAACTTGAATGTGGACCTGGTGGAGATTTCCACCCGGCTGTGGCTCCTTATCTTGGTCCCAGGCGGACAGAGCTCCTTGGAGCTGGCCAGCTAAGCCTGTCTTGGCCTACCCGAGGGTTATCCCGCCAACACTAGTCCCCGAGCATGATAGGACTTCGCCTCATGGATAAGTTCTTGCGTTCTCATTGGTTGAATTTGAAATGATTGGCAATGCAAAAACTTGTGGCTCGTTTTGTCTGGTATTTCTTGTCGTCTACCGGCTGGAGATTCTTCGTTGTTTTCCCGGCTGGGGTTGACTGGCTATGGAGCCGATGGCCCCACCCACAGGGTGTGAGTGGTGACTTCATGTACCAGCTGCCGCATCTAGCAGGGAGATGAATCGCTTGTTTGCTATTGTCATTACCCGCATCATCCAGGCGTGCCACTTCTGGCGCGCGTCGCGTCAGTTTGACCTCTTGGCCTGCCACGGTATTTTTTTGGTAACTGCACGCACACCTCCATCATTGCGGTTCCTTGGAGATCGTGGGCGCGGTTTTCCTCCCGCAGTAACTTCCGTGGGATCTTCTATGGAGGTTGTGTCGGTTCACGCGATCCGCATCGAAGCATCGTGGGGAGGGGAGTAGTTGCTCGCCATGTGGTGGAGTGGGAGTGCAGTTGTCGTGTCTCTTCTACCTTGATAAATAGTGTCGCGGGGGAGCGGTCTCCCCCACTTCATCTTCCTGCGCTCGCTGCCGTTGCCCTCTTTCGCGCTCTGCCTTCTCTCTGTTTACTTGCGCCGCCGTTCTTTGGCCGCCGGCGCAAGCCTTCTTCCGCCGCGACGATGGGTCCGCGCGCTTCCAACATGGCCACCTCCACCGACGAGATTCTACCGGAGCACGCTGGCAGGTGGTGCGGCTCCTACCCGAGGAGCTTGTGCAGAAGTACCGGCAGGGGAAATTCCTCCCGCCGAAGCGCTTGGTGAAGCACTGCCTTGTGCCGGAGGGCAAGCGGGTGCCCAACCCTCGGCCCGGCGAGGCCATCGTCTTCCTCGCCCACTTTGCTCGCGGCCTTGGCCTACCGCTGAGCAGGTTCGTCCTAGAGCTCCTCGTCTCCTTTGACCTCCAGCTCCACTACCTGGGGGCCAACACCGTGGCGATGCTGTCGCATCACGCGGCCTGCTGCGAGGCCTACCTTGGCGTTTGCCTTGATGCCGCCAATTTCTTGAATTTCTTCCACTTCAAGGTTCAGGTGATGGGGAAGGGGGGCCGCTGACGGAGACGGGCTGCTGCGCCATCTACCCACGGCCATCGATGGTGATGCCGCGGATGGACCTCCCGAACACTGTCAAGCTGTGGCAGCGCTCGTACTTCTACGTGCACAACGCCACCGACGTTGATTGGATCAAGGTTCCGATCTTCGCCAACGTCCCCTCCACCCGGAAGGCCTAGAGCGTCCAGCACTTGGGCGCCCAGGAGGACATCGACCGGATGGCCGCTCGGCTGGTGGTGCTGGTGGAGAAGGAGCGGCTCACCACCCGGGACATCCTACTATCCTGGATGGCGAGCCACGTGCTCCCGCTATTGCAGTGGTCGCACAAGATGTTCCACCTCTCTGGCCATCTGGATCCCACCCGGGTCTCCCGACTGGATGTCCCGTTCGTGGCCCTCCGCGAGTGGCTCGCCGCCATCTCAAAGGAGATGCTGGCAGAGGACTAGGAGTTCTCCTGCCGGCCGTACCACCGCGGCCGGCTACCGCCGAAGGTAAGCCCCTCCTCTTCTTCTCTGGGTGGATTTTCCCCAGGGATTTTTGTTTCATGCTTCTTATCTTCCCCTGTTGAGTAGCTTTTTACGGCACAACTAGCAGAGGACGGCATGGGGGACGGAGAACTCCCCTCCTTTTCTGCAGACTTCAAGTCTTTGGAGTACCCACAGATGAAGTCGGAGCGGTTCCCCACCCGGGCCGATGAGGGCTGCGAGTTCCCACCTGGTGAGGAACCTTTCCTTGTCCCTATCAGCCTTGCCCTTCTTGCGCTTAGCCGTTAACTTGATGTTTTGTCTGCTTGTTGAAGCAGCCACGTAGGGCGAGGATGAGGACCCGGCTGAGGTGGCCACAGCCAGGGCCAAGGGGAAATGGGCTTCCTCAACCAGCGTTACCCTGGCTGGAGGTGCCGCGAAGAAGAGTCGCCGCCCACGAGCTGCGTCCGTCACGCCGAGCGTCGCCGGGTACGTGCTCCTATAGCCCTTGCTTGTAGTGGTAGGTTTGCATCTGCTTATCGCGCCCTTGCCCTTCGTGCAGCGAGGCGATGGCCTTGCCCGACTCCGCGACCATCGCCACAGCGTCTTCCCCTCCGCCTGCCATGGCTGAGGGCTCAGCGCCGCCAGCTGTAGCTCCTGAGGCTGTGCCCGCCAAGGCTGCTAAGGACGCGGTGAAGGTGGTGCCGCCGGCTGCACCCGTGACACTGCATCGTGCTAGCGTTGTCTCCTGGATTGCCGATGCGCTCTTGCCTGGGCGAGGTGGCGTGGCCGCCCTCCTCCTGGCCCGATAGCGGGAGATATGGTTCCGCCGCCTACTAGGTGGAAGAGCCGGCGGAGGTGCCGCAGCCGGGGGCCTCAGTGCAGCCGGTGGTGGAGCGGGCAGCTGAGCCCCGGGGGCGTCCAACACAGGCGCAGGCAGCGACGACGACCTCCAGGTCACCGGCTAGACACCAGCCCGGGCCACGCCGCTGCTGGACCCTGCCTTGGCGCAACTTTCTGAGGCGGTTCCCCTACCTCTTGGCCAGGCATGCTACTTGGTCGAGGTGCTGGATTAGGGGCTCGGCCAGGCCAAGGTGTTAGGGGCCTCGTTCGAGGTATGTATCCCTTTATCATTTCTTGTTATCTTTCATTGCCTTTTCCTTCAGCTAGTGCTTTGGTTCTTACTTCCTTCCTTTCCGCAGAGGACTCTCGCTGATGCTGCCAAGGCTTCGCAGGACCTAGGCCATAAGATCGCTTGCTCTACCATGTCCTCTCGATTGCGCGACTTCTCGTGCTTCTTGTTGACTATTAGATACCCTCCTGCAACTCTGCTGGCGGACCGGGATCGGGATGTGGCCAGGCTGAAGGGGGAGGTTTCCCAGCTGGAGGAGTCCAACAGGGCTTGCCAGGACCAGATCGGCCAGCTAGCTGCACACCAGCAACAGATGGAGGTCAATGCCGGCCAGGCCAAGAAGGCGGCCAACATCCAGACCAAGGCACTGAAGAACCTTGAGAAGATCCATGCCACTCAGGCGGAGGCTCTTAAATCGCCTCAGGCCAAGGAAAGGGCGGTGCTGGGGGCACTTTGCCAGATTGCTGTTTGGTCGTCAGTAAGTAGCTTTGGACCAGTTCTGCCCTGCCCCTTACCTTCCACAACTGACACCGATAGTTGTCTCTTCACCGGGTGCAACTCACTACCTTGAGGCGACTGATCAGGCTCTAGCGCGCATCCCCAAGGCGGACGCCGGGTGCGACCTCCATCCGGAGGAGCTGGTGGCGGTCGTCAGCAAGGCCAAGCAGCTACGCACCGCGCCCTTGAGGTTTATGACTATGTCTGGCCTGACACCGACCAGCCGGCCACCATGGACGCTCTGGCTGAGAAGCTCTTCGGCGCCCCTGACCTCATGGATGTGGCGCGGGAGTGGGCGGAACGTGGCGGTGCAGAGATGGTGCTTGCCCTGCTGAAGTCTTGGTATCCGGACGTGGATCTGTGGAGCCTCTCTCGCGGATTCCGCCAAGGGAGCAACTACGAGCAGCTCCGCGCCGACCTTCCCGATATTCGCTCTTGTGGTGTGAATATTGGGAGCTTCGTCCAGCAGGACCGGGACTTCAATGACCCAGCTGGCATAGAGCTGTACCACTTCAGCCCGGCTGCGGCAGATGCTGAAGCTCTCGCTCCACTAGAGACCGCCTCGGCTGACGTCGCTTCCTACAACAAAGCTCCAGCAGATGCCCCTGGTTCCTCCCCCAAGCCCCAGGCCTAATCCCCGGTATGCCGGGAGTATTTGTCGCTGAAAAACTTATTCTCTTTTGTTGTTGGTGAACAATTGTCTTTGTTTGGTACTGAATTCTGGTGGAGGGCATTGCCTCCCCTGTGATATCTCTTTGTGCTCTGTGTTTGCACTTTATGTTTTGTTTGATCTGCACTTGTTGCATGCTTGCTGCTGTGTGGGGGCGAGTTAGCGCACCCACAGGGTGTAGTCCCCGAGGTTCGGGCCGGCCGGAGGATACAGCCGGGTCGAAGCTCCTTTATTTTGCTATTTCTTGCAGGTTTCTGTGTGCGGGCGCGTGAGCGCACCCACCGGGTGTAGTCCCCGAGGTTCGGACCGGCTGGAGGATACAACCAGGTCGAAGCTCCTTAGCCTGCTTTTCTGCCTTCTAGGAGGCTACTAGCCTCCGGTCCTAGTGCTTGTCTTAGAACTTTGGCTCATGCAAAGGCAAAAAACAAGTGTGATGTTTTCTTGGTTAGACAGATCTAAGAGGAATCGTAATATGAAGTTCTCTAGGTTTGAAATCGTGCTTTTTCGCGCTAGGCTGATGACTTTGTCCTTTTTCTCAGTGAGTATTGGCCAGTTTGATGTTGTGCCCTTTTCGGTTGTGAGCCTGAGTCGAAGGGGTAGCTAGTAGGCCTATTGCACGATACTTCGGGTTCGAGCCATTAGCTTCAAGCGAGCGAGCGCAACCGGAACATCCAGACGTTTTTGTGTTCCTCAAGGCCTTTTTGTGTAGGTGTCTTCAAGCTTTCTGCTCTTGCCGGGTCTGTCAGCCGGCTTGCGGTCTACAGCCGGAACCGAAGAGGAGCCCTTAGAGCCACGTACATTACAATGCCGCTTGGAGCACACGGCCATCTAGGCTAGCCGGTGAGTCTTTGGTGGAGATTGCCAGCTCCAGGGTTAAAATAATGCAGCCATGAAAAGCCAAAATTGTGCAGCATGATTTGCTAAATTATTGCGGAGTCCCCGAGACTGTATCGAGGCTCCCATGCGTGTTCATTACATAAAAGTAAGATACATACACTTCTCGTTCAAGTGTAAAATAGGTGAAGCAAGTTTGCGTTCCATGGGCGCTCAGTTTCTTCACTTGAATGGTCCATCTTGTTCTTTTCCGGCTGGTGGGCGTCGATGAGGTAGTATGAGTTGTTCTGCAGCACCTGACTGATGATGAATGGGCCCTCCCAAGGTGGAGATAACTTGTGCATCCCTTTGTTGTTCTACACCAGCCACAGTACCAGGTCGCCCTTGTGGAACGAGACGTTGCGGATCCGGCTGGCGTGGTAACGGCGTAAGCTTTGTTGGTAGATGGAAGACCTAGACAAGGCCCTCTCGCGTGCTTCTTCGAGGAGATCGACGTTGTCCTCGCGTGCTTCCTTGGCCTGCTGCTTTGAGTATAACAGCTTGCAGGGTGCGTCGAACTTGATATCCATTGGCAGGACCACATTCGCCCCATAGACGAGGAAGAATGGGGTGTAGCCGGTGGACCGGTTGGGCGTGGTGCGCGGGTTCCATAGCACAGCCCGCAGCTCCTCTATCCAACATCTGGGAGATCGCATCAGTGGTTCGATCAGCCGAGGCTTGATTCCAGCAAGGACCAGACCATTTGCTCGCTCGCATTGCCCATTGGATTGGGGGTGTGTGATACATTGCAAATGTATCTATAATTTTTGGTGTTCCATGCTTGGTTTTATCTACTTTCTTGTGTTTTGTCCACACTCTGGAGTATTTTTCATATGATTTCTTGGACTAACCTATTAACAAGAGCCACAGTGCCAGCTGCCTGTTTTCTGCTGTTTTTGGTTCCAGGAAAGTCAGAAAATGAATATTCTCAGAATTGGACGGGACAAAAGCCAAAGTTCCTATTTTACCGGATGACTCACGGAGCCAGAATACGAGACGGAGGAGGGCCAGGGCCTGGCCACACCCCCCAGGCGCGGGTCCCCCCAGGCCGTGCCAGGGCATGGTGTGGGCCCCCTGGACGGCCACCGACCTTGCCTCCTTCGCCTATATATTCCCCCGAGGCAAAAACCCTAGATCGTCAATCAAAAATCCACGAAAAGTTCTGCAGCGCCGCCGCCACCGAAGGGGAGATTCGGGGGATAGAAAGTCTCAGTTCCGGCACCCTGCCAGGACAGGGAAGTGCCCCTGGAGCCATCTCCATCGATCTCCACCGCCATCTCCATCGCCATTGCTGATTCCCATGATGAGCAGGGAGTAGTTCTCTCTTGAGGCTAAGGGTTCTACCGGTAGCTATGTGTTCATCTCTCTCTCTATGCATGATCTTATTGAGATCATGAGCTTGTAATCTATAGATCTACCTTTCTACTCAAGTGCTTTAATAGATCTCTCCTCTCCCCATGTGTGTGAAAGTGACAGCGTGCACACCATGGTGGCACTTAGGCTAGAGATTACAAATACTTGTTATGAGTTATATTTGGAGTTAGATGTCTCTATGAAATTGTGGTGTTTGTTGGAACCATCTAGAGCTCAAGGTGACAGTGTGGGGTTATCTAGATGGGAAAGGCTTATTTGAGGTGTGTTGTTATAGCCCTACCATGGATTAGAGTGTCCAACCGGAGATTAGTTCAGCGTAGTATCATAAAGAAGAATATATTTATATGAGAGTGTTCACTAGTGAAAGTATGATGTAGCATCCCATCTGTCTAACATCTGTAATGCTACATGGTCTAATAATAAAATGCTACTTCCTACATATAATTGTTGCATCATAATTATATCATGCTCATGTCATCATGCCACCTTGCATTTGAGCATCATATAAAACCCTCTTCTTTTGGATCTTGTCTCATATGCATTTATTAATTGTATTTGCCTCTTGATATATTGTATTTGGTTCTTGATAAATTGCTTCATGCCCAAGTTGAGTTGAGGGCATATCTCTTTAATTCTTTCCACCTATTAACTTGTCAATTTCATCTCTCTTTGGAATCCATTCTAATACCACCATACATGTATATGTGGGCCCTAACATTTTGTTCTTAGTATTTATTTCATGCCCATCCATGTATAATGTATGGATCCACCAATATTATCCTTGTTTTTGTTCACCTCAAATCTTGTTTTGTTTTCTCTTTTCTTACACCACCACATGCATGCATTTGTCTCACATGCATGCAATTGTGCATTATTGCATGTACATGCAATATAAAACCACCTAATCTAGTCACATGAAATATTAGACCCTTTTAACATTTAGCTTTTCGAATTTGTTTTGGGATCTTGTTGGCTTTTTGTATGTGTTTCAAACAAGGTTTGGGGAATAAATTCAAAACCAAACAAATATAAAGAGGGAGTCCTATCTCTACCATATCACTAACCATCTACTCCACCTAAACCCTACATGCTTACATACATATACTGGCTAGCTATCTCTCTCTCTCTCTACACCTAGCAAAAGCCCTAGCTACTCTCACCTCCCCTTTCACTTTTATTCTAGACCGAGCCACCCCCTACCCAAAACCCTAGCCGAGCCCCTTCCCTCTCTCTTTCTCTCTACCATCGCTGCTAGGACACCCCACCGAGCCGGCGCCGTGTCCCACCTGGTCCTATCCGGCAGAGAGCTCCAGCGTGCGCCCTGTTTCTCTTCCTCCCTCTCCATCCCGTGCCAACCTGCCTGCCCATGCCCATCGCATGCCTCTCCCCTTTATCTTTCTCCTTCTCCCTGGCATAAAGCAAGCCCCAGCTGCACCTCTCCAACCCCCAGATCCCCAGTTCGTGCAGCCCAGCCTTGGCGTCGCGGCGCGGTACCAGGAGCGGCAGGCCGAGCCCGTCCTCACGTCGCTGCTGCCGTACGTGCACCGCCGTCCACCATCCTCTCGCCGTCGACGTCGTCCACCACGCGCAGCTACGTCGCCGACGACCTTCCCAGTGAGCATCGCCACCCTCGATCCCCTGTCTCGCCTTCTTCCGTTCGCCAGCACGCGCCGATGCCACGCCCGCGCGCGCATGATAGCGGCACATCGCGTGTAGACAGCGGCAACACACAGCAGTAGCAGCAGCAGACACCACTTGGGGCCCCGTTCTTCGAAGAATTGCGGCCGCTATAGTCCTCTCTAGGCCAAACCACCTGAGCGAGTATTGTAGCCAAGGGCTCCCTCTTCTCCTTTTGTTTTTGCGCCACTGTGGGATTTCGCCTCCGTTTGGTCGCCACCGTCGTCAGAAAATGACCAGATCCGCCGCCAGCACGGCCTCTTTTCCGTCAGTGAGCAGCAGCAGCAGCGTCGGAAACCCCCTCTATTCTTCCGCAGTTTCCGGTCGCTCTGGTCCGCCTCCGTGCGAGCTTGCTAATCGGAAGTTGTAGCCCGCACAACCCTCTTCTGCTTTCCTTTTTTCGGCATGGCAAAATTCACCGCCGTTTACTCGCCATCGTCGTCGCAACTCCAGCCCGAGCTCGCAGTTTTCCTGCCGGCGACGTGCAGTTCGTCAGTTCGGGCGCAACAGTTTTGCAGAGGAGTCCCCGCAAGTTTTTATCGATCACGCGTCGGTCCCTCCGCAACCCTGCTAGGCCCACCAGTCAGCCCCTCCCCCGTTTTGCAAAAAGGCACCTCCACTTTTGGTCCAGCAACCCGCGCTCCTCGGATCGCACACGTGTCAGCGTCCGATAGCCGCGCGCACGCTGTGGCCCCGCCGCCCGGAGGCCCACCAGTCAGCCTCTGTGGCTGGGATTCCCCCCGGTGAGAAAAGGCCGGACCAGGCCACTGCGCCAGCTGGCGCTGACTCAGCACTGACCCCGCGCGTCAGTGACTCGGGCTAGACCCACCTGAGTACAAAAAGTTTCTGTGAGCCTTTTCCAAATAAAAATAATTCCAGAAAATGCAAATATGTTTTTAATATCTAGAAATTAATAACTTTTTATTGACATTTCCAAATAATACAAATAATATATGTTTTTGAATCAGAAAAATGTGAGAAATTCAAGTATGCCATTCAAAATAATGTTTGACTAATTTAATTTTTTTCGAAAATTGTTTAATTGCAATAAAAATGCCTTTTCTTAATTAATTAATAACTTTAATTCTATAACCCCAAATTTGATAAATAATATGTCTAAATCGATCAGCGCGACGAGCCCGTTCTAACTACGTATTCCTTGATATGAATTGTAGCATGCAACATATAAATATTAAGTGGACAGAAAGTGTTATGGGACCAAAACATGACTAAAAACTTAATAAATTGATTTATTCTTGTCCCCACACCTCACCCTTGCCATGCTACATTATTGCCATGTAAATAGTGCATCATTCATCATGGCATGCTTGGCTGTTTGTCGCATTTTATTTATATGCTTGTGCACTTTATTTGTGTTGTCCCTTGTTTGTTTGGTTCTTCTTTCGAATAGACGCCGAGCAGGGGAATTATCAAGAATCCCAGGAGTACTACCCCGATCCATCCCTCGCTTCAACTGAGCTGCCAGGCAAGCACTACCACATGCTTGCATACATATAGTGCCTATTGCTTCTATCTTATTCTTGCATCGTGGAGTCGTGAATGCATTAAATTGAATCCCAAATACTGCATAGCCTTTACTTTTAAACCCCACCGAGGTTGTTCCTCCATCCCATGAGCCATTACTACAGGAGTTGTTTGAGCCATGTGAGTCGTAGAACAGCATGTGTAGAGTATGTGAGTGTCTGATGGACAACAAGGTACCTAAACAACTTAACCTAAGTAGTAATGGGATAACTAATGAAAGAGACACCGGTGGGCAATATCTGTCATTTCGTTTTTATGTCCACTTGTGTCCCGTAGGCCCCCGAGTACTTGATTCCTGTTCCTTGACTATTCGCACTATCCACATCCGGGAGGCCTTATGGACCCCCTGAGCCAGAACTTGATTCATTTCTATTTCTTGGGGCCACAAACTAGTTTGGCGTTTTATTTACTATCCTGTACTTATGCCATGTTACTGTTTTATTAAGATTGTGCGTGGAGCACCTGTACTGTTTTGGATGCGTAGTGTTTTCGCGGTATCGACAAGCCTAGTCACATTTTCGGGTTCCTAGTCGCTTATAGCCATTGACACAAATGTTGGGTCCGTCTCGGAGCCGGCCAACTTCGTTGCGGGTAGCTTAATGGGGTGGCCTCCTAAAATATTTTATGAATCTTGTGATCGCTTTGTCGTGAATGCCTCGTTGGGTTTTGAGTTGGTTTTTCCGAGATTGATCGAGTGTTTGTTGCTATTTGTGCACCCCTGCAGGATAAATCTTTCTGAAAGCCGTGTCCGCGGTTATGGACAACTTGGAGCACAATTTCTCGATCATAGACAAGCATAACTAAAGTACTGCTTTTAATTTGACTAAATACCTGACTAGTAATTAGTGCAATACTCATGGAATGGTTAATAAAACTGCCAACGGATGGGTTGTTCGTCCGCTTTCTCATTGGTAAGCGAGAAGGAGGATGGATATGTTACTTTATACTATTTTAACTGTTGTTTCTAATTAACGGACATCCGCCTATCATTGGTTAGGCGGATGGTTAGCGAGTATCTATAGACTTGTTAGTTATTATCTTTTGCTGCAATTGCGTCACCCCAGGTATATGTCCCCTTTAGAGGCATAAAGACTTGCTAAGTACCCCTAGGGTCTCACACGATAAATTGTTTGATTCAGATGAACAGGGGTATTCGCAAGATGGATACTGGGTGGAGGAGACAGATGATGTTGGCAACGATCAATTGGTGTAGAGATTCCGGGGATGGGGATCCGTGAGATCTGTGGGCGGGATGTGCTTATTTATGTGGCATCTTATGCCGATTTGCTTCTTATCCATACTCGGATCTTGTTTCCCGCTTCCGCTTGATACTCTGTTGATTGATGTATGAGGAGCTATCCTACACTATTATCTCTATCTAGTACATTTGGATCTTGCCGTATGGCGTTGCAATATTTCTATTTCTTTTAGATGGTATGGCTCTGAGAACTGTTGTAAGGTAGCTTGCATACATACTCACTTGTGTATGTATTTGATCTCTTTGCATGTTGCCTACGCCACTCGCTCTTGTCCCGATGTTCTTGGAAGTGGTTAGGGCGGCCGACGGGCCTACACGTGGGTGGCCCTGGGCCTCCGCTATAAAACCCTTAACCACTTTTGGTTCATCCAGGCTTGAACTTAGAGCGTAGTGTCCGAGGTTGTTACAATTGGTATCAGAGCCATCCCGCCCTTCAGGGTCTCAGCCAAATGGTCGTTGTCAGTCTAGAAAATATTTTGGTAGTTATGTATACTAGGGAAAAACAAAATGCGAGAGTAGGGCTGCTTCCATTTTTCTTCTTACCCACCCACCCACCCTATTCTGGTAAGGAAGTGTAACGTTTTCAATCCTCTTCTAAAATTCAAACTAGGATTCACGTGTTCTGGGTTCCGTAGTACCATAGGTTGTGTGTGTGTGTGTATAATTCCTTGTCTTTCTGTTGCATCCAACTTGTTATCGCTATCTGCCTTTTGGTTATCAACTATTGGTAAATTCCATACCGGCAGGCTTTTGTAAACCGACGCGATCTATTTGATTCGTTGTAAACCGATGCGATCTGTCTTACTCTTTGTTATCCGACGCTATCTTGTTTGGGGTGTTTGTTTTCCATAGTTGCTAATCTTTAGGTTCATCTTAAGAAGGAAGAGAGTCGGGATTTGTGTTTTACTTATTCATGTGCGGAGTAATGATTTGAGTGCGGGATGGAGTCACGAACATACCACTACTTTTATCATTCGCTCTTGTATATTGAATTAGTAGAGTTACTAATTTTGATTCGTTAAGTGGTTTTATGGACATAGTGGTATTTTAATGCCAAAATTTGTGGAATTTTTTCTTTGATAGCTTTGTGTACCACGCTCCTTGTTCAGTCGTGTGCAATATGCTTACTATCTTCTAGGTTCTTTGAACTTTGTTGATATCTTAATATCATCTTAGTAAATTGTATCCTTTAATCTTGGTTAATCCCATTTTGGTACTATTTTGGATTCTTATTATTCTCCATTATGGTATTGACTTGAGTTTTATATCAATCCCGGGATGGCACCACCACGCCGCACTGAGGAGGACATACCACCTGAACTAGGGGTTGCGTTGGCAAGTATTGCTAATGCATTAGGATCAATGCAGTAGAACTAGCAGTGCTTTGAAGAAAGTGTCAGGAGGAATGAGTTTGTTCCGCTACCTCCACCTCCCAAGCGAGGAGACATCAAGGGTTTTCTGAAGTTCAACCCGCATCACTTTGAGGTGTCTGATCAGCCACTGGACGCTGATGATTGGCTGCATGAGATGTCAAGGTTGCTGATGACTGCTGATGTTCCTGAGCAAGAATGGGTAAAATGTGCCACTCACCTTCTGAAGGGAGACGCAGCTCTATGGTGGGAGAATTACCTAAAGGCAAACCACTCTGGTTTTTAGCCTACTTGGGAGCAGTTCACTGGGGCTTTCAAAGAGCAATACCTGTCAGAAATTGTCATGGAATGGATGAAGGAAGTGTTTCTCAACCTCAAGCAGGGCAATGACAATGTCAATACCTATATCAGAAATTTCATGAATCTTTCTTGGTATGGTGGCGATGAGATCTCTGATGACAAGAAGAAACAAAAGAGGTTCAGGCAAGGGCTCAATGCATCTATCAAATATGCAATCACTCATGCAAGGCCGGGGTCTTTTCTGGAACTCCAACATACAGCTCTGCAGGAAGAAGCCAGTAGGCAAGTGTTCGAGGAGTCCAAGAAACACAGTCGTGACGCAGCAAGCTCTTCAGCTATGATAGCTCCTTCTAAGCGCCGTGTGGGTTCCTAATACCGCACCGCCGCTCCCGTCTGCACCAAGACCTTCAAGTTACGCGGCAAGGCCACCAAACTCCTTCATCGCTGCTCCTAGGGGCTACAACCACAACTACCCTAGAGCGCCTGGTGGAGTCCCTGGCTATGCTGCTCCACGTCCACCTGGTGCTTGCTACACTTGTGGGAACACTGGGCATCAACACTGGAGTTGTCCCATGAACAACAAATCTCTTCCTCCACCACTTCCAAAACCTGCAGCAAGTTCTTCTATGGTTCGTGCACCTCCACCGCGGGCTCTCAACATCAACACCAAGCCTGGGGCCACTTTTGCTCGTGCCAACTGTGTCAACGTCCCTCAAGCCAAGCATGCACCTGGAGTTGTGATGGGTATGCTTCCTGTTAACTCAGTTCATGCACGAGTTTTGTTCGATTCTGGTGCATCGCATTCTTTTGTTTCTCACAAGTTTGCAAATGAGAATGAGTTAGCAATGGATGCGCTTCCTAAGCACTTGATGGTCCTTTCTCCTAGGGCAACAATGGCATCTTCGAAAATCAGCCATGGCAATCAAATTGAGATTGGTGGCTCTTTGTTCCTGGCTTCCTTAATCATTCTGGGCAATTCTGACATTGATGTTATCTTGGGCATGGATTGGTTAACAGCAAATGCAGCTGTGATTGATTGTGCTGAACGCTCGGTTTCTCTGAAATTCCTGAAGGCCATATAGTCTATTCTCCAAGTCTGACTCCTGCAATTCAGCTTTTCTCTTTGGCGGCTCTGAATGATGATGCTATGGATGATATTCAGAGTGTTCCGGTGGTCCGTGAGTTCCCAGATGTTTTTCCCGAAGAATTACCAGGTATGCCTCCTGACCGAGAGGTCGAGTTTGTGATTGAGCTTGAACCTGGAACCGCTCCTATCTCCAAGCGGCCTTATAAAATGGGTCCTGCTGAGTTGGCTGAACTCAAACGTCAGCTTGATGAACAAGAGAAGTTGGGTTTCATTCAGCACAGTACTTCTTCTTGTGGTAGCCCAACCATCTTTGGGAAGAAGCGAGACCACACTGATAGACTTTGTGTTGACTATCGGGCTCTCAATGCTAAAACAATCAAGAATAAATATCCCCTTCCGCAGATTAATGATCTCTTCGATTAGCTAGCTAGAGCAGTGGTATTCTCCAAGCTTGACTTGAGAAGTGGTTATCATCAAATCAAGATTCGCAAGGAAGATGTTCCCAAAACAGCTTTCACCACCCGCTATGGCCTGTATGAGTACACGGTCATGTCCTTCGGTCTCACCAATGCACCTGCCACCTACTCGAGGCTTATGAACTCGGTTTTCATGGAGTATCTTGATAAGTTCGTCGTGGTCTATCTAGATGACATTCTAGTCTATTCTAAGTCAAAAGAAGAACATCAAGAACACCTTCGATGTGTCCTAAACAAGCTTCGTGAGAACCGCCTGTATGCAAAGTTCTCCAAGTGTGAGTTCTGGCTGCCTGAAGTCACCTATCTGGGTCACGTCATCTCTGTTAAGGGCATTGTCGTCAACCCAGAAACTGTGCGGACAATTGTTGAGTGGCTTCCACCCAAAAATGTCAAAGAAGTCCGGAGTTTCCTGGGTTTGGCTAGTTATTGCCGTTGCTTCGTTCATAACTTCTCGAAGATTGCGAAGCCTCAAGAAAGGCAAGAAATACTTTTGGTCTCCTGCATGTCAAGCAAGCTTTGAAACACTCAAAGAGAAGCTCACTTCCACACTAGTCTTGATTCCTCCAGATACATCAAAGCCTTTCCAGATATTCTGTGACACCTCATTGCAAGGATCGGGTGCGGTCCTCATGCAAGAAAAGCAAGTCGTTTCTTATGCTTCCCGTCAGTTGAAAACTCATGAGCTCAGCTATCCTACACATGACCTCGAACTCGCAGTAGTTGTATTTGCTTTGAAAGTATGGAGGCACTACTTGCTTGGCAACCGTTGTGATATCTTTTCGGATCACAAGAGTCTGAAGTATATCTTCACACAACCTGATCTCAACCTTCATCAGAGGAGGTGGATTGAAGCAATTAATGATTTCGATCTGACCATCAACTACACTCCTGGCAAAGCTAATGTCATGGCCGATGCTCTCTGCTGAAAAGCTTATGTCAACAACCTCATGGTGGAAGAACAACAGCCTCTCTTGTGCGAGGAATTCCGCCAGCTCAACCTTGAAATTGTGGATCAAGGGTATCTTCTGAATCTTCTGGCAACCCCTCTCTTGCAAGAAAAAGTTCGCTCCATTCAACTTGGTGATCCTTACACCAAAAAGATCATCTCCAACATTCAGTTGCCGAAGTATGAGTCCGTCCACGTCGATGACCAAGGCACTCTATTCTTTGAGCACCGGATGTTCGTTCCGAAGCATCCAGGTTTGAGAGAGCAAGTTCTTAAAGAAGCTCATGATTCTGTTCTTTCTATCCACCCTGGCAGCACTAAGATGTACATGGACTTGAAAACACAATATTGGTGGCCTGCATTGAAACGATATTGTGCCAAGTATGTCTCGGAGTGTGATGTCTGCCGCAGAGTTAAAGCCGTCCATCAGAAACCTTCCGGTCTTCTACAGCCATTGAAGCCTCCGGAATGGAAATGGGAGAAAGTAGAGATGGACTTCAGAACTGGTTTTCCAAGGTCGCAGAAAGGCAACAATGCAAACTTTGTTGTCATCGACAGGCTTCGTAAAGTGGCTCACTTCTTTCCCGTCAAGGAAACAATTTCAGAAATTCAGTTGGCAGAGCTCTATATCAACAGAATTGTCTCTCTGTATGGGGTTCCTCTTGAGATCAGCTCAGACCGTGGAAGCATCTTCACTTCCAAGTTCTGGGGAAGTTTCCAAAATGCTTTGGGAACAAAGTTGAACTTCAACACTGCCTATCTGAAGGGTAACGGGTAGGCTACACTAGCGTAAAATCAAAAATTTCTACCGCGTCAACCAGGAATACTATTGTCATAGATCACGGGATTACCGCTAGACGCGCAGGTGCGGAACTCGATGAAGCACGTTGCGGCAGTGTAGATGTTCTACGTCTCCTCCTCGTCCTCGTCCCACGAGCAGCTCCCCTTTGCGCGGCTCGTCCAAGTGCTACAGATGCAGCACCTCCGAGGTATCCACACGTCCGGAGTGGAAGTCGTCACACGCCAGACTGCTAGGTCTGCGCGTGCAACACAGGCGGAAGAGGAGTGGCGGCTGGGTGGAATGCTCTCTCGTTTTCAGCTCGCCCCACTCCCTCTTATATAGGCATCCCTGGTGGGCTTCTACATTAGCAGCCCATTAGCAGCCTAAGCCTGGTCTAATTCGGATCCAATCCTCATTAGGCTTCCAGCCCCTAAAGTGTGTGACCCTATAGGTTCATACACGTATAGACATGACGCGAGTACACTTGCTCCGTCAATAGTTGGTAGCGGCCTCTAGCAAGACGTGCCAACTCCTAAACGCATATAAAGATCATTCGGACGAACCATCACAAGGTTGAGTACATGTCTTTCCCTTTGCCTCACGATATTTGGTCTAGCTCTAAGCTGACCTCTCTTTCTCGATACTATGATTCAGAATCCCTTTACTAGGTTAACTCTTAACCATATGTAGCACGGCCATGCATTTCTGGATCCGATCACTCGAGGGGCCCAGAGATATCTCTCTCAAGTAGAGAGGGGCAAATCCCATCTTGATTGACCGATGCCTTGCAGCATGTATCAGGACAAACCCGAAAGCTACCTTTATAACTACCCAGTTACGGAGTAGTGTTTGATAGCCCCAAAGTAGGTCGATCCACATCTCAAGTACATGCGACAATCTCAGGTCTAAGGACAAAACGTACACGATGTGTAGAGAGAGCTGCAAGTATTATTGCTAGTCTCATGTTGGGTCAGTCCAACCCCATGTTCATAACATGTGTCCACATCATTGGTTTGACATCTCCATGTCAATGACTTGCGAAACATAGTCATTAACCAATCGATGTGCTAGTCTAATATTCACGTGTGTCCTCGCATGAACTCCGACTAGGGACAATTATTAGATAACCATACAAGTAAAGAGTTTCACAAACAATTCACATAATTGCCAATCAATACAAGTTGCCTGGTATATGGATATTCAAGGAACATTATAATAACTCATGGATACACATGAAATACAATCATCTCTATGATTGCCTCTAGGGCATATTTCCTTCAGTCTCCCACTTGCACTAGAGTCAATCTAGACAGTATCTAATACCTATTGCTCTTGTGTGCGCTTCATGCGCAGGCTGCGGGAGTGGCTTAGTCAAGGGATCAGCAACATTTGAGTCCGTATGTATTTTGCATAACATGACACTACCTTCATCAATGAACTCACGAATCAGATGGTAGCGCATGCGAATATGTTTGTTCTTCTGGTGCTGTCTAGGTTCTTTGGCTTGTGCAATAGCACCATTGTTGTCACAATAAACGTCCAAGGGATTGGACGAGCCCTGAACCACACCAAGAGCGATCAGGAAATTCCTAATCCAAACAGCTTCCTTTGCAGCCTCCGAGGCAGCAATATATTCAGCTTCTGTTGAAGAGGAGGCCACTGTATCTTGCTTGGAACTTTTCCAGCTCACAGCACCACCATTCATGACAAACACATAACCTGATTGCGATTTCGAGTCGTCTGAGTCATTAAGGTAACTCGCATCTGTGTAACCCTTTACACTGAGTTCAACCTCACCTCCATAAACTAGGAACATATCCTTAGTCCTTCTCAAGTACTTAAGGATATTCTTTACCGCTGTCCAGTGAATCTCACCTGGATCAGCCTGGTATCTGCTCGTAACACTTAGAGCATAGGAAACATCTGGGCGAGTACATGTCATTGCATACATGATGGATCCAATAGCCGAAGCATATGGAACCCTACTCATGCGTTCTCGCTCATCAGTGGTCGAAGGACACTGAGTCTTGCTGAGTTTAATGCCGTGAGACATGGGCAAGAACCCCTTCTTAGCCTCTTCCATGCTGAACCGTTTCAACACTTTGTCAATGTACGTACTCTGGCTTAATCCAATTAGCCTCCTTGATCTATCTCTATAGATCTTGATACCCAGAATATATGCCGCTTCTCCCAAGTCCTTCATAGAAAAACTATTTTTCAATGAGGTCTTAACAGACTCGAGCATAGGAATGTCATTTCCAATCAATAATATGTCATCCACATATAAGATTAGAAACACAAGTGATTTCCCATTTTCTTTCTTATACACACAAGGTTCTTGTTCGTTTTTGGTGAAGCCAAACTCCTTTACAACTTCATCAAATCGAATGTTCCAACTCCGAGATGCTTGCTTCAGCCCATAAATAGACTTTTGAAGTTTGCATACCTTTCCAGCATTGTTTGGATCGACAAAACCTTCGGGCTGCATCATATACACGTCCTCAGAAAGGATTCCATTTAAGAAAGCCGTCTTGACGTCCATCTGCCATATCTCATAATCGAAATGTGCAGCAATGGATAGAATGATCCGTATAGATTTAAGCATCGCTACGGGCGAGAAAGTCTCGTCGTAGTCAACTCCTTGAACTTGTCGAAAACCTTTTGCAACAAGTCGAGCTTTATGGATGTGAACATTTCCATCCATATCAATCTTCTTCTTATAGATCCACTTGCACTCGATGGCTTTAAAACCATCAGGCAGGTCAACCAAGTTCCAAACTTGATTGTCTCCCATGGACTCTATCTCGGATCTCATGGCAATCAGCCATTTCTCAGAGTCTGGGTCCACCATCGCTTCTGCATAGGTCGCAGGCTCATCATTGTCTAACAATAATAACTCTCGCGCTTCGCGGAGCCTCGCCGACCTTCGTGGTTGTGGTGCTTCTATTGCCACGGGTTCCTCAACTTGTTCTGCTACAATAGCATCACTCGTAGAAGCATCCCCGACTGGCTCATCTTGAACTTCTTCAAGTCGCACCGACCTTCCACTCGTTCCCTTTGTGAGAAACTCTTTCTCTAGGAAAACACCGCTACGAGCGACAAACACTTTGCCCTCTTCTCGGTTGTAGAAGTAGTACCCTAAGGTTTCCCTTGGGTATCCCACAAAAATGCACTTATCCGATTTGGGTGTTAGCTTGTCTGACTGAAGTCGCTTGACAAATGCATCACAACCCCAAATCTTTAGAAAAGACAAACTGGGATTCTTTCCAGTCCACATCTCATATGGTGTCTTAACTACGGATTTAGATGGTACCCTATTTAGTGTGAAAGCTGCTGTTTCTAGCGCGTAACCCCAAAATGATAATGGTAAATCCGACTGGCTCATCATCGATCGAACCATGTCCAACAAAGTTCGATTACGCCGTTCAGAGACCCCGTTTCTTTGAGGTGTTCCGGGCGGCGTGAGCTGTGGAACAATTCCGCAACTCTTAAGATGATTGCTAAACTCGTGACTCAAATATTCGCCTCCGCGATCAGATCGCAAGGCCTTTATTTTCTTGCCACGTTGATTCTCTACCTCATTTTGAAACTCTTTGAACTTTTCAAAAGTTTCAGACTTATGCTTCATCAAGTAGACATAGCCATATCTACTGAAATCATCAGTGAAAGTAATGAAGTAGTGATATCCTCCTCTGGCTGTCGTGCTCATTGGTCCACATACATCAGTATGTATGAGTTCCAACAAGTCTGTCGCTCTCTCGGGAAACCCCTTGAAAGGCGTCTTGGTCATCTTTCCAAGTAAACAAGCTTGACATGTCTCGTATAATTCAAAATCAAACGAAGTTAGAAGACCATCACCATGGAGCTTCTTCATGCGCTTTTCACTTATATGCCCCAAACGACAATGCCATAGATAGGTAGGACTCAAATCATTTGGCCGAAGCCTTTTAGCACTAACATTGTAAACACATGCATTATCAAGATTTAAAATAAATAACCCATTGACAATGGGAGCATCAGCCACAAACATAGCATTCTTAGAGATTACACAACCATTGTTTGTACTCGCGAATGAATAACCATCCCTCATCAAACATGAAGGTGATAAAATGTTTCGACCCATACTAGGAATGTAATAACAATTATTCAACTCCATGATAAATCCTGACGGAAGGTGAAGTTGCATGACGCCGACGAACAATGTAGCAACCCTTGCTTTATTTCCGACGCGAAAATCCACTTCGCCTTTTTGCACTTCTCTAGTCCTTATTAGCCCCTGCATCGAATTGCAAATATGAGCAACCGATCCGGTATCAAATACCCAAGAGTTAACATAAGAATCTGCGAGAAAAATGTCCACAACATTTACAACAAGTGTACCTGAGTGGGAAGTACTCTTACTTCCACTTTTCTTCAAAGAAGCCTGGTACTTGCTGCAGTTCCTTTTCCAGTGGCCATATTCGTGACAAAAGAAACACTCAGTGTCTCCTGCAGGACCAGCCTTTTGCTTGGGTGCAGGGTTTGGCTTAGGGATCGTATCCTTAGCCTTGCCCTTCTTCTTCTGCCAAGAAGTGCCCTTTTTCTTGAAGCTAGGCTTGTTCTACACAGCCATCACATGGCTATGCCCTGCACACTTCTTAATGTCACATTCTGCTGTTTTCAGCATCCCACATAATTCATTAAGGCCCCTCTCCACCCCATGCATATGGTAGTTCGAAATGAAATGCCCATAGCTAGATGGAAGAGATGCCAAAATGAAGTCAGTGGCCAACTCTTGGCCTAATGGAAAACCAAGCTTTTCCAAAGTCTGACTGTAACCAACCATTTTGATCACATGGGGGCCTACAGCTGCTCCCTCTGCCAGCTTGCATTCCACAAAGGACTTAGCGACATTGTACCTCTCAGTCCTAGCCTGAGTCTGGAACATGTCCTTAAGCGCAACGATCATATCGTACGCTTCCTGATCCTCAAACTGTTTTTGAAGATCAGGTTCCATGCATGCAAGCATAAGACAACTGACCTCAAGAGATTCATCACATGCTTTCTTGTAGGCATTCTTAAGGGTAGCAGTTGCATTATCAGCAGGTTCATCCGGGATTGGGGTATCCAGAACAGTTTCCTTTTTCTCAGCCCTGAGAACAATTCTCAGGTTACGGACCCAGTCCGAATAGTTTGTTCCATTTAGTTTATCCTTTTCAAGAATCGAACGCAAAGCAAAAGGTGATGAATTGTTCGGTGCCATTGATCTACAACAAAAAAATATGCAAAATACTAAGCCATGTAACCATGAAAGAGTAAAACATATTAAACAATTTAATAGCATATACTCCCACTTAAATCAACATCCCTCTATTGATACTAAGTGATTCAAGATCCACAATTAACAAGTCGACTAGTGAGCTTTAGCATCACTGCTAGAAGACAAGGTAAATCGGTAAGCAACCTTTGCTAATCATATCACATATGACTCTTGTTGTTGGGTGACATCTCTATGTCAAAACTAGGCGCCCAACCTTTATGCCCCAAGGTCCTTAACTGTTAAGATGACCTTGTTAAGCTCACCAACCCTTATGCGTGTAGGTATCCGATACAAACCCATCCAGCCAAGGAAAACCGTGGCACCCTAATTTCATAGACCCACCAACGATTGTACAGGGCATAGGATGGTGCAAGGTTTGGTTGGGAGGGCATGGTTTAACTTAAACTTTGTGAGGGATCGTTCTACTTCTATCATCTAAGCATGCATAGTAGTAAAACGTATAAGAATAGCATTCACATAGATGTGATACAGTATGGCCCATTTTCTCATGGTGATCTCCATCGCCATAGAACCTGTCCACCATGATGATCTCCATCTTCATGCTCTACGCGAGCCATCCTCCAAGTGATGAGTTCTCCAAGAACTAATACAAGCTATTACTCCTAACATCTAGTAATCAAAATTACATGGTATTCGGATCATCACAAGTTGGCACGCAGGCCATTACAATAATTGACAACACATATGGCTCCAGCCGTGTTGCCCAACTCACGACACGCAGGTCATGAAAAAATACATACATGCATCACATACATTTTTTTGGGCCATACTGATCACATAAATCCTGCAAAAACAAGTTGTGCATAGAATCGCATTCTACCGGATCATGTGAAATCGTACCACCTATGAACCTTAACGAGATACAAAAAAGGGGGCTACGACTAAGGGGGGTCTAGGGGGTCTCCCCCTGCGGGGTTCGAAGGGGCAGCGCCCCTCGCGGTACCTTTTCTTTAAGGATTTTGATCAAATCTATACAATTTTCTTTAAGGATTTTGATCGGCAAATCCAATTTACCATAAACCGACCATGGTTCCGATTTGACCAAACTCCTTTGATCACGGTACGTCGATTCAGATCTAATTCCCGATTCGATCAATCATATTGATCTTCGCGTGATTCAGAAGGATTTATGTGTCACTGTCTACCCCGATGGCGGAAACCGACCGGTAGGGGTAAGTCGTTCGACGACCTTAGAATCACGATCACGGAAATTAAGATCATAGATCAATCCAGAAAACACCGCCATACAAACGATCATATCATTCATATCAATCTACATATCACCATATGCAAACTTCCCGAACCTATGACTGAATAGCATCGGCTCTGATACCACTGAAGGGTAACGGGTAGGCTACACTAGCGTAAAATCAAAAATTTCTACCGCGTCAACCAGGAATACTATTGTCATAGATCACGGGATTACCGCTAGACGCGCAGGTGCGGAACTCGATGAAGCACGTTGCGGCAGTGTAGATGTTCTACGTCTCCTCCTCGTCCTCGTCCCACGAGCAGCTCCCCTTTGCGCGGCTCGTCCAAGTGCTACAGATGCAGCACCTCCGAGGTATCCACACGTCCGGAGTGGAAGTCGTCACACGCCAGACTGCTAGGTCTGCGCGTGCAACACAGGCGGAAGAGGAGTGGCGGCTGGGTGGAATGCTCTCTCGTTTTCAGCTCGCCCCACTCCCTCTTATATAGGCATCCCTGGTGGGCTTCTACATTAGCAGCCCATTAGCAGCCTAAGCCTGGTCTAATTCGGATCCAATCCTCATTAGGCTTCCAGCCCCTAAAGTGTGTGACCCTATAGGTTCATACACGTATAGACATGACGCGAGTACACTTGCTCCGTCAATAGTTGGTAGCGGCCTCTAGCAAGACGTGCCAACTCCTAAACGCATATAAAGATCATTCGGACGAACCATCACAAGGTTGAGTACATGTCTTTCCCTTTGCCTCACGATATTTGGTCTAGCTCTAAGCTGACCTCTCTTTCTCGATACTATGATTCAGAATCCCTTTACTAGGTTAACTCTTAACCATATGTAGCACGGCCATGCATTTCTGGATCCGATCACTCGAGGGGCCCAGAGATATCTCTCTCAAGTAGAGAGGGGAAAATCCCATCTTGATTGACCGATGCCTTGCAGCATGTATCAGGACAAACCCGAAAGCTACCTTT
The DNA here is from genome assembly GCA_910589775.1 of Avena eriantha. Lineage (NCBI taxonomy): Eukaryota > Viridiplantae > Streptophyta > Magnoliopsida > Poales > Poaceae > Avena > Avena eriantha. The sequence continues at coordinate 140,436,452 of OU342741.1, read as the reverse complement.
ATAACTACCCAGTTACGGAGTAGTGTTTGATAGCCCCAAAGTAGGTCGATCCACATCTCAAGTACATGCGACAATCTCAGGTCTAAGGACAAAACGTACACGATGTGTAGAGAGAGCTGCAAGTATTATTGCTAGTCTCATGTTGGGTCAGTCCAACCCCATGTTCATAACATGTGTCCACATCATTGGTTTGACATCTCCATGTCAATGACTTGCGAAACATAGTCATTAACCAATCGATGTGCTAGTCTAATATTCACGTGTGTCCTCGCATGAACTCCGACTAGGGACAATTATTAGATAACCATACAAGTAAAGAGTTTCACAAACAATTCACATAATTGCCAATCAATACAAGTTGCCTGGTATATGGATATTCAAGGAACATTATAATAACTCATGGATACACATGAAATACAATCATCTCTATGATTGCCTCTAGGGCATATTTCCTTCACTATCACCCTCAGTCGCAAGGACAAGTTGAAAGGATCAATCAGATTCTGGAAGATATGCTCCGTGCTTGCGTCATCTCTTTCGGCATGAAGTGGGAAGAATGCCTTCCTTATGCTGAGTTCTCTTACAACAATAGCTTCCAGAAGAGTCTAAAGATGGCACCATTTGAGGTTCTCTATGGACGCAAATGCAGAACTCCGATTGGTTGGTCGGGCGCAGGTGAAAGGACATTGTTTGGCCCCGACATTGTAACTCAAGCAGAGGAGAAGGTTCACATTATTCTCGAAAATATGAAGGTTGCTCAAAGTCGCAAGAAGAGCAACTATGATAGAAAGCACACGGACATGGAGTATTCCCTGGTGATCTTGTTTACCTTCGTGTCACTCCCATGAGAGGCACACACCGGTTTGGTATCAAAGGAAAGCTGGCTCCTAGATACATCGGTCCTTTTTGTGGAAGAAGAGGAGAAGTTGCTTATGCTCTTGAACTCCCTAAAAAACTCAAGGTCCATGATATTTTCCATATCTCTCAACTCAAGAAGTGCTTCAAGGATCCCGGCAGGACCGTGGACCATGAGCTCATCAATCTCCAAGAAGACCTGCCTTATCAAGAACACCCCACAAAAATCCTAGAAGTTGTAGAAAGAAAGACTCGCAACAAGTCTATCAAGTTCTGCAAGGTGCAGTGGTCGCACCATTCCGTTGATGAGGCCACTTGGGAACGCGAGGATGAGCTCCGTGCCAAGTATCCTACCCTCTTCGTGTCTTCTTCTTCCTAGAATCTCGGGGCGAGATTCCTGTTTAGTGGGGGAGAGTTGTAGCATCCTATCTGTCTAACATCTGTAATGCTACATGGTCTAATAATAAAATGCTACTTCCTACATATAATTGTTGCATCATAATTATATCATGCTCATGTCATCATGCCACCTTGCATTTGAGCATCATATAAAACCCTCTTCTTTTGGATCTTGTCTCATATGCATTTATTAATTGTATTTGCCTCTTGATATATTGTATTTGGTTCTTGATAAATTGCTTCATGCCCAAGTTGAGTTGAGGGCATATCTCTTTAATTCTTTCCACCTATTAACTTGTAAATTTCATCTCTCTTTGGAATCCATTCTAATACCACCATACATGTATATGTGGGCCCTAACATTTTGTTCTTGGTATTATTTCATGCCCATCCATGTATAGTGTATGGATCCACCAATATTATCCTTGTTTTTGTTCACCTCAAATCTTGTTTTGTTTTCTCTTTTCTTACACCACCACATGCATGCATTTGTCTCACATGCATGCAATTGTGCATTATTGCATGTACATGCAATATAAAACCACCTAATCTAGTCACATGAAATATTAGACCCTTTTAACATTTGGCTTTTCTAAAATTCGTTTTGGGATCTTGTTGGCTTTTTGTATGTGTTTCAAACAAGGTTTGGGGAATAAATTCAAAACCAAACAAATATAAAGAGGGAGTCCTATCTCTACCATATCACTAACCATCTACTCCACCTAAACCCTACATGCTTACATACATATACTAGCTAGCTATCTCTCTATCTACACCTAGCAAAAGCCCTAGCTACTCTCACCTCCCCTTTCCCTTTTATTCTAGACCGAGCCACCCCCTACCCTAAACCCTAGCCGAGCCCCTTTCCTCTCTCTTTCTCTCTACCCTCGCTGCCAGGACACCCCACCGAGTCGGCGCCGTGTCCCACCTGGTCCCAGCAGGAAAAAAGCTCCAGCACGCACCCTGTTTCTCTTCCTCCCTCTCCATCACGTGCCAACCTGCCAGCCCATGCCCATCGCATGCCTCTCCCCTTTATCTTTCTCCTTCTCCCTGGCATAAAGCAAGCCCTAGCTGCACCTCTCCATCCCCCAGATCCCCAGTTTGTGCAGCCCAGCCTTGGCGTCGTGGCGCGGTACCAGGAGCGGCAGGCCGATCCCTCCTCATGTCGCTGCTGCCATACGCGCACCGCCGTCCACCATCCTCTCGCCATCGACGTCGTCCACCGCGCGCAGCTACGTCGCCGACGACCTTACCGGTGAGCTTCGCCTCCCTCGATCCCCTGTCTCGCCTTCTTTCGTTCGCCAGCACGCGCCGATGCCATGCCCACACGCGTGCACGATAGTGGCACAACGCGCGTAGACAGAGGCAACACACAGCAGTAGCAGCAGCAGACACCACTTGGGGCCCCGTTCTTCGAAGAATTGCGGCCGCTACAGTCCTCCCTAGGCCAAACCACCTGAGTGAGTATTGTAGCTGAGGGCCCCCTCTTCTCCTTTTGTTTTTGTGCCACCGTGAGATTTCGCCTCCGTCGTCGGAAAATGACCAGATCTGCCACCGGCACGGCCTCTTTTCCGTCAGTGAGCAGCAGCAGCAGCGCCCGAAAACCCCTTTGTTAATTCGCAGTTTCCGGTCGATGTGGTCCGCCTCCGTGTGAGCTTGCTAAACGGAAGTTGTAGCCCGCACAACCCTCTTCAGCTTTCCTTTTTAAGGCATGGAGAAATTCGCCGCCGTTTAGTCTCGCCATCATCATCGCAACTCCAGCCTGAGCTCGTAGTTTTCCTGCCGGCGACGTGCAGTTCGTCAGTTCGGGCGCAGCAGTTTTGCAGAAGAGTCCCCGCAAGTTTTTGTCGATCACGCGTCGGTCCCTCCGCAACCCCGCTAGGCCCACCAGTCAGCCCCTCCCCCGTTTTGCAAAAAGGCACCTCCACTTTTGGTCCAGCAACCCGCGCTCCCCGGATCGCACATGTGTCAGCGTCCGATAGTCGCGCGCACGCTATGACCCCGCCGCTCGGAGGCCCACCAGTCAGCCTCTGTGGCTGGGATTCCCCGCGGTGAAAGAAGGCCAGACCAGGCGCTGTGCCAGCTGGCGCTGACTCAGCGCTGACCCCGCACGTCAGTGACTCGGGCTAGACCCACCTGAGTACAAAAAGTTTCTGTGAGCCTTTTCTAAATAAAAATAATTCCATAAAATGCAAATATGTTTTTAATATCCAGAAATTAATAACTTTTTATTGACATTTCCAAATAATACAAATAATATATGTTTTTGAATCAGAAAAATGTGAGGAATTCAAATATGTCATTCAAAATAATGTTTGACTAATTTAAATTTTTTCGAAAATTGTTTAATTGCAATAAAAATGCCTTTTCTTAATTAATTAATAACTTTAATTCTATAACTCCAAATTTGACAAATAATATGTCTAAATCGATCAGCGCGACGAGCCCGTTCTAACTACGCATTCCTTGATATGAATTGTAGCATGCATCATATAAATATTAAGTGGACAGCAAGTGTTATGGGAGCAAAATATGACTAAAAACTTAATAAAATGATTTATTCTTGTCCCCACACCTCACCCTTGCCATGCTACATTATTGCCATGTAAATTGTGCATCATTCATCATGGCATGCTTGGTTGTTTGTCGCATTTTATTTATATGCTTGTGCACTTTATTTATGTTGGCCCTTGTTTGTTTGGTTCTTCTTTCGAATAGACGCCGAGCAGGGAAATTATCAGGAATCCCAGGAGTACTACCCAGATCCATCTCTCGCTTCAACTGAGCTACCAGGCAAGTACTACCACATGCTTGCATACATATAGTACCTATTGCTTCTATCTTATTCTTGCATCATGGAGTCGCGAATGCATTAAATTGAATCCCAAGTACTGCATAGCCTTTACTTTTAAACCCCACCAAGCCTTTTCCTCCATCCCATGAGCCATTACTACAGGAGTTGTTTGAGCCATGCGAGTCGTAGAACAGCATCTGTAGGGTATGTGAGTGTCTGATGGACAACAAGGTACCTAAACAACTTAACCTGAGTAGTAATGGGATAACTAATGAAAGAGGCATCGGTGGGCAATATCTGTCATTTGGTTTTTATGTCCACTTGTGTCCCGTAGGACCCCGAGTACTTCATTCCTGTTCCTTGACTATTCGCACTATCCACATCCGGGAGGCCTTATGGACCCCCCCTGAGCCAGAGCTTGATTCATTTCTATTTCTTGGGGCCACAAACTAGTTTGGGGTTTTATTTACTATCCTGTACTTATGCCATGTTACTGTTTTATTAAGATTGTGCGTGGAGCACCTGTACTGTTTTGGATGCAGAGTGTTTTCGCGGTATCGACAAGCCCAGTCACATTTTCGGGTTCCCAGTCGTTTACAGCCGTTGACGCAAACCTTGGGTCCGTCTTGGAGCCGTCCAACTTCGTTGCGGGTAGCTTAATGGGGTGGCCCCCTGAAATATTTTATGAATCCTGTGATCGCTTTGTCGTGAATGCCTCGTTGGTTTTTGAGTTGGTTTTTCCGAGGTTGATCGAGTGTGTGTTTCTATTTGTGCACCCCTACAGGGTAAATCTTTCTGAAAGCCGTGTCCGCGGTTATGGACGACTTAGAGCACAGTTTCTCGATCATAGACAAGCATAACTAAAGTACCGCTTTTAATTTGACTAAATATCTGACTAGTAATTAGTGCAATACTCATGGAATGGTTAATGAAACTGCCAACGGATGGGTTGTTCGTCCGCTTTCTCGTTGGTAAGCGAGAAGGAGGATGGATCTGTTACTTTATACTGTTTTAACTGTTGTTTCTAATTAACGGACATCCGCCTATCATTGGTTAGGCGGATGGTTAGCGAGTATCTATAGACTTGTTAGTTATTATCTTTTGCTGCAATTGCGTCACCCCAGGTATATGTCCCCTTTAGAGGCATAAAGACTTGCTGAGTACCCCTAGGGTCTCACACGATAAATTGTTTGATTCAGATGAACAGGGGTATTCGCAAGATGGATACTGGGTGGAGGAGACAGATCATGTTGGCAACGATCACTCGGTGTAGAGATTCCGGGGATGGGGATCCGTGAGCTATGTGGGCGGGATGTGCTTATTTATGTGGCATCTTATGCCGATTTGCTTCTTATCCGTACTCGGATATTGTTTCCCGCTTCCACTTGATACTCTGTTGATTGATGTATGAGGAGCTATCCTACACTATTATCTCTATCTAGGATATTTGGATCTTGCCGTATGGCGTTGCAATATTTCTATTTCTTTTAGATAGTATGGCTCTGGGAACTGTTGTAAGGTAGCTTGCATACATACTCACTTGTGTATGTATTTGATCTCTTCGCCTTTTGCCTACGCCACTCGCTCTTGTCCCGATGTTCTTGGAAGTGTTTAGGACGGCCGACGGGCCTACATGTGGGTGGCCCTGGGCCTCCGCTGTAAAACCCTTAACCACTTTTGGTTCATCCAGGCTTGAACTTAGAGCGTAGGGTCCGAGGTTGTTACAATTGGTATCAGAGGCATCCCGCCCTTCAGGGTCTCAGCCAAATGGTCGTTGTCAGTCTAACAAATATTTTGGTAGTTATGTATACTAGGGAAAACAAAATGCGAGAGTAGGACTGCTTCCATTTTTCTTCTTACCCACCCATCCACCCTATTATGGTAAGGAAGTGTAACGTTTTCAATCCTCTTCTAAAATTCAAACTAGGATTCACGTGTTCTGGGTTCCGTAGTACCATAGGTTGTGTGTGTGTGTAATTCCTTGTCTTTTTGTTGCATCCAACTTGTTATCGCTATCTGCCTTTTGGTTATCAACTGTTGGTAAATTCCATACCGACAGGCTTTTGTAAACCGACGCGATCTATCTGATTCGTTGTAAACCGATGCGATCTGTCTTACTCTTTGTTATTCGGCGCTATCTTGTTTGGGGTGTTTGTTTTCCATAGTTGCTAATCTTTAGGTTCATCTTAAGAAGGAAGAGAGTCGGGATATGTGTTTTACTTATTCATGTGCGGAGTAATGATTTGAGTGCGGGATGGAGTCACGACCATACCACTACTTTTATCATTCGCTCTTGTATATTGAATTGGTAGAGTTACTAATTTTGATTCGTTAAGTGGTTTTATGGACATAGTGGTATTTTAATGCTGAAATTTGCGGAAATTTTTTCTTTGATAGCTTTGTGTACCACGCTCCTTGTTCAGTCGTGTGCAATATGCTTACTATCTTCTAGGTGCTTTGAACTTTGTTGATATCTTAATATCATCTTAGTAAATTGTATCCTTTAATCTTGGTTAATTCCATTTTGGTACTATTTTGGATTATTATTATTCTCCATTATGGTATTGACTTGAGTTTTATATCAATCCCGGGATGACGCCACCACGCCGTACTGAGGAGGACATACCACCTGAACTAGGGGCTGCGTTGGCAAGTATTGCTAATGCATTAGGAGCAATGCAGCAGAACCAGCAGTGCTTTGAAGAAAGTGTCAGGAGGAATGAGTTTGTTCCGCTACCTCCACCTCCCAAGCGAGGAGACATCAAGGGTTTTCTGAAGTTCAACCCGCGTCACTTTGAGGTGTCTGATCAGCCACTGGACGCTGATGATTGGCTGCGTGAGATGTCAATGTTGCTGATGACTGCTAATGTTCCTGAGCAAGAAAGGGTAAAATGTGTCACTCACCTTCTGAAGGGAGACGCGGCTCTATGGTGGGAGAATTACCTGAAGGCAAACCACTCTGGTTTTCAGCCTACTTGGGAGCAGTTCACTGGGCTTTCAAAGAGCAATACCCTGTATTTGATCTCTTCGCATGTTGCCTACGCCGCTCGCTCTTGTCCCGATGTTCTTGGAAGTGGTTAGGGCGGCCGACGGGCCTACACGTGGGTGGCCATGGGCCTCCGCTGTAAAACCCTTAACCACTTTTGGTTCATCCAGGCTTTAACTTAGAGCGTAGGGTCCGAGGTTGTTACATATGATCCCTAGGCCTTGTTTCTAAGAACTGAAACACCGTCTGCTATTAGATCTATTACATGTTTGATTGCTTCTGTCTTTATTTCAGTTTTACTTTAGTCTTTTCCACGCCATCAAGCTATTTTATATCACCGTTACCACTTATAATTATCTATACCACTTGTATTTCAGTATCTTTCGCCGAGCTAGTGCACCTATACACCTGAAAAGTGTATTGGGTGTGTTGGGGACACAAGAGAATTCTTGTATCTTGATTGGAGTGTTGCTTGAGAGGGGATACCTTTGACCACTTCCTCCCTGAGTTCGATAAACCTTTGGTGATCCACTAAAGGGAAAACTTGCTGCTGTTCTAGAAACCTCTGCACTTGGAGGCCCAACAATTGTCTACAAGAATTAAAGTGCGTAGACATCAGTGTGCCATGGAGATGAGGTCCAGATGGATTCCCTTGTCTTGGCAGAAGCGCACGAAAGCCCCTTTGGCGAAGTTCGTGCCATTGTCAGATATGATGCTGGTGGGGTAGCCGAAGCGCGTGATTATGTTAGTGAAGAACTTGACCACCGTCAGCCCATCTAGCTTATTTATTAGTTTGGCCTCGATCCACTTAGTGAACTAGTCCACCACCAGCAGCAGGTGCGTGATGCCGGATCAGGCTGTTTTGAAAGGGCCGACCATATCCAACCCCTAGATGGCAAAGGGCCAAGTGATGGGTATCGTTTTGCGTGCCGCAGATGGGGTGTGCTTTTTTGGCTGAACCGTTGGCAACTGTTGCATGCTTTTACCATCTGCTCGGCGTCCTCCAGCGCCGGGGGCCAGTAGAACCCATGGCGAAATTCTTTTACCACTATGGCTCATAATGATGCGTGGTGGCCGCACTCACCCTGGTGAATGTTGATCAGCAGCCGGATTCCTTCTTCTTGGCTCACGCACCGCTGGTAAATGCCCCCAACACTACGCTTGTAGAGATCATTGTTGATGATGGTGTAGGCGCTTGCCCTATGCTTCACTTGCCTTGCTTCTACCTCTTCTTCGGGCAGCTTTTCCTCGGCTAAGAACTCCATGAACGGCTTGGACCACGTCAGGGTTTCCCGGATGGCGCATACCGCCTGCATGAGCAAGTTCACCTCTGCACGGACGGCCGGGTCAGGCTCGTCATGTGGCCTGCCTGGCGGAGAGGAGGAGCCGGCAATTTCCAAGCTAGACCCGGCAGTCCCCAGGTGTGGCGAGGTAGTCTCCAGGTTCGGTGAAGCAGTCCTCGGGTGCGGTGAAGCGGTTGCGGAGGTCTTGGAGCCGGCAGTCCTCGGGTGTGGTGAAGCGGTTGCGGAGGTCTTCGAGCCTGCAGTCCCCGGGTGCAATGGAGCAGTCCCCCGGTGCGGTGAAGCAGTTGCTGAGGTCTTGGAGCCGGCTGTCCCCGGGTCCGCGTCCAGTATGATGGAGTCGTATTCTGGAGACGGCATGATTAACGGCTTGCGCAGGTGCTCGAGGGAGACTCCAGGCGGTATTGCCTATCTTGTTGACCCGATGCAGGCAAGTGTGTCCTTAGCTTCGTTGTTTATCCTCGGGACATGGTGGAACTCGCATCCTTCAAAACAGGCACATAGCTGTTGTACGAAGAAACAATACAGGGCCATGTTGGCGTCCCTGGCGTCCCAATCGCCTGATACTTGCTGCACCACCAGATCTGAGTCACCGAAGCACAGGATGCGTCAGATGCCGATTTCTTTTGCCATTTTGAGGCAATGGACAAGCGCCTCATATTCAGCGACGTTGTTGGAGGCGCGGAAGTGGATCTGCAACACATACTCGAGCCGATATCCCTTGGGAGAGGTAATGAACACTCTGGCTCTGAGCCTCCCATACATCTTGGAGCCGTCGAAGTGCAGCTTCTAATGTGTGGAGTCAGGGCAAGGCGGCAGGTACTACGTTTCTGGCTAGTCAACCAGGAAATCCACTAGGGCTTGAGACTTGATTGCCGTTCTTGGCTTGTATTGTATGTTGCGGTCGGCGAGCTCTATTGCCCATTTTGCCACCCGGCCTGTGGCGTCCCTGTTGCCGATGATCTCCAAAAGTGGCACTAGCGCTACAACCCGGATGGAGTTCTCTTGGAAGTAGTGCTTCAATTTTTTGGCGGCCATGTATACACTGTACACCAACTTCTGGTAATGGGGGTAGTTCTGATTTGAGAGCGAGAGTACCTCACTCAGGTAGTACACTGGTTGTTGCACCGGCTGCGCCTTTCCTTCCTCTGGTCTTTCCACTACCAGCACCACGCTGACTACCCGGTTGCTGGTCGCTATGTACATCAGCATCGGTTCCTTTGCCGCTGGCGCTGCCAGTATAGGCGGCGAGGTGAGCATGCATTTGAGGTCACGAAAAGCTTCATCCGCCTGCGATGTCCAGACAAATTTGGTTGTCTTCTTCATGAGCTGGTATAGCGGAAGTGCTTTCTCGCCCAGCCGACTGACAAACCGACTGAGGGAGGCCAGGCATCCGGTGAACTTCTGGATGTCCTGCAGGTTCTTAGGCGGCTGTATGCGCTCGATTGCGCCAATATTCTCCGGGTTCGCCTCAATTCCTCGTTCTGATACGAGAAAACCAAGGAGCTGGACAGCTGGGACACCAAACACGCACTTCTCCAGGTTCAGCTTCATTTGGAACCGGCGGAGGTTGGTGAATGTTTCCTTCATATCTTCAAGGAGTGTTTGGTGATACTTGGTCTTGACCACTACATCGTCGACGTAGGCGTGTATGTTTCTGCTGATCTAAGTCTGCATGCAGCGCTGGTACGTTGCCCCAACGTTCTTCAGCCCAAACGACATTGTGGTGTAGTAGTAGGCTACATAGGGAGTGATGAATGCTATCTTTATTTGATCAGCAGGGTTCAGCTGGATCTGGTAGTAGCCGGAATACGCGTCCAGAAACGACAACAGCTCGTAGCCGGCCATGGAGTCGATCACTTGGTATATCCTTGGCAGGGCGAATGGATCTTTGGGGCATGCTTTGTTGAGGCTAGTGTAGTCAACACATATGCGCCAAGTCTTCTTCTTCTTCAGCACCAACACGGGCTTTGTCAGCCATTCCAGGTGGAAAACCTCCATGATGAATCCAGTTGCGAGGAGCCGGGTGATTTCCTCATCGATGGTTCTTCTCTTTTCCTCAGCAAAACATCATAGGGACTGCTTGACTGGCTTTGCATCCGGCCTGACATGTAAAGAGTGCTTGGCGAGCTCCCTCAGAACACCTGGCATGTCCTTGGGGGACCATGCGAAGATGTCCCGATTCTCACGGAGGAAGTCGACGAGCGTGCTTTCCTATTTGCTATCAAGGCCGTCTCCGACCAGGACGAACTTGTCCGGCTCGGCTTCGTTCAGCTGGATCTTTTTGGTGCCCTTGGATGGCTTGAACTATGCTTCTCTGACCGGCTTTGGCTCGCCAGTCGGCATATCCGCCTGTAGGGCTGCTACGTTTAGCAAGATGACGCGCTTTTCTTCCACGATGATCATGGCCTCCGCTATCTTGGAGCCGTCTGTGGCGCACTCCACGGACCGCCTGTAGCAGCCGGCCCTGGTGATGACGCCCTTTGGCCCTGGGAGCTTCATCTTGAGGTACGCATAGTGTGGTACCGCCATGAACTTGGTGAACGACTGATACATTGCAAATGTATCTATAATTTTTGATGTTCCATGCTTGGTTTTATCTACTTTCTTGTGTTTTGTCCACACTTTGGAGTACTTTTCATATGATTTCTTGGACTAACCTATTAACAAGATCCACAGTGCCAGCTGCCTGTTTTCTGCTGTTTTTGGTTCCAGGAAAGTCAGAAAACGAATATTCACGGAATTGGACGGGACAAAAGCCAAAGTCATTATTTTACCAGGGGACAACTAGAGCCAGAATACGAGACGGAGAGGGTCTAGGGCCCGGCCACACCACCTGGCCACGCGGCTAGGCCTGACCCGCGCCAGGGGGTGGTCTGGCCGCCCCAGGCACCCCCTTGGCCTCTCCTCCGCCTATATTGCCTCTGATATGGAAACCCTTAGTACCCGATCAAAAATCCACGAAAGAGTCTGTAGCCGCCGTCATCTCCATCCCTAGATCGGGAGGGATCTGAAGCTCTTCCCGGCACCCTGCCAGAAAGGGGAATTCACCCTGGAGGCCTTCTTCATCATCATGCAAGCCTCCGGTGTGATGCGTGAGTAGTTCATCTCTGGACTACGGGTCCTTGTAGTAGCTAGATGGCTGGTTCTCCTCCTTCGTGCTATCATGTTTATATCTTCTGAGCTCCATTCATGATCAAGATCATCTATTTGTAATTCTGCATGTTGTGTTTGTGGGGTCCGATGGATATTGAGATGCTATTTCAGATTGATTATTGAGTCTTTCATGTCTTTGTTATTTGTGATCTTGCATGCTTTCTATTGTTAGTAGCTATCTTGGCCAAGTAGATGCTAGCAACTCCAAGAGTTAGTATTTATGCTCGATAGTGGGTTCATGCCTCTAGTAATCTGGGGAAGTGACAGAAATCTCTAAGGTAATAGATGTGATGTTGCTACTAGGGAGAAAACAACAATCCTTTGTTCATAGAACAATCGTATTGTTCACTTTACATGCAATTCGTAATGCAATTATCCGTTGCTTGCAACTTAATATTGGAGGAGGTTCGGATGATAACCTGAAGGTGGATTATTAGTCATAGATGTAGTTGGATGGCAGTCTATGTATAATGTTGTAATGCCCAATCGAATCTCAAAGGAGTGAATATTATTAGTATATGCTTGTATGCTTTCTCGATGTTTGTCAATTGCCCCGCTGTAATTTGTTCACCCAACATGTTATCTATCTTAAGGAGAGCCACCTCTAGTGAACTATGGACCCCGGTCCTTTCTTTTACTTTCAATCTACAATCAATTGTTTACTGCTTTGTGTTTACTTTCTGCAAACTATTACTTTCTTGCACTCGATATGTTTAATCCTTTGTTTTTAGCAAAACCGGTGAGATTGACAACCTCATCGCAAGTTGGGGACAGAGTTCTGTGGTTGTGTTGTGCAGGTCTCCATGATGCTGCTGGCACCGGTAGTGCGCCCTGCCAACGTTCAGCTAGCAACACCTTTGGGGTGTTTTCTTGCTCCTACTGGATTGATAACCTTGGTTTCGTACTGAGGGAAAACTTGTTGCTGTGCTCATCATACCTTCCTCTTGGGGTTCCCCAACAAGCTCGATATATTTTGGGCCATCAGCGACGGGCGCCCCAGGATTGTGTGATACGCACTAGAGAGGTTCACCACCTCAAACCAGATAGGCTCGCGGCGGAAGTTGTCCTGTGTGCCGAAGATGACGTCCAGCTAGATCTTCCCGATGGGCCAATGCGACAGGCCCGGAATGGCTCCATGGAAGGAGGTGCTTGACGGTTCCAGCTGTGACTCACTGATACCGAGCCGGTCTAGCGAGCTGCGGTACAGCAGGTTGATGCTGCTCCCACCGTCTACAAGGACACGGGAGAATCTGCAGGTATGCTACTGGGAGACAATGATGGGATCTAGGAGCATCGCGTAAGTGTCTGGGTGAGGCAGCACAGACGGCTGGTCATTCCGGCTCCATGCAATTTCTTGTTCCGACCAGTTGAGGTATTGGGGGACGGGAGGAATGATTGTGTTCGGCTCCGCCTCGCGACGTCTCTTGTTGTGCTTGGTTTCTGGCTCCATGGTGAAGATGTGGTAGTTTCCCACCTGGCGGGGCTAGTTGTCATTGTCATCCTCCTTCTAACGCTGGTGATTGCAGTCGCCTGGCGGTCCACCGGCTGGGGGTGGTGGTGCCTGTGCAGCCGATATGCCAGCGATTTCCGCCATCTTCTTTGTCCAGGTGCACTGATGCATTGTATGTGCAGTCGGTTTGTTTCCTCCATTGTGGAACTTGCATGGCCCATCAAGCATTGACTCGATGGTGTACTTGGGCCTCGGAGGCCGGTCATCAGGCTTCTGTATCCGGCTACCGCCTGTAGCCAGATCCTCCTACACCGCAGCCACCTGCCTGGAACCATATTGGTTATCCGGATGGTCGTCCTTTCTCTTGCTGTGACAATTGTCATGCCGCATGTGGTTGTGGTTGATCCCATCCGGCTGGCGTCGATCCACAGCAACGTCCAGGATGATTTTCCCCTAGTCGTCCACTCGGACGGATCTTTTCATCACTGTGTCGGCGGTGGCGTACTTGTCCACAATGGCCATGGTCTGCGCCATGGTGGTAGGCTCCACCCGGCGAAGCTTGTTCTTGAGCATAGTGCCGTCTCTACAGCCGTTGACGAAGAAGTCGACCGCCTGGTGCTCGTGCACCCCTTCGCAGGAGTTGTGCATACTTGTCCACCGGGTGATGTAGGAGCGATCGGATTCGTCCGGACCTTTTATGCAAAGGGTGAGCTCACCGGGTCGGCCTAGGCGTTTGTAGGTGCCGGTGAAGTTGCGGACAAACGCCTACTCGAAATCGATCCAAGCGTTGATGCTGTTGTCGGGGAGGCTGTTGAGCCATGTTCTGGCCGAGTCGAGGAGCATGAGGGGGCGTAGCGCACAGCTACCTAGCGGTTGCCGTTAGTGATGCCCACCGCGGTGGTGTAGTCCACCAGCCAGTCATACGGCTTGACCGTGCCATTGTACTTTGGCGTGTCCCTCGGGAGCAAAAATCCCTTTGGAAACGGATCATTCCGGATGCGCGGTCTGAAGCATCTTGGACCGACCGGGCTTTCTTCTTCCAGCACGCGTGACTGGACCAGCAGGTCGATGCGTGCGCGCGCGTCTTGCGGTTCTTCCGGCTCGAGCGGTCCAAGCCGGCCAAATAGGCGGGACTTGGGAAGCGCTTGGCCTCTCCCGGCTTCGTCAGCCAGGTCGCGGTTTCGGCTGGTGACGGCGGCGGCATCGCGGGCATTGTGCCCACGGCCTGCTGATCCACCGCGTGGACTCTTATTTAGCCTCGTGCTGTTCGGGGAGGGGGCCTTGCTAGCACCTGCAGCTGGGTCCGCCATCCGGCAGGCCGGTTGGGTCTTGCTATTGCCGCCCAGGCTGAGTTCTGCCTCCGCCTGTTGCTTGTTCGTCGTGACCACGAGGAGCTGGACGCGTGCTTGCTGGCGGTGCAGCTCGCGTCCATCTCCTCGCCCTCCAGGTGGCTCAACTCAGCGACTGCCGGCTCCGTGGCTCTCATATTCTTGGCGGGGGTGCTGTATACTGGCTGAACTGTAGGCATACGCGGGTCAGCGGCTCGATCCAGCTCTGAACCGAGGATTCGGCCTTGGGGCTGGGCCGGGCGGGGGGCGAAGCCGTGTATGATGTTGTACTTGCGCATAGTTGCGTTCATTCGTCGTTAAGCGGCTACTACCTTGCTAGCTTCCTCCACGAGGCTCTGGCGGGTAGCCTCCAGTGCTGCCGCGGCCGCTGCCAGATCTGCCTCGATGGGGGTGATGGGGTTGTGGAGGTGCTCGATGGATGCAGTGAGCGGGTCCTAGATGCGCGAAGTGACGCTGCGGCCTTCTCCTTTGCACTCCAGAGGTAGGCGGCCGTTCTCGCTTGATCCCGCCATCATGACCTCGACGCTGTCGCTGGGGACGCGGGAAGCAGAGAAGCCAGGTGGTGTGTTGGACATGGTGATGACCTCGCGAGGGAAGGTCTCAGTGACGGTGGCGACGTAGACGCGATGCTCGCCAAAGTGCATGATGGCACCACCGCTTGGGAAGGTCCCCCGTTGAAGAAGGACGCATTGTCGAGGACGCAGTCGAAGGATCTGAAGGTGAGGACGAGGCCAGAGGCTACTCGCTCACCGGCGACGAGCGGAAGTCCCGTGCGAAAGATGATCCCAGCCGAAGCGATGTGCCCCGTGGTGGGCGCCAACTGTCATGGTGTGGAACACAGCAGTGCCATTGGGAATGGCATGAGAGGGGACAATTAGGATGCTATCGGTGGCTGCTCGCAAAGGGTTGGGCATAGATACTGCAAACACAGTGATGTACCCAGCTTCGGAGCCCTCTTGTCGAGGTAACGCTCCTACTCCTTCAAGAATCTACTATCAGAGGGCGAATGCCCAGTACAGGTGCTCCTTGAGCTGTTTCCCTAGTTATTCCTCGCTAGAGGAAGAAGCTGGACTACTCAACTTAACCACTCTAGAGAACTTCTAACTTGTAATTGCCTACCTAGAACCCTAGCACTACCCCTCCTTATATACTGGTTGGGGAGGTAGTTTACAAAGTGGGTTCTAGGGTTTACTGTTTGGATCTAGTCTTACAAAATGGGCCGGCTAGACGGGCCCGAACGGTAGGCTCGGGTCCAGTGAAGCCTCCAGTACAGGGGGACAATGCTACGGTGTCCAGCACCCTTGATTTACTCGGCAGCCAGCTCTTTATCCGTCAGCTAGAGCTTTACTCGTCAGCTGGAGCTTTACTCGTTAGCCTCCAGCTTTGTCACAGTTGTCTGGTAGCGCCAACCGGGTGAGCCAGCCTGTCCGGGTGAGCCAGCCTGTCCGCTGGATCAGCAAGGAGCGTCCCTCCTACCGTACCATGGCCAGCGGATCCGAGGCGGCCGAGTAGGAGTGGCCTCCCAGCCGGTTCTTCTGGCCACCCAGCTAGACGGGCCAGCCGGGGAAACTTGAATGTTGACCGGGTAGAGATTTCCACCCGGCTGTGGCTCCTTGTCTTGGTCCCAGGAGGACAGAGCTCCTTGGAGCCGGCCAGCTGAGCATGTCTTGGCCTACCCGGGGGTTATCCCCCCGAGACAAAAGGCCGCCACATCCTGAAGCACACGAGGAATGGGAGGTTCCCCTTCCGCCGAGGTCCAAACAAGTACAGGTGCCCCTTCTGCGTAAGAAGGATTGCGGAAGACCTGAACAACATCGTGCAACATGCTAGCGGCATTGCCCATGGAGGACAACGGCTTGCGAATCATACGAAGGCCAAGCATGTTTCCTTCATGGTTTACTTGAGCAAGTATGCCAACCTCAGTCACATTGCTCAGTGTCCCTAACTGCTAGCTCCTGTTGCCTCAGCTACCCCTGCTACCGCCTCCTATTGCCTCTGTTGCTGCCTCATGTCGCCTCTATTGCCTCCTATTGCATGTTGTCTGTTGCTGCCTCCTGTTTATGCAATGGGCGTACTGTTATAGTATATCGTTTGGGTTGTGTAATTAAGTACTACTAGTAGTATGTGGTGGTTGTGATCGAACCTATTTAACTAGTACCTTTTAAGTTGTTTGTTATGATTGTTCCTAGTTGCACATATTTCTGACCTTTCAAAACATTTTTTAGTGTGAATCTTTGAGAAACACACATGCGATTGTTCCTGGTTTTGCAACAATATATAAAATCCATGGTTATTCTTCCTGGTTGCACCATGTTTGAAATCAACAAAAGATAAATACACATTACTTTTGCAACCATGATTTTTCCTAGTTGAAACAAGTTTGGTACAACAAGTTAAAGACATCTCATGAATACTGAAAACAAATAACTAGCTAGCTAGCTAACTAAACATCCAACAAACTCATTTCTCGTACTGGTTTCTAAAATGTCAAAACCAAGAGGAAGGAAAATACATACATAATTCAATACTTATTTCCACAATTGACAATAACAAAAAGAAGAACACACCCTAAAGTCACTTCCACACTAAGCAACACCATGAACCAAACATGCTTGCATTCCATTTCTTTTCTCATTTTCTTCAACCTCAATTTAGATATCTGCAGATCCGTGTCTCTATGTGCCAGCCTCAGCTCAATCATCATCTTATCATCCGCCTTCTTACATAGCTGGGCAAGCATCCTCTGCATTTGTGTTGGCCATGGGTTGTCCATCCAGTACAAGTAACAGCACACCTCATCTGGACAACCTAAAAAAATTCTACCAATGTCTGCACCATAGGAGGCAACCTTCCTAGCAGGAACATGGTTGCACTAGCATCTCCAACTAGGATCTAGCTCCTTACCACCAATATCTTGATCTAGGATGGAAATTGGCAGCTCCCCATAGATTCCAACCCAACTCTATAGAACAAGTCATGGAAACTCTTAAATTACCCTAACTACTACAACCCTATCTAGAACAGATTCAGGGATGGAGCAAGACCTAATTTACCTAGTCCACAATGTCGCCCTCTCCTGCTGGCTCGCGCATCCCCATGGCAGCCGATATTTTGCAGTGACTCTGTCAGAGATGTGAAGGCATCAACAACGGTTGTGCGTTGCGGTGTTGCGTGGTCCGGACTGGTGCGGTGAGGTTGGGGAAACGGCTCGTTATGGGGCCACTCTTCAGCTCCAGCATGGACCCCACCTGTCGTTGGGTATTACGGGTCCCTTCCACACTCGCCCAAATCCACTCACCTCCCAGTGCTGGGAAAACCCTCTCCGGAGACAGCCGAATCCCTTCCCCGGCCCTCCCCAGTGACGGACAAATCCCCTCCCCTCTCGTACCATCCCCGGCAATGGACAAATCCCCTCCCATCTCGTACCCTCCCTAGCGACGGACAAATCCCCTCCCCTCCCTTGCAACGGCCAAATCACCTTCCCTACCCTTCCCGGCAACGACCAACCACCCTCCCCTACCTGGTGACAACGGTTGCAATGTACGTGCTCCTCGACATACTTCCCTTCACCATGTCACCTCCTCGTTCAAGGTTCACCACGTCAGTGCTCCATCTAGGTCACCGGCGATGGATCTTGGCCTCGGCGTCACCACCTCTTTCTAGGGCAGAGCGACAGTGTTGCTGTCTATGTCACTGGATGATCTTGAAGTAGTCGCCAAATTAATGTCCCAAATTGTTGTTTTCCATAGCTATATGTTAGTGCTGATGGATAATCTTATGATATTAACTATTTACAACTGGCCAATGACTAATATGTGGCACTTAGCATGTTGAAGGGATGATCTCCATCTACTTAGTGTCTTTATACAACCACTATGGCTCTACATCTCCTTGGTAGATACAGATTCATCTCCTTGACTTGTGTGTGTTATCTTACTATGGAGCCCACATTATATATTGATGTAGGTCATTATCTTATCTTCACATGCATTTGGCAAATGATTAAAGTGTGGCACTATCTATGTCCATGGGATAATGTGCATATAGCATGTGTTCTGTACAAACACATTTGTTGTGCATGCTTCTTGCTATATGCTCGATTCTCTCATTGATTTATGTGTGCTTTGTTACTATGAGGCCCACCAAATTGATGTTTTTCATAGCTATATGTTAGTGCTGATGGATAATCATATGATATTAACTATTTACAGCTGGCACATGACTAATATGTGGCACTTGGTATGTTGATGGGATGATCTCCATCTACTTAGTGTCTTTGTACAACCACTATGGATCTACATCTCCTTGGTAGATATAGATTCTTCTCATTGACTTATGTATGCTATCTTACTATGGATCCCACATTATATATTGATGTAGGTCATTGTGTTCTCTTCACATGCATTTGGCTAATGATTAAAGTGTTGCACTATATGTGGACATGGGATAATGTGCATATATCACATGTTCTGTACAAACACATTTGTTGTGCATGTTTCTTGCTATATGTTCGATTATCTCATTGATTTATGTGTGCTTTGTTAGTATGAGGCCCAAATTGATGTTTTCCATAGCTATGTTAGTGCTAAGGGATAATCTTATGATTTTCACTATTTACAACTTGTCAATGACGAAAATGTGGCACTTTGACTGTTGGTGGGATGATAGGAATATACTTACTGTCTTTGCATGGCCACTATGGTTGTACATGCTCATTGGTATATACAGATTCATTTCATTGGATGATACTTGTAGTTGTGACCAAACCATATGCTTTTAAATTTGATTTTTGTAGTTCACTAATTATTATTTGATTCTTCTAGTTAGCAAGTCTCTAAATGGCTGCACTGTCAAGGGAAGAATTAGAAAGAGGCGCCTATAGAAACTGTGAATACTTCAAATGGAAGGGATGATGCAGAAGGAGCCTACTATACAACATAGCATTGAAATGCAGGTTTTAAAATTGTTGCTACTGACTCTAAGATTGTAGTTAAACCTACTGTACAACATCAAAACAAAACATTCTAATTACTGCAATGTCCATTTAGGTTTCTAAAACCAACGCTGGCTTAATCTATGTCAGATCCGATGATGATGATGATTATTATGATGTGAAGCAACATGTACTCAAGAGACCTAAGAAAGCAAGGTTCAGAGCACCTGATGCTATGGTTGTTAGAATCACCAAAGCTAAGAAAACTAGGATCCCAACTCAGGTGTTTAAATTATAATACGTTTAATGTATATATACAATCTATTTCTTTTGGGAGTTTAGTTCCATATATCATTTAGACATTCATCATTTTTGCCTAACAGGATCTAGCGTCGTGTTTAGTATGCAAGAGCAATTGCGAATCCAGGTTGTCATCGGGCATGTCCTTTTGTATCTACTTGTCAGAGTCAGAGGGGTTCCAGAACTCAGTGGTAAGTGGTAACAAGCAATTTTCTTTCAAACTACACTGTAAGTCTATAACCATTTGTTTAATGTCTGATTCTGTTGTTTTTGGTGCACAGACTGTGCCATGCAATTCAATGTTCATGTTCAATCTAGCCACAGTTGAATGTGAGAGTGTGACCTTTAAGGTTCTTAGGTGCACCTACAAGATTGACCTCGAGAAAAGAAAGAACATGACTATCATGGGAGGTGAAGTATGGAAGCAATTCATTACACACAACGATCTTACTGGGGAAGAAATGTTATGTTTTTCTTTGATAGGACCCGTGCCGAGGATAACCGTTCTCTATATCTATGGTCTTGGTGGTGAGGAAAACGTATATGAATCTATGGTTTTCGCCCAAAGATGCCACCTTACCGATGATGACATGGAACACCTCCTTGATACCCTACTACCAATCAACACCTTCATTGGGGTTCCATTTGTGACCCGTTTGACAAGGACAAATCTTGTCCAGCATAAGATGGTATGGCAACTACCTTTTGTTTGTTCATTGTATGGCTCAATATATAACTTGTCATGGTTGTCGTCTGACATGATTACTTCTTCTTTTTAATCCATGGCGCGACATCGTGGAGATTACCTACGAAAGTGGTTTCCTCCATGGGCATCCCTGATGATGGCGTGGCTAGAGTACATGTAGGAGATTTTTAAATCACCCCAATTGCATACAAGACTGACCCAGATGGTCATGCCGTCTTCAGCAATTTAGGGTGGAAGAAATTCCACCAGAGTGAAGATGATCTAAAGGTTGGACAAGCCATGCTAATCACTGGCAAGAAGACCATAGAAGAGATGTTGGACATGAAGTTTGTGTTCGAGACCATCTAGAGTGTAGTTGTGGTTGGGAACTATTAAGTTTAACTAGTATGACGTAGTCTGGAACAGTTAATTAGTCGTTTGAAACCTAGTGTATATATATAATATATTTGCCTATTTAGTCTACTTTTGGAAGATTTGGGCGTGTATGGTTATGATTGTGTGAACTGGAAGCTACTACAAAGATTTATGGAAGCTACTAGTACAAAGAATTCTGAAAGCTTTCCTGTCCACATGCATTCCGGTCGTTTGGGCTGCTCGTGAGAGGGTCCCTGGTCGCGAGTTCAAGAGATTTCCATGAGACTCTGATCTCTGTTAGATTTTTTGAATCAGTAATTACAACTTGAGTGCTATGAATAAAAGCTGGAAGATAGTACTTGCACATAATTCTGAAAGCTAACAAAGAGAATTATGAAAGAAGCTACTAAAATAAATACTTTGAATTCTGAAAGTACTAAAATTAAGTACATTACAATTTTATCTGAATGGTAATACGCATAGTGCTGAAATAATATGAACACAATACAAATTTCTGCTTCAAAATAGACCTAAAAATGCTAGCAAATAACCTAGGATGAATATCCCCTATATTTTCCGTCTTTGTCGGCTCCCGCGTGCTGCAACACATGTTCAGAGAACTCTCTCCGTCTGCAATGTGCTGCCAGTATCTCGTCCAGAGGGTAAGGCCTCGGTGTATGTTCTAGACTTAAGCCATACATTGCCATTGTTGGTTCCTCTTCCCAGG
The DNA here is from genome assembly GCA_910589775.1 of Avena eriantha. Lineage (NCBI taxonomy): Eukaryota > Viridiplantae > Streptophyta > Magnoliopsida > Poales > Poaceae > Avena > Avena eriantha. The sequence goes on along the minus strand of OU342741.1, from coordinate 140,415,142 downwards.
ATTGAACCTCATGATCATACAGTATGGTATAATTCCTATAGTATATGCAACCGGGTTTGACTGTGGGGCGTAACCTAGTGTCAATGGAGATAGACCGATGGTAATCAACAAAGAGGGCACGACTTACAATGTCACCAACGGCCTCGAGAGAGCAGTTCTTTGTGTCCTTTGGTGAAATCGCCGTTCAACACAAGAAGCAGATCACCATCTGACTCCACAAGGTAAACATTGTAGGTTCCGCGTACCTATTCAAAGACTAGGGCTGCAATTATTTTGGCCATCATGATAGTTCTTGCATGTTGCTCCAACTAGATGTTGGTCGACATGATGTCTCCATTCTCAAGTAATGCATATACTTCCCCTCGGAATACCGTCATGCAGACCAGAAACATATCAGGTGGTGGCAAATACGTTCCTTCTCCAAATGATTCATTGATTTTCCTCGTTGGGGTTCTCTCATCCGCCCATGCAATAATATCGGGATACTCTATGCAAACGAACACCATAGTCGGGGACTTCGTCACAATGATAGATTGCAGAAGATCAGATGGTATGTGTGCTTGAAACTCAGTGTTAGACTTATGAGTGATTGGGTTCAGAAGCCGAATCTTGTACGGCTCCACCCTCTGAGCAAGCATGATGGCGCCACGAGAAAACACCGACGAAGTAGAATCTTTTGGAAGAAGAGAACAGTTAGCACTAAGATGTTTACAATGGAAAATACAAATAAATGAATGTTATATATATATATATTTCGGATGTGAATGTGAACCTGCAATGGACGTCCATTAGATTCATCATGAAGCAACGACCAGTGGCGAGGTTGAGGAAGGTAAAGTCGCCAACGTCTGGAAGTGTGTGTTGTATCATGATCCAGTTGTTGAGATGGAATTCGGGCTCTTTTAAAGTGTGGCGCTAATCAGTGAAGACTTCCCGATAGGCAGCATAGGTGTTGATGTACTCCTCTTTCTCTAGCAAGTAGTCGACGATCTTGCGAAGTGGGTCGGCCGAGAGATTGGACTAGTTCCTCTTCATCCGGTTGTTGGCCATGGCTTATGTGTGGGAATGGTTCCTATTGATCAAGGAAGAAAAATGAACATGGAGTCGAGGAGAAGAAGAAGAGGATAAGAGATGAGGGAGACGAAGTGGAACTACCACTTTGAGGAGGTGAGGAGACGATGGAGAAGAAGCAGAACTGCCACTTCAAGTTTGGATCAACGGGCTTTTTTCGGAACTAGCGCATGAACTAGCCATGCACTTCATGCAAGTTTGGATGAAACAGACTAACATGTGGGACTAGCAAAAAAACCACCCCCAGATTCCATGAAGTGCTACCGTGCATAGTGCGCTGACAAGTGGGATTAGTTCATGGATGACGCGGTCATGGGAAAAACAATAGATTCAAACATGTGGCACGACGATATCCATGACGATTACACGTGAGACAAATTGGCTAACTAGGCTTCAGGGCCAGGGAGAAAATCCGTGACGATTTCACCGCGATGAAATAAGGAAACATCATGAATGACTAGGCCGGAGGCTCTTAGAGCCCCTCCCGACAAAAAAAACTAGACCATCATGGATCTGCGACATTTTTTATGTACCGTCATGAAAAAACGTCATGGATCATCTGGATTCTTGTAGTGCAAGTGGGTGTGTGATGCAACATCTTTCAAACGGGTGCTACAATGCATTTGGCAGTTGAATCCTAGCATGTTTCTAGCGTTCCTAGACATGGTTATACACATGTTGGAGGGGCAACATTGCATGTGTTCTTTTCCAAAACCACAATGATGCACATTGATACACAAACACACAAACACATCCAAGTGGGTGTGGTGACGCAGCATCTTTCAAACTTTTGCTACAATGCATGTGGAAGTTGAATGCTAGTATGCTACTAGGGTTCCTGGACATGGTTGGCCACATGCTGGAGTGGCATAATTGCATGTGTTCTTTCCAAAACCACAATGATGCACATTGGTACACACACATCCAAGTGGGTGTGGTGATGCAGCATCTTTCAAACTGGTGCTACAATGCATGTGGCAATTGAATCCCAGCATGCTTCTAGGGTTCCTGGACATGGTTGGCCACATTATGGAGTGGCATCATTGCATGTGTTCTTCTCCAAAACCACAATAATGCACATTGATATACACACATCCAAGTGGGTGTGGTGATGCAGCATCTTTCAAACTTGTGCTAAAATGCACGTGGCAGTTGAATCCTAGCATGCTGCTAGGGTTCCTGGACATGGTTGGCCACATGCTGGAGTGGCATCATTGCATGTGTTCTTTTCCAAAACCACAATGATGCACATTGATACACACACAAATCCAAGTGGGAGTGGTGATGTAACATCTTTCAAACTGGTGCTATAATCCATGTTGCACTTCAATCCTAGCATTTTGCCAGGGTTCCTACACATGGTTGGCCACACACTAGGGTGGCATCATTGCATGTCGTTTTCCAAAACCACAATGATGCATATTGATACACACCCACATCCAAGTGGGTGTGGTGATGCATCATCTTTCAAACTAGTGCTACAATGCATGTGGCCGTTGAATCCCAGCATGCTGCTAGGGTTCATGGACATGGTTGGCCACATGCTGGAGTGGCATCATTGCATGTGTTATTTGCCAAAACCACAATAATGCACACTCATACACACACACATCCAAGTGGGTGTGGTGATGCAGCATCTTTCAAACTAGAGCTACAATGCATGTGGCAGTCAAATCCCAACATGCTACTAGGGTTCCTGGACATGGTTGTACACATGCTGGAGTGGCATCATTGCATGCGTTATTTTCCATAACCACAATTATGCACATTGATACACACACATCCAAGTGGGTGTGGTGATGCAACATCTTTCAAACTGATGCTATAATGCATGTGGCAGTTGAATCCCATCATGCTGCTAGGGTTCCAAGACATGGTTGGCCACATGCTAGAGTGGTATCATTGCATGTGTTGTTTTCCAAAACCACAATGATGCACATTGATGTACACACATCCAAGAGGATTTGGTGATGCAGCATCTTTCAAACTAGTGCTACGATGCACGTGGCAGTTGAATCCTAGCATGCTGCCAGGGTTCCTGGACATGGTTGGCCACATGCTCGAGTGGCATCATTGCATGTGTTCTTTTCCAAAACCACAATGATGCACATTGATACACACACACATCAAAGTGGGTGTGATGATGGAGCATCTTTTAAACTGGTGCTACAATGCATGTGGTAGTTGAATCCCAGCATGCTGCTAGGGTTCCTGGACATGTTTGTACACATGCTGGAATGGGATCATTGCATGTGTTCTTTTCCAAAACCACAATGATGCACATTGATACACACACGTCCAAGTGGGTGTGGTGATGCAATATCTTTCAAATTGGTGCTACAATGCTTGTGGCAGTTGAATCCCAGCATGCTTTTGGGGTTCCTAGACATGGTTGGCCACATGCTGGAGTGGCATCATTGCATGTGTTCTTTTCCAATACCACAATGATGCACATTGATACACACACATCCAAGTGGGTGTGTGAAGGAGAGATGCCCTAGAGGCAAATAATAAATAGGTTTTTATTGTCATATCTCAATTAGTTCATAATGGTTTTATACTGTCCTATAACTATATTAATACAAAACATTAATACACGTGTGGTATGTAAAATCTGGTTTTCATTGTCATATCTCAATTAGTTCATAATTGGTCATGAGGATGATCTAGGGTTTCGAGATCATGGGCATTTATGCCAATTGACAATGAGGTCACGTCATTAGTTAAATGTTGTGATAGACAAAACAACCCAACCAGTTGTATCTTAATGAGATCTAGTTACAAAGTTCACCATTAATGATAAACTAAGGAAACCTCGCAACCTGATCCTTGGACTATGAGATAATGCAAATCACTGTTCTGGAGGGAGCTTAGATGGTTAAAAAGTATCACACCATGACTGGGTGATCAAAAAGGTGCTACTCAGGTTTCCCAAAGGGGTGCGTAGAGACCAGATTTGCCCATCCATGTAATGGACAGATACATTAGTGGCCATCTCGTTGACGTTGCATTAACAAAGCTTGCAAACATGTGACTAGGTCACAGAATGCAACAACACGGAAACGAGAAAACAACTTCATCGATAATGAGATCGAACAAAGGTATGGAGATACTTTAGATCAAATCTCGGGTGAACTAGGTATCAAGAGGCAAAGGGAATGGGAAACGACTATTTACGGTTCAAACGACATTATCATCATGGAATGCACAGGGGTCATTATGGGCATCCCGGTCCCGCTATTGATCATTGATGGATATCATGTCTGTGCCATTCCTGAGACGTGGGGAAATACACTTAAGGGTATGATGAGCTAGAGATCCTCTGTAAGTTGGAATCACCATATGAAAGAGAAAAGGAAACCGGAAAAGTTCCGTGAGAGAACTGGAATCATTCTGGGAAAGATCTAAAGTCGTTCGGAAGAAATCGGAAGGGAACCGAAAGGTGTTTCGGGTCAAATCGGATTTTGTAATACGTATTTACATATTAATTAATGTAATTGATATTAAATATAATATTAAAATCTAATTTGAAGGGGTATTCCACTAATGGGCCAAACTTCCTAGGGAAAAGGCCCCATGAGGGAAAACCGAAAGGGGGAAGGGCTAAGGGCCAAAGGGCTAAGGCGTAGCCTCCTTAAGGGGGCCCACCCGGCTAGCCTAGGGTTGTGCATAGGGTGGGGCCCACCCCTGGCCAGCCGGCCCATGGTGCCCTAAGGGCCCATGTGCCTCCCCCTCTCTCCCTTGTTTAGTCCCACATGGGAAACCCAAAGGGGAAGGCACACCCCCTCCCCCTATATAAAGGGGTGCCCATGGGTGGGAATAGAGACACCAATATTTGGGGAAGTCCTTGGTTTACTTTCTCCTTCCCTCTCTACCTCGTCTCCATGCGTTGGCACGATCCCAAGTAAGGACTGTCCATGCAAGAGACACCGCACCTGTAGCACGCCGTTGCGCTGTAGGGATTCCAAGCCAGAGATCTAATTCCGCACTCGCGGCAGGGATCAAGGAGCCGGAGGTCATCGTCGTACACCGTATGTGTACGAAACTACGAGGGTCCTCACTTGAGGCACCTTGGATGTCATGAGCCGGAGCTTCTGCACGATGAAGAAGGAGCAAGGGGTGACCTGCGAGGAGCTTCGCGGCCTTGAGGTCAGCTACGAGTTCGACTACTTCATCCACGTTCCCCTCAAAACGTTAACCGCGTACGGTCTACAACGGTATGTATTCTATACGCTCAGTCGTTACCGTATTACTACATAGATAGATCATGGGCAGTTTAGGAGGTTCCAACTTAGGAAAAAATTTATTTTCTGCTACGGAACCCTTCAGTGGTATTAGAGTTAATCTATGCGTAGGAGTGATGTACGGCCAGTACACACAAGTTTTGTGCGGGCATTGATCCCTTGGTTGTTACCCTCTAACGTGTACTTGTTTATATCACGGCATTGTTTGATGAAGCGGCCCGGACCGACCTTACGCATATTCGTACACGAGACTGGTTCCACGCTCGACATACGGCTTGTTCCGTATAAGTGGTTAGCGGGTGTCTGTCTCTCATTCAATAGTTGATATAGCATTAATAACGGAGGGCCCTGAAAGGGGTGTAATAGAGAAAACTGTTGGATCCATGTTGTGGTTGGAAAGTTCGTAGATTAGAAATGGTTCTATTGTGAAAGCACTAACAACCACGTAAAACTTGCAAAATATAAAGTAGAGGTGTCTAACTTTATTTTGCAGGAGGGCTTGTGTTATGATATGGTATTAGTGGTTACGAAGGTAAAGTAGTTTACTTTTATGTTACTAAGTTAAGTAGTAATAGCCATCGTTCCGATGGACGACCGGGTGGTGGCGTCGTGGACTTGGTGTCAAACCAAGGGCAAGATGGAGATCATGTTGGAGCGCTCGATGGAGATCAAGCACAAGAAGGACCATATCATATCACAATACACATGTGATGTTGATACCTGCTTTATATCTTATTATATGCTACTATTAGATACTCAACGGTAGCAAATAAGATAATCCCTAAATAATTCTAATGATAGTGTTCCCCTTGTGTGTGCACCACCAAGAAAGTTTGCCGTTATGAAGCCGGCCGTGACGATCGGGGGCTAGACATATCTACATTCGCATACAGTGGGTGTAAGCCATGTTGCACAGCGAATACATACAAGTTAGATTTGGCGAGCCTAGCATGTGTAGACATGGCCTCGGAACACTAGATACCAAAAGATCGAGCATGAATCACATGGATGATGTGATTGACAGGGAATGTCTACCTTTGATGCTGCACTGATGGCTGTGCCGATCGGGGGAGGTGTAGACGATTGGGATCATGTGATCACTAAAATTGTCATTGTCCAGGCGATGACAATTTTAGTGGGAGATCAATTATAAATTGAACTCATATTATGAACTTAGTCTAGATGTCTGTTTACAAATATCTTAGTAGATCATTGCATATCCCATTAGGGTCCTTTGCAACCATGGGAAATTTATTGCTTGATATGGAACCTAGCAAAAGGGTCCAACTTCATAGATTAATACCCATGCCTGAGGGATATCCTTGTAAAAGGTGATCTTCTCTTCTTGATACAATGATCATTAGGAGATAATCCGATGACTCCACAATGTTTGTGTGTTCTCCGTAATCATCCAGCAAGCCATTCTCCATTCGATGGAGAGATGGATTACAATCTTGTATTCTAGAAGATCAGGCACATAAAGTATGAGCCGTTGGATGAGTTTTCTTCCATGATGGATGAAAAAGAGAATATTTGGAGAAACAGTTAGCAATCTTGCATTAGAGTTATGAACTCTCAGAATGGCTTGATTGCAATGGAGGTCATGAGTGAAAAAGGGTATATGTTAGATATACAAAGTTATAAATGTAATTCTTGCAAAACTCATTGCAGTTTATGTAAGTATTGGATACTTGTCCTGTTTTGTGAAAACGGGATGGTCTGCTTGAGAATTGCTGGAATTGAGGCAATGTTGCAAGATGACAGCAAGCAAAACAGTTTATGGCCAACATCACCCCTTTCCTCAAAGATTATCATTTGGATTAGTGGACTTGAATATAATTTTGTAATCCTTGTTTGTGTGTCTTGCTTTTAGCAAGATGATTGTTCATATGAATAAGGTACAAGCCAGTTGTACTGTTCTTATGAATAATACCTTTATGGTCACATTACGATTATAAATGAGTTATTCTCATCACTATGTTAATGATAATAGTTTAAGAATTTATAAAGGATTAGAATGCTAAAAGATATGCAAAGTTAAATTATGATATGGCACTATAGTTTAAGTCATTTTGGTTATTGCATGTTATTCATTCTAAATGAAGATCGGGGTCCTAGATGCTTAATCTAGAGACTTTGCAAAACCATGCCTCATTGGGCAGAATGACTAAAACTCCGCATTCTGGTAAAACGGTGACATGCGAAGAAATTTTGAATCTTATACATAGTGATGCATCGTAACAAATAGTGGACATCATTAGTTAATTGTGGACTTAACTGAATAAGCATATTTACTTAATGAAACATGAGTTTGAAACGATTTGAATTGTTCAAATGAGTTCACAACAAAGTGGGATATTGAAATTAACAAGAATACAAAGTCTCTTCGATTTGATCGACATGACTAAAGTATTTAAGTTAATTTTGGCATAAAAGTACATGTGAAAGATGTTTCACAAATTATGATAATTGGACAAATTTCAAAGTGTATTGAAATGTCTAAACATCATTATCATTATGTATTAGATACATATTGTATAATATTATCTCTTATAGGGGTTGTAGTTGTCATTTAGAGATAGAGATCGAAATAAGCAAACACTCGTTTGAAATACAAAGAAACATCTAAAGATTCGTGGAAACAACACCATACGAGTTATGTCACGTTCGAGTTTCTAGAGATTTTGATAATTCGAAATCGTGGCGAATAAACAAGTCTTTGCAGCGTATTCTTAGGCAACTATGAATACATCTTCCAAAAAGGGCAAACCTGCTATTGTCCAAAGTTGATGTGTCTTGATGAAGATACAGGTGGAAGAAAGTAAAACATCAAAACAAGGTATTTGACCTTGCCTTCAAATTGTTGAGTGGCATAGGGGAATTTGTTTCTTGAAACCAAACTCTACAAATAGAGGAGAAACAAATGATAATGATCATAAAGTTTTAGTGAATACTTTTACTAAAGAAAGTAGGATTCAACAATATATACTCTACAAGTTCATGGAAATATATTGTTGATTCACTTGTCATGTTTGTGAACAAGACATGCCTACGAATTACAAAGAAGCGTGATGGACCTAAGTGCGAGAAATGACTATGAGTCATAAAATCATATATTAAGTTACATTTAATATTGCAAAGTAATATGTTACTTGATCTTATTAAGTAAAGAAGTTTACTTGATATTTCTGAATGACTTCAAAGTCATAATATGGAAATGAAACTTAATGGAGACGTAAAAGCTCCATTTGTCACAAAGTATGGAAAAATTCAAGGAGTTGAGTACAAATGTAGCGATGCTTGAGTCTATTGGATTTACACTAGTATATATGGATATTGAAGTCTCGTAGCTGGAATTCTCAATTTGATGATGATCAAAGAATTTTGGAATGTCCAAGATTATCGAGAGGACCTGCATTTGAGTGGGAGCTAATTAGCTTGGCCAAATATTAATATGTAAGAGACATATTTTGAGTGGAAGATAAGTAGCTTGGCTCAATCATAATATGTATCAGACATATTTTGAGTGGGACTAAGTGAAATCCCTGGATCCCAAATATGGATGCCATATTTGAGTGGGAGCATGAAATCATTCTAGGATATGTGGATGACATATGTGATTGGTATTGATAACACTTAAGTTAGTAAATATGATTGAAGTTGAACAAGTTATTAAACAATTAGATCTATCGAGATAGATTGGTAAGTTTAATAAACATCATAGTTGAATGCTTCCTGGACTTGATTCTGAAGATGTTCAGAATATCCTAGATAAGATTCTGAAGTAGTTAAGAATGGAAGAAGGAAAAGAAATAGGTTCTTACTTGTATGAAGCATTGAGTTAGTCTTAGTATTACAACGATGGTTAAAAGGAAGAAAGAGATGTGTTGTATCTCCTATGCCTCATTCATAGGTTCTTCCATACAACCATATTGTATACTCGACGTAATGTGACCTGAGGTTCTTGTGGGAAGGACAAGCTCTTTACTGTAAGAACATGTCTGGAAGTGATTCTTGAATTAATCACTAAACCAGGATTAAGTTTGTAATTAAATGGCAAGAAGCAAAGTAAGTGGCATACTTGCATTTCATGCACTAGGATCTACATAGATATAGAAGTATAAAGGCTCCATCTGATGTGATGTATATTGTTATGGTGGGCTAGTTCTTCTTTAACGTAGAATGATGTATCCCAGGGCACAGTGCCCATGAGAAAGCCCCTGAGGTTGATCTAAAGTCACTGTAGGCTCCTAGAAACCAGCCTCGTTCTGCTGCCATAACTGTCGTATATACACAAAGGATTGCAAAGTGTGTTTCGAAGTTTAGATGACAATAGTGAAAACGACGGTCATTATAAACACTAGAAACAAAGTCTCACTATGTTGCTAAATGAATACTTCAACCCATTATGAGATAATGGAATGAATGTCAAAGTTAGGAAGACATTAATGATTTGCAAAGACATAATGATCTGGTAAAATAGAACATGGATAGGACGTTTTCCACAAGCACGCATGATCAATAAACTCATATGTGATATGGTTTATGATGAGTAAAATGCGAGCTAGATTATTTGTAATCTAGTGCAAGTGGGAGACTGAAGGAGATATGCCCTAGAGGCAAATAATAATTAGGTTTTTATTGTCATATCTAAATGAGTTCATAATGGTTTCATACTGTGCTACAACTATATTAATATGAAACGTTAATACATGTGTGGTATGTAAACAAACCAAGTCTCTAGTTACCTCTAGCGAACTAGTTCATTGGTCATGAGGATGATCTAGGGTTTCGAGATCATGGGAATTTATGCCAATTGACAATGAGGTCATGTCATTAGTTGAATGTTGTGATAGACAAAACAACCCAACTAGTTGTATCTTAATGAGATCTAGTAACAAAGTTCACCATTAATGATAAACTAAGGAAACCTCGCAACCTGATCCTTGGACTATGAGATAATGCAAATCACTGTTCTGGAGGGAGCTTAGATGGTTAAAAAGTATCACACCATGACTGGGTGATCAAAAAGGTGCTACTCAGGTTTCCCAAAGGGGTGCGTAGAGGAGTACATATCGAGACCAGATTTGCCCATCCATGTAATGGACAGATACATTAGTGGCCATCTCGGTGACGTTGCATTAACGAAGCTTGAAAGCGTGTGATTGGGTCACATAATGCAACGACACGGAAACGATAAAACAAGTTCATCAGTAATGAGATCGAACGAAGGTACGGAGATACCATAGATCAAATCTCAGGTGAACTAGGTATCAACTGGCAAAGGGAATGGGAAACGACTATTTACGGTTCAATCGACATTATCATCGTGGAATGCACAGGGGTCATTATGGGCATCCTGGTCCCGCTATTGATCATTGAGGGAGATCATGTCCGTGAAATTCCCGAGCCATGGGGAACTACACTTAAGGGTATGATGAGCTAGAGATCCTCTGTAAGTTGGAATCACCATATGAAAGAGAAAAGGAAACCGGAAAAGTTCCGTGAGAGAACCAGAATCGTTCCGGGAAAGATTCGAAGTCTTCGGAGGAAATGGAAAGGGAATCGAAAGGTGTTTCAGGTCAAATCAGATTTTGTAATATGTATTTACATATTAATTAATGTAATTGATATTAAATATAATATTAAAATCTAATTTGAAGGGATATTCCACTAATGGGCCAAACTTCCTAGGGAAAAAGGGCCCATCAGGGAAAATCGGAAGGGGGAAGGGCCAAGGGCCAAAGGGCTAAGGCCTAGCCGCCTCAAGGGGGCCCACCCGGCCAGCCTAGAGCTGTGCGTAGGGTGGGGCCCACCCCTGGCCGGCCGGCCCATGGTGCCCTAAGGGGCCATTATCCTCCCCCTCTCTCCCTTGTTTAGTCCCACATGGGAAACCCAAAGGGGAGGGCACACCCCCTCCCCTATATAAAGGGGTGCCCATTGGTGGGAATAGAGACATCAATATTTGGAGAAGTCCTTTCGTTGAATTTATCCTTCCCTCTCTCTCACTCGTCTCCATGTGTTGGCACGGTCCCAAGTAAGGACTGTCCATGCAAGAGACACCACACCTGCAGCACGTCGTTGCGCTGCAAGGATTCCAAGCCGGAGATCTACTTCCACACTCCCGGTAGGGATCAAGGAGCCGGAGGTCGTCGTCATACACCGTATGTGTACAAAACCACGAGGGGCCTCACTTGAGGCACCTTAGATGTCGTGAGCCGGAGCTACTGCACGATGAAGAAGGAGCAAGGGGTGACCCGCGAGGAGCTTCGCAACCTTGAGGTCGGCTACGAGTTCGACTACTTCAACCACGTTCCCCTCGGAACATTAACCACGTACGGTCTATAAGGGTATGTATTCTATACGCTCGGCCGTTACCGCATTACTACATAGATAGATCTTGGGCAGTTTAGGAGGTTCCAACGTAGGAAATTTTTTGTTTTCTGTTACAGAACCCTTTAGTGTGGTGATGCAGCATCTTTCAAACTGGTGCTACAGTGCATGTGGCAGTTTAATCCCAACATGCTCTTAGGGTTCCTAGACATGGTTGGCCACATGCTGGAGTAGCATCATTGCATGTATTCTTTTCCAAAACCACAATGATGCACATTGATACACACACATCCAAGTGGGTGTGGTGATGCAGCAACTTTCAAACTGGTGTTACAATGCATGTGGTAGGTGAATCCCATCATACTGCTAGGGTTTCTGGACATGGTTGTACACATGCTGGAGTAGCATCATTGCATGTGTTCTTTTCAAAAACCACAATGATGCACATTGATACAAACACACACACACAACCAAGTGGGTGTGGTGATGCAGCATCTTTCAAACTAGTGCTACAATGCATGTGGAAGTTGAATCCCAGCATGCTGCTAGGGTTCTTGGACATGGTTGGCCATATGCTGGAGTGGCATCATTGCATGTGTTCTTTTCCGAAACCACAATTACGCACATTTATACACACACATACATCCAAGTGAGTGTGGTGATGCAACATCTTTCAAACTGGTGCTACAATGCATGTGGCAGTTGAATCCCAGCATGCTGCTAGGGTTCCTGGACATGGTTGGCCACATGTTGGAGTGGCATCATTACATGTGTTCTTTTCCAAAACCACAATAATGCATATTGATACGCACACGCACACACACATACAACCAAGTGGGTGTGGTGATGCAGCAGCTTTTAAACTGGTGCTACAATGCATGTGGCAGTTGAATCCCAGCATGCTGCTAAAGTTCCTGGACATGGTTGGCCACATGCTAGAGTGGAATCATTGCATGTGTTCTTTTCCAAAACCACAATGATTCCCATTGATACACACACATCCAAGTGGGTCTGGTGATGTACATCTTTCAAACTGGTACTACATTGCATGTTGCAGTTGAATCCTAGCATGCTACTAGGGTTCCTAGACATGGTTGACCACATGCTAGAGTGGCATCATTGCATGTGTTTTTCCAAAACCACAATGATGCACATTGATACACACACATCCAAGTAGGTGTGGTGAAGCAACACCTTTCAAACTAGTGCTACAATGCATGTGGCAGTTGAATGCCAGCATGCTGCTAGGGTTCCTGGACATGTTTGGCCACATGCTGGAGTGGCATCATTGCGTGTGTTCTTTTCCAAAACCACTTGATGCACATTGATACACACACACACATCCAAGTGGGTGTGGTGATGCAGCATCTTTCAAACTAGTGCTACGATGCATATGGCAGTTGAATCCCACCATGCTTCTAGGGTTCCTAGAGATGGTTGGCCACATGCTAGAGTGGCATCACTACATGTGTTCTTTTCCAAAACCACAATGATGCACATTGATACACACACATCCAAGTGAGTGTGGTAATGCAACATCATTCAAACTGGTGCTATAATGTATGTGGCAGTTGAATCCCAGTATGCTTCTAGGGTTCCTGGATATGGTTGGCCACATGCTGGAGTGGCATGATTGCATGTGTTCTGTTCCAAAACCACAATTATGCACATTGATACACACACACATCCAAGTGGGTGTAGTGATGCCGCATCTTTCAAACTGGTTCTACGATGCATGTTGAAGTTGAATCCCAATATGATGCTAGGGTTCCTAGACATGGTTGGCCACATGCTGGGGTGGCATCATTGCATGTGGTTTTCCGAATCCACATTGATGCACACATGCATCCAAGTGGTTGTGGTGATGCAAATTGGTACACACACATCCAAGTGGGTGTGGTGATGCAGCATCTTTCAAACTGGTGCTACAATGCATGTGGCAGTTGAATCCCAGCATGCTGCTAGGGTTTCTAGACATGGTTGGCCACATGCTGGAGTGGCATCATTGCATGTGTTCTTTTCCAAAACCACAATGATGCACATTGATACATACACACACATCCAAGTGAGTGTGGTGATGCAGCATCTTTCAAACTGGTGCTACAATGCATGTGGAAGTTGAATCCCAGTATGTTGCTAGTGCTCCTGGACATGGTTGGCCACATGCTGGAGTGGCATCATTGCATGTGTTCTTTTCCAAAACCACAATGATGAACATTGATACACACACACATACAAGTGGGTGTGGTGAAGCAACACCTTTCAAACTAGTGCTACAATGCATGTGGCAGTTGAATCCCAGTATGCTGCTGGGGTTCCTGGGCATGTTTGGCCACATGTTGGAGTGGCATCATTGCATGTGTTCTTTTCCAAAACCACAATGATGCACATTGATACACACACATCCAAGTGGGTGTGGTGATGTAGCATATTTCAAACTGGTGCTACAATGCATTTGGTAGTTAAATCCCAACATGCTGCTAGGGTCCCTAGACATGGTTATACACATGCTGGAGTGGCATCATTTCATGCGTTCTTTTCCAAAACCACAATGATGCACATTGATACACACACATCCAGGTGGGTGTGGTGATGCTGCATCTTAAAAAACTAGTGCTATAATGCATGTGGCAGTTGAATCCCAACATGCTGCTAGGGTTCCTGGACAAGGTTAGCCACATGCTGGAGTGGCATCATTGCATGTGTTCTTTTCAAAAACCACAATAATGCACATTGATACACACACACATCATGTGGGTGTGGTGATGCAACATCTTCCATATTGGTGCTACAATGCATGTGGCAGTTGAATCCCATCATGCTGCTAGGGCTCCTGGACATGGTTATCCACATGCTAGAGTGGAATCACTACATGTGTTCTTTTCCAAAACCACAATGATGCACATTGATACACACACACACATCCAAGTGGGTGTTGTGATGCAGCATCATTCAAACCAGTGCTACAATGCATGTGGTAAATAAATGCTACCATGTTGCTAGGGTTACTCGACATGGTTGGCCACATGCTGGAGTGGCATCATTGCATGTGTTCTTTTCCAAAACCACAATGATGCACATTTATACACACACATCCAAGTGGGTGTGGTGATGTAGCATCTTTCAAACTGGTGGTACAATGGATGTTGCAGTTGAATCTCAGGATGTTGTTAGGATTCCTGGACATGTATTCTTTTCCAAAACCACAATGTTGTAGTTGCAAATAATTTGATGTATACCAAGATGTATTTCATTGTATAAAACACTCACTTTGCATTTTTAAAATCTCTTTCTATTTTCTATTTTATTCGTTTAGTCTGTTTTGCCCTCTCTCCTAGTCACAAATCACATAAAATCCCAAACGTATTCTCACTCTGGTTGCTACACCTTGATTGGTTGACATGGTTGTCACACGGATCGTGCACACCAACCATTGATCCTCTGTGATCCAACGCGGATCATTGCACGCATCGTGCTACATAGTACATCCTGAGAACACATGGACGTCTCTCCCTCAGCGACACTTCTAGAAGAAACAACACGCATCCGTACATTAAAAAGTCATTGACTTGTCATGTCACGTTTAATATCGTCTAAAAAGCCTACTACTACGCCACAACGCATGCATAGGGCAACAGGGTCATTGAGTGCATGGACATCAACAGACGCTGCAATTTATTGCCACTTGATTTTAATAAGCCATATCCCATTTTTACGCAGCACGCTCTCAATCTCACTTCCAAGTGGGCCCTATGGTAAGAAACTTCCATGCGTCAGCGGGAGGCCGAAGAGCTGAGAAATGGGCCTCGAGGAAGGGGCCCCTTGAGGAGACATAACGTCTCCACACTCATCCACACCTCCCTCTGCCCAATCTAGAAAAACCCCACAAATCTCACCGTACAGCCACCTACCTTCTCCTTTACATTTCCCCTTGTAATTATCTTTTATCGCTAATTTTATGGCTATGTCAACCTTCATACTTAGAAATTGTGTCTACACCCTTTGCATGCGGCTGAATACAGAACTACCATGCATGGCCCGGGAAAAACATGACCTACCGTGCGCGTGTCGCGGTGCACGGTGATGTAGCCTAGGCGGCGTGATGCACAGTGGTGCAACAAAATGCCCCTTCCCTTCACCTTTATTATAGAGCCCATCTACCTCTCCCTCTCCGCCTACCCACTCTCACTCTCCTCATGCAACCATCTCAATTATCTCATCACCTTATGCAAACTCCCGAGAAAACCCCAACCGTGCCGGTGATGGCAAATGAGGATGCGGTAGCCATCATCGCCTCCAAGGCTGCCGTCGAGGAGGCCCCTGTCACCGTTCCACCCCCATCGAGGCATCGAAAGCAGCCGCCGTCCCTGTCCAGACCCCTGTCGAGGCATCGATGGTAGCCGCCGTCACCATCTAGGCCCCCGTCCCCACTCCCGATGTAGCCACCAGTGAGGAGGCCCCAACCGGTCACGGGCAGATCTAGCTCTTCTGGGACCCCTACGATCTAGAGGAGTACATCACTCCGGTGAACCCCTACGACACCAGCATCGATGACCCATGGTCAGAGGTAACTAGGGTTTGCTCCACTTCCCTGGTTCTTCTCTCGTTCCCATCATTGGATGTTAGATCTTGGGTTATGAGGGTTCGGTTGTTCGCATTTCGGTTGCTCAATCTTCTTACATCATCTAATCCTCTTTGTTTTTCCAATAGGTGTATGGCAGCAACGTATGTAGCGATGATGAGTCCAGGCACACCAAGACTCGTCAGGTGCTGAGGAGGTTGCATGAAGGCTAGTACAACGCCTTCTTCGCTGGCAGTGTCTATAGTTGCCCCTTCTGTAGGAGGAGACTCGCCGACACCGACTTCAACTGCGTCGTGATGCATGTAGAGGGCTCGAGCTCTGGCACCCCCAAATTTAGCCATACCATGAACGTCAATGCCTACATCGCTGAACACCAAGTGCTCAGAATTCACCTCCGCAACCTCTAGTGGGTGGCCATCGAAGAGGGTCGCATGCCTCCGATCAAGCCCAAGGTCCCCAAGATCAAGGGACTAGGCAGCAAGAAGTGGAGGAAGCGCCAGAGGGAGGAGGAGGAGGCGCAGGCAAGGAGGGGTTGAACGTGTCTGCTGCTACTTCTAATCAGCTTCTTTTTTTTTCGTATATTGTGCGTGATGGTTGCTAAGCAGCGAATGTATCGAACCTCATTAAGCAACCTACTTTCTATCACTATATCATATTTAGCTTCACACATCTATATCTAGATTTTTTTGTTTTCTGAATGTATGTATTCTACCGGTGTGATTTGCTGCTCTAGATTTTCTACCAGAACGGGCCAAAATGAGGGCCAAAAGGAACGAATGATCAAAGAGAGAAGCTGCTCTTGATTTGCTACCAATTTGGACAAAAAGAAACATAATTGTTAGCGAGAGAGGGAAAATGTGCTCTATCAAACTACCAATTAACGAGCTGCTACAGAAACATACCACAAAGAAGTAAAATTTAATTCACTTCTCTTCAAACCACTTGAGGCGCTAGCCATCTTGACAAGCTACCAGACACATATAGAAATATAACACAAAAAAGTAAATTTAATTCACTTCTCATCAAACCACTTGAGGCACTTTCCATTGTTCTTAGGAGACCAACTACCATCATTCCAACTGTTGCTTACCTTATTGGCCTCCCACAGCTTACCAAATGCAAGTTCATCCCACCTGGAATCTGCCTTGGCTTCCTTATCTTAAGCATCCTGCGACACAATGAGCGGTGCATCACATGCCTAGTTGTTGCCACTAGAAGAAGCTGCCTCTCTGTTTGTTACTTCAGCTGCAGCCTCTCTATCTGCTGCTTCATATGCAGCCATTTTCTTTGCATATGCAGCGTCACACTTAGCTAAACTACATTTGGTACAAAGGGTTCCCCTAAGCTCGTCTTCCCTCTTGCAACTAGGGAAAAACATGAGGAAACATAGAAATAAATAGATCTAAACATACAACTGGTAGGTCATGTAAGAATTTATGGCTATATACTTCAGGTTTATCTCAGACAACGACCTCTCCTCCTAGAAATCGTGCCTATCTGTAGGAAAATCTGTGGCGCCCCGCAAAAACCACTACTAGAAAATCGCGTTGTTTTTGTGCATTGCATCGTCATGACCGCATGCTCATGTCATCATGCCACATTGCATTTGAGCATCGTCATGTCATCATGCATTTGTTTGCATAAAACTATTTTCGAAAAGACTGTTTTTGTTTTCGAAACGCCCCGTCTTTATTTTTTAAATCAAAACCTGGGTCTCCGGATTTCTTGTTTCGTCTGCCGACGGTTTTCAAAAGCCCCGTTTTAAATAATAAAACTTTTATTTTATTTTTGGGAGGCAGCCCGGCAGGCCCGAAAGCCCTGCCGGCCACCTCCAAGCCTAAACTAAAACCTAGTCTATTCATAAATCTACCCAATCCTAGTCTACCCAGCCCCCCTCCACCTCACTCCATCCACTCACATCGCGCCACCTCACCCCACTCACCAATCCCAGCCTGCCACCTTAGCCTCCCCAGCCACCCATCGCACCCCCACACGCGGAAAAGAAAACCACCCCGCCGCCAATTTTTCCCGCCTGGGCGCATCTCCCCACGCGGACACAGCGCCGTGCCAGCTCCCGCCTCCACCTGCCGCTCCCGGACCCACCCATCGCCACCGCCCGCGTCACCTGGCCCCACCATTCCCCCGCGTCCCTCCCACCGACGCTCCCCTCTTCCCTCACATCTCCCCGCCCCGGTGCTCGCCAGCAACCGCCGCCACCGAGCCCTCCGCATGCTCGCCGACCGGCCGACCTCAGCGCCTCTTCCGCCCGCTCCTCTCCACCTCGCCTTTCCTCTCTCTCGCTGCAGCGCCGCCGCCGCAGGCCGCCTTCCGCCGCCTCGCTCCGACGGCGCCTCCTCCTCGTCGGCCACAGCCACCTCGCCTCCTTGCAGTCGCGCTCTGCTGTCGCGGCCAGGAGCGCGCGCCTCTCCATCCTCCGCCGCCTGGCCGGGCAGAGTCTCGCCGCTCTCGCCCCGAGCCCTAGGGTGTCGTCGCCGTCGTCCTGCGAGTCGGCCCCGCGTCGCTGTCCTCCATCGCCAGGCATCCGCCCCGTGGCCTCTCTGCATCACGACAACCGCCAAGGCCTTGACGCCCTTCGGCTTCGTCCGTGGCCGTGTCCTCTCTATATCCTCCTTGTGGCTGCGTCTAGTCACCGATGTCCAGGCTACCGCCAAACTTCCTCCGTGTCGCTCGTTTCGCGAGGTCCATCGTCGTGTGTTCTGCTTATAGTGACCTGTGAGTCACAACTATGTTTAGATTTTCAGATGTTGTTGCTCTCTGTCAGGCACCACATTCCAAGGACTCCTGTGTTGAAGTTGGTCTCGCGGCCACGTTTCTGTCATCTTCTTTGTACAAGGATGTTGTCATCTAGAATCTCAAGATCTTCGTACAAGGAGCGCACCGAGAAGACCGAAGCAATGTCAATGTTTAAAAGAATGTTCATAGTGCCACTCCAAGACCTCCGATACCAAGTCCACCAAACGAACATCGACGCAAGTCCATGACCGATGATCAAGATGGGACCTGAAGACCGAACCCCTCGGCGCGCCAAGTTCTCATTCCCGGAAGCGTTGACGCCCGTGCGACAAGATCTACCTCCCGTGTCCGAGACCGATCCTGCCGTCCCCTTCAAACCCCAAAGACCGATCCCCCCCCCCCGAACCTTCCAAGCACCAAGATCGCCAAACGCCAATGTGTGACCCCGACCCGAGCCCCATTTTATAAATGCCATCTATATAAAACCTGTCGCATATTAAATTGTTCATGCTTGCATACATATTTGTGGGTTTGGGGACATTATGTCGATTCACCTCATAATTAAATATGGAGTCTATATGCGGACTATTCTAGTCTTATTCCGGACTCCATTTAAATTGGTGTAGCGAACCAATGCCATGTTTTGTCTTGTTAATACAACATTTAAATTGCGGGGGTTCTAAATAACTTGAACCGTTTAATTAAATGTCGGGACCCTGGTTCCGCTTAATATGGCCTAATTACACCGCATCTGCATCATATCATAAAGCATGCCGGATCTTCTACAGTAGTATTAAATATTGCATCCGGTGTTTCTTCTAGTGTTTGCTTCTTCGCGGATTAGGCCGATGAGTTGATGCGAGTATCGACAAGTTCTCTGGATATGATCCTTCGGCAGTGTTTCCCAGGCGAGCATCTCTCCCCCTTCTACCTATTTTGCATTTATAGTATTTATTTCCTCCGGTTGATCTATTGCTATCCGTGTCGCGATGCTTTAGTTTCCGAATCCCAGTTATATCCCGTGCAGCCTCTATATTGCTTTGGACACCTCCTATTACCCGTGTTTGGTAGATAGCGGGCCTTGCGAGTCGTAGTTGCTTGCTCAGGTGCGATCTTGTGTTGTCAAGTACCACAGTTGTTGGAATGCTGACAGTTGTTTATGGAGAAGATGCTTATTGGTGGAGATGATCATGACTTTAAATACAACTATTAAAATGCTAGATATAACTAATGCAGAGGCATCGGTGGGCAATAGATGTTATTTGGTTCTTCCACGCTCACTTGTGTCCCGTAGGACCCCGAGTACTTGATACCTGTTCCTTGATTTTTCGCACTATCCACATCCGGGAGGCCTTATGGACCCCCCTGAGCCAGAGCTTGATTCATTTCTATTTCTTGGGGCCACAAAGTAGTTTGGGGCTTTATTACTATCCTGTACTTATGCCATGCTTTACTACTTTATTTAAGATTGTGCGTGGAGCACCTGTACTGTTTAGGATTGCGGAGTGTTTTCGCGGTATCGACAAGCCCAGTCACACTTTCAGGTTCCCAGTCGTTTACATCCATTGGCGCAAACCTTGGGTCCGTCTCAGAGCCGGCCAACTTTGTTGCGGGTAGCTTAATGGGGTGGCCCCCTGAAATATTTATGAATCCTGTGATCGCTTTGTCGTGAATGCCTCGTTGGGTTTTGAGTTGGTTTTTCCGAGGTTGATCGAGTGTGTTTTGCTATTTGTGCACCCCTGCAGGGTAAAACTTTCTGAAAGCCGTGTCCGTGGTTATGGACGACTTGGAGCACAGTATCTCGATCATAGACAAGCATAACTAAAGTAGTGCTATAAATTTGACTTAATATGTGACTAGTAATCAGCTCAAGTATAACGGAATGGATATTAAAAATGCCAACAGCTGGTGGGTCTGGGTTGTTTTGTGGTATGCTATATGCCTAGTAAGTATTGCAACTCAATGGAATGTGATAAAAGTGTCAAACAACTATTGGGTTTGGGATTCCTCAGGACAATTATATCTGACTAGTAAATGTTCCAACTACAACGGGATGTTAACTAAAACTGCCCACTACTTATGCTATCAGGATGACTCATGATATCTATATCTGATTAGTAATTGCTGCAACTATAATGGAATGAGTAAAATTGCCAACTGTGTGAGTTCCTTGGTCCGACTTCCTCGTTTGGTCTCGAGGGGGAAATACCAGGATGGGTTTGTTTGGTGTTAGCTTCAGGTTGGATCCGAATAGGTCTTTCTTATCCCTCTTTGATAACCGCCAGTTGTATTGAGTCTCTATAGGTTGTTTAGTGCCGCTGCGCTGCCGCTTCAGCCCACCATACCTATATAGGCGAGAGCCACCGAATTCTAGCCTCGCCGTGTACTGGCCTCAGTACTGACGCTCCTCTTTTTCCTTCGCCCTTTGTCGGCACCCCTTTTGTTTTAGCAGGTTTGAGATCGCCGTCGTTAGCAGGGTTACCCTTCTGGCTTGGCCTGGGCAGGGTTATGGACGCCATCGGTTATTCTTCAGGGCTCTTAGCCCCATTTGCATCTTGTCCGTACTCGGACGCTGTATCGTTTTCAAGGTGATTTGGATCTTTGTAGTGTATATCTGTATTCTTGACTCTTGGAGTCATGCTGTATATATATCTGTTCTGTGGGTCCCATCGAGGGCTGTTGTGTAATGTTATTACTTTGTTTTTCACCCGCACGAAAGTGCCTGGTGGCCGTCCTTGAATCGTTTCTATGCGGATTTAGCAGAAAGGGCTAAAACTTGCATAGGGCCGATTCGAGGGTGTTACAAAATCTGCCTTCATTCTGTTGTACGACTCGTCGATGATTTTAGTTGCGAGTGTAGCCATTCCATCCCTCGTCGAGCCCCCTATGATCTTGACAAGACTATGAATATCGATCCACTTGTGTGCAGGAATTGTAATTCCCTCATAATGAAATTTTAAAAAATTTGTTCTGTTGTCGACATTGCAGAAAACAATTCTTTTTTACAAGGAATTGGCGTAGTGCCGGACACTTCTTGTCAGTCCTGAAAGTATGTAGTTTGTCATCATAAAATGCGTGACCAAATTTGTAACTATAAATGTTTTATCAATGCAAGATCATCATCTGAATATAATTTTAAGCTACAAAAGTTTAGTAAATGCAAGATTAAGACTCTCAACATTGGCTTGTCATAATTTATTTGGTCCTAATAAAATTCAGTAGTTGGAAGATGAGCAAATGGATAGATTCCATAAGCAAATTTTGGGACTATTACAGTTTAGTAAAGGCAAGATCAACTGATTAAAACCATACAAGTGACCATTCAAAAATAAGAAAACCCTAAAAGCGGTTAACTACAAAGAGAAGATCTACAAATCAGGAGAAGTGGTAGACGAGGACGTGTTTCCTCATGGCTAGTTGAACAACGGCGAGTTGATTCTCAAACTCTGGGTCCTCCTTGGTGTACTCGAGGTCCAATCCCATGAACTTGTCCTCGTCTTTCTCAAGCCATTCCCCATACATCCTCAGGAGTCGCACCACTATATCCTCCTTGTTGGTGTAGACAATGTCTATCTTCTTATTTCCATGGGAAATGAAGCTTGTATCTAGAGTGTAACCTTCCATGGCGGCAAGGAGAACATGGAAAGAAGACGGCGGGGGAGGCAGAAGACAGAGGACATGAAGAAGAAGAGTGGTTTCTGCGAGAGAGGGGAACAGTGGAACCGTCAATGCACTTCTGATGTAGTGGTTAATAACAGGGACGAAAGTCCAATGGTGAGACGCGTAGCGGCGACCATTCTAGTTTCTGAGTAAACAAAGATTAAAAATAGTAATACCAAGGATATGTGTGCCCTATGTTGTCATGTCAATACATGCTATCGGTCGTGTTGCCCTATCCACTGCGTCACCTTAGCTCATATGCTCTGCGTCATTAGTTTTCACTTGTCAAATCCTACCAGGCAATTTAATTGCACATACCCATTTACTGCATATCCTCTAGCCTTTTTTGGAGAGAAATCCTCTAGCCTTGCGATCTTGCGAAGTGGGTTGGCGATTCCGTCGATGAAAACCCTAGTGGTAGAAGAAGAAGAGGAGAAGACGATGAGATTCTGGATAGGGAGGAGAGCGGGGCTGAGTCATTCCGTCCACGTCCCGGATCTCACCACCGAAGGAAATGGCGTCTCAGCTCCGCGCCATGGCAGCGACTACAGATCGGCGCTCCGAGGAATAATAAGACAGGATAATGAGGAATGGATACAGGCGCCAGCGTTGCAAGATGGCAAGCGCCTTGACTTTTCAAAAAAAAGGCCTTAAGCCTTGGGACAGAGGGAGTACATGGTAGCAATGACACCTCCATGACGGCAGCGACATAACGACGAAAATTGACAGGGGCAACTTGACGGACGTTAGCCTGATATGTTGTATTCAAACGTTAAGTTGAATTTATGCCGAAAAAGACCCTCTGAGTATTTGGCACACCAACTATGGGCAACGCGGTCGATTACAAGCAACTTGGGTGCCGCTTTGCCTTGGCGTCTGAAGTTTTGGGCCGCAAAATTATTTCCTGCCTTAAGTGTGTCTCCCGCGAACTGAGTGGACATGATCGAGACATTCTTCGATCAATAATCATTAGTGGGACCTGGAGATCCATAATGACTCCCACCAGCTCAAGTGATGACTTAGTGATCGCATGACCTTTTATTCAAAGTAACCAATTCCTTTTGTCTCTCGCGATATTTTACTTGTCTGGGATCTGATCATTCGACATCATTTTACCTAGTTTGATCCTGTTACTGACAAGTACTCTTCTCTCGTTACCATGATATAACATTCTTAGTGATCATTATTACTTGCTTGCAAGCTATGTTAATATGATATCACCATGAGGATCCTGAGTATATCTCTCCATCACCAGGATGGAAAAATCCCACTCTTGATCCATGATCCTCAACTAACACTTTCCAAGTATCTAATGACACCTTTATGATCACCCTGTTATGGTGTGATCCTTGATGTAATCAAAGAACTCTTTCAGAGTCAGTGATTGACGTGATCTCATGGTCTAAGAATTAGGGTTACTTTGAATGACGTTATAGTAGTGTAAACATAATGGCATGATCATGTTACTATACTTTGAGAGTATGTTCATCACATCATTCAATAAATGGTGTGACCGTTATTAACAACATCCAATGTCATGATTAGAAAACCTTGATCATCTGTTAATCAACAAACTAGTGCAATAAGAGGTATCACTAGGAACCTTCTATTTGTTTATTAAACACACATGTAGTAACGTTTTCTTTTAATACAATTCTAGCATGAGAAATAAAAATTTACCATAAACATGGAATATAATATAATAACCACTTTATTATTGCCTCTCAGGTATATTCCTTTCAGCCGCTGCCGGCCAAGCCACCCCACCCTCTCGTTGCGGCAGATAGGGAGCCGTTCCCGTTCCTCAATAATCCCACTCCGGTTCCCGACCTGATCTATCGGAAGGACACCCTTGAAGGGAAGGAACAACACGCTTGTCGACCGGTGCGGAGCCACGGTGGAGGTTCCATGCAGGCAGGGACACGCGGCGGAAGGGGTAGGGACCGTTGACGGAGTGCTATGGGATAGCCGCATGGTGCTGGACTGGGGCCCCGCTGCCGCGCACAATCACCCGTGTGCCGCTAGAGTGGCCTCGTCTCCCCATGCTCACCCTCACGTCGCCATGCTCACGCTAGATGTCGTTCAGCGCCTTCACATCTCCTAGCCGTGGTGACCAGTCTCCTGCTCCCAGACTCCTCTTAGCTCTGCATCTCTCCACCCCATTATCGGTCAAGTTGGAGAGGACAAATGACAGTCGCTTCCCCACAGTTGCTGCTCCGCCCCATGGACAGGAAGCTCTGCGTGCTTGTGCTACATGAGGACAATCCGATGCAGTAGTGTTGGTGCTCGACTCAGATTTCATTCGGTCGAACAAGCTGCCTCAGTTCCTCCGCTTTGAATTTGGGTGCGGTAGGAAGAGAAGCAAAAACAAATGGAGAGAGAGCATGTGTGCATACACGATGGCAAGTGGGTAAGAAACACCGTGTGGGATTGTTGGGGAGTAGCGACGTACGGTTTTGCAACGTGTTTGATGAAATGTCTAGCCGAAAATTCAAATATAGGAGTTCAGATTTAGGGATCGATTCCGACGGCCGAAGTTTAGAGAAGCAAATTTTTTCTTATCGGTGAACAGTGCACCTTTTTCTCCTCTAACATCTAGGGGTTCGGTTAGAGATGCTCTTAGGCATGTGTAGCTATCTCCTTGGTAGAAAATCCACATTGATATATTGAGTCCAATGCTCCTAGACGATATGTCATAACAACATATTTCGAAGCATGCAAATTTGCAATGGTGCATTTTGAAATCGGAAAATTGTGTAATACTCCCTCTAATCCTATTTTAGTCGCAGGTCGGTTGTAGCATTTCTCAAAAGCAAGATCTTTGTAGTGGCTACGTATCAATTCAAATTTACAGCAAGGGAAACAATTTTCTTTTACTCATTCAGTAATTCATGTTATTTCATTAGACAAGTCATCCCTACGCCAAATCCAGTCGTGCACATATTTACGTTCAATAATCCTTAGCTTTCATTTCGACACGTCTTCGTTGTAATCGCTTAGAGCCCCTTTTCCATCGATAGGTACTCCCGAGGCGTCGACCAAATGGCCAGCGCTTCGAAACAAATCTGTAACATATCGGCGTGCTTCAGAGCGCGAAGAATTTAGTTCGGTAGAGCTGCGTCGTTCGCCTTGCTCGACGGGAACCGGATCCATCAGAGTGAGTCGATGGCGAACACCGGGCTGCGTGCGTACCGGGAGGTGCTGCGGCTGGTGCGCCGGCTGCCCGCCGACGCGCGGACCTACTATGCCAAGTACGCCCGCGAGAACTTCGTCAACTACCGCCACCTCTCCGCCGGCGACGACCTCGCCGCCCTCCTCCGCCGCGCGCATGACCACTCTGCTTGGGTCCTCTCCAAGGTACCATCGCGTCAACGCGCACACGGTGATCTCTCCGTTCATCGTACTGTTCATTCGCGGTTCATGGGAACTGATCGACCTGGGTGTCCCACTGTTCCTGGTTGTGTAACTAACGCGTAGCTTGCAGTACTCCATCGATGCAGGGGAGGCGGCAAGGCTCAAGGAACTCTGCGTTGAACGTGCCGCCGAGTGAGGGGAAGATCATCGAAGCACCTCACGGCGCGGTGGTGCCTGGTGCGTGCACGCCAGGTGTTCGGCGATATGACCCAGTAGTTCGGTTTTTAAATTAGGCGGATTCCCTTTTTCTACATCTACTCTGTTGTTTTAGAGTTCCGAGCTTTCATATGCTTCCATATATTTCCCAATTGCGTCGCCCACTTATAGTGGGAAATAAAAACCAACATTCTACTTGTGACTTCTGAGTTCATTTCGTTTTGTACCCAGTACTGTTTTGAACTACTTGCTTCACTGCTCCAGCTTACCAGTGAAGCCTTCGAATTGCTCTAGTGTCGGCCAATAACATGCATCCTGTGTCTGTAACGTCAAATCTCAGGTGCATAAATTTGCCAATTCAGTTGAAATTAAATAAGTACTAAGAGCCAATCAAAAGAAATACATACTCTTTCCTGCAAATATGAGGGAAAACAAATACTATCTGAATTCATATGTTACTCACCAATTAGAGTTTGGTGGGAGAAGTGTTGCCAAACAATTTACCTTCAAGTTCCAAAATTGCCATCTAGTCTCATAATCTGGAAACTGTGTTTCCTCTTAATTGGTGCCATGACGATGAAACAGGTGGTTGTGGTAGCATTGCAGAGTCTCTGGTTCGACGGATTAACCAGTCGCATAGTTTTACCCAAATATTTGGGTTTTAGTTTGGTAAATGTATACAATAGCTAGCAAAAGAAGTGAAACGCTCTTCTTCAGCAGATAAATTTCTGGATATTTTATAAGCTCTGCTTCTTTAATCTTCTATGTTTTATTCGAATTTGACATGCGTAGCTTGTTTCCATTTACGAACATGTGTAAAAAAGGGTTATACATACCACATGCTGTTAGAACTGTACGACATTTGAGAACTCAGAAAGGGTACTTAACTAAAACTCTAAAAGCACCAACCATGTTTTGTTGTGGGTTCATCGGATATCGTTTTCTTGTATTTATCAATATTTTATAATATCAAACGAGTACTGTATATGCAGGTGCCTTTTCCTGAAGTGCTACGTGTAGGTTAGTAAACTTCCAACTATATTCAGACCCCTTAGTAATTTGTGATTTGAGTCTCGACACTTCTGGTTTAATTAATCTGAAGTTATAATGGTGGCTTGACCTAGCATGTCTGCTGGGTTAGGAGATCATCTTAGTAGTCATTAAGTCCCACTAACATTTCAACTCTTGCTAATAGTTGTTATAAGAAAATTGCTGCAGTAACAAGCAATCTCTTGTACTTCTGTGGAAAGGGAACCAGTGATGAGCTGGACTTGGCAAGCTGCAGTATGATGGGGACTGGGAGATTCTAGCAAAAACCTTGAGAGGGGCTTGCAAGGTTTTGCGGTTGGGGATGATGTCTGCACACTGCATACCATGGGAGGATATGTCCTAGTATAGTAAACATGTCATACATCTGTTAGCTAAGAACATCCCAAATAATTTCATGAATGTCTTAGGGCTTGTTTGGTAGGAGGAAATCCCAGCCTTTTCCTAGGGAAATAAATCCACTAGTAGAGAGATGGGGAATAAAAACCCGGTGATTTGTACTGTTTTCGTTGATTCCCGGTCGGGATTTGATTCCCTGGGATAAAAATCCCGGTACATCCAAACAAGCCCTTAGTCATAGTCAATCATCAACTTCGACAATTCATTGGACGCTGCATGCACTGATATCTGAGAGCAGAACAAAGTGGATCCCCATGGAAGATTAGGAGAAAATCTCGTATCCATCACCGAGACAAGTCCGCAAGTGAAGGTAGCCTTAAACTCCAAATGTTACCACTAGTTTGCAGAGGTGCACCAGGTGAACGGAGGGACAGACGCACATTTTATCCCAATCAGGGGTAGTAAAGTTTTTGTTTGTA
The DNA here is from genome assembly GCA_910589775.1 of Avena eriantha. Lineage (NCBI taxonomy): Eukaryota > Viridiplantae > Streptophyta > Magnoliopsida > Poales > Poaceae > Avena > Avena eriantha. The sequence continues at coordinate 140,387,063 of OU342741.1, read as the reverse complement.
TGTTTGGTAGTTGTTGGTGCAGCATAGGATGTGGTTCTTGTCTCCCAATTTTTCCAGTAGCTTCTCTTTATTATAAATATAGTCGACTCCTCTTCAAAGGGCCATGATAAGCTCCATGATGCCCAAGTGGATGAGATAGCACGTTTGCTAGCTATTGATCAGATTGAGATAGGTCAAGGAGCCAATCAGATTCGTTCACTGAAGCGACCAGGAGAGACTAGATGGGGCTCCCATTTAGGTTCTGTCTCTAGTCTTGTGCACTTGTTTAATCCGATAAGAACAGTTTTAGAAAAATTAGGAGGTGATTCCACGGCAGGAGCAAACCGAGCTTATGGGGATACTGGTTTCACCTACTTGACCTCCTTTGAGTTCGTATTTATCATATGCATGATGAAAGAGATATTACAAACCAGTGAAGATCTTGGAAAGGCTTTGCAGAAGAAAACTCAAGACATAACAAATGCAGTTCGTCTTGTGCGTTCCACACAAGTGCTTCTAAAAACTATGAGATCAAATGAAGGATAGGATGAGTTCATTCTGACAGTTATTGAGTTTTGTGTGGAGCATGGCGTCGATATTCCAGACATGGAGGCGACATACATTTTGCGTGGTGGGCGTGCCCGTCGTCAGCCTGATCATTTTACTACTGAAAGGTATTTACGAGTGGAGATATATCGACCAACAATTGACAGCCAACTCATAGAACTGAATCTCAGTTTCAATGCAAAAGTGATGGATCTCTTATCCATCAGTGCTACACTCATATCAAGACATGGATTAGCATCATTCGATGCTAAAGCAATTTGTTCAATGGTGGATAAATACTATCCAGCTGACTTTACACAACAACAGGCGAGGTATGGTTTAGAGATTCAGTTGAACCATTTCGTTGTGGATGCTAAAAATAGTGAAGAATTGTGGAAGCCTGCAACTATTACTTTATGTCGTTGCCTTGTTGAGACAGGACGAGATATAATCTATAATTGGCTTGACAGGTTGCTTTGTTTGCTCGTTACTCTTTCGGTTTCAACAAGTGGTGAGCGTGCTTTTTCTAGCTTGAAGATTATTAAGTCAAGGCTGTGTAATAGAATGGAAGATGGTTTTCTTGCGGACATCATGCTGCCACAAATAGAAAGGGAAATTGCTTCAAAAAAATTCATATGAAGATATAATTGCTGATTTCAAAGCTAAGAAGAACAGAAGATGATTTCCCTAGCTATTTATTGGTCATATTGAATTGCCTTTTGGTCATTATATATGTTCTTTTCTTTTGGTGTACCAAAGATTACTTCATCACAATGCCCAGGTATATTGAAACCAGTTATATGTGTAGTTGCGTGAGAAGATACATATGTATCATCATCATGATATTGCCATATAATATATACCTTATATGTTCTCTCGCTTGCCCTAGTATATTTATGCATATTTTCTATTTTCTATGGAATTTGCCCCCTCTTGTGTTTCATTCACCCTCCGCCACTATTGGTAGCCTTACATACTAGTGTTCTACTTGAATCAACTTTCAAAATGACATATTCAATTTCCCAAAAAGAACTACCAAACAGGGTAACTATCCCCTCCTGGTCACAAATTGTGTGTATAATCAATTTGTGTTGCTTTCTTTTCTGATGAAATTCCACGTACTGTTGCTCTGGAGTATGACTTGTAATATCACTTCGCATTGTCGGACATGCTACTGGACCAAGAGCACAACTTATACTATGATAACTGGGAATTACAACATAGTATTGATTAGATACTTAACATAAATCTCTTTATGTTCTACTAATTTATATTTATAGCTGCAGATTGCATGTCTTTCAACATTCTAGTGGCAATGTGTTTGCATTGTAGGTAGGAGTTGGTGGAACTCTTGGCAGCGGTGGATCGACTGGCAGTGGAACATGATGTCACAAACCAAAGCTCTACATCATTTAAAACTATAAACTTCCTCATAAAAACCTCACTTGCGTTCTCAGTATATATAAATAACGAAGCAGCACATAGATTAATTCCAATGCAGTAAATTGCAGCTTGTATAAAGAAAACACATTGAAAAGATGGGGATGCCAATGCATGTGCTAACCGGGCATGTTTCATTGTTTTATGCTTGGTATCAACAAGATACAAATAGAAAGAACTAACTTTGATGTAAACTACTAATAGCAATTCACCCACTAATTGACTCATCCTAGATGTTAATTACATCTTATCAGGAGTCACTCATTGAGAAGATTTTACTTATTTTACGTTTCTTATTTTAAGAGTTTTGCAGATTTACTGAGGCTCGGAAGGTCATCTTGCAGATGAAGAATTCTCTCTGTTCATCTTCCGGTTGAAGAATTCTTCAACTTCTGCAGCTTCCTTTGGCAGCCTAATTTCATCCATTAGGAGCTTGATAGCAAACTCGATGCTCAAATCTCGTTCAGACTCTCCATATAGATATTCCAAAGCCGATTTTGCACTTTTAAGACTAGAAAATACTGTGGGGTTCAACTTTGCATTATTTGCTTTGCCTTTGTGGGGAGGAAGAGTGGTCTGCAGTAGAGAATTGGCAGCAGCAAAATCAGTCACTCGAACACCAGCCCACAGTGTTGAGTTCTTCCCCCTGCTGCGAGCTGAACGCTTTCCGTGCTTCTTAGGAGTCATAAGTTTGTTGTTGTTCAATTTTGCTGTTGAGTCTCCTGGGCAAGTTAAATGAACATAGGTAGTGGTAGTTGCAGTATCCATTTTTTCTTGTTTCTTCTTGTGTAACCTTCTAGAAAGGCTATAGTATTTCACTCCATTGTTCTCATGTTGCAAGGAGCGTTTATGAGGCGTCTCATCTGGTAAAGCCAATTTTACAGGCTTGTAGCTGCTAAATCCTTCAACAATCAGTCTGTGTCCTATATCACGTTCAGAATCTCTTGATGGTTCTGAAAAAAGTAAACCGGCTTCTAATCATTCGCATGCACACAAGGTTATTGATTGCTACGTATGTAAATGCAAACATCAAGGAAAGTTTAAATAACAATTCAAGATGAGTAGTTAATCACTTGATATGGGGCATTTTCAAATGCCACTTACTCCTAGGAGGTAATAAGATGGGCATTTCACCTTATCTGCATAATTATAAGGATAAGTTTGCCTTATATAAGTATTCTACATATGGCAAATTACTTGCCATATAGAGAGGTGGATGCTTTAAATTATTTAAGTAATTCATTCGATTTTTTTTTACAATATAATTCATTCGAATATATCAAGGATTTATGATCACCCAAAACTCTCAAATATACACTAGAATAGTTATCAATTTCTCTTGCCATATGGATCAATTGAAAAAATCCTTTCTCCTCGGTAAAAAACAAGAAATTATATTTTGTGCTTGCTTAACTAAAAATAGTCAAAAGGGAAGAGGCACCACTAATAGTTGACTAAATAGTTCTTATTGCTATGGAAATCATGGCAGGAAACACTTTCTGCTGTTTTTATGAGTCATATTAATAACTTATGTTGAGTGTTGCGCTTTAAACGGGTCCCTACACTTGCACGATGGATCCACTTAGTCGAATGACTGGAGTCGCCAATAAGTTTGACCGGATAAAGTATAAGGTCTTACTCAAGTGCCTAGGAGATCAAGGGTGATGCACCTTAATGTGTTCCTAGGGGCCGATCTTACAGCGTGATACACAAGATAGTAAGCCAGCGCTTTGAACCAGAAGCCCCCAGTTTCTCGAGAGGGACCCTATGTGAGATTCCAGTGACTATTGGCTTAGTTAGTCGGCCTAACCATCCTATCTCGTTTGTTGATCCTTCGTAAATAAAGTCAAAGAAGAGTATTCGAAAGTAACGTGGAAAAGTAATACGAAAAGTAGATGAATAGCAGATTGTATTGATTTGTCGATTGTCTCTTAAGTTCAATCGACCATCACCCCTCATAATATATATGGGGTGGTTGGTCTTTTCGTACAAGTTTAGGAGACTATTACATGAGTACATTTTGGACTCCTTAGTAAAGTAAATCTAAACTAGACAACTAACGCCAGCTTCGTACTGGATCTGGTCTCCAAGCGTCTGGCGAACCCATCGCAGAGTTTCTTTCCTTCTATGCTGGCGTAGTCATCTTGGTCTTGAAGTTTTTTTGTCAGCTAAGTCATGGTCTCTGGCATGAATCCACTGGCTTCCAAAATCTTCTCTCTTGCAGGCCTCCATCGATGTAATATGTTTTGGGCCGTTTCTCAATAACCGACTTAGAGCCGACTATCAATATTGGGCTTATAGCTAGATCTTGGAAAAACGGCAAAATGCGTCCCCTTGCTGCTCACCTTTCTTCGGCTTTCGCCGTTGTAAATTTAATCGGCCCAAAACAGGTGCTAACAGATGCCCCTGTTTCCTGGTAAAGCTTTCGTGCTAGGAAATACTCATCATAGTCTGCTAAGGGCAATGTATCATCTGAGGGCGATATACAAATATCAGCCATAACTCAGCGATGTTAGGCTGATTGCCACACGCTCAGGTGGAATTTCTAGGTATCGTCCATTGAGAGCTCGAGGAAGTAATCCTCCCTCAATAGTTTCCATCAGATACGAGTTACCTGGTACCAGTCTCGTGACTCGGTAAGGGCCTTCTCAACTCGACTGGTCATATGACTTTCCAAACCAAATCTCTGACTTGGAAATCCTTTAATCAAACTTTTTGGTTGTAGACCTTCAATACCCGTGACTTCTGCTTCTCGATGTATCTGAGAGCATCGATCTGTTTGTCGGCTACTTCATCGAGGTTGTCCATCATCAGATGGTAGTAGTCCTTAGCCGACGAATCAGTCTGACAGACGAATCTCAAAGCAGCCAGATTAACCTCCACAGGTAAAACGACTTCTTCCCCGTATGTTAATTTGGAGGGAGTTACCTTAGTCACCCCATGCCTTGAGATCCTATGAGCCCACAATACTTATGATAACACTTCATGCCATTGCTTAGGATAATCTTGAATCTTCTTCTTGAACTTGATCAGAATTTTACTGGTTCATTCGGCTTGTCCATTGGCTTGGGCATAGTAGGGAGAAGAATTTAGCATCTTGATTCCCAGTGACTCGGCAAACTACTTCACCTCCTTAGCCAGGAAAGATGTTCCTTTATCTGTGGTGAGAGTCTAGGGTATGCCGAAGCACTTGGTGAAATAGTCGGTAGCAACTAGAACAAACTGATGCCCCTTTGACGATGCCGGATGAATCATGCCAACAAAGTCTAGCGCCCATCCTTGAAAAGGCTATAGTTTTATAACTGGCTGAAGCATTGACGTCGGTGCTAGTTGTATACCTCTGAACTTATGACATGCTTCACAACTTTTGTAGTACTTGAAGCAATCTTGTAGCATAGTTGGCTAGTAGAATCCTGCTCCTTTCAACATCCACTTCATCTTCGGGCCGACTGTTGTGTTCTGCATAAGCCGTCATGAACCTCTCCCATGACTACTCTAATTTGATCTTCACCCAAGCACTTCAGGAGAAGATAATCTATGGTTCATCGATACAATTCATTATTGACTAAGCAATATTTTAAAGCTAGTCGCGAACAGCTCTATGTGTATTTTGGCCTGGATCTCGCAAATAACTGATGATAGGAATTCTCCAGTCAGTCTTGCAATTATTTACAGCTTTATCTGTGTTAGCCGATTCATTATGAAAATCGGCTTCAGTCGAGTTGGCTATGCATTACTCAGCAACAAGGTGTGTCGGTCGTTCTGAAATGTAGAACATTCCCCGGTTTATATGATAACCTGGTGCCTGTTGTGCTAACTCGTTGGCCAACCAATTGTCGTGTCTAGAAACATGTGATATCTTAAAATAAGTTAGAGTAGATACTATGTATAGACACTTATCGAGGTATAGATTCAGTGCTCCTTCATTGCACTGAAAGATCCTAGCAACTTGTTGCACCACCATCAAGGAATCTCCAAACGCTTCGATACAACAAACTCCTACAACAACTAAGACTCTAGGCCGAATAATAGAGCTTCATATCCGGCTTGATTATTAGTGCAATCAAAATCCAATCGACATGATGATTCATATATAACCCCTAAAGGAAATATACAAACAATTCTGATTCCTTGGCTGTTGCTGCGTACCGAACCATCGAAGTACAACTTCCATGTTACCGCCTATATAACCTGTAAGTCGACACTATCTTGGATCTGATGTTCAACTATGAAATCGGCTACGATATGACCCTTCATAGATTTGAGAGGTTCATATATCAAATCATATTCGATTAATCCATAGGCCCATTTACCGATTCGTCCACTCAGGATTAGCCTGAGTAAGAGCAGCACCAATGACACCTGACCCGACAACTATGTATAGCCAGAAAGTTTTGCCTCTTTCTGGTGCCTTCAAGACTGGAGGTGTGGACAAGCAGGTCTTGATCTTCTTAAATGCTTCTTGCTGCTTTGCCCCTAGGCAAAGTCGTTATCAAAGAATATCGGTGAAAGCGTCAACTCTCCCAGACAAATTCACGATGAACCATCAGGGGTAGTTTACTTTACCGAGGAAATGCTGCATCACCTTCTTGCTAGTCGGATCTTATATCTTCTGGATAGAAAAAATATTCTCCGGGTCTATCTCTATGCCCTGCTGGTGTATGATGAACCCTAGGAATTTGTCGGCTGATACACCGAACACACATTTTAGTGGATTCATCTCTAGTTCTTTATCATCCTATCGAACCCAAGTCGTAAGTCAGCCAAGCGATTATCGTGTGAGTACTTAACTACGACATCGTCTATGTAGACTTCCACTATGACTCTAGCAGATTGTGGAAGATGAGATTCATAGCCCTCTGATATGTAGCTTCGGTATTCTTCAAACCGAAGGTTATCAGCGTCCACTCAAGCAACCCAACGAAACCTGGACAATAGAATGTTGGCTTTGCTGAGTCTTCCTCAACCATGAATATCTAGTTGTATCCGATGTTCCCATCCAAGAAGCTGATTATTTGATGGTCAGATGCGTTGTTGATCAACATATGGCTATGGGCATAGGGTACTTATCTTTTGGCCTAGGCCGGTTGAGATCTCTGAAATCAATGCAGACTTGTAGCTTGTCAAAACCTTTCTTCTCAATCGACACGATGTTTGAAATCCAACTAGCACATCTGCATATTCAAATAAAGTTGTCTTTTAATCAGCCTATTTATTCCTTGATTCAGTCATACATGAAAATATTGAATTTCCTCGGGTCCTGCTTATAGGGGCGAAAGCCGACTTTAATTAGTAACCGATGTTCTACCAATTCCCTACTTAGATCAGGCATTTATGATATTATCGGGCAAAACAATCAATGTACACCCAGATATGACCGATTAACTTTAACTTGTAATCAGTTTCAAGATTTTGGTTTACATAAGTCAGCCTAGGCCTTGCTCCATCTCCGATGTTTACCTCTCCTAATGGATCAACCGACTTAAAACCTTATCCCAACTTGTCCATGTCTTCTAGCTCTTCTATAGACTCATACATATCGCACTTGTTGGCCCGATACTCCACCAACCTCTTTTGGAGCCATTCATCATTAGGGTTCATTGGATGGATAACTTGAATGGCCATCAAGATTAATCGTCCCTAGTGATACAAGTATGAAGTTGTTCCTAGCAATACTCATGAAGTCGTACCCAAAAAAGTCTCGTTTCGAAAGACAAACAGGATTCGGGTGTTGTGAGTCTGTGAGAACATCAGCCATAGCTATGCAAATCGACTCATCAGTGCGTACTACTTCCACCTCATCACCTATCCATTGCATCAAATATTGATGCAAGGTAGATAACACACACTGATTAGCATGGAGCCAATCCCGGCCGAGTAAGATGTTGTAATGGCCCCGTACATATGTTACGAAGAAGGCTGTGGCCATGGTTTTATTCCAAATAGTCATCTCAGTGTGATCATACCCTTAGCCAAGATGCCGTCTCCTCCTTCGAATCCACTCAGCACCATGTTGGTTTTCATTAAACAGCTTTTCTCTATACCCAGTTTCTTGAAGAGCGAGTATGGCATTAGATTTGGTTTTCATTAAACAACTTTTCTCTATACCCAGTTTCTTGAAGAGCGAGTATGGCATTAGATTTACTATAGCGCCGCTGTCAACCAACATTCATCCAACCGGTTTCCCATCTATGTGATCCTTTAGGAATAATGGATTTAGATGATTGACGGTATTCTCTGGCTTTTCGAACATCGTGTTCTTTGGGCCGAAGTCTAGCTGAGCTATCTCCTTTTCATTAGCAGCTTTGAACTCATCTGGCAGATAATAGACCATATTGATGCCGTCGCTTATAATAGGAGAATGACTGTAGTTGACCAGCTCCTCAAAATCTTCACCAACCTGCATTATTGTGGTCTTTGCCTCCTTCTTCAATAATTCGGCTGCTTCCACCTCATCGGCCCATGATGCATGAGTGGTAGCCAATGTCAGCACTACAGGCTCATCATCCCCAATGGGAGCAAGGCTAGCTGGTGTAGGTTTAGTAATATCCACAATCAATGACACTGCACTAGCAGGTGCAACCAGATCATTCGGTTTAGGTACCCACGCCTGGCACTTGATCCTAGGGTTGATTTGCTCGAAAAGGGTATCACGAGCCTATTCCGCCTCCTTCTCGCTTCTTTCTCTGTTTCGAAGATGCTACAAATTTATCTTCTCAGTCTTGGTAAAACCCCAAGGGCACCACCTAGGTTCAATTTACCTTGGGTCAACTTGCCTTGTAGCCGGCTTCAGTTCTTCTGGGTCATCTGGTGCATCTTTGCTAGATCTTGCCTCATGGTCATTAGCTCATGACTGGATTGTTAGGATAGGATTTCTAGCATTTCCGTTGCTGTTGAATAAGGCATCGCCTCGTGTACTCAGCATCTAAGTACCAATTACAAAAGAATCGGTACTGATATTCATTCTAGAATTGTTGGCGCCAAGTGACACTTTGATCCGCGCACGCCATGTTGGCGTGTCAAAACTGGGGCGCTGACTCGATGGTCTATATGGCTTGTTTCTGGCTGATCTACCGGATGATCCTCCTCTATAACCTTTGGGTAGAAGTCTCCTGGAATTCCTTTCAGAAGAACTAATGGTTGACCGGTCACCTAAACTGTGCTCTTGCTTAGGAGGCGGGCTATCTCCTGAAGAGACTGGCACTAGCGCAGGTGCAGCTTCTTTCTACGGCTCTCTCAACAATTAAGTTAGGCCTTCGGTGAGGTGGTTGCTCATCAAAGTAGCCCGGCTGACTGTATCCGGGTGCTGCTATCCGTTCGTCCTGACCAAAGCTTGTGTTGTCAGTAATTAGCCTTACGGATATACTTGTCCTTTAGCATATCAAATGTTGTCTTGAAGTCCTTCTTTCTCGCAATTAGGTTTCTCTTCCACCTGCCAACCTCTAGCTTGTAAGGTTTTAGGAACCTGACTGAGGATTCTGACTGCTCCTTATCTTGCCCCCGAGTACAAGGTCGCTGATGGTGATCTTCATAGTATCCTTGCCATCGGGTTGCCGGCTGATCACAACCTCCCACACCTAGGATACCTCCGTATTCTCCTTGTTCATGGGCTCACTATAACAACGTTAGCCTCTTTTGCTGATTCAGCTATTTTAGGCTGAATGAGGGCTTTCTTCCCTTTTAGCACATTCATCAGGAATATATGTTGGTCAATCGCCTTGCTGGCGAAGCTCAATCGTCCATCGTTGATGGTTGATTGTATCTATCATCGGAAAACATTGCAGCCTTTAGTTTTATGAGAATATACGTTATGATACTTAGAGTACATGCATCATCTCATCTCATTAGTAGGCGGCATAACATGATCGATCCGAATAACATTATCCTTCAAAAAAGCATCAAACATTTTTTCGCATTTACATACATCAAAACTATAGTTGAATTCATTTTCCCGATCTGTTTTGATTGGCTTCAGATCCTCACATATATGCGGTTTAGACTTAGCCGACTATATGAACTTGGGCGTGCAAAGTTTCGACTCTTCTGTTGAGTCGTTGTCTTCAGGATTACTCACATAGCTAATTGGACATCTACCTGAACAATGAGCATCCTTCATCTCATTTTTCCAGTTTCCGTAAACTAGAGCCTTCTGTAATACCTACCCGGTCATGATGTACTCAAAATCCTCTAGTTTTTCCTTTAAGTGGAGTCTCAGGCTATTGAGTACCAGATCAGCCATGTCTCTGCCAGTTGTTACTAACTTATAGAGAAGTGGGTGTTTTGTATCTCTAAATCTCTTGACATAGTCGGATATCGACTCGTTGTGTTTTTGTTTAACCAACCTAAGGTATGCCAATTTTAACTCACTTTCACCCATATAGAAGTGTTCGTGGAATTTCTTTTGTAGGTGATACCAAGTGAGGATAGTACACAGACCAATGATGAAAATCAGGAAAAGGCAATGCTAGTTAGCGACAAAGGAAACATGTGGGTCTTAAGGGCATCAGCATTGCTAGCTTCTTCCATCTGGGCTAGATATTGGCTAATGTGTTCCCATGTAGTTATGCCATCTGCTCCACTAAACTTGATAAACTCGAGCACCCTAAACCCTACGGGGTACGGTACATTGTCAAAGTAATCCGGGTAGGGTTTTTGGTAAAGGACATGAGTAGGTTTTAGTTCGACACCGAATTTCTCATACAATATTTTCTGTATCTCTGTCCTAAACTTGCCGAACCCCGGATCAAAGTCTGAAGAAGACCTCTATTGTGGAGCCATAATAGAAGGTCTCGGTGTAATGATAGGGTTGTAGATCGGGATGGTATTCGGAACTGGATGATAAATAGGTGTGTTGGGTTTAGCCGAGTAAGGTATGATTGCTATTGGTTTTGGGGTGTAAACCAACGGCTGACTGGGTTTGGGTTTGGACTTGCTGGATAAAATGGTGGTCCAGAGTTTGAGGCTAGTGGTGTTTTTAGTGGCATCGACATCTTCAAAGACAGCTTTAAGAATCTGATGATTTGACTCACTAATGCATAGATCTACGGTGGCTAACCGATCATCTGATAAAACTTTAAGACTTACAGTTTAGTCGTCGACGAGAGGGGTGAATCGGGCGGTGCTAGTTGATATGATGTTGCGCAAGCAATCCTTCTTGAAGGTCCCCAGGAAAGCCTCCCTATCTTCCTATTTCTTCTTCTCTTGGATTTGTTGGATTTCGTCCAAGAGTTCCTTCTCTTTCTTTTTTCGAAGCTCTTTGATTTGCTCAATACATTGAGCTCGCATGTCTTTGAAAGTTTTGTGTTGATCGTTCCACAATTCATCATAGGCAGGCCGTATGATGTTAGCCGTATCGATCTTCCTTGGTTGAGGAATAGTAGGACCGGTCATTGCTACCTGATCTATGTTTTCCCCAGCGTAGTCGCCAAAAAGTGTGTTACGCTTTAAGCGGGGCCCCATACTCACATGACGGATCCACTTAGTCGGATGACTGGAGTTGCCAATACGTTTGACTGGATAACGTATAAGGTCTTACTCAGGTGGCTATGAGAGCAAGGGTGATGCACCTCAATGCATTCCCAGGAGGCCGATCTTACAGCACGATACGCAAGATAGTAAGCCGACACACTTTGAACCAGAAGCCCTGGTTTCTCGGAGGGACTCCGTGTGTGATTCTAGCGACTATTGGCTGAATTAGTTGGCCTGACCGCCCTAACTCGCTTATTGATCCTTCGTAACATAAAGTCACAGAAGAAACAAAAGTAGGGACAAGGGTGGAATAGTTGAAAGTAATACGGAAAAGTAGATTGTATTGATTTGTCGATTGTGTGCTTCAAGGTCAATCGGCTGTCACCCCTCACAATATATATGGGCAGTTGGTCTTTCCGTGCAAGTCTAGAAGACTATTATAAGAATACATTGTTGACTCCTTAGTAAGAAAGTAACTCTAAACTAGACAACTAACGTTGGCTTCGTACTAGATCCAGTCTCCAAGCATCCGACAAACCCTTCGCAGAGTTCTTTTCTTCCGTGTTGGCGTAGTCATCTTGGTCTTCAAGCTTTCTTGCCGGCTAAGTCATGGTCCCGGTGTGAATCCACCGGCCTCCACCGATGTAATATGTTTTGAGCCGTTTCTCAGTAACCGACTTAGAGCCGACTATCAATATTGGGCTTATAGCTAGATGTTGGAAAATTGGCAAAATGAGTCCACTTGCTGCTCACTTTTCTCCGTCTTTCACCGTTGTAAATTTAGTCAGCCCGAAAAGGGTGCTGACACTGAGATTAAATTTTATGCCTCCGAGCTTTCTAACTGCTAATGCCTTTGGCACTAAAATTACAGGCTGGTCCTAATCTGGATGTTCATGGTGTATTCATAATGCTGCCATCCTTATTATTGATAAATATGGAAAGGGAAATGCTCCTTTTCTATTATCTGTTATTGCTACTTAAATAAAAAGATAAATCATCAATAATCTTAGTATTGTGATTTTGTTGAAGGTACGACTCCTGCATTTTCTTATCTCCGATGTAATGTATTATTCTCTATGTTTTCTCATTTGTTACAGGCATCAGTTCTTGAACGTGCGATCTTGTGAGGGATGATGTTGTAATATTCAGTGGTGCTCTAGCTCAGCATGTAGGTAGTGTCAGTTACTTATTAATTTATATGAAATATGCATGACATATTAACAATGTATGTTTATTGTAACGCACAGAATGAATAGCTCATATTATGTGGTATATTCCTTATTATACTATTGTGGTATATGCTACTTTCATTGATGTAGGAATGTGAATTAATTGACATATGGGAAGATTAGCCTTTGGTCCAATTATAATGCAGCACGTCTGAATTCAGGCAGAAAGTTACCTCCATGGTTTGATGTTGGCATGGCCTTGTGATTCCACTTCGCTTTAGAGAAAAAGCTTTCCCATGCATCTTCTGCTGGTGATTCCAAATTCCTTTCACAAGCTTGAACCTGTAGTATTGACGAAATTAAAATGTAGAATAAATAATCTGACAAAATTTCCCCTCAAGAAATTTCACAAATTGCTGGTCAACTTTGTAGGTCGTAACGTCGGTCTCATCCCAACTGCAAATTGTCTTTCCCAGTTGGCGTGCTTAGGCCCTAGCAGTACTAGTGCGCACAATGCTTTTTTTTTCACCAAAAGGTTTATTGTTCCTGTAAGAACTGAATAAAAGTATCTTAACTTGTAGCTCAATATGTACATACAAGAAGCTACAGAATTCTACCACTCACCAAAAAACACGATGCCGATGATGATGTGTTAAGACTAAAGAACAGATATGTGTGGAGTGCAAGAAAAGCAGGAAAATAGTACACTGCACAAAGATCTGATACAATCTCTTGGACATTATGGCTGGTGGCTTTGATCTTAGGCTGTACTCCCTCCGTCCCAAAATAAGTGATTTGGATTTGTCTATATTTGTATGTATTTATACACTAGAACATGTTTAGATACATGTGAATTTATACAAATCCAAGTCATTTATTTTGGGAGGAAGGGAGTAGTCGTGGAAGACTTTAAAGCATGATCTTCTCCATGCTAGGGCTCTGAGTGAAAACCCTTGATCGTCTTGCGGGCATCGTTACCCTCTTGAGGGCATCGTCGTGAAGCATCGACTCCCCTCAATCTCGTTTTGTGTCTTCGGTGTAAGTTTTTGTCTCCTTGTATTTTTCTTTATATTTTATCTGATGTGTAAGAGAGGTTCCTTATAACTATGTATCGGTCTGGCCGTACGTGGCTTTATTTAGAAAGCGGGACGATAGCACGATAGCCTGTTTCGAGGATTGTCCACCGCTCATATTTTAACAGTACAATCCACAATAGAGAAGACATAGCAAAGGCGAAAATTAAGAGATGCGCAGTAATCACACGGACACTTAGCATATTTTGATCATAGGGCCTGACCTCTTTTGTGGTTATGTTGCCCTTGGGGATTCAAAGGTCGATGCTGCAACTGTCCATTTGTTGACCGGCGTTTTGGCACCCATGAGAATATGCTTCCTTTGTTTAAAATGCATTGAACTTTTGAAAGAAAATTTGCGTTCATCTCCACATTCTATGTGCACACGGAGTTGTTTCACGAACCTGACTTTTGTTTTGGATAGTGTAAAAAAGATAAAATTCGGTGCTTGAGATAGCTGTTCACAAATTTTTGTCTTTTTATATATACCACAAAAAATATCATTGTTAGGCAACATTTTACGTGCACACGTAGAATGTGGAGATGTATCCGTGATTTTCTTTTACAATTGGAAATATGTTTTTGGGTAAATGGAGCATATGGTCCTAGGAGTCAATAGATTTTTGTTTAACATGGAGAAAATTATTCCCTCTATACTAACACGACAATTGGGTTAATAAAGAATCTAATAGAAAAATTGATGAGAATTTAGGGTTATTATAACTGAACCATGTAGGAGCTCTCTCACGAACTGGATAATTTTAGCCTTTAGATCTCGCTGACAGAATGTTTTTGACCGTCTGATCTCCATTAGATCCCACACTAGCCATATATCACTAGGGGAAGCTACTATGTCTATCAAATTGTCCTGTTGGGTTAGTTGGGCCTAGAAACCAAATAAATCACTAGAAGCTCTATCAGGCCATTAACGTTTAAGCTGCCCGATTTTCCGATATGCCTGTCGTTAGCCGTATGATTAGCTTCTAATCCCTCCTGAGCCGCATGTACAACTACTCTGGTGGTCAATTCGGAGTTATGTGGTTAATCAGACCGGTATTGGGTTGGTTTACCAACATGTGGCCCATTCAATTCGAGCAAGCAACGAGTAGCTCGTCCATAGAACCACTTGAGCAACCACCCAGGTTACGATAAGGAAACGTCTATACGATGAGCTCATGCCAACACAAACGTGCTAAATTTCATTTCAAGTTAGTTTTCATCACAAATTACCTAAAAGTTACTAATATAATGTTTGTAAACAAAATTCCATATCAAAATAGATGGGCAGCAATGTGCGCCATCAACGATCTAGTCTTCTTTACAACTATACTCTGAAGTTAATCGTGTAGGGTCATAAAATACGATGAATGGCCATGGGTAATCATGAGCCTGGTTTTCAAACCATCCAAAAAATATAATTTGTAAGTTTTAAAGAATTTTGACATAAATTATGCAGGTAAATGTTGCCTTGAAACTCACTTGTGTAAAATTTCAATAATTGGTCTTCATAAAAAGGAGAAAATGAAACTTACATAATTGGTCTGTATAAAAAGGAGAAAATGAAACTTACATGGAGAAAAACTGGGTGCTCGTACCGTTTCTTTTCACTTTGACTTTTTTGTATTTAACTTTAGAATAGTATGGCATGCATGAATACATTCTCTAAATGCATGGTTTACTTTTTTGTTTCTTTTTTTTTAATTTGCGGTTCTCGCGGGATCATCCAACCTATTATTTCATATTAGAGTATCTCCTCATAGGTTGGTGGGACATCCTCTCTTCCCCACTACCATGCCTATATGTGCTAGTCCTAGGGCTTGTTGTCTCACTTAAGGCTGTTAAAAACAAAAGATCTTTATTTCCATCTTTGGCTCGTGCATAACTTGGCTTAAGCCGAACTGCCACAGGAGCTCCAGTGAGGGAAACCCTAAAAATATCCTTCCCTAATGGCATGAAATTTGGGCTTATTGTCTATGATATGTGGTGCAACCATAATACCCATGAACTATTTTTCTGTTCTTTAACTGATAACATAGTTCTTGGACTAATTGTAAATTTTAGGCTAAATATACAGATCTATATGTTGTGTCTTCCCGCATAGAACAAAAAAAAAGCATGTAGGATGCAAAGGAAGAAAAGCTTCAGAACACCTAGTTCGTCTTGCTATAGAAAACTAAGAAAATCCACATACGTAAATAAAATACCATGGTAACCACGATTATTTTGACTTGAAACCGCAAATATGTTCCCGGTATGACATGGAAAGGTAAATAAACACTCTAATATTCAAAGACATGTCAAAAAAAGTAGTAGGAGAAAAATCAGATTACGACATACTCATAAGGTAAGATCAAGATTGAACAAGATGGATCGCTGAATAGGCACAAACCGAGGGGAAATAGATATCAGATTACAACATAACTCGTAAAATAAGATCAACAAACGGATCGGTGAATAGGCACAAACCAAGGGGTGCTGATTCCGATGAGAGGCCTCTCTACCTCTGCGATCCCCGTAATCAAGCTTGCCTTTGCCCAACATTCGCCTTAGAATGTTCCGACACAAGTTTTTCTGAAAATTATTTCTCCCTCACGATTTCTCTTGGAGTGGTCTTTCTGAACCTCTCTAGAATCGTCTTATATGTTTTTATCACATCTTAAAGATATATCGTAGCCATTAATTGAAGATATTGTAAACTTTCTAATTATGAGAGGTGTTTAATTGCACTTTAATGCTATTTTATTTCCTTCCTATTGAATTCGTAACGTCCTTACCTGGCCATATTTATCATGATGCATTTATCGCTTGCATGTGGACCCCACGTCGCCACGCATATGATGTGGGGACATGAACATGGTGTGGAGTCTTCACAACGTTGATTTGGGGCAGTGGTGTTGATTTTTGTTGACTTGTTGCGTGTGCTAAAGGGGTATATGTGTTTTGTGGCGTGACATGTGTGTAAGAGGCCAACACTGTCACATAGATTATTGGTAGAATTGTTGCTTAGATCTATTCTCTAAATCCCATCAAGCAAAGATCTTGGTAAATCAATTTTTATTTAGTAGTTATATGTTAAACCAAATTCTACAAAATATTTAAGAGCCGTATCCTTCCAATGGAGAATATGACGCATAAGCTTTTCAAAGCTTTGTCACACCCTCTATTTTTTATTCGAATAGCCTTGCCTAGAGCGGCTACAACCATGTATCTGAGTGCATCAACACATGACAAGTAGACAATTGTCAGTGAGTCCTTGTCATGTGGGTGATTTCTCATGCCCCACTTGTCACTCCCTGGTCGAGTGTCCTTATGGGAGGATTATGAGATATTTTTTCCTACATTTTCACATATAAGAATATGTAATAAAAGTCAAATATTTTGAACCGAGCGTTCAAATTATTTTGCTGTAGAGTTTATCAAATATTTTGGGATGTTATTAAAGATGACCAAATGCTTTTGCCTTTCTAGTTCCACGAGGGGGAGTTACCTATGTTCAAGCTAAAATTTGGTGGCATAACTCTTTTACCAAAAAAGAGAGTGTGCAGTGAAATTCAACAACCACGTCCTATTTTCCTCCTTAATATGAGCTCTAAAATTTTCACCAAAGTGGGAATCAATTGTACTACGATGATTTCTCATAAGGTTATTTTTCCAACTCACTGACATTTATGACAGTACGACACTTCCTAGAAGGGGTAGTTCTTCTCCATGAAACTATCCACAAATTTCATAAGAAGAAACTTGATGGGGTTATTTTTGAGGGTTTATTTTGAAGAAGCCTATGATAAGGTTAAGTGGTCTTGCCTACAACAGATTTTTGGCATGGAAGGATTTGTATCATTGTGCTATGAATGTATTACTGATGCATGTAAAATGCATACATGAATTTTGTAGTTTATTGATATTCCCGTGTATTTACATCTTATAGAATGTTATATCTATGTTTTATATTTATTTTGGGGATTTTGTGAACAATCCCCTCTCCTCTAGTTCTAACTCTACAGGACAAGAAAACTTTATTTTTTGTACTTTTACCTTTCAGGGATCTAAGCAAAGTCAAATGGTTCAGGGATTTTTCGACGAGTATTTTTTCACGAAGAGAAGCAGCGGGAGCATCAGAACCACCAGAGGGGCCTAATGGTCTAGGAAAGCGACCTAGTGGCATGAGCCCACATAGTGACCGTGCTACTATACCTCGTTCGGGCCTCATTGCTCGGATGATGTCAATTCCACCACATCCTCTTCGTCTTGACCTAAAACCTTCTATAAAAAGGGTCACCGACGCGATCTAAGAACATACGGAGGCGGAGATAAAAACACCAAAATAGAGAGTATGCAGGCTAGCTCCGGTTGCATCCACACCCCTCTGGCGTAGTCATCATTAACATATATATCTAGATCCTCTTCATCCATCTACTATAATCTCTTGGCAAACATGATGCGTGATGCAATCTGTTGTTTTTCCATGATCTATTGTATCTCTAGGACTATGTTTGAATATATTTGTATTGCAATTGTGAAATTGTTCGTTGTTTGTTGCATACAAGTATATGTTATCTTCTATGATGGTCTTATGTATTGATATACGAGTGTACACATATATTGGAGAATGTACAAGGTTATCACCGTTGCAGGTTTATAGGAGAAGGGATGGCCGGAGGTTGACAGAAACTGTGTCAAAGTATTAAATATGCATGATATGTTAATTCATGGTTAACTAATAGGGATAAGTTATGGGGATCTTGAAACTTACAGCGGTGGTTGGACTCTATGTCTTAATAAATCCCTTGCTTGTTTGGAACCGGCCTTGGAATCAATCACTAGGGGAAACAACAAAAAGACTATTCATGTGCTTCACTAATTGTGACAACCAAACAAATGAAATAACAATTTTCCTAAACACTTGCTCCCTTGAGTTACTTGCTTTTACTATTACGTGTTGCTACTTTATTAGTTTTACTTTACTTGCAATAGTTTACTTCATGTTAATTACTTTCGGCACTTTACCATTTTCTAGTTAGAAGTAAAAAGTATGTTACACACTCTAGTTCATTGTTTTGCACGAAAGGCCATATAAGTGGGTTATAGGGTTTTATAGAATAGTTAGTTTACATTCAGCTCCTCGTGGGTTTGACACTCAAATACTTATGGAATTGTGCTATAGTGATTCCCTTCCTTGAGGGTTATCAAGTGCACCGTTGCTGGGAGCATTGTTCTAGGCATCTATGCTTGTTTGTATTTGTTGGGTTCGTAGCATAGAAAACAAATATTTTCCTACGATGTGAATAACTAAGTCCCAAGATCTATCTACCTAGATACAATCAACGGGTGGATATACATCCATAGAGAACATACCCTTGAAGAGCGAGAAAGCATTACAAGGTTTTACTCGTGGATGATGTAGTCGTACACTTGCCGATCTCAAGATCGTGATGAAGTCCAACAGGTCCAGCACCAGCAAGTCTAGCAGGTCCAGAACCAACAAGTCTAGCACCGCAAAGCAGCGGTGCATCCGTGATCGCACACACGTCCGGTCCACCGAACAACCTCCGCCTCCTCGGTCCAGCGATGCAGCGAATGCAACAAATCCTTCTAGACGAAAAGCCATCGGGAACATGTATCTCGCTGATCCGAGACCATGGGGAAATATTTCTAGATGGGGAGAGAGATCCTTCACGAGGAGATGTGAGAGTGGAGGAGGGAGGGAACTCCTTTTATAGTAGGAGGGGGCAGCCCCATGGCTCCATGTGCATGGGCATGGTGTGCCCCACCTCTCCCTCCATAATGGTGAGTGGAGATTCCACTAAGCCCACTCCCATTAATTCCATCTCCACTCAAAGTTGCATTATTTTTTACCAAAATCAATGCATCTCTCATTTAATAAAACTATTTTATTTATTTTATTCAGAATTTTGTTAATTACTTTAATTAACAAATATTCACATAAAAACCCCTGCAACATTTCAATATCACATGCAGAACTAGTTTCTGCAATTTCACCTGAAACAATTCTGGTTTCCATCGAAATGATTCTAGCGCTTTCATAATTATTATTTGAAACATATTTTCTCCTAAATGGTGTTGTATCCCTTAAGTGTGTCACCCTACGGTTCGCGAATAATGCAGACATGATCAGGACCCCTCTCTAATCAATAATCAGCAATGGGATATGGAGATCCATACTGACTCCCACACATTCAACGATGACTCTAGTGATCATGTGAACCTTTAACGTCAGTCGCCCACTTGCACTAGAGTCAATAATCTAGTTTGTAAATCTTATGCATTTAACACCTATGGCTTTCTGGTGTTGTATATACGTGTTTTCTAGTGGTTAACATAATCTCTAGATCAGAAACTTTCAGGTCCGTGTGTATTTGTATGTCTTTGCGTCTCTATGCATCACTCATTCTCTAATGAGATGTCATTGTATAAATTTAGTCTTTTTATGGGACCTTTAGTTCCTTTGGGTTAAAACATGTTGATATAATTGTTGCACAATATATCTTCATAGTACTAGCCAACTGTGAACCATATCTAGTTTGATAACAAACTACTTGACACAAATGTCCTCCTTTGCTGCTACTATAGCAGTCATATACTTAGCCTTTTTTTTGTAGTATCCGTCATAATGTATTGACTTTGGAAGTCATCCAAATCCATCATCGAACCTCCTTTACATTACATTGTGCCAACCATAGTTTAAATTGAGATAAATTTAATTTGTTTCTTGTGACAAACTAGTATCAATGTAACACTTTACAATGAACTACTTTTAACTATTTATCACTAATACATGATATATTCTTAGTTCTTGCAAAGCTCATAAGAATATCTTTACTATCGTCCAATGAACATCTTATGAATCATTTCGATATATGCTCACAACATTGAGAGCATAGGACATATATGGATATGTACATATCACGGTATTATTGATCAAAATATTCATGTGATTTCACTCATCAAGTGTCGATACACTTGAATCTTGATTCAATCCTTTCCTTGTAGCAAGAACCTTTCTTGTCGTTTCCATATTGAACCCTTTCAATATCTCATATATGTATGTCTGGCACAACTATATTAGCGCCTCAATCTATCCATATAGACATTGATGCCAAATATTCCGGTTTTGTCCAAGTCTTTCATCGAAATCCAATTTTAATGAAATCCTTAATCCATGTCAATAAAACATACATCATTTCCAATCAACAACGTGTCCTCTACATATTGTATTGGAAATATGTCTCAGCGCTCCCACTTAATTTCTTGAAAATGCAAGCATATTCATCGTCTTCGATGAAATTAAACTATTTTAACATTTTCATCATGCTGAAGATTCCAACTTCGCTATGCTCAGTTCAACTATTGAAATTTCCATGCCCTTTTAGCATACTTTGAATTACAAAACCCTTTGGACCGTGTCATGTACATGTCCTAGGTAACCATTCTATTTAGGAGAACTTTGTTTTGTTTGTTCAACTACCATATACCAAATTATATGTAGTGGTTCTACATTAATCCGCCAAGACTAAATATCGCTATGAAAGATCAAATCTTGTCATAGTCAACTCCTTGAACATTGTTGTAACCTCCTTTTCGACATGTCTACTATTTTATAGGTGTCAAACATACATGTCTATTTCTTTATAGATCAAAACACAACCTATAGGCTTCATGCCTTTCCTGAAGGTCTTCCAATTTCAAAAAACTTGATTTCCCGTGTATGGAAACTATAACGGACTTTATGACTTCTAGTCACTTTATGGAGTCAGGGCCCATCATCGCTTCTTTGCATGTAGGTGGTTCATCATTGTTAAAAAAATAACGACTTGTGTTTCAAATCTTACTATTTGATTATTTCCCGACCCACACGGTTCAATAGAAACTATAATATCCGAGAACACAACCTTTGTAATCATGGGAGCCATGAGCATTGTGGCCGCCACCAGGACACTTTCCGGTGCTGTGCTACTTAACACATGTTGCTTAGGTTCATAAACCTAATCAAAGTTGTATTGTCCTCCCACTTAACTTTTTGCGAAAAAATCCTTCTTAATAAACTTGATGTTCCAAGTGAAAAACTCTTTTATCCTCGGTGTTATGGAGGAATACCCAACAATTTCTTTGGGATAACCTCCAAAGACATGCTTATCCGACTTTGGTTGTAAACATTTTATTTATGCATAGCATACCAAACCCATATGATGTCATTTCAATGGATCACGATGGTGCTCTTATCAGTGTAAAAGTAGTAGTCTCTAAAGCTTTAATCCTTAAAATATAATGGAAGTTTTATAAATGACACATTTGATCTTACCATGTCAAACAAGGTTTGATTTCATCTCTCAAACATTCCATACTCCTATGGTTTATTGAAAACACAAATACATGGAACAATTCCCCAAATCTTAGGTGTTCTTCTAAACATGTAACTGAAATACCTTTCTTTATGATCAAATCATAAATTTTTTATTTTCTTGTTTCAATGATTTTCCACTTCATCTTGAAAGTCTTTGAACCATTTTCAAAATATTTCATACTTCTTCCTATTAAGTAAATATACAAATATATTCACTCAAATTTTCGGAGAAAGTATATGAAGTTGAAAGATCCACCACACACGGCTACACATAATAGACTATATACATCAGCATGCACAATTTCTAATAAGTTAGTCATCCATTCCTCTTTGATGCAATGGATGAATTATCGTGGATGAATATCATATTGTGAACCTAAAAATAATTTTTTCAAAAAATCACGAGCATTAGATCATGTACCTGTAGTTCAAATTGGACCCACTTCCTACTGATTTGGTAGGAATTTGTATTTTTTGCGAGGAGTCAATGGAAAGGTTTGAGATACCCCTTTGGGGACATTGTCCATGTAATATTGTCAAGTATTTTTGAAAAATGGGGTGATACAATTTTGAAACTTTCATTTGGTGGTTGCTTCACAAAACGCCCCATTTTTTGCACTCGGAAATAGAAAATGGCTTTTCTATGCGACGAAAAGGAAAACTTTCTCCTATAATATTGTTCTCCATCCCATGATACACATGTGTGCACAATATGGGAACATTATCGCAAACTATGCCGCGATTCTAGCCAAAACATTGGTCGTTTGGGTTGAAAGCCATGAAACCTCGAACATGATAGCTTATTTCTAATAAGGTTTTTTCGAGACACAATCAATATACCAAGTTTAGTATTTTCCTTGCAACGATGACACGTAACATGACAGCACATGAAGGTTTTACATTGTTCGGATCGTTTATAAATTTCTTATGCCTGTTTCAAACTATGGTCAAAATGGTGGGCATTAAAGTTCTTAGCTAGGGGATGAGCCTCGTGAAACCTGTATTGGGTCTCTGATAAAATAGCATATTGTGAATCTAAAAACAATTTTTTCAAAAAATCAGGAGCATTATATCATGTACCTGTAGCTCAAATTGGACCCACTTCCTACCGATTCGGCAGAAATTTGTCCTTTTTGCGAGGGGTGGACGGAAAGGTTCGAGATACCCCTGTTGGTACATTGTCCATGTAATATGGTCTAATATTTTTGAAAAATAGGGTCATACCATTTTGAAACTTTCATTTGGTGGTTGCTTCACAAAATGTCCCGTTTTTGGGACTCGGAAAATGGAAAATGGCTTTTATGTGTGACGAAAACGAAAACTTCCTCCTGCAACATTGTTCTGCATCCCATAATGCACATGTGTGCACAATATGGACACATTATTGCAAACTATGCCACGATCCTAACCATAACATTGGATCTTTGGGTTGAATGCCATGAAACCTCGAACATGATAGCTCATTTCTAAGAAGGTTTTTTCGAGACGCAATCAATATACCAAGTTTGGTATTTTTCCTAGCAACTATGTCACGTAACATGACACCCTGCGAAGGTTTTACATTGTTCAGACTGTTTATGAATTTTGTATGTTCGTTTCAAACTATGGTCAAAATGGCGGGCATGAAGGTTATTAGCTAGGGGCTGAGCCTCACTAAACGTGCATTGGATCTCTAATAAAACAACATATCGTGAACCTAAAAACATTTTTTTCAAAAAATCATGAGCATTAGATCATGTACGTGTAGTTCAAATCAGACCCACTTCTTACCGATTCGGCGGGAATTTTTCTTTTTCGCAAGGGGTGGACGGAAAGGTTTGAGATACCCCTGTTGGGACATTGTCCATGTAATATGATCTAATATTTTCGAAAAATGCAGTGATACCATTTTGAAACTTTTATTTGGTGGATGCTTCACAAAATGCCCATTTTTTGCACTCAGAAAATGGAAAATGGCTTTTATATGCGATGAAAGTTCCTCCTACAACATTGTTCTCCATCCCATGATGCACATGAGTGCACATGAGTGTACAATATTGGCACATTATTGTAATCTATGCCGTGATCCTAGCCATAACATTGGTCGTTTGGGTTGAAAGCCATGAAACCTCGAACATGATAGCTCATTTCTAAGAAGGTTTTTTCGAGACACAATCAATATACCAAGTTTGGTATTTTTTCTTGCAACTATGTCATGTAACATGACACCACGCGAAGGTTTTACATTGTTCGGACCATTTATGAATTTCTTATGCCTGTTTCAAACTATGGTCAAAACGGTGGGCATGAAGGTTCTTAGCTAGGGGATGAGCCTCGCTAAACTTGCATTGTATCTCTGATAGAAGAGCATATTGTTAACCTAAAAATGATTTTTGTAAAAAATCAGGAGAATTAGATCATGTACATGTAGTTCAAATCGGATCCACTTTCTACTGATTCGACAGGAATTTGTCTTTTTTCGCGAGGGGTGGACGGAAAGGTTTGAGATACCCCTGTTGGGACATTGTCCATTTAATATGGTCTAGTATTTTTGAAAAATGGGGTGATACCATTTTGAAACTTTCATTTGGTGATTACTTCACAAAACCCCCTGTTTTTGGCACTCGGAAAATGGAAAATGGCTTTTCTGTGCGACGAAAAGGAAAACTTCCTCCTGCAACATTGCTCTCCATCCCATGATGTACATGCGTGCATAATATGGGCGCATTATTGCAAACTATACCGCGATTCTAGCCATAACATTGGTCGTTTGGGTTGAAAGCCATGAAACCTCGTACATGATAGCTCATTTTTGAGAAGGCTTTTTCGAGACGAAATCAATATACCAAGTTTTGTATTTTTCCTTGCAACTATGTCACGTAACATGACACCATGTGAAGGTTTTACATTGTTCGGACTATTTATAATTTTTTATGCCCGTTTCAAACTATGGTCAAAATGGCGGGCATGAAGATTCTTAGCTCGGGGCTGAGCCTCGCTAAACTTGCATTGGACCTCTGATAAAACAACATGTTGTGATTCCCTAAAAATGATTTTTTTCAAAAAATCAGGAGCATTAGATCATGTACATGTAGTTCAAATGATTTGTCTTATTCCTCTCTCTCGCTGGATAGCCGCTCCTCACCACAATCGTAATTTCCTCGCTCCACATCATGTAGGCAAGTACCCCGCCACCCTCTCTCTGCTTTGCCTGCTAGCTCGCTGCCCCATCTAGCCGCCTTCCATGTGTGCGCCCCCCAGTTGCTGCCGCATGTTCCTCCGCCCACCTTCACTGACCTTAGCCGCATCCCCTCCTCTGGACCTAGGCTTGCCTGCTAGTCGATCCATGCTGATTGACACCACGAGCCCGCATCCGCACCCACCACACACACAACACATCCTCTTCCAATACCCTTATGATAGCAAATCTCGATGGGCTCCGGCGAGCCCCTAGGTCGTCGGCCACCACCCGTGCACCCCCTTCCCCGGTTTCAGTAGAAGCAGAGCGAGCCCAGGGCAGGGGAAGAGCGAGCCAAGGCAGGGTAGGCGGCGAAGCTCCTCCATGCATGGCCTAGATGGCTACTAGCAGCGGCAACCAAGGCGACGCACGTGATGGTGGAGCTCGGCGATGGTTGCGCAACGCCTCTGTTCCTCCAATGAGAGCGTGGTGGTGCAGCGAGCAGGGCACCCAGATCTGTTGTGACGATCGTTGAAGAGGGCATGCATCAAGAGAGCACAGAGGATGATACTGATGGCGCTCACACCGAAGACGCCCTACCTCACCACCGGCACCATCAGCGACGTCTTCGACTTCCAGTTGTCTGTGTCGGCCAACATCGAGATCTTCGGCCTCGACTTCTAGTCTGACTCCCCCGACCCACAGGTCCTGACTGAAGGTATCGTCTTCTAGCAAATAGGTTGTTTACTTAGAAGATGAATTAGTAGGCATGGATGCTGTTGAATTAGGTGCTATCTGCCTAGTTTAAGATAATGCACATTCCATGGTATATGCGGTTGAATTAGGTGGGCATGGATGTTGTGGTAGATATTGTATTTGCAATGATGTAGCATAATTGTGCCTCTGTAGTTCTAATGTTGAATACTCATAAAGACTAAGAATCGCCTCACCACTTACTTTGAAAATTAAATCCAACAGATGTTACCATGGTTATGAGACTAGATGGAAATTGTGTGTTATGTCTATAGAACTAAGATGGAAGTTGTGTTCATGAAGTGTTTACATGGTTTGCTAACCTATTTAGTAGGTATATGTTTGTTCCAATGAAATCTCTTTCATTTTTCCAACATGAAAACAATAAATAGCATAGAATCTAGTGCAATATTTTGTTATTTGTGATGAATGTAGTGAAGTTTACTTGAGATATATGAATATATATTGTCTCTTCCTCAACATTCTGTCTAAGTGATATTGATGTATAAGCAAAATGAGACTTGTTTTCTTTGAAAGATAATGTAGTTGTTTGCTGTCAACAATAATCCAACTGGAACTGGTTTTGTGCAGGAACTAAAGTAGAAGAGTGGCCCTTTGGCATCAAATGATCAGGGGAGTCAATATCAGCTAACTAGGAACACTAGTGGTTACCATCCAACACATCAATACAAGGTTTATATATCTCTTTTGGAGCCTTGTCGTAGCTGTGTTGTTTTCTTCTTTATTAGAGCTTTGGGAAATGGCTTATTGTATATAGCCAAAACAATTTTGTCCACCTTTGCTGTATTCAACGCTATTGTTATTTTCTTAAATTCTTCCGCCTATTACAAGATTTTGTTTATTTGTAGATTCAAATGCCTATGTGATGCTTACATGTGTGCTGGAGCGCATCAACCCTGGCCACGATACCGCATCCATATCGTTGAGTCCACCGTGTTGCAACCTAAGTGGTGCTTCCTTCTCTACATTAGATAAGTCTTTGGGTTAACCTCTTCTCTTATTATGTTACTTAGTTGATAGGTTACGGTGCCATGAAATTGTTATGTGATATGGAATATATTGTTTGAATAGCTTTGTATTGGAATCTAATGGAGTCTCAATGATGTTACTTTATGGTCACTATTCTACTTGTTACTTTCCATTTGGACTCTGATGGAAGTGATCATACATTGTGAACTGTGAACATACATTGTGTTATGGATCATATGCTAAATTACTAGGTGAACTATGAAACCATATTTTTTGTTTTGAAACATGTATGTTGACCGAACTTTGAAACTGTTCTTGTGGCAAATCTCTATTTCATATATGGTTTTTACTATTGGCTTGACGGGCATTGTAGCTTTCTCACATGTGAAAGCAGTAACTCGTGGACTAATTTGTCTTTGGATGGTCGTTATCATGCAGGGATGAGCCTACAATGAAATACTTTTCTTGGGCATTGGCAGTAGGTAGCCAGCTACCAGGACGTGATGTCAGAGGAAGTGAAAACCAGAAGCAGTTGGCATGTTGCCTTGGCGTTGATGGAGTGGGGATGCTCTGATGATGAAGCAGCAAGAAAGGGACCTAGATGTTCGGATCCTAGTCTGGCTCGACGGACATACATGCTTTGTTTCTTCTTTCTTCTACTCATGATGGATGTTGCCTCATGACAGTTCTGAAAGATCCATTTTGTATTATGTATGTGATTCCAAGCTTGGAAATTTTGTAATAGGATTTATGGTTGTTATCAAAATGATATATCATGTATTCATCTGTTCTGATTAAATTATTTATTCTTTAATTGATGTCAAATCTTATGAAAGTAAAACCTGACAAGTGGTACCATTATGAAAATAGAAACTAACAGGTGGGGCCTAATTACTTGAGTAGTCTGACAATTGGAACCCATCTGGCTAGTAGGACCAGCCCAAAAAGAAACGGGCCTTAGAAAGGCCGAGGCCCAAAATAAAAAATGCTATAAAATGTCTAAGTCCCAAAAGAGAAACATACCATAAATGGCCAAGATCTTGTATATAAAAGGCTGGAATTGTTGGGATTGGCCTGTTTCGACCACCAAAATGGACCGGTCTGATTTGATACTACGACGATTTCGTTTCGTCACAATTTTTCCACGTAGGATTTGACGTGGTTATGGTAGTGACATGGGTATACCCTACAGGTACTCGAGCTTGGTATATACGGTCTAAATACCTACAGGCCCACTGTATCGCCAAGGCCCAGATGAAATGACTCGAGTAACCTGCGGACTCTCGATTGCTTGAGAGACAAGAAGAAGCTAAAGATAGAAAGTTTGAAGGGGAAAACCCTAACTTGTAACCGACTCGATCTGCTACCCGAGACCTAGCCTATCTATATAAAGGCTAGGAGGGGGCAGCGAGGAGGACACACGCAACCCTAGTTTCCACAACTCTCGCCAGATTGCATCTGCACACCATTGTAACTTTCGACTCCTTCGATAATTCCACGAGCAGACAAGCAGGAGTAGGGACCTCTACGAGGCCTGAACCTGGGTAAATCCTTTGTCCCCTGTGTGCTTGTTTGCTAGCCGATAGATGGCTCCAGCACTCCCTCCTTCTCCAAAACCCAAGCCCATAACAATGGGCATTGATGAGTTAAACCCTCGTCAATTGGCGCCGTCTGTGGGAACTGGGAGTGCTGATGTTGCGGCTTCTTCGGCCCCATCAACTGCGATCTATAACTCCGCAACAGCGGAGATTCGCCAGCTCTTCAGCGCCTTCGACTTCACCGTCCACACGCCGGCCACCTGCCCGGCCTTCGAATCCGTGGGCGACGGAATTAGCCTGGAGATTGGGAGCTTCCGCTTCCAAGTTGGTTAGATGGGCACGCTTTGCATGCCTGATCAACCGACAGCATCAGCGATTGCCCCGTCATCATGGTTCCCTCCATCGATCGACACCCTCAGCAAGCTCAATGCTCTGGCGGCAGTCGGGAACACAATCAGCGACAACAGTCGCGACTCCGATCTGAGCGATCTGGCCACAGAAGATGGAACCTATGGTTCTGAATCTAAAAGTTGCGGAAGCAGCAGCTTCCCTAATCACTTCATGTGCGCCGTCATTAACGCAGGCGACACCTCCGCCAATCGCGGCAATAGCGGTAACACTGGCAATGGTGGCAACGGCGGTAACACTGGCAACGGTGGCAACGGCGCCAACGGGGGAGCAGTCGAACCTCCTAGCATAATCAATGAACAAACCGACGAACGCGTCGTAATCAGGCTCAATGAGCAAGATTGGGAGCGTTGCCACGAAGCCCTACGAGGTGCACCTCTACCCCTTGGGTCCCTGCAGGAACTACTGATGGGCTACCACTGGCTCCTAAAAGAAGAGTTCACACGCCAAAAACAAGCAATCGCGCAACTTGAGGCGCGTAAAAAGGCGGCGGACGAGTCGAGCCTTCGTCGCGCTGGGCTCTCCTCCTACGGAGGATCCTCTTCACGAGGCAACGAGTACATCGCCAAGAAGAGGCAGTCGCGAATGGCTCACCTCACCGAACAAGAGCGCATAGACGCCGCGAAAGTCCTCGACTTCGGCTCTATGACAGTCGACACAAGAGGCAACATGGTCCTAGGACGCCGCAGGCCGCGGTGACTGCAGCCACCATGTACCTCCTCAACAACCAGCCACCGGCTGGAGATCCCCGAACCGCCATGCACCGATCTACGATCGCGGGTTTGGGGCTAATCGAGGCCGCCCTCGACAAGGAGCCGGTACCAGACCCAAAAAAGGGCAAAGCGCTAGCAAAACGCTACTCCTCGCCCTCATCCAGCGATGACAGTCACGATCTATCTCGACGCCGTCGCTCACGGCGACACGATCGCGACTACGATGCGCGCAACGACCTCACGCAACGCAAGATCGACAAGTCAAGGGCACGACGTGCTCGGTCGACTGACTCGGAAGAGGAAGACAGGGAGCTCTGCGGTGCCAGATGCTTTAGCAGATCCATTAGGCAGAAGCGAATGCCTAAGGGGTTTAAACTTTCGTTAGAAAATCTGAAGTTCAACGGTCTACAAGACCCTAAAATTTGGCTAGAGGATCACATCTCCTCCGTCAGGCTCCACGGAGGCAGTCGAAGTACTGCCATGCAATGTTTGCAGCTACAGCTGCAGGGCTCCGCCCGAGCATGGCTCAATAACCTCCCACGCGGATCCATTCGCAGTTGGGATGAGCTGGTTTACAGCTTCGTGTGCACCTTTAAGGACACGTACAAACGGCCCGCATCAATCGAACAACTGAGATGCTGCCAGCAAAGATCTGGCGAATCGCTGCGCTCATACATCCAAAGGTGGTCCATCATCAAGAACTCCGCGGAAAACATCTCGGAGAACCGTGCGATTGATGCATTCAACGGTGGCGTCTGCCGTCTAGAGCTCAGGGAGGAGCTGGGCCGCTCAAAGCCCCAGACCATCGACCACCTGATGGAGATCGCGAATCGGTGGGCTGATGGAGAAGATTCGGTGAAAAACCACGCTCACTCCGACGAGGAGGCGGAACTCGAACGCAGACACGACCGCCGAGGCAAACGCCGCATGCGCATCTACGACGACCGTGACGACGTCAACATGGTCGCAGCCGGCTACGCCGATAGACGTGACGACAACTGCAACAACGGATACCGCAGCGGCGGATACCGCGACTCCGGGAAAACCACGCAAGTGTGGCAACGCCGCACTCGTGACGAGGCACCCGCGACCTCCATCGAGGAAAAACTGTCCGGGCCATGCACGGTACACTTCTACGTCGACAAGCATGACGGCAAGAGAAAGTCCAGCCACCTCCTCAAGGACTGCCGTGAGTTCCTCAAGCTACACGAGGGATTGGTTCGAATGAACCGCAACGCAGTCGAAAGAGGCTACGGAGCCGCTCCAGGCGCCGTGGCACATGGCGCACCGCCACCACCACCGGGGCCACCCCTGAATGGGGCTGCACCGGACCAGCACCACGGAGGAGAACCGTACCCACGAGCCATGGGTACCATGATGATCCAAAAGGGGCGCCCCTCCAACAGGGTGCAGAAATCCATCACTCGCCAAGTCAACTTGGCCACGCACTCACCACCATCCACCACTGAGTACCTCAATGGCAGTGAGTCGTGCATCACCTTCGATAAACGCGACCACCCGCCTCAAGTACCTCGCCCAGGTCATTGCCCCCTCGTACTCGAGGCGCAAATTGGACGCTTCGACATGAGTCGCGTCTTCATGGATGGCGGAAGCGGCATCAACCTCATATTCGCGAGTACCTTGCGAGCAATGAGGATCCCTCTAACCTGCTTGGAGGCATCGGACACAACGTTCCACGGCATCGTCCCAAGGAAAGGCGTGTACCCCCTGGGCAAAATCAACCTCGACGTCATATTCGGCACGCCAAAGAACTTCCGGCGCGAGCGCATTGACTTTGAAGTCGTCGACTGGCCCTCACAATACCACTACATCCTCGGACGTGTCGCGTTCGCTAGGTTTATGGCGGTACCCCACTACGCCTACCTGCAGATGAAAATGCCAGGTCCCAACGGTGTCATCACGATCAACAGGAGCTTTGAGCGATCTGACAGTTGCGACATGGAATTCAACAGAATCTCCCAGTCTTTCGGCATGCAGGAGGAGCTCACGCGATTGAAGGAAACGACAGACAACAGTCTGCCCCCCCTGAGTAGGCCAAGCTCACCCGATCTCTCCTTCGACTCATCTGTGCACACAAAGAAGGTGCAGGTCCATCCGACAGATCTCGCCGAAACGGCCCTCATCGCCAACAACTTGAGTCCCGCATAGGAACTCGCGCTCGTCGAATTCCTCTGTGAGCACTGGGAAATTTTTGCCTGGTGTCCTGCGGACATGTCAGGAGTTCCCAGGGAATTCGTCGAGCACGCACTCAACGTCAACCCCGACGCAAGGCCAGTCAAGCAAATAATCAGGCGATTGTCTGAGCCACGAGCGCAGGCAGTTGGAATGGAGATCAACAGACTCCTCGAGGCCAAATTCATACGCGAGATCAAGGAAAGCACTTGGCTTGCCAATACGGTGCTGGTGCCAAAAAAGGACACCGATATCCTACGGATGTGTGTGGACTTCACTTCTTTAAACAAGCACTGCCCAAAAGATCACTTCCCGCTACCACGGATCAATCAAATCATCGACTCCACCGCTGGATGCGAGCGCCTCTGCTTCCTCGATACCTACTCAGGCTATAACCAAATTCAAATGAAGGAGGAAGACCAGGAGAAGACCGCGTTTACAACGCCCTTCGGTGTGTTCTGCTACAACACAATGCCCTTCGGACTAAAAAACGCGGGAGCCACCTACCAGCGGTGCATGCAGGCTTGCCTCAAGGAGAAATTGGGTCGCAACATCCAAGTCTATGTCGACGACATAGTAATCAAAACCAAGGAGGAAGCCTCTCTAATTGATGACTTGCGCGAAACATTCGCCAATCTCGATCGTTACCAGATTAAGCTCAATCCGGACAAATGCACCTTCGGCGTACCATCTGGGCAGCTGCTCGGGTATCTCATCTCCGCGAGAGGGATTGAGGCAAACCCAAAAAAGATAAAGGCCATACTGGCAATGGTGAAGCCAAAGAACATAAGAGGCGTCCAGCAACTAGCCAGACGAATCGTGGCCCTCCGTCAATTTATATGTTGAATGGGAGAAAAGGCACTGCCCTTCTATCAGCTCCTCCGCAAAGCTGACAAATTCGAGTGGACCAAGGAAGTGCAAGAAGCATTCGAAGATCTCAAGCGCCTATTATCCACCTCGCCAGTACTGGTGACTCCACGAGAGAGGGAGCCACTACTGCTGTACATCTCCACTACCAAACAAGTGGTTAGTACAGTGCTCGTCGTCGAACGGGCCGAGGAAAACAAGGTCCATGGCGTACAACGCCCGGTATACTACCTCAGTGAGGTCCTCACGCCAACAAAACAGCGGTACCCGCACTACCAGAAGCTGGCGTACGGTGTCTTCATGACCGCCCGGCGACTGCGCCATTACTTCCAGGAACACCCAATCATGGTAGTCAGGGACGCCCCATTGGGACATATCCTCAATAACCCCGACGCCACAGGACGAGTCGCGCTTTGGGGAATCGAACTATCTCCACGAGACATCACCTACGAAAAACACGACGCAATCAAGTCGCAAGTTCTCCCTGACTTCCTCGTGCATTGGATGGAAAACCAACTCCTAGACAAGCCAGATATGTCCTACCTCTGGACAATGCACTTCGATGGATCCAAGCGGAAAGACGGAGCAGGAGCAGGTGTCATACTGACATCACCTCAAGGGGACAAGCTGAAATACATCCTGCGAATGCAGTTCACAGCCTCAAACAACGAGGCTGAATACGAGGCCCTGTTGCATGGGATGAAGATGGCAAAAGCCTGCGGCGCAAAGAGGCTCATCATATATGGCGACTCCAAGCTGGTCGTCAACCAAACAATGCACGAGCGCGACGCACTAAATGACAACATGATCGCATACCGCGACCGCTACGATACACTCAAGGGAGACTTCGACGGTTGCGAGTTGCGACATGTAGGTCGCGAAAGCAACAAGGAGCCGGACGCACTCGCCAACATAGGCTCTACCTGCGCCCCCATACCACTTGGGGTATTTCTCGAGCGCATCTGCGAACGCTCCATCAAGCCAAAGGCCGCAGAGAAGAACACAAGCGCAACAACAGACTCGGGGGCTACGCCACCCAATGAGCCAATGGCACTCGATAACTTGGAGCCAGACACAGGACTCGAAGGGCCAATGAGCGTCATGATGATCGAACAATCCTGGACGCAGCCGTACATTACATATCTCCTCAGCAAGCGCCTACCGGACGACCCGACAGACGCACGGCACATCGCGCGACGCTCCAAGGCATTCGCCGTTATCAACGGCGAACTGTATAAACGCAGCATCACAGGCGTGTTACAACGATGCGTCTCCTTGGCCGATGGAAGAGCAGTCCTCCTCGACATACATGAAGGGACTTGCGGACACCACGCCGGCAGTCGCGCCCTCGTTGCCAAAGCTCTACGAGCTGGATTTTACTGGCCCACGGCCATGCGCGACGCCAAGGACATAGTCCAAAAGTGCAATGCTTGTCAGCGATTCGCGGACAAACCACACGCACCAGGCGCAGAACTACGGACTATTCCATTGGCCTGGCCCTTCGCACAATGGGGGCTCGACATGGCAGGCAAGCTCCCAAGGTCCTCGCAAGGAGGCTACGTCTACCTTTTGGTTGCAGTCGACAAATTCACCAAGTGGATTGAAGCCATTCCCATGACCAAGCAATCAGGTCACAGCGCGGTCAAGTTCTTCGAGTCCATCGTCTACCGCTTCGGCGTGCCGCACAACATCATCACTGACAACGGGACGAACTTTACATCCAAAGAGTTCCAAGAATTCTGCGGAAACCTGAGGATCAACATCAGTTATGCCTCAGTCGCGCATCCACAGACCAACGGTCAGGTGGAAAAAGCAAACGGGCTCGTCTGCAGCGGCATCAAGAAGCGACTCCTTCGACCACTCGAACAAGCCGCGGGTTGCTGGCCAGATGAGCTCCAATCCGTACTCTGGAGCCTACGTACAACTCCAAACAGCGCCATAGGCTACACACCATTCTTTATGGTGCACGGAGCAGAAGCGGTACTACCCGCCGAAGTAAGGTACAAGGTGGTGCGCATAATCGCTTATAGCGAACAAGAGTCATCTCTTGCACTCGAAGACTCCGTAGACCTCCTCGATGAGGCAAGAGAAATCGCCGCAGAAAGATCCACGATCTACCAGCAGAACCTGCGCAACTACCACAGTAGAAGGCTTCGCCCCAGATCCTTCGTCGAAGGTGACCTAGTCCTGCGACTGAAGCAGCAGGGGCATCTCAAGCTCGAGTCCCCCCTAGGAGGGACCATACTTGATTACAGAAGTAATCCCAGGTGGCGCCTATCGCCTTCATGACTTAGAGACAGGAGTCACATACTCCAACCCTTGGAACGGCGCACAACTGCGACGCTTCTACCCCTAGCTGTCTTTACTTTT
Source organism: Avena eriantha (assembly GCA_910589775.1). Taxonomy (NCBI): domain Eukaryota; kingdom Viridiplantae; phylum Streptophyta; class Magnoliopsida; order Poales; family Poaceae; genus Avena; species Avena eriantha. Next base: position 140,352,037 of record OU342741.1, on the reverse strand, counting down.
ACATCGCAAATAAGGCTACCCAACCAAGGCTACTTAGCCACACATTGTACCTCATACTGTTCTCCAAATAAATAAAAGCTAAGTGCCCCAAAACTCTGTGATTTCTTTTCACTTCTGTCAATTTTATACTTGGGGGCTGCGCCACTCTACATACATCTGTTCTTCGAACCAATAAACGCGATATCCTAAGTAGCTGGCACATCAATCAAACCCCTTAATGAAAAACCCAACCCAGCTATGACGCACCTAGAAGGTTGACAAAGGGATGGCCAGGCTAACGAAAAGGACTCGCATAGTGCAACGCACCTCACGCTAACAAAGCCGTTTATACACGTTTGACAATAAATTATCTATAACATATATATGAACCTTACAGCACAAATACACTTATATGCAAGACACAAATCTGGTTACTGCTGCAACAGAAGAACATTCGTTTGTTCCTCGAAGAAGTCGACAATCTCCTCTGCTGGGCAGTCCACCGCTTGATAGTGCGGCACCATATTCCAAGCAGATCCGGCTGGCGGCGCTGGCAGACCGGAAGCCACGGCGGCAACATCCACGCCAGGCCTGTGCAATCGCACCATCAAGAGGGCAGCCTTGGCAGCAGCCACCAACTGCTGCCTCACGCACTCGCGAACCGCGGACATATCTTGAAATTTGGCCAGGAGAGCCAACAGGCTTGATGGAGTGTCATCCAACGAGAACATCGCCCGGTAGATATTCTTCAAACATGACTGCGACTTCTTCAGGAAGAGCAGCACTCGCGAAGCGCGATCCTACAGGGTCGCCAATGCAGTCGCACGATCATGATCCACCCAGAAGTATCCACTCTCTTGAAGTTGCTCCTAGGTGAGACCATGAAGGCGGTTGGCAATCCTATCCCTCTCCTCCTACGGATGACGCGCGCTAACAACTACACGAAGCAGCACCAACAACATGAGTACAACGTACCACTGCGACTAACTACAAAGGAAAAGATGAGGACGAGCAAACTAACACTTAAACTGGTCGCCCAGCTGCGTCACCTCGCCAAGCAGATATTGCTCGCGGGCGGCGGCTTTCTCCGCCTTTGACTTACACACATCTGCGTTACGCGGATTAGGGGCAACTCACGCTCCAGCTGCTTCACGCGGTCACGCAGTCGCGATAGCAAGGACATCTCCTCTACCCTGGAGCGCGGTGGTGCCACTGTCTCATCAAGAGATGGTGAGTCCTGGTTTCCCCCTACGGGACCACTCGATATGCGCTACCACAAGTCAAGACAGAAGCAAATAGGGCGACCAAATTAACACAAAGGCAAGGGGAACATGTGCATTCAGGATAAGCATAAATATTCACAAGCACACTCGCCAGCAGGCATGTTCTTAGACCAAAATGACAATTCATCATCTATTACAAAAATTAACTACGGAGCAACTGGCTTCTTCGACTTCGACGCCTTCGGGGGCTTCATCAAGTCCGTGGCAGTATCAGACGCCACAGACTTTCTGCCTGTCCCTGAGGCCCAAGCTTTCACCGCCTTCTTAGCGCGCTGGAGCTCCTCCGAATACTTGGCAACGTTATTAGTCAAGGAATGGCCATATTTGGCACAGTCAGTTGAAAAGGGAGCGAAGACTACATGTTGACCATCCGCGCCAACAGGCATCGTCTTCGATACCGCAGAGGGATCTATCTCAACTCTGTGGGCTTGCACCATGGCGAGTGACATCGTCGCACCAGCCGCCCAGAGGGAGTTCTTGTAAGTAGCAGGCACGCCCCCGGCGAGTGACTCCACCAGCTCGTCCATATTATCGACCTGCTCCGCCTTTGGCATCAACTCCTCCCGGAGGCGACTAAGGGCGACCTTGGCCTTGGACAATGTATCCTGGACGGCGGCGCTTCGGTCCTCGACCGTGGATACCACGCCAGCCAGAGCGTCATCACGACGAAGGGCCTGCGGGTCAAAACTCAAGTCGCCAGCATCTACACCAAAAATACATGGATCAAATTTCTAGTGCCACCGGCAAAACTCTAGAAGCAGAGAGGAGCATCAATAAAATATCCACCAGTAAAAGTACCTGAGAGGGCCTTGGTGACTGAGAACAGTTGCTCCTCGAACAACTTTTCCTTGGCCGCAAAGGAGGCGCGCAGATCCTCTTCCCGCTTCTGGGCATCATCACGAGCCGCGATTGCTTCATCGCGCCCCTTCACAGCTGCGGCCAATGTCTTCTCCAATGTTGCGACGTTGCGCAGTAAAGCATTATGCTTAGCTACATGGCAGTCAATAATTGTCTATCAGTCGAATATACCAAAACAAAGAGAAGATGAAAAGAATAAGCGTGGAAGCACTCACTTTCGACTACGCGGTGACGCGTCTCCAGCATCGCGTGTTGGCGACCCATCACCATAACCTGCTCCGCCACTTGCGCGGCTTCCTTTACAAGGGGCTGTTGCACAAAACAAGGACTTAGCGAGGGCAGCAGAAGGCGTCGACTGCCACACTTAAAAAGAAAGACAGATGTACTTACATGGTCCTCTAGCGACTCCGAGGAAGTTTGATGAACCATCATCCGAGCAACTATTCGATGCTCCCCTACATGAGGCGATCTCGAAGAATTGTGCCGGGAGTGGGCCGCCGCCAGAGGAGAAGGAGCGCGCTCGACCTCTACCTTGGCCCTTGAGGTCGCGACTCCCGACTCCTTCAAAAACTCGACGTCGCTAGAAGACGACGGCACCTCTTGACTGCAAGGCAAAATTCGCATTGGGAAAAAGGAAAACTCCAGGGCAAAGCCAGCAAGAAGAAAACAGAAAAGAATGAATGAACTCACAAACTTACCAGTCAAACTTGTCAAGATCAAATGTGGCCTCCGCCGACTCCGACGAAGACTCCTTGGGCAGTCGCATCTTCTTGTGGGACAACGGTGCCACATCCCTCACAGGAACAGCTGGAATTGGCGACTCCACGCCAACAGCCGTGCCTTCTAATAAAGGAGTCGACGCATCGGAATCCTCGCTGCACGAACGCTTACGAGTATCCGGGCTCCCGGACTTGGGGGCTTCCTCTTCCACATCAGAAGGGACAGTCGACTCAGACTCGTCCTCTTCCAAAGCTTCGCGAGGAATAATACCCTCAGGGAAAGGAGGCATGCAAGGCGACACCGCCCAATCCTACATACAAAACAACAAAGATGAGCAAAAAGGAGCAAGTAAACAACAGAAAAGCAATCGCGAAAATAAGCTACTGCGTAGCACAACTATACCTCAGGAGGAGGATTCGAAGCATCGAAAGGAGGAACGACTGGCTCATTCAGAAGCACATCCTTGAAGGTGTACTTTGTGACCAGTCGCACCCTCTTATCTACCTCACTCGCGGACATGCCATCAGCAGACACACGAGTGGCATCATCAGCACCACCCCATTGAAACATGGGATGGACTCTAGCCTGGAGAGGCTGGACGCGACGACGCAGCCAAGTCCTGATAAGGGTGCAGCCTCCCTGCGCCTATGCGACTCTCGAGGTCGCAGACGCATTGATATAGCACGTCTGTCTCCGCGAGTTCGGAAGGCATGATCATGTTCTTCCAAGAACACATCTTCTTGTAGGGAGTCGCGGGATCTAAAGGCGCGAGTCCAAAATGCTTGTCCTTGGCCTTTTGGTCGCGAACATAAAACCATCTGTCCCTCCATCCCTGGACGGACTTGGCGAGCTTGATGTCGAAGTAGGTGGCGGACGGGTCGACATGGATTCCACAACCACCTACGTCGTAAACTAGAGAGCCAGATGCAGAATGACGCTTTAGTTTAAATAAGCGCTTGAAAAGGCCAAAGTGCGGCTCGATTCCGAGCCAGCACTCGCAAAGAGTGATGAAGCAGGTGATGTGGAGAATTGAATTTGGGGACAACTGATGGAGTTGGAGCCTGTAGAAACAAAGGAGACCCCTAAGAAAGAGGCAAAGAAAGACCACGAATGATGAATGCAAGAAACATCACTCGAAAACCAGCGGGAGGCACATGAATGGTCTCACCGCTGGGGACGCGCGCATCGGCGACTGCTGCAGAAATAACTCTGTCTTGGCGAAGAAGATGGAGATCTGAAGCCTTGATGATAGAAGGACGCCATGCGCCATTGGTCACGCGGGTGCCTGCGACCTTCTTTTTCCCACCGGCGGCAGCACTGGTGCCCGCAGCAGCGAGGCCACCCTTCTTCTTCGTCGCGGCAATGGTGGCCGCGGATTCAGTGGCAGCACCTCCTTTCTTCTTTCCCATTGCGCGGCGGCGATGAGAGCGCAGGAAATAACTTGGAAACGAGCGGAGATGGTCCAAAGCTGAGGAGGAGATGAGCGCAGGGAAAAGCAGATGAGCAGCAGCAATGGCGATGGCAGCGAGGAAGAAAAGAGCGCAGATGGAAAATTACCGCTGTAGCACCGCTACTTAACCCCTAGGAGATGCAATCCAACGGCTCACAAAAACCCTACTAGATGCGTGGCACGCATCGCGCTCGACACGAGGAGAAGAGGAAGTGCGAACCATCCCTCCACTGCTCCCATTACGCGCGGAAATCGAGGAGGCATAGTAAATAATAAGATTACGCACGCCTAGTCAAATCAAAGTCAGAAAGTGGGACCCACCGCTCGTGACGTCCCGTCAAAACCGCTCACGCGGGCTACTGAGGTCATGCAAGCGTCAGCAGTGACGTCATCAATAGCTACGCAGCGGAAAACTTCGACTACTTTAGTCCTTGCTGGAGTCTTCGACTCCACCAAGCACTCGGGGGCTACTCCCATAGGGAGCGCTGGTCGCGCACCCTATGATTTTCTTTTCTTATTGCAGGGATATAGGCAATCACAATCAAACCCAACCACTCGAAACACGATTCGACTATGGACGTGGGTTACTCCCATAGGGAGCGTCGGAAACAATTTTGACTGAAACAAGCAAGCAAAAGACGACAGCAGTCGCAAAAATTCTTTAGTCCCTGCTTGAGTCTTCGACTCAACCAGGCACTCGGGGGCTAGTCCCATAGGGAGCGCTGGTCGCGCACCCTATGATTATTTGCACGAAAGCCGTGCGTTGATTACATCCGCACTCGCAGATCATGGCTACACCGCCTCATAATTTTCCCTAAAAAGAGACTATGTCTCCTGGGTCGCCCGAATCATCTCCGCGATGATAAAATTCGGATGCCGCGCTTACAGCATGAAGGTAAGACCTGAATTAAGGCATGTCAACGCATTTAACTGCGCACTACCTGAAATATAACCGTGCCTGCAGGCACGATGAACATGCCTTGATGGACGCGTCAAGTGCTCACACCCATATAACTGGAATTCGACTCCTGTAAGACCTCCGCGGCCTGAGTCGAATTACGCCAGCACTTCTCCGGATTCGAGTCCAGGGACTCGAGTTCGAGTAGATTGCGTTGTTTCACCCTAAGGTGGTTAACTGATACCGATACTTCGGCTATATCATGCACATATATGAACAATCCCTATGACATAAATGAAAGCAGTCGAAAAATGTACTCATTCAGGCACTCGAAGACTTCAAAAGTACCCAGTCAAATCTATGATTCCACTGGATACTCGGGGGCTACTGACATGGGTATACCCTACAGGTACTCGAGCTTGGTATATACGGTCTAAATACGTACAGGCCCACTGTGTCGCCAAGGCCCAGATGAAAGGACTCGAGTAACCTGCGGACTCTCGATTGCTTGAGAGACAAGAAGAAGCTAAAGATAGAAAGTTTGAAGGGGAAAACCCTAACTTGTAACCGACTCGATCTGCTACCCGAGACCTAGCCTATCTATATAAAGGCTAGGAGGGGGCGGTGAGGAGGACACACGCAACCCTAGTTTCGACAACTCTCACCAGATTGCATCTGCGCACCATTGTAACTTTTGACTCCTTCGATAATTCCACGAGCAGACAAGCAGGAGTAGGGACCTCTACGAGGCCTGAACCTGGGTAAATCCTTTGTCCCCTGTGTGCTTGTTTGCTAGCCGATAGATGTCTCCAGCACTCCCTCCTTCTCCAAAACCCAAGTCCATAACAATGGGCATTGATGAGTTAAACCCTCGTCAGGTAGACTGCGCGTGACGATATTGGATCGTTATGGACGTTATGACGATCCAATATCATCATAGATGGTTATGATGATTTCGTGGAAAACATTGTTGTGTACAATTACTGAAGCTTAGTTTTTGACGATCTGTTTTTTGTCATATATTGTAGACAATGATGATTTAGTGACGAAAATGAAGGATCATGTATCAGCAGATTCCTTGTAGTGACGATTGAATTGGTAGCTACACGGAGATTTAAGAAAAGGAGGCCAACGGTAGGAAAAAAACTTGAAGCTAAAATATCTGGAACGCAATATAGATATTGCATCAATTCTATTATGCCTAGCAAGCGAAGGCCAGAATATCCCGTGGAATCTGCTTTTCTAGCATCTGAAATAGGCGTTTTTGTCAGGAATGATATTCCCATCTTAGCATCATTCAAGCTCCACCAACAGACCCCTGACCATTACAATTCATTACTGCAGAAGTTACATGTAAGTCATGGTGCTCTGTCTCATGCATTCAAGTTTGCTCTTGGTTCTATTTTAAGTCACATAACACATCAAATGTTCCATTCTTGCCAATAGACAAAATTCAACTTTGATCATGATAATGAGGATGTACAGTATGTTCTCATGGACATCATCTCCTGTTCTTTGCGCTAGCAGTGTCATAGGTTAAATAATAAATACTTTGATGGTAAGGCAAGCAAGGATATTCAAAGAACAACTCCTATGGAACACACTATGACTGACCAACAGTGGATAGATCTTCTCGACCACTAGTTTGATCCAAAGATTACGGTGTGGTTTGTGAAGATTGATACCATATCACATTGGAAATTCCTATTTGCACATCTATATCAGTAGTATCCTTTTGCAGATGAACACTAAGAAAAACAAGAAAAACCATGCAGCACAATGCTTAACAAACCGAAATTGATCTCGTCCATTGGTTTGGAACCTAGGCGCAATAGTAAGAATAATTAGTTGTTAATCTTGTAGAGACTTTGTGCTTCTTATATGTTGATCATGTGTTTCGCCCATGTTGCAGAAAGGAGCGGTAAGTCGGCAGCAAAAATTCTAGGCATGCTAGACAGGCAAAAAAGAAGGGCTCAATCCCTCCGCTGCGAGTGTTTGTAAGTCTTCTATTCGATTGATATTTTGTGATGACACACCCTCAGTGATTTATATGTATAGTTAGATGTGCAACACTGCCTGAACTGCTTCCCTGTTTTCTTTTTAATTTAAGTAGATGATTTCCAACTAGTGTGATTTCCATTTTTCAACTGTACAAAGAGTTGTCTTGTGTATATCATGCACCCAGCGATGAAGAAACAAACAGATGCCATGTTGGCATAGTCCTATTATTGTGTGCTAGTGATAAAATTCTTATCAGTATGATTAGATAGCTATGATTTTACTACAATATATATGATGCGTAATCAGCCATTCCAACCTGTAAGGTTTGTTCATAGACAGGTTAAATGTGTTGTCTACATGTTTCAATGTATTAGCTTTTCTTCTCTCACCCATGTCTACCAACTGATAACCTTATAGATTAAATTGAATGAGGAGATGGTAAAACCTGGGAAATATGGTCTGGAACAAACCCAAGAAGAATGTCTGGAAACATTTAAAATGGTACTAAAAGGCGAAGGTCATCGTAAAAGGATGTTCATGCATAATGCTGGGTTGTCGCAGTGCAAGTCCAAGTCCAAGTCAGCATATTTGTCTAGTCAGGAAGAAATTGTAGCACTATGGGCTAAACAAGAAGTGCATAGACGAGCAATCGATGATATGAGACAGAAAGCATTAGCAAGTGATGCGGAGTTGAGATCTTACGAGATCAACAGAATTCTTGAGAGCCCATAGATGAAGAGACTCTTCTAAATTAAAGATGAGCCCTAACAATGATAGGTGAGTACAGTCGTCCTATGAAATGGTTCCTGCTACTGAGCCCGGGTTGTGTTTGGGGCCATGTAACCAAAACGGAGGGAGTATTTGTTTCACATCATGCTTTTATCAGTTTACGATGTGCTCCATGCACAAAAATCCTGTGCCCGAACCTCACTCTCTCAGCCTTGGATTTATGAACCTCACAAAGGTTTTTTTCTTTAGACAACCGCCAAATTCAAAATCTCCGTCCATCGACAAATCCTACCGCCTACCATGTTTGAATCGGATATTATGTATCCAATTTCTTTGCCAGTATCGTTAGTATTTTGATGATCAGTTGATGTGACTCTCGGCCTTAAATTCGTACAGAAGGAGTACCATTAACGAATTTAAAAAATCTTAGTCGAGCGGACAAACCCGCAGCTAATCCTGTTTGAATTAGAGTTTGATACATCCAAAATGTATCTACTTTCCCGAACACTTTTGTTATTGTTTCTCCTCTAAACCTGTGTGAATTGGATGCAACTAACACGGACTGACGCTATTTTCAGTAGAATTACCTTGGTGTCTAGTTTTTGTGTAGAAAATCAACTATCAGGAAAAATCCGGAAAATATGCCAAAAATCCTATTTCACCAAAAGACTCACGGAGCCAGAAGATGAGGAGGAGTAGGGCCACGAGGGGCCCACACCACCTGGCCACGCGGTCCAGGCCAGGCCACGCCTGGGGGTGGTGTGGCTGCCTTCGTCACCCCTCGGCCTCCCTCTTCGCCTATAAGTTGCCTCTTGACCTAAAAACCAAGGGGGTTCGATGTTTTTCCAGAAAGAGTTCCGCTGTGCCGCCATCACCAGATTCCGTGATTCAGAACCAGAAACTCCGTTCTAGCACCTTGCCAGGACGGGGAATTGGAGGAGATCATCGCCATCATCATCACCATCGCTTCTCCATCGACCATCCATGTTTCCCCCATCTATGAGTGAGTAATCCCCCGCTGTAGGCTATGGGGATGGTAGGGATTGGATGAGATCATTCATGTAATGGCATCAGATTGTTAGGGCATGGTGCCCAGTATCTATTAGTAGTGCTTTTTGACTTTGTTGCAACTTGTTATGCTTAATGCTTGTCAACGAGTGCCATCATTTCAGATCTGAACATGTTATTGATTCATTATGATAGTATTGTTTATGGTCTTACCTACAAGTTGTATACACATATTGTTGTTCGGAACCAAAGGCCTGAAGTGACAACAATCGGGATAACCGGAGGGGATGGCTTTGATGTGAGGATCACATGTGTTCACGAAGTGTTAATGATTTGCTCCGGTGCTCTATTAAAAGGAGCAACATAATTGCCTGTAGTTCCCTTGAGGACCCACTGCAAACGGGCTGGCAGGACAAAAGATGTTGTGCAAGTTCTCATTGCGAGCACGTATGACTATATATGGAACACATGCTGACGAGGGTTTAACTCATCAATGCCCATTGTTATGGACTTGGGTTTTGGAGAAGGAGGGAGCGCTGGAAGCATCAATCGGCTAGCAAACAAGCACACAGGGGACTCGAAGATTTCCCCAAGTTCAGGCCTCGTAGAGGTCCCTACTCCTGCTTGTCTGCTCGTGGAATTAACAGAGGAATCGAAGATTACAATGGTGCGCATATGCAATCTGGCAAGGGTTATGAAAACTATGGTTGGGTGTGTCCTCCTCGCTGCCCCCTCCTAGCCTTTAAGGTAGGCTAGGTCTCAGGTGCTAGGTCGAGTCGGTTACAAGTTAGGGTTTTCCCTTTAAACTTTCTATCTTTAGCTTCTTCCTGTTCCGCAAGCAATCGAGAGTCCGTAGGTTACTCGAGTTCTCCATTTGGGCCTTGACGACGCCATGGGCTTCCGCTGTATTCAGGCCGTATATACCAAGATCGAGTACCTGTAAGGTATACCCATGTCAATAGCCCCCGAGTGTCCAGTGGAATTGCAAATTCGACTGGGGACTTTATGAAGCCTTTCGAGTGCATGAGTGAGTATTTTTTTCGACTACTTTGTTTGTGTCATAGGGATTGTTGATGTGCGTGCCTGATTTAACCGATGTATCGGTATCAGTTAACTACCTTAGGGTAAAACAACGCAATCTACTCGAACTCGAGTCCCCGGACTCAAATTCGGAGAAGTGCTGGTGTAATTCGACTCAAGCCGCGGAGGTCTTACAGGAGTCGAATTCCAGTATATGCGTGTGAGAACTCGATGCGTCCGTCAAGGCATGTTCATCGTACCTATAGGCACAGATATATTTCTGGTAGTGCGCAGTGAATGCGTTGCCAGGCATTATTCAGGTCTTATCTTCATGCTACAAGCGTGTCATCCGAATTTTGTCATCGCGGAGATGATTCGGGTGACCCAGGAGACGCAGACTCTTTGTAGGGAATGATCATGAGGCGGTGTCGCCATAAACTTCGAGTGTGGATGTTATCGACACACAGTACGATGTACAAAGAATCATAGGGTGTGCGACTAGCGCTCCCTATGGGAGTATCCCCTGAGTGCTTGGTTGAGTCGAAGACTCAGACAGGGACTAAAGAATTTTTTGCGACTGCTGTTGTCTTTTGTTTGCTTGCTTCAGTAAAATTTATTTCCGGCGCTCCCTATGGGAGTAACCCATGTCCATAGTAGATATGCGGATTTGAGTGATTGCATATGCTTTGAATGTCCATGTTCCTGTAGAAGAGAAAAATAAAAATCGTAGGGTGCGCAGCCAGCGCTCCCTATTGGAGTAGCCCCCGAGTGCTTGGTGGAGTCGAAGACTCGAGTAAGGACTAAAGTAGTCAAAGTCTTCTGCCTCTCAATTTTGATGACATCAGTGCTGATGATGTGTTGATCTCAGTTGCCCGCGTGAGCGGTATTGACGGGACGTGACAAGCGGTGGGTCCCATTTTCTGACCCTCTTGACCGAGCGTGCGTAATCTTTGTTTTAACTGTGCCTCCTTGATTTCCACGTGTAATGGGGGTAGTGGGGGACGGTTCGCGCTTCGGGTCCTCCACGTGTCGATCACGATGGACGCAACGCGTCTGATAGGGTTTTTGCTGGCCGTTGGATTACATCTTCCAGGGGGTTAAGTAGTAGTGCTGTAACGGTAATTTTCCCCATCTTCTCTTTTCTCTGCAATTGCCTCCGTCGCCATTGCTGCTGCTTCTCTGCTTCCTAGAGTTCACCTTTCTCGTGGCACTGGACCAGCTCCGCGTATTCCGTAGTTACTTCCTTCGGTCGCATCGCCACCGCAGGATGGGGAAGAAAAAAGGAGGTGCCGCGGCTGAATCCGCCGCCGCCACTGTTGCTGCCAAGAAGAAGGCTAGCTCCGCCGCCGTGGGCACCAGTGCCGCTATCGCCGGGAAGAAGAAGGGCGTGGGCACTCGCGTCACCAATGGCGCGTGGCGCGTGTCCACTATCAAGTCTTCTGAGCTCCGTCTTCTGTGCCAAGACAGAGTTCTGCCTTCCGCGGTTGCTGACTCGTGAATCCCCGGCGGTGAGGTAACCCCTTGTCCTCCTGCTGGTTTTCGGGTGATGTTCCTAGCATTCATCATCCGCGGTCTCTCGCTGCCCCTGCATCCTTTCTTCAGGGGCCTTCTTTGTTTCTATGGGCTCCAGCTGCACCAGCTGTCCCTTGCTACATTACAATTTGCGAGTGCTGGCTCGGAATCGAGCCACACTTTGGTCTCTTTAAACGTCTCTTCAAGCTGAAGCGCCAGTCGGTGTCTGGCTCCATAGTCTATGATGTAGGAGGCTGCGGTATCCACTCGACTCCTCCGTCACATATTTTTACATCAAACTCATGGCATCCGTCCAAGGGTGGAGGGACAAGTGGTTCTACATCTGCGACCAGAAGGCTGACGGAGACCACTTCGGACTCGCGCCTTTCGATCCCACGACGCCGTGCAAGAGGAGGCGCTCCTGGAAGAACGTAGTGATGCCCGGCGAGTCCGCGGAGACAGATGTGCTATACGAGCCCGTCTGCGACCTCGAGAGTCACATGGGTAAAGAAGAGGGAGGTTGCGCCCTCATTCGCACGTGGCTGCGCCGCTGCGTCCAGCCCCTGCAGGCCAGAGTCCACCCTATGTTCTAGTGGGCTGGCGCGAACGATATCACTCGCGTATCTGCCGATGGCATTTCCGCGAGTGAAGTAGATAAAAGGGTGCAACTGGTCACCAAGTACACTGCCAAGGATGTGCTCCCCAGTGAACCAGTTGTACCTCCATTCGATGCTGCTAATCCTCCTCCTAAGGTATTGTTTTGCTATGAAGTAGTTTTGTTTGTCGAATGCTTCTCTTTTTTTCTTGACTTGTGCTGACTTGTTGTCTGTATGCAGGATTGGAGAGTATCTCCCTGTATGCCCCCTCTTCCTGAGGGGGTTATTCCTCGTGAGGCTTTAGAAGAGGACGAGTTGGAGTCGACCGTCCCATATGATGTGGAGGGGGAAGCCCCCGAGTCTAGCAGTCTAGACACTCGCAAGCGTTCGCGCAACAAGGATTCGGATGCATCATCTCCTTCGACTCCACAAGGCGCACCTACTGGTGCGGAGTCGCAGATACCTGCAATTCCTATGAGCGCTGTGGCGCCGTCTTCCCGCAAGAAGATGCGGCTGCCAAAGGAGTCGTCGTCGGAGTCAGAGGGTCAAACCTTCGATTTTGACAAGTTTGATTGGTAAGTATACAAGTATTCTCTTTCGTTCTTCTTTGGAGTTGCATTTTCTTGATGTTGGTTTTATTCCGTAGTCAGCCGACGTCGTCGTCTTCTGGCAACGTCCAAATTTTGAAAGAATCTGGAGTCGTGACTTCCAAAGCCAAGAAGGTGGCTGAGCGAATTCCTTCTCCTCCATTGGTGGCCCACTACGGGCATAATTCATCAAGTTGTCCACATGATGTGGAGCATCAGATGGTTATCCGAACGACTGCGCGTCAATCGACTTCGGATTCACTAGAGGATCATGTATGTGTAGTGTTGTTTATTCTTATTTTTGCAGTCGAATTTATCATCTCCATCATCTGCTGATCCTTTGCTGTTTCTTCTGTCGCAACTTATTGTAAAGGAAGTTGCTCGCTTGGCGGAGCAGGTGCTTGCGATGGGTCGCCAGCATGCAATGCTGGACAATCGCCATCGCGTGGTTGAAAGTGAGTGTTTTTTGCTTCTTCTTCTTCATCCTTGTGGTATGTTCGACTGATCGTCTATCTTTGTTTGTTTCACAACTGAGCATAATGCACTCCTTCGCAATGCCGCTTCCCTCGAAAAGGCGCTCGCCGTGGCGGTGAAGAGTCGCGATGAGGTAATCGCAGCACATGACAAATCGCGGAAACCCGAAGAGGATCTGCGCGCCTCTATCGTAGCTAGGGAGAAGTTGTTCGAAGAACAAGTTTTCTCGATTGCCAATGCTCTCTCAGGTATTCCCTTGTCTGGATTTTCGACGTGTCCCTTCTTTCGAATTTGTTGTTGTGCTGACTTTTGTGCCAATGCTTGATTCTTGTGTAGATGCTAGCGGTCTGAGCTTCGACGCCCAGGCACTCCGTCGTGATGATGCCTTAGCAGGTGCCGTCTCGGTAGTCGAAGATCGCAGTGCTGCCGTTCAGGGGACGCTCACCAAGGCCAAGGGCATGCTCAGTCGCCTCCGTGAGGAGCTGGCGCCCAAGGCTGAGTTGATCGAAAATGTAGATGATCTGGTGGAGTCCCTTGCTGGAGGCATTCTAGCAGGCTTCAAGAACTCACTCCATGCGGCTGGCGCTTCGATGTCACTCACGATGGTTCAAGCCCATGGAGTCAAGGTTGATCCTACTGCGGTATCCAAGGCAATGCCTGTCAGCGTGGATGGCCAACAGGTAGTCTTTGCTCCTTTTTCAACTGTCTATGGCAAGTACGGGCCGTAGCTAATCAACACAGTTGCGAAGTACTCTAAGGAACTGCAGCGAGCCAAGAAGGCGGTGAAGGCTGCGGCGTCAGGTGCCAGCGGGAAGTCTGTGGCATCTGATGCTGCCACAGACTCGATGAGGCCCCCAAAACCGAAGTCCAAGTCGAAGAAGCCAGTTGCTCCTCAGTATTCATGTCTGTATTAGTTAAATAGCCTGTCTCTTTTGTCTAGAACAGGCCTTTGGCGAGTGTTGATACTTTATTATGCTTGAATGCAATCGAGCCTTTTGTCCATGCATCGCCTTAGTCTTCTTATTATCTCTTTCTTGGCTGGTGATAGGGCACATCAAGTGGTCCTTTGAGTGAACCTCGGAATATGCCATCCACTGATGATACTTTGGCGCAGTCGCGCTCAAGGGTGGATGAGCTGTCTCTGCTCTCGCGACTCCATGACCGCGTGAACCAGTTGGAGCGCGAACTGCCTATGCTCCGTGGTAACACGGATGTATGGAAGTCGAGGGCGGAGAAGGCCGTCGCTCGAGAGCAGTATCTGCTAGGGGAGGTGACGCAGCTGGGCGACCAATTCAAGTGTTAGCTTTCTTCTTCCTTGTCTTTTCTTGTAGCCACTCGCGGTAGTTCATTGTCTTCATACTTTTGCCTTTGCTTCGTATAGTTGTCAGTGCACGCCATCCGCAAGATGAGAAGGACATGATTGCCATTTGTATGAATGATCTGACCCAAGAGCAGCTTCAGGCGAGTTGATATTTCTGCGTGGATCATGATCGTGCAATCGCACTTGCGACCCTGCGGGATCGTGCTTCGCGAGTGCTTCACTTCCTGAAGAAGTCGCAATCGTGCTTGAGGAATATTTATCAGACGATGGTCCCGCTGGACGTCGTTCCATCGGGCCTGCTGGCTCTTCTTGCTAAATTTCAAGACTTGAGTGCAGTCCGCGAGTTTGTACGACAACAGTTAGTGCCTGGTGCCAAGGCTGCTCTGTCGCTGGTGCGACTGCACATGCCTGATGTGGATGTTGCAACGATTGCTGCCGGACCGCCAGGGCCGCCAGCGGGTTCGACCTGGAACATGGTTCCTCACTACCAGGCGGTGGATTGCCCAGCGGAGGAAATTGTCGACTTCTTCGAGGAGCAAACAAACGTTCCTTTCTTGCAACAGTAGTATAGTTGTTATCCTGCACATAGTTACACCAGTGTTGTAAAGTTCATATATATATGCTGTGTATAAGTGATTGATATTGATGTATATAAAGAGTTCGTTAACTCGTATGTTTTGCGAGTGCGTTGCACTATGCAATTCCTTTTCGTTAGCCTGACTTGTGTTTATCTCGGCACCTTGCCAACCTGTCAGGTGCATTGCAACTGGGTTGGTATTTGTCAAGGGTTCGATTAGTATGTCAGTTACTCAGGATATCGTGTTAGTTCGTAGAACATATGTGTATAGGGTGGCGCAGCCCCTGAGTGGATAATTTGCAAAAAATAAAAGGAACAGAGAGCTTTGGGGCACTTAGCTTTATTTATTCGCAGGATAGTACGGAGTACAATGTGTGGCTAAGTAGCCTTATTTGCAATGTAAAAATAAAAGACGACTAAGGGTAGAAGCGCCGCAGCTGCGCGACGTTCTAGGGTTGGAGTACGTGACTCCTATCTCGAAATCTTTAAGGCGATAGGCGCCACCTGGGATTACTTCTGTAATCACGTATGGTCCCTCCCAGGGGGACTCGAGCTTGAGATGCCCTTGCTGTTTTAGTCGTAGGACCAGGTCTCCTTCGACGAAGGACCTGGGGCGTAGCCTTCTGCTGTGGTAGTTGTGTAGGTTCTGCTGATAGATCGTTGATCTTTCCGTGGAGATTTCCCGTGCCTCGTCAAGGAGGTCAATGGAGTCTTCGAGTGCAAGAGTTGACTCCTGATCGTTGTAAGAGACCACTCGTGGTGCTTTGTATCGTACCTCTACGGGTAGTACCGCGTCAGCACCGTGCACCATGAAGAACGGGGTGTATCCTGTGGCACTGTTTGGAGTTGTGCGCAGGCTCCAGAGTACCGATTGTAGCTCGTCTGGCCAGCAGCCGGCAGCTTGTTCGAGTTGCCTGAGGAGTCGCTTCTTGATGTCGCTGCAGACGAGCCCGTTGGCTTTTTCGACCTGACCGTTGGTCGGTGGATGTGCTACGGAGGCATAGCTTACATTGATTCCCAGATTCTCGTAGAATTCTTGGAACTCCTTGGATGTGAAGTTCATCCCGTTGTCCGTGATGATGTTGTGTGGTACTCCAAAGCGATAGACAATGGACTCGAAGAACTTGACTGCGTTGTATCCTGACTAGTTAGTCACCGGCATGGCCTATATCCACTTGGTGAATGTGTCGGCTGCGACCAAGAGTTAGACGTAGCCTCCTCACGAGGACTTTGGGAGCTTGCCGACCATGTCGAGTCCCCATTGCGCGAAGGGCCAGGCCAATGCAATTGGTCGGAGCTCCGCGCCAGGTGCGTGTGGTTTGTCCACGAATCGCTGTCAAGCGTTGCTTTTTTGGACGATGTCCTTGGCGTCACGCATGGCCGTAGGCCAGTAGAATCCAGCTCGTAGAGCTTTAGCGACGAGGGTGCGACTGCTGACGTGGTGCCCGCAAGTCCCCTCATGGACGTCGAGGAGAACGGCTCTTCCATCAGCGTTTGAGACACATGATTAGAGTAGTCCTGTGATGCTGCGCTTGTATAGTTCGCTATTGATAACAGTGCATGCCTTGGATCGCCGTGCAATGTGTCGTGCGTTAGTCGGATCGTCCGGTAGCCTCTTGCTGAGAAGTTATGTGATGTACTATTGAGTCCAAGATGGCTCGATTATCATCACACTCATCGATCCTTCGAGTCCTGTGTCAAGCTCCAAGTCGTCGAGTGCCATTGGCTTATTGGGCGGCACAGCCCCCGAGTCTGTTGTTACGCTTGTTTTCTTCTCTGTGACCTTTGGCTTGATGGAGCGTTCATAGATGCGCTCAAGAAATACCCCAGGTGGTATGGGGGCGTAGGTAGAGCCAATGTTGGCGAGTGCGTCCGCCTCTTCATTGCTTTCGCGACCTATGTGCTGCAGCTCACAACCGTCGAAGTCCCCTTTGAGTGTGTCGTAGAGGTCGCGGTAGGCGGTCATATTGTCATTCAGTGCATCGCACTCGTGCATTGTTTGGTTGACGACCAGCTTGGAGTCGCCATATATTATGAGCCTCTTGGCGCCGCAGGCTTTTTCCATCCTCATCCCATGCAGCAGGGCCTCCGTATTCAGCTTCATTGTTGGAGGCGGTGAACTGCATTCGCAGAATATATTTCAGCTTGTCTCCCTGGGGCGATGTCAGTATGACACATGTGCCAGCTCCATTCTTTCGCTTGGATCCGTCAAAGTGCATTGTCCAGAGGTAGGACATATCTAGTTTTTCAGGGAGCTGGTTCTCCATCTAGTGCACGAGGAAGTCAGGGAGAACTTGCGACTTGATTGCGTCGCGTTTTTCATATGTAATGTCTCGTGGAGACAGTTCGATCCCCCAAAGCGCGACTTGTCCGGTGGCGTCGGGATTGTTGAGGATATGCCCAAGCGGGGCGTCGTTGACAACCACGATTGGGTGTTCCTGGAAGTAGTGGCACAGTCGCCGGGCTGTCATGAAGACGCTGTACGCCAGCTTTTGGTAGTGCGGGTACCGCTGCTTTGTTGGCATGAGTACCTCGCTGAGGTAGTAGACTGGGCGCTGTACCCCGTGGACCTTGTTTTCCTCGGCTTGTTCCACCACGAGCACCGTGCTGACCACCTGGTTGGTGGCGGAGATGTATAGCAATAGTGGTTCCCTTTTGCGTGGGGTCACCAGTACTGGCGAGGTGGACAGTAGGCGCTTGAGGTCTTCGAATGCTTCCTATGCCTCGTTGGTCCAGTCGAACTTGTCAGCTTTGCGGAGAAGTTAGTAGAAGGGCAGTGCCTTTTCGCCCATTTGACTGATGAATCGACTGAGCACCGTGATTCGTCCAGCTAGCTCCTGGACACCTCTTATGTTCTTTGGCTTCTCCATGGCCAGTATGGCTTTTATTTTCTTCGGGTTCACCTCGATCCCTCTCGTGGAGATGAGATACCCGAGTAGTTGTCTAGATGGTACGCCGAAGGCGCACTTGTCCGGATTGAGCTTGATCCGGTAGTGGTCGAGGTTGGCGAAAGTTTCACGTAAATCGTCGATTAGTGAAGCTTCCTCTTTGGTCTTGATTACGATGTCGTCAACATAAACTTGGATGTTGCAACCAAGTTGGTTCTTGAGGCAAGCTTGCATGCACCGCTAGTAGGTGGCTCCTGCGTTTTTTAGCCCGAAGGGCATTGTGTTATAGCAGAACACACCAAAAGGCATTATAAACGCTGTTTTCTCTTGATCCTCCTCCTTCATTCGAATCTGATTGTAGCCTGAGTAGGCGTCGAGGAAGCAGAGGCGCTCACATCCCGTAGTGGAGTCGATGATCTTGTCGATTCGTGGCAACGGGAAGTAGTCCTTCGGGCAGTGCTTATTCAGAGAGGTGAAATCCACACACATCCGTGTCCTTTTTTGGTACTAGCACCGTGTTGGCGAGCCAAGTGCTTTCCTTGATCTCGCGTATGAATTTGGCCCCAAATTGTTTGTTTGACTGGCCTTGCGTCTGGGTTGACATTGAGTGCGTGCTCGGCGAATTCTCTGGGAACTCCTGGCATGTCCGCTAGACACTAGGCAAAGATTTCCCAGTGCTCACGGAGGAATTCGACGAGCGCGAGTTCCAATGCAGGACTCAAGTTGTTGGCGATGAGGGCTGTCATGTCGGGATCCGATGGGTGGACCTGAACTTTCTTCGTGTGCACCGATGAGTGGAAGGATAGGTCGGGTGAACTTGGCCGTCTCAGGGGAGGCAGACTATTGTTTGTCGACTCCTTCAATCTTGCGAGTTCCTCCTACATGCCGAAGGACTGGGAAATTTTGTTGAACTCCCTGTCGCAACTGTCGGACCTCTCGAAGCTCCCGTTAATTGTGATGACGCCATTAGGGCCCGACATTTTCATCTGCAGATAGGCGTAGTGTGGGACTGCCATGAACCTAGCGAACGCGACACGTCCGAGGATGCAGTGGTACTGTGAACGCCAGTCGACGACTTCAAAGTCGATGCATTCGCGTCAAAAGATTTTCGGTGTGCCGAAGATGACGTCGAGGTTGATTTTGCCAAGGGGATATACGCCCTTGCCTGGGACGATGCCATGGAATGTTGTGTCCGAGGCTTCTAGGCAGGTCAAAGGGATCCTCATTTCTTGCAATGTACTTGCGAACATAAGGTTGATGCCGCTTCCACCGTCCATGAAAACGCGGCTCATGTCGAAACCTCCGATTTCTGCCTCGAGTACGAGGTGACAGTGGCCTAGACAAGGTACTTGGCGCGGATGGTCGCGCTTGTCGAAGGTGATTCAGGAGTCGCTTCCACTGAGGTACTCAGTAGTGGATGGTGGTGAGTTTGTCGCCAGATTCACTTGGCGAGTGATGGCCTTTTGCACCTGATTAGAGGGGCGGCCCTTTTGGATCATCATGGTACCCATGGCCCGTGGTATGGCTCGCCTCTGTGGTGCTAGTCTGGCATAGCTGCGTTTGGCGGTGGTCCGGGTGGTGGTGGAGGAGCTCCATGTGCCACAACTCCTGGGGTGGCGCCATAGCCCCTGTTGACTACGTCGCGATTCATCCGAGCCAGACCCTCATGAAGTTTGAGGAACTCGCGGCAGTCTTTGAGGAGGTGGCTAGATTTCTTTTTGTCGTCATGCTTGTCAATGTAGAAGTGCACCGTGCATGGCCCGGACAGCTTATCTTCAATAGATGTTGCGGGTGCCTCGTCGCTAGTGTGGCGCTGCCATACTTGCGTGGTTTTCCCTGAGTCGCAGTGTCCACCGCTACGGTAGCCGCTGTTGCGGTTGTCGTCGCGTCTATCGGCGTAGCCGGCTGCGACCATGTTGACGTCGTCGCGGTCATCGTAGATGCGCATTCGATGTTTGCTTCGGCGATCGCGTCTGCATTCGAGTTCTGCTTCATCGTCGGAGTGAACGCGATTCTTCCCCGAATCTTCTCCATCTGCCCACCGATTCGCAATTTCCATCAGGTGGTCAATGGTTTTGGGCTTCGAGCAACCCAGCTCCTCCCTGAGCTCTATGCAGCGAACGCCGCTGTTGAATGCGTCGATTGCGCGATACTTCAAGATATTTTCTGCGGAGTTCTTATGATGGACCACCTTTAGATGTACGAGCATAGTGATTCGCCCAACCTTTGCAGGCAGCACCTCAGCTCTTTGATTGATGCGGGTCTTTTGTAGGTGCCTTTGAAGTTGCACACAAAGCTGTAGACCAACTCTTCCCAACTGCGAATGGATCCGCGTGGGAGGTTATTGAGCCATGCTCGGGCGGCGCCCTGTAGCTGTAGCTGCAGGCATTACATGGATGTTCTTCGACTCCCGCCGTGGAGCCTGACGGAGGAGATATGGTCCTCTAACCATATTTTCAGGTCCTGCAGACTGTCAAACTTTGGGTTCTCTAATGGGAGCTTAAACCCTTGGGCATTTGCTTTTGCCTGATGGCTCTGCTAAAGCATCTAGCGCCACAGAGCTCCACATATTTGTCTTCTGAGTCAGTCGATCGGGCACGTCGCGCCCTTGACTTGTCGATCTTGCGCTGCGTGATGTCATCACGCACGTCGTAGTTGCGGTCGTGTCGCCGTGAGCGGCGGCGTCGAGACAGATCATGACTATCGTCGCTGGATGAAGGTGAAGAGTAGCGTATTGCCAGAGCCTTGTTTTTCTTCGCCTCCAGCATCGGATCTTTGTCGAGAGCGGCCTCGATTAGCCCCAAGCCTGCGATCGTAGATCGGTGCATGGCAGCTCGGGGATCTCCAGTTGGCGGCTGGTTGTTGAGGAGGTACATGGTGGCTGCCGTTACCGTGGCTTGTGCCGTTTTTGGAAGCACATTTCCACACGTATCCACTATCATGGAGCCGAAGTCGAGGACCTTTGCGGCTTCTACATGCTCTTGTTAAGTGAGGTGGGCCAGTTGAGATCGCCTCTTGTTAGCGATGTACTCGTTGCACTTGGAGGAGGATCCTTCGTGGGAGGAGAGCCCGACTTGTCTGCCGCCTTTTTACACGCCTCGAGTTGCGCGAGCGTATGAAGTTGGCATTTATATTCTTCCTTCAGGAGCCAATGGTAGCCCATCAGCAGTTCTTGCGGGGAGCCGAAGGGTAGAGGGTGGCCTTGTAGGGCTTCACGGCAGCGGGCCCATTCGAGATCGTTGAGTCTGATCACGACGCGTTCACCAGTTTGCTCGTTTATCATAGTTGGAGGTTCGACTGCCCCTCCGTTGTTGACGGGGGCACCGTTAGTGGGGCCACCATTTGGTAGTCCGCCATTGGGTGGTCCACCATTAGGTATGCCACCGTTTGGCGGGTTGGTTCCATTGCCACTGTTGCCAGTGTTGTCGCGATTGGCGGAGGAGTCGCCTGCGTTGATGACAGCGCACATGAACTGGTTGGGGAAGCTGCTGCTCCCACAACTTTCAGATCTGGAACCGTAGGCTCCATCTTTAGTTGCTAGATCACCTAGATCGGATTGGCGACTGCTGTCACTGTTCGTATTCTCGACTGTTGTCGAGGCATTGAGCTCACTAAGGGTGCCGATCGGTGGAGGGAACCATGATGCTGGAGCAATAGATGGTGTTGTCGGCTGGTCAGGCATGCGAAGCGTGCCCATCTGACCAACTTGGAAGCGGAAGCTCCCGATCGCCAGGCTAATTCCATCGCCCATGGACTCGAAAGCCGGGCGAGTGGGCGGCATGTGGACGGTGAAGTCGAACGCGCCGAAGAGCTGGCGAATGTCTGCTGTTGCAGAGTTGTAGATCACAGATGGCGCCAATAGACGAGGGTTTAACTCATCAATGCCCATTGTTATGGACTTGGGTTTTGGAGAAGGGGGAGTGTTAGAAGCATCAATCGTCTAGCAAACAAGCACATAGGGGACTCGAAGATTTACCCAGGTTCAGGCGTCGTAGAGGTCCCTACTCCTGCTTGTCTGCTCGTGGAATTAACAGAGGAATCGAAGATTACAATGGTGCACAGATGCAATCTGGCGAGGGTTGTGAAAACTAGGGTTGCGTGTGTCCTCCTCGCCGCCCCCTCCTAGCCTTTATATAGGTAGGCTAGGTCTCAGGTGGCAGGTTGAGTCGGTTACAGGTTAGGGTTTTCCCTTTAAACTTTCTATCTTTAGCTTCTTCTTGTTCCGCAAGCAATCGAGAGTCCGTAGGTTACTCGAGTTCGGCCTTGACGACACTGTGGGCTTCCACTGTATTCAGGTCGTATATACCAAGCTCGAGTACCTGTAAGGTATACCCATGTCACATGCCTATGATTATTTAGTATTTGGATCCTTTATCTTGTTTATCTGCAAATGCCCTATGTTTTGATTGCCATATGAATTGTCTTGTCTATATAACGCCCGTCCATCCATCCCTATGCCTACCGCGCTTCTATCCTACTATTTACTACAATTGTTACTACTGTCTTTACTTTTACTACTGCTATTACTTTGCTATTGCTATTACAAAACTGTTGCTACTGATAAACTGCTGTGAGCAAGATTGTTTCCAGGTGCAGTTGAATTGACAACTCAGTTGTTAAGGCTTATAAGTATTCTTTGGCTCCCCTTGTGTCGAATCAATAAATTCGGTTTCACTTCCCTCGAAAATACTGCGATACACCCCCTATACTTGTGGGTCATCAAGACTATTTTGTGGCGCTTTTGCCGGGGAGCATAGCTCTATTTATCAAGTTCACTTAATTACTATTGTTCGCCGCCATCCGTCCATCATGGGTAAGTCTCGTGATGCCAAGGTCTCTATTTTACCATCCACTACAAGGAGATGTATGGTTCTGAACACCTCTGTTGCTCTTGATTCACTATCTGTTATTAGTAAGTTCCTTACACCACCACATAAACATGCTACACACACTGCTACTACTGCTGAATCTGAAACTTCTGATACTTATAATGCTACTTCTACTGTGCTTGATAAGAGTGGTTCATTAGGTCCTTTCCTAGATGCTACGATTGCTAGAACTATAGCTGGAAATACTGAAACTCCTAATGAAGACACTACTACACTTGTCAGTTCACCTGAGTCTAGAGAGAACTATGATATTGAAGACGGTTATATAAAGATGATCGATAAATTTATTAAAGAATGTCAAAACACCCATGATAGGAGTACTATTAAGAGTCTCCTTGAGAGGCGTACTATAAAACCAAAATTGTCTCCTAGTGCTAAGTTTGTTGTGTCTCCCATAAACATTAAAGATAAGGATTATGATTTCTCTCTTGATCTATCTTACATAACTATTGTTGAGAAAGAACCTTTTTGTGGGACTCAGAATGAAAGTGCGGTAGCTCATATGACTGAGCTTTCTACCATGAGTGGCCTGTTTTCTGATGATATTAAGATGCGCACCTACTTTGTTGCTAAAATTTTCCCTTTCTCGCTGAAAGGAGAAGCTAAAACTTGGTTTAATAATTTACCCCCTGGATCTATTGATAGCCCTGATTGCTTGATTAGTACCTTCCTTCAGAAATATTTTCCTCCTAGTGCTAGACATGCTATTTTGCAGGAACTTTTTTGATTTTAAATAGGGAGAGAAAGAGATATTGCCTGAATCATGGGCAAGGTTTTGTGCTTTGATTCATGCACAGGTTGGATGTCCATTACCTAAGAATGAGCTTCTTGATATATTTTATAATAGACTAACTGAAGAATCTAGGACATACCTGGATATCTGTGCTGATTGTGTTTTCAGGAATAGGACTCCCAAGGAAGCTGAGGAATTAATGGCTAAAATAAGCAAGAATTATGAAGATTGGACTCCTCCTGAACCAGCAATACCTGAGACAACTATACCTGAACCAACTATTCATGTGCCTATACCAACATCAAAGAAGAGGGGAGTTATTGAACTAAATGATGAAGTGATGAAGGAAGCTAAGAAGTGTCTTAAAGAGAAGGGAATTAAAGCTGCAGACGTCAAGAATTTACCTCCTATAGAAGAATTATGTAAGCCAATCTCCCACTCATCCACTATTGAGGTACACTCTCTCCAACATTTTGATGAAGGTGATATCCCTTACTCCAAACCTCCTAATCAATGCTTAGAAGAATTTGATGTTTTTATTGTTAAGCAAGATAATTTTAATAAAAGGGTGCAAAATCATTTAATGTAAAACTCTAGAGCTATTATTGAGTTAAAAGATATTGTGGAAAGAACCTCTAATGATGTTAAAATGCTTGTTAAACATTTTCAAATGGTTCAACCTCAAATTGATCAGCTTATTAAGGTACAAAAAGACTTGCTAGTTAATACTGCTAAAGAAAAACGAACTTATGAAATTAGAATTAGAAGTGGTGCTGCTACCCAGGATCCTCTATATCCTGAGGGGCATCCTAAAAGAATTGAGCAGGATTCTCAACAAGCTGAAAATAGTGGTACTACTCCCAAGAAAAGAAAAAAGAAACATAAAACTATTGTAGAATCCTCTGAACCTGCTAAAGATCCTAATAGTATATCTGTCTCTGATGCTGAAACGGAAAGTGGTAATGAGGAAAATGATGTTCCTGATAAAGAAAAAGTTGAAGAAGAACCTGAAAGGCACACTAAGAATACTAAATACACTAAAGAAGATTTTGTTGCTAAGAAACATGGTAGTGAAAGAGATCCTTGGGTCCAAAAACCTATGCCATTCCCTAATAAGAAACACAAGTCAAAGGAAGATGAACACTATAATAAGTTTTGTGGGTGGATGAAACCTTTATTTTTGCAAATCCCTCTAATTGATGCTATTAAATTACCACCTTATTCAAAGTATATGAAGGATATTTTCTCTAATAAAAGGAAGATCCCTAATGAAGAAATTTCTACTTTGCTTGCTAATTATTCCTTTAATGGTAAGGTTCCAAAGAAACTTGGA
Organism: Avena eriantha; assembly: GCA_910589775.1. NCBI lineage: Eukaryota > Viridiplantae > Streptophyta > Magnoliopsida > Poales > Poaceae > Avena > Avena eriantha. Next base: position 140,327,181 of record OU342741.1, on the reverse strand, counting down.
GACCCAGGGATTCCAACTATTCCATGCTCTATTAAAAATAGTTATGTTAGAACTGCTTTGTGTGATTTGGGAGCAGGAGTTAGTGTTATGCCTTTTTCTCTCTATAAGAGACTTCAACTAGAAAAACTAATACCAACTATTATATCTTTGCAAATGGCTGATGAATCTACTACTATTCCTGTTGGTATATGTGAGGATGTACCTGTTCAAGTGGCTCATAATTTCTTGATATTAACTGATTTTGTTGTGCTTGAAATGCCTGAAGATGATAATATGTCTATTATTCTTGGGAGACCTTTTCTCAATACTGCAGGAGCTGTTATTAATTGTAATCAAGGAAAGGTGACTGTTGACCCACAAGTATAGGGGGTGTATCGCAGTATTTTCGAGGGAAGTGAAACACAATTTATTGATTCGACACAAGGGGAGCCAAATAATATTTATAAACCTTAACAACTGAGTTGTCAATTCAGCTGCACCTGGAAACAATCTTGCTCACAACAGTTTATCAATAGCAACAGTTTTGTAGTAGGAATAGTAAAGTAACAGCAGTAGTAAAGTAAAGACAGAAGTAACAATAGAAGTGAACAGTAGGATTCGAGTGCGGTAGGCATAGGGATGGATAGATGGGCGTTGCATGGACAAGACAATTCACATGGCAAACAGACATAGGGCAATTGGAGATAAATAAGATAAAGCATCCAAGTACTAGATAATCATAGGCATGTGTTCCATATATAGTCATACATGCTCGCAATGAGAACTTGCACAACATCTTTTGTCCTGCAGCCCGTTTGCAGCGGGGCCTCAAGGGAACTACTGGCAATTAAGGTGATCCTTTTAATAGAGCACCGGAGCAAAGCATTAACACTCTGTGAACACATGTGATCCTCACATCAAAGCCATTCCCTCTGGTTATCCCGATTTCTGTCACTTCAGGGCCATTAGTTCCGGACAACAACGTGTGTATCCAACTTGTAGGTAATACCAAAAACAATACTACCATAATGAACATGTTCAGATCTGAAATCATGGCACTCGGGCCCTAGTGACAAGCATTAAGCATAACAAGTCGCAACAAAGTCATAAAGCACTAATAGAAGATACTAAGCACCATGCCCTAACAATCTGATGCCATTACATGAATGATCTCATCCAACCGCTACCATCCCCATAGCCTACAGCGGGGGATTACTCACTCATAGATGGGGGAAACATGAATGGTCGATGGAGAAGCGATGGTGATGATGATGGTGATGATCTCCTCCAATTCCCCGTCCTGGTAGGGTGCCAGAACGGAGTTTCTGGTGCTGTTTCGTGGAATCTGGTGGTGGCGGCAGAGAGGAACTCCTTCTGGAAAAACATCGACCCCCCTGAGTTTTTAGGTCAGAAGGCATCTTATAGGCAAAGAGGGAGACCGAGGGGGTGTCTGGGGGCGGCCAGACCACCCCCTGGGGCGGCCAGGCCTTACCCGCACGTCCAGGTGGTGTGGCCAGGCCACAGCCCCACTCCGTCTCGTATTCTGGCTCCGTGAGTCTTCTGGTGGAATAGGATTTTTGGCATATTTTCTAGGATTTTTCTTGATAGTTGATTTTCTGCACAAAAACAAGACACCAAGGTAATTCTGCTGAAAACATCGTCACTCCGTGTTAGTTGCATCCAAATCACACAAGTTTAGAGGAGAAACAATAGCAAAAGTGTTCAGGAAAGTAGATATGTTTTGGATGTATCAACTCCCCCAAGCTTAGCCTATTACTTGTCCTCAAGCAATTCAGTTGAAAACTGAGTGCGATAAAAGAAACTTTCACGGACACATTTGCTTCATATGATGTATATATTCTCAGCATGTGATCAACTACTTATACAATTCATAATAAAGAGTATGCAACTAAGTTTACTTAATAGGCATTGAAAGCCATGAAGAGATTCCAACTTAAAAATAACAAGTCGTATGAAATATAAAGATAAGCAACATTACAATGCTCATAACAAGGTATGATAGAGTGGTATCTCGCTTGCCTTTGATTATGAATGCCAAGGCACCTCTGAAGTTCAGGTGAAGACTAGAATTAAAGATATCAAATATACAAGCATCAAAGTCATAACACAAATAATCAAGTTTTGAGATAGGCACAAACAATGACAACTATGCTCTCAAGAAAGTTCTCAAAGAATATGTGGAGACTCAACAAAGAAATGAAAAGGTTTTGAATAGTTTGAAAGCCTTCCAAATGCTGAAGGTATGGTACTCATTAGCTTTGAGCTCTCATTGCCCCTATCAAAAGAATCTTTAAATGGTTAAGGTTAAAGTGACACAACTAAGAGGATATGCTTGACAAGTTATAAGCTAAAGTCTCATGCCCCTTACTTACGAGTACCGGACCTCATGCTACTCAACTTCAGTCACACGTAAGCTCTTGTCATTGTAAGTACATATGTATCATAGAGAACTGCCAACGGGGTACCCCTTGCACATGACACAAGAACTATCCCATAATCAAAATGACAAGGCAAGCGGACAATGAGCATGTCAGCGATATTTTTATTAACTATGTGCATAGATTTTTATTGAGGATGCTTCATAGAAGGCTCATTATGGTTATGCTGCAAGTTTCCACCATGATTATGCATGGCTTAGGATAGCAGCCCAGGCGTTTCCCTAACACATATACAAACTCCATGATCTTACAAGTTCCACTTTTATTTGACACCGCCGGGATCCATGAGCAAAAGAACATGATATCAATGGGGTACAAAGTACCCATGGAATGTTGAAAGCATTCCCCATGATACATGGTTCTGCTAACTTCAACTTATAAAGCGCAAGCATACACGCAACAAAGATGGACGCAATGGTTCGGGTTTATTAAATGCAAGAAAATAAAGTGTGTCATCAAGTTCATGAGAGCTTTACTAACTAACTTTCCCAAAACAAACAGACATTTTATTCGAAAGAAAACAAGGCATATTGAATATGCACAGAAATAGCAAATGATGCTAATAGGTGGGTGTTGTGGACACTTTTGGCAATATTTGGGTTTAGGGAATTGGAAACACGAGTAAAACATACTCAGTGTAAGTGAAGGCTAGCAATAGTAAGGGAGCGACAAACGAGAGAGCAATAGCTGTCATAATCATGCTTGCAACAAAACAAGACTAATCATGGCATGCAAGTGATTCAAGACCCTCAAGGAAAAATAATTCATCAAGGCTTAACTGATTATTTTAGTCATATGCATGCATGAGCATGTGCCAAGTCAATTCAAATGAAACATTCAGAGGAGGATACCACGGTGTCATACCAAGTTATGAATAGAGTAATGCAAGCAAACATTCATAAGACATGCTACAAACTATTAGCAAGCTGGAACTAATCATATGAAAGCAAGAACTGCTAAGCATCCATAAATAACATACACCCTACACGAACAGACTAAGCATGCCCACAATGATGAGTATATGTACAAAAATGAAAACAAATAGAGTTTGTTACCAGCCTCTTACCACACCTCAGGTTGTCATTAATCCTCATTATTTCCCTTCACTTGTGTGGCTTGAATAATAATATGAAACCAAATCCCACTGAGGACTATTGAACCCTGCAACAAACTCACAAAACCAAAGAAGAACAACAAATATTTTGGGTGTTTTCTATTTTTTAAAAGCAAGAACCAAAAAGGAAGAACAAGCAAAGCAAAATCGTTTTGGGTTTTTTGAATAGTTCAAACAAAGCAAAAAGGAAAAAGCAAACCAAGGCAAAAAGAAAGAAACAAACCAAAGAGAAACAACAGAAATATTTTTGGTCTTTTTGTGTTTCAAGAAAGCAAAAACAAAGAAAGAACGAAAACTAAAAAGAGAACGAAACATGAATATACAAAGTACTGACGCAAAATGATATGGAGATGAGCGTGGTGTCGATGTACCTCCCCCGAAGCTTAGGCTTTTGGCTTGAGTGGGTATCAATCCAGATATGAGTAAGGGTTCCAAGCAGGCGGGTCATTGTAAGAATGATCATAGTTAGGCCCATGGGAAGAAGAAGCTCCCCAATCATAAGTAGGCTGCTGATATGAAGACTCCCCCTCGTTCGAGGGCTGGAACTAATCATCTGTGACCTCCCTTCTAGTATCCTGCTCCTGTTGAGAGAGTTCTCCCAAGTACGTATCAAACTTCTCCTCCGTGAGGGACCATCCTACCCAGTTATCAAGGTTAAATAAAATAGGTGCAGGCAAAAGAACAACACGCTCAGACTTGATCCTTCTCCAACCAGCTTTGAGAAAGGTTATCAACTCACTCAAACTAGCCCACGAGGAAACAAATTTATGTTGTATCATGGAATTAAGATCAAGCCTTTCTATGGGAAACTGTAGGTCTAGATGATGAGGCACTAAACCATGCAATGCTAGTAAACGAGAAGCAATGAGGCCCCCACAAATTCCACCTTTCTCGCGGTTAGTGGTAAGACAGAAAACTATCAAAGCACCCAAGTTGTAAGACCTATCTCGTTTAAGAGCAGCAGAGATAAATGCGAGATCATATGAAGATAACTTATTGACAGTATTCCTAGCAAGAACACACTTGGCCTTAAAGTAGGCAAAGTAGCAAATGGAGGGGAGATGAATGTTACGAATTTTTCCACTCTCCTTCGAGAAGCTGCTCCCTTGGCAAATTTCTGCGTATAAATCCATGAGTGGTGCAGGTCGCTCTTTAATCCTTCTACATGATCCCCATTGAGGTACCTTAATAGCTGCACAAAAGTCATCGAGAGAAAGGTCGACAACAATATTGTAAAGTTTGTAGTGGACCATGGGGTTAGGCAAAGATTAACTAAATTGAAAGTCCTGCACCACAGACATGGTTAGCTTCACAAATTGACAAGGTTCATCTTCCAAAAAGTACTCCAACCCTGCATTAGAAACCAAAGTGTGGAAATCCTGAAGAATTCCTGTAGCTCTCATGAATTCAGCGCATGGATAAATGGAAGGAAAAACTTCCTCCTCCCGGTGAACCTTCATAACCTCAGGCACCCAAAGTTCATGTTGGTTTAGTTGATGCTCATTCATCTTCTATTCTGAAATTTAAACACCTATTAAACAAGTGATTACAAAGTGAATATAATGAAGGGCACTACTCATAGGGACTTGTAAGAGGCCTAAACATGTATCAAAACTATATATCTAAGCATCAAACAAGTTTACAAGCTCTCATAACTTGTCACCTATAGCAGCGAAATACTCAAGATATAATCCACTAAACACAAATCTACTTGGACAAGTGGAGGAGTCACATACCGGAGAACAAATGCTCCAAATTTCAGCAGCAAAGATGGGCTGAGCAAGGAGATCAAAAAATCGAGGGCAAGCACAGCAAGAACACGATTTTGAGCAATGAACTGGAGCTTACTCGGGAGAGAGAAGAAAGTGGCAAGTGAGAGAGTGAGTGGAGGGCCAGGGTGGCCCACACCATGGCATGGCGCCACCCAGGGCAGGCCGCGCCATCAGGTGGTGTGCCTGCCTGGTGGGCCCCCTGGTACCGTCCAGGTACTCCTCTACCCCTATTTTCACGTAAAAATTTAATATGAATTTTCTAGAATTTTCCGAGACACTATTTTTCAGCAATTTTTAGGTATAGATGAATGATTTTCTGACAAAAAGAGATTTTTTTGAAATGATGCAATCACAAAACAAGGTTAGAACTACAGAAGTTCTAAGACACTCTAACATGCAAGCAACTAACAACAAATAGGTAAACTAAACAAAAGCAAAAACTAAAGTGGATAGAATAAAAGTAAACGGAGATAATCACAGTGAAAACATTGTTTTGTTCAATGAAATCCTTTTGTTAACAAGGTTGATCAGGTCTTGTTACCAAAACAATTCCATATGAGACAAAACTTTGTATTCCACTAATGATTATGTTACCTCAACCTTGATAGCAATGGTCCCAATCATAATAGTTTCAAATTTTTCTCTTGGTATGGGACAATATATCTCTCCAACTTGAATGCCCTCAACATGTTCAATTGAATTCAAACCATAAGTCCTTTCAATCTTCTTGGGGAAATAGACAGTATGTTCCTTGTCATTAACATTAAAGGTCACCTTCCTTGATTACAATTAATAACAACCCCTGCAGTATTAAGAAAAGGTCTCCCAGGAATAATAGACATATTATCATCTTCAGGCATTTCAAGCACAACAAAATCAATTAATGTCAAGCAATTATGAGCCACTTGAACAGGTACATCCTCACATATACCAACAAGAATGGTAGTAGATTTATCAGCCATTTGCAAAGATATATCAGTTGGTATTAATTTTTCTAGTTGAAGCCTCTTATAGAGAGAGAAAGGCATAACACTAACTCCAGCTCCCAAATCACACAAAGTAGTTCTAACATAACTATTCTTAATAGAGCAAGGGATAGTTGGAATCCCTAGGTCTCCAAGTTTCTTTGGAACATTACCATTAAAGGAATAATTAGCAAGAAAAGTAGAAATTTCTTCATCAGGGATCTTCCTTTTATTCGAGACAATATCCTTCATATACTATGAGTAAGGAGGCAATTTAATAGCATCAGTCAAAGGATTTGCAGGAATAAATGTTTCATCCACTCACACAACTTATTATAGTGTTCATCTTCCTTTGACTTGTGTTTCTTATCAGCGAAAGGCATAGGTTTTTGGACCCAAGGTTCTCTTTCACTACCATGTTTCTTAGCAATAAAATCTTCTTTAGTGTATTTAGTATTCTTAATGTGCTTTTCAGGTTCTTCTTCAACTTTTTCTTCATTTGGAGCTTCATTTTCTTTATTACCACTTTCAGTTTCAGCATTAGAGACAGATATACTATAAGGATCTATAGCAGGTTCAGAGGGTTCTACAATAGTTTTATGTTTCCTTTTCCTTTTCTTACGAGTATAGCCACTATTTTCAGCTTGTTGAGAATCCTGCTCAATTCTTTTGGGATGCCCCTCAGGTTATAGAGGATCCTGGGTAGCAGCACCACTTCTAGTTCTAATTTCATAAGCATGTTTTTCTTTAGCAGCGTTAACTAGTAAGTCTTTTTGCACTTTAATGAGTTGATCTATTTGAGTTTGAACCATTTGAAAGTGTTTAACAATCATTTTAACATCATTAGAGGTTCTTTCCACAATATCTTTTAACTCAAAGATAGCTCTAGAGTTTTCCATTAGATGATTTTGCACCCTTTTATTAAAATTATCTTGCTTAACAATAAAAATATCAAATTCTTCTAAGCATTGATTAGGAGGTTTAGAGTAAGGGATATCACCTTCATCAAGGTGTTGAAGAGAGTGTACGTCAATAGTGGATGAGGAGGGAATAGGCTTACATAATTCTTCTATAGGAGGTAAATTCTTGACATCTGCAGCTTTAATTCCCTTCTCCTTAAGACATTTCTTAGCTTCCTTCATCACTTCATCATTTAATTCAATAACTCCCCTCTTCTTTGATGTTGGAATAGGTACCGGTATAGTTGGTTTAGGCATAATTACTTTAGGTATAGCTGGTCCAGGAGGATTCCAATCCTCATAGTTCTTACTTATTTTAGCCATTAGTTCCTCAGCTTCCTTGGGAGTCCTATTCCTGAAAACACAATCAGCACAACTATCTAGGTATGTCCTAGATTCTTCGGTAAGTCCATTATAAAATATATCAAGAAGCTCATTCTTAGGTAATGGACTTCCAGCCTATGCATGAATCAAAGCACAAAACCTTGCCCAAGATTCGAGCAATATCTCTTTTTCTCCCCGTTTAAAATCAAAAAGTTCCTGCAAAATAGCATGTCTAGCACTAGGAGGAAAATATTTCTGCAGGAAAGTACTAATCAAGCAATTAGGGCTATCAATAGATCCAGGAGGTAAATTACTAAACCAAGTTTTAGCTTCTCCTTTTAGTGAAAAGGGGAAAATCTTAGCAACAAAGTAGGTACGCATCTTAATATCATCAGAAAACAAGCCACTCATGGTAGAAAGCTCATTCATATGTGCTACCGCACTTTCATTCTTGGTCCCACAAAAAGTTTCTTTCTCAACAATAGCTATGTAAGATAGATCAAGAGAGAAATCATAATCTTTACCTTTAATGTTTATGGGAGAAGCAGCAAACTTAGCAATAGGAGACAATTTGGGTCTAATAGTACGCCTCTCAAGGAGACTCTTAGGAGCGCTCCTATGATGGGTGTTTTACATTCTTTAATAAATTCATCGGTCATCTCAACATAATTGTCTTCAATATCATAACTCTCACTAGACTCAGGTGAACTAACAGGTGTAGTAGTGTCTTCATTAGGAGTTTCAGTATTTCCAGCTATAGTTCTAGCAATCGTAGCATCTAGGAAAGGACCTAATGAACCACTCTTATCAAGCACGGTAGAAGCAGCATCATAAGTATCAGAAGTTTCAGATTCAGCAGTAGTAGCAGTATCCATAGCATGTGTGTGTGGTGGTGTAACAAGCTTACTCATGATGGATGGATGGCAGCGAACAATAGAGAATCCAAGTGAACTTAATAAATAAAGCTATGCTCCCCGACAACGACGCCAGAAAATAGTCTTGATGACCCACAAGTATAGGTGGTGTATTGTAGTATTTTCGAGGGAAGTGAAACCCAATTTATTGATTCGACACAAGGGGAGCCAAATAATATTTATAAGCCTTAACAACTGAGTTGTCAATTCAGCTGCACCTGGAAACAATCTTGCTCACAACAGTTTATTAGTAGCAATTTTTTTGTAGTAGGAATAGTAAAGTAACAACAGTAGTAAAGTAAAGACAGTAGTAACAATAGCAGTGAACAGTAGGATTCGAGTGCGGTACGCATAGGGATGGATAGACGGGTGTTGCATGGACAAGACAATTCACATGGCAAACAGACATAGGGCAATTGCAGATAAATAAGATAAAGCATCCAAGTACTAGGTAATCATAGGCATGTGTTCCATATATAGTCATACGTGCTCGCAATGAGAACTTGCACAACAGCTTTTGTCCTGCCAGCCCGTTTGCAGCGGGGCCTCAAGGGAACTACTGGAAATTAAGGTGCTCCTTTTAATAGAGCACCGGAGCAAAGCATTAACACTCCGTGAACAGATGTGATCCTCACATAAAATCCATTCCCCCCGGTTATCCTGATTTCTGTCACTTCGGGGCCATTGGTTCCGGACAACAACGTGTGTATACAACTTGCAGGTAAGACCAAACACAATACTATCATAATGAATCAATAACATGTTCAGATCTGAAATCATGGCACTCGGGCCCTAGTGACAAGCATTAAGCATAACAAGTCGCAACAAAGTCATAAAGCACTAATAGAAGATACTAAGCACCATGCCCTAACAATTTGATGCCATTACATGAACGATCTCATCCAATCCCCACCATCCCCATAGCCTACAACGGGTGATTACTCACTCATAGATGGGGGAAACATGGATGGTCGATGGAGAAGCGATGGTGATGATGATGGCGATGATCTCCTCCAATTCCCCGTCCCGGCAGGGTGCCAGAACGGAGTTTCTGGTGCTGTTGTGTGGAATCGGGTTGTGGCGGCGGAGCGGAACTCCTTCTGGAAAAATGTCGAACCCCCCTGAGTTTTTAGGTCAGAAGGCATCTTATAGGCAAAGAGGGAGACCGAGGGGGTGTCTGGGGCGGCTAGACCACCCCCTAGGGCAGCCAGGTGGTGTGGCCAGGCCCCAGCCCCACTCCTTGTATTCTGGCTTTGTGCGTCTTCTGGTGAAATAGGATTTTTGGCATATTTTCCAGGATTTTTCCTGATAGTTGATTTTCTACACAAAAACTAGACACCAAGATAATTCTGCTGAAAACAGCGTCTGTTCGTGGTAGTTGCATCCAAATCACACAAGTTTGGAGGAGAAACAATAGCAAAAGTGTTCAGGAAAGTAGATACATTTTTGGACGTATCAGTGACTTTTAGTGTTAATGACAAGGAGCATACTGTCTATTCCCCCAAGAAGATTGATAGGACTTATGGTTTAAATTCAATTGAACATGTTAAGGGCATTCAAGTTGCAGAAATATATTGTCCCATACCACGAGAAAAATATGAAACTATTATGATTAGGACCATTGCTATCAAGGTTGAGGTAACATAATAATTAGTGGAATACAAAGTTTTGTTTCATATAAATTGTTTTGGTAACAAGACCTGATCAACCTTGTTAACAAAGGGATTTTAATGAACAAAACAATGTTTTCACCATGATTATCTCCGCTTACTTTTATCTTATCCATTTTTAGTTTTTTCTTTCGCTTAGTTTACTTTTCTGTTGTTAGTTGCTTGCATATTATAGTGGCTTAGAACTTCTGAAGTTATAGCTTTGTTTTATCATTGCATATTTCCGAAAACATCTTTCTATCAGAAAATCATTCATCTATACCTGAAATTTGCTAAAAAAATAAAGTGTCTCGAAAAATTCTAGAAAATTCATATTAAATTTTTACGTGAAAAAGGGGCATAGGAGTGCCTGGAGTGACCCGGGGGGGCCACCAGGCAGGCACACCACCTGGTGGCGCGGCCACCCCAGGGTGCACCTGGCCATGTTGTGGACCACCCTGGCCCTCCACTCACTCTCTCACCTGCCACTACCTTCTCTCTCCCAAGAAAACACCAGCTCATTGCTCAAAATCGCGTTCTTGCTGTTCTTGTCCACGATTTTTTGATCTCCTTGCTCATCCCATCTCTGCTGCTGAAATTTGGAGCATTTGTTATCCGGTATGTGACTCCTCCGCTTGTCCAAGTAGATTTGTGTTTAGTGGTTTATATCTTGAGTATTTTGCTGCTGTAGGTGACATGTTTTGAGAGCTTGTAAGCTTGTTCAATGATTAGAGATATTATTTTGATGCATGTTTAGGCCTCTTACAAGTCCATATGAGTAGTTCCCTTCATTATGTATTCACTTTTTCAATCACTTCATAATAGAAGATGAATGAACACCAACTAAACCAACATGAACTGAGGGTCCCTAAGGTTTTGAAGGTTCACCGAGAGGAGGAAGTTTTTCCTTCCATCTATCCATGCCCCGAATTCATGAGGGCTGCAGGGATTTCTCAAGACTTCCATACTTTAATTGCTAATGCAGGATTGGAGCATTTTGTGGGAGATGAACCTTACCAATTTGTGAAACTAACTATGTCTGTGGTGAAGGACTTTCGATTTAGTTGCTCTTTGCCTAACCCCATGGTTCACTACAAAATTTACAATATAGCTGTCAACCTTCCTCTCGATGACTTTTGTGCAGCTATTAAGGTACCTCGGTGGGGATCATGTGGAAGGATTAAAGAGCGACCTACACCACTCATGGACTTGTATGCGGAGATTTTCCAAGGGAGCAGCTTCTCAAAGGAGAGTGGGAAAATTCGTAACATTCATCTCCCGTCTATTCGCTACTTTGCTTACTTTATTGCCAAGTGTGTTCTTGATATGTTGCTAACGTATCCATAATTTTTGATGTTCCATGCTTGGTTCTTATCTACTTTCTTATGTTTTGTTCCAACTTTGGAGTATTTTCATACACTTTCTTGGACTAACCTATTAACAAGATGCCACAGTGCCAACTGCCTGTGTTCTGTTGTTTTTGGTTCCAGGAAGTCAATAAATGAATATTCTCAGAATTGGACGGGACAAAGGCCAAAGCCAGTTTTTCACCGATGGGGACACGGAACCATAATACGAGACAGAGAGGAGCCAGGGGGCCGCCACACCACCTGGCCGCGCGGCCAAGCCTGGCCCGCGCCAGGGGGTGGTCTGGCCGCCCCAGGCACCCCCTCGGCCTCCCCTTTCGCCTATAAGATGCCTCCGATACAGAAACCCTAAGTACCCGATCAAAATTCCACAAAAGAGTCTGTAGCCGCCGTCATCTCCATCCCTAGATCGGGAGGGATCTGAAACTCTTCCCGGCACCCTGCCGGAGAGGGGAATTCACCCTGGAGGCCTTCTTCATCACCATGCAAGCCTCCGGTGTGATGCGTGAGTAGTTCATCCTTGGATTACGGGTCCATGTAGTAGCTAGATGGCTGGTTCTTCTCCTTTGTGCTATCATGTTTAGATCTTGTGAGCTCCGTTCATGATTAAGATCATCTATTTTTAATCCTACATGTTGTGTTTGCGGGGATCCGATGGATATTGAGATACTATTTCAGATTGATTATTGATTCTATCATGTCTTTGTTATTTGTGATCTTGCATGCTTTCCGTTGTTAGTAGCTATCTTGGCCAAGTAGATGCTAGCAACTCCAAGAGTCAGTATTTATGCTCCATAGTGGGTTCATGCCTCTAGTAATCTGGAAGTGACAGAAATCTCTAAGGTACCAGATGTGATGTTGCTACTAGGGAGAAAACAACAATCCTTCGTTCATAGAACAACCATATTGTTTACTTTACACGCAATGCGTAATGCAATTATCTGTTGCTTGCAACTTAATATTGGAGGGGGTTTGGATGATAACCTGAAGGTGGATTATTAGTCATAGATGCAGTTGGATTACGGTCTATGTATAATGTTATAATGCTCAATCAAATATCAAAGGAGTCAAGATGATTAGTATATGCATGTATGCTTTCTCGATGTTTGTCAATAGCCCCGCTGTAATTTGTTCACCCAACATGTTATCTATCTTAAGGAGAGCCACCACTAGTGAACTATGGACCCTGGTCCTTTCTTTTACAATGAATCTACAACTGTTTACTATTTTCTGTTTAGTTTCTGCCATCTTTTACTTTCTTCCACTCGATACGTTTAATCCTTTGTTTTCAGCAAAACCGGTGAGATTGACAACTGATACATTGCAAATGTATCTATAATTTTTGATGTTCCATGCTTGGTTTTATCTACTTTCTTATGTTTTGTCCATACTTTGGAGTACTTTTCACATGATTTCTTGGACTAACCAATTAACAAGAACCACAATGCCAGTTGCCTGTTTTCTGCTATTTTTGGTTCCAGGAAAGTCAGAAAATGAATATTCTCGGAATTGGACGGGTCAAAAGCCAAAGTTCCTATTTTCCCAGAAGACTGACGGAGCTAGAAGGAGAGTCGGAGAGGGGCCATAGGGTGGCCACACCCCCCAGGCGCGGGCAACACTAGGCCGTGCCAGGGCATGGTGTGGGCCCCCTTGCTGGCCACCGACCTTGCCTCCTTCGGCTATGTATTCCTCTCGAGGCCAAAACCCTAAGTAATCGAGCCTCCAGCCACGAAAAGTTCCGCAGTGCTGCCGCCACCGAAGGGGATATTCGGGGGACAGAAAGTCTCTGTTCCGGCACCCTCCGGGACGGGGAAGTGCCCCCGGAGCCATCTACATCGATCCCCACCACCATCTCCATCGCCATTGCTAATTCCCATGATGTGGAGGGAGTAGTTCTCTCTCGAGGCTAAGGGTTCTACCGGTAGCTATGTGTTCATCTCTCTCTCTATGCATGATCTTATTGAGATCATGAGTTTTGTAATCAAGTAGATCTACCTTGCTACTCAAGTGCTTTAATAGATCTCTGCTCTCTACATGTGTGTGAAAGTGACAGCGTGCACACCATGGTGGCACTTAGGCTAGAGATTACAAATACTTGTTATAAGTTATATTTGGAGTTGGATGTCTATGAAATTGTGGTGTTTGTTGGAACCATCTAGTGCTCAAGGTGACAGTGTGGGGTTATCTAGATGGGAAAGGCTTACTTTGAGGTGTGCTGTTATAGCCCTACCATGGATTAGAGTGTCCAACCAAAGAGTAGTTAAGAGTAGTATCATAAAGATAAGATATTTATATGAGAGTGTTCACTAGTGAAAGTATGATCCCTAGGCCTTGTTTCTTAGCATTGAAACACCATCTGCAATTAGATCTGTTATATGTTTGCTTGCTTCCATCTTTATTTCAGTTTGCCCTTAGTCTCTTCCACGCCGACAAGCTATTTTCTATCACCGTTACCACTTATAATTATCCATACCACTTGTCTTTCACTATCTCTTCACCGAACTAGTGCACCTATACACCTGACAAGTGTATTCGGTGTGTTGGGGACACAAGTGACTTCTTGTATCTTGATTGCAGGATTGCTTGAGAGGGGATACCTTTGGCCACTTCCTTCCTGAGTTCGATAAACCTTGGGTGATCCACTTAAGGGAAAATTTGCTGATATTCTACAAACCTCTGCACTTGGAGGCCCAACAACTGTCTATAAGAATAGAAGTGCGTAGACATCAAGCTATTTTCTGGTGCCATTGCCAGGGAGGTAAGGTAAAAGGTATTCACACCGGAGGATTAAAGAAGAAGAACCTCCCACGGCAAACGCCTATTTTCTGGCGCCGTTTCCGGGAAGGTAAGGTAAAAGGTACTCACATCCTCCGGTGTGAGTGCTCGAAGTTATTTCCTTTAGATTCTGCAATTTTGTCTTTTTGTTTCTTGTTTTCACTAGTTAGGCTTAATGGAAAACAACAAAAAAATTAGAGAGCTTTATAGTATTTATCTTGAGTTAGGACATGAAGTGTTTGAAGAGAAAATTAAAAAACCTATGGAAATTTATTTGCACGCTAATAGCAATGTTATTAGTATGAATTTTTTGAACACCATTATTGCTAATGCTATGGAAAAGTCTAAGCTTGGGGAAGCTCGTTTTGATGAGCATGATATTTTTAGTCCCCCAAGCATGGAGGAGAAAATTTACTTTAATGATACTATGCCTCCAATATATGATGATTACAATGATGAGTATGATATTTTCAGTCCACCTACTATTGAGGAGGAAATTAATTATGATTATAATATGCCTCCTATATTTGATGATTATGGTGATGATAATGATAATGATAGCTATTTTGTTGAATTTGCTCCCACTACAATTAATAAGAATGACTATGTTTATGTGGGGCGTATTAATTCTTTTATGCATGTGTCTCATGATAAGAATGTTTCATATGATAGTTATATTCTTAATTTTATTCATTATGCTACTGAAAGTTATTATGAGAGAGGGAAACATGGTTTTATGTATCTCAACAATATTAAGTTTCCCCTCTTTATGTTGAAAGTCTTGAAGTTGCACTTGTTTTGCTTTCCTATGCTCATTGCTTTGTGCTTTCATGACTTGTTTCTTTACAAGATTCCTATGCATAGGAAGTGGTTTAGACTTAAATGTGCTTTGAATTTGCTTCTTGATGCTCTCTTTTACTTCAATTCATATTTCTTATGTGAGCATCTTCTCAAATTATCATGCCTAACTTAAAGGCGTTAAAGAAAAGTACTTATTGGGAGATGGCCCCAAAGTTTTAGATGAGTCTTGGAAGTTATTACTTCAGTAATAATCGCTCCTTATCCTTTTTATTTGCTCTTTTGTGCCATGAGTAACCTCTAATGAGAGAGAAGTAATGATTGGGAAAGTTGCTGTCCCGAAACAGATTTCTGTGCTTCACCTTAAAAATTCCTGTAAAATCTCTGAACTTTCTTTTGAGGCGTGAATTTTTTTGCTTCTGCCCCAGGTTGTTATCTAACTTTCGTTAGTTCAACACGTTTTTATTTGACCAACAGAATGTCTTCGAAAAAATTCGTCTTTACCTGCTGGTCTGTTTTGACAGATTTCTGTCATTTTCTGCATTTGCTTCTAGTTGGTTCCTTTTTTAGTTCTTTTGGGGAATTGAGCTTTCTGAGGGAAGTGCTTCAGTAGCTAGTGTTCTAATGGAAGTTTATTTGGTGTTGGAACTGAACCTTAAAGACCTTTTATCTTGAGTGCACTAATGTTGCTAATAAAGATTGTGGGAAGTTTTGTATGAAGGAAAAATTTCAGGTGTATGGAAGGAATGAGTAATGAGATGAAGGATGGACTAAAGCTCAAGCTTGGGGACGCCATGCGTGTCACCCCAAGAAATATCCAAGAAATACAAGCGTCAAAGCTTGGGGATGCCCAAGGCATCCCCTTCTTCATCAATAAAAATCCCAGGTTTCTTCCAAACGCTTCATTTTTATTGTTTCATGCACATGTGTGTTGTTCTTGGAGCGTCTTCTTTTTCGTTTTCATTTTGGTTTTTTGTTTGCTTTTTTTTCTTAGTTTACTGAATAAATTGGTTGGACACCCTCTTTCTTACATTGGTTTTCAAATAGTTTGGTTTGGTTTGGAAAAGAGTAGGAAAGTTCATGCTTATGTGGTAAAAAGAGCTTGTTTTTGACTGTGGCCTATGCTTTGTCATGCCATGCTTGATATTGTTTTGGCTTTATGCTTAGTATTCTTTTCTATAGCATGACTTGTTATAAACAATTGAGATTTCTTAATGTGCCTTGGATGAATCATGCGTTGTTTTAGCATGTTAAAGCATAGTATAGTGGTATTCTCCTTTGATGTTTTATTTGGGTTGAATTGGCGCATGCTCACACCATGTTATGACTATCCAAAGTCACCATAGCCTTTATGATCCTTTAGTTTTCGACTTGCAATATCACTTTATGCTTTGATCAATGATGTTTTGTCGCTCTGCATGATTATGGCCATTATTGCTCTCTTAGTTTGTCGCTCCCAGTCTTTTGCTAGCCTCCACAACCAAGTATGAGTTCCACTCATGCATCCAACTCCTAAAATCAAGTTATTCCAAAGAGTCCACCATACCTACCTACTAGCTTATGCTATTCCAAGTATATTCATGTACTTACGATGGGGATTCTTCCGTATCATGGGGCAAGGGGTACCCCATTGGCGGTTCTCTATGATACACATGTACTTACGATGACAAGAACTTACCGGTGACTAAACTTGAGTAGCATGAGGAGCGGCCCTCTTATTCAAGGGACATGAGATATCTAACTTATACTTCGTCAAGCATGTACACCATAGTTTGTTCACTTTAACCTTAATAACTTCAAGATGCTTATGATAGGGGCAATGAGAGCTTAAAGATAATAAGTACCATAATTTTTGGAAGCTCTTTATGAAACTTGAGTCCCTGCTTCCTTCTATGAAGGCCTTTCTTCCACCATTATATTGAGTCTCCACCTTCTACCTTTATGCACCTACTTTGAGAGCATAGTGGATATTCTTAGTTCTATGTGCATTGTCCCAAGACTTGTTGATTGATGCATACCTTGATATTGCTTGTTTTAAACTATTTGTATCTAGTCACTCTTATGAACTTTGAAGGTGTCCTATGCATTTATATTTGCTACTCTATGAGGGACAAGCTGAATCCCACTATGCTATGTTTTCTTTATGTGAAACAAACAAACGTCTTGCAGAGCATTGTTATTCATGAATCCTTTGTTTGTGCCTTTTCATCTTGCAACATAGTTTCTTTGTCTTATTGCTAGAACTTTGTCTTTCATGTTATCATTGAAGTACTATGATCCCGTCTTTAAATGTTTTACAAATACTTTTATCAAGTTTATGATGGTGCATGTCACCTAAAAAATTATTCTTTCTTTTTATCACTTACCTACTTGAGGACGAGCAGGAGTTAAGCTTGGGGATGTTGATACATTGAAAATGTATCTATAATTTTTGATGTTCCATGCTTGGTTTTATCTACTTTCTTATGTTTTGTCCACAATTTGGAGTACTTTTCATATGATTTCTTGGACTAACCAATTAACAAGAACCACAGTGCCAGTTGCCTGTTTTCTGCTGTTTTTGGTTCCAGGAAAGTCAGAAAATGAATATTCTCGGAATTGGACGGGTCAAAAGCCAAAGTTCCTATTTTCTCGGAAGACTCACGGAGCGAGAAGGAGAGTCGGAGAGGGGCCACAGGATGGCCACACCCCCAGGCGCGGGCAACCCTAGGCCGCGCCAGGGCATGGTGTGGGCCCCCTGGCTAGCCACCGACCTTGCCTCCTTCGGCTATATATTCCTCTCGAGGCCAAAACCCTAAGTAATCGAGCCTCTAGCCATGAAAAGTTCCGCAGTGCCACCGCCACCGAAGGGGAGATTCGGGGGACAGAAAGTCTCTGTTCCGACACCCTGCCAGGACGGGGAAGTGCCCCCGGAGCCATCTCCATTGATCCCCACCACCATCTCCATCGCCATTGCTGATTCCCATGATGAGGAGGGAGTAGTTCTCTCTCGAGGCTAAGGGTTCTACCGGTAGCTATGTGTTCATCTCTCTCTATGCATGATCTTATTGAGATCATGAGTTTTGTAATCAAGTAGATCTACCTTGCTACTCAAGTGCTTTAATAGATCTCTGCTCTCTACATGTGTGTGAAAGTGACAGCGTGCACACCATGGTGGCACTTAGGCTAGAGATTACAAATACTTGTTATAAGTTATATTTGGAGTTGTATGTCTTTATGAAATTGTGGTGTTTGTTGGAACCATCTAGTGCTCAAGGTGACAGTGTGCCAATACTCAAAGGGTCTTTTTCGGCACGAATTCAACTTTACGTTTTAATACAAAAAATCAGGCTAATGGTCGTCAAGTTGGGCCCCCATGTCAGTTCTCGCTGTTATGTTGCTCCCGTCGCTTAGGCAGGGTGGCTGTCACGTAGGCTTGCAGCATTGGCACAGTGGATAGGACAACACCCCCTACCCAGTGTATTGATGTGACAAAACAGGGCCCATGTATCGGTGTTATAATTATTTTTTGTTTACTCAGAAGCTAGAACGGCCACGGCCACGCATCTCTCCTTGGACTTCCGTCCCAATCGTTAACCCCTACCATAAAAGTGCATTGACGGTTCCACCATTCCCGTGCCTCGCAGAAACCACTCTTCTTCTTCCTGTCATCTACTATCTTCTTCCCGTCTTCTCCTTGCCGCCATGGAAGATCTACGCACTCTAGAGACAAGCTTCACTACCCATGACAACAAGAAGATAGACGTTGTCTACACCAACGAGGAGGAGACAATGGTGCGTGTCCTGAGGATGTACGAGGGTTGGCTTGGGATAGACGAGGACAAGTTTGTGGGATTGGACCTCGAGTACACCCCGGAGCACCCATATGAAGGAAGTGAAGTCGCCGTCGTTCAACTGGCCATGCGGAAACACGTCCTCGTCTACCACCTCTCCCGGTTTGTAGATCTGCTCTCTGTAGCTAACCGCTTTTAGGGTTTTCTCCTCTTGTTCTTTATCCACTTGCTCATCTTTCAACTACTAGATTTTATTTAGGACCAAATAAATTAGGGTTTGCCTATCTCTCAATCGACTGAGATTTTCTTTAGTCTCAATCACCTAAGAAAAGTGCAACCGTAGTTAAAAGAAATGTGCAACTCGTTCAGTCGACTGAGAAATAGCAAAACCGAATAAATTATGACAATACAATGTTGAGAGTCTTGATCTTGCATTTACTAATCTTTTCAAAATTATATTGAGATGATGATTTTGCATTGACAAAATACTTGTAGTTACAAATTTTGGTGATGACAAACTACATACTTTCAGGACTGATAGGAAATGTCCGGCGCTGCGCCATTTCCTTGTAGAAAAGGGAATTGTTTTCTGCACTGTCGATAAAAGAACTGATTTTTCGAAATTGTATCAAGAGGAAATTATAATTCCTGCGCACAAGTGGATCGATATTCAGAGTCTTGTCAAGATCCTAGGGGGCTCGAGGAAGGATGGAATGGCATCACTCGCAACTAGAATCCTCGATGAGTCGTATGACAAAATGAAGGAAGATTTCCCTACGGATATGCACGATTTCTGGGACGAGTGGCCGTTGTCTGATATAAAACTGAAGTATGCAGCCATAGATGCTTACGTGACCTACCAGCTGTACAAGAAGATACATTTTTTTCTACGTTACCTCGTGTTTTTCCCTATTTGTAAGAGGGAAGACAAGCTTAGGGGAGCCCTTTGTACAAAATGCGGAATAGCTGAGTTTGAAGTTGAATATGCAAAGAAATTGGCTGCATCTGAAGCAGCTGACAGAGAGGCTGCAGAAGTAGCTGAAAGAGAGCTTGCAGCTGAAGAAGCATCTGACAGAGAGGCTACAACTAAAGCGGCAAATAGAGAGGCAGCATCTTCTAGCGGCAACAATCAGGCCTGTGATGCACCGCTAATTGTGCCACAGGACGCTGAAGATATGGAAGCCAAGTCAGATGCCAGGTGGGACAAAGCAGTTCGTGAGATGTGGAGTACCTGGAATGGTCACAGTTCGTCGCCTAGGAACGACGGCAAGCGCCTCAAGTGGTCTGATGAGGAGTGAATTAAATTTTACTTGTCAGTGTTATGTTTCTATTTTTTGGAACTCAGTTAGCTTGCCAAGATGTCTAACGCCTCAACTGATACTAGTAAAATAAATTTAACCCTCGTTGTGTTATGTTTATGTATGTGTCTTGTAGCTTGTCAAGATTTTAGCTTCTTAACTGGCAGTTTGAAAGAGTGCCCTTTTCCTCTCTCGCTAAACATATATGTTTCATTTTGCCCAAATTGGTAGCAAATCTAGAGAAGATTCTCACTTCGATATTTCGTTCCCTTTTGGACCTCTTTTTGCCTCCGGCCAGGTAGCAAATCTAGAGCAGCAAATCACACCAGGCAGAATACATTCATTCAGAAAACAAAACAAATGTAGGATATAGCGATAGAAAGTAGGTTGCTTAACGAGGTTCGATGCATTCAGCCAGAAATAGGATATAGCTAGAAAGAAGCTTCTTAGTAGCAGCAGCAGCCGCCGCAGCTGCAGGCACATCCTGCAAGCGCCCGCGCCTCCACCTCCTCCCTCCGGTGCTTCTTCCACTTCTTGCTGCCCAGTTTCTTGGACTTGGGGGCCTTGGGCCTGATTGGAGGCATGCGACCCTCTTTGATGGCCACCCGCTGGAGGTTTCGGAGGTGAATGTAGAGAGCCCAGTGTTCAGCGATGTAGGCGTTGATGTTCACGGTCTCGCGCTTGCTGCTTTTGTGGATGTCGAAGCCTGTGGCCTCTGCATGCTTCAGTAAGGTGTTCAAGACGGTGCCATCGGCAGCGTGACTCGTCAAGCAGTAGGCGTCCCCCTTGCAGAAGGGGCAGCTGCAGTAGGGGCCCCTAAGGAAGCCTTCGTACTTGCCGGCCCGCAGCCTCCTCAGCACTTGATGAGCCTTGGTGTGAATGGACTCGTCATCGCTGCAGACGTCACTGTCGGAAACCTATTGGAAGAAAAGGAAAATGCGGGAGTAGATGGTGTAAGAAGATCGAGCAATCGAAATGCGAACAAGCGAATCCTAATAAACCAAGATCTAGCATCCAACGATGGGAACATTGTTGGATAATTAGGCACAATTTCCATGATTAATTACAGAATATTAAACATGACAATACCAGCTAAATTTTAAATAGATTAGCCCATTATTTCTAACAAACGGTAGAAGAACCAGGGGAGGGGAACAAACCCTAGTTAGCTCCGACCATAGGTCGTCGATGCCGGTGTCGTAGGGGTTCAGCGAAGCGATGTACTTATCTGGATCGTAGGTGCCCAAGAAGTGCGTGATCTGCTTGTGACCGGCGGGGCCTCCTCGCCGGCGGGGGGCTCCTCTTCGGCGGCTCCGTCGGTAGCTGGGACGGGGGCCTAGATGGGAACAGTGGCTGCCATCGATGCCTCGACTGGGGCCTAGACAGGGACAGCTGCTGCTTTCAAAGCGTCGAGGGGGACCGGCGACGAGACGGGGGCCTCCTCGCTGGCGGCCACGGAGGCGACGATGGCCACCTTATCCTCCTCGGCCATCGCCGACGCGGACGGGGTATTCTCGGGAGTTTGCGGATGCTGGTGGGATAGTGGAGAGGGTTGCATGGGGACAGTGAGCGAGAGTGGGAGTGGGTGTGCGGAGAGGGGTTCTATAGTTAAGGTGGATAGAAGCAAGGCACGTTTCGTTGCACCACCGTGCAACGCGCCGCGCAGTCGACTACACCGTGCACTGCGACACACGCACGATACGTCACATTTTTTTCCGGGCCATGCATGGCAGTTCTGTATTGAGCCGCATGCGAAGGGCACACACACAATTTCTATGTACGAAGTTTGACACGGACCTAAAATTGGCGATAGTTAAAAGTGGAAATGTAGAGGGGAAGGTAGGTGGCTGTACGGCGAGATTTGTGGGGTTGTGATAGATTCGGTAAAGGGATGTGTTGATGGCTGTGAGTGACTCGAGGAACCGGAGATGTTAGGTCTCGTCGACCTCAGTTGTTCGGCCTCCGGCTAGCGCGTGCAAGCTTCTTATGGTGGGCCCCAGTTGGGAGTGAGATTGAGAGCCGCTGCGTAAAAAATGGGATGTGTCTTATTAAAATAAAGTGGCAATAAATTACAGCTGTCCATCGCCGACAGTGCACTCGATGACGCATGTGTTGTGGCATAGTAGTAGAAGTAGTAGGCTTTTCAGACTTGATTAAACGTGACATGACCGCTCGACGACTTTTTCCATGGACGGCATCGTGTTCCTTCTTGTAGAGGGAGACGTCAAGATGGGGCCTCGTCAAGATGGTAGCTCGTTAACTGGCAGTTTGAAAGAGTACCCTTTTCCTCTCTTGCTAAACAGATATGTTTCATTTTTCCCAAATTGGTAGCAAATCTAGAGAAGATTCTCTCTTCGATAATTCGTTCCCTTTTGGACCTCTTTTTGCCTCCGATCAGGTAGCAAATCTAAAGCAGCAAATCACACCAGGCAGAATACATTCATTGAGAAAACAAAACAAATGTAGATATAGTTGTGTGCAGCTAAATAGGATATAGAGATAGAAAGTAGTAGGTTGATTAACGAGGTTCGATGCATTCAACTAGAAATAGGATGCAAGCAAAATATAGAAAATCAAAAGAAGCTGCTTAGCTGCAGCAGCCGCCGCAGATGCAGATACATCCAACCGGTTCATTCACTAGCGCCTCCACCTCCCTCCGGCGCCTCCGCCACTTCTTGTTGTCTAGTCCCTTGATTTTGGGGGCCTTGGGCCTGATTGGAGGCATGCGACCCTCTTTGATGTCCACCCGCTGGAGGTTTCGGAGGTGAATGCCGAGAGCCCGGTGTTTAGCGATGTAGGCGTTGGTGTTCACGATCTCGCGCTTGCCGCCTTTGTGGATGCCGGAGCCCGTGGCCTCTGCATGCTTTAGTAAGGTGTTGAAGTCGGTGCCGCCAGCGGTGCGACTCGTCAAGTAGTAGGCGATCCCCTTGTGGAAGGGGTAGCTGTAGTAGGGGCCCATGAGGTAGTCGTCATACTTGCTGGCCCGTAGGCTCCTCAACACCTGACGAGCCTTGGTGTGAATGGACTCGTTATCGCTGCAGACATCGCTGCCGGAAACCTATTGGAAGAAAAGGAAAATGGGGGAGTAGATGGTGTAAGAAGATCGAGCAATCAAAATGCGAACAAGCGAATCCTAATAAACCAAGATCTAGCATCCAATGATGGGAACGGTGTTGGATAATTAGGCACAATTTCCATGATTAATTCCAGAATATTAAACATGACAATACCAGCTAAATTTTAAATAGATTAGCCCATTATTTCTAACAAACGGTAGAAGAACCAGGGGAGGGGAGAAAACCCTAGTTACCTCCGACCATAGGTCGTCGATGCCGGTGTCGTAGGGGTTCAGCGGAGCGATGTACTTATCTGGATCGTAGGTGCCCAAGAAGTGCGTGATCTGCTTCTGACCGGCGGGGGCCTCCTCGCCGGTGGGGGGATCCTCTTTAGCGGCTCCGTCGATAGCTGGGACGGGGGCCTGGACGGGAACGGCGGCTGCCATCGATGCCTCGACTGGGGCCTGGACAGGGACAGCGGCTGCTTTCAAAGCATCGAGGAGGACCGGCGAGGAGACGGGGGCCTCCTCGCCGGTGGCCACGGAGGCGACGATGGCCACCTTATCCTCCTCGCCCATCGCTGGCGTGAACGGGGTATTCTCGGGAGTTTGCGGATGCTGGTGGGACAGTCGAGAGGGTTGCGTGGGGACAGTGAGCGAGAGTGGGAGTGGGTGTGCGGAGAGGGGCTCTATAGTTAAGGTGGATAGAAGCAAGGCACATTTCGTTGCACCACCGTGCAACGCGCCGCACAGTCGACTGCACCGTGCACCGCGACACGTGCACGGTACCTCATGTTTTTTTTCCTGGGCCATGCATGGCAGTTCTGTATTGAGCCGCATGCAAAGGGCACACACACAATTTCTATGTACCAAGTTTGACACGGCCATAAAATTGGCGATTGAGAGCCGCTGCGTAAAAAATGGGATATGTCTTATTAAAATCAAGTGGCAATAAATTGCAGCTGTCCATCAACGATCGTGCACTCGATGACGCATGCGTTGTGGCGTAGTAGTAGCTGTAGTAGGCTTTTTAGACTTGATTAAACAAGAAATGACCGCTCGACGACTTTTTCCATGGACGGCATCGTGTTCCTTCTTGTAGAAGTCTCGCTAAGGGAGACGTCCGTGCTGTCTCACCCTGTAGTGTGAAGGGCACGACGTGTGCAACGATCATCGTTGGATCACATAGAATCAACGGTTGGTGCGCACAATCCGTGTGAAAATTGTGATAACCAATCAGGGAGTAGCCGACAGGGAGAGCACAGGTTTGTGCTTCTACGAAAGATACTAAGTAGTATAAAAATGGAAAGTGAGTGTCTTGTACAATGAAATACATCGTGGCATACATCAAATTATGCCAAGATAGATCCAATAGAGTTCATTGGATGTGTGTTCTTCTCATAAACCACGTAAGGATCCACGAGAGTTCATTAGATGTGTGTTCTTCTCACAAACCACATATCACCAGGGTCATTGCATGTGTGTTCTTCCCACAGACCACACATGGATCCACCAGTGTCATTGCATGTGTGTTCTTCCCATGAACCACACATGGATCCACCAGTGTCATAGCATGTGTGTTCTTTTCACAGACCACATATCGATCCACCAGTGTCATTGCATGTGTGTTATTCTCACAAACCACGTAAGGATCCACCGGTGTCATTGCATGTGTGTTCCTCTCATAGACCACACATGGATCCACCGGTGACATCGCATGTCTGCTCTTTTCATGAACCACAGTTAGAGTCATCGCATGTCTGGTCTTCTCATGAACCACAGCTAGAGTCATTGCATGCGTGTTCTTCTCCCAAACAATATCACGAACCACACCCAGTGTCATTGCATGTGTTCTTCTCATTAACCACACATGGATCCACCAGCGTCATTGTATGTCTGCTCTTTTCATTAACCAAAGCAAGAGTCATTGCATGTGTGTTCTTCTCACAAACCACATATCACAAGTGTCATTTCATGTGTGTTCTTCCCATGAGCCACACATGGATCCACCAGTGTCATTGCATGTCTGCTCTTTTCATGAACCACAGCTAGAGTCATTGCATGTGTGTTCTTCTCACAAACCACATATCACCAGTGTCATTGCATGTGTGTTCTTCCCACAGACCACACATGGATCCACCAGTGTCATTGCATGTGTGTTCTTCCCATGAACCACACATGGATCCACCACTGTCATTGCATGTGCGTTCTTCCCATGAACGACAGCTAGAGTCACTGCATGTGTGTTCTTCCCACAGACCATATCATGAACCACACCCAGTGTCATTGCATGTGTGTTCTTCCCATGAACCACACATGGATCCACCGGCGTCATTGCATGTCTGCTCTTTTCATGAACCACAGCTAGAGTCATTGCATGTGTGTTCTGCTCACAAACCACTTATCACCAGTGTCATTGCATGTGTGTTCTTCCCACAGACCACACATGGATCCACCAGTGTCATTACATGTGTTTTCTTCCCATGAACCACACATGGATCCACTAGTGTCATTGCATGTGTGTTCTTCCCATGAACCACACATGGATCCACCAGTGTAATTGCATGTGTGTTCTTCCCATGAACCACACATGGATCCACGAGTGTCATTACATTTCTGCTCTTTTCATGAACCACAGCTAGAGTCATTGCATGTGTGTTCTTCTCACAAACCACATATCACCAGTGTCATTGCATGTGTGTTCTCCCCATACACCACACATCGATCCACCAGTGTCATTGCATGTGTGTTCTTCCCATGAGCCACACATGGATCTACCAGTGTCATTGCATGTCTCCTATTTTCATGAACCACAGCTAGAGTCATTGCATGTGTGTTCTTCTCACAAACCACATATCACCAGTGTCATTGCATGTGTGTTCTTCCCACAGACCACACATGGATCCACCAATGTCATTGCATGTGTGTTCTTCCCATGAACCACACATGGATCCACCAGTGTCATTGCATGTGTGTTATTCTCACAAACCACGTAAGGATCCACCGGTGTCATTGCATGTGTGTTCCTCTCATAGGCCACACACGTATCCACCGGTGGCATCACATGTCTTCTCTTTTAATGAACCACAGTTAGAGTCATCGCATGTCTGCTCTTTTCATGAACCACAACTAGAGTCATTGCATGTGTGTTCTTCTCACAAACCATATCATGAACCACACCCAGTGTCATTGCATGTGTGTTCTTCTCATTAACCACACATGTATCCACCAGTGTCATTGCATGTCTTCTCTTCTCATTACCCCACAGCTAGAGTCATTGCATGTGTGTTCTTCTCACAAACCACATATCACCAGTGTGATTGCATGTGTGTCCTTCCCACAGACCACACATGGACCACACCCAGTGTCATTGCATGTGTGTTCTTCCCATGAACCACACATGGATCCACCAGTGTCATCGCATGTCTGCTCTTTTCATGAACCACAGCTAGAGTCAATGCATGTGTGTTCTTCTCACAGAACACATATCACCAGTGTAATTGCATGTGTGTTCCTCCCACAGACCACATATTGATACCACAGCTATAGTCATTGCATGTGTGTTCTTCCCACAAACCACACATGGATCCACCCAGTGTCATTCCAAGTGTGTTGTTATCACAGACCACATATGGATCCACCAGTGTCATTGCATGTGTGTTATTCTCACAAACCACGTAAGGATCCAACGTTGTCATTGCATGTGTGTTCCTCTCATAGACCACACATGGATCCATCGGTGGCATCGCATGTCTGCTCTTTTCATGAACCATAGTTAGAGTCATCGCATGTCTGCTCTTTTCATGAACCATAGCTAGAGTCATTGCATGTGTGTTCTTCTCACAAACCATATCATGGACCACACCTAGTGTCATTGCATGTGTGTTCTTCTCATTAACCACACATGGATCCACCAGTGTCATTGCATGTATGCTCTTCTCATTAACCACAGCTAGACTCATTGCATGTGTGTTCTTCTCACAAACCACATATCACCAGTGTCATTGCATGTGTGTTCTTCCCACAGACCACACATGGACCACACCAAGTGTCATTGCATGTGCGTTCTTCCAATGAACCACACATGGATCCACCAGTGTCATGGCATGTCTACTCTTTGATGAACTATAGCTAGAGTCAATGCATGTGTGTTCTTCTCACAAAACACATATCACCAGTGTCATTGCATGTGTGTTCTTCCCAAAGACCACACATGGACCACACCCAGTGTCATTGCATGTGTGTTCTTCCCATGAACCACACATGGATCCACCAGTGCCATCGGATGTCTGCTCTTTTCATGAACTACATCTAGAGTCATTGCATGTGTGTTCTTCTCACAGAACACATATCACAAGTGTCATTGCATGTGTGTTCTTCCCACAGACCACACATTGATACCACAGCTAGAGTCATTGCATGTGTGTTCTTCCCATGAAGCAGACATGGATCCACCCAGTGTCATTGCATGTGTGTTCTTCCCATGAACCACACATGGATCCACCAGTGTCATTGCATGTGTGTTATTCTCACAAACCACGTAAGGATCCACCGGTGTCATTGCATGTGTGTTTCCTCTCATAGACCACACATGGATCCCACCGGGGGCATCACATGTCTACTCTTTTCATGAATCCACAATTAGAGTCATCGCATTCTGCTCTTTTCATGAACCACAGCTAGAGTCATTGCATGTGTGTTCTTGTCACAAACCATATCATGAACCACACTAAAGT